>JASDDO010000014.1:228619004-229869004 GCA_030015575.1 Agapanthus africanus
TTAGAAAGAAAAGAAAGATAGAAATGGGGAATTATAGGTTTCGATCAAAGACAAGAGGAAAGTGGATCGGGAGGAGTCGCCGGTGAGTCGTTTCGTCGCCGGGAGTTCCTAGGATGGTTGTCGGAAGTTCGCCGGAAAATTCGCCGTAGCTTCGCTTCTTGCCCGTTTTCAAAGTACACAAGATTTCTTTAAAATTCTTGAGAGTTGGCTCAGAGTTTGAGGGAAGGGGTAGTGTGTAAGGTTGGTATTTATAGAGTTAGGTTAGGGTTAGGGTAGATGAAGGGTTTAAATTAAAAAAAATGTAAAAATACATTAAAAATTCATTAAAAATATAGTAAATGGGGAATTCAACAGTCTCTGGAACTGATCTAAATAAATGGAGTGTGCAGGGGGTAGGGGAGGCGAAGAGTCAGAATTTTTCTGTTGGGGACTCGGCTGTCCGGCCGAGTACGGCCGGCGGCGCCGGCCCGAGTCGGGCCGAGTCAGGAATAGGGAAGGTGGGGGGTCGTCTGATGTACACACTGGTATATTTAATTTTTCATGTGTGGTGGAAATTTTGGGAGTTATCACGTGTTGACTGTTGGACTTCTAAAAATTCAAAACAAAATAATATTAAAAATAATGTGGGGTATGAGATTTGAACTCTAGTGGCTTAGTTCAGCAGTGCAAGGTATTACCAATGAGCTACAAGCTCCTTCTTGTAATTATGGAATTAATTAATTACTTAAACTAATAACAGTAAATGTAAATACCCCAAGTATACATTAATTTTAAAGCAAATTTTTGTACACTAAAAATGGAGTTGTTACATTCTTTTAACTTGTAATTAAAAGCAAAATAATTACTTATATCTTGTGCTCAGGCTAAAATACCCCTTTATAAATATGTGTGCCGTAGAGGCCATTACTATACATAGGATGTATATTGTAGTGGATGCTTGGACATATATAGAGAGGACTTTCTTGCTCGACATGATAATATGCTATCTGGTTGCTCTTTACCTTAACGTGTACACTGATTGTCTCTCTGTTACATGCTGGTAAAGCCCTTAGGATGTGTACTTGACTACCTGGACTATGATGCGGATCATACTAGTGGGGACATGGTAGTCCATAAGTACATCCTTCAAGGTCCCTAGTCGTGGGTGTATCGAGACGGGGCATCGATATACCAGAGTAGACTAGCGTATACCTTCTCGACCCATACAGATGGGCGATGGATGATCCCATATCCATTGGTGTTTGACATCAGAGATGATATACGGGTGCTCAGTGGAGACTGGGTACACTGGACGGACTCGCCGAGAACTCCCAGATGGTATTATACCTTACGTCAGATGGAAGTTCTCTGGTGACACTGGTACAGAGTAGTCTGTTGACCCGAGATCGTCATAGAGTCTTGTGTGATTCCCACTGTGCTTTGATTTCCACCTTACCACGTCCAAGAGGGCGTGCAAAACGGTGGTTTTTGGGTATAGTCCCGAATCACATGGAGGCAATGAGCGATAGGAGGGGATTCGTCTCTCCCGGTATAGGGAGTTGATGTTGCGCTGTGTTCGATTGGCTATAACCGGAAATCCCTGGCCAGGGTTGCTGAGATTTACTGGTAAGTGTTACCAGTAGTTTCTCGAACTGTTATAGACCTCATATCGACATCACTTATCGAGCTACTGGGGTCTGACGTTTACCACCCCTAGGCGAGATATGCGACATATCAGACGACGAGACCGGACTGTACGGTAAGTGTTACTGGTTGGATTCACAGGAGTGTGAGCGGGCTTGCTCGTTGATCTTCTGATCGCTCAATACCCGGGTGGCCGTTACGTTTAGCAGACCGCTTGCGGCTTGTGGGTGTTTGATATGATCATCACCTGCTGCCGGCGTATTGACGAGTCTTTAGAGTCCTACATAGATGTTTCCTGGCTCAAGCGAAACGAAATAGGAGCACATATGAGATATGTGCGGGACCGAGAATAATACCAGTATGTGATACTGTATTCTATTTTCGCGATTTGTATCATTGGACGGTTATATGAGATATAGCTGGGTTACCGAATCAAGTGTTGATTCGATATATTGATACACTTGATATTAGTCGGTTATATGCGTCATGACCGGATCATTAAATCAAGTGTTGATTTAATGATTTAATGTATAATTATATATATGATATATTACTTTACATTAACTAGTATTTTTTCACTTAAGATTATTTTCTCACTAGATTATGCACATTGTATATATGATATATTTTTGTGCACTTGTTTGTATCATGTTTGATGATACATGCAAACTTGGGTGTGTGTATGCTTTAAACTATGATTAGGTTAATGGTTAGGGTTTGATTTACTCATTTATTTTCTTTATTCATTTTATGAAAAAAAATGAAATGGTGGCTTTCTTTTCTTTCTTTGCTTGAAGCTTCAAAGCATCTTTAAAAAAGTCTTCCATTTTGTTTTATCCTTAACCTAACCATTTAACTAAACCCTAGTTTATTCTCTACATGAGTTAGCCTCACCCATGGTTGCTAAATGACAAGCATCACTTGAATTTTCTAATTAGATAATTCATTCTTTTCTTTTCTTTTCTTCTTCATCTTCTTCATGAGTTGAAGAAAGCTTACTAGAAAATTCCAAGTGATGATTCCAAGTGAGAAATCCAAATCCAAAGTGAATCCACTTCCTATTTCTTCATCCTCTACCACTTGTCATGTAGTAGAGTGTGTGATCTTCACAAGTTTCATGACCAAGTGAAGATGGAGCTTGAGTTAGAGTTGCCTCGACGTAGATCATCTTCGGCATCGAAGTCAACGACCTAGCCCGCTCATTTCTCCGATGAAACCATCGCAAGAGTCCGGGATCCCGGTGATCGCGGCGAAGGGACGTCATCACGGAGCTAAAGAAGTGGTGGACCGGATCTACAAAGGTTGTATTTCCATTCACTTAGTAGTTAAGTTGTTAACTTGTTGTTGTTTCGCCTTTACCTCTAGTAATCGATCTAGTTTAGGGTTTCTCGGCACATTGAAAATTTTAATTTGGCATGGTTGATACCTTGTGGAACCTCATGTGTGTGTCTAGGAACCCTACAGTGGTATCAGAGCCAAACTAGAGCTTTAGGCGAAATGTAGACGAAGTTAGAAACCCGATCGAACCCCGAAACCCTAGATTTCACCCTTCTTTGTACAATTTTCAAAACTGTGGATTTTTCCAAATTAAAAATTCTCAAAAATATCAGCAGGCAAATATAAGGGTTACTGTGAAAAACGTGACTGTAATACGACTAAACCGCCGCGGAACCGCGGCCTTACCCTGGTAATGGCGGAGGTTCCGCGGCCGTATGTAAAGATCTTGGAATTATTTTTGCTCAGTAACCTCAGTTGGTGTTTGCTAATCCTTTTGGGAAATTTTATTTTTCACTCAACAGTTGAGTTTTCTGTAGTGTTTTGGGGATTCGATGATTCGATCGGAATCTTTAACCGCGTCTATGTGTTTTTCCGGGTAATTTTGAATATGTTAAAATGTTCGACCGGATATAAATACCTAATTTTTCCCCTGTCGGAAAATTTCCAAATGTTGGATTTTTCCGTGGTTTAAGAATGTTCTAAGTAGTGCAAGTAACGCGATGGACCCTCTAGAAGACAACAAACCTTAACTCGATTATGTGACCGTCTTGAACTGCCCTTTGAACCTTAAGGTTTGGGGGAGTACGGCGTGCCACATGTGAGGCGATGGCTTGACCCTTCTACGGCTGGACCGTTGGTGCTGTGGCATGAAGTGAATGTTTTTAAAACTTATTTCATGTGTTGAGCTGTTTCGGGAAAACTTGGGTGTTTGATTGTTCGATCGGAAAGTTTAACATATTCTATTTATCTGGAATGTGATACAATATTTGGAATTCACAAGTAGTTATGAGATAACTAATATGAATGTTATAAACATAGCAGTTTAGTCTCACTTGATCGGTTGCCACAGAATTTTGATGCGATCAAAAGTCCGTCGCAATCGCGTAGCGTACGCGAATACTCGCCGGTAAACTTAATAGATAGCTACGCCCCACAGCCCCGACCAAGTGACTGTAGGAGAACTCTGTCGCCGAAAGCATCCGTTCGGGTGCTCGCGGCAGCGGTGTTCCGCCTTAGTGCACTTCGTCGACGGTATCGGGGGTGCGGCCGTCTACTAAAGTTTGCGACGAGCATTCGGTCAGGATGCCTGGAATCTTGTTGAATTGCCCGACTAGATATTGAAAAGAGTTTTCGATAAATGAGACTAAAATGCTGGGTTTATAATTGTTAGGCATGTGATGTCTAAGGAATTCATTTGATTAGGCATGCGATGTCTAAAGTGTTTGCGGATTCCAACTGTTGTAGTTTTACACTTTCTTTTCTGCGACCGTAAGTGTAATATGTGATATCGCCGGTTTCGTTGCTATATGTCAACGACAATTGGGATGGGCATATTTACTTACGTTGATGACTTGTGATGTTATGTGTTGCTGGATATGTTATATTTGATCGTCGTGTTTGAATAGCCGGGGGATTTTATGTGAGATGAGTGTTTTTCATTTTCATTCATGTAAAAACTTGTATGTAATATTCTTTTATTGGGGCACTTCCAGGTTGCGGAAGATGTCACCATTTGTATATTATTTACTTTTCCGCACTAGGATAGACCCAAGGAGGGGAGCACAAGTAACCGGGTTCTAGGGTCCAGAGGGAGACCAACTCGAGGAGTCGAGTCCGGGTCTCCTAACTCTAGAATTGGTAGGGTTGCTTGCCGCTCTCGTAGGGGTCTAGGGGTGTGGGATTGGCTATTCATCACGACCGTGGAATCCGTGTTTTATACAGGCTCGTATTGAAAACACGGACGTCCTAGTATATCCAATATTTCATATATGATTCTTCTGCTGCGATATCTGTGATGTGATCATTTGATGTGATGTGATAAATGCTGTATATAGTATATATGATATATTATATAGACGTTACTTATGTTTTACACCCGCGCTAGCCCTGCCCCGCTCTTCCGTTAGTTACCTAACCTAACGGTGCACGAGAGGACATCGAGGCGAATGCGGATAGCATAAGTGTCCGTCGTATTTATCTGTGATGTTTAGGTGTTTAAATGATGAGACTTCATTAATATGATTAATGAAAGAAAAGAAACCTAAAGATGTTGTGGAATCGAATTTTCAAAAACAGGTAGCTACAGTTCTTGCTTTGCATCGCGATGTTCCTTGTAGAACATCCTGCACCTTATTCGATAAAGAAAGGGCCGAGATCCCTTCACCGGGAGTGACCCCTTTAGCAATAACTGGAAGATGCTACACCCCTCGGTTTATCTTTTGATTGCTTTTGGAGTTTTTGCTTTGTACAGCGGTATATATGATATATCCTGCACCTTATTCGATGAGGAAAGGGCCGACGATCCCTTCACCGGGAGTGACCCCTTTAGCAAAACTTGAAAAGCCTAAAAAACACTCCATTTTAAAATCATTTGATTCTACAACGATATCAAGTTCATTACGCTCATGGTTTTCTTAAAAACCTGCGTAGCCCTCCGTCATTTCAGATAAGTACTACTTAGTATTCGTGCTGCGGTAGTTTGGCATGCGTCAAGGCGTAGTGTACGGTAGCTAACTAGTGCTTATCTGCTAGCATACGATGCGATTGGATTAGGGTATTCGTACGGCGTTGTTTGGCATGTGTCAAGGGTCGTGCGAGTGGGTTTAATTCAATCAAGAAATGTACGGGTTGAACTTGACTAGCGGACTATGGGTTGTTTGGCATGCGTCAAGGTCATAGCACGCTAGGGGTAAAATATTATCGGGAATTTCAAGTGTTGAAATTTGCAATGAGATTGCATACCTTCTATGAGATAGTAGGATCCCGATACCCGCTGCGAGTAAGAGTTACTCCTGGGAGAGTTTTACACATTACAATTAGCCGATCAAGTAGGTGTCTAGAAAGGTGTTAACGAGGTTATGCCTCTGGAAAAACGAGGTTTACTGTAATTAGGTCCGTGCGAAAGCACGGGGAACCCCCCTCAAAGTACCGACACTGGCCTGGCTGAAAGATTAGCGAACTTGTAGCGTGTAATTAATCCCGGCTAGTCTTTCCTTTTAGGGTTTGAAGGAAGATTTGATAAAAACAGTGGGAGCCATCCTGATTAGATAAAATAATAACCAATCTGATCTTGCAAGAGCGCACGCAGAGTGTTTTCTTCTCTCTCTCTCTCCAGGTAGCGACCATATCACGCCTTAATCAAGATAATAATACGGATGTATTGACCGAACCCGCTTGCTATACTGAGCTGGGGAACGTTGGTCCCGCTCCAACTTATAATTGTTATAAGACAGAGCAGGAAATAGGGGAATACCAGAATTCCTATGCCGCCCAAACGAAGAAAGTGCATATGATACATCTCCTTCGAGTGTGTTAGTTGTAAAGAACCGTTTCTCAGTGTCCTCTACATCCTAGGTATTAGATACCGGATCAGGATCCCGCTAATGTAATCCGTTACATGGGCTATAGAAAGGTAGAGAACTGAGAACGGGTGATAAGTTTCATGAGACAGAAAATGGTGCAAGTGTTGCAGCCAAGTCTGTTGGTCACTGTCACCTTGTATCCCAAATACATTGATTCTGAACGAATGTTATTAGATACCGAACCTGGTATACAAAATCATATCAGTCTCTTTATTAGTAAAGAAATGATAAAATTTTGTATTGTTGGATAATGTTTTGAACATTTCCTATATCAAAAGTTGATCGGTTCAGGCACGTTATCTAAAAGTATTGATGTTCTAAATCAAACTACAGTTCTTAGTATACGGAACACACAAAAGAGGAAGAGTTCAGAAATGAACGGATCCTTCTTGAGGTATTGTAGACTAGGTCATATCAATGCGACCCGACTAGCTAAGTTGCACATAGATGCATATTTAAATCTGTTTGAATTTACATCTTGTGAAAACTTGCCGGTCATGTCACAAAGATAAGATGACCACGGCTCCGTTTACTGGAAACAGAGAAGGAGTTGGTAAACTCTTGGGATTGATACATGTTGATGTATGTAAGGTCCCCTGTCTACACATGCCAGGACCGGTTCTTTGTACTTCATTACATTCTCTGATGATCTCTCAAGACTCAGTCATATGTTCCTGTTGAAACAAAAGTCCGAACCTTTTGAGATATTCACAGAATATAAGTTAGAAGTAGAGAACCAATACGGGTATAAGTATTATGTCCTTTGATGAGATCAAGGAGGAGAATACTTGTGCATAGAATTCCTGGACTATTCTAAAGGAGAATAAGATTCTCTCTCAGCATTACTCCTCCGTATACACCATAGCACGATGGTATATCGGGGCGGAACAATTGCACCCTATTCGATATGGTGCGCTCTATGATGAGTACTACTGAGTTACCTGTTTCCTTTTGGTGGTTATGCACTTGAGAAGCTGCATACCTATTGAATTAGGTTCGAATCAGATCACAGCCTACCACTCCATATGAGATATGGTACATGTCTTAAACTAGTTAAGATTTGGGGTTGACCGGCCTATGTCTAAAAGCAAAATCCGGACAAGCTCGAGGCAAGGTCTGTAATGTAGAACTGGAAAGGTTCCAGCTATACAAACTACAACAGATGATTTGATAGAACCAAAGGATTCAATAGTTACCAACGAACCTCAGCCTCTCCGCCGATCTAGTAGGGTTCCTCACCCACCTGAGAGATACTTCGGTTTCTCTATGACAGTGGGAGCGAGGATTGCATCATGAGATGATGACCCAACTAGTTTCGAGCTGGCCATCAGGAGTAAGACTCTATAAGAATGGCTGGATGCTTAGTGATCTGAGATGGAATCCTTATACACCAACAAAGTATGGACTTTGGTTGCTTTATCTGAAGGGTTAAATCCCCATCAGGAGCAAGTATATCTTGAGAAGATTACTTGGTGTACATGGAAAGGTTGAGACTTTCAAAGCTAGACTTGTTAAAGGTTTGCATCGTAGACCAGTTGTGGCTAATAATGAAACCTTTTCTGGGGCCTATGCTTAAGTCCATCCAGATCCTACTTGCCACGGCTATATACCATGACTACGATATCTGGTGGTTGGGTGTCATGACAGCTTTTCTAAATAATGTTTTAGAAGAGGGCGTCTATAAGTACACAGCCAGAGGGCTTCGTAGACAGTGGGAGCAGCGGAAACGTGCACAAGTTGCTTTATAGGATAAAGCAGGCATCGCGGAGTTGGAACGTCTGTTTTGATGTGGTAGTCAAAGAGTTTGACTTCATCAAAATGGTAGATGAACCTTGTATATACAAAAAGGTAGTAGGGAGTATGGTGGTGATCCTCGTAGAGTACGTGGATGACATACTCTTGATAGGGAAGGGGTTTCCTATGCTACGCTCAGTCAATCTCCGCTTATCACAAGGATTATCCATATAGGATTAATGTGATACCTACTAAATCCTATGTTTTGGATCTATGAGATAGATCTAATTGGATGTTAGGATACTCACTAGATGTAGTGAAATGGTATCAATTGATCCTGGGGAGAATCGCAGGAAGGGTTCCAGGGTGATAAGGACGACTGAATGTCAGTCACAGGCATTGTCTTTACCCTTGGTAAAGGGACGGTATGTTGGAAGAGTTCCAAGCTAGATACCGTGGCTAACTAGACGATAAAGGCTGGATACATCGCTACTTAAGATGCTACCAAAGAGGCTGTCTGGGTGTATATTAGTTCATGAGATGAACTTAGTTCCTCCCATTGTGTGACAATGGAGTTGTGGCTTATGCCAAGGAACGTCCGTCCCATCAGTGATCCAGACATATTCTAAGGCAGTGTCACCTGATCATGGAGATGGTTGATCTCCAGGGTGATCGAGGTAAGGAGAGTAGACTCAGAGGACAACACGGCGGATCCACTCACAAAGGCCTTTTCCCAGAGAGAGACTTTTATGGGATGGTTGAGTATGAGATGCTACAACCACTGCTATCAGATGGCCCTAGTGCAAGTGGGAGATTGTTAGTTATATGTGTGCTCTAGAGGCCATTACTATACATAGGATGTATATTGTAGTGGATGCTTGGACATATATAGGGATGACTTTCTTGCTCGACATGATAGTATGCTATCTGGTTGCTCTTTACCTTAACGTGTACACTGATTGTCTCTCTGTTACATGTTGGTAAAGCCCTTAGGATGTATACTTGACTACCTGGACTTTGATGCGGATCATACTAGTGGGGACATGGTAGTCCATAAGTACATCCTTCAAGGTCCCTAGTCGTGGGTGTATCGAGACGGGGCATCGATATACCAGAGTAGACTAGCGTATACCTTCTCGACCCATACAGATGGGCGATGGATGATCCCATATCCATTGGTGTTTGACATCAGAGATGATATATGGGTGCTCAGTGGAGACTGGGTACACTGGACGGACTCGCCGAGAACTCCCAGATGGTATTATACCTTACGTCAGATAGCAGTTCTCTGGTGACACTGGTACAGAGTAGTCTGTTGACCCGAGATCGTCATAGAGTCTTGTGTGATTCCCACTGTGCTTTGATTTCCACCTTACCACGTCCAAGAGGGCGTGCAAAACGGTGGTTTTTGGGTATAGTCCCGAATCACATGGAGGCAATGAGCGATAGGAGGGGATTCGTCTCTCCCGGTATAGGGAGTTGATGTTGCGCTGTGTTCGATTGGCTATAACCGGAAATCCCTGGCCAGGGTTGCTGAGATTTACTGGTAAGTGTTACCAGTAGTTTCTCAAACTGTTATAGACCTCATATCGACACGACTTATCGAGCTACTGGGGCCTGACGTTTACCACCCCTAGGCGAGATATGCGACATATCAGACGACGAGACCGGACTGTACGGTAAGTGTTACTGGTTGGATTCACATGAGTGTGAGCGGGCTTGCTCGTTTATCTTCTCATCGCTCAATACCCGGGTGGCCGTTACGTTTAGCAGACCGCTTGCGGCTTGTAGGTGTTTGATATGATCATCACCTGCTGCCGGCGTATTGACGAGTCTTTAGAGTCCTACACAGAGGTTTTCTGGCTCAAGCGAAACGAAATAGGAGCACATATGAGATATGTGCGGGACCGAGAATAATACCAGTATGTGATACTGTATTCTATTCTCGTGATTTGTATCATTGGACAGTTATATGAGATATAGCCGGGTTACCGAATCAAGTGTTGATTCGATACATTGATACACTTGATATTAGTCGGTTATATGCGTCATGACCGGATCATTAAATCAAGTGTTGATTTAATGATTTAATGTATAATTATATATATGATATATTATTTTACATTAACTAGTATTTGTTCACTTAAGATTATTTTCTCACTAGATTGTGCACATTGTATATATGATATATTTTTGTGCACTTGTTTGTATCATGTTTGTTGATACATGCAAACTTGGGTGTGTGTATACTTTAAACTATGATTAGGTTAATGGTTAGGGTTTGATTTACTCATTTATTTTCTTTATTCATTTTATGAGAAAAAATGAAATGGTGGCTTTCTTTTCTTTCTTTGCTTGAAGCTTCTTGAAGCTTCAAAGCATCTTTAAAAAAGTCTTCCATTTTGTTTTATCCTTAACCCAACCATTTAACTAAACCTTAGTTTATTCTCTACATGAGTTAGCCTCACCCATGGTTGCTAAATGATAAGCATCACTTGAATTTTCTAATTAGATAATTCATTCTTTTCTTTTCTTTTCTTCTTCATCTTCTTCATGAGTTGAAGAAAGCTTACTAGAAAATTCCAAGTGATGATTCCAAGTGAGAAATCCAAATCCAAAGTGAACCCACTTCCTGTTTCTTCATCCTCTACCACTTGCCATGGAGTAGAGTGTGTGATCTTCATAAGTTTCATGACCAAGTGAAGATGGAGCTTGAGTTAGAGTTGCCTCGACGTAGATCATCTTCGACATCGAAGTCAACGACCTAGCCCGCTCATTTCTCCGACGAAACCATCGCAAGAGTCCGGGATTCCGGTGATCGCGGCGAAGGGACGTCATCACGGAGCTAAAGAAGTGGTGGACCGGATCTACAAAGGTTGTATTTCCATTCACGTAGTAGTTAAGTTGTTAACTTGTTGTTGTTTTGCCTTTAGCTCTAGTAATCGATCTAGTTTAGGGTTTCTCGGCACATAGAAAATTTTAATTTGGAATGGTTGATGCCTTGTGGAACCTCATGTGTGTGCCTAGGAACCCTACAGCAGGAGCCTGGATATCTGGACGCTACGGGTAGTTGGTGTGTGTGTGAGCTGGATTGCTATTATAAGGACAATTCCCAATTTCATGGTTGGATGCGCCACAAATTAGACACAGGCCTTTTGCGCGCCTACAGTCCTTCCACAAGTGTCCCTTTCTATGGCAGTAGTGGCAAATTTCTTCAGTTCTCCTGGGTTCAAACGATAGCCTGGAAGAGGCTCCTACTGCCATTTGAGTGGCCCGATGTTTCAAACCGGCAGATTGGAGTCTGCCCCTCGCCTTTATCACTGCCTCATAACTGCGAGCAGCTTCCAGAGCATTCTCATGAGTTGGAAATTTCCCTGTGGCTAGTGTATCCTTGATTTCCGTGTCCAAACCTTATTGAAATCGACGGGCTCTGATCTCATCCGTCGGTATCAGGTGTGCCGCAAATCGACTGAGCATGGTGAACTCAGCGTCATACTCATCTACTGACTTGATCCACATCGAACCTTATTGCAGATGAATAAACTGCTGTTCCATGTCGAACCTGACAGTCACAGGGAAGTACTTCGCATCGAACTTATCACGGAAATTCTTCCATTCTATGGGCTGATCCAGACGGCTTTCTTCCACCTTCCGCCAGTTTCGTGCATTGTCCGTGAGCTGCAGCTTTGCAACTCGGACGCAAGCTATTTCTGGAACTTGTGCCGCTGCCAGATCATCTTCTATACTTTGTGCCCATTCTTCAGCTTCCAGTGGGCTTCCTTTTCCGGAGAACTGGAGAATCATGTATGTAACTGGAGAATCATGTAAACTGGATGATATCAGTAAACGGATGTAACTGTAGAATCATGTATGTAACTGGAGAATCATGTAAACTGGATGATCATGTAAATGGAATGTATATCCATGGTTCGGTTCAGTCAAGTTGTATAGATTGATAGATTGAATATATGGAATAATGGATTCATGGGTTCGTGCTGAATTGTAATTGTTCCATGCCGAAACATGGAGACGCGACCGCGCGGGTCCGTCTCGCCTGAATTTTGGGGCAGATGCTAATTGGTGCTATCCGTCCACCTCTCTGAAGATGCCAAGTTGATTTATGGCACCATGCATCGAAGGTTCAAACGGATGCGGCCGATGTAGCAAATTTCGTCAGATTCCCCCTCATTTGAGGGATTTTTGATTGTGGGGATGCTCTTCCCTGCAGGCGCAAACCCCTGCAGTTAATTATGCTACCGCATCGCGGTAACCACTTTCTCCTTCTCCAGATGGTCACTTCATGTCGTGGGTGTTTGTTTTGTTTTTGGTTGCCCGTGGATTGTATATGGAGACTAAGGTATGTTGTCGCCCGTAGGACGTGGATTAGTCCAAATCCGTATCTTCTTAGATTTGGGTTTGGGGGTTGGGTTTAAGGATACGTTAGTCTCATTTGAGACTAATATCAATTTAAACGTTCGTTGAGGATACGTTAGTCTAATTTTAGACTAAGATCAACTCAACGGGATCATTTAGATCCAACAAGAAAGCATTTGGGCTCTATTGTTTAGTTTAGGGACATTGCGGTCGATTACCAGTTTAAGGACATGGTGGTCCAATGTTAGTTTAAAGACATCGCGGTCGAGGTTAAGGATATCATAGTCCGTGAGTTTAAAGACCTCACAGTCAAGGTTAAGGACATCATAGTCTATGAGTTTAAAGACCTCACAGTTAAGGTTAAGGACATCATAGTCCGTGAGTTTAAAGACCTCACAGTCAAGGTTAAGGACATCATAGTCCATGGGCTTAAGGACCCCACAGTCCATGAAATGTTTGGTCGTTGGGACCCGTTACCTCTCTGAAGATGTTGAAGGATTACAATGACAAATATCAGAGGAGTAAAGAGATGTACCCTCGAACCGATGTGAGTTGGTTGAAAGATCTGTAGTCCAATTTGGGGCTAAGATCTGTGATTTATGAGCATGAGGGCTCAATTAAGCTGAATTTGAGGACTTATGGCCAATCTTGGGCTAAGTCCAATCAAATTAAAATGTTTTAACATTTATTTTGGGATGTTAAGCATTTGTTTGAGCTCGGCCTTTTTAACAATGCTGAGCATTGATTTAGCTTCTGACAATGTTTGTCTTTTACTGAATGCTGAGCATTCATCATAGCTCTAGGGTTTATTCAAAGAACAATTTAAGTTCTACCCAAGCACATATAAAAGCATGTAGTGCACCTGACACTAGCGCCAGTCAATGAGCGCAGGGCACTATGGTCAAAGCGCTAGTGCGTTTGGCGCTTGGCGCCAGATGTGAAGCGCTAATGCGCTTAGCGCTAAATGAAGAGCGCATATGCTCTATAGTTTAAGCGTTGAGGCGTTTGGTGCTGGTGCCATATAATTAACTGCAGAGCGCTTTTAGTAATGCAGCGCACACGTGAGGAGCACGTGGCGCGCTTAGCGCTGAGCGCTAGATGAAGAGCACTAAGGTACTTTTGAATTAGGAGCGCTAAGGCTCTTATTAGATTAGGAGCGCTAAGGCTCTTCTCAAGTTAATTTTGCGCTCTGCAGATTATCTGTTCTTTGATAAGAGCTTTTGTCTCAAAATTCTAAAAACAAAGTTCTTAGTTCATAGGAGATGTTTTAATCTCTTTTTGATGAAAGGCTTTGTTTTTATGGATCTGTGATCCTAAGAGAATTGAATAATTCTCCCCCTTATAATGAGATGTTCATAATCTCTTTTGTGAAAGACAACTTTGTCCTATAGATTTATGATCTGTGAAAGAAGTAAGTACTTCTGATTATATTAAGACGATTTCGTTTTTCTATTCTTTTTACCTTGAAAAAGAATTATCTTCCTTTGTCGAGAGTTTCTTCCTCTTCTTGAGATTTTCTCAAAGTTTATGGGGGGGGGGGGGTCCTCTCTCCAAGACTTGAAGTCTCGGGTCCTTTATATAGAGGAGGCTGATTTGTTGAATCAGTTAAAAAGATTTATTCTCTAATTGATTTGGGAATTTCCCCACCGTCGGATCTTTGATCCAAGGGCTCCTGGTTTACAGAAGGTAATCTTCTTGTTTTTTAACAAGATTGGGAAATCTTTCCATGCAGAATTTATTCTGTCTTTGGTAATTTTTATTTACCATTGGATCACGATCCAACGGTGCTCTGATTTACAGAGCACAATTTTGTTATTTGGAAAGATTTTGAGAAATCTTTCCTTAACCGAATTTAGTTTTGGTTAATTAATGATTTATCATCATTATTAGATTTTTGATCTAACGGTGGGGAGCTTTTAGTTCCAGTGCTAGCGCACCCATGCTTTGCACGTGGTGCGCTGCTTAAAGGGCAGCGCACGCCGCGCTAGTGCACCGTGCTTTGCACGTGGTGCGCTGCTTAGAGCGCAGCGCACTTAGCGCTAGCGCACACATGGTGTGCTGCTCAGACCGCAGCGCACTTGGCGCTGCATCTAAAGCGTTTCTTTATTGAAGGTGTCTTTTCACCTTCCTTTTAAGTCAAACTTGTATTCCCCAGAACTTTCATTTCCCAGGTTTTGGAAATAGCTCCACTATGCATAAAATTTTCTGTGCCCAGTCTTTACAATCTGAAGCAAAGCTTCTTTCTTTTCTCATCTCCAAAGAACCATCTTAATTATGGCTTGTAACCGCCCACATGCTCGTCGACAACCATGGGAAGTGCCCATTCAGGACATTGTTCCCCGTTTCGCTGCGCGCTTGGTGGATCCTGCTCTTACGGACGACCAATGCGACGCGGCGATGCACAAGCTCTTGACTCGTGTAGGATCTCCTCTCCCTCCCAACTCTATTTGGCTTCGCATGATCCTGATGTCCGTGCTCGCTGACATTCCTTCTCCTCCAGCAGAGATGACCCCAGTGATGCTTGATGCTGCTGAAGACAAGATCAAGTGTTTCTTTGAGACGCACTTGATCACGAAAGCCCTGAGGGACTGTTCTGTTTAGTTGCTGACCCAAATACGGGCTCACCGTGCCGTCATTTCTGCTTTTGCTGGTGAATGCGGTGCTAACCGATGGGTAGCTACTCCTCGCAAAGATCGCCGCTTTCACATGGTGGAAAAGACAGAGAGGGAATTAGATAATTTTATCTATATGTTTGTAAACCTTTGTCCATTTGACCCCATGTTTGGAGCTTTATTTCCACTGCAATAAAATGTTTAATTAAGTTGTTTTCTTTCTTTTTTTTGTCATTATCTGCTAAGTGTTTCTCTTATTTTACTTCCTTTTGTTCTCATTATGTTAGGCGCATATGCGCTATAAAACTTACACTGCGCAAGTAATTCTTGCGAGAGCGAAGCGCTTCTGGCGCCTAGCGCCCTTGGCGCTTAGCGTTCCCGTGCTTTGCACGTAAGCGCCGCTTCAGAGTCTTTGATTCTTAGTGCTGGCGCATTTGATACTAGCACTTTTCATGAAGCATTGCTTTGCTTCAAATCTTGGAATTTGAATAGAGTTTTGCTCTGATTGGGAAAACAAATGCCCTCCACCGTTGCGCTTACGTGGTCCAAACACGAGTGCAACGGTGGCAGTATCTGCGCTGTTAGATCAACTTTGGAAGTTGAAACGACTCTCAATGCCTATAAATAGGGCCTTTGGCCCTCTGAAATGACCATTGTTCATTTTCTTTTCTGAGAATTATTTCTCCTTCAGAGCATTGCTCTCTTCTTTAAGAAATCTCTGTCAGATAATTTTCTTATTGGTGAGATTCGAATTTGTTATCAGAGCCTTGCTCTATTTGGATCGTGGATCTGAAAAACTGAACCATTTTAGGATTTCTTTCGACCTGTTGATGAAGCATTCTTAGAATTCTTGGAACCTTTTTAACCTGTCCACTAACTCTCACTGATTTTCCTTTTCAGACGATTATGGACGCTCACATGTATGACCTTGACGAGATTATTTCTTACCGGGACATTCGCGCACTCGGTCGTTCCCAAAACCAAGAATTCATAAATGCCCAATGTGCTGAAATTATGGGCCGCTTTGATGCATACAATGGTCGGCTGCTTCCCCGTCCTTCCTCCCTTTTGAAGTTTATCGTGAGAGCGATCTGGGAGGCGCTCCCCTTATTCTTTCTAGGCATGCCACTTAAGGCATTGGACGCCGCCGAAGATAAGGTGCATTCGGTGTATCTGATGGTCTAATCTCCAAGAAAAGACGAGACAACCTTGTTGATATTCTGCATCGAGCTTTTCAGCAGGCGGCAATACTTGCTGCCTATCGAAGGGTGGAGGACATCAGTGGGGATACCGACGCTTGTGATCGTGAAAGGATGCACACGAAGATGATCCGAGAGGCTCGAAAATTTTTGGATGGCCTCACCTTTGAATTTCTCAATCTATGTCCTGAATTTGATGTCTTGCCATTGTAATAATCTTGGTGATGTTTTCGTTTACTGCTTTCATTATTGTAAGAACTTTTCAAAGTATGAATAGCAAATTTCTCGTTTCCATGTGTTTATCTTACGCACTAAATCTTTTGCACAGGTATGCTTTAAACGTTTAACCGAATGCAAATCAAATGTTGTCGCTTTCTTCTCTTTTTTCTGTTGCCAGCGCGTTACCTTAGTAAGTGTAACCTGTAGATGACAGAGAAAGTATTACGTTGATAGTCTATTTAAATCTCTTTGCAAGACTGTGCCCTTCTTTTTCAAGTTAAGATATTTGTGATTTGATTTATCCCCAGAACGGAGCATTGCTCTATGATGGAGAAGTTATGAATTAATGTGTGTGTGTGTGTGTGTGTGTGTGTATTTAAGACGGAGGATTGCTCAGGTTGAGAAGGTTATGAGTTGATATTTTTTCGTGTCGGAGCTTTGCTTGACGATAAGGAAACGTCAGAGCATTGCTCGATGACAGGGGGGTGATATGTGTCTAAGTCGAAGCTTTGCTTAATGACGAGGAGGTGTCAGAGCATTGCTCGACGATAGGGGTTGACATAAGGTCCGGGTCGAAGCTTTGCTTAACGATAAGGAAGTGTCGGAGCATTGCTTTACGACAAACGTTGACATAAGCCATACGGGGTCAAGATTGACATTGGCCATATGGTGTCAGGGGTTGATTTTATCCGCACTTCATAGAGTCAAGGGTTGCTCTGGATGCTTCCCACGGGATCGGTCGACATAGCCGTGTTCTGCGAGGACCAGGCTCCGCTCTGGACGTTTCCCACGGGGTCAGGATTGACATAGGCCGTGTTCCACGTGACCAGGAATTTGCTCTGGATGCTTCCTACGGGGTCATAGCCGTGTTCTGCGAGGACCATAATCCGCTCTGAACGTTTCCCATGGGGTCAGGATTGACATAAGCCTTGTTCCACGTGACCACGAATTTGCTCTAGATGCTTCCCACTGGGTCATAGCCGTGTTCTGCGAGGACCAGGCTCCGCTCTGGACGTTTCCCACGGGGTCAGGATTGACATAAGCCGCGTTCCACGTGACCAGAAATTTGCTCTGGATGCTTCCCACGGGGCCATAGCCGTGTTCTGCGAGGACCAGGCTCCGCTCTGGACGTTTCCTACGGGGTCAGGATTGACATAAGCCGTGTTCCACGTGACCAGGAATTTGCTCTGGATGCTTCCCACGGGGTCATAACCGTGTTCTGCGAGGACCAGGCTCTGCTCTGGACGTTTCCCACGGGGTCAGGATTGACATAAGATGCGTTCCACGTGACCAGGAATTTGCTCTGGATGCTTCCCACGGGGTCATAGCCGTGTTCTGCGAGGACCAGGCTCCGCTCTGGACGTTTCCCACGGGGTCAGGATTGACATAAGCCGCGTTCCACGTGACCAGGAATTTGCTCTGGATGCTTCCCACGGGGTCATAGCCGTGTTCTGCGAGGACCAGGATCCGCTCTAGACATTTCCCACGGGGTCAGAATTGACATAAGCCGCGTTCCACATGACCATGAATTTGCTCTGGATGCTTCCCACGGGGTCATAGCCGTGTTTTGCGAGGACCAGGCTCCGCTCTGGACGTTTCCCACGGGGTCAGGATTGCCATAAGCCGCGTTCCACGTGACCAGAAATTTGCTCTGGATGCTTCCCACGGGGTCATAGCCGTGTTCTGTGAGGACCAGGCTCCGCTCTGGACGTTTCCTACGAGGTCAGGATTGACATAAGCCGTGTTCCACGTGACCAGGAATTTGCTCTAGATGCTTCCCACGGGGTCATAACCGTATTCTGAGAGGACCAGGCTCCGCTCTAGACGTTTCCCACGGGGTCAGGATTGACATAAACCGCATTCCACGTGACCAGGAATTTGCTCTGGATGCTTCCCACGGGGTCTGATTGACATAGTCGTGTTCTGCGAGGACCAGGATCCGCTCTGGATGTTTCCCACGGGGCCAGGATTGACATTGGCCGCGTTCTACATGACCAGGAATTTGCTCTGGATGCTTCCCACGGGGTCGTAGCCGTGTTCTGCGAAGACCAGGATCCGCTCTGGATGTTTCCCACGGGGTCAGGATTGACATAAACCGCGTTCCACGTGACCAGGAATTTGCTCTGGATGCTTCCCACGGGGTTTGATTGACATAGCCGTGTTCTGCGAGGACTAGGATCCGCTCTGGACGTTTCCCACGGGGTCAGGATTGACATTGGCCACGTTCCATGTGACCAGGAATTTGCTCTGGATGCTTCCCACGGGGAATTTGCTCTGGATGCTTCCCACGGGGTCATAGTCGTGTTCTGCGAAGACCACGATCCGCTCTGGATGTTTCCCACAGGGTCAGGATTGACATAAGTCGCGTTCCACGTGACCAGGAATTTGCTCTGTATGCTTCCCACGGGTTTGATTGACATAGCCATGTTCTGCGAGGACCAGGATCCGCTCTGGACGTTTCCCACAGGGTCAGGATTGACATTGGCCGCGTTCCATGTGACCAGGAATTTGCTCTGGATGCTTCCCACAGGGTCATAGCCGTGTTTCGCGAGAACCAGGATCCGCTCTCGACGTTTCCAATAGGGTCAGGATTGACATAAGCCGCGTTCCACATGACCAGGAATTTGCTCTGGATGCTTCCCACCGGGTCATAGCCGTGTTCTGCGAGGACCAGGCTCCGCTCTGGACATTTCCCACGGGGTCAGGATTGACATAAGCCGCGTTCCACGTGACCAGGAAAGGTTGACTCTCAGTTGTCTGTGCATCGTCGAGTCATGGAACTGGGAATTTTGCCATAGCTCCGATTTGTTGATGTCGTGTCTGTTGAAATGAGACGGATATTAAGATGATCTCCAGGCTGTCTGTGAACCGTTGAGATTTGGCTTCTTCTTCTGATGGAGCCTGGGGAGGGAAGGTGTGATTCCCTCTTCGTTTGCGCCCCTGGATTGTATACAGGGATTGATGTGATATCACCTGTAGGGCATAAATTTCATTCATTTTTTTATTTTTTTCCGCGATGCTCTATCATTTCAGCTTTTATATCGCGAAGGTCGCGATTGCCCAATCCTTTCGGCTATTTTTCGCGGTGCCCAATCATTTCGGCTATTTGTTTTATTTTTACTCGCTGCTTTTTATTGCGAGTTGCCCAATCATTTCGGCTATTTTTGTATGCATACATTTTTACTTGCTGATTTTGTTGCAAGTTGCCCCATCATTTCGGCTATTTCGTATGCATGTGTGGCTCGCTGGCTTTTTGCTGCAAGCTTGGAATTAGACACCGATTTCGGCATCAGCATCGCTACAATTGGGATATTGCCAGGAGCGAATCATCATTTGCCTTCGTCGATGTCGAACAAAGATGGCTTAGTAGACAGGGTTAGGATCCTGTCGACTAAGGCTTTTGACTTCATGAGCCGTAAGGGTCTCATAAAGGTATTTCTCCCTGCGAGTTGTGAGGAACTCGTAGGTGTGTTTTCTCCTTAGGAATCGTGAGGATTTCTAAGTGTGTGGTCTCTTATAAGTCGTAAGGATCTTACAAGAGTGCTTTCTCCTGATAAGTCGAGAGGACTTACAAGGGCTGTTCACCGTGTAGACATATCCCTAGTCACGAATGGGACTTTGTTAGGGAAATGTTTATTCGCGCTAGTGGATTGTATACAAGGGTCGAGACGCTTGTAGGGCAGATTTCGGTATCAGCATCGCTACAACTAGGATATTGCCAGGAGCGAATCATCATTTACCTTCGTCGATGTCGAACAAAGGTGGCTTAGTAGACAGGGTTAGGATTCTGTCGACTAAGGCTTTTGACTTCATGAGCCGTAAGGGTCTCATAAAGGTATTTCTCCCTGTGAGTCGTGAGGATCTCGTAGGTGCGTTTTCTCCTTAGGAATCATGAGGATTCCTAAGTGTGTGGTCTCTTATAAGTCGTAAGGATCTTACAAGAGTGCTTTCTCCTTATAAGTTGAGAGGACTTACAAGGGCTGTTCACCGTGTAGGCATATCCCTAGTCACGGATGGGACTTTATGAGGGAAATGTTTATTCGCGCCCGTGGATTGTATACAAGGGTCGAGACGCTTGTAGGGAAGCATTGGAGGTTGTGGTGGCCGCTTAAGAACAGGTTCGGATCACTGTAGCTTAAGACTTTTGAATCTTATGAGCCGTAAGGGTCTCATAAGAAGGTTCTCCTTACGAGTCGTGGGGATCTCGTAAGTGTAATTTCTCCTTAAGAATCGTGGGGATCCCTAAGTGTGTTGCTTCCTTATGAGTCGTAAGGATCTCACGCAGGTAGTTTCTCCTCACAAGGTCGAGAGGACCTTACAAGTGTCTTTTAACGAGATTGCGCCCTTTTGGGTTTTCACAAAAACTCGCCGGTAGCCCTGCTGTTTTTACTCACGGAGCCCTTTCGGGTTTTCATCCATGCCTATTTTGCTTATGGACATACCGTTTTTTTTGTCAGCCTTAGGATGCTGCGGTCTGTAGTAGTTTATCGACGTCTCGGTCAACAGCCAATTTTAGGACATAGTGGTTCGTTATTAGTTTAAGGACGTTTCGGTCCATTGTTAGTTTTAGGACATTTCGGTCCGTTGTTAGTTTTAGGACATTTCGGTCCGAGAAAAGGAAGCCGGTTACTACTTACAGAGTTTAGGCTTAGGAAGATAGCGAGCGGACATAGGCATCGTCATCTATCGTTGACCTAGGTCGTGACTCGTCAGGCGTAGTATTTCTTTAGGAAGCGACCGTTTATTGGCCTGAAAGTTCTTTCACCATGCATGTCCATGAGTAGATAGGCTCCATCCTGGTAAACTTTGTCTATGACATACGGGCCTTCGTAGTTCGGCTCAAATTTCCCCCGTTTAGAACGATTAGGGATCATAGGTCTTTTGACCACTAACATGAGTTCGCCTTGGCGGAATGTTCTCGGCTTAATCAATTTCTCATATGAGCGCGTTATCTTTGATTTATAAGCCTCCATATTTTGTGATGACCTAACTAGTTTTAAGCAGGCCATCACAAGTGGGGACTCTGTGAAATGGCTGGATACTATGCGATCTGAGATGGAATCCATGTACACCAACAAAGTATAGACTTTGGAAGTTGCTCCTGAAGGGGTAAAACCCATCGGGATCAAGTGGATCTTTAAGAAGAAAATTGGTGTAGATGGAAAGGTTAAGACCTTCAAAGCTAGACTTGTTGCTAAAGGTTTTCGTCAACGACCTAGTGTCGATTATGATGAAACCTTTGCTCCAGTGGCTATGTTTAAGTCCATCAGGATACTACTTGCCATTGCTGTATACCATGACTATGAAATCTGGCAAATGGACGTCAAGACCGCTTTTCTAAATGGTGATTTAGAAGAGAGCATGTACATGACACAGCCAGAGGGCTTCGTAGATAGTGGGAGCAGCGGAAAGGTGTGCAAGCTGCTTAAATCAATATACGGATTAAAGTAGGCATCACGGAGTTGAAACATCTGTTTTGATGTGGCAGTCAAAGAGTTTGACTTCATCAAAAATGTAGATGAACCGTGTATATACAAAAAGGTTGTAAAGAGTAAGGTTGTCTTCTTTGTATTGTACGTGGATGACAAACTCTTGATAGGAAATGATGTTCCTATGCTACACTCAATCAAGCTCTTCTTATTACAAAAGTTCTCCATGAAAGATCCAGGTGATGCCTCCTACATCCTGGGGATTAAGATCTATAGAGATAGATCTAAAAGGATGTTGGGATTGTCTCAATCCAGGTACATTGACACCATACTAAAGAGATTTAGTATGGAAGATTCTAAGCGTGGTAATTTACCCGCTTGTTCAGGAATCACTCTCTCCAAAGAGATGTCTCCCAAGACTGATTTGGAGAGGGCTCGCATGACCGTGATACCCTATACTTCTACAGTTGGGTCTATCATGTATGCGATGTTATGTACCAGACCGGATGTAGCTAACGCACTAGGTGTAGTGAGCAGGTATCAATCAGATCCTGGAGAAAAGCACCGGATAACTGTGAAGAACATTCTTAAGTAGTTGAGAAGGACTAAAGAAATGTTCTTGGTGTATGGTAACAGTGAACTCCTGGTGGAGTCCTTTACCGATTCAAGCTTCCAGAGTGATAAGGACGGCAGCAAGTCGGTCTCGGGTTTTGTCTTCACCCTCAACGGAGGGGCGGTATGTTGGAAGAGTTCCAAGTAAGATACCATAACAGACCCGACGATGGAGGCTGAACACATCGCTGCCAACGATACTGTCAAAGAGGCTATCTGGATGAAGAAGTTCATTGCTGAATTTGGTGTGGTTCCATCCATTGAGCATCAATACCTTTGTATTGTGATAACAATGGAGCCGTTGCTTTGGATAAGGAACCCCGGTCCTATCAGAGATCCAGACATATTCTTAGGTGGTATCACTTTATCCGGGAGATAATAGATCACCGGAAGATCGAGGTCAGGAGAGTAGATACGAAGGACAACAGGGCGGATCCACTCACGAAGGTCCTCCCCCAGACGCAGTTTGAGAGACTTTTTGGGATGTTGAGTATAAGATACTACAACAACTGGCCTTAGCACAAATGGGAAATTGTTAAGAATATGTATGCCCTAGAGGCCATTATTGTATGATATAGTGGATGCTTGAACATATATATAGAGAGAGGACTTTCTTGCTCGACATGATAGTATGCTATCTGGTTGTTCTTTATCTTAACATGTATACTTGTATTATTATATTATCTCTCTGATATATGTTGATAAAGACCTTAGGATGTAGACTTGACTACCAGGACTATGATGCAGATCATACTAGTGGGGCCTGGATAGTCCACAAGCACATCCTTTAAATAGTTCTTAGTCGAGAGGATGTCGAGACAGGGCATCAATATTCCAGAGTAGACTAGTGTGTACGTTTCTTGACCCTGTATGGGGCGATGGTTGATCCCACAACCATTGGTGTTTCACATCAAAGATTGTACACAGGTGCTCATTAAAGAATGGGTATACCGAACAGGACTCGCCGAGAACTCCTAGATGGTATCATACCTATCGTCAGATAGCAGTTCTCTGGTGACACTGGTACAAGTTCGTCTGTAGACCCGTGATTGATCCAAATTCTCGATGTTGTTTAGTAAAATGTAAAGTGTTTACAATCAAAGAATTTTGTAAACCGCAATCAATAACGGTGTCGTTTGAAGCGATCGTTAGTGAGCACGGGTCGTCCACTGAGATTCGTGTATTTGATCGATCTTGTTTTAGATGAATTGAAAGAAAATAGTAAAGAAAAATTCAAGAAAGAGATTCATGATTTAATTGAGTTGTCATTTCAAGAAAATCAAGAAAACATTCAAGAATTTAAGAAAGATTAAGAATATATCCAAGATCAATATCGGTTATCAAGAGAATGTAGAAAAGCTTGTAGAATTCGATCAAATTAGTAGCAATGATGAATCTAATAATGACTAATCTTATCTATTGATAAATTGTAGCTAGATCGATGGTGATGAATGAAAATTAGGGATCTATTGAAGAAATTAGGGTTTCTCCTTCTTTATCCCTTGTCTTTTCATTGATTATCATTTGGATCTAACCTTTAGCAAAGAGAATCATCAATCATTTAATCCCTAGTTTGCAACGAAATAATCAAGAATGCGATCTCGCTCCAAATTAGGTCATTGATGATTCTTTTTCCTAGAGTTCACAAATCTCATAAGACTTAAGATTGGTATTAGGATTTTATCATCACTTGATCTACCAATTCTCTCGAATCCTTTACAATCCGAGATTTCACCACACATCATGAAAATAGAATAATCAAGAATGAGATATTTCATAATGCAAGAATCTAAAGAAAGCAAGACTAAGAGTAATATCACTTTTATTAAATCTTCTTCAAATTTACATAATTTCTTAATTCGAGGTATAAGAATCAGCTCTCGATCGCTCCTTTGAAGAAATGAATTTGTCGTCGATCTTTGCGTGGCTCGATCGCCGTGAGACGTGGATCGGTTGTGGATCTCTTGCTCCGATGATGATCGGCGTTGCGATAAAAGATCTTTGGATGTCTTCGCTTGATAATGCTCTCAGTTGACTCTTGATTTGAATTTGGATCTTAAATTGAATCTCAAGTTGTGTCACTCAACTTTTTACCACCATCCACCAACAACCTTTTACCTTAGCCCTAGATCCCCTTTTATAGATCTCAAATCAAGCTTCTCTCATAAGGTAGGTTGTTACAAGGAGCATTCTAGAATATGGTTGTTACAATGAGCCTTCTAGAATAAGGTTGTTACAAGGAGCCTTCTAGAATAAGCTTCTAGAATAAGATTGTTATAAGCAGCCTTCTAGAATAAGGTTGTTACAAGGATTTGATTCTTTGGTTTCTTGTATTATATCGGCACTTTTGCGATTCCGGTTCTTTGACCTGAAGAATTTTCTGCACACAATCTCGATAAAATGTGTTGAGATATGCAATATCATGCGTATAGTAATAAACACACAATTTCCTATAAAGAACGTTGAAAATATATATAACACGGGGTAATTAGTATTTTCCAGACAAACTGGTAATATGTGTTATATTTATATCAACTATCCTTAGATGATTAGAATAATGAAGAAATTGATGTGTTACAGATTGCATTATTTTCGACTGAACAATCCGAGATCGTCATAGTGTCTTGTGTGGTTCCCACTGTGCTTTGATTTCCTCCCTACCAGGGCTCAAAGGAGTCGTGCAAACAGTTGGATTTTGGGTACAGTCTCGAGTCATAAGGAGGTAGTGAGCGATAAGAGGGGTTTCGTCTCTCCCGATATAGGGAGTTGATGTTGCTCTATGCTCGATTGGCTATAATAGTAAATCCCTAGCCAGGGATGATGAGATTTACTGGTAAATGTTGTCAGTAGTTTCTCGGACCGTTATGAGCCACACATCGGCATGACTTATCAAGTTACTGGGGTCTAACGATTCCACCCCTAAACTCGATATACGACATATCAGACGAAGAGACCGGACTGTACGGTAAGTGTTACTTATATGCTTCACAGGAGTTTGGACAAGTTTGCTTGTTGATCTTCTAATCGCTCGATACCTGGGTAGCCGTTACGTCCAGCTAGTACCGCTGACGGTTTGTGGGTAACTGATGTGATCATTATCTACTGCTGGCGTATTGACGAGTCTTTAGAGTCCCACACAGAGGTTTCCTAGATCAAGCGAAACAAAGTAGAGCACATATGCTGATATGTGCGGGAGCCTGATTAAATACGAGTATGTGATACCGTATTCTAATCTGGCGATATTTTATATCAGTTAGGTTATATGAGATATAACCGTATTATTGAATCAAGTGTTGATTTGATAATATGATATACAGATAAATGATATTAGTCGGTTATATATGATATAACCGGATTATTAAATCAAATGTTGATTTACTAAATTGATAAATATATATATTTATATTTGATATATTTATATATTAACTTATATTAATGCTCACTGATTATTTTCTTCTCTTAATATATATTAATATATATGTGATATATATATATATATATAGAGAGAGAGAGAGAGACAAACACACACACACACACACACACATAGAATATGGATTTTCTTTTTGAGAAAATAGATTATAGAGATGGAAAATGAGGAGATATTTGTGGCATGGTGTGAAACATGGCTCATCTATTAGTTTAATGGTTTGGCTACACTATTGAAGTATGATTCATTATTTGTATTGAGATTTATTCTATGCTTCAATAAGTGAGAATAACCATGAGCCATTCTACACACAAACCCTAGTTCATTTTCTAAGCTCTCATCTTTCACTCCTCTCTCATGTTCTTCTTCATCCTCTAGCCTTTTCAAAAGTTGAAAAGAAAAAGAGATAGAAATTTCTAAGTGAGCCTAAACACCTACTTCATCAACCTACTCTAGATTAGCACTTTAAATTAGGTTATTTCCTTCATTAATACATGATTGGTGAAGATGTAGCTTGACCTAGAGAAACTTCAAGATGGATCATTTTCGACACGAAGATCGCAAAGCAAGCTCGACCTTTTCTTCAAGTGGGGCCAAGAGGAGTCGTAGGGACTACTACTCGGAGCTTTAGAAGTGAAATACTTGGTCTACAAAGGTTGTAATTTCCTTCACTTAGTTTAAAACTTGCTTTATCATATGTTAAACCCTAATACTCTAGTTAGATTCTAGGTTAGTGTAGCTTAATACCCCAAGATTTTTTTAAATTGCATACTTGATGCTAGTATTAACCTAGTGGTGCTGCTAAGACACACTTTCAAATGTAAACTAAACTTTTGAAACCTTATATCAATGTTTCGATATAAAATTAAGTCCATAAGTTATCTATTTAGCTCTATCATATGAAATATTCGATCTGGCCCTATTGCCAACCCTTAATTTGTTGGAAGCCTCATCCACACATGCAACCTTTGCTCTTTGAATGAATCTTGTGAGCTTGAAGTATTGCTGCACTAATAGTTAATTTGGAAGCTAGCTAACAAGGATTTGTTTGGAGACAACAAAAAGACTATCCATCATGATCATAGATAAAAAAGATACATGGTTCCTGTATAGTTGCATTAATAAAATCAATTTTCATATTTAAAATTGGTTGATTAAGATACTCCAAGCAGCTCATCTTGTGGTCTCTTTTCTATTTAATCGTTTTTTAATTAGGGTCTCGGTTTACTAGTATCTAGTTTTTATTAGGGTTTCTTAATTAGTGTAATTAATGTTATAGTTTAATCAATATTAATTTTTCTTAATGGGTTTGAATTTATTTTTGATTTAGGCATCTAATATAGTTTAATTGGTATTAAAGGAATTGATATAAATTTTGATTTGGTTTATTGATGAAACTAAAATTTAAATATCTAAATGGTAAATCATAGACAACAAGATTTCGAATCATTAAATTTACAAAATATAAACTAAAAATTAGGATGAATATATTCATGAAATATTTTATAAATATATTCACACACATATACACACTCACACATACACGTGCACACACTCACACATACACTCGCTCACACACTCACATACGTACAAGCGCGCGCGCGCGCTCACACATACGCATAAACACACATGCGCGCGCGCATTCCCTCACACACTCACACATACCCTCAATTACCTAAAATTCATCTTACCCTAAATTCTTCTAATAAATTCTTATACTCTTTCTTATCCTAAATTAATCTAACAATCATCACAAATGTCATAAATACCAAGTAGTGGGGTATAATTTGTAATTAGGGTTTATAATTTGTTATTAAGATTTATAAGTTGTTATTAGAGTTTTTTTAAGGTTTATAGATTCTTCAATTTGTACAACCCATCATCACAAATTTCATAACTTAATATTCACATGTAATTGAAAAACCATAATATCCACATTTAATTTCAAAAATTCATAACCTAACATCCAGATCATAATTTCACGATCTAACATCAAATTACATCACAATTCATAACCTAACATCCATATTTAATTTTAAAAATAATAATTGGAGAAGAAAAGCCCTAATGTTTGATCGGATTTTGAACATCAGCAACAGTAATATCTAAAAAAAATTAGATAAGAAAAAGGAATTTTTTGGAAGAATTAGAAAAAATGAAGAGGAAATCTCCTCTTGGAGTCAAATTCACGGGCTGTGAAAAATTTGGGGAAGAATGGGAGGAAGAAAGTCATCTTGCGGGCTAAAAGTTCAGAGTACAATATGAATCCAAAAACACTAAATCATACATGACAACAAGATTTTGAATCATTAAATTTATAAAATACAAACTAAAAGTTAGGATGCATTTCTGAAATATTTCATATGTGGGCGCGCACACAAATATATACGCACTCACATACTCACGCATACACGCGCGCTCGCTCACACACTCACACTCACACTCGCTCACACTCACACATACACTCGCTCACATACGTACCCGCACGTACACACTCACACATATGCATAAATACCTACATGCGCGAGCGTACATACGTGTGTGCGTGCACACACAATCGTACACTCACACACAAAACACTTTTTAAATTTATATTTCAAATTCTCAACTTTCACATCCATGATCCTAAGATCCATCAACCACTCTTTAAATTTTCCATTTTAAATCCTAAAACCTTACACCAAACACATTCTTCAATATCTCATCCTAAAACCCAACACCAAACACATTCTTTAATTCATCATCTTTAATTCTTCATATATCCTAAAACCCAACACCCTATCCTAAAACCCAACACCCTATCAAAGATTTTCACAACCTAACTTCACAATTACTTGATTTAATTGAAAAAAGTAATAAGAGGGGGGGGGGGAAACCCTAACCTTGGACCAGATTTAGAAATGACGATGGCGATTTCGTGCTCCAACAGCTTAAAAAAAATTGGCAAGAATTGGGAAATTTTGCGAGGAATTTGGGAGAATTTGAGGTGAAGGAAGGGGGGATGGGAACCTGCGGGAGAAACTTGGGAAGAGAGAGAGAGAGCGCCTTGCGGTTGAAATATGTAGGGGGTTGATAGAGGCTTGGATCTCCTTCAGATGTTACCTTCCGTTGATCTGCTGATGGCGGCGATGGGTGGCTGAGGTTGGATCTGGAGGCTGTTGCTCCTGAAGCGTGTGGATCTTAATGAGTTTGAGGTTGTAGTTGTCGAGCTACCTGTAAGGAAGTCCTAGAGTGGTTGTCCTACCGAGGACCCTCCGACGGTCAAGTTAGACTAGAGATCCGAGCAGAGTAACGGCTTAGTGGAGTCAAAATGGTTTACTTGGACCGTCTGAAGTAGGGGTTATATAGCGGTGGCAGTAGGCAGGGCAGGCGTGAGAATCACACTGGCAGTTACGCTCCCGATGTCACGCCCGCGTGATGAGCGGGATCTCCCATTAATGGCGAGACGGGCTCGTTAATGGGGGATTGTGATGGCGTGGAACATGGGATGTGGCCGGCGGATATCTCGCGCATGGCGAGATTCGCGAGATGTCAGTTGCGCCTGTGAGCGGTGCCATTGGTTGGTCGATGATACCGAGGAAGATGACCTCGGCGGGAGAGCTCGCGGATGAGCGGGAAAGCCAAGGTATCTTGGTTCTGCGGTAGACCGGAGACGAGCCGAGAGGGCCAAAGAGGCTTGGGCCTGCGATAGCTCGGATTAGAGCAAAAGGACACTTGGCTTGGCTGCTGAGGTGCTTGGGGGCAAGGAGTGGGGTGCAACCTCGGAGACAGGGTTTGAGGGAAGCCCCCACTGTAGCACACTGGTTCCCCTCCGTGGCCCTCAGAGGTCTAACTGGCTTACGCATGTGACACGTCATCCGCCACGTGTTACGATATAAGGAATTACTGTTATTGAGCATCATCATTAGCCCCCACTCTTGTTCCGATCTATTTTGTGGGTCGGGTCAAGAGTGGACTGCTTGGTTCTCTCTGTGCGGCTTGGCGCTGGTAATTCCTTATGGTGGATTGTTTGGGGACGACACGGCGTTCTTGTTGTCGCGCATCGAGTATGTGTCTTATTCGGCGGGTCTTGGATCCGTGTCTTTGTAGGGTAGGAAGCTACCCTCCGTGGATGTGCCAAGCAGGAAGCTACTCAGCGGCCTCACGAGGAGGGCTTTGGACCCACCGTGTTGATAGACGGAAGGATGCCCGCTGGGGATGCGCCGAGCAGGAAGAAACTCAGCGGCCTCATGAGGAGGGCTTCAGATACTCAGCATCTGTGGGTAAGAAGTTACCCACTAAGGATGCACCGAGCAAGATAGCTGCTAGGCGGCCTCGTGAGGAGGGCTTTAGATCCTCAGCGTCTGATGGGCAGGAGGATGCCCGCTGGGGATGCGCCAAGCAGGAAGGAACTCGGCGGCCTCGTGAGGAGGGCTTCAAATCCTCAGCTTCTGATGGGCAGGAGGATGTCTACTGGGGATGCACCGAGCAGGAAGGAACTCGGAGGCCTCGTGAGGAGGGCTCTAGATCCTCAGCGTCGGTGGGTAAGAAGTTACCCGCTAAGGATGCGCCAAGCAGGGTAGCTGCTCGGCGGCCTCGTGAGGAGGGGTTCAAATCCTCAGCGTCTGATGGGCAGGAGATTACCCGCTAAGGATGCGCCGAGCAGGAAGGGACTCGACGGCCTCACGAAGAAGGCTTCAGATCCTCAGCGCCGGTGGGTAAGAAGTTACCTGCTCAGGATGCGCCGAGCAGGAAGGGACTCGGCGGCCTTGCGAAGAGGGCTTCAGATCCTCAGCGTCGGTGGGTAAGAAGTTACTCACTAAGGATGTGCCGAGCAGGGTAGCTGCTCGGTGGCCTCTTGGCGAGGGCTTTGATCCTTGGCGTTATGGGGTAGGGAGCTACCAGCCAGGGATAGCCGAGTGGGGTAGCTGCTCGGTGCCTCTTGGCGAGGGCTTTGATCCTTAGCGCGGGAGAGGCCGTAAGTGGCCTACTAAGGATGGCCGAGCAGGGTAACTGCTCGGTGCCTTTTGGTGAAGGCTTTGATCCTTAGCGCGGGAGGGGCCGTGAGTGGCCTACTAAGGATGACCGAGTAGGGTAGCTGCTCGGTGCCTCTTGGCGAGGGCTTTGATCCTTAGCGCGGGAGGGGCCGTGAGTGGCTTACTAAGGATGGTCGAGTAGGGTAGCTGCTCGGTGCCTCTTGGCGAGGGCATTGATCCTTAAGGACGGGACGAGCATGGTTACTTCCCGGTGCCTCTTGGCGAGGGCTTTGATTCCTGGTTTGGTAGGGAGCTACCAGCCAGAGATAACCGAGCAAGGGCAGGCCCGGTTGCCTCTTGGCGAGGGCTTTGATCCCTAGTTTTTAGGGTAGGGAGCTACCATCCAGGGATAACCGAGCAAGGGCGGGCCCGGTTGCCTCTTTCGAGGGCTTTTCATCCTTAGCGTGGGAGGGGCCATAAGTGGCCTACTAAGGATGGCCGAGCAGGGTTACTGCCCGGTGCCTCTTGGCGAGGGCTTTGATCCCTGGTTTGGTAGGGAGCTACCAGCCAGGGATAACCGAGCAAGGGCAGGCCTGGTTGCCTCTTGGCAAGGGCTTTGATCCCTGGTTTGTTGGGGTAGGTAGCTACCAGCCAGGGATAACCTAGCAAGGGCGGGCCCAGTTGCCTCTTTCGAGGGCTTTTCATCCTTAGCGTGGGAGGGGCTGTAAGTGGCCTACTAAGGATGGCCGAGCAAGGTTACTGCCCGGTGCCTCTTGGCGAGGGCATTTTGTCCTTAAGGATGGCCGAGCAGGGTTGCTGCCCGGTGCCTCTTGGCGAACGCTTTGATCCCTGGCATCGTAGGGTAGGGAGCGACTAGCCAGGGATAGTCAAGCAGGGTAGCCGCTCGGCTGCCTCTTGGTGAGGGCTTTGATCCCTGGCATTGCGAGGTAGGGAGCTACCGGCCAGAGAAAGCCGAGCAGGGTAGCTGCTCGGCTGCTTCTTGGTGAGGGCTTTGATCCCTGGCGTTGCGAGGTGGGGAGCTACCAGCCAGGGATAGCCGAGCAGGGTAGCTGCTCGGCTACCTCTCGGTGATGGCTTTGATCCCTGATGTTGTGAGGTAGGAAGCTACCGGCCAGGGATAGCCGAGCAGGGTAGCCGCTCGGCTTCCCCTTGGTGAGGGCTTAGATCCTTAGCGCTGGAGGGGCCGTGGGAGGCCTGGTAAGGATGGACCGAGCAGTGGAGCTGCTCAGCTGCCTCTTGGCGAGGGCTTTGATCCCTGGTGTTGTGGGGTAGGGAGCTACCGGCCAGGGATAGCTGAGCAAGGTAGCCGCTCGGCTGCCTCTTGGTGAGGGCTTTGATCCCTGGCGTTGCGAGGTAGGGAGCGGGGTAGGGAGCTACCGGCCAGGGATAGCCGAGCAGGGTAGTTGCTCGGCTGCCTCTTGGTGAGGGCTTTAATCCCTGACGTTGTGGGGTAGGGAGCTACCAGCCAGGGATAGCTGAGCAGGGTAGCCGCTCGGCTGCCTCTTGGTGAGGGCTTTAGAGTTACCGGCCAGGGAAAGCCGAGCAGGGTAGCTGCTCGGCTGCCTATCGGTGAGGGCATTGATCCCTGGCTTTGCGAGGTAGGGAGCTATCGGCCAGGGATAGCCGAGCAGGGTAGCCGCTCGGCTGCCTCTTGGTGAGGACTTCGTAGGTTTCCTGGCGAGGTCGTTTTTGAGCTGCTGTGGTGAGTCTCGCGTGTGCGACCCCGTCGGGGAGGGGGTGCCGGTCATGCCTGGGAGCAGGCGAGCTGACTGTCATCGCCTCGGGGGGAACATGGGTGCGACGAGACTCGGGGCGAAGCTCTCTGGCGTAAGACCCCGTAATCGAGATTTGCGGTGCCCACCGGGTCATCGAATATGTCGGCCCGGGGGACTTGCGGCTGTGGAGGACAGCGAGCCGGTGGTCGGCAGCGTCGATGCGAACAGAGTCTTCTCTCTCCTGGTAGGGGTCCTGGTCCCAAGGTGGGGGAGTGGCGACTTGGTGATCTTGCCCTGCCATTTGGACGCAGATCAGCGCCTCCACAACAGACGCGAGTCGGTGTACGCGGCCGGCGAGGGCGTTGATGGCATTCGGCGGAGGAGGTCCGTCCGCGCCTCCGTTGAGGGGGAGGTGGCGGCTAGTGCTAGGATCGCGTGATGATCGCTCGCCATTAGATTGAGATCGGAAAGCAAACTTTTGTTTTTGTAGAATCGAGGAGTTCCTACAGACGACGCCAGCTGATGGAGGCTTGGATCTCCTTCATATGTTACCTTCCGTTGATCTGCTGATGGCAGCGATGGGTGGCTGAGATTGGATCTGGAGGCTGTCGCTCCTGAATCGTGTGGATCTCAATGGGTTTGAGGTTGTAGTTGCCGAGCTACCTGCAAGGAAGTTCCGCGGTGGTTGTACCACCGAGGACTGTCAAGCCCCGCTTCCCGGTATACGGCGAAGGGGACGCGACTAGTCCGCTACGTATTTACTGTGAAGTAAATACGCTAAGCGTATCTAAACAATATAAAAATAAGCACAAGAGACAAAATATAATAAAAACAGCAACTTTATTTATTCATATTCTTTCTGTACAATGCATGGAAAGTAAATACAACTGAAATAAAGCAATGCCTAAACAATAGCATAACAGAAATGAAAAGTACTGAATGGAAAGTGTACAATGACTAGAGCTCGGGGTCTTCACTGAACTGGTCCAAGTCTTCAGCAGTGGGCTCGATCTCTGAAGTGTCCAGATTACCTGACGACATTTAAAGAAGAAAGAAAGAGAATGTCGTTAGCGAACAGGTCGCTCGGTAAGTCCCAAAGATAAGGGAGAAATAGACATAATAAGAGGTATCTTTTAAACTTGCATTATATTGTTTTAATGTTGTGTTAACGCTGTTGTTTGTAGCTTGGTACAGAAAGATGCCAGTGTATACGAGAGGGGTCTCTATAAGCTAGAGATCAAGGCAAACGGAATGTACAAGGAACCGTTAAGCCACGGTACAACAGCAACGGAATATAGGTTAGGTGTCTTAATCTTACTGTCTCGTGCCACTTTTAACACCTTCTGTACCAAATTACCCCTTAAACCCTATGGTGTTTTGATTGTATTGTTTGTCTTGTATTGTAACTGTATAGATTGTATAATTTGATGACTGACCGAAACCATGATATCAGTAAACAGATGTAACTGTATAATCATGTAAATGGATGTAACTGTAGAATGGATGTATATCCGTGGTTCGGTGCAGTCAATGTAGATTGAATGTATTGAATAGATTGGATATAGGGATTCATGTTGAATCAGAATATTGTAAATTGTAGATTTTAGATTGTAGATTGTACTTGAATCATATTCAAGTCAGATTATAATAAGACTCACTCTGAGTCAGACGATTAGAAAAGTAAATTGAAGTCCTGATTGTTTTGATGTTATCGGTAACCGCTGCACATGGGCGGCAGGATTTGTGTCTTTTTCAAAGACGATTACCGTATTAATAACACCGTTGTTAAGTTGTCTATCTTAGATAGGCAAGCACCCACTTCTCCGGCTCCCTGAGGCTCAAGAGATTGGTCCCGCTTAAACCTATATTTACTAGGGTCCTTAGGGTAAATTAAAGAACTTGAGGGGGTTTTATGTAAAAATACTTTTGTATAGTTTTCAAAATACATCCCAAGTATTTATTAATTGTCTTTAGAGTTATAATGAATGCAGATTTTATATTGTGATATTTCTAGTGAAATATCCTATTTTCATAATAAATTGTATTTATTGGTAATATTAGTTTTGTATGGAATTCATGGTATTTTAGTGTAAAATGATTCTTGTGATATTTCTAGAAAAAGGTGGAATATTCATAATAATTCAAAAATAGATATTTTTATGTTACATATACATATATTTATATGAAAATAATTTTTGTATATATATATATATTATTCTAGAAATCTCGTTTTTCTTAAGATATCGTATTTTAAATCTTTCGAGATTGAATGCTCCTTGCGGAGCTCTGAATCTCGCACTACTAAGCCCGAGGATGTGCGATAATCCACACCATCCCGAACGGGTTCCCCAAAATGGGTTGTAGCAGCGCTTTGCAAAGATTGTATAAATACTAAATCGTTTAGAAGACAGTTTTATTAAGTAAATGGTATTTAAATTAAAATGTGTCGTTTTCCCGTATTCTATGTTTCCAAGGGTATGGTGCTATGTTGCATATGAGTGTGTGAGGAGGTAGGTCGTTACCTCGTGATCTACTTAAAGGTATAGCAAGGTTTTGTGATGTTGAAGGTGGAATTGAAACTATGTGGTATTTACATGAAAAAATGCGGTAAAATGAAAGTGATATGAAACTTGATCAATTTGGTTGATTAGTGTTTAATAGTCAATATGAGAGAGTTTAAGTATAATTGTATTAACGAGAAGTGAAGTTTTATAAAGAAAATCGAATCGGAAATCGGATTTATTCCGATTCCGTCAGGTTTTGTAAATCCGTATTTTTAGAATAGAAAAGGAAGATAGAAATGGGATTTACGGGTTTTGGACAACAAGGAGAGGGAGATGGATCGGGAGGAGTCGCCGGTGCGTCGTTTCGTCGCTGGGGACTCCTAGGATGGTCGTCGGAAGTTCGCCGGAAAATTCGACGTAGCATTACTTCTTGCTCGTTTTTAATGTACACAAGGTTTCTTGAAAATTCTTGAGAGTTGGCTCAGAATTTGGGGTGAGGGGGTAGTGTGTAGGGTTGGTATTTATAGGGTTAGGCTAGCATTAGGGTAGATGAAGAATTTTAATTTAAAAATGTATTAAAATATATTAAAATGTAATAAAAGTGGAGTAAATGGGGTTTTAAAAGAGCTCTGGAAATGGTCTGAGAATAAAATTTTGCAGGTGTACAGGGGAGACCAAAAGAGACATTTTTTGTGTTGGGGTCGTCCCCGGAATCGGCCGACTCGGCCGTGACTCGGTCGGAGGACGAGTCGGTCGAGTCGAGGCCGATTTGGCCGATTCTCGGCTGAGTCAGGCGGCCGGGATCCCCCCGACGGTTCATCTAACCTCTGGTTGTTAGTGTATATGCCCTAGAGGCCATTACTGTATCATACTAGTTTGTATATTACTTAATGGAAGCTTGGGATATTCACAGTTGTATAGACAATCTTGCTCAAAATGGTAGTATGCTACTTGGTTTGTTTCTACTTTAATGTGTACATATGTTTATTCTAGCATATCACCTATACACATTAGTGGAGCCCTTAGGATCTTTTCTTGATTACCAGCGTTGTGATGGCAGTCACACTTGTGGGGGCTGGGTAATCCATAAGCACATCCTTATACAGGTCCCTAGTCGTAGGACTATCGAGACAGGGCATCGATACTCCGGAGTAGACTAGCGTATGCGCTTTTCATCCCAGCAGGGGAGACGGTCTGTCCCACAGCCGTCAGTACGTCGTACTTGAGATAGTATGCGGGTGCTCGTTAGGTCACGAGTACACTGGACAGGACTCGTCGGGAACTGGTTGGTTGGTACTATACCTATCGTCAGTTATCAGTTCCCAGGTGACATGAGTACAGCTTAGTCCGCTGACTTGACACTGTCACTTCGCCTCGAGTGTGTTCCCACTGTACTTTGATTACTACCCTACCACGGCTCAAAGGAGTCGTGCAAACAGGTAGTAGTTGGGTGCAATCCCGAAGCACTTGGAGGCAGTGACGGTTAGACAGGATTCGTCTCTCCCGGTATTGGGAGTTGATATCGCGCTGTGTCACGGAGAGCCATTACACACAGTCGTCCCTGGCCAGGGCAAGCAAGATATACTGGTAGGTTTCCAGTGTTATCTCAGGGTGTTCTGGGCTACACTCCGACACGACTTGTACCACTATTAGGGGACTGACGTTTACCGCCCCCTAGGCCCGCCATGCAATATTCTCAGACGAACAGACCGGACTGTACGGAGATTGTCACATTCAGGCTCAGTAGGAGTTCAGATGGGTTTCACCTCGTCAGTCTTCTTGTCGGCATCTACCTGGGGCCCGTTACGCACAGCTAGTGCCGCTTGCGGTCTGTGGTTAAACCCACTGCCAGTGTAGTGTCGAGTCTTTAGAGTCCCACACAGAGAGCTATTCTCTTTTAGGCAAAAGAGTAGAGGTCGCATGGTTTTGCGACAGGGTTCGGTCACATCCGTGCACTTGTGCACGTTTAGTGACCAGGCAGTTATTACTAGCAGGCTTTGGTTTAAGCCAGATCCTAGTATACATTTTGGGATTGGTTTTATCTCAGTTGTATTCGTATTCCCCGGAACGCGGATGCGGGTGTGTATGCACAGTTGACAGAGACAGAGACAGGATTCTCATTAGGGTTATTGACTGTTGACTTTTGCTTAACCCTAATGAGAATTAGAAATATGATTAACAATAATATTAATTAAGTATTATAGTGACATGGTTAGGGTTGAAGGGTTGACCTTGTTGACTTGTTGACTTTTGTTGACCGATTGACTAGGTTGGACTTGTTGACCATCATCATGACAATGGCTATCATTTCTTTGCATTGACTTTAGCTTGCTTGTTTTGTTCACAAATTGCATTTAATGCAAGAAATGATATTTCCATTTGATATGATAACAACCATCACATAATACTCAATTATCATTATTTGTTATTATGATTTTGGATTATGAGAGCATGGGAGCAAAAAGTCTTGCTCAATTCTTTCATTTGCTTTCTCTCTCTTGCTTGCTCTCTCATCCTTAAGCTCTCCCTCTTTCTCTTGCTCTCTCTAGTTCATGGTTCTACTTGTCTCATGTGTTGAGAAGCAAGAACCATATAGATAAAACCCAAAACACTCCTTTACTCATCCTAGTTCACAAGGTCTAGCAAGCCAAGTGTTCTAGTTTCTTCAAGTTTGAAGTAGAAGCCAAAAGGTAGAAGCTTTCGGGTGGATCCATCTTCGGCGCGAGAAGACGACGAGGTGAGGCCGATCCGTACACCGTAAAGAGTTGAAAACGAAGGAGTTCAAGTAAGGTATAACCCCCTAACCGGGTAGGTAAAACTCTTAGTTAGGTTGTTAGGTAGTTGTTTAATAAAGATCCGTATTTTGAGTCCATGTTACCACCCAAACAAAAATCGTTTTTCACCATTTCCGCAACCCCAAATAACAGGGGAAGGGTAACGTGGACTTACAGTGGTATCAGAGCCTATTTAAACACTATCTAACATGTTAGCAAAGTAACTAGAAGTTCGATCAGAGAAAAAGTCGCGAAACACCCTCGAAAAGTATAGTTTCTGCCGATTTTTTTTTCTTGTTCAAAAAATAATAAATCTTACACTAAAAATCGACTCAGGCGTTTTAAAAGACACCCAAGAAAACAGGTCCATTGACTCGGTCAAAGCGCCGCGGAACCGCGGCATGAGCATGCTCCCGCCGCGGATCCGCGGCCGAGTTGACTCGGTCGTGGCACTGTTTTCCTGCAGTGTGTTTCTGGGGTTGTTTTGGGATTTTTAAAATATGTTTTTTCTGCCCAGATTTTCCAGAAAGCAAAATTTATTTTTGGGGCTTGAAAATCCGTATTTTGGTCGAACTTCTAAAGGCTTAAGCTGACGGGTTTATATCTGTGATGTGATATATGTATTGAACGTCTGCTAATCGCTATACGTCGATTAGTGGGGGTTTTACATATCTATGATCTGTAATGTTGATGGTATGTGTATATGAATTCATTGGATTGTCGCGGATGAATAGCCGGGGGGTTTTGAGATGAGAGTTTTCTTTATCTTTCAATTCATGTAAATTTGTAATTGATATAATATTATTTATTTGGCCGCACAACCGGGGTGAGGTTGTAGCCGTCATTGTATAATTTCTTTTACTGTTTTTGCTCCTAGGATAGACCCATGGAGGGGGTGCACAAACTACCGGGTACTTCGAAGTGCCGAGTGGCCTACTCACGTGTTGAGGGAGGTTGCTTCACTTTGGGTATTTGGCGGGTAGTTTGCCGCACCCGTAGGGGTCTAGGGTGGGGTATTGGCTATTCATCGCGACCGTGTAATCCGCTTTCCGTTACAGGCTCGTACGGAATGCAGATTCCTAGTATATCCAATGTGTTCATCTGTGATCTGGATTGGCTATCATTGCTATATATCTATATATGATATCTATTTAGGCGTTGCTTATGTTTTGCATCCGCGCTAGTCCAGCCCCTGCTCTGTCGTTAGTTAAGTAACCTAACGGGTAATGACGGGCCCCGTGGCGAATCCGGATGGCATAAGCGTACGTCATATTTTGGTTGTTTTCTGCAATTGTAGGATTAAATGATGGGACACATTAAAAATTAATGCAAGAAAATAAACCAAAGTAAAGTCGTTGGAACACTTTCAAAACCACTCGGTTCTTTTCAAAAACCAACTTTTAAATGCGGAGCTTGAGCCACTCCTTTTAAAAGCTATCTCGTTTCATCGATTATATCAAGTTCACTACGTTCACGGTTTCGCCAAAACCATTCGTAGCCCTCCGTCGTTTCACATGAATAGTCAATAGTATTCAAGCTATGTTTGTTGGCCAAAGTCAAGGCATGGTGATTGGTAGCTATTGGGTATTCATGTGCAGTATAGATAGATGCGTTGGTTTGGGACAGTCGTACCGCCTTGTTGGCCAAAGTCAAGGGTAGGTACGGGTGGGTTCAAATTAACCTGGAGAATGACGGGTAGAACTTGACATGTGACTTATGATTTGTTGGCCAAAGTCAAGGTCATAAGAGCATGGGGCAAAAATCCACATCGGGAGTTTCTAAAGAACCAGAAACTTACTAGTGCTGCATACCATTTGGAGTGTGATGATTCTGGTAGGGTTCCTTCAGTTTTGTCACGCGACGATATTTGGATCCCGACCCTACTGTGAGTATATGCTACTCCTCGGGAAATTTCTCACTTAACGATCAATGTTATAAACCAAGTAGGTGTCTAGAAAGGTGTTAGCGGGGCTACGACCCCAGAGAAAAGAGGTTATTTAATTAAGGAACTTCGCGAAAGCGTTGGAAAACCTCCCTCGAAGTACCAACACTGGCCTGGCTGAACGGTTAAGCAAGTATTGTACGGTGAGATTGATCCCGACTAATTCTTCCTTTTTGGTTTGAGGAGGAATTCGAGATACAGTGGGAGCCATCCTGTTTAGACAAACTAAAAACCACTCTAAACTTGCAAGAGCATCATGCTGAGTGTTTCTTCTCTCTCTCCTAATTGCAGCGACCAATCGACATGACCGGACTTAAGTTACTTCTAGATAAAAATATACTGACAGGGCCAAACTACAAAAATTGACTCAGGAATGTCAAAATGGCAATCACTTACGACAAGCTGGGGTATCTCCTTACCACCAAAGCTCCCCCTGTCCCAGGTCCCACCTCCAGCGTCGCGGATAAGGAAATCCGTAAGACCTGGGAGATCGATTACGCGAAGGACAAGTGCCTCGTGCTTGCCTTTATGGACAATGAACATCAGAGGAGGCACGAGAATATGGACCTCGAATCCATATTTCTCCATACAAAAGAACTGTATGGAGAGCAATCTCGTATCGCCAGATACGAAGTGTCGAAAAAGCTATTTTCAGCAAGATTGGCCGTCGGATCATCGGTAGCGGAACACGTGCTTAAGATGATTGGCTTCATTGAGGAGCTCGCGGACCTTGGGACCACGTTAGAGAACGAGCTCTATACGGACTTGATTCTCCAGTCCCTTCCTTCCACTTACGCCCAGTTTATCCTGAACTTCAACTTGCAAGGAAAAGAAGTTGAACTTCCGGAGCTCCTCAACATGCTGAGGAGTGTAGAGGGCACCCTACAGAAAGGTAGGGAAACATCCACTTTGTTTGTAGGAGGATCTTCCTCTTCTAAGTCCAAGGCGAAAGCCAAGGGAAAGAAGAAGAAAGCCCCTGCCAAACCAAGGGGCGGTGTTAGTAAAGTGGATACGAAGGGAAAAGCAAAGGCAACAAAGATAGCGGGGCAGCTTGTGGGAAAGGAAGAATGCTTCTATTGTCATAAGAAGGGACACTGGAAGAAAGATTGCAGGGCTTGGAAGGCCAGAAACCAGGATCCGAAGCAAGTTGCGGCTTCAACTTCAGGTGTGTATGTTATTGAAAACTGTCTTTCAATAAACTCTACTTCCTGGGTATTGGATACCGGATCAGGATCTCATATCTGTAATTCTTTGCGGGCACTGAGAAAGCGTAGGGTTTTGAAGGCAGGTGATATGACCCTCAGAGTTGCAAACGGAGCTGGCATGGATGCTGAGTCCGTGGGGGACTATCACCTGGGGTTGTCAGATGGACACGTTTTGGTTTTGTGTAATTGCTATTTTGTACCCAATGCAACTTGTAATATCATTTCTGTATCTTTATTATCTAAAGAAGGTTATGAATTTGCATTTGTAAGTAATGTTGTGAACATTCACCTTAATCAAGTTCTGATTGGGTCAGGTACATTAAGCAATGGTATATACGTATTAAACCAATCACAGATTTTCAATGTCCAGAATACACACAAAAGAAAGTATCCGGAAATAAATCAGGCTTTCTTATGGCATTGTAGACTGGGTCATATCAATGAGAGAAGGTTGACGAAGTTACATACTGAAGGATATTTAGATCCGTTCGAATATCAATCGTATGCAACTTGTCAATCCTGTCTCAAAGGAAAGATGACAAAGACTCCGTTCACTGAACACGGAGTAAGAGCAAGCGAGCTCTTGGGACTCGTACACAGCGACGTGTGCGGTCCAATATCTATACATGTGCGAAGCGGTTATTCTTACTTCATTACTTTTACGGATGACTTTTCAAGGTACGGATATGTTTTCTTAATGAAACATAAATCCGAAGCCTTTGAAAAATTCCAGGAATATAAGAATGAAGTAGAAAAACAAACCGGCAAAAGTATCAAGACACTGAGATCTGATCGAGGTGGTGAATACTTGAGTGCCGAGTTCCTGGATTACCTAAAAGAGAATGGTATTCTCTCTCAGCTTACTCCTCCATACACTCCGCAACATAACGGTGTATCGGAGAGACGGAACCGGACCCTATTGGATATGGTACGTTCCATGATGAGTAACGCTGAGTTACCGCGATCATTCTGGGGATATGCACTAGAATCAGCTGCATATCTTTTGAACCGAGTTCCAACTAAGACTGTGCCTACCACACCATATCAAATGTGGTGTGGGAAGAAACCCTATCTTAAGCACATTAAGACATGGGGATGTCCAGTTTTTGTTAAAAAGCAGCATGCGGACAAACTTGAGGCACGCTCAGTACAGTGCAAGTTTGTGAGATATCCAAAGAACTCCAAGGGATATTTCTTCTATTGCGAAGAGGAACAAAAGGTTTTTGTTTCTCGTCATGCCTGCTTCTTGGAAACTGAGTTTTTGGAAAATCAGATAAGTGGGAGCGCAGTAGAACTGGAAGAAATTCCAGAACCACGAGTTATTACTGAAAGCTTAGTAGAACCAGAGGGTTCAAAAGAACATGACATTCCTACGCCGCTCCGCAGGAGTAGTAGGAAGTCTCATCCGCCCGAGAGATACTTTGGTTTTCTCATAGACGGGGATAGAGAGGATTGCATCATTGATTATGATGAGCCTACTAGCTTCCAGCAGGCCATTCAGAGCGTTGACTCGGTAAAATGGCTGGATGCAATGCGGACCGAAATGGAGTCCATGTACACCAACAAAGTATGGACTTTGGACGTTACTCCAGATGGGGTAAAACCCGTAGGATGCAAGTGGGTCTTCAAGAAGAAGATTGATGTAGATGGACAGGTTGAGACCTATAAGGCTAGACTTGTTGCAAAGGGTTTTCGTCAAAGACCTGGTTTGGACTATGACGAAATCTTTTCTCCAGTGGCTATGCTGAAATCCATTCGGATCCTTCTTGCCATTGCTGCCTTCCACGATTATGAGATTTGGCAGATGGACGTAAAGACCGCTTTTCTAAATGAAAATTTAGAGGAGTGTGTCTATATGGACCAGCCAGAGGGTTTCATTCAGAGTGGGAGCAGCGGAAAGGTATGCAAGTTGCTTAAGTCTATCTATGGACTAAAGCAGGTATCGCGGAGTTGGAACATCTGCTTTGATGAGACAGTCAAAGAATTTGGCTTTATCAAAAATCCAGATGAACCATGCATCTATAGTAGATTTGTAGCTAGAACTGTCGTATTCCTCGTATTATACGTGGATGACATTCTCTTGATAGGAAATAACATTCCAATGCTACAATCTGTCAAGGGGTTCTTGTCACACAGGTTCTCCATGAAAGACCTGGGTGATGCCACTTACATTCTGGGGATCCGGATCCATCATGATAGATCCAAGAGGATGTTAGGACTTTCGCAGTCCAGGTACATCGACACCATACTGAAAAGATTCAGTATGGAAGATTCCAAGCGCGGTAATCTACCGGCTTGTCACGGGATCACCCTCTCCAAAGAGATGTCTCCCAAGACTGATTTGGAAAGGGATCGCATGTCTATTATACCATACGCTTCTGTGGTAGGCTCTATAATGTATGCGATGTTGTGTACCAGACCAGATGTAGCTTATGCACTGAGTGTGGTAAGCCGGTATCAGTCAAACCCTGGGAAGAAACACTGGATAGCGGTAAAGAACATTCTCAAGTACCTGAGAAGGACTAAGGAGATGTTCTTGGTGTATGGCGGAAAAGACCTCCAGATCGAGACCTTTGCTGACTCCAGCTTCCAGAGTGACAAGGATGATTCCAAGTCCATGCCGGGTTTTGTCTTTACCCTCAATGGAGGGGCGGTGTGTTGGAAGAGTTCCAAACAGAAAACCGTTGCAGACTCGACGATGGAAGCGGAATATATCGCTGCTGCTGATGCCGCAAAAGAAGCTGTCTGGATGAGGAAGTTCTTAACGGAACTTCAGGTGGTTCCGTCCATTGTTGATCCAATACCTCTGTATTGCGACAACCATGGGGCTATAGCTTTAACGAAGGAACTCAGGTCCCATCAGAAGTCCAGACACATCTTGAGGCGGTATCACCTGATCAGGGAGATCGTGGATCGCCAGTAGATCGAGGTTCAGAGGGTTGCTACGGAAGATAACACTGCTGACCACTCACGAAGGCCTTACCCCAGACTCAGTTCGAGCGGCTGATCGAGATGATAGGTCTTCGATACGCCAGTACATGGCCTTAGTACAAGTGGGAGATTGTTAGTGTATATGCCCTAGAGGCCATTACTGTATCATACTAGTTTGTATATTACTTAATGGAAGCTTGGGATATTCACAGTTGTATAGACAATCTTGCTCAAAATGGTAGTATGCTACTTGGTTTGTTTCTACTTTAATGTGTACATGTGTTTATTCTAGCATATCACCTATACACATTAGTGGAGCCCTTAGGATCTTTGCTTGATTACCAACGTTGTGATGGCAGTCACACTCGTGGGGGCTGGGTAATCCACAAGCACATCCTTATACAGGTCCCTAGTCGTAGGACTATTGAGACAGGGCATCGATACTCCGGAGTAGACTAGCGTATGCGCTTCTCATCCCAGCAGGGGAGACAGTTTGTCCCACAGCCGTCAGTACGTCGTACTTGAGATAGTATGCGGGTGCTCGTTAGGTCACGAGTACACTGGACAGGACTCGTCGGGAACTGATTGGTTGGTACTATACCTATCGTCAGTTATCAGTTCCCAGGTGACATGAGTACAGCTTAGTCTGCTGACTTGACACTGTCACTTCGCCTCGGGTGTGTTCCCACTGTACTTTGATTACTACCTTACCACGGCTCAAAGGAGTCGTGCAAACAGGTAGTAGTTGGGTGCAGTCCCGAAGCACTTGGAGGCAGTGACGGTTAGATAGGATTCGTCTCTCCCGGTATTGGGAGTTGATATCGCGCTGTGTCACGGAGAGCCATTACACACAGTCGTCCCTGGCCAGGGCAATCGAGATATACTGGTAGGTTTCCAGTGTTATCTCAGGGTGTTCTGGGCTACACTCCGACACGACTTGTACCGCTATTAGGGGACTGACATTTACCGCCCCCTAGGCCCGCCATGCAATATTCTCAGACGAACAGACCGGACTGTACGAAGATTGTCACATTCAGGCTCAGTAGGAGTTCAGATGGGTTTCACCTCGTCAGTCTTCTAGTCGGCATCTACCTGGAGGCCGTTACGCACAGCTAGTGCCACTTGCGGTCTGTGGTTAAACCCACTGCCAGCGTAGTGTCGAGTCTTTAGAGTCCCATACAGAGAGCTATTCTCCTTTAGGCAAAAGAATAGAGGTCGCATGGTTTTGCGACAGGGTTCGGTCACATCCGTGCACTTGTGCACGTTTAGTGACCGGGCAGTTATTACTAGCGGGCTTTGGCTTAAGCCAGATCCTAGTATACGTTTTGGGATTGGTTTTATCTCAGTTGTATTCGTGTTCCCCGGAACGCGGATGCGGGTGTGTATGCACAGTTGACAGAGACAGAGACAGAGGATTCTCATTAGGGTTGTTGACTGTTGACTTTTGCTTAACCCTAATGAGAATTAGAAATATGATTAACAATAATATTAATTAAGTATTATAATGACATGGTTAGAGTTGGAGGGTTGACCTTGTTGACTTGTTGACTTTTGTTGACCGGTTGACTAGGTTGGACTTGTTGACCACCATCATGACAATGGATATCATTTCTTTGCATTGACTTTAGCTTGCTTGTTTTGTTCACAAATTGCATTTAATGCAAGAAATGATATTGCCATTTGATATGATAACAACCATCACATAATACTCAATTATCATTATTTGTTATTATGATTTTGGATTATGAGAGCATGAGAGCAAAAAGTCTTGCTCAATTCTTTCATTTGCTTTCTCTCTCTTGCTTGCTCTCTCATCCTCAAGCTCTCCCTCTTCCTCTTGCTCTCTCTCTAGTTCATGGTTCTACTTGTCTCATATGTTGAGAAGCAAGAACCATATAGATAAAACCCAAAACACTCCTCTACTCATCCTAGTTCACAAGGTCTAGCAAGCCAAGTATTCTAATTTCTTCAAGTTTGAAGTAGAAGCCAAAAGGTAGAAGCTTTCGGGTGGATCCATCTTCGGCGCGAGAAGACGACGAGGTGAGGCCGATCCGTACACCGTAAAGAGTTGAAGACGAAGGAGTTCAAGTAAGGTATAACCCCCTAACCGAGTAGGTAAAACTCCTAGTTAGGTTGTTAGGTAGTTGTTTAACAAACATCCGTATTTTGAGTCCATGTTACCACCCAAACAAAAATCGTTTTTCACCATTTCCACAACCCCAAAGAACAGGGGAAGGGTAACGTGGACTTACCTTGGTAATGTTACATTTTTGGGTGTAGTGGGGGTTTTTGTGAGATATGCACGTATAAACCCTTGGTTTTCTAAAGGTTTTAAAAAAATCAATATTAAAAATAATATGGGGTATGCGATTTGAACTCTGGTGGCTTGGTTCAACAGTGCAAGGTATTCCCAATGAGCTACAAGCTCCTTCTTGTAATTATGGAGTTAATTAATTACTTAAAGTAATAGCAGCAAATGTAAATACTCCAAGTATACATTAATTTTTAAGCAAATTTTGTACACTAAAAATGGATTTGTTACATTCTACTCTCCTTACAAAAATTTTGTCCTCGAAATTTGCAAAAGGAAAGTGTAACAGAATAAAGGAAAGTTTGGTGATTGTAGTACTGATAGTGCATGAAAATATTTAGAAGAAAGAAAAATTGCAAAAAGTTTGGTCAAAGTTTAAATGAATGTGAGGGAGTTACTTAGGTTACCTTGGTTCACAGTCTCAGGTTTTATGGCTGCTAAGGTGGAGGCTTGGCATCTTGGCACATTTTTCTGTATATGCCGGTACATTGTTGCCTGATTAAGTAGAGGTGGTCTATGTGGAGGTGGTGTTGGGAGTGCAAGACTAGGGGCAGGAATCTGGATAGCTGGCTGCTGCGGGTAGATGATGGGTGTGTGGCTGAGTTGTGTCTATAAGGACAGGTTTCAATTCTGTGATTGGACGCGCCACAAACTAGACATAGGCCATTTGCGCGCCTACAGTATTTCACCAAATGTCCATTCCTATGGCAGTAGTTACAAAAACTTGGTCTTGGCCGGTTAATTGTTTCTTTCTGCCTCTTTCGTTTTGCAGGTTGGGTAGGGTAGGTTCCTCTTGCCATCTGGGTGGCAGAGCGCTTTATACTGGTTGCTTCTTCTTCTGATCGGTTCACTAATATAGCAGTCTGCTGCTGCAGTCCAACCAGGATGCTTCGGATTTCCTCAAGCAGAACCGTCTGCTCGTTGAGCGGAGCAGGGACGGCAAGTGTGAGTGTTAGTGGTGGAGGTGTGTTGTTGAAATTGGTGCTGGTGTTGTTTGGGGAATCCATAATCTTGAATGAAAAATTTAGGTTAGGACAGATTCAAAGTATATAATTCAAGGAATATGAAATTGTAAGATTCAAGGAATATGAATTGTAAAGAATATTTTAGTTGCTGGTTCTTGTGTTAAATTGCTTAGGTTGTTCATGCAGAACAGAATTGCATGGTAGTGTTCCATACAACTCAGACCTGCATAGGCTGCCAACAAAACCTGTCACGCCCCGCTTCCCGGTATACCGCGAAGGGGACGCGACTGGTCCGCTACGTATTTACTGTAAAGTAAATACGCTAAGTGTATCTAAGCAATATAAAAATAAGCACAAGAGACAAGATATAATAAAAACAATAATTTTATTTATTCATATTCTTTCTGTACAATGCATGGAAAGTAAATACAACTGAAATAAAGCAATGCCTAAACAATGGGATAACAGAAATGAAAAGTACTGAATGGAAAGTGTACAATGAATAGAGCTCGGGGTCTTCGCTGAACTGGTCCAAGTCTTCAGCAGTGGGCTCGATCTCTAAAGTGTCCAGATTACCTGACGACATTCAAAGAAGAAAGAAAGAAAATGTCGTCAGCGAACAGGTCGCTCGGTAAGTCCCAAAGATAAGGGAGAAATAGACAGAATAAGAGGTATCTTTTAAAGTTGCATTATATTGTTGTAATGTTGTGTTAATGCTGTTGTTTGTACCTTGGTATAGAAAGATACTAGTGTATACGAGAGGGGTCTCTATATGGTAGAAACCAGGGCAAACGGAATGTACAAGAAACCGTTAAGCCACGGTACAACAGCAACGGAATATATGTTAGGTGTCTTAATCTTACTGTCTCGTGCCATTTTTAATACCTTCCGTACCAATCTACCCCTTAAACCCCGTAGTATTTTGATTGTATTGTTTGTCTTGTATTGTAACTGTATAGATTGTATAATTTGATGACTGACCGAAACCATGATATCAGTAAACGGATGTAACTATATAATCATGTAAATGGATGTAACTGTAGAATGGATGTATATCCGTGGTTCGGTGCAGTCAATGTAGATTGAATGTATTGAATAGATTGGATATAGGGATTCATGTTGAATCAGAATATTGTAAATTGTAGATTTTAGATTGTAGATTGTACTTGAATCATATTCAAGTTAGATTATAATGAGACTCACTCTGAGTCAGACAATTAGAAAAGTAAATTGAAGTCCTGATTGTTTTGATATTATCGGTAACCGCTGCACATAGACGGCAGGATTTGTGTCTTTTCAAAAATGCTTACCGTATTGATAACACCGTTGTTAAGTTGTCTAGCTTAGATAGGCAAGCACCCACTTCTCCGGCTCCCTAAGGCTCAAGAGATTGGTCCCGCTTAAACCTATATTTATTAGGGTCCTTAGGGTAAATTATAGAACTTGAGGGGGTTTTATGTAAAAATACTTTTGTATAGTTTTCAAAATACACCCCAAGTATTTATTAATCATCTTTAGAGTTGTAATGAATGTAGATTTTATATTGTAATATTTATAGTGAAAATATCCTATTTTCATAATAAATGGTATTTATTGGTAATATTAATTTTGTATGGAATTCATGATATTTTAGTGTAAAATGATTCTTGTGATATTTCTAGAAAAAGGTGGAATATTTATAATAATTCAAAAATAGATATTTTTATGTTACATATGCATATATTTATATGAAAATAATTTTTGTATATATATATTATTCAAGAAATTTCGTTTTTCTTAAGATGTCGTTTTTCTTAAGATGTCGTATTTTAAATCTTTCGAGACCGAATGCTCCTTGCGGAGGTCTGAATCTCGCACTACTAAGCCCGAGGATGTGTGATAATCCGCACCATCCCGAATGAGTTCCCCAAGATGGGTTGTAGCGACGTTTTGCAAAGATTGTATAAATACTAAATCTTTTAGAAAACGGTTTTATTAAGTAAATGGTATTTAAATGAAAATGTGTCGTTTTCCCGTATTTTATATTCCCAAGGGTATGGTGCTATGTTGCATATGAGTATGTGAGGAGTTGGGTCGTTACCTCGTGATCTACTTAAAGGTATAGCAAGGTTTTGTGATATTGAAGGTGGAATTGAAACTATGTGGTATTTACATGAAAAAAATGCGGTAAAATGAAAGTGATATGAAACTTGATCAATTTGGTTGATTAGTGTTTAATAGTCAACATGAGAGAGTTTAAGCATAATTGTATTAACGAGAAGTGAAGTTTTATAAAAAAAATCGAATCGGAAATCGGATTTATTCCGATTTCGTCGGGTTTTGTAAATCCATATTTTTAGAATAGAAAAGGAAGATAGAAATGGGACTTACGGGTTTTGTACAACAAGGAGAGGGAGATGGATCGGGAGGAGTCGCCGGTGCGTCGTTTCGTCGCCGGGAACTCTTAGGATGGTCGTCAGAAATTCGCCAGAAAATTCTCCGTAGTTTCGCTTCTTACTCGTTTTCAAAGTACACAAGGTTTCTTGAAAATTCTTAAGAGTTGGCTCAGAATTTGAGGTGAGGGGGTAGTGTGTAGGGTTGGTATTTATATGGTTAGGCTGGGATTAGGGTAGATGAAGGGTTTTAGTTTAAAAATGTATTAAAATATATTAAAATGTAATAAAAGTGGAGTAAATGGGGTTTTAAAAGAGCTCTGTAAATGGTCTGAGAATAAAATTTTGCAGGTGTACAGGGGAGACCAAAAGACACATTTTTTGTGTTGGGGTCGTCGCCGGAATCGACCGACTCGGCCGTGACTCGGTCGGAGGACTGAGTTGGCCGAGTCGAGGCCGATTTGGCTGATTCCCGGCCGAGTCAGGCGGCCGGGATCCCCCCGATGGTTCATCTAACCTCTGGCAATGTTATATTTTTGGGTGTAGTATGTTTTTTGTGAGATGTGTACGTGTAAACCCTTGGTATTCTAAAAGTTTTAAAAAAAATCAATATTAATAATAATGTGACTTATGGGATTTGAATTCTGGTAGCTTGGTTCAGCAGTGCAAGGTATTCCCAATGAGCTACAAGCTCCTTCTTGTAATTATGGAGCTAATTAATTATTTAAAGTAATAACAGTAAATATAAATACTCCAAGTATACATTAATTTTTAAGCAAATTTTGTATACTAAAAATAGAGTTGTTACAAGGACCCTCCGACAGTCAAGTTAGACTAGAGATTCGAGCAGAGTAACGGTTTAGCGAAGTCAAAATAGCTTACTTGGACCGTCTGAGGAAGGGGTTTATATAGCGGTGGCAGCAGACAGGGCAGGCGTGGGAATCACGCTGGCAGTTACGCTCCCGACGTCACGCCCGCATGATAAGCGGGATCTTCCATTAATGGCGAGACATGCTCGTTAATGGGGGATCGTGATGGCGTGGAACGTGGGATGCGGCCGGCGGATATCTCGAGCATGGCGAGATTCGCGGGATGGCGGTTGTGTCTGTGAGCGGTGCCGTTGGTCGGTCGATGAGACCGAGGAAGATGACCTCGGCGGGAGAGCTTGCGGATGAGCAGGAGAGCCGAGATATCTTGGTTCTGCGGTAGCCCGGAGACGAGCCGGGAGGGTCGAGGAGGCTCGGGCCTGTGATAGCTCGGAGTAGAGCAAAGGGACACTTGGTTTGGCTGCTGAGGTGCTCGGGGACAAGGAGTGGGGTGCAACCTCGGAGACAGGGTTTGAGGGAAGCCCCCACTGTAGCACACTGGTTCCTCTCCGTGGCCCTCAGGAGCCTAACTGATTTACGCATGTGACACGCCATCCACCACGTATCACGATCTAAGGAATTACTGTTATTGAGCATCATCAGGGGTATTAGCGACCGTTTTATACGGTCTAAAACGATCGCTAATACTACCTTGGTGACCATTTATTAGGGGCCGTATATTTTATACGGTCTTTAATACTCTATTAGTCTCTAATACCCTATTAGAGACCGTATATAAGTGAACGGTCTCTAATACTCCGTCTTTAATACGCACAGTTTCTAGCAGTGATGGTTGTATAAAAAGGGTAGCATGAACAGTAGATTATTGTCTTTTATTTATTTTTTTTGGGTGGGTTGGGAACGGATATATATGTATGCTTGATCTAATTTGAAAATTCGAAAAGAACTAAATTAATCCGTAACAGTTAAATTTATGACTTACAAAAGTGCTTGATTCAAGCCATTCTTTCAAGTAAAATATAATAGTTTCTAACACTGTACCTATCGTAGCTTGTGTCTTCTGACCATGATAGTATTCGTAAATAACTTACGTGATTTTATAAGCCTTTTTTTAATATTAAATTTAGCTCCTGCCCACCAACATTGAGTCCTGGCTATGTTCTGGTTGGTGGGTGTTTTGGGGGAGAGAGAAAGCCAGAGCGATAGATTGAGAGAAAGCCAGAGAGAGATTTTTAGATATTTCTTATTTTTCGAATCTTTTTAGTGAAATGGTAGCCCATTGATTGAAAACATGAGCCACGGTTGTGGAGTTTGCCTTATAAGAAGTGCTAGAATTTTGCATGTACCGATGCATATAGTTTAACATCTAATATGGTTGAGTACTCCATCAAGATATTGTTTTCTTTATTCCCTATGTTGCGTCAAAAAAGGTTATTGTTTATTCTTTTTCTTTTTCATGCGGCAGTGGCAGGAAGGTGGTGATGGTGGTGGTGATGAGAGAAGGGCATGTGTCGTCATTTATATATATATTTTTTTGGAAGTGAGGAAAGAGAGGGAGAGAGAAGTCGAGAGGGTGTGATGTACTTCTTGAGATCAATTTGTTTTGATTTTTCCTTAAAAAATGAGAAGTGACACATTTTAGTTATAATTGTAATAAAAATTATTGCATATAAAAACATTATAATTTTTCAACATATAACCCTCAGCGCAATTGTTTGGATGGTTGCAAACAGCGTTGTTGCATATATAATCTAATACGAAATCGAATTTAATATTAAGATGACATGACCGGCCTAATAATCTACGGGGGACATACGTGTGTTTTGCTATTAATCAAGTTGGCTGACGGAAAAAGAAATGTATAAAGCATCTTCTTGCAACGCCGAAAGTCATAAAGTTACCGAGCTAACGGAAAAAAATGCATAAAGCATCTTCTTGCAGCGCCGAAAGTCATAAAGTTACTGGACGAAGACATGTTGTGACACATATCATAAAATTTGACATAAATCGGCAAAAAACAAAGAAGTAACATTTATAATTCGTAAAAAGAAAAGAAAGAAATTATTCAAGAGATGAAAGCTTGATTTAATTAAAATGAACAATTGCTTTTAGCACTTATTATAATTTGAAACCAAATGGCCCTAACCAAAAAATAATCTCAAAAAAGGAAAGAGAAAAAACAACAGCACATATTTCAAACCTTAGGGATTATATTCATCTCCCCAAGTCTAAACAACCATTTCTTCACACTCTTAAGCGTATCAACCCCTTTACAAAACCCAAGCTCCCTGCTCTTATTCATGCAGCTCACGTGCTGGAACTCAAAGTTGACGATTACGTACACCGCTTCAAAGCACGTGACCTCCTCCAGCTTGGTCTCGAGCAGCCCATTATCCTTAACGATATGGGCCCAGACTGCCCCTTTTCCCATCATGCGGCTGGCCCAGTCAGCCTGCCCCTCGTCCGGCCCGCACTTTTCAACGAAATCGACGTGGAACAGCTCGCAGAGGACCTTCCAGAAGCTTCTCCACGTGAACACGTCAGCGTTGGTGCAGTTGAACGCTTGGCCCCACGCGCCCGCGGTGGTCCCCGCCCAGATCTGCTGTTCAGCCACCAGCTCAGCGTCCGTCGCATCGCAGAAGTGCCGCCACGTGTACGTCGTCCCGGGAAACAGAAATGGGATCTTCTCTTGCCTGCATACGGATCGAATATAAAGTGTCGCCGTTTCTTTCTCTGTTTGAATATTTACCGGAAATAAAATTTACTACATGTGTCTGGCTAAAGTCGGATACGGATATGAATACATCCCTACCTGCAGATCAATGCGTAGGCGGCGAGCGTTAGGAGCACGTTGTAAATGCTGCGGTCCGAGGCGCCCAGCACCAGCGAGGACCTGTGCACCGTCCACGTCAGCGCCAGCCTGGACGAGTAACTCAACAGAACGTCCTCGAGCTTGTAGTAGAAGAGCTCACACGTGTTGCGGGGCGCGCTCTCCTTGAACGGCACGTGCGAGTTGAGCTGGGCCTGGTCCTTGAGCAGCAGGCCCCAGTAGTAGTGCCTCGTGCCCGTCTGCAGCGCCACATGGCGCAGGCGGGGCCCAGCCGAGGCGGTCAGCGCGTCGAGGACGTTGACCAGCATGGCTGAGTTGGCCGATGACGTGGCGGCGTCGGTGTCGCGCTCCGCGAACGTGACCCAGAAGAGGTGGGTCACGTGACAGGCGAGTGGGGCGAGGGCCTCCAGCGTGGCTGTTCGGTCCAGGACGTCGAGCTGGATGAACCGGGCCAGTTTGTGGGCCGGGAAGTGGGCCGGTAGGCTTCTGCGGGCAAGGCCGTAGACCGTCCAAGGGGAACCGGCAGTTGTCGGTTTGTTTAGGGTTTCGACGAGGCTGAAACCGACCATGCCGGTGACCCCTACTATTAGAGCAACAGAGTTGGAGGAAGAGAGCTCCATTTTTATCTTTTTGAGGTTTAAGGAGAAATGGTTGGGTTCTTCTGTATAAGAGAACTAAGGAAGTGATGCATGCATTGTATTTTTTTTCAAAAATAATTCTTATGTTAATACGTTGCTAAGTTGGTGCATTAAATGAGGTGAACTGGTGGGAAGCACGAGAAAATATTTTAAGGAGCAAAATTGGTGAGGGTATGGACAACATGATATTATAAAAAACACTACTTTCATAGGGGAAAAAGTGTTAACAGAATTTAAAAGTACAAATTCAAACTGCTTTAAAAAAAAATAATAGTGTTGTGTTCAATAAACTATGTAATTTTCCCATCTTTCTATGCGAGGGAAACGCAATATTGATTTTATTTTGTATAATTTTGATATATATTTATAGCATAAGAGAAATATTTTCAATTTGTTATAGCTGCGAAAAGTATCTTTTGACGGTATAAAGATTCAAATTTAAAATCATCAATGCAATAAAACATAAATTATCGTGCTCTCTGTAAGCTAAATAGAGTGGTTGACCTTTATATACTTATTATTTTTATTGAGATTTATGTAATTCGCATGTGCCGAGAGAAGCCATAGGTGTAGGAAGTCAAAATTTGACCAAAAAGACACCTATTTGTTGTGTATATTAAGTACAAATTGTTGTTATTAAAATTAGAGAGAGTTCCAATTAGTTTCTAAGCCATTCATGGATAGTTAGTTTATATAGGTACAAAAATCAAGGTGGTAATGTGTTACATGTCCGGGTCAAAGTTTATAGAATGTGGTGCATTGGAATTTTTGCATGTAGGTGAGGAGACAAGGATTGGGTGTTTGACAATAGGATTTGTTTGTTATTCATTTCCTTAATATATATAAGTAACCAATGCAAAGAGAAAACAAGATCAATAGTTAGGGTTAACAGCACAAAACAGCCCTTTCGTTTGCCCAGCCTAAGTGGCACTGATAATTTATTGCCATAAACACAGAAGTTTATAAGGATGTTTCATGCAATTAGCTCTGATGGTTATATATATGGATATATTTTGTGTTGCCAAATCGTTTGGTAAAGTTACAAATTTGAGGAAAAGAACATGTCGAAGAGCCCCTCATAACATTTCTATAATTTCAAAAGGTGAAAGACCGGATACATAGATAAACTATACATTTGTTTGCGAAATACCTCTGAATATCATTATTGTTTGCGAAATACCTTTTAGTCCCCTTGCAACCTAAACAGGAGGTACTAAGGATCGTGTTTGTTGTTTATAGCCAACCGTGAACGTTCTTAACCCTGTTTACCTCAATCTTAAGATCATATAAAAATCAATATTTCACAAATTACTATAGTCATGCCCAACATACAATAGGATGGCAAAGACGCACTTAGAGAAATGATCAAGAAACTAACATTATTGTCGTCATTAACCCTTAGCAGCATGATCTATTTCTCAATGACAGGAACGTATAAATTAGTTTTTTAAAACAAATCTCATTTGTGATGATGTCTAATTAGTTTGATTACATACAAGACATCAGGCAAATTGAGTAATCTTTTATCAAAGAGTTTGCATTAATAGAAGAACGGATATCTGAATCCATATGATTTGAACAACCATGATGGTACGTATGGGTGAAAAGAAAAAATCAGAGCCCTATACATTTACATCCTGTATGGGTGTACAATATTTTTCTGTTACTTTATACTATGTACATTAACTTGTATAAATAAATTCTTTTATCTTCCTTCATAAATAACAATGATAATATTTTCTCCTGATATCTTTTTTTTTTCCTGACAGAAAAGTAGGACAAGACGTCCTGCTCACAGAAGTTTTATTGATAAGAAAAAAATGTACACAATACAAAAAAAATGGATTAGGAGTTTGTATGTAATCAACTGCAACACGGTAGGTGGAGAGCAGACCAATGTCGTCATCCACATCTCCGAGATGCAAAGGTGATTACAAACCTACACCTATCCATTCAAAAAAAGAACAAAATCTCACATGTAAAACAAAATTACAGTCCAAAAACAAAACACCAACTTAACAAAAGTCCCAAAAATTCTCAAGAAAGTGGTCAAGTTCAAGTGCTGGCCTTCTAGATTAGGGAAACTTGAAAATTTGCCTGATATATTGGCTAGCTTTTTCCAACTCAGAAGCGAACGTTGTACAGTGGATAGCTTGTTGTCCAATATGCGCCAATTCGACAAGGCTAAATCGAAAATGATAGCATTGCCTGTTCATAGAAAGTGTATTGAATTAGAAAGATGATAGTTGATGCCTAACAAAATTGTGAAAGCAAGAGACAGTACTGAAATAAGTCACACATATTAAATATTCTTTCTTCTTTCGCTTTAACCAGTTGATGTCGGTTTTTTCCCGAAAGAACTAGTAGTTCATAGGGGAATGAAATTTCTACATTCATTTTTTTTCCTTGTAATTTCTTTGTTTAAACCTAGAGGTTTCTTGAAACCAAAGACATTTTTTGAATTATGTGTAATTACGCATTGTGATTTTCAACCATCTGACTCCAATGAGCAAATGATTGATAATGAAATTTGAATTTGATTGAACAACCAATATAAGCACTAATCTGAAGAGGGTTAAAATATGAAACTTGGGTAGTTTATGAATTGGCATTTGAAGTCCAAAGTAGCAAACTAGTCGGTTTGTTCTAGTATCTAGAAGAAAAGAATCACAAATTCCTTTTTCAAAAGGAGACTAAGAATGTGACTTCATTTATTCAAATCCGAATTGATTTTAAGTTCTATTAACTTAACATAGCAGAATTTCATAGATTAAAAAGTTAATGAGACATACCTCAGTGAGCATAACAAACATAGCCTCATCTTGTGGAGAGGACTTGTTACATTTTGATCTTTTGATATCAGTGTGAACTGTATTCAGCTGCTCATGTATCATCCTCAATAACTCGACCTGTTCCTTGCCTTTCATTGAATCCTCCTGCTTCATAATCCTCACATCATTCGAAAGCTGTTGTATCTGATATTTCAGCTCCTCGACGTCATTTTGCAGTGAGAATTTTGGCTGATAATTCATCGAATCCTCTTCCCTTAGTGTATCCAATTTGAGTGTTTTCTCTGAAAAATGCATGCTTTCTTGTTCATCTTCGAAACAAGATTCTTGAATCACTTTCTTCGATGATTTTCTAATTAGAAACCCGTTATTTCTTTTGGGGATTTCTAATGTTTGTTGAGTGCTGACATATTGGATCGTGCTTCCAATCGGTTCGGATTCGAGACATGAATGACAAGAACAAGTCGTGGACTCATCGAAACTCGGGAATTGATAATTTGATGAGATAGTAACACACCCATCGTTCTCTACAACTTCTTGAACTTGATTCTCATCAAGATTAGATTCTTCATGAAGCTGATTCTGATACTCTCCAATTCCTTTCCAAAATGATTCTAGCTGAGGAATTAAAGAACCGTCTTCATCTCTTACAGTTATCTCAGAGCACAATTTACCACTGAATCGAACCGAGGGCATCGAGTTCTGCCTTCGAATCTGAACATGAGGTTACTGTTGTTAGAAATGTTTCTTTTGAAAAAAGAAGGATTTATTGGAATATTCCATTATTTTTCGGTTTTCCCTTTTAGCCTTTGAGTACCTATTGAGTTTAATAGTGATATATTATTCTGAATGGGAAAGAAGGGTCGTTATTGGGCATCGAAGCATCAAGTGGCTCTTACTCATTTCGTATAACTTCATAAATTAGCCAAATATTTACACCAACAACCTGAGAGTTTATAAACAAATTTAATTAACAGAATTAAATTGCTAACCTGAACACAAGAGCTCGTCCTCTCAATGAAACCGCCTCTACTAAACCTCCAATTCTGATGGATACCGCTACTTATCAACATTTGCTTAAAAGTCTTTACTTGATGCTTCAGTGAATCGATCTCGATATCTTTTTCTAAAATGACTTTTTCGAGCATTGCTAGGGATTCTTCGGAATGGAACATCTTTGCTTCAGTCATCTGCTTGTATTGGCATGCTTCCATTTTCTCTTCGGCTTTCTCTTTTTGAAGACGGAGTATCATTTTTAGAGCTTCATCGGCTCCGGAGGCCGAAGCTTCTCTTTCTTCTTCGAGCTCTGTATACAACCTTTTCATGAGGAGAAGTTGGTTGCATTGGGCTTCTTTTAGGGCAGCAATCTCATCTTCAGCCATAGTTGTAGTAAAATAGATTTAGGATCTGTTAAAATAAATAAATAAATAAACTTCTGCATCATCCTATATCCCGGGGATCTAAGAATTTTTTTTGAATAAATTATGAAAAACTTGTAAGACTTCAACATTCTGTAAGTTCACCATTTCGACCGGATTAAGACAACCTAAAGATGAATCTATTGCATAAACGAACAAAACATCGAGTAATTAGTAAGTGTAACAATAACAATATTCTAAAACTTGAATCCAATAGCATGCTAAATTTCTTCCATAAAGAGAAAAGAACATGAAGTTACATGGTGTGGATTGAAAAAACTTAACTCTAAGCAGATGAAGAAACTCTTAAGCCTATAAGCTTCAGCTAATCTCATGCTAGACCTGCTTTGTCCTGAATAACAAATATCTTAAATATTTCCAAACATCGTCAAGCTAACTATGTCATTCAATTTTAATAAGAAATAATAAGCACAAAAGGCTGGTCGCGACTCCTACTCAGAGACTGCAAGACCTTACATCAATATGCTTGAATAATATCTAATGTCAAAACCTTCTTTCGTAACAATATCATTTATTTCGAAATCAGTCTTTTATCGGTAATGTAAACTTGTTTCGTAACCAATAATGCGATCCTAAATTCAGTTTCCATTTCGATAAATTAAAACATGTGTAACAAACGGTGTCGTCATTCGGAAGACGGTTTTGAAATCAAAAGTACCAAAAGTCCTTCCATACACATTATGTTAGGATTTAATAGGATTTAAGCACAAATAATTGGGAAATTGTGGGGAAATTGAACTAAAAAAAGGAGTTCTAAACTAAAACGAAAAGACCCACAATGCAACATCTAAAATAATCTGGGCTTCTAACATGAATCCCAAGCTGCGGCTAATTACATTGGAAACAAACAATTTCAATAACAAGAAGGTCACTTTTTTCCTTCAAGAGACAAAGATAAACCATCGAACGATGCAGCATTCAACATAGGTGATCAACACAAAGAATAAAACCCTAGATCACGAGGAAAATGGAAATTGACCCAAAAACAAACCTAAATCCGAGAAATTGATGAGTAACCAGATCCTAAAATTTACTCCTTTACAAAAATTTACAGAAATTAAAGCATACCCAAATGATGATTCGCCCAGAAGAATGATGAATTGATGCCCTCTTTCCTCTCTCTTTCTCTTATTTCAAGGGAAACCAAAAAAGTGAAGATAATGATTAAAATCTGAGACTTAAAATGAGAAGAGGGATAAAGGAATCCAATGCATCTCCCTTGAGCTTCTATCTGTCTTTGTGCTCCACTCTTACATAAAAATGTAGATTAAATTGTAGACAAAATCTCTCCCTGTTTTTCTCCGGTTAATTTTGCAGATAATCATTGAAGACAACTTCATTTATACTAACCTAATTTTTGATACATTCACACCCCTTTTCTTCTCCTGTCATTTTGTTTTGTCATGTTGTCAATATTCTTTTTGTAATTTGGCCCCTGTAAAATTTCATATTTGGATATTGATTCATGTTCGGTGATTTTGTTATGGTTTTCAATAATATATTTTGTTATGGCCAAATATCATTTCTGCTTGTGATACATTTGTTCTGTGGAGATTTATAAATACATGCTGATGGAGCTCTGTTTAGGGTCTCCGTCAGATGTTGTCTTCCGTTGATCTCGAGATGAACTTGACTGATTAACCTTCGTTGCGTGTGGGTCTCAATGGGTTTTGAGAGGAGAAGGTGGGATGAGAAGGCTGTCGCCGCGTACCTGCAAGGAAGTCCCGGGGTGGTTTGGTACCAAGGAAGTTCCGGGGCGGTTTGGTACCACCGAGGACCTTCCGACGCTCAAGTTAGTGACAAGATCCGAGCAGAGTAACGGCGTAAGTGTAAAGAATGGCTTACTTGACCCCTCTGTGATGGGGGTTTTTATAGTTGCGGCAGCACACAGTAGAAGGCGCGAGAATCTTGCCGGCGGTTACTCTCCCGACGCCACGCCCGCGTAAAGAGTGGATTGCCCGTTAATGGGGATCGTGATGGCGTTGAACGTGGGATGTTGCCGGCGGAGAATCTGCGCATGGCGAGATTTGCGGGGCGGCGGTTGCGTCTATAAGCGGTACTGTTGGTCGGTCGGAGGACCGAGAAAGACGGCCTCCGCTGGGGAGCTCAGGAACGAGCGAGAGGGCCGAGGAGTCTTGGTCCTGTGGCAGCTCGGGGCGAGCTGAAAGGCCGAGAAGGCTAATTTCCAGGGGTTCTGAGGAGAGCCAGCTTGCGCTTGCAGGTTGGGCACAGGGGCGGCCTGGTCGGCCCCTGTGGGCCCTTTCTTCTGAGTTCTGGGACACTTCATCTGCCACGTGTCCTGATCCTAGAGGTTGCCAATATCGAGCATCATCATTAGCCCCCCACTCTTGTCCCGACCAGCTAGCGGTCGGGTCAGGAGTGGATTGCCGGGCCCCCCGAGGTGAGCTCCTTCTCAGGGTTGGGTTCTCGAGCCGTCGGTTGTCTTTTCCGCTAGCGAATCAAGGTGAGATCTTTGCATTCAAGGAGGGTGCGCCGGTTTGTGCACTCTGCAGTTGAAGCGACGGTCCACGTGTCGAGCGCCGGTTGGCCGACGCGACGCGTGCAGACCTGTAGACTGATGGGGCGCAGCCCAGTGTGGGCGTGACACGTGGAGCGATCGGTCGTCGAGTTGATTTCGATCACTTGCCGGGTGTGCCAAGCGCTGCTGAGAAAGAGGCATCTCCATGGCCCCGAAGTCGAGGGGGGATTACTCAGACTTGGATAGACCTGATGTCTCTTGTTGGAGCTTCGGATCCGCTGCATGTGATGGGCTCAGTGGCCTCGTTATGAGGGCTTCAGACCATCAGCGTCTGATGGGCAGGAGGATGCCCGCTGGGATGCGCCGAGCAGGAAGGAACTCGGCGGCCTCACGATGAGGGCTTGAGATCCTTAGCATCTGATGGGCAGGAGGATGCCCGCTGGGGATGCGCTGAGCAGGAAGGAACTCGGCGGCCTCGCGATGAGGGCTTCAGATCATCAGCGTCTGATGGGCAGGAGGATGCCCGCTGAGATGCGCCGAGCAGGAAGGAACTCGGCGGCCTCATGATGAGAGCTTGAGATCCTCAGCATCTGATGGGCAGGAGGATGCCCGCCGGGGATGCGCCGAGCAGAAAGGAACTCGGGGGCTTCGCGATGAGGGCTTCAGACCATCAGCGTCTGATAGGCAGGAGGATGCCTGATGGGCAGGAGGATGCCCGCTGGGATGCGCCAAGCAGGAAGGAACTCGGCGGCCTCACGATGAGAGCTTGAGATCCTCAGCATCTGATGGGCAGGAGGATGCTCGCCGGGGATGCGCCGAGCAGAAAGAAACTTGGCGGCCTCGCGATGAGGGCTTCAGACCATCAGCGTCTGATGGGCAGGAAGATGCCCGCTGGGATGCACCGAGCAGGAAGTAACTCGGCGGCCTCGCGATGAGGGCTTGAGATCCTCAGCATCTGATGGGCAGGAGGATGCCCGCTGAGGATGCGCCGAGCAGGAAGGAACTCGGCGGCCTCACGATGAGGGCTTCAGACCATCAGCGTCTGATGGGCAGGAGGATACCCGCTGGGATGCGCCGAGCAGGAAGGAACTCGGCGGCCTCACGATGAGAGCTTGAGATCCTCAGCATCTGATGGGCAGGAGGATGCCCGCCGGGGATGCGCCGAGCAGAAAGAAACTCGGCGGCCTCGCGATGAGGGCTTCAGACCATCAGCGTCTGATTGGCAGGAGGATGCCCGCTGGGATGCACCGAGCAGGAAGTAACTCGGTGGCCTCGCGATGAGGGCTTGAGATCCTCAGCATCTGATGGGCAGGAGGATGCCCGCTGGGGATGCGCCGAGCAGGAAGGAACTCGGCGGCCTCACGATGAGGGCTTCAGACCATCAGCGTCTGATGGGCAGGGGGATGCCCGCTGGGGATGCGCCGAGCAGGAAGGAACTCGGCGGCCTCGCGATGAGGGCTTCAGACCATCAGCGTCTAATGGGCAGGAGGATGCCCGCTAGGGATGCGCCGAGCAGGAAGGAACTCAGCGGCCTCACGATGAGGGCTTGAGATCCTCAAAGTCTGATGGACAGGAGGATGCCTGCTGGGGATGCGCCGAGCAGGAAGGAACTCGGCGGCCTCACGGTGAGGGCTTCAGACCATCAGCGTCTGATGGGCAGGAGGATGCCTGCTGGGGATGGGCCGAGCAGGAAGGAACTCGGCGGCCTCTTGGCGAGGGCTTTGATCTCTGGCGTCGTGGGTAGGCGACTACCAGCCTGAGATGACCGAGTAGGGTAGCTGCTCGGGTGCCTCTTATAAGGGCTTTTGATCCTTGACGCTGAAGGGGCCATGAGAGACCTGCAAATGATGGCCGAGCAGGGTAGCCGCTCGGTGCCTCTCGGTGAGGGCTTTGATCCTTGACGTTGGAGGGGCCGTGAGAGGCCTGCGAAAGATAGCCGAGCAGGGTAGCTGCCCGGTTGCCTCTTGGCGAGGGCTTTGATCTCTGGCGTTGTGGGTAGGCACTACCAGCCTGAGATGACCGAGCAGGGTAGCTGCTCGGGTGCCTCTTACGAGGTATTTTGATCCTTCTTCTTCTTATGCCCTCCCAGACTCTCCAGCACGTAGCCCTCGCCCTCCGCACGGAGACCGAGGTGGTAGCACCGGCGGTGGAGGCCGCGGGCTAGCTTGCCGCGTTGCAAGAGAGCTCCAGATGGGAGCAGGAGGCGATGTCGGCGAGGATCGCCGCCCTGGAGGGCGAGGTGAATGCCGGGAAAAGGAAGGTCGCCCGGTATCGTGAGGCCGCCGCAATCGCCGAGGGCAAGCTCGAGGACTCCCAGATGCTCGCCGGCAATCTCAAGAAGACGGTGAAGACCCTCCGGAAGGAGCTGGGGGCAGCGGCCGAGGCCTATAAGTCGGCGGAGTCGAGGGCCGTGGCGAGCTACAAGGGGTCAAGGGGCTTTTATGACGATCTGGCCGTGGCCACGACTCGCATTTGGCACGACGCCCTTGATACCGTCAAGTCTCGGATGCCGGAGTTCGAAGACACGGATCTGCGGGCCGAGTTCCCTCTCGTGGGCGTCGACGAGCAAGGGGGAGAGGCTCCCGGCGGGGAGGGGACCGAGGGCCCAGTGCCCTCAGTGGTGGAGATTGATGACCTCGAGGTCGTCCCCGGGCCCGAGGTGTAGAGCCCCCGTTCTCCTACCTTCATTTTGTTTTTCTTTTGAATTTTGTAAGGCTGAGGAGCCCAAAAATACCTTTTGTAAACAAACTCATCTTTGGCAGTAGTAATAAAGTTTTTCTTCAGCTCTATAGAATTTTGTTCTACCATCTGTTTGTGAAGAATGCTCGTTTGTGATATTTTCACTTGTGCCGTTGTGCTTTCATGTCAGGTTGGCCCTCTGTCTAACGATCGTCCGTCGAGCTGACTGCAGTCGGTTGCTGACGAGCGTCTCCGAGGAGGTATCTTCCTGGGCCCCGGAGTCGAGAGGAGATCGTTTAGACTTGGACGGACTTGACATCCATTTCTGATTTAGAGTATTGGACACCATCTGGGGGTGACCGGGCAGGGTGGCTGCGCCTTCATCTCCTGCTAAGGCTTCATGCTTCTGTCGCGGCGGTAGGGGGGTTACTCGCCAGGGATGGCCGAGCAGGGTAGTTGCTCGGTTGCCTTTTTCGAGGGCTTGGTTCTTTATAGTCATGGGTATGCAACTACCAGCCTAGGGTGTACGAGGGGGGTAGCCACTCAGATGCCTCTTGTGAGGGCTTTGATCCCTGGCGTAGAAGGTAGAAGCCGGTGTTTGACCGAGCAGGGTAGCTGCTCGGGTGCCTCTGTATGAGGGCTTTCTGATACCCGGCGTTGTGGTAGGGAAGCTGCCCGCGGAGGATAGCCGAGCGAGGGAATCTCGGGCCTTGACTGCCTCTGGGAGGGCTTTTATAATCCCCGGCGTTGTGGCAGGGAAGCTGCCCGCGGGGGATAGCCGAGCGAGGGAACCTCGGGCCTCGACTGCCTCTGGGAGGGCTTTTTGATCCTCAGTGTCTGATGGGCAGGAGGATGCCCGCTGGATATGCGTCGAGCAGAAGGAACTCGGTGGCCTCGCGGTGCGGGCTTGAGATCCTCAGCATCTGATGGGTAGGAGGATGCCCGCTGGGGATGCGCCGAGCAAGAAGGAACTCAGCGGCCTCACGATGAGGGCTTTGGTCCTTGACACTGGAGGGGCCGTATGTCACGACCCGAAAGAGCACGTGACTGGCCCTTGAACCATATGAAGTCTATAAGACTCCATCTGATCCAAGTAAGCCAAAAGCCCAGAAATCTAAAACCATTTTAAATAATAAATGAAGGTAAAATAGTTTTTAGAAGAAAATAAAACATGTTTCAAAAGTAAAGTTTTTAAATACATAAGCCGAATATGAAGTTTTAAAATTTATAATCTTTTCTGAAAATTTCGGCAGAGTTTCCTTTGTAAATACTGGCCCCGAACGGGGTACAACAAGAATAATATATATGCAATGATAAAAGGTATCCCCAAGAGGGAGCTAGCTCTTCGTCAATCGACGGTCACAATCACGCAAGCAATATAATATACAACGCCGAAGGGCGAGGATCAAAACTCAAATAAAACTCAAATCAGCATGAAAACCGTAATACTACTACACGTGACTCTAAGGTCGAAATAATACATCACTAGTGTCTAAGTCTGAAACAATATACAAGTTTTGGTTGATGGAATTTCTAGATACAAATGAATAATACATGTACAATGGTGGTTCTGATACAAACGAACCCACCTACCAAGGCAAATCACCCACAAGAAAGCAGTGTGCCAGAAATGCCGCTATGGAACCTGTACGGCAAAAACCTGCAAGAACTGTGGCACAACGGGGGTGAGTTGCCAACTCATGAATAGAAAATATCTACAAGCAGAAATCGAATGCATGACATAATCCTAGGTCAATACGATCAGATATAATATAAACCTCAAAAGAATAAGTCTGGAGCATGATAAGGTGGCAATGTAACATCGAAACATGTATGTAGTGCTAAGTGCTCGTGCCAGTGCCTCAGGTAATAACATGTCATAAATATAAGGTATATTAGCATGAATAAGTATGATGAAGTGTTCAAAATGATATCAATACACATATATTAGCGTCCCATTCCACTAATATTGGTGTATGGGCATATATAACAGTGTCCTCATCCACTGTTATATATACTTATGAGGTATAATAAATGTAATCAAAGTCTGTATGTGATTAATGTCTGTATATATGTGGACCCCGTCCACCTGTCACCCAATGACAATAAGTATCATGCATGTAAATATGAGGATATAATCAAAATCATGAAACATGTGCCTAGTATCGGCACGAAAATCCTCATCTATCAGGCGCTGTCACCAGGACTGGCCCTGATAGGTACGTATCATACGCTATCTCGAAACCCGAGTGCCCATCTTCGATCCTCGAATTTCGACGTATCATACGTACATAACTCCGGTCGGTATCCCCAAGATAACCACCGGGTAAAAGGTAATGTCACCGGACGGTATGGTTCCCCTGACAGGCTCATCTCCTAGCTACACGACAGATCCGTTCTCGCCCCGGGGTACCTCCGGGCCCCACCATGTACCCTCATATGGCCTCGACGCCTCCTCGCATTGGGTATATATATATATATATATATATATATATATATATATCAGAACCGATAAAACTCATGGTGGAAACTGAAATATCATATCAAGGGTAACCGGGTTTTTAAAACATTTACATAATTTATTTGAAATACCTACGGTTCCCAAATCCAGAAATATCATAGAAACAACATATCTCAATGCGCATAATCAGAAAACATGATGTATGTGACATATAAATAAAATGCAAGTATAACAGTAAATCATGCAACATGGAAAAATAGTATGCACATACAAGGGTCATATCCTGATGCAATAATACTACTGTGTAGTAACATGGCAATTATCGATGATGAAGTGTGTGAGCCGGCAAGCAAGTGTACGTGGAATATACGCATCATCGATAATGGTGCTGGTGTCCTAACAGCATGATGGTAATATAGCAATAAACACATTTACACATGCAAAGCGATGTGAATAGCGTGAAAATGCGGAAATCGAATAATCAACGCAACAGTGGAGAATCTACATCAATATGTATATGTCATGCAGTTATGCCATTTGAAATAAGACGAATCGGGATTTTTAGTAAAATAAGGGCTACGGTGTTTTTAAGAAAAGATACGCCTTTTTAAAGTATCTGTAGAACCCCTTTTTGCCTGTCTTTAAAATACTCCCGATTCGTTAGTTTTGAAATAGGTATGACTCGGGTCTAGTCTAACATCTACTATACTAACTACAGATCTAACTATCAAGTCAATCGGGAGGGTTATGGAAACCACTTAAATCTGAGTCGATATATATAAATATAAATATAAGAGTCGGTGACCCCGCCTCAATAGTATCGCGTACGATACCGTATATCATCTGACCACCTTGTGTCATGAGTGCGGATCAATCATCAATGTATAGCTCGTACGGTAAATCGTCGTACGACATCCCAATAGCTGGGTACGGGTCAATATCACATTATCTCATCAATTATCTGGTATCCTTATCATCATATCACATAATCTGGGGTACTGATCTAAGTCTAGTACAAATCGATACCATCTATATAAGTATGAATGCGTGTGTGGAACACACGTCCAAAGGCCCGCTAAAAATCACATGTCGTATCCCAAATACGAATCATACCATATCACCGATCTCATGGCACTATGCCCAATATCATCGACTCATCTCCAATGTCATCCACTATCATCATCAACACAGTATAAGTATAATGAATATGCAAGGATGTGTGTGTGGGTGTAAACCTATTCTAGGGTTCGCGACTAGGAACTACACTAGTTTACTTCTAACCCTAATCTATACATAGTACACCTAACACAATATCCACGATACACTATAACTATCATATACATAATATATATACATATATAGTATACCAACTACGGACTGCGGGGGTGCTATACGCCATCCACCCGACTTCCCCCGTAGATATAATCTACTCACTTTGCGTCTTCATTTGTCGACGTCGCCACGCGCTTGCTTGTCGTCTCGAAGTCTTCATGAGGTACCTACAAATCAACGTATCGTAAATGCGTATTAAAACCAACTCAAAACTAAAACGACACACGAAAACCAAAACGATACGCTAAGGGGCCTATAGGTTAGAAACTATGGGTACGCTTTCAAAACCATCAATCAATCCTCGATATCGTCGTATAAACGCCAAGTAGTCGAGATAAAACACAATACGTAAATTCAGAATTAAAAATACGGAATACGGAAACATGAATCCAAAACAGCAACTAAGGAAATAGGCTCCAGATTTCACCCTAGGTCAAATTAGACAAATTTGCACATGCCAGGGGTCTAATCTACTGATAAGGGGGCACCAAAACCAAAACGAGCCAATTCCACACTGGTCTGGCCGCAATTTGCGGCCAGAATGGATAAATTTGCGGCCGGGTTAGGGAGGTAGGGGCTAGGGTTCTGGTGGTGGCTTCCTGGGTGCCTGCACATATCACTGTCCAACCAAAATAATTTTCAGAGTCTCGGGATGATAGCAGATCTCATATAACCTTAACAGAAATCACAATTTTTCCGATATCGGCTTCTAAATCCGTATTCTGGGTTTCAAGTCTCAGTTTTGGGTCTCAATTCATGCACTAGGGTGTTTGTATAACCTCTATTGAGCTCAATTTCACATCATAACCCAAATTTCTCTCAAACCCTAACTAGGTTTTCCTAAATCCACAAAATCTCACAATATCGATTCTAATCTAGCATGGGGGTATAAGTAATGCAAACACTAAGCTAATGGTCCAGAAAAAATACCTCATTTGGTAACTCAAGAAAATTCTTGAGTTGCCCCAAGTGGCCAAAATCCTTACTTTCTTGGTCCAACGTGTTGGTCTGGAGCTTGTGCATCTTTTTTTGTGAAATGAAGATAGGGTTTTGGAGTTGTTTTAGAGGTGATTTGAGGAGTTGAAGAGGGGAGGGAGAAGGAGCTAGGGCAGCAGCAACCAAAGAAGAGGGAGGGAGATGAGTGTTGAAAGAATAGGGATGGCTAAGTCTTAGTCAAAGGTAACCCTTTCTCTCTCTCACCCATACCTCATATTATAACCTTTTCCATTTCTTTTCTTTTCTTTTTCTTTTCCCTCTAAATCCTTCGCACACCAATAGTAACCCCAAAATAAACATGATAGAAAATGCACAAGTGTAGAAAAAAATATGTGCAAGTTTTGCACAAAATTGCTAAAAACCGATTAGCGATTTTTAATCGCGATTAGCACTAAATTAGCATGTAATTAATCATAAAAACTTTAAAATGGCATAATTTCATAAAATACCCTATTTTAGAATTTTCCATAATTTTTCCAAATTTTTTCCCATTTATCTGTATTTAATTATACCGAAATATTAAAATATTCATTAAAATAATATTAAATTATAAAAATTCCCAAAAAATAATATTTTATTTTTTTGAAATGTTACACCATAATAGGCTTGCGAAGAATGGCCAAGCAGGGTAGCTGCTCGGTGCTCTTGGCGAGGGCTTTGATCCTTGACGCTGGAGGGTCTCTGAGAGGCCTGCGAAGGATGGCCGAGTAGGGTAGCTGCTCGGTGCCTCTTGGCGAGGGCATTGATCCTTGACGCTGGAGGGTCCCTGAGAGGCCTGCGGAGGATGGCCGGGCAGGGTAGCTGCTCGGTGCCTCTTGGCGAGGGCTTTGATCCTTGACGCTGGAGGGTCCCTGAGAGGCCTGCGAAGGATGGCCGAGCAGGGTAGCTGCTCGGTGCCTCTTGGCGAGGGCTTTCTGATCCCCGGCGTTGCGGTAGGGAAGCTACCCGCTGGGGATAGCCGAGCGAGGGATCCTCGGGCTCGACTGCCTCTGGGAGGACTTTCTGATCCCTGGCGTTGCGGTAGGGAAGCTACGTGGCAGGGATAGTCGAGCGAGGGATCCTCGGGTTCGACTGCCTCCGGGAGGACTTTCTGATTCCTGGCGTTGCGGTAGGGAAGCTACCCGCCAGGGATAACCGAGCAGGGTAGCTGCTGGGCTGCCTCTTAGTGAGGGCTTAGATCCTTGGGCGAGGTGGCCCTCGAGCCGCCGTGGCGAGCCCCCTCTGTGCGACCCCGTCAAGGGAGGGGGTGTCGGTATATTCGGCCGGCGAGGGTGTTGATGACGGTCGCCGGAGGAGGTTCACTCGTGCCTCCGGTGAGGGGGAGGCGGCGGCTGGTATCTAGATCTTCAGGGTGATCGCTTGCCATGTGGATGGAGATCGGAAGGCCAACTTTGTTTTTTTTGTGGAGTTTCGTTTCCCACAGACTGCGCCAACTGATGGAGCTCTTTTTAGGGCCTCCGTCAGATATTGTCTTCCGTTGATCTCGAGGTGAACTTGACTGATTATCCTTCGTTGCGTGTGGGTCTCAATGGGTTTTGAGAGGAGAAGGTGGGATGAGAAGGCTGTCGCCGCATACCTGCAAGGAAGTCCCACGGTGGTTTGGTACCACCGAGGACCCTCCGATGCTCAAGTTAATGATAAGATCCGAGCAGAGTAACGGCGTAAGTGTAAAGAATGTCTTACTTGACCCCTCTGTGATGGGGTTTTTTATAGTGGCGGCAGTACGCAGTAGAAGGCGCGAGAATCTTGCCGGCGGTTACGCTCCCGACGTCACGCCCGCGTAAAGAGCGGATCGCCCGTTAATAAGGATCGTGATGGCGTGGAACGTGGGATGTTGCCGGTGGAGAATCTGCGCATGGCGAGATTTGCGGAGCGGCGGTTGCGTCTGTGAGCGGTACTGTTGATCGGTCGGAGGACCGAGGAAGACGGCCTCCGCTGGGGAGCTCAGGAACGAGCGAGAGGGCCGAGGAGTCTTGGTCTTGTGGCAGCTCGGGGCGAGCTGAAAGGCCGAAGAGGCCAATTTCCAGGGGTTCTGAGGAGAGCCAGCTTGCGCTTGCAGGTTGGGCACAGGGCGGCCTGGTCGGCCCCTGTGGGCCCTTTCTTCTGAGTTCTGGGACACTTCATCTGCCATGTGTCTTGATCCTAGAGGTTGCCAATATCGAGCATCATCACATGCTGATTATGATAAACCGATGTTGGATAGCAACACCAATACAGTTTAAAACTTATGATGCACAAACTATAATGCTCCATATATAGAACCAAATCTAGACGATACATGTTATACCTCTGATCCAAAAACTTACGCAGCGGTTGCGTTTTATAGACTATTAGATTTTCGGATATCACTCTTTCGTCTTCTTTGTGATTGTTGGAAGAACCGATATGTATTGCTACAATGGTCCTTAAGCTTCCATAAGGTGGTTGTCCTATTAACGACAAAATAAAATGTGGAGAAATATGATAGCTAATTTTCTCTCTCACGAAACTAATATAACTCGATTATAAGAGCCGTATGCATATAACTACATAAACACATATAATAGCTGGTTGACTTGGTCAAAGACCAGATCGATTTTTTCGCATTGAACATAACCATTCTCGGATTCGTACCTGTAAAAATTATAAATCACAATCCTTAAGCCAAGATAACAAAACCTAATAATTTTTCCGAACACACCGTCTTGTGACAGAAAAGGTCTACTTAAAATGTAAACAGCTTTAAAGCCTGAAGTTTAGTATCCATGACCATCAACTCCTTCTAGTCTATCAAATCTAAGCGAGCCAGAAAATTTGGAAAACGAAGAATACTTTGCTAAACTTGTTTTCCAACGAACTTATTAATAATAATAAAGGCAAATGTCGCTCAACTTGGTTAGTTTCAAATTTTTAGGTTTTCATAAAAACTTTTGCTAGAAATGACAAATATTTAAGTCAATGGGGGTGGAGAGTGCATTTAAATGGGAAAAAGGAGTGCATTTATAAGACACCGTCATGAGCCGTTATTAATTTTGTAGCGGGGACCAAGTTGGATGGCAAGGCCTGGCTAATGAGGCGATTTGACCGCAACTCGCCTCGTTGCTGATATAAACGAGTCGGCGAGTCGACTTGTCTCGTTTAGATGAGCTGGACGAGACAAGTCGGTTCTTAAAATTCTGGAGGTTGCTTCGCTCGGATTCGTCTCGCCTAACTCGTCCCTCGCCTCGTCTCGTCAACTTGCAAGATGAAGCATCCTAACTCGCCTCGTCTCGCCGACTCTGTCCAACTCGTCCCAACTCTCTCGTCAACTCGCCTCAAACCCATCCCAATGGTCGGCAACGGCTAGATTCCAAACGAATCGTCTCACCTCGCCTCGAAACCCACATCCAACTGTCGATATTCGACTCGCCTCGCCTCGTCTCGAATACTCTGTCCAACGGTTTGAATCGCTTGTTTCTAGGCGAATTGATTCGTCTCCCCTCGTCTCGTGACGGCTGAAATTTTTAAAAAAAAATTCAAAACCTTATAAATACAACCCCATCCACATTTCTTCTCATTTCAAATCTATTTCTCTCTTAAAAAACCATCTCTCAACTCTCAAATTTCAAATTTTGAAGAATCGAAGCACCGATTCTGAATTTTCGACGCTCCGGCCGATTTATTCTACTCTACTACTCTTATGTTCAATTGCTCCACCACAGTATTTTAGCTATTCTTGTTTTTTGTTTTTATTTTATTAATTCTGTTCCTGCAGTTAAATTGATATTGCCGGTGTTGTAATATTCAGTATTTAATTTTTTTAATTAGTTGACAAAATATTATGGAGGGTTCATCTGATATGCATCACACCCAAATTCCTAATTCTGAATTAGAAACACAAGTATAACGTTCCACACATGCATTTAGAGAAGCTAGAAAAGCGTGCGCTTAATAGTAATGTTTGGAAACACTATATAATTGAATTTTGAAGAAGGGTTAGGTACGCAATATGTAAATATTGTGCCATTGCATATAAACATAAGAAAGGTACCGGCACCGGTACTTTACATAAACATGTAAAAAAAACACTTAGATAGCACGACCGGTTCCTCCTCCACACAATCACAAATTATTTTCTCCGGTGAAAAACTTTTTCAATATAATCATGATTTAAATGTTGAAGAAATGATAAGATTTGTTATGAAAGATGAACATGTTCTCTGATTCAGAGAAAACCAAGCTTTTGAGCAGTACGTTTAAAGGGCATTACAACCGGGATACAAAAAGGTTTTGAGAACTACGCTTAAAACTCGTTGTTTTAGCATCTATAACGAAATCAAACAGGTATTAATTGCTACTCTTACTTCTTTAGATACCGGTATTTCTTTAATTTCTAATATTTGGGCTGATAGAAGGGAGCTTCCCTGAATTTGTGTTACTACACATTGGATAGATTCTGACTGGTATTTGCAAAAAAAGAATCATTGTTTTTGGAAAGTTTCAATTCGCGCATAATACTTTTAATATATCTTCTGAAATTAGATCTGTTTTAGAAAAATCATTGTGTAAATAAAAAAATTTCTATTTCTTTCGATAACGCTAGAAATAATAATTCCGTTGTTACTGAATTTATTAGGCAGTGCAAACCAATTTGCAATGGTCGTTTTTTTCATATTCGATGTGCATGTCATATACTTAATCTTGCGTTACAGGACACATATCAAGTAAGTTCTTCAAATATTCAAACAATTAAAAATACATGTAGGTTTATTAAAAGTTCTGAAAAAGGAAAATCTAAATATAAAGAAAGATGCCAGGCTGCAGGATTAAGGTCGTCCCATAGAAAAGATATTTATACCAGGTGGAATAGTACATATGACATATTTCGTAGTGCATCAAAGACAGCAAAATTATTAGTAACATGTGGAACGATCAAATATGTCATGCCCCGCTTCCCAAAAGACGGGAGCGGGTAAGTGACAAACCCGCGGCGTATTTATTCCGAGAAGGTATCTTTTCGAAACAAATACGCTAAGTGTATATAGGCAATATAAAATGACACAAGAATACACATGATACTGAAATTTCCAACAACTATTTTATTTACATTCAACTTCCACAAATTATTATAATTGCAGGCACGCGATTATGATAATTGAGTGAGGACATATACAGGTAGAACAATTTTACTCGAAATGATAGTATGCTATTTGATTTGTCTTTATCATTGATGTATACACGTTTTACTTATTATTACGTATCGTTAATACATAATGATGAAGCCCGTAGGATTCTTTCTTGACTACCAGCATTATGATGGCGATCATATACGTGAGAGCTAGGTGGTCTATAAGCACTTCCTTAAATGTCCCTAGTCGTGGGAGTATCGAGACTCGGCATCGATATTCTGGAGTAGACTAGTGTATACGTTTCGAGACCCCAACGAGGGGCGGTGACCATCTCACAAGCCATTGGTGTTATGTCACCTAAGATAGTATACATGTGCTCACTGTAGGTGAGTACACTGGACGGACTCGCCGAGAACTTCTAAATGGTATTATACCTATCGTCAGATGGAAGTTCTAAGGTGACATGAGTACAGGTTAGTCTTTTGACCTGAAGTCGTCATTTGTCTCGTGTGAGTTCCCACTGTAGTTTGATTACTACTCTACCACGGCTCAAACGAGTCATGCAAACAGGTTTTAGTTGGGTACAGTCCCGAGCCACATGGAGGCAGTGGTCGACTGTCAGGGATTCGTCTCTCCTGGTATTATGAGTCGATGTCGCGCTGTGTTCAGTTGGCTATCACCAGAAATCTGTAGCCACGGTGAGCGAGATTTACTGATAGTTGATCAGTAGTATCTCAGTTGGTGATGAGCTAGACTCAGATATGACTTATCAGGTTAGTAGGGGTCTGACATTATCCATCCCTTAGATCCGATATGCGATATTCTTTGATGAAGAGCCCGGACTGTACGGAGATTGTCACATTCAGGCTCAGTAGGGTAAGAACGTACTTGGTTGTCGATCCTCCTTTCGACAAGTACCTGGGTAGCCGTTACGTACAGCTAGTGTCGCCGACGTACTTGTGGTTAAACCCACTAACAGCGTACTGTCGAGTTTTTAGAGTCCCATACAGAGACTTTTCCCGGTTCAGGCGACAGATATAGGAGTCATATGTTGGTACGAGCATGCGGTCCGATTAAATACGTATACGCGATACACGTACTTTAATCGGACGGTTGATAATACTAGCCGGTTTAGAATTAAGCCGGATTATTAAATCGGGTTTTGATTTAATAATTTATATATGTATTTTTGATACATATATTTTAGTATTATTGTTCACTATTTATTTTCTCTCTTTGGTGCTATCCGTATTTTTACGGATATGCGTATATGTAGCGATACATATACTAGGTGAAATATTCCGTATTTATACGGGAATGCTTCTAGAAGAAGAACACCTCATATTTATTTTTCTATTTAGAAAAATAAAAAGGGAAATGAGTTGGAAATGAGGTGTAAAGTGAAGCATGGTGCAAACAATGTAGAAAGTTATGGCTTTATTTTTAAATTAATAAAATCCATTTGTATGCACTATTGCACCATGGTTGATATTTATGTAGCCATTCCTTTTTACTTCATGACTTGATAATTCATTTTCTTTGGTGGTTGCTTCATGCTTCAACCTCCTTCACCTCATTCTTCTTCTTCTTGCTCTTATTTTTTAGCATGATTTAAGAGAGAAATTTTTAGTGGAGTGTTCCTAAATCATCGACTATCCAAACCTAGCGAATTTGGGTCGTCGGTTTGAGCCTCCTCCGCGTTCCCTCGGGTGGATCGTCTTCGGCAAGAGTGGTCGATTCTCAAGCGCGGTCCCGGCGGCTACGAGTTTAGAGGGGTCTTCCACAATTGGACGCGACAAAGGTTGTATTTCTCAAACCTTGTATGTTTTAGATTACTAGTTTAGGGTGTTTGGATCGAATCCTGGGTTTGCACGTCCAGTGCCCGTAAAAAGTTTTTGTTTTCGCTTCCGCCTCACCCGCGGCCTCCGCGGCGTGGGCACCAGATCCCAACATGGTATCAGAGCCGCCCAAACACCATAAACTAGTGTTTGACGATGCTTCATGTTTCAAAACCGAAAACTCCATTTTAAAAACCCAGTTTCTGTTCGAAATATTTCTGGTCTCTAAAATTTTTTTAAACAAGTGCAGAAGCTTACTCTAGACTAGATAGTGACACATAATGAAAACGAACGGATTTCATCATGATTGGGCTAGCGAGAATCTTGTTTTGGTCGGCCTCACCTTTTCACTGTTCACATCTAGAGCTCGTTTTCATGCAGTGTCTTGGGTTTTGTAAATTGGTATTTTTGGTGTTGTTTGATTTGTCCCAAATTTCACTTTGTGTCGTCTTACCTTTGGGACAACTCGGGAGTTTTAAAAACACAAAACTTTTGCATCGTCGGTATCTGTGATGTTATATATGTGTTGTTGAACGTCGTATAATTGCTATATGTTCATTTAGACGAGATTGCACACATTCTGGTGTTGCTTGCTTCTGTGGTTATATATATATGGTTATAGTTTGTGCGGATTGTCGTAATGGATACCTTTGTGTGCAATGTTAGATGTACAGTTCAGATTCATTTGTATATTCATTATTGCGGGGCAAGCATCCAACATATGGACTGCCGTCACTGCCTGCTATGTATATTCTTTTATTGGGCACGACTGGGTTGAGGTTGATGTCGCCGTTGTATATATATTTTCTTTTCTGTACTAGAATTACCCCGCGGAGGAGTGATCGAATAGCCGGGTTCTAGAGGGCAACATGCCCGCATCTCATGGCGTTGAGACCGTAGGGCCTTACTCTAGAATTGGTGAGCTATTCGCCACACTCGTAGGGGGTATAGGTTGACCCACGGAGGGGTTCTCAAGTTACCGGATTCCATAAAGTGCTGGGTGGCCCAATCACTTTGTTGATTGGGGTTGCCTCACTTCGGGGATTGGCGGGTAGCTTGCCGCACTCGTAGGGGTCTAGGATCTTCATTGCACTGGCTATCCACACGACCGGGGAACGTCGCATCTCATTTATGGCTCAAATGAAAGGCGGGGCTCCTCGATTATCTGCTATTCCTTATTGTTGTTCGCATACTTGTGATGATTTTGTCTGCCTGTGATGATTATTATCTGCCTGCGATGTTGATATATATTATATATATTTAGTAAATGCTTCTATATGTTTTGCATCCGCGCTAGTCCAGCCCCCGCTCTGCCGTTAGTTAAGTAACCTAACGGTGCATGACGGGGCCCCGTGGAGAATGCAGATAGCATATAAAAAGCAAGTTATTTTGGTTGTTTCTTTTGTGCCTTGGAAACATAAAATGATGGGAACGCATTATCAAAATAATGCAAGGAAAAATAAATCTAAATGATGTTGTCGAAACCAATTTTAAAACTACTCGGTTTTCTTCAAAACTCATGGTCGTATTATTTTGCTTTGCATAGAGGTATTCGGTTAGGAATATCCCGCACCTTATTCTATGAGGGAAGAGCCTTGATCCCTTCATTGGGAATTCGCTCTTAAGCAAAAGTATAACAACCCTGAACTTTCTGTACGAATTTTTTCAAAATACAGAAAGGAATACCTTGGCCTGAGCACAAGTTATAAATTTGTTTTACTTTTGAACAGCAAGAAAACACTTGTAGCTCATTGGTAAAGCCTTGCATTGCTGTGACATAGCCCCTGTGATTGAATCCCCTCAGCCACATTATCTTTTTATTAAATTTTCTTTTAATTTTTTAGAAGCCCAAGGGTTTGCACGTGCACTACACGTAGAATGAAGAGTTACAGAATAATCAAACACATGCATTGGGGAGAACCAAATGACACCAACACGTGGCCAAAGATCCAAGCTCCCCCACCGGTTTTAGACTGGCGACGCAAGCTTGGGAGACCGGCACCGCCGGGCCCCCCATAGGGGATGCTCCCCATATTTCACCCCTGAACCCTTGGACTCCCCCCACTACTCCTCTACTGTTTGATTTCTCTGTAAATTTACAGAGGGATTTAAATCACCTTTAATCCAATTTTTAATGCATTCTTTAACCCTCAAAACCCTAATTTTCCCTATAAACACCACACTCCATTTCACCCCTCCTCACTCAGAATTTCATTACAAAAACTTTCAAAAATTCTTAAGTCTCAAGTTGTGTAAGTGGAGTTAGCAAAGGGTGAAGTTCCGGCAAAGTTCCGAGGAGATTCCGGCGACGAAACGACGCCCCGATGCTTCCCTAGTCTTCCCCTACCTCTCTTCTTTCTCAATAGCCAGTAAGTCCCCTCATCCCCTCTCCTTTTCTATTGTAAAAACTTTCATTTTTAAAAACTCGACAAAAGCGGAGTTAATCCTACTCCCGTTTCGTTTTTCTTTAAAAATTCTATTTTTCTTAAACCATCTAATACCATACTCTCATATAAGGTTTAAAAAATATTAACAAACACATTAAAACAAGTTTCATCTCAAAAGAATCTTTTATGCAACTTTTATCATATTTTTATGGTAAAATACCATATACTTTACATTTCGTCATAATTCACATATTTCCTTGTATTATCTTTAGAAAACTCATGAGGTAAGGACCTACCTCATCACAACACACATATTGGACACAGCACGATGAACTTTGAAATACTATATTATGGGATAATACGTCTTTACGAATAAATACCCTACACTTACAAAACCGTTTTCTTTAAAAAGGGTGTTAACTAATTTCTTCCAAATACGTCTCTACAACCCATTTTGGGGAACCCCGGTCGGGATGGTGCGGGTTATCGCACGTCCTCGTGAAAGTCAAACTTAACACCACCATGAGGTTCTAGAAGTATCAAGCATGCCACATTTTAATTTTTATTAGGTGCTAAGTTAGACTAACAAAATCATTACTAGATTATTAGGGTTTGCATTTGTGATGTGATTAACTCAAGAGAAGAAAAGAGCATACAACTTTTGTAGTTCGAGTCCTTCTCTTCTATAGCTCCGGGTTGAAGTCCACGCGACTCTACTAGGCTCCTCTTCGAGTTAAACGAACCGCCTTCGTGATCTTCACGCCAAAGACGATCCACCCGAAGTTTCGCTAGCCCAAGCTAACTCTACACTAAACTCCTTTAGTGTAGGAACCACACCACACCAAATTGATAGTTTGTTGTGGGATGGTGAAGTAAGGGATGTTAAAAGCTCAGAAGTTTGTGTTCAAACTTCATGATTCACATCTCATGTGAGGGTTGAAGCTTGAATCATGGCAATTAAGGAAGATGATGAAGTTAGAGAGCAACCATAGGAGCAACTCAAGAAAAATGGCTAACTGTTGAGAATGAGACTAGAATGAATGGTAACTCTTGACCCCCACTCATTCAAGCATGGAATTTTTCAATATAAAATTGCAACCATGTTTGAATAGTGAGTCAAGATGAATAAACTATGAATAAAGCCCATGCTTGCAACCATGCTCTCATTTTCCACCTCTTTTCTATTTTTCTCAAAAATAGAAATCATGCCATGCTTCATCATCATTATTATTATTATTATTATATATATATATATATATATATATATATAATGAAGAATAATTAGTGAGCTAATGATATTAGTTAAGATATAATTATATCACATATAATATATATCACATTATTAAATCAACACTTGATTTAATAATCCGGTTATATCACATATGACCGACTAATATTATTCATCTGTATATCACATTATCAAATCAACACTTGATTCGACAATCTGGTTATATTACATATAACCGAATCGATAACAGATAACTGCCAGATTATAATACGGTATCACATACTCATATTTAATCTGGCCCACACACATATCAACATATGTGCCCTACTTCGTTTCGCTCGAACCAGGAAACTTCTGTGTGGGACTCTAAAGACTCGTCAATACGCCAACAGTAGGTGATGATCACATCAATCACCTACAAGCCGTCAGCGGTACCAGCTGGACGTAACGGCTACCCGGGTATTGAGCGATATGAAGATCAACAAGTAGCCCTCTCCATGAAGCCTATCAGTAACACTATCGTACAGTCCGGTCTCTTCGTCTGATATGTCGCATATCATGTCTAGGGGTGGTAAATGTCAGTCCCCAGTAACGTGATAAGTCATGCCGATGTCTGGCCTATAACGGTTCAAGAAACTACTGATAACTCTTATCAGTAAATCTCAGCAGCAGCCCTTGCTAGGGACTTCCAGTTATAGCCAATCAAGCATAGCGCAACATCAACCCTCAATACCGGGAGAGACGAAACCCCTCCTATCGCTCATTGCCTCCATGTGACTCGGGGATGTATCCAAAATCCACCTATTTGCACGAATCCTTTGAGCCGTGGTAGGGAGGAAATCAAAGCACAGTGGGAGCCATACAAGACTCTATGACGATCTCGGGTCTACAGACTAACTTGTACCCGTGTCACCAGAGGACTGCTATCTGACGATAGGTATACTACCACATAGGAGTCCTCGGTGAGTCCTATTCAGTGTATCCATTCTTCAATGAGCACCTGTGTACAATCTTTGATGTCATACAGCAATGGTTGTAGGATCAACCATCGCCCTCTAAGGGACAAGAAATGTACACACTAGTCTACACTGGAAAATTGATGCCCTGGTCTCGATATTCCCACGACTAGGAACTGATTAAAGGATGTACTTGTGGACTACCCTGGCCCCACTAGTATGATCTCATCATAATCCTGGTAGTCAAGTACATATCCTAAAGGTTTTATCAACATGTGAGGGCAAGACAGTAAAGAATACCAGTCAACATGTTAAGATAAAGAGTAACCAAATAGTATACTATCATGTCGAGCAAGAAAGTTCTCTCTCTCTCTCTCTCTATATATATATATATATATATATATATATATATGTCCAAGCATCCACTATAATATACATCACATGTATAATAATAGCCTCTAAGGCATATGTATGACTAACACCTCCGGGCAAGTAGAGCGAGATACAGACCTCTGCAAGGAGCATTTGATCTCGATGGAATTATTAATGTTATTTTTAAGAAAATGAGATTTCTAGAAAATAAATAAAATTTATTTTTATTAAATATATAAATATATATATGAGTATTATCAAAAAATCTATTTTAAATTTATTATACAAATATTCTAAGTTTTTTAAATCAAAGGAATTACCAATACATGAAACTACCATCCAAATACACAACAATTCCAATATTTCAATAAAATACCATATACAATGTAAACTAGGTTCTACTCGCTAGAAACTTCACTTTTATAAAATATACATCTATGAAAACCCTAAAAACGATAATTAAATACTTGATGTGTATTTTGAAAATATATCAAAACTATTTTTACATAAAACCCCCTCAAGTTATATCAATTTACAATAAAAACCCTAGTAAATATAGGTTTAAGCAGGACCAATTCTCTTGAGCCTCGGGGAGCTGGAGAAAGTGGGTGATTGCCTATCTAAGGTAGATAATCTAATAACAGTGTTATCGATACGGTAATTGTCTTGGAAAAAGACATAAATCCTGACATCCATGTGCAACAGTTACCGATACTCTAAAACCATCAGGACTTCAATTCTGTTTAAAAGTCTGACTCAGTTCGAGTCATGGTCAAATCTGATTACAATCTGACTTGAATTCAATTCAAGTATAACTGCAATACAACATGAATCCATGAACTCCAGAATTCAATCTATATCAACATGAACTTGACCGAACCGAACCATGGATATACTCCGTTTACATGACTATCCATTTATATTCATTCCGTTTACTGATATCATGGTTTCGGCAAGTATTCTATTTACTACAAGACAATACATTACAATCAATACAATCAGTACAATTAATACAATAAATATTACAGGGTTTATAAAGGGGTAGATTAGTACAGAACATGTTAAAAGTGGCACGAGCTGGTCACTAAAGACGTAATTACATCCATACCGTTGTTCCGTGGTATTTTGACGGATCCTTGTACTACGGGTTACCAAAGTCCACGGTGTAAGTTGGACTCCTTGTAGGGTGTTTTTCGTTACCCCATTGAGATGGGAATACGCGCGCGCTTGTCAGGCGCAGTACAGATTCGCCATGCCTAGGGTAGGCCGGGGTTTAATGATTGTGGGGATCCGAATCTCCGGCAGCCGTGGACTAAGCTGCCGTTAATTACCCCTCGCTTTTGGAGCGAGAGAACCTCCGATTGACGGGTTAAACTGGTCATGCGAACTCAATGTGCAGTGTTGTGTTTTGAAGGGGTTTTGGATATATCGGGGGCCCCGCAGAGTTTTTATGGGGGTCCCGCTACCCGGATAGCGGGCTAGGGGTCAAGGGGGCTAGCAGCCCCCTTACGGGGTGCAGGGCAGTGCCCCGTTAGAATTTTTTTCTAACAGGGACAGTGTCGTGGTGTATGTGTGTGTGTACATATGTATGCATATGTATATATATATATGTGTGTGTGTGTATAAAAAGGGGGAAAAGACATCCAAAGGATGCGTGGGGCCAGCGCCTGGGCGCTTGAGCGCAAGCGTGCCACGCGTCGGCACGTGGGCGCTTTGCGCTCGAGCGCAGAGTGCTGGAACGCAAGTGTGCCACGTGTCGGCACGTGGGCGCTTTGCGCTCGGGCGCTGGGCGCTTGAGCGCAAGCACGCCACGTGTCGGTACGTGGGCGCTTTGCGCTCGAACACAGAGTGCTGGAGCGCAAGTGCGCCACGTAAGTGCACGTGGGCGCCTTGCGCTCGAGCGAAGGGCGCTGGAGCGCAAGCGCGCCACGTGTCGGTACGTGGGCGTCTTGCGCTCGAGCGCAGGGCGCTGGAGCGCAAGCGTGCCACGTGTCGGCACGTGGGCGCCTTGCGCTGAGCGCAACCGCGCCACGTGTCGGCACGTGGGCGCCTTGCGCTGGAGCACAAGCACACCACGTGTCGGCACATGGGCGTTTTGCGCTCGAGCGCTAGCGCGCCGGTGAGGAAAAGGGGGCTTTTAGCCCCGGAAATTCTCTAAAGAGAAAATATGGTGGAGTTAAACTCCTAAGATGTTTTGGGTTGGTGAAGGGGGTTCTTCTTCTTCCTCTTCTGTTAGCTAGATCTTAAAGATCAAGAGATGTAGGATTTTAAAAATCTCTTCTTTTTAAGATCTAATGACAGATCCAAGTTCCCCTTTATGGGTTTTGTGGTGAAAAACTATTTAGTTTTATAAAATGAAGAGTAAAACTCTTGATTTAATTCAAAAGAAAGAAGAAGGTTTTGGAACCTTGAAGAAGGAGAAAAGATCTCAGATCTAAATTTTTGGAGAGAGAAAAGTTGTGAGATATTTTCATTATCCTTGCCTTTATAGGCTATACACTTTACACATAGCCCCTTGGGCTTCACAAAATGGCATTTTGCCTATCCTATGGCTCATATGCCATTTCTTTTTACACATAAGCCATGGGCATTACAAAAATTTGGCTTTATGCCTATTTTTCTTACATTTATCTATAAAATAAAATAAAAGAAATACAACAAAATTATTTATTACAAAATTTTTATCTTGGCATGGGGGGAGGCCGGCCGCTTCATGTTCGGGCTCGACCCGGGCATGGGCCCACTGGATCCGGGCTTGGGCCCACTTGGCTTGGGGTTGACTTTGATTTTGACTTTGTCAACCGGGGTGTAAATTTTTACCCCAACACTCCTCTCGTATACACTGGCATATTCTGTACCAAGCTACAAACACCACGTCAACATGACAATCAAACATTATACTAGATATACTCTCTTTTCTGTCTATTCTACTTCTTCTTTCTTTGGGACTTACCGAGCGATTGTTCGCTGACGACATTCTTATTTCTTTTCTTCTTTGGAATGTTGTCAGGAGGACCTGACTCTGAGGAGCTCGAGACCAGCCATGAGCACTTGTAGCAGTACACTGAAGACCCCGAGCCATAGTCACTTATACATATTTTCATTTCAGTTATACCATTGTTTAGGCATTGCTTTCTATTCATGTATTTACATTCCAGTTGTACCTGTAAAAGAATGTTTAATAAATAAAGTTGTTGTCATTATATTCTTGTCTCTTGTGTACATTTACTTTATATTGCTTAAGTACGCTTAGCGTGTTTACTTCTGAGTAAATACGTAGCGGGCCTCGCCGCGTCCCCTTGCCATACACCGAAAAGCGGGGCGTGACAAAAAGTTTATGTTACTAGTTTTAAAAAGCGGAGCTTAAGCCACTCCAATTCAAAGCCACTCAAGTTCCTTCAACGATATCAAGTTCATTACGTTTAAAGGTTTTTTGCCAAAAACCAACCGTAGCCCTCCGTCATTTCAGATTAGTATTGCTTAGTATTCGTGCTATGTATGTTGATCTAGTCAAGGCGCAGTGTTCGGTAGCTCTGTAGTACTTTTCTGCTGCATAGTGATGCGATTCGTTAGGACAGTCGTACGGTCATGTTGACCTAGTCAAGAGCTCGTACGGGTGGGTCTAATTAATCCAAGATAATGACAGGTTGAAATTGACTTGCGACTTATGATATGTTGACCTAGTCAAGATCATAAGTCGTTAGGGGCAAAAACCATATTGGGAGTTTCAAACATACGGGAAACTTGCGAAGCATGCGCATACCTTCTAGAGTGTGGTGACTTGAGTGGATTCCGTCAGATTATCACATGATGATAGTTAGGCCCCGATTCCCACTGATGAGTACATATTACTCCTCGGGAGATTTTTCACTTAAATGATCCCGACTAGTTCTCCTTTTAGGGTTTAAAGGAGAATTCGAGGAAATAGTGGGAGCTGTCCTGATTAGATAAAGTCATAACCAATCTGATCTTGATAGAGTGCACGCTGAGTGTTTCTTTTCTTTTCTCTCTCTCTCTGGTACAACGACCCATGACTTACCTTAAAAACCCATGAACCAATTTGACCGAACCTTCTTACACCCTTTGGCTTTGGCTTGTCTTGATTCGCGACAAAGTCGTATATATCCCTGCCACTCCTACTTTACCCTTTGCATTTCTTCATAACATGTCGTATCACCACGATGATCCATATTGCTTGGAACGACCATCGTATAGTTACATACGAACTCGAAGAAGTTACTTCAGTCGAGAATGGCCACGGGTTCTGAAGAAATCGAATAAGATTATTCGGTTGTCTCTTCCCTTTACCTTCTCTCAGGTTGCGAGAGCTCCTTGATTAGGAGAGTACATATGTTACGCTTATTGGATAGTCTTCTTCCAAACCTTAGGCTGGTGCCGAAAGGTAGAGAAGGAAGAAAACCAGTTAGCGTAGGAACGGTGTGCAGAAGGTAAGAAGTAGAGATATATAAAGGGATTGAAGTGAGGGAAAAGGAAATTGCGACTACTGTCATGAATCTGGATAATAGAAAGTTATTACTAGGAATACCTGACCATCCCCTATGAAACATTTTCATGTTTCAGTTTTTCCGTGTATGTGTAATAGAGAACTGTTTTCCCAATCAATTCTGACTCGAGGATATGTATTTACCAGTTTTGGATCTCACATCTGTACGGTGTTACAGATGATAAGTAGGAGCAGAATATTAAGAAATGGGCAATTTGATACTCAATATCGGAATTCGTTATAATTGGTGATATTGGATTAAATCGCCTAGTTTTTGCTTGACAGCAAATATTTGGTATCGAATAACCGTTGTTATGCACCAAATTTTAAAATGAAATATCTGTACCTTATTTTTATAAAGTGAGATATACATTTTGAAAATTGCGTTGTAAACATTTACCTTTATCAGTTGAGGATAGGGTAAGGTGCATTGAATAACGGTGTAGGACATTCTTAATCAGGATACAGTTTTCAATTTAAAAAACACAGAATTTGAGTTAGTATACTCTTTCGACTTATACATGGAAATGTATGTTGTCCAGTGTCTTTCGGGACAAAGGGTTGGTACTCTTACTTCATTCAGGATTACCTATGAGTTCTCTGGTTTTAGACACGTATTCGTAGTAATGCAAGGTCAAAGATTTTGATAAGTTTGTAGGTATAAGAATAAAGTAGAGAACCATACGTTGGAAGTATCGGGATTTTTCGAGATGATCAAAGATGTAGATACTTATGCTAGGTATTTCATCATAGTAATATCAAGAACTTGCTTCTCTCACAAGTTACTCATCCGTGGACACGCTCTATGATAAGTAATGCTGCATTGGCCCTTTTTCCATTAGGTAATATGCACTGGAAACAGCTGCATGACTTTTGAATATGGTTCCATCTAAATTAGTGCTTTGATTCTATATGAATATAGAATGGTTACATATCTTGAGGTCGTTAAGATATGGAGTTATCCAGTTTCTGTCTAAAAGCAGAATCCGGACAAACTCGAGGTACGCTTCAGTAATGGCGGTTTGTGGATTATCCCGAGTATTCACTAGGATATCGTTTCTACCATTTTCAAGATCAATAGTTACATTGTTCTTGACTCGCCACCATTTTATAAAAGGGACCTTTTTGCAAAAGAAACTAGTGGGATTATGGTAGAATTGGAGGTGATTCCAGAACCACAAACGGTTACCGAAAATTTAGCAGAACCTAAGAATTCAATTGGACTTGACCAACCGTTAGCCACTCCGCAGATTTTAGTAGGTGACCTCAGACACCCGAGAGACATTTCGGTTTTCTCGTAGACGGTGACAGGGAGGTCAGCATCATGGTGATGATGAACCTACTAGTTATCAGTAGGTCATTGGAAGTGATAACTTCCAAGTGACCAGATACTTCATATCTAAGATGGACTCCACGCACTTCAGCAAATTATGGATTTTGGATTTTGCTGGGTGCTCCTGAACGGGGCAAATCACATTAGGAGCTGGTAGATCTTTCGAGATCTGTGCAGGTGGAAAGGTACTAACCTAATAAGGCTAGACTTGTTGTAAAGTGTTTTCATCAAATACCCGTTGTGGATTGTGATGTGACTTTTACTTCAGTGTCTATGCTGAAGTCCATATGGATATGACTTAACACTGCTATTTTCCCTACTTGTTATCAGCAGGTCATAGGAAGTAGTAACTTCCAAGTGACCAGATAGTTCATACCCAAGATGGACTCCACGCACTTCAGCAAATCATGGATTTTAGACTTTGCTGGGTGCTCCTAAAAGGGTAAAACCCATTAGGAGCAAGTAGATCTTTCGAGATCTGTGCAGGTGGAAAGGTGCTAACCTAATAAGGCTAGACTTGTTGTAAAGAGTTTTCATCAAATACCCGTTGTGGATTGTGATGTGACTTTTACATCGGTGTCTATGCTGAAGTCCATATGGATATGTTTTGGCGTTGATGCAGTTCATGGCTATGATATCTGGCAGGTGGGTGACTATAACGTCTTTCCAAATGGGATTTTGGAAGTGCACGTGTATATGACTCTGTCATAGGGTTATCGTAGTCAGTGGGAGCAGCGGAAGATGTGCAAGATACTTATGTCTATTCATAGACTAAAGCAAGGATAGCAGAGACGGATCATCTATTATTGATGTGACAGTCAAGGTGATTGACTTCGTCAAAACAAAGATGAACCTAGTAAGAAAGATGTAGAGAGTGCTGTCCAAGTTTTAGATGACATACTCCGGATAGTAAGTGATGTTCCTATACTACAATCGGTCAGATTTTAGTTGTCACATAGTTTTTTCTCCACGTTGGATATGGATAGTATATCAGGAGTTCTGATGACTAGATCTATGGTATTAGATCTAGATTTAGGAAGTTTCCCAAATCAGGTACTTAGACAGCATTCCAAAAGTATTTTAGAATGGACGACTCCTGGAGTGGTGGTGTATGATGGAGTCACCCTATCTAAATGATGTCTTTTTTACTGATGAAGAGAGGGAAAGGCATGAATGACACATCATTTGCTTAGGCAATTGAGTCAATCATGCAAAGTCTTATACAACACCAGATATTGCTTTTGCAGTAGTTGCAATAAGCATATATTAATCCAATTCTCGAGAAACAAAGGGAAGTAGTAAAGAACATAAGAGGATGTTCTTGGTATAGGATAACGGCAGCCTCCTCTTGGAGGCGGTATCAGTTTAGGCTTCCAAGGTGACGTGGATGACAGAGATGCTGTCAGAGTAATGAGTTTAGCCTCTTCTAAGGATCAATATATTGGATAGTGTTCCAATAAGGATACTGAGGTAATCATGGTCAGGATATTGGTTATAACTCAACAGAGGATACAACCCAAGGAGTTTGTTGGATAGGAGTTGTTCATTGATGAACTTGGTCCCATCAGGTATCCAGACAAATTCTTATGGCGGGGTATCGCTCAGTTTGGGAGATTGTTCATCTCCGCAAAGTTTAGATATAGAGAGATGAAGTTGGAATATTGTAGTGAGTTCACTCACTGAGGCTATTTCTCGAACACGTTAAGTTTAAAAACCGTAGTTTGCGAAACTGATTAGTAGAGAAGTTGGGTATTCGGTAGCACACGAGCTGTGGGTACACGATACCGCAATAATTAGCCTTAAGTGCAAGTGGGAGATTGTTGGATATAGTGCCCTCAAGGCAATTATTGTAATTGCAGGCATGCGATTATGATAACTGAGGGAGGACCTATACAGGTAGAACAATCTTACTCGAAATGATAGTATGCTATCTGGTTTGTCTTTATCATTGACGTATACACGTTTTACTTGTTATTGCGTGTCGCTAATACATAATGATGAAGCCCGTAGGATTCTTGCTTGACTACCAGCATTATGATGGCGATCATATATATGAGAGCTAGGCGGTCTATAAGCACATCCTTAAATGTCCCTAGTCGTGGGAGTATCGAGACTAGGCATCGATATTCCGGAGTAGACTAATGTATACGTTTCGAGACCCCGACGAGAGGCGGTGGCCGGTCTCACAAGCCATTTGTGTTATGTCACCTAAGATAGTATACAGGTGTTCACTGGAGGTGAGTACACTAGTCAGACTCGCTGAGAACTTCTAGATGGTATTATACCTATCGTCAGATGAAAGTTCTCAGGTGGCATGAGTACAGGTTAGTCCTTTGAGCTGAAGTCGTCATTTTTCTCGTATGAGTTCTCACTGTATTTTGATTACTATCCTATCACGGCTCAAAGGAGTCGTGCAAACAGGTTTTAGTTGGGTACAGTCCCGAGCCATATGGAGGCAGTGGTCGACAGTCAGGGATTCGTCTCTCCTGGTATTAGGAGTCGATGTCGCGCTGAGTTCAGTTGGTTATCACCAGAAATCCGTGACCACGGTGAACGAGATTTACTGATAGTTGATCAGTAGTATCTAAGTTGGTAATGAGCTAGACTCGGACATAACTTATCGGGTTAGTAAGGGTCTGACGTTATCCACCCATAGATCCGATATGCGATACTCTTTGACGAAGAGACCGGACTGTACGGAGATTTTCACATTCAGGCTTAGTAGGGTAAGGACATACTTGGTTGTCGACCCCCCTTTCGACAAGTATCTGGGTAGCTGTTACGTACAGCTAGTGCTGCTGACGTGCTTGTGGTTAAACCAACTGCCAGAGTACTGTCGAGTTTTTAGAGTCCCATACAGAGGGTTTTCTCGGTTCAGGCGACAGATGTAGGAGCTGTACGTTGGTATGAGCAGGCGGTCCGATTAAATACGTGTACGCGATACACGACGGTTGATAATACTAGCCGGCTTAGGATTAAGCCGGATTATTAAATCAAGTTTTGATTTAATAATTTATATATGTATTTTTGATCCATATATTTTAGTATTATTGTTCATTATTTATTTTCTCTCTTTGGTGCTATCCATATTTTTACGGATATGTGTATATATAGCGATACATATACCAGGTGAAGTATTCCGTATACGGGAATGTTTCTAGAAGAAGAACACCTCATATTTATTTTTCTATTTAAAAAAACAAAAAGGGAAATGAGTTGGAAATGAGGTGTAAAGTGAGGCATGGTGCAAAAAATGTAGAAAGGTATAGCTTTATTTTTAAATAAATAAAATACATTTGTGTACACTATTGCACCATGGTTGATATTTATGTAGTCATTCCTTTTTACTTCATGACTTGATGATTCATTTTTATTGGTGGTTGCTTCACGCTTCAACCTCCTTCACCTCCTTCTTCTTCTTGCTCTCATTTTTTAGCATGGTTTAAGAGAGAAATGTTTAGTGGAGTGTTCCTACATCACCGACTATTCAAACCTAGCGTATTTGGGTCGTTGGTTTGAGCCTCCTCCGCGTTCCCTCGGATGGATCATCTTCAGCAAGAGTGGTTGATTATCAAGAGCGATCCCGGCGGCTACGAGCTTGAAGGGGTCTTCCATAATTGGGTGGACACGCGACGAAGGCTGTATTTCTCAAACCTTGCATGTTTTAGATTTCTAGTTTTGGGTGTTTGGATCAAATCCTCGGTTTGCGCGTCCGGTGCTCTCAAAAAGTTTTTGTTTTCGCTTCCGCCTCGCCCGCGGCCTCCGCGATGTGGGCGCCGGATCCCAACAACATGATGTCTAAAAACAAGATAAAAATGCCTAAACAGGTAGCATACTTAAATTGAAACTGGAAAGAAAAATCTAAAGATCGGCTTCAGAAGCAAGCTGGTCGTAATTCTCTGTCGTCACTTCAACCTCCTCGGTCCATAGATCACCAGCCTATCCAAATCAAGATGTTTGGCGGCGTTGGGAGAATATTAGCGGAAGTTAAGCGTGTACCTGACTTGAAGAAAAATCACATCTCATTGGCTACACTCGGCGTTAAGGGTTATAAGTTCTCCGCTGAAGGTGTAGTTTTGAAAGCAACCAAAGGTGCTCTCGTCGTTATGAACGGGCTTAAAAATTGGGTTCTTATATGTGTTGCAGGGTTTGACAACTACCGGGTCGGCGACAGTTTCATTATCTAAATCTATGTCATATTCAGATGTTACTAGATTATGGAACATGAGGCTCGAGCACGATTGAGAGAGCTACGACCGAGTAATCGAAGTAGGGTCTACTTTGTGGTCAAAGTATATCGAAAATGGAGTTTTGTGAGAATTGAATTTTGGGAAGCAGAAACGTGATAGTTTCAGTTCGGCGGTGCACAACACAAAAGGTACTCTTGAGTATATACATTCGGATCTTTGGGGACCCTCTCAAATTGTTTCCAAAAAAAGCGGTGCAAAATATCTGCTTACTCTCATCGATGATTATTCGAGAAAGTTTTGAGTCTACTTCTTGAAGCACAAGAGTGGTGTATTTCTTACGTTTAAACAATGGAAGATATTGATTGAGAAGCAGACAGACAAGCAGATCAAGAGACTAAGGATGAACAGCGGAATAGAATTTTTTGGCGGAGATTTTGTAAGTCTATGTAGCACACCCCACGTGTTCGCGGGGAGGCAAAATACATCAAAAACGATTTTTTTTACATCAAAAGATCATGTTTTGCTTTGCAACAGAAACTTTATCCACTTTAGGATTATGATTAAACCTTAACTAGCAAAAACTAAACTACAAGAGGGCGTTAACTACTCAGTTAAAGTGTAATACCCTCGTGTCAAGTCCTTCGGGTCTTCAAGTGGTTCTTTGCTCCTTGGATCGAGCTTCAAGTTTGAACTCCTTTCTTTGGCTCCTCCGAAGCTTCCAACGAACTCAGTTGTCGGTTTCCTTTAGGTAATAGAAGATCCACCCGAAGGCCTATGTCCAAGCTCCAACCTCAAGTGAGGTAACTTAGTGATCTAATGTGCTAGATGAGATCACTAAGTAGATGTAGAATGTGATCTATGGATTATTTGGTCTCAAAGCTCAATGGATCACAACACATGTGAAGGGATGAGCTTGAGGGAGAAGGAGAGCAAAATCCGGGAGAGAGAATGAGAATGTGATAATGATGTAGAGAATGAGATGAGAGAATTGCTAAGTCTTGTGACAATAATTCAAGCATGGATTATTTTAGTCTCAAAATAATCAACCATGCTTGAATAGGAACTCCAAATGAATAAACAATTAACAAAGCCATGCTTTCAACCCATTGCTCAAGTGTCTCCTAATTTCCACCTCATTAATCCTTTATCTAAAAAGGATAAATCAATAATGAGGTGTCTCCTTCTAAAAGCTCATTCTTGTGAAATTACAAGAATGCCCTCACCGTATATACATACCCATATCCGTATTCCGAAAAATACGGATACATAGAGACAAGTATAATCCAATAGTATAATACTAGGATCCGGCTTAAACCAAAGCCCACTGGTATTATCCGTCCGAAAATCATTCATGTAGCCAGTACACGTATGCGATTGAAACCCTGCCGTAAGACCATACAGCCTCTACATCGTCTCGCCTGATCCAGGGAAACCCTATGTGTGGGACTCTAAAGACTCGAAAGTAGGCTGGCAGTAGGTTTAACCACAAGTCCTTCAGTGGGACTAGCTGTACGTAATGGCAACCCAGGTATATGTCGAAAAGGAGGCTGATGAGCAAACTCATCTGAAACCCCTACTGAGCCTATCCGTGACAATCTCCATGCAGTCCGTCTGTTCGTCTGAGAGCATCGCATGTAAGGTCTAGGAGGACGGAAAACGTCAGACCCCTAATAACCAGACAAGTCGTGTCGGTGTGGATCAAGACCATCCGAATCTACTGGTCCGACCACCCGTAATTCTAAATCAGCCCTGACCAGGGACTTATGGTAATGACCAACCAATCACAGCACGATATCGACTCCCTATACCGGGAGAGACGAATCCCCAACAGTCACTCACTTTCTCCATGTGGCTCGGGATTGTACCCAACTAAAACCTGTTTACACGCCTCCTTTGAGCCGTGGTAGGGTAGCAATCAAAGCACAGTGGGAACTCACACGAGACAAATGACGACCTCAGGTCGATAGACTATCTACACTCATGTCACCAGAGAATTGCTATCTGATGCTAGGTATAATACCAACTAGTCAGTTCTCGGCGAGTCCTGTCCGGTATACTCACACCCAGTGAGCACCTGTATACAATCTTAGGTGCATCTCACCAATGGTTGCGGGACCAATCCATCGACCCTCGTCATGGTCTAGATATGTATACACTAGTCTACTCTAGAATAACGATACCCAGTCTCGATGCTCCTACGACTAGGGATGCTTTTAAGGATGTGCCTTTTGACTACCCAGCTCCCACAAGTATGATCGCTATCACAACGCAGGTAGTCAGGCAAAGATTCTACGGGCTTTATCAACATGTATATAAGATATGAAATACAAAATAAAACACATCACATATTAAGATAAAGACAAACCAAATAGCATACTATCATATCAAGCAAGATTGTCCTGTACATATATATCCCTAGTATCCTATACAATGAAGGCCTCTAGGGCATACATATCCAACAAATTTCAATGAATTCTGAAAAAATAAAGGTATTGTTCGGAATCATACCGTTGTCTACACACCACAGCAAAATAGAGTTGCGAAGCGTATGAATTTGACTTTTTTTTGAGAAATCTCGGTGCATATTATCGAATGCAGGGCTTGGAAAGGAGTTTTGGGCAGAGGCGGTGAACACGACATGATTCGTTATGAATCGATCATCTCATACATCACTTGGTAGTAAAACACCGGAGCATGTATGGTCCGTGAAGCACGCCGATTATTCTACACTTAGACTGTTTAGTTGCCTGTATATGCACATTGCTGTGAAGGCAAGTTAGATTCTCGAGCAAAGAAATGCATTTTTTTGGTTATGCTACCGGTGTCAAAGGTTATAGGTTGTGTTGTTCAAATCCTAAGTCGCTAAAGTTCATGATTAGCAGAGATATCACTTTTGATGAGCATGCTATGTTGAAACCGAAAAATGTGGAATCTTCAATTCAAGCCGATACAGGGAAGGACTAGCCGAGCATTGAATTTAAGGTTGGTGAAACCTCGGGTTCGCAGGAGATCTCTCCTTCACCATCGTCTGATGAAAATCAATCCCAATATGAGCAGTGTATACTTGCTCGAGATCGACAACGAAGGGATATTAGGCCGCCACAAAGATATGGCTATGATGATCTAGTGGCGTATACGCTGTCCGTTACAGAGACAGTTAATAGTAGTGAGTCTAGAGTTATCAAGAATCTATCTCTTCTAATAAGTCAGCTCGTTGGCTAGTTGTTATGAATGAAGAGATCGAGTCTCTTCACAAGAACTAAATATGGAAGCTCGTTAAGCGCGAAAGAAGAAAGAAAGTAATTGGCTGCAAATAGGTTTTCAAAAAGAAGGAAGGAGATCAAGTGATTACATGTAACATTTCGGAAAATAAAATATTATTTTTGGGAAATTAAATAATTAAAATAATAATCTCTACGAATATTATTAAGTATGAGGATTATTTTTAATAAAAGGGTATAATTATATACCGATAATTTGGAAAATATTTGGTAAATTAATAAGGATTATTGATTGAAGGTATTTATGTGATTTGGGCATTCTATAAATTATTATACACCTAATTATATTTAATATAATATAAAACCCGATTAGTGTTTCACTAATTATGCATTAATCTTAATTATGTGCATGGCTTGCAACAAAGTATGTTGCAAACACTTATTTCATTGTTTTGTAACCATGCTTCATTTCAAAAAAAATATAGTTTTGGTTATGTTTTAAATGGAAAAAGGAAGATATTTTGAGAGAGAGAGAGTGATGGGATAGGTATTATGGCTAATGAAAGAGAGAGAGAGAGAGAGTAAGAAGTTTCTACACACCCTTCTCATTTTCTCTTCTCTTCATTTTATTTTCCTCCTCTTTCTTCATTCTCCTTCATCTCTCCACCTCCACTACCACCATGGCTACCCCAAAATCCTCACAAAAACTCCGTACTCCCTTCACAAAAATGGTGCTTAACACCACTACCAACCCTATGGAGGCATCAAGATTAGATTTTGAGGACTTTGAGTAACTCAAGAATTTTCTTGAGTTGCCAAATGAGCTATATTTCCACACCCTTAATATAGAATCTTGTTTTCCTCATACCTTATCATAGTTTAGAATTAAACCGATGTGGTTTAGTGAACTTTGAGAATTTCTAGAGGAGGGTTAGGAGATATCATGACTTGTGAAGATGTAATTGAGGTGTAGTGATGTTTTACATGACCTTAGAGATTTCTTTTCTGGACCAAAACCGAGACTTGAACCCAAAACACGATCCTAGAATTTTCCCACATCGGTTTTGTGATTTTTTTAAAGTCTACTGGGAATCTGGAGCAACTTGGAAACCTTTTAAGAAAATCAAACAAACCCAGAGACCTAGTTAGACCAATAGGAGAACACCACCAAAAGACAAGACTAAAAGTGGGGCCGGCGGGGGTTACTATAACACTATTGGCCGGCCAGATTTTGGCTTCTGATGTTGGGTTTTGGCCTATGGCTCACACTCCTCATAACTTAGCCACTGTATTGTTCTTTTTGTCCCAAATTACCTAAGGCAAAATATGGGAGCGTTTGAGTTAATAATGGCAATGGTTTTCCGATTTCTAAAACATGGATTTTGGCATTTGATAGTGGATTTGGTCGTTGGACGTTTGTACGTCAACGACGAGGGTTTTATGATTGTTTTTGCATTCACAGGATATAGGTTCTAACCTATGAGCATTTCGCGTGTCGTGTCGGTTTTTGAATCGGATTTTGATGCGATACGATATATTTTGTAATATATAGGTACTTCGCGTGGACTTCAGGATGACAAGGGAAAACAAGCGTCATTGACTTCGGCAAGTGAAGATCAAGGTGAGTAGATATATATCTACGGGGGAGTCAGGTGGATGGTGTATAGCACCCCCGCAACCGTAGAATAGGTTATATATTATTTATGTTTATGTGAGACTTGGATACCTAGTAAACAGGGTTACTAGGAGACTATAGATTAGATTTGGCCTACTTGTAGGATAGTTTACTCTTAGTCGTGAGTTGCCGGTTTACTTAGTCGCACACACGCACACACTTGGTATCTATGTTTGTGTATCTGTGTGTGTGTGTGTGTGTGTGTGTGTGTGTGTGTGTGTATGAGTGTATGTTTGTATGTGTGTGTGTATACACACACACACACATATACACGTGAGATGAGGATAGTATATGTTGTGGAGATGAGCCGATATGATCGGGCATGATGCCGTGAGATTTCTGATATGTGATCGAGTCGTAATATTGTATACGATATGATATTATAATGGATCGATGGGCGATATGTATTCATACATGCGATAATATGTGAATTGGTGATATTTGAAGGTACGAGACTTTAGAACCGTACCCGTGATCATGATATTGTACGAATGATGATATTATGTATGATTTTGACCCGTACCCTTGATTTTGAGGATGCCGTACAATGGATATTACCGTACGAGATGTATAAGATGATTGATCCACACTCTTAACTCGAGAATGCCGTACTATGTATTATACAGTGCGTAACGCTATGATGCTGGATTGCCAACTACTAGGTATATCGACTCAGGATATATATAGATTTTCTTATCCCCCTGACTAGTTCCTTAGTTTAGTCTCTTAGTTGTTAAATAGATTCTAGACCTGGCTTGAGTCATACATTCAAAACTAACGAATCGTGAGTATTATTAAAAGCCGTCCCTTTTCTCAAAACACTGTAGTCCCTACTTTTCTAAAAACCACGATTCGTGCTATTTCAAAACACAAAAACTGTATGACTCGTATACCAATATGTATATCCCCTATTGTTGTATTTGCTATTCATTTTCTGTTATATTCATGTTGCTCTCATTCCACTTCATATATATACATGTGTTTTCTTTAGCTTTTATGATCTCAGCTGTTAGAACACCAGCACCATTACCGATGATACGTATGTTGCACTTACACTTGCTTGCCGGCTCACACACATTATCATCGGTAATTGCCATGTCATGTACACCTCAGAAAATATTACTTCATTGGTATAACCTGCTAGCTGGTAGTTTCAACATAGTACTAGTATGCTTACTCTCATATGCTAGTTTAGATATTGCATAACTTACTTAGATACCCCATGTATTATATATTCATTCTGCTATGCAATATTGTGGGGCTTTATACCGGTATTCACTGCTTATCGACTCTTAATTTTAGGATTTTGGATTTCCATGAAATTTCTGGATTTGGGAGAAAACCGCAAGGATTTTATAAACTCATTATCATTTTAAAAAAATGCAAGTTGCGGTTTTCTCGTGATATGGTGTATATGGCATCCACCATGATATTTCCTGATTGAGTTGGTTTTCGAGACCCGATTCGAGGAGTAGGATGAACCGTTTCGGGTACATGGTGGACCCGGTAAGGTACCCCGGGGCATGAAGCTCGAGTTGTAGACGATGAGTCTGGCAGGGGCAGGCTACCTACCGGTGATATTTGGCGCGGCGGATATCCGGAGGATACCGATCGTAGTCGTGAGATTGGATGATATGGGCCGAACCGAACTGACGGAGCCCGGGATATTGAGGATTTTGTGTCGATGTTTGACATGGATTTCTGTTGATTTCATGGATGATACTCCAGTTTTTACACTAAAATCTTACTGAGATAAGAAAACAGCTTTCTCGTACAGATATATATTCTGATTTCATTCTTGATGCATTCGTACATCATATATGTGACATGTTGCTACTTGAGGCACTGATATGAGTACTTGGTATTACTTTTATGTTTAGATGATTACCTTTGACACTACTAGATGTTTCAGTGTATATTATGGGTACATTATTGTATGACCTAGGAGATCGTCGTACATTCGGTTTCTACTCGGTGATGTCTTCTACTCACGAGTTGGCAACTCACCCCTGTTGTGCCACAGTTTCTTGCAGGTTTAGCCGTACAGGTTCCATGGCGGCTTCGCTGGCACACTACTTCCTACCGGGTGATTGTTTTGGTGGGTGGGTTCACCTGCATCGTGACCACCGCAGTACTTTCATTTATTTCAGTTGTATCTAGTAAGCTCCATCAACCAGACTTGTATATTTAGTAGACTTAGAAAACCACAGTTGTTTATTCTTTCGGTCTTAGAGTCGCGCCTATGTATTTATTGCTGTTTCTGGTTTTCTTATGATGCTTAGTTTTCTTGCTTTCTTTCTGAGTTTTAATCCTCGCCCTTCGGCGTTATATATTTATATTATCTTGCATGGTTGTTCCGCCATTTGGCGAAGAGCTAGCTCCCGCTTGGGGATGCATATTATATAGTTTATGTATTCGTATTCGGGTTAAAAATTACAAAGGAGGTGCTGCCCAAAATTTTAAATGACAAAAGGTTTTCAAGTTAGATACAAATATAGTGTTTCATACGTTACTACTTATCCATATATATAAGTATAAACTTGATTTCAGTGTACCTTATTTCAAAACTGCACCTCTACTATTTTTTCTCTAAAAAGTTTTAGATTTCTGGGTTTTTGGCTTACTTGAATTAGGTGTGGTCCTATAGACTTCACATGATTCAAGTGCCAGTCACGTGCCTTTTTTGGGTCGTGACAAAGTTGATTTGATTTGAGAGTTTCTTATCCGTCCAGCGGGCTTTTAAAACCGAGACTTGGAATTTGGGTTTTGTTCGGCGTCGGCATTGCTATACTGGAATATGGTACCAGGAACGACTCACCATTTGTCGTGGAGAACATGGGATTTGGGTTGGCATCAGCATCGCTACACTGGAATATGGTTCCATGAGCTAATCATCATTTGCCATGAGAGGATTTGAGAATTTTGGTTAGCATCGCTACACTGGAATGTGGTACCAGGAGAGAATCATCATTTGCCATGAAGGGATTTTCATCGTTCCCAGTTTAACTACATAGGAGTCATCTGTTCCCAGTTTAACGACTTAGAGGTCATCTATTCCCAGTTTAAAGACTTGGGGGTCTATATTCCCGGTTTAACGACTCAGGGTTCATTTGTTCCCGGTTTAACGACTTAGGGGTCATATGTTCCCGGTTTAACGACTTAGGGGTCATCTGTTCCCAGTTTAACGACTTAGAGGTCTACCGGATCGAAAGTTTGGAATTTTGGGGTTAGGGTCGGCATCAGCGTTGGTAACACTGGAGCATAAGTGCCAGGAGCAATTCATCATTTGCCTTTACCTGCTGGGAAGCAATGGCTTAGGAGACAGATTTAGGTCCCTATCATCTAACGCTTTTCAATTTTATAAGCCGTAAGTGTCCCATAAAAGCATTTTCTCCCTACGAGTCGAAAGGATCTCGTAGGTATATTTTCTCCTTAGGAGTCGTAGGGACCCAGAAGTGTGTTTTTTTTGTGAGTCGTAAGGATCCCACGAAGGTGTTTCCTTACTAGTCGAGAGGATCTCGTAAGCTTTGTTCTCCTCATGTATTGTGAGGACACATGAGTGTGTCTTCCCAAATAGAGCATAATAGGACGAAAACCGGTCGCGGAACTGGTGATTGTGGTGAGACATGGGTGTGATGAGGACTATTTGAGCCCGTGGATTGTATACAGCAGTAAATTTGGGGACTGGCCGTAGGGCTGGAAGAGTTTGGGGAATTTGGTTGGGATGGGGATTATTTGTGCCCGTGGATTGTATACGGTAGTCCGTTTGGGGACCAGCCGTAGGACTGGGTGAATTTGGAATCTTGTTGACGTCTGTATCGCTAACACTGGAATGGTACCAAGAGCGACTTATCATTCGCCGTTTGGGATTTGGGGGTTTAGATTTTGGTTGGCGTCTGCATCGCTGCACTGGAATATGGTATCAAGAGCGACTCATCATTCATTGTTGGGATATTCATGGATTTGAAATTTTATCGGCGTCTGCATCGCTAACACTGAAGTATGGTTTCAGAAGCAACTCATCATTCGACTTTGGAGGGTTTTTTTTTATCGTGATTGCTCTATCATTTCAGCTTTTCTTATCGCGAAGCTCGCGATTGCCATATCATTTCGACTATTTATTCGCGGTCGCCCCATCATTTCTGCTTTTTTTATTTGCTTCCCAGTTTAATGACGTGGTGGTCAGCTGTTCTCAGTTTAACGACGTAGAGGTCAGCTGTTCCCAGTTTAACGACTTGGAGGTCAGCTGTGTTTGCTTATCCCAGCTCCTCGAACTTTGATCTCGGTTGAGCTGCATTGATGACCATAACTTTGTGGCTTGCTGGTACATCCGAGGACGGTAGGTTCTTCCCATCTCTGTATTGGTTCTCTACCCAATCTTTGAAAATATAGCAGTTTTCAATGGTATGACTCACCATTCTATGATATGAGCAGTATATGGGATTGCCGGTCATGTTCATTTCATGTGGCCTCTTTAAAATAGGCAGTTGCAGACCGTTGTTCAAGGCGTTCTTGAATATTTCGCGGACTTCGTCCCTCCTGAAAGAGTAGACTTTCTTCCTTCTCTCCATTAGAGTCGGTGCCTTTCCCGATCCTGGTCCTCAAGGCCGATCGGTCTTTGGTTCGCCTACTGTCTACTTACCACGTTCAGTGTACGTATCAGAGAGACTGGAGGCTGATCGCGGCCGTTTTTCGCAAGGGTGTTCCGCTCTTAGGCTGGAGGGGTATCGATTGGCTGTTTCAGGATATCAATTCCTGGCTCATGAACCAAATTTTGATTTTGCTGCAATTGCAATCGGACGACTTGGGTCATAAGATCTGCTACGACATTTTCCAGCTCGTCGACTTTGGAATGGACCTTAGCCAACTTCTCGTCTCTGTCCTAAAGCTGCTTTTGAAGCCATTGTAATAATACTTGCTCTATAATTCCGGGTATGATGACCGGGTCATCCTTACTGCCTGAGCTCCATTCCGTAGGAACCACGGGCTCCTTAGGCTTAATGGCTTGAATAGGCTCTTCGTCATTTAGACCAAGACGGTATTGGGTAACAATAACCATGTCATCATCATGGGAATGAGGCGAAGGAGGACTTGTTCTTCTAGGCTCCACCATGTAGATCGTATAGATTGTGTACCTGTTTACTGTCTCTTCATTGGTAATGTTGCTCGTTGGGTTTTTGGCTTGTTGCCTTAGCCTGCTCCTTTCCAAGAAGGGCAGATGATTGAGAGTAGCAGATTCCTGAAGGGCTTCGGCGTTTGTATGAAATTGGCAGTCACGGCTTGATCATTCGCTAACACGCCTTTAGACAGTTCTATCTCTCCTGCCTTGTATTGCTTTTCGACCCTATCTTTGAAGACGAAGTAGTCCTCAATAGTATGACCTATCACTTTATGATAGGGGCAATATTTAGGGTCGTCGGTCATGTTCGCTTCTTGCGGTCTCTTCGATTCTTGCAAATGTAGACCGTTTCTTAAGGCGTCCTTGAATATCTTGCGGACTTTGTCCTTTCTGAAGGAATAAACCTTTTCCAGCTTCTCTTTCAGTGGAGATTCTCCTCCCTCTCCTAACACTGGCTTTCAAGGCTGGTTGGTATTAGGCCCGATCATCCCTAGCTTATTTCGGTTAGCCGAAGTGTTATAAGATTCAGTATCGTCAGAATTTCTGCCTTTGCGATTATCGTCCTTTCAGTTTCTCCAGGATTTATTGCTATTTTGGGAATCCGAGGAAGATTCCTGCTTTAAGCGCTCCAACATTTGAAGCTTCTTGGTCAGTTTTTGGAATGTCTTGAGACGTGCGGTGCATAGAAAAGGATTCATCTAGGTACCGAGATTTTCGATGAGGAGATTGACGGATTGGTTTTGTTCCAATGGTAGCTCACATTTGACGGAAAGATTGCTCCATCGGGTTATGAAATCCATGCTGCTTTCATTATTCCTTGGCTTGGTCCTTACGAGGTCGGCAATGGTAATCTCATCGCTGACACTCATGAACCTGTCGAAACAGAGATTCCATTTGGACGAAAGTAGTAACAAAGTCATCCGGTATGCTCACGTACCAGTCAAAAGCGACATCAATTAGGCTACTAACGAACTGGCGGAGGAGAAGCGCATCATTGCCCCCAGTATTCCCGCATGAATCTTTAAAGTGGGCGATGTGTTGATTCGCATTTTCCGTCCCATCGAATCTTCCGAATTTAGGGATGATATAGCCACTAGGAAACTCTACCAGATCATACCAAGCAGGAATGGTCTCCCACCACCGCTAACATTTTTTGCGCTTCGGCTACCAATGTTTTGACTTTGTTGGCGACCAAATCCATGATTTGATCTTGAGTTAGCGGGTTGCTGTCATCGGTAGTCAAGACATTTCCTGAAATAGGATGCGACCGACTTTCATGTGGTACGCCCACCTTTGGATTTGAGGGAATAGACGTCGGCTGCCTCAGAACACCATTTCCCGGTTCATGAGCAGAGCCCTGCGCTTGATTGTGCAGCTGAGAGGCAACTTGGGCCGTGAGCTGTAAGACGACGTTTGTCAAGTCGACAATCTTCGAGTAGAGCTTGGCCATCTCCTTGTCGTTGTTTCTGAGCTGCTTTTGGAGCTCTTGGAGAAGTTGCTGCTCTGCGGTCGTGAGAAGGAAGATTGGCTCTTCTTCGCTTTCCAAGTCCGACTCCTTATGAACCGAGAGATCTCTCTGCTTATTAGCCTCACTGGAAGGGTTTTCATTACCTTTCAGAGGAGGCTGGTCTTGGGAAGTGGTAGCCACATTCACACCAGATTGGATTTGAAATGTGATGGCCCCGTCCTTGCTCTTGCTGCGCGTGCCCACCATGTAGACAGTGTGGACCACATGTCCAGCCATCTTTTTATCTTTGGCGGCTGATTTTTCGAACCGTCGTCGTAGCCCTTCCTCTTCTGGAAAGGATAGGCGACTAAAAACGGTTGGCCTGACTGGGTCCTTGGGTGGCTCTATCCAGATCGCAGTTTTCTTGACTCTTGCGGTCATGGCGTTCCTATGAACCAATTTCAACGGTTCAAAAGAGTTAGCGTGCTTTACAGCCAATTTCGCTATTGTTTCGGGGTAGCCTTGTTCTTGGAACCTCATGAAGTTCAGCCTAGCAGGATCCCTGGCCCTTTTGTTAGCTCTGTATCTGAGCCTTTTTTGTCTTAGTTTCTCGACTTTGAGGGCTTGGCAGGCATCTATTATCCAGGAAGCCATCGTGAATCGATTGACGGGAGCTTAGAGAAGACACCTGATTGAGCAGTTGTCAGGAGCACCGTTGGAGCTTGCCCGAGATGCCTTATTGCTTTGTTGGTGTTGATGGCTTTGCCCCCAGCTGGAGCAACGGAGAGTCGTTCGGAAACGGATTTGTGCTTGAGCTGAGGTGCCTTCGCAGCCATGACATTTGGCCTTTTCCCTTTTGAGGCCGGTTTATCTTTCACCGGGGCCTGAGGAGCAGGGATGGCGTTGGCTGGCACGAATAGAATAGAGCCAAATGGTAGCAGCGACTCCTCCCATTGTCGCCCGAGACTGGCCGCGAGGACCGTCCTTACGTCCATCTTCATCGTGTAGGAGATGAGAGCTGTGTTGAGAGCTGAGCTTATCCTTGGAGACATTTTATTGCGTCCGAAGATTGCAATTGGAAAATGTTAACCTGCACAAAGAAGTATGATTTCAGTACAGGCAATCGATATATATGTTGATTGAGTTTGCATGAACATTTAACCCAAACTATGGGAGACAAGATAGGTCCCACCGGGCGTGCCAAAATTTGCAGGGTGTTTTTCGTCACCCCATTGAGATGAGAATATGCGTCGCTTGTCAGGCGTATACAGATTCCCCCTGCCTAGGATAGGCGGGGGTTTATTGATTGTGGGGATCCGAATCTCCGGCAGCCGCGAACTAAGCTGTCGTTAATTATCTCTCGCCTTTGAAGCGAAGGAACCTCCGATTGATGGGTCAACTAGTCATGCGAACTCAATGTGCAGTGTGTATATGTGTGTCTTGAGGGTTTTTGGGTATATCGGGGGCCTCGCAGAGTTTATGGGGGTCCCACTACCCGGCTAGCGGGCTGGAGGTCAAAGGGGCTAGCAACCCCTTTGCGGGGTGCGGGGCAGTGCCCTGTTAGAAATTTTTTCTAGCGGGGGACGTTATTTGAGTGTGGAGTGTATAAAAGAAAAGAAAGAAGAAGAAAGAAAAAAGGTGGCGAGTAACGTCCTAAAGACATGTGGGCGCTGGGCACTAAGCACTATGTGTCAGCACCTCACGTGCCCGGCACGTGGGAGCTGGGTGCTAAGCGCTGGGTGCCAGCGCCTAACGGGCCCGATACGTGGACGCTGTGCGCCTGCAGAAAGAAGGGGCTTAGCCCCGGAATGAGGAGTTGAACTCCCGAAAAGGATTTTTATCTATGGAGTTAAACTCCAAAAGCTTTTGAGTGGAGTTAAACTCCCAAAAAAGATTTTTATCTATAGAGTTAAACTTCAAAATATGTTGAATGGAGTTAAACTCCTAAAAAAATGGTTTTATTTATGGAGTTAAACTCCCAAAAGATGTTGAGTAGAGTTAAACTCCTAAAAGTGGTTTTATTTATGAAGTTAAATTCCAAAAGATCTTGACAAATGGAGTTGAACTCCCAGAAATGTTTGGAGATGATCAAAAGGGGCCACTTTCTTCTCCCTTTTAGCCCTGAATCTTCTTTTGAGCCTTGGATCTTCCCAAAGTGGGGTTTTTGGAGATGAGTCTCCCTCTTCCTCCTCTCTGTTGGCTGGATCTTGGAGAAAAGGGGGTGAGACTTAAAAATCTCCCCTCTTGGAGATTTGATGGAAGATTCGAGCCCCCCTTCAAGGGTTTAATGGTGAAAAACTGCTTCTTTCTGGAAAAAGAAGAGTTAAACTCTTGATTTAATTCAAAAAGGGAAATAAGGTTTAGAACCTTGAAGAAGGAGAAGGAGGCATAGAAACCCTAGCTTTTGAGGGAAATGAATTATTGTCTTTTATTTCATTATCATGTTGCCTTATATAGGCTTACAAATTTACATATATTCCCTTGAGCTTTACAAAATGGCATTTTGCCTCATTTCTTTTGCACATGAGCCATGGGCTTTATAAAAATTTGGCTTTATGCCCATTTTTCTTACATTTATTCATAAAAATTATTTATTACATAATTTTCATTTTGGCATAGAGGAGGCCGGCCGCGGGGCTTGACTTGGGCATGGGCCTACTTGAGCCGGGCTTCGGCCCGCTTACTTGGGGTTGACTTTGATTTTGACTTGGTCAACCGAGGTGTAATTTTTGACCCCAACATTGATCCCCAGAATGTAAGAGGTATCACCCAGGTCTTTCATGGAGAACTTCTGTGACAAGAAGGTTTTGACCGATTGTAGTATATGAATATCATTTCCTATCAAGAGAATGTCATCCACGTACAAGACGAGGAATACAACAATTCTTGCTACAATTTTTTTTATAAATACATGGTTCATCTATATTTTTGATAAAGTCAAATTTTTTGACCGTCTCATCAAAGCAGATGTTCTAACTCCGCGATGCCTGCTTTAATCCATAAATGGATTTAAGCAACTTACACACTCTTCTGCTACTCTCACTCTCTATGAAGCTCTCTGATTGATCCATATAAATGCACACTTCCAAACTTCTATTCAGAAAAGCGGTCTTTTCATTCATCTGTCTGATTTCATAATCATGGAAGGCAGCAATGGCAAGTAGGATCCGAATAGATTTAAGTATAGCCACTGGAGAAAAGGTTTAATCATAGTCCAAGCCAGGTCTTAGAAGAAAACCTTTTGCTAGAAATCTAGCTTTATAGGTTTCAACCTGTCCATCTGCACCAATTTTCTTTCTGAAGATCCATTTGCAGCCTATGAGTTTTACCCATGCAGGTGCAATGTCCAAAGTCCAAACTTTGTTGGTGTACATGGATTCCATCTCGGACCGCATAGCATATAGCCACTTTACTGAGTTTCTGCTCGTAATGGCCTGCTGGAAACTTATAGGCTCATCATCATCGATGATGCAATCCTCTCTATCCCCGTGTATGATAAAACCGTAGTATCTCTCGGGCGGATGAGACTACCTACTAGATCTGCGGAGTGTCGTAAATACATCCAGTACTTTTGAAACTTCGGGTTTCACCAAGCTTTCAGTAAAAGATCGTGGTTCTGGAATTTCTTCCAATTCTATTGCGCTCTCACTAATTTGTTTTTCAAGAAATTGAGTCTTCATAAAGTGGGCATATCGAGAAACAAAAACCTTTTGTTCCACAACGTAATAGAAAAGATACCCTTAGAATTCTTTGGGTCCCACAAACTTGTACAATACTGATCGTGTCTCGAGTTTGTCCGCATGCTGCTTTTTGACAAAATCTGAATATCCCCATATCTTAAGATACTTAAAACAGGGTTTCTTCCCACTCCACATTTTATATGGAGTGATAGACACTGACTTAGTTAGAACTTTGTTCAAAAGGTATGCAGCAGATTCTAGTGCATAACCTCAGAAAATTCGTAGTAACTCAGCATTACTTATCATGAAACGCACCATATCTAGTAGTGTGCGATTCCGCCTTTCTGATATATCATTGTGTTGTGATGTATATGGAGGAGTAAGCTGAGAGAGAATTCTATTCTCTTTTAAATATCTCAGGAACTCAGCACTCAAGTCTTCACCATCACGATCAGATCGAAGTGTCTTGATACTTTCGCCTGTTTATTTTTCCAGTTCATTCTTGCACTTCTAGAATTTCTCAAAGGCCTCGGATTTATGTTTCATCAAGAATACATGTTCATACCTTGTGAAATTTGTAAGTCGATGTACAACACCCCATGAGTTGCGGGGAGGCGGAAATATGAAAAACGATCTTGTTCTTTGAGTTAACATCGACTAACCGAAGAATCTTTGCTAAACTATAACTAACACAAACATAGAAGTTGTTAACTACTATGAGAAGTGATTATACCTAATGAACCGTGTCCTTCGTCTTTTCGTTCTCCACCTCCTCTCCGGCCTTCTCTATGTAGTAGATGATCCACCCGAGAGCTTTACTCCAATCTTCACCTCTAACTTGAGGTAACTAGGTTTCTCAAAGTGCTAATCTAAGCAACCTAGGTGATATAGAGTTGGATTATGGATGTATTAGTCTAGCTAACCCTTGATCTCAACACATGAGAGGTTAGGGTTAGGGTTTGAAGAGAGAGAAGGTGAGAATGATAATCAATTGAAATTGTTTCTCACTTCTAATATATCATGAAGCATAAAGAATATCAAATAAAATAAATCAAATGATTTATCATCATGCTTCATTTAATATGTGCAATGAATCATCAAGTGAGTCATTAAGCAATAAATGCTTCATTAACTCACTTGAATGATTCATCTCATGAGTCACAAAATCAATTAATGCTTATGCCACCTAAACCCTCAAGTCATCATCCTTCTAGAAACTTCCCGACAAATTACGAGAACGCCCCTCTTATTCGTGAAAACACGGAAAAACTTTAGACTGTATAAATCCAATAATCCGATACTAGAATCTGGCTTAAACCAAAGCCGACTAGTAAAAACTGTCCGAACGTCGTACGTGCGTTTAAACACGTATGCGTCCAAACCCTTGTCGTAAAACCATAAGACCTCTATATCGTTTCGCCTGGAGCAGGGAAACTCTCTGTGTGGGACTCTAAAGACTCGACTACTACGCTGGCAGTGGGTTTAACCACAGACCGCAAGCGGCACTAGCTGTACGTAACGGTCTCCAGGTAGATGTCGATAAGAAGGACGATGAGGAAACCCATCCGAACTCTTACTGAGCCTGATGTGACAATCTCCGTACAGTCCGGTGTGTTCGTCTAAGACTATCGCATATCGGGCCTAGGGGGCGGCAAGCGTCAGTCCCCTAATAGCGGTATAAGTCGTGTCGTAGCGTAGCCCATTACACCTTGAGAAACTACTGGAACCTACCAGTAAATCTCGCTTGCCCTGGCCAGGGACTTTGCGTAATAGCTCTCTGACACAGCGCGATATCAACCCCCAATACCGGGAGAGACGAATCCTGTCTAACCGCCACTGCCTCCAAGTGCTCGGGACTGCACCCAACTGCTACTTGTTTGCACGACTCCTTTGAGCCGTGGTAGGGTAGCAGTCTAAGAACAGTGGGACACACTCGAGACGAAGTAGCAGTGTCAAGTCTGCGGACTATGCTGTACTCATATCACCTGGGAACTGTTAACTGACGATGGGTATAATACCAACCAACAGTTCCCTGCGAGTCCTGTCCGGTGTACCCGTAACCCAACGAGCACCTGTATACTATCTCCAGTACGACGTACTGATGGCTGTGGGACAGACCATCTCCCCAACTGGGATGAGAAGCGTACACACTAGTCTACTCCGGAGTATCGATGCCCTGTCTCGATAATCCTACGACTAGGGACCTGTATAGGATGTTGCTTATAGACTACCCAGCCCCCACTAGTGTGACTGCCATCACAACGCTGGTAATCAAGCAAAGATCCTAAGGGCTCTACTAATATGTATAAGCGATACGTTACAAGAAACATATGCACATATTAAAGTAGACACAAACCAAGTAGCATACTACCATTTTTAGCAAGACTGTCAATATAACTGTGAATATCCAAAGCTTCCATTAAGTAATATACAAACTAGTATGATACAGTAATAGCCTCTAGGGCATAAACACTAACAATCTCCCACTTGCACTAGGGCCATGTACTGGCATATCGCAGACCTATCATCTCGAATAGCTTCTCGAACTGCGTCTGAGGAATGGCCTTTGTGAATGGATCGGCAGTGTTATTCTCTGTATCTACTCTCTTTACCTCGATCTCCCGGCGATCTACGATCTCCTTGATCAGGTGATACCGCCTTAAGATGTGTCTGGACTTCTGATGAGACCTGGGTTCCTTCGCTAAAGATATAGCGCCGTTGTTGTCGCAATACAGAGGTATTGGACCAACACTGGTAGGAACCAACTGAAGTTCTGTGAGGAACTTCTTCATCCAGAAAGCTTCTTTTGCGGCATCGCAAGCAGCTATGTACTCCGCTTCCATCGTTGAGTCAGCAACGATCTCCTTCTTGGAACTCTTCCAACAGACCGCCCCTCCATTGAGGATAAAGACATAACCCGACATGGACTTGGAGTCATCCTTGTCACTCTGGAAGCTGGAGTCGGCAAAGGCCTCGATCTGGAGGTCTTTTCCGCCATACACCAAGAACATCTCCTTAGTCCTCCTCAGGTACTTGAGAATGTTCTTTACTGCTATCCAGTGCTTCTCCCCTGGGTTTGCCTGATACCGGCTTACAACGCTCAATGCGTATGCTACATCTGGTCTGGTACATAACATCGCATACATTATAGAGCCTACCGCAGAAGCGTATGGTATAATCGACATGCGATCCCTTTCCAAATCAGTCTTGGGAGACATCTCTTTGGAGAGGGTGATTCCGTGACAAGCCGGTAGGTTACCGCGCTTAGAATCTTCCATACTGAATCTTTTCAATATGGTGTTTATGTACCCGGACTGCGAAAGTCCCAACATTCTCTTTGATCTATCACGATAGATCTGGATCCTCAGAATGTAGGTGGCATCACCCAGGTCCTTCATGGAGAACTTCTGTGACAAGAATCTTTTGACTGACTGTAGCATAGGAATATCATTTCCTATTAGGAGAATGTCATCCACGTACAAGACGAGGAATACTACAACTCTCCCTACAATCTTACTGTATATGCATGGTTCATCTGGATTCTTGATAAAGTCGAAATCTTTGACAGTATCATCAAAACAGATGTTCCAACTCCACGATACCTACTTTAGTCCATAAATGGACTTAAGCAACTTGCACACTTTACCGCTGCTCCCACTCTGAATGAATCCCTCCGGCTGATCCATATAGACGCACTCTTCCAAATTTCCATTTAGAAATGCCGTCTTTACGTCCATCTGCCAGATCTCATAATCGTGGAAGGCAGCAATGGCAAGAAGGACCCGAATGGATTTGAGCATAGCCACTGGAGAAAAGGTTTCGTCATAGTCCAAACCAGGTCTTTGACGAAAACCCTTTGCAACAAGTCTAGCCTTATAGGTTTCAACCTGTCCATCTACACCAATCTTCTTTCTGAAGATCCACTTGCATCCTACGAGTTTTATCCCATCTGGAGCAATGTCCAAAGTCCATACTTTGTTAGTGTACATGGACTCCATTTCGGTCCGCATTGCATCCAGCCATTTTACCGAGTCGCCGCTCTGAGTGGCTTGCTGAAAACTAGTAGGGTCATCATTATCAATGATGCAATCTTCTCGATCCCCGTCTATGAGAAAACCGTAGTATCTCTCGGGCGGATGAGACTGCCTACTGTAGGGTTCCTAGGCACACTGATGAGGTCTCCCAAGCCATCAACCATGGCAATTTCAAAAATTATGTTGCCTACAAACCCTAAAGTACGGATCGTTGGCTAGATTTCTAGGCGAAAAAGAACTAGTTAACACTTAACTAATGAGAATACGGAAATACAACCTTTGTAGATCCGGTGCTCCACCTCCATAGCTCCGCAACGAGGTCCTCTCCGCTGTCCAAAAAGAATCCGGGCTCTAGCGTCGACTTCATCGGAGAATAAGTGAGCTAGGTCGTCGATGTCCATGCCGAAGATGATCTACGTCGAGGCATCGATGAATCAAGCTCCACCTTCACCAAACCGTGAAAAGTTGTGAAGGAAACACACTCTACTACTTGGCAAGAGGTAGAGGATGAAGAAATAGGAAGTGGGTAGACTTTAGAATTGGATTTCTCACTCATTTCCATCACTTGCCATTGATGGGGCAAGCTCTCTTCACTTGAAGAAATAGAGGAAGAAGAAGGAAAATGTTAGGATAAGTTATTAGAAAAAGAAAAGAAAATGAATTCTTATCATAAGTTAACCATGATCAAGTGTAGAGACTTAACTAGGGTTAGTGGGAATGGTTAGGGTTAAGGATGAGATAAGAATGGTTGACTTGAACAAAGCTTCATGAAGCTTCAACTAAAGAACAAATTTAGCCACCATTCTTTTCTCTTTTCTTTTATTCATTTATCAAAAATAAAAATGATAATTAAATAAGATAAATGAATAACAAATAAGAAACCCTAACCATTTCATTAACCAAGGTTTAATACTTTACACTTAACCAAAAAGGATGTATCATCAAACATGATACAAGCAAGTGCACAAAATCATATCGCATATGTAATGCGCACACCCGAGTGAGAAAATCCATTTAAAGTAAACCGATACTAGTTGATGCAAAATAATATATCAAATATATAAATATGCATTAAATCATTAAATCAACACTTGATTCAATGATCCGGTTATGTCGCACACAACCGACTAGTATACAATATATCGGCTTATCGAATCAACGCTTGAATCGATAACTAGGTTATATCGCATACAACCATTCGATATATTTATCGTGAGAATAGAATACGGTATCACATACACGCATTATTCTCGGTCCCGCACATATCTCATATGCGCTCCTATTTCGTTTCGCTTGAGCCAGGAAACCTCTGTGTAGGACTCTAAAGACTCGTCAATACGCCGGCAGCAGATGATGATCATATCAAGCATCCACAAGCCGCAAGCGGTCTGCTAAACGTAACGGCCACCCGGGTATTGAGCGATCTGAAGATCGACGAGCAAGCCCGCTCACACTCCAGTGAATCCGACCAGTAACACTACCGTACAGTCCGGTCTGATCGTCTGATATGTCGCATATCTCGCCTAGGGGTGGTAAACGTCAGACCCCAATAGCTCAATAAGTCGTGTCGATATGAGGTCTATAACTGTTCGAGAAACTACTGGTAACACTTACCAGTAAATCTCAGCAACCCTGGCCAGGGATTTCCTGTTATAGCCAATCGAACACAGCACAACATCAACTCCCTATACCGGGAGAGACGAATCCCCTCCTATCGCTCATTGCCTCCATGTGACTCAGGACTGTACCCAAAAACCACCGTTTTGCATGCCCTCTTGGACGTGGTAAGATGGAAATCAAAGCACAGTGGGAACCACACAAGACTCTATGACGATCTCGGGTCAACAGACTACTCTGTACCAGTGTCACCAGAGAACTGCCATCTGACGTGAGGTATAATACCATCTGGGAGTTCTCGGCGAGTCCGTCCAGTGTACCCAGTCTTTACTGAGCACCCGTATATCTCCTCTGATGTCAAACACCGATGGATATGGGATCATCCATCGCCCATCTGTATGGGTCGAGAAGGTACACGCTAGTCTACTCTGGTATATCGATGCCCCGTCTCGATACACCCACGACTAGGGACTTTGAAGGATGTACTTATAGACTACCATGTCCCCACTAGTATGATCCGCATCATAGTCCAGGTAGTCAAGTACAGATCCCAAGGGCTTTACCAACATGTAACAGAGAGACAATCAGTATACACGTTAAGGTAAAGTTCAACCAGATAGCATACTATCATGTCGAGCAAGAAAGTCCTCCCTATATATGTCCCAGCATCCACTACAATATACATCCTATGTACAGTAATGGCCTCTAGGGCATACATATAACTAACAATCTCCCACTTGCACTAGGGCCATCTGTAGCAGTGGTTGCAGTATCTCATACTCAACCATCCCATAAAAATCTCTCTCTGGGAACAGGCCTTTGTGAGTGGATCCGCTGTGTTGTCCTCAGAATCTACTCTCCAAACCTCGATCACCCTGGAGATCAACTATCTCCATGATCAGGTGATACTGCCTAAGAATATGTCTGGATCACTGATGGGACCGGCGTTCCTTGGCATAAGCCACAACTCCATTGTCACACAATGGGAGGAACATGGTTCATCTTATGAACCAATATATACCCAAACAGCTTCTAGGGTAGCATCTTAAGTAGCGATGTATCTTGCCTTTATCTACTAGTATGTCACGGTATCTAGCTTGGAACTCTTCCAACATACCGCCCCTCCAGTGAGGGTAAAGACAATGCCTGTGACTGACATTCAGTCATCTTTATCACCCTGGAACCCTTCCAGTGATTCTCCCCAGGATCGGTTGATACCATCTCACTACAGCTAGTGAGTATCCTAACATCCAATTATATCTATCTCATAGATCCATAACCCAGGATTTAGGAGGTATCACTTTGATCCTGTGTGGAGAATCATTGTGATAAGCGGAGATTGATCGAGCGTAGCATAAGAAACTCCTTTCTTATCAAGAGTATGTCATCCACGTACTCTACGATGATCGTCACCATACTCCCTACTACCTTCTTGTTTATACAAGGTTCATCTACCATTTTGATGATGTCAACTTCTTTGACTATTCCATCAAAACAGATGTTCCAACTCCGCGATGCCTGCTTTATCCTATAAAGCATCTTGCACACGTTTCCGCTGCTCCCACTGTCTACGAAGCCCTCTGGCTGTGTACTTATAGACACTCTCTTCTAAATCATCATTTAGAAAAGCAGTCAAGACACCCAACCACCAGATATCGTAGTCATGGTATGTAGCCGTGGTAAGTAGGATGACTTAAGCATAGTCACTTGAAAAGGTTTCATCATGATCCACGCCTGGTCGATGACGAAAAACTTTAACAAGTTTAGCTTTGAAAGTCTCAACTTTTCCATCTACACCAAGTAATCTTCTCAAGATATACTTGCTCCTGATGGGGATTTAACCCTTCAGATATTGCAACCAAAGTCCATACTTTGTTGGTGTATAAGGATTCCATCTCAGATCACTAAGCATCCAGCCATTCTTACAGAGTCTTACTCCTGATGGCCAGCTCGAAGCTAGTTGGGTCATCATCTCATGATGCAATCCTCGCTCCCACTGTCATAGAGAAACCGAAGTATCTCTCAGGTGGGTGAGGAACCCTACTAGATCGGCGGAGAGGCTGAGGTTCGTTGGTATCTACTGAATACTTTGGTTCTATCAAATCATCAGCTGTAGTTTGTATAGCTGGAACCTTTCCAGTTCTACATTACAGACCTTGCCTCGAGCTTGTCCGGATTTTGCTTTTAGACATAGGCCGGACAACCCCAAATCTTAACTAGCTTAAGACTTGGGCTCTTCCCATACCATATCGTATATGAGGTGGTAGGCAACTGATTTGATTCGAACCTTATTCAATAGGTATGCAGCTTCTCTAGCGCATATTTCCCTAAAAGGAAATAGGTAACTCAGTAGTACTCATCATAGAGCACACCATATCAAATAGGGTGTATCTGCTCCGCCCCGATATACCATCGTGCAATGGTGTATACGGAGGAGTAATGCTGAGAGAGAATCTCATTCTCCTTTAGAATAATCCAGGATTTTCGTGCTCAAGTATTCTCCTCCTTGATCTCATCATAGGACATAATACTTATACCCTTATATCTGGTTCTCTACTTCTCGCTTATATTCTGTGAATATCTCAAAAGGCTCGGACTCATGTTTCAACAGGAACATATATCTGAATCTTGAGAGATTATCAGAGAATGTAATGAAGTACAAAGAACCAGTCCTGGCATGTGTAGACAGGGGACCTTACATACATCAACATGTATCATCCCAAGAGTTCACCAACTCTTTCTCTGTTTCCAATAAACAGAGCTATGGTCATCTTATCTTTGTGACATGACTGGCGAGTTTCACAAGATGTAAATTCAAACTGATTTAAATATGCATCTTTATGTAACTCTAGCTAGTCGGGTCGCATTGATCTGACCTAGTCTACAATACCTCAAGAAGGATTCGTTCATTTCTGAACTCTTCCTCTTGTGTGTGTTCCGTATACTTAGAACTGTAGTTTGATTTAGAACATCAATGCTTTTAGATAACGTGCCTGAACCGATCAACTTTTGATATAGGAAATGTTCAAAACATTATCCAACAATACAAAATTTTATCATTTCTTTACTGATAAAGAGACTGATATGATTTTGTATATCAGGTTCGGTATCTAATAACATTCGTTCAGAATCAATGTATTGGTAATATAGGGTGACAGTGACCAACAGACTTGGCTCTAACACTTGCCCCGTTTTCTGCCTCATGAAACTTATCACCCGTTCTCAGTTCTCTACCTTTCTGTAGCCCTATGTAACAGATTACATATCTGGGATCCTGATCTGGTATCACATACCCAGGACGTAAAGGATACTGAGAAACAGTTCTGTATAATGAACACACCCGAAGATGATGCATCAGCATGCACTCTCTTCGTTTGGGCGGCACGGGAAATCTGGTATTCCCCAATTTCCTGCTCTGTCTTATAACATTTATAAGTTGGAGCGGGACCAACGTTCCCCAGCTCAGTATAACAAGCGGGTTCGGTCAATAATCCGTATTATTATCTTGATTAAGGCGTGATATGGTCGCTACCTGGAGAGAGAGAGAAGAAAACACTCAGCGTGCGCTCTGTCAAGAATAGATTGGTTATTATTTTATCTAATCAGGATGGCTCCCACTGCTTTTTATCAAATCTTCCTTCAAACCCTAAAAGGAAAGACTAGCCGGGATTAATTACACACTATAAGTTCGCCAATCTTTCAACCAGGCCAGTGTCGGTACTTTGAGGGAGGTCCCCCGTGCTTTTGCACGAACCTAATTAATGTAAACCTCGTTTTCCCAGAAGCGTAACCTCGTTAACACCTTTCTAGACACCTACTTGATCGGCTAATTGTAATGTATAAAACTCTCCCAGGAGTAACTCTTACTCGCAGCGGGTATCGGGATCCAACTATCTCATAGAAGGTATGCAATCTCATTGCAAATCTCAACACTTGAAATTCCCGATAATATTTTGCCCCTAGCACCCTATGACCTTGACGGAGGTCAACAAACCATAGGCTACTAGTCAAGTTCAACCCGTCATTTCTTGATCGAATTAAACCCACCTGCACGACCCTTGACGGAGGTCAACAAGGCCGCACTACTACCCTAACTCAATCTGCATCATATGCATAAGCAGATAAATACTGGTTAGCTACCGCACACTGCGCCTTGACGGAGGTCAACAAATGCAGCACGAATACTAAACAGCACTTATCTGAAATGACGGAGGGCTACGACAGGTTTTTCTGAAAACCTATTGCGTAATGAACTTGATATCGTTGTAGGATCGAATGAATTTTGAAATGGAGTGTTTTTGAGGCTTTTCTAGTTTTGCTAAAGGAGTCACTCCCGGTGAAGGGATCGTCGGTCCTTTCCTCGTCGAATGAGGTGCGGGATATATCATATATATCACTGTGCAAAGCAAAAACACTTAAAAGCAATCAAAAGACAAACCGAGTGTGTAGCATCTGCCAGTTATTGCTAAAGGAGTCACTCCCGGTGAAGGGATCTCGGTCCTTTCCTCGTCGAATGAGGTGCAGGATATATCACATATACCGCTGTGCAAAGCAAGAACTGTAGCTACCTGTTTTATTTTGAAATTCGATTCTACAACATCTTAGGTTTCTTTTAATTCATTAATCACATTAATGAAGTCCCATCATTTAAGTACCTAAACATCACAGATAGATATGACGTACACTTATGCCATCCGCATTCGCCTCGATGTCCCCTCGTGCACCGTTAGGTTAGGTAACTAACGGCAGAGCAGGGCAGGGCTAGCACGGGTGTAAAACATAAGTAACGTCTATATAATATATCATATATACTATATACTGTATCTATCACAGAACATCTCATGATCACATCACAGATATCGCAGCAGAAGAATCATATGAAATATTGGATATACTAGGACGTCCATGTTTTCAATACGAGCCAGTATAAAACACGGATTCCACGGTCGTGATGAATAGCCAAACCCACACCCCTAGACCCCTACGAGAGCGGCAAGCAACCCTACCAATTCTAGAGTTAGGAGACCCGGACTCGACTCCTCGAGTTGGTCTCCCACTGGACTCCAGAACCCGGTTACTTGTGCTCTCCTCCTTGGGTCTATCCTAGTGCGGAAAAGTAAATAATATACAACAGGTGACAACTCCCGCAACCTGGAAGCGCCCCAATAAAAGAATATTACATACAAGTTTTTACATGAATGAAAATGAAAAACACTCATCTCACATAAAAACCCCCGGCTATTCAAACGCGACGATCCAATATAACATATCCAGCAACACATAACATCACATATCATCAACGTAAGTAAATATGTCCATCCCAATTGTCGTTGACATATAGCAACGAAACCGGCGATATCACATATTACACTTACGGTCACAGAAAAGAAAGTGTAAAACTACAACAGTTGGAATCCGCAACCACCTCAGACATCGCATGCCTGACCAAATAAATTACTTAGACATCACATGCCTAACAATTATAAACCCCGCATTTTAGTCTCAAAATCGAAAACTCTTTTCAATATCAAGTCGGGTAATTCAACAAGATTCCCGACAGTCTGATCGAATGCTCGTCGCAAACTTCAGTAGACGGCCGCACCCCTCACGCCGTCGACGAAGTGCACCAAGGCGGAACACCGCTACCGCGAGCACCTGAACGGATGCTTTCGGCGACGGGGTTCTCCTACAGTCACTTGGTCGGGGCTATGGAGTGAAGCTGTCTATTAAGTTTACCCGGCGAGTATCCGCGTACGCTACGTGATTGCGACGGACTTTTGATCACATCAAAATTCCGTGGCAACCGATCAAGTGAGACTAAACTGCTATGTTTATAACATTCATTTAGTTATCATATAACTTATTGTGAATTCCAATTATTGTATCCCATTCCAGATAAATAGAAAATGTTAAACTTTCCGATCGAAGATTCTAACACCCAAGTTTTCCCGATACAGATCAACACATAAAACTAGTCTAACAATATTCAGTTCGTACCTCAGTACCAACGGTCCAGCCGTAGAAGGGTCAAGCCAACGCCTCACATGTGGCACGCCGTACTGCCCCAAACCCGAAGGTTCAAAGGGCAGTTCAAGACGGTCACATAATCGAGTTAAGGTTTGTGTCTTCTAGAGGGACCATCGCGTTACTTGCACTACTTAGAACGTCGTTAAACTACGGAAAAATCCAACACTTGGAAATTTCCCGACAGGGGAAAAATTGGGTATTTATATCCGGTCGAACTTTTTAACATATTCTAAAATTTATCCGGAAAGCCACACAGACAAAATTTGATACTCCGATCGAACATACGAATCCCCAAAACAACTGCAGAAAATTCAACTCTTGAATAAAATTTCAAAACATCCAGAGAACTCAGAACCAGAAACAATGAATTACAGTGAAAAAATTTAGGGCTGACGTCATCAATGTGCGGCGGAACCGCCGCATAAACATGTCGTATGCCGCCCTTCCGCCACGGTTTTAACTGTTCATCAAAAAAAATTTTAGCCGTAATTCTTATAATTCCCTGCTGAGTTCTCTGCATATTTTTAATTTGGAAAAACTCACTGTTTTCAAAAATGTACAGAGAGCAAGATTGGTTTGGGATTTCGGGTTCGTTCGGACTTCGAATTCCGTCTGGACTTCGCCTAAGGCTCTAGCTAGGCTCTGATACCACTGTAGGGTTCCTAGGCACACTGATGAGGTCTCCCAAGCCATCAACCATGGCAATTTCAAAAATTATGTTGCCTACAAACCCTAAAGTACGGATCGTTGGCTAGATTTCTAGGCGAAAAAGAACTAGTTAACACTTAACTAATGAGAATACGGAAATACAACCTTTGTAGATCCGGTGCTCCACCTCCATAGCTCTGCAACGAGGTCCTCTCCGCTGTCCAAAAAGAATCTGGGCTCTAGCGTCGACTTCATCGGAGAATAAGTGAGCTAGGTCGTCGATGTCCATGCCGAAGATGATCTACGTCGAGGCATCGATGAATCAAGCTCCACCTTCACCAAACCGTGAAAAGTTGTGAAGGAAACACACTCTACTACTTGGCAAGAGGTAGAGGATGAAGAAATAGGAAGTGGGTAGACTTTAGAATTGGATTTCTCACTCATTTCCATCACTTGCCATTGATGGGGCAAGCTTTCTTCACTTGAAGAAATGGAGGAAGAAGAAGGAAAATGTTATGATAAGTTATTAGAAAAAGAAAAGAAAATGAATTCTTATCATAAGTTAACCATGATCAAGTGTAGAGACTTAACTAGGGTTAGTGGGAATGGTTAGGGTTAAGGATGAGATAAGAATGGTTGACTTGAACAAAGCTTCATGAAGCTTCAACTAAAGAACAAATTTAGCCACCATTCTTTTCTCTTTTCTTTTATTCATTTATCAAAAATAAAAATGATAATTAAATAAGATAAATGAATAACAAATAAGAAACCCTAACCATTTCATTAACCAAGGTTTAATACTTTACACTTAACCAAAAAGGATGTATCATCAAACATGATACAAGCAAGTGCACAAAATCATATCGCATATGTAATGCGCACACCCGAGTGAGAAAATCCATTTAAAGTAAACCGTACTAGTTGATGCAAAGTAATATATCAAATATATAAATATGCATTAAATCATTAAATCAACACTTGATTCAATGATCCGGTTATGTCGCACACAACCGACTAGTATACAATATATCGGCTTATCGAATCAACGCTTGAATCGATAACTAGGTTATATCGCATACAACCATTCGATATATTTATCGCGAGAATAGAATACGGTATCACATACACGCATTATTCTCGGTCCCGCACATATCTCATATGCGCTCCTATTTCGTTTCGCTTGAGCCAGGAAACCTCTGTGTAGGACTCTAAAGACTCGTCAATACGCCGGCAGCAGATGATGATCATATCAAGCATCCACAAGCCGCAAGCGGTCTGCTAAACGTAACGGCCACCCGGGTATTGAGCGATCTGAAGATCGACGAGCAAGCCCGCTCACACTCCAGTGAATCCGACCAGTAACACTACCGTACAGTCCGGTCTGATCGTCTGATATGTCGCATATCTCGCCTAGGGGTGGTAAACGTCAGACCCCAATAGCTCAATAAGTCGTGTCGATATGAGGTCTATAACTGTTCGAGAAACTACTGGTAACACTTACCAGTAAATCTCAGCAACCCTGGCCAGGGATTTCCTGTTATAGCCAATCGAACACAGCACAACATCAACTCCCTATACCGGGAGAGACGAATCCCCTCCTATCGCTCATTGCCTCCATGTGACTCGGGACTGTACCCAAAAACCACCGTTTTGCATGCCCTCTTGGACGTGGTAAGATGGAAATCAAAGCACAGTGGGAACCACACAAGACTCTATGACGATCTCGGGTCAACAGACTACTCTGTACCAGTGTCACCAGAGAACTGCCATCTGACGTGAGGTATAATACCATCTGGGAGTTCTCGGCGAGTCCGTCCAGTGTACCCAGTCTTTACTGAGCACCCGTATATCTCCTCTGATGTCAAACACCGATGGATATGGGATCATCCATCGCCCATCTGTATGGGTCGAGAAGGTACACGCTAGTCTACTCTGGTATATCGATGCCCCGTCTCGATACACCCACGACTAGGGACTTTGAAGGATGTACTTATAGACTACCATGTCCCCACTAGTATGATCCGCATCATAGTCCAGGTAGTCAAGTACAGATCCCAAGGGCTTTACCAACATGTAACAGAGAGACAATCAGTATACACGTTAAGGTAAAGTTCAACCAGATAGCATACTATCATGTCGAGCAAGAAAGTCCTCCCTATATATGTCCCAGCATCCACTACAATATACATCCTATGTACAGTAATGGCCTCTAGGGAATACATATAACTAACACCTACTACTTCTGCGGATAGGCGCCGGTATGTCCCTTTCTTCTGAAACTTCTGGTTCTACCATACTTTCAGTAACAGCTTGTGGTTCTGGAATTTCTTTCAGTTCTACTGTGCTCCCACTCTTCTGATTTTCTAAAAATTCAGTTTCTAAGAAGTGGGCATGACGAGAAACAAAAACCTTTTGTTCCTCTGCGTAATAGAAATAATATCCCTTGGAGTTCTTTGGATATCCCACAAACTTACACTGTACTGAGCGTGCCTCGAGCTTGTCCGGATGCTGCTTTTTTACAAAAGCTGGACATTCCCATGTCCTAAAGTGTTTAAGACAGGGTTTCTTCCCACTCCACATCTGATAAGGTGTGGTAGGCACAGTCTTGGTAGGAACCTGGTTCAAAAGATATGCAGCTGATTCTAGCGCATAACCCCAGAAAGATCGCGGTAACTCAGCCTTACTCATCATGGAACGAACCATATCCAATAGGGTTCGATTTCTCCTTTCCGATACATCGTTGTGTTGTGGTGTGTATGGAGGAGTAAGCTGAGAGAGAATTCCATTCTCTTTTAAGTATCCCAGGAACTCGGCACTTAAGTATTCACCACCTCGATCAGATCTCAGTGTCTTGATACTTTTGCCTTTCTGTTTTTCTACTTCATTCTTGTATTCTCGGAATTTCTCAAAGGCCTCGGATTTATGCTTCATTAAGAAGATATATCCATACCTAGAGAAATCATCCGTAAAAGTAATGAAGTAGGAATAACCATCTCGCGCATGTGTAGACATTGGACCGCACACGTCACTGTGTACGAGTCCCAAGAGCTCGCTCGCTCTTACTCCGTGTCTAGTAAACGGAGTCTTTGTCATCTTTCCCATGAGACAAGATTCACAAGTAGCATAAGATTGATATTCGAACGGATTCAAATATCCTTCTCTATGTAACTTCGTCAACCGTGTTTCATTGATGTGACCTAGTCTACAATGCCATAAGAAAGCCTGATTTATTTCTGGAGTCTTTCTTTTAAGTGTGTTCTGGACATTGAAAACCTGAGCTTGACTCAATACGTATATACCGTCATCTAATGTACCGGACCCAATCAGAACTTGATTTAGGTGGATGTGAACTACATCGCTTACGAATGTAAAATCATATCCCTCTCTCGAAAGTGAGGACACCGATATGATATTACAAGTCAAACTAGGTACATACAAATAGTTACGTAGAATCAATATCTGCCCACTTGTCAAACCTAGGCGATATTCTCCCACGGATTCAGCGTCCACGCTCATTCCGTTTGCAACTCTGAGAGACAGATCACCTACCCTTATAACTCTACGGTTTCTCAAAGCATGTAATGAATTACAGACATGAGATCATGCTCCGGTATCTAGTACTCAGGAAGTAGAGTTAATTGACAAACAGTTCTCAATTACAAACACACTTGAGGTCGAAGCCACAACATGCTTTGTATCCTGGCTACTGGCTTCCAAAGCCCTGCAATCCTTCTGCCAATGCCCAATCCCATAACAATAGGAACATCCCTCTGTAGCTACACTAAGTCCCGAAACTTTTTCTCTTCCCTTTCCTCCTACTTTACTGACACCGTATATCGGCTTTGTAGAGGTCTTCTTCTTTTCACCCTTTGCTTTCGCCCTGGATGTAGAAGAAGAAGGTCCTCCATTAAGCAGAGCTTGTGTCTCCCTGGTTTCTTTCAGGGTGTAAGTAGAGGGTAGGGACTGTGGAAATAAGTCAGCATATGACGTGTTTCCCAACGTGGTCTCCAGGTCTTTGAGCTCATCAATATAGCTAGTCATCGTAAGGACGTTGTCCCCTACAGATGACCCGACAGCTAACCTCGCTTGAATTAATTCGTTCGAGGTCTCATATCTTGCGATATGAGATTGCTCTCTATATAAATCTTTGTTATGGAGAAAGATGGAAACTGAGTCCATCTTCTCATGCTGCTTCTGGTATACACCATCAACTGAAGCCAACACGAGGCACTTGGCTTTTGCTTTATCCTTTTCCCTTGTCTGACGGATATCCATATCCCCGACGGTGGAAACTGGACCTGGGACGGCAGGATCTTGAGTAGTAATAGGGTGGTCCTGCTTGTCATAGGCAATGGACATCTGGACAGACCTTTGCCAGTCATATAAGTCAGATTCAATCAACTTGTTATCTAGATGTAACCTAATCATGGTCACAAGGTCGCTGCAAGGAGAGCGAGAGAAGAAAACACTTTAGAATGATGCTCTTGCAAGTTTAGATTGGTTTTTAATTTATCTAAACTGGATGGCTCCCACTGTTTCTCGAATCCTTCCTCAAACCATAAAATAAGAATTAGTCAGGACTATTCTCACAGTACAATACTTGCTTAACCGTTCAGCCAGGCCAGTGTCGGAACTTCGAGGGAGGTTTTCCAACGCTTTCGCGAAGTTCCTTAATTAAATAACCTCTTTTCTCTGGGGGCGTAGCCCCTCTGACACCTTTCTCGACACCTACTTGGTTTATAGCATTGATCGTTAAGTGACGAATCTCCTGATAAGTAGTATATACTCACAGTAGGATCGGGATACAAATATCATCGTATGATAATGTTGAAGGAATCCTACCAACATTCATCAAACTCCAAATGGTATGCAACACTGGCAAGTTTCAGTTTCTTTAGAAACTCCCGATGTGGATTTTTGCCCCATGTTCTTATGACCTTGACTAAGGGCCAACAAATCATAAGTCACATGTCAAGTTCTACCCATCATTATCTTGTTAATTTGAACCCACCCGTATATACTCTTGACTAAGGGCCAAACAAAGTAATACTACTGTCCCAAACCAACTCATCTATCTATGCAACAAATGAATACCCCAGCAGCTACCAATCACTATGTCTTGACTAAGGGCCAAACAAACATAGCTTGAATACTACTGACCATTCATAAGAAATGACGGAGGGCTACGACTGGTTTTGGCGAAACCGTGAACGTAGTGAACTTGATATAATCGAAGGAACCTGATAACTTTTTAAAAAGAGTGGTTAAAGTTCCGCAATTAAAAATTCTGCTCTTTTAAAATAACCTAGTGGTTTCTTTTAAATTTGTTCCAACGATTCAACTTTGGTTTATTTTCTTTGCATTAAAATAATGCGTCCCATCATTTAACCTATCATTGCAGAAAACAACGAAAATACAACGTCCTCTTATGCCATCCGCATTCGCCACTGAGTCCCGTCATCACCCGTTAGGTTACTTAACTAACGACAGAGCGGAGGTTGGGCTAGCGCGGGTGTAAAACATAAGTGACGTCTAAATAGCTATAATATATAGATATTGTACATTCGTCAGACGCAATAATAGGCATTCCAGATCTCAGATGAACATTATTGGATATACAAGCAATCCGCGTTTGCTTTGAGCCTGCAACAAAAGACGGATTACACAGTTGTGATGAATAGCCATTACCCCACCCTAGACCCCTACGGGTACGTCAAACTACCCGCCAAGTACCCGAAGTGAAGTGGTCTCCCTCAACAACGTGAGTAGGCCACTAAACACTTCAAAGTACCCGGTAGTTTGTGCACCCCATCTTGGGTCTATCCTAGGAGCAAAAACAGTAAAATGAAATAATACAACGGTGGCTACAGCCGCAACCTGGATGTGCCCCGCAAAATAATATTACAACATATTACAATTATATTGAATGAATGAATATAACAACCCATCACAAACCTCGGCTAATCATCACAACAATCCAATACAGTTCATAACCACAAACAGTAAAATCCATTACAGAAATGTGCAACCCCCTGCCAACCGACATACTAGCAGTTAGGGGAGGTTTACGAACACATTATACAGTTCACAGATATAATCTAATTAGCCAAACATCGTATAATTTCGATCGAGCAAACATATTAGATTCTACTCCAAAACTTCTCTGCGCACCTGAGACTTGAGTAGAAAATAAACATTCCAGAAAATACAAAAACATCACAGAAGAGTTACTGGAGCAAAATGAGTTGAATCGGCTTCAACTCGGCCGTGGATCCGCGGCGGATCGGTGGGATCTGCCGCGGTTCCGCGGCTGGTTGGCCGATTCATGAACCCATTTTTCTCCAGTAACCTTATAATTCCCTGCATGTTATTTTAGAGGTCCCTAAAAAAATTTTAGGCCTTGTTTTAAATTCGACAGAAACTTAGTGATATCGATGTTTTTTTCCGGTTCGTTTTGCGTTCGAAATTCATACGACTTTGCTAATAAGTTAATTATTATTTAGCGAGGCTGTGATACCACTGTAAGTCGATGTACACCACCCCATGAGTTGCGGGGAGGCGGAAATATGAAAAACGATCTTATTCTTTGAGTTAACATCGACTAACCGAAGAATCTTTGCTAAACTATAACTAACACAAACATAGAAGTTGTTAACTACTATGAGAAGTGATTATACCTAATGAACCGTGTTCTTCGTCTTTTCGTTCTCCACCTCCTCTCCGGCCTTCTCTATGTAGTAGATGATCCACCCGAGAGCTTTACTCCAAGCTTCACCTCTAACTTGAGATAACTAAGTTTCTCAAAGTGCTAATCTAAGCAACCTAGGTGATATAGAGTTGGATTATGGATGTATTAGTCTAGCTAACCCTTGATCTCAACACATGAGAGGTTAGGGTTAGGGTTTGAAGAGAGAGAGCTTGAGGAGAGAGAAGGTGAGAATGATAATCAATTGAAATTGTTTCTCACTTCTAATATATCATGAAGCATAAAGAATATCAAATAAAATAAATCAAATGATTTATCATCATGCTTCATTTAATATGTGCAATGAATCATCAAGTGAGTCATTAAGCAATAAATGCTTCATTAACTCACTTGAATGATTCATCTCATGAGTCACAAAATCAATTAATGCTTATGCCACCTAAACCCTCAAGTCATCATCCTTCTAGAAGCTTCTCGACAAATTACGAGAACGCCCCTCCTATCCGTGAAAACACGGAAAAACTTTAGACTGTATAAATCCAATAATCCGATACTAGAATCTGGCTTAAACCAAAGCCGACTAGTAAAAACTGTCCGAACGTCGTACGTGCGTTTAAACACGTATGCGTCCAAACCCTTGTCGTAAAACTATACGACTTCTATATCGTTTTGCCTGAAGCAGGGAAACTCTCTGTGTGGGACTCTAAAGACTCGACTACTACGCTGGCAGTGGGTTTAACCACAGACCGCAAGCGGCACTAGCTGTACGTAACGGTCCCCAGGTAGATGTCGATAAGAAGGCCGATGAGGAAACCCATCCGAACTCCTACTGATGTGACAATCTCCGTACAGTCCAGTCTGTTCGTCTAAGACTATCGCATATTGGGCCTAGAGGGGCGGCAAGCGTCGGTCCCCAAATAGCGGTATAAGTCGTGTCGAAGCATAGCCCATTACATCTTGAGAAACTACTGGAACCTACCAGTAAATCTCGCTTGCCATGGCCAGGGACTTTGCGTAATGGCTCTCTAACACAGCGCGATATCAACCCCCAATACCGGGAGAGACGAATCCTGTCTAACTGCCACTGCCTCTAAGTGCTCGGGACTGCACCCAACTGTTACCTGTTTGCACGGCTCCTTTGAGCCGTGGTAGGGTAGCAGTCTAAGAACAGTGGGACACACTCGAGACGAAATAGCAGTGTCAAGTCTGCGGACTATGCTGTACTCATATCACCTGGGAACTGTTAACTGACGACGGGTATAATACCAACCAACAGTTCCCTACGAGTCCTGTCCGGTGTACCCGTAACCCAACGAGCACCTGTATACTATCTCCAGTACGACGTACCGATGGCTGTGGGACAGACCATCTCCCCAACTGAGATAAGAATCGTACACACTAGTCTACTCCATAGTATCGATGCCCTGTCTCGATAATCCTACGACTAGGGACCTGTATAGGATGTTGCTTATAGATTACCCAGCCCCCACTAGTGTGACTGCCATCACAACGCTGGTAATCAAGCAAAGATCCTAAGGGCTCTACTAATATGTATAAGCGATACGTTACAAGAAACATATGCACATATTAAAGTAGACACAAACCAAGTAGCATACTACCATTTTTAGCAAGACTGTTAATATAACTGTGAATATCCCAAGCTTCCATTAAGTAATATACAAACTAGTATGATACAGTAATGGCCTCTAGGGCATAAACACTAACAAAATTATCAGTAAAAGTAATGAAATAGGAATAACCACTTCTTGCATGTGTAGACATTGGACCACACACGTCGCTGTGTATGAGTCCCAAGAGCTTGGTAGCTCTTTCTCCGTGTCCAGCGAACGAAGTTTTTGTCATCTTTCCTTTGATACATGATTGACAAGTTGCATAAGATAGATATTCAAACAGATCCAAATATCCATCTTTATGTAACTTCTTCAACCGTGTTTCATTGATGTAATACAGTCTACAATACCATAAGAATGCATGATTTAATTTTGGAGTCTTTCTTTTAAGTGTGTTCTGAATATTGAAAACTTGATTTGATTTAATACGTATATATCGTTATCTAGTGTACCAGATCCAATCAAGCTATGGTTAAGGTGAATGTTAACAATATCGCTTACAAATGTAAAATCATAACCTTCTTTAGATAGTAAAGATATAGAGATGATATTACATGTTTGTTTACCGCCGAAAACTGGAAAGACAAACGTCTTGCCTGAATTTGGGGGCAGATACTATTTGGATTTATCCGTCCACCTCTCCGAAGATGCAAAGTTGATTTATGGCACCCTGTATCGGAGGTTTGGACGGATGCGGCCATTGTAGCAGACTTCGTCAGATTCCCCCTCATTTCTGAGGGATTTTTGATTGTGGGGACGCTCTTCCCTGCAGGCGCAAGCCCCTGCAGTTAATTACGTTACTGCATAGCGATAACCGCTTTCTCCGGCTCCAGAAGGTCACATCGTGTCATGTGATATTTTTTTATTTTTGGTTGCCCATGGATTGTATACGGAGACTAATTTATGTTGTCTCCCGTAGGGCGTGGATTAGTCCAAATCCGTATATTCTTAGATTTGGGTTTGGGTTGATTTAAGGATCGTTAATCTTATTTGAGATTAAGATCAACTTAAATGTTTGTTGAGAATACATTAGTCTAATTTTAGGCTAAGATCTACTCAACAGGATTTTGGGATCATTCAGACCTAACAAAAGAGCATTTGGGCTCCATTGTGTTAGTTTAAGGACGTTGCGGTCCGTTGCTAGTTTAAGGACGTTGCGGTCCGCAGTGGGATGTGCCCGTCAATTTGGGAGTGCAACAAAGAGTTGTTGGTTATCAGGACCCACCACCTCTCTGAAGACGCCGAAGAATTACAACGACGTGTATCAGAGGTGTGAGGAGATGTACCCTTGAACCAATACCTGTTGGGAGATCTGTAGTCGTGTTTGCGACTAAGACCAATTTGGAAAATGATGAGCACATGGGCTCGGTTGATCTGAATTGGGAATTTGGTCAACTTAGACTCAACCCACTCAGTCTTTGAATAAAGTGTTAAACAGTTGCTTGGGCTCAGTCCTTTTTCTGTGCAAATAATGCTGAGCATTCATATGGGTTCTGACACTTATACTTTGCTTTACTTTCCATTTTTTTGTTCTTTTATTTTTATGGAGTGTTAAACACTCTTTATAGCGCCCACGTGTGGAGCACGTGAGGCGCTTAACGCCGAGCGCCAACCACTGAGTGCTAGGCGTTCCTTATTGAGCAACGCCCACGTGAGGGACACGTGGGGCGCTTGGCGCTGAGCGCCAACCATTGAGTGCTAAGCACTCTTTATTGAGCAGCGCCCACGTGAGGGACACGTAAGGCACTTGGCGCTGATCGCCAACCATTGAGTGCTAAGCACTCTTTATTGAGAAGCGCCCACGTGAGGGACACGTGGGGTGCTTGGCGCTGAGCGCCAACCATTGAGTGCTAAGCACTCTTTATTGAGCAGCGCCTACATAAGGGACACATGAGGCGCTTGGCACTAGGTTTTCTTTATGAATTCTGTTCTGAAGAGTTTAATTCTCTGTTCTTTTTTGGATCTTTGATCCCCAAGAACAAGTTCATCCCCGCGAGAATTAAATTCTTATTTGTGGGAGACTTGTCTCATGGATCTCAGATCTAGGGAAAGAACTATGTTCTTTTATAAGGGTTAAACCCTTGGATATGCAGATGAGATGCTCTGATCTCTATTATTATTTTTATTTACCTCGAAGAAAGGTATTCTTCTTTCTTCCTTCTTAAAGCATTCTTCTTGCTTGCTCCAAAGCTTATGGGGGGTTTCTCTCTACAAGACTTGAAGTCTTGGGTCCTTTATATAGTGGAGGCAAGTTTGTTGATTTAGTTAAAGAAATCTCTCGTTGAGAGATCTTTAATTGATTTGGGGATTTTATCCACTGTTGGATCTTTGATCCAAAGACTTCTGTTTTACAGAAGATATCGTTCTTGTTTTTAACAAGATTAGGAAAATATTTCCCCATACAGAATTTTTCTGCAGATAGGTGATTTTTAATCACCATTAGATTTTTAATCCAATGGTGCTTTGTTTTACAGAGATTAATCTTTCTTGTTTAGAAAGATTTGAGAAATATATCCTCAACAGAATTTAATTCTGTACTCTGATGATTTATCATCTTCGTTGGATCTTTGATCCAACGGCTCTGTTTAACAGAGAGATTTGGTTCTGGCACTGGCGCCCTCATGCGAGGCACGTGAGGCGCTGCCTCAAAGTTTTTAACTCTTGACGCTGGAGTTCTCGTGCGAGACACGTGAGGCGCTGCCTCAGAGTTTTTAACTCTCGGCGCAGGCGCCTTCGTGCAAGGCACGTGAGGCGCTGCCTCAGAGTTTTTAATTCTTAGCGCTGGCTTTCACATTTTGAACAGAGCTTTGCTCTTTTATTGGGGAAACAAATGCCCCCTACCATTGCGCTCACGTAGCTCACACGTGAGTGCAGTGGTGGCAGCTTTTCCACCGTTGGATTTTCTTGGATATTGAATCGACTTCCTGTGCCTATAAGTAAGGCCTTTGGCCCTTGAGATGACTGTTGTTCATCTTCTCTTGTTCTTCTTTTTTCTAAGAATTTAATTCTCCTTTCAGAGCTTAGATTTCTTCCCAAAGAAATCCCTTCTAGAGTTATAACTCTGTCCAAAAATTTGGTAAGGATCATAATCGAACATCTTAACGGAGCTTTTCTCTTCTTAGATCGTAGATCTTAAGATGTATTTTAGGGTTGCTTAACCCATTAATTAGAACACTGTTCATCTTTTATGAAGAACTCTTTGAGTTTGTTTTGCAGATCTTAAAGATCTTGGGGTTTTACCCTGTTAAAAAAGCTTTGCTTTTGAGGGTTTTGGTAGATTATACCATTGTTTTTACAGAGCATAGCTCTTTAGAAGAAAAAAATTAGGGAATTTTATTCCCTTCTTAATTAAAGTTGACGTATATGAAATCTGTTTGCAGAGCACAGCTCTCGAGGGGAGTTTAACTCCTTAGCCCAATGAGGTTTCTCATTAAATGAGAATCCTCATAGGATTTCATCATTAATGAGTGACTGCCCCATCAATGATGGGACGTCATCTTGATTTTGTGGGTCCTCCTTTTGTCCCTTTATTCTGCATTGCAGTGCGGTACAATTTTTAAGTACCAAGTGTCAAAGATCAGAACATAGCGTTGATAACTAACCCTCGTATCTCTTTGTGTAGGTACTATGGCTTTCGACTCTTCTTTCCTTTTTGTACGTTCCGAGAGCGCCTTTTCCGATGCACCCGTGGATTGGGAAGTCTTCGCGCTTATTAAAGATCATGACCCGGAGCAGAAATATCTTCACCTATGGGGGTCGTGGTACAATCAGATTATCTAGGGTCGGCGCAGTTTTTCTTGTGCAGTGCCCTCAGAGCCCATTTCAGCAATTCATTATGCCGATTTGCCTCAAGTGAATTACGTTGTAGAAGAGATCAACTGGACCTCGGAGGGTCGCCTTCAACCTTCTATGGCATCAATACCCGTACAGCCGCCGATGGCATTGGATATTTTGGGGTGACGCATATGTCAAGGCGAGCCGCGCCCTTGGGGACAAGTCTACATGATAGGGTTAACTCCTCGCTAATCCGCCGGCTACCTGCAGTGGGCCCAGTATATCTTGTCGGCCAAGAAGTCGCTGCTGCTAAATCTTGGGCTATATCCTGCAATATATGCTTCCCACTTCCAATATCCCGCACCTCATGTGTAGTGGGTTAAGGCTTTTCTGGAACAGTGGAACATCCCAACCCACACATTTCTTCTGTCGGGCCAGAAAGTCTCTATTTTCTTGAAGGAGTTTGCGGAAATTTCAGACCTACCCGTCAGAAGGAAACATTACGAAGAGATACTTCCCCCTGATGAGTACATCTTTGCCACCAAATCAGTGGTAATAGGCCTCACTCCGGAGAATGCCATTCAACATTGGTTCACGAGCCTAATCAAAGTGTTGAACATTTATGAGAGTCTGATTTTAGAGTCTAGAGGGCATGGGGTCGTCTTCGCAGATTTCATCGCCCGCTTTCTTCGCCCTGAAGTCTTGTCAAAACAAGCCGCAAAATTTGCCAAGTTTGACGACCCATTTGGTTTCGGTTTGGATAACCAGCCAACGGCGGAAGCGGACCTAAAAAATTTCTTTATTCCAGACACTCCAGTCGTCCCTTTTGCAGAACTTGCTGTTTCAGACGTCGATGAAGAGACGTTCTTTCTGGGGTTCATCGGCCTGTAGTTGAGATGGTTTGTGCTTCCAACGCATCCTCGCTACATGAGGCCGCCTGTCTTTTATCCCGCCCACTGCATGGTTGCAGGGACGCGTGTGGCCGTTGGGATAGCGGGGCTGGCTCATCTATACCATGGCCTGAGCTTAGCGGCAGACACTACTAAACCGGGTGTTTCCTCCAATCAGAGCAAAGCTCTGTTTTGAATTTCAAAATTCAAAAATTGAAGCAACGTTTCAGATTCTGCGCGCTGCGCGCCACATGTCAAACGCAGACGCGCTAGCGCCAGGTGCGCTGCGCCCTAGGCAGCGCACCCCAATCAGAGCAAAGCTCTATTTCAAAATTCAAAAATTGAAGCAACGCTTCAAATTCTGCGCGCTGCGCGCCACGTGTCAAACGCAGACGCACCAGCGCCAGGTGCGCTGCGCCCTAGGCAGGGCACCCCCAATCAGAGCAAAACTCTGTTTTAAAATTCAAAATTTAAAAGTTGAAGCAACGCTTCAGATCCAGCGCTCTGCGCTGCGCGCCACGTGTCAAACACGGGTGCGCTAGCGCAGTTACGCTACGCGCCACGTGTCGAACGCAGGTGCGCTAGCGCAAGGTGCGCCAACGCTGAAATTAAAAATTCCCTACCGTTAGATCAAAAATCTACTAATAATAAATTATTAATTAATCAGAGCTAAAATTCTATTATGGAAAGATTTTTCAATCTTATTGAAACAAGAAAATTATCTTCTGTAAAACAGAAGCCTTAGGATTAAAGATCCAACGGTGGGAAATATTCCCAAATCAATCAGAGAAAGATCTCTTAAAACTGATTCAACAAATCAATTGGCTCTATATAAAGGCCCCTAGACTTCAAGTCTCATAGAGAAAAGAGAGAGAAAAGCCCTCTGCAAACTTTAAGAAAAAGAAAAGCAAGCTCTTAGAAAAAAGAAGATTTTTCTTCATCTTCAAGGTAAAGAACTATGTTTTTGAACAACAGAGATGAAACTATCTCGTAAAAAGAAGAACCATCTTCTAAAAAGATCATAGATTTGAAAAAAGACCAAGCTCTTTAATAAAAAGCAAAAGATCAAAAGATCTAATCATAAAAAATATATATAAATATAAAAGAAGTATTTTACTTCATTCACGAATCTTTGATCTATAAAGGCAGAGCCTTTTATAAAAACAAGAATTTTTGTTCTTGAATCTTGAGGCAAAGCCTCCTTTAAGAAGAACATAAATTTGTTCTTTGATCTTAAATCTGATCAAATGCGCTTTGTGCTATTAGAAAGTGCTTTGCACTCATGAATTGCGCTTTTGCGCTCCTTAGATCGGCGCTCAGTGCCAAAGCACGCCACGTGTCAACCAAAGACACAATCTGCGCTTTGCGCTTCTGAAACAGCGCACTGCGCTCATGGGCCGGCGCTCAGCGCCAAGCGCGCCACGTGTCACTCCCTAGCGCGCCAACAGACTAGCGCAAAGCGCTCATAAATTAAAAGCGCAATGCGCTAATAAACTAGCGCTTAGCGCTAAGCGCGACACGTGTCCTCTTCGTGTGCGCTACCTGACAGAAGCGCAATGTGCTCTTTAGCTGGCGCAAAGCGCCTGGCGCGCCACGTGGCGCATTGTCAGAACACAATCTGTTCTGATGAAGACAAAAGATGTCAGAATTCAATGCTTAACATTATTAAAAGGGCCGATCCCAAATAAAGGCTTAATAACCAGAACAAAAAATAAAATGTTAAACATTTTTAATTGGACTTAGCCCAATTCTGGCCATAAGTCAACTTATCTCGAATTGAGCACATCTACTCTTTCAACCAACTCACCTTGGTTCAAGGGCACATCTCTTCACTCCTTTGATATTCGTCGTTGTAATTCCTCAACGTCTTCAAAGAGGTGACGGGTCCCAACAACCACACATTTCACGGACTGTGGGGTCCTTAAACTCATGGACTATGATGTCCTTAACCTCGACCGTGATGTCTTTAAACTAACATTGGACTGTGGAGTCCCTAAACCCATGGACTATGATGTCCTTAACCTCGACCGCGATGTCTTTAAACTAACATTCGACTGTGGGGTCCTTAAACCCACGGACTATGATGTCCTTAACCTCAACCGCGATGTCTTTAAACTAACAATGGACCGAGATGTCCTTAAACTAATAATGGACCATAATGTCCTTAAACTAATCGACCGCAATGTCACTAAACTAAACAATAGAGCCCAATTGCTCTCTTGTTGGATCTAAACGATCCCGTTAAGTTGATCTTAGTCTAAAAAGAGATTAACGTATCCTTAACAAACGTTTAAGTTGATCTTAGTCTCAAATGAGGCTAACGTATTCTTAAACCCAACCCCCCAAACCCAAATCTAAGAAAGATACAGATTTGGACAAGTCCATGCCCTACGGGCGACAACATAAATTAGTCTCCGTATACAATCCACGGGAAACCAAACACAAAACAAACACCCACGACGCGAAGTGACCATATGGAGAAGGAGAAAGTTGTTACCGCGATGCGGTAGCGTAATTAACTGCAGGGGTTTGCGCCTGCAGGGAAGAGCGTCCCCACAATCAAAAACCCCTCAAATGAGGGGGAATCTGACGAAATCTGCTACATCGGCCGCATCCGTTTAAACCTTCGATACATGGTGCCTTAAATTAACTTGGCATCTTCGGAGAGGTGGACGGATAGCACCAATTAGCATCTGCCCTGAATTTCAGGCGAGACGTCCACCGCGTCTCCGCCGCGTCTTTCGGAGGGGAACAAATTCTTGCACGCCCGGTAGGACCTTTTCCTCTTTCCACTCTACACTTCGTGTGTCGTGTTCGCAAACCAATCGCGGTTTGCTAATGGTTGCCCTTGAGTTTCGAGGTACTAAGATTTGGCGTTTTACTTGGTGTAGAAAGAGAAGGATCAATGGTGTCCACTTGTGCAAAGTGTTCCAACTGCAGTTGCAACTCCCGCTCCGCCTCATCTGGAGGCATAGCTTACGAGCCCCAAGCGGTTTCCCTGTTCACAATGCCGGTAGAACAGGTCACTCAAGCCACCACAGGATTGTTTTTCGGGATCATGCTCCCGCCAACGAGCTTCACCGCTCCTATGCCAACGCCAGAAGCTCCCAAGAAGTCGGTCTTTGATCGGCTTGCTACTACTGCGGCCCCTCTCAACGGGTCGTCCAGCTCCAGCGCCTCAGTCTTTGCTAGACTGGGCCAAAGTTCAGGTGGGCCCGTGATGAAGCCTGCACCTCAAGAAAAGGTTATTCCGAAAAGAGTAACCAACCTTGCTCCCGAAGTCGTCAAGATGGATTCTCCTACCAAAGGGTCTGTTTTTACAAGACTGATTGTTCCGGTTCCCATTACGGTTCCTGTCCCTGCTCAGAAGTTTGTTTTTGACCGATTAGATACCGCTTCTCAACGGACATCAGTCTTCAAGAGGCTGACGCCAGCAACAACCCCTCACCTGGATAGGGGGCAAGACAAAGTCATTCCCATCGCTGAACCAACACCAACGGCTCAGGACGCTCGACGTCGCCACTGGCGCCAAGTAAGGAAGGCCGGGGGCAACTCCCCCTCTAGGCTAACCCCACCAGCTCCAACGGTGGAAGTTAATGCTGCTGTTCCAACCGGGAACAATTTTGAGCTACTGAACAAGATGCGTAGGAACTCGCCTACCGCAGTATTGAAAAGATCTCCTCCACCGATGGAGACTGTCAAAGAAGCAAAGCTGGATCAGTCCCCTCAGCGGTTGTCTTCCAAAGTTAACAAAATCTGGCGACAAGTCTGAGAGTCCGTGGTTGATCAAGACTATCCCCGCCGGCAGAAGAAGCTGAAGGTCCAACGGGAAGAGAACTATCCCAGTAAGCCGCGAAAGACGACAACCACTTGGATGCCCGCCGCAACGGCCCCCTCAACATCAACTACTCAAAAGAAAAGGAGGCCAGAGAAAACCCCTGTGAACGTGGTGGACCACAAAGACGCGGAGCCCAAACGCCCTAAGTCTGGGGGCATGGTGGTGCATACCGTCTATATGGCATCCGGAAAAGAGGATAGCCGTATCTCCATAGGTCATCGACCGCTTACGCGATCAGTGACTAAGGCTCAGGAGAAGCAACAACAAAAGCTCCAAGAGATGTTAACAACTATGGCCGCACTCACAGGACCGAAAGAAAGCTCGGAAACATCCGCGGAGCAACGCCGTGAGCAGGAAACTGATGCTGAATTCCTTCGGAGAATGCTTGAGAAGAAGGACAAAGAGGTCGCAGATCAAGCGGCCAATATAAAGCAAATGGCCCTTCTATTCGAAGATATGGTGGGCATGATGATCCACCCGGATCCCCCAGCCGAAGATCCTCCAGTAATAATTGAAGATGATAGAGGAGAAATATCAAACCCTCTACCGGCTCTGTCAACAGCCAAGGAAGAGACAATCTCCAAGGCCGCGCTGGATGACTATATCGCTCAGCAGATACGAGTTCACCAGGCGAATGAAGCGGCTGGGCAAATTGTTAGAACTGGGCGACCGTATCCAGGCTGGTATGATCAAATAAAGTACCCGCCGGGCTACACGATCCCCAAATTCCATGTGTACAAGGGGACAGGAAATCCCCATCAACATGTCGCTCAGTTCAGGGCTCTTTGTGGCAATACTGGTAGCGATGATAAGCTCTTGCTCCGCCAATTCGTCGGCAGTTTATCGGAGACGGCGTTTGAGTGGTACTCCGAGCTTCCAAACGACTCCGTCAAAACTTTCGCAGAAATGGAGTTATTGTTCACCCAGCGATTCGCAAGTGCCAGTGAACGCACCCCAATAACGGCATTGATCAATGCCAGGGTGAAGCCGGGCGAGACGTGGGTTCAGTACGCAATCCAATAGAGGAATCTGTGGTCGAAATGCGAACAGCGCATTGAAGAAGCACCGGCAGTGAGCATGTTCGTGGGCACTCTAGACCTTCATGCAACTATTTCACAGTTTATGATGTTCTTTAAACCGACCACAATCCAGGCTTTAATCGACAAGCTAGCCCAAATGGATCAGATGGGTCACAGACCGTCTCCTCCAAAGCCGGAGCCGCGGAACGAAAAAGGTAAAGGGAAGGCGACCTTTGTTGCGAATACCCAATAGCATCCCAGTGCCCCTAAACTGACGGATCAACTGGAAGAGAGACGACGCTATTATAATGAGAAAATGAAGCGTCTTTACTCGTTCCTACGGGACAAAACGAAGAGACTATTCGAGCTGGCGATGCGCAACAGGCTTATCAATCTGCCGAATCCAAAACGACCATTGCAACCCGGTGAAGTGAATAATCCCAATTATTGCCCTTCCCACCAAACGGTAAGCCATCCAATCGAAGATTGCTTCATCTTTAAGGGATGGATCGAGGATCAGTACCTACAAGGCAAGTTTGTGCTGTCTGAGAAGTGGAAAGTAAGCCCACCGCAACCACATACTCCTAAGAAGATGGACACACCGGGGGCAACGTGCTTTTTTGTTGAAGAAGCTCCATGGGAGGTTGTTCTTTCGGCCAAAACCAAAAGAATGCTGAATGATCTCCAGACATGCTCGGCGATCAGATGGAAGAATCCGTTGGAACCTGAGATCATCGAAGGGATGCTGAAGCCGCGCCCAACTCCAAGAATCGGTGGTGATAGCCAAAGTGTTCACACCCAGCCGTCGAAATCTTCAAGAAAGAAGAAGAAATCCAAAAGGCCTGCACGGACCTGCAGAAACAGATCGACGCGCTGGAAGGGTACAACCAGAAGGCACAGACTCCAATCACGCTCCAGGAATTTCTCGGCCACGTCCTTGAAGACGGAGATGATGAAGAAGACTCATCAGATGAATCTGAGAGTTACATAGCAAGTTGCCATGTGATCTCTCACTCGTCTATAGACGATGAAGAATCCCTGCATACCAAGAGACTGGGGGCAGAGCCTGAGTCGGAACTTCTAGGGCCGTCAGATGAAATGATCAACGCATTCCTAAACGAAGCTCTTCTAAAAAGTAAAGCTGATCGGAAGTGTGAGATGGCTATATTTGAAAAGGCCAAACGCCGGCGACTGGACGAAAGAGTCAAGATACTCCTGCCAAATCAAAGGACATCTGTCGCAGATAAAAACAAGTTCAAGATGAGGAAAAAGTTTGCGAAAGCCATATCAGTGGGAATGAAGCTACCACCCTCCGAAAGAAGTACTCTTGGTGAAGCAGAAATGCATCCTAGCTACTGTTTATATCATCAAAAGATTGCGTACCCCACTGAGAAATGCAACACTTTTAAAAGATGGTGGTAAGGGTATGTTGCTTACCGGCAACATTTTAAGCAGATGAAACACAAAACTCGTCGGGAGCGAAGAAGTACGACCGAGGAGCATAAAAGAATCACCGGCAACTGACACACGGTCAACGCCGGGGCATCGCAAGTTCTCACCTTCGGAAGTGACTCCGACGAAGAGATGACTCTTGGCCCTCTTTTCAAAGAATCTACCTCGGGAAAAGAGGAAGAACCGAAGACCTGCGAAAATATTCAGCTGCGCAATCGTACACTTCCAGAAAAGAATCTCGGACCCACAAATAGAAAAGATAAGGGAAAAGAAAAGGTCTCTGAGGATATCGTCCTAGATGACCAAGTCATGAAAGAGCTGACCGCCAAGGACCCGCCAAAGAAAAGTAAGGTGGACTACAACATTCTGGCACATTTGAGGAAGTTACTCTCGCAGCTCAGCATTCTCGACGCCCTTTTACTATCAAAAGAAGCAAGAGATTCATTGATCAAGACGCTACAAGAGCCAGAGCAATTCCAAGCTTTCCTCGCCGAGGAAAGGATGAAGGATGAGCTGGAAGAAGTGCACACAGCCGATATCACCTTCAACGATGAAGATCTTCTCTTCGGGGCGTATGAGCACAACCGTCCCTTTTATGTCTCCGGATACTGTCACGATATCAAGATAGGAAAAATCCTGGTCGACAATGGGTCTTCCGTCAATCTCCTCAATGTATGGGTGTTGAAGGAAATCTGCATGAGCGTTCAACACCTCGCTCGTGATAAAATCACCATCTCCGGTTTCGACTCCCAGTCATCACGGACTCTCGGGTCTGTGATACTGACGTTGCGCTTTGGGATACTTGTCACGGATATTAAATTTCATGTCATCGACGTCAAGACCTGCTATAACGCTTTGCTCGGCCGGCCTTGGTTACACGAGTACAATATCATCCCTTCTACACAACACCAGTGTATGGAGTATTTCAAGGATGGTCTCGAGTATACTATGACAGGAGAGCTAAACCCATTCTCCGTGAACGAAGTCCGCAAGTACGAAAATGCAAAATACTTCTTATCAAACTTTGAGGACACACAGAGATGTCACAAACCAGAGAACAAAGCTATCACCACCATTCTAGTCTTCGGGAGTGATACCGAGAAAGAGGAAGAGGTAGTTTATTCAGGGCCACCCCAGTATAACAAGCCAGGACCGTCCGCTCCTATGTAATCTTCGGCAGCGACTCGGAAGATGAAGTCCATGCCATATTCTCTATTCGGCCTTCAGTACAAACCTTCGCTGATGAAGAGCAAAGTTTGCAAGTTGCCATGGTTCTGTCAAAGCATCATAAAGAACTAGACGCACTTGAAACCTACAGTGTGGAAGACCTGCAGACGTTCTACGTCCCTCCCAGGAGAGATGGTGAAAAGGCGATCCTATTCTACCGATCCGGGGAAACCAAAGTGGACAAAGAAATCTAGCACGGCGCGGACTCCACACTCGACAAGCTCCAGCTCATCCGTTTGCCCAGATATTACACGGACGAACTAAAGAGACTCTTGAGACGCCAAGGTGTACCCCTTAAGCAAACTATGCGACAAGCATGGTTCTATAATAGGATCTGGGACGTTCTCGGAACTCAACGAAAGTTGCCCAACGGGAGAATAGAAACGACCGGGCTTGGGTATGTTCAACCCAAGAAACGGGAGTTACTCCGCGACTGCTACGTCGTACATGACTTTGATAAAGAAGGGGATGCTCTATAGGAAGATGCTAATCCTGAACCAAAAAGAGCTCCCGACATGAAAATTCCCAGTCCATCGTTCGAAGAATAAATGGACAAGCTTATAAGGGAAGCGGGTCAAAAGGTTCGAGATGACCATAACCGCGAGATAGCCATTTACGAAAAAAGCCAGGACACAGCGCCTCTTTCAACAGGCCGTGGAGAATGGCAATGCTTTTCCTTATCAACCCGTCATACAAAAGGCCCGACGCAGAGGCAAAAATAAATCAAAGAGCGGGAAAAGCGTTCGAGAACGACAAAGCGGGACCAAGAAGCCACGCGATCGGGAATCGAGCAATCCGGATTCGTCTCTTATTAAGAAGATGGGTCGAGCCTACTCTTTTCCTCAGAACAAAACACGGAAGATACTTGATCTCGCCATAAGACATCAGATGATTACACTTCCAGAATCTAAACACCCCGAGCAAGCCAACAAGGTCTCTCACCCAGACTATTGCTCTTATCACCGAGCAATAGGACATCCCCTCGAAGACTGCTTCACCTTCAAGAACTGGGTCGAAGACCAATATCAGCTCAGCAAGTTCGCTCTATCCAGCAGTTGGAGGATAACTCCGCCGCAAAAGCACGGACCAAAAGCCGCGCATACAGCAAGAGTAGAACCAGATCAACATCGGTCTTGGAAGTGAGCTCGTACTTGTCGTATGATAACGCTATCAGAAAAAGAGCCCGAGGATATGGATGACCTCCCCTGGTGCTTCGAAAACAATGATGACAAGGTGATCTCGGAGTTTCCACCGGCGCCGAAAGAGCTGGAAGATGGAATACACATTACTGCAGATGACCTCAAGAAAATTGATTTGGGGACGACGAGTGATCCGCGGCCGACATTCGTCAGTGAGTTGCTGTCTGAAGAAAGGGTAGCCGCACTGAAAGACGTACTTATGCAGCATAAGGATTGCTTCGCGTGGAACTATTCCGGGATGCCGGGACTAGATCCAGAGATTGCTGTGCACAAATTGGCGATATCTCCAGACGTCAAGCCGATCAAACAAGCGCCGAGAAGAATGCAGCTCGATCTTGAGATGAGCATCAACGCCGAGGTCAAGAAGCTAATCGACTCCGGCTTCATCCAAGAGGTTCAGTATCCTGACTGGATCGCCAATATCGTCCCGGTGATGAAGAAAAATGGGACAGTACGCATATGTGTGGACTTACGGGATCTCAATAAAGCCTGCCCGAAAGATGACTTCCCGGTACTGGTTACCGAGCTAATGATAGACAATACGTCCACTCATGAGGTTTTCTCCTTTATGGACGGATCATCAGGATACAATCAGATAAAGATGCATCCCGAAAACCAGAAGCATACTGCTTTTTGGACCCGTTTGGGCATATTCTGCTACAAGGTGATGCCCTTCGGTCTAAAAAACGCCGGTGCCACCTATCAGAGGGCCATGACAAAGATCTTCGTGTTAGTTATATGTATGCCCTAGAGGCCATTACTATACATAGGATGTATATTGTAGTGGATGCTTGGACATATATAGGAAGGACTTTCTTGCTCGACATGATAGTATGCTATCTGGTTGCTCTTTACCTTAACGTGTATACTGACAGTCTCTCTGTTACATGTTGGTAAAGCCCCTAGGATGTGTACTTGACTACCTGGACTATGATGCGGATCATACTAGTGGGGACAGGGTAGTCCATAAGTACATCCTTCAAGGTCCCTAGTCGTGGGTATATCGAGACGGGGCATCGATATACCAGAGTAGACTGGCATATACCTTCTCGACCCATACAGATGGGCGATGGATGATCCCATATCCATTGGTGTTTGACATCAGAGATGATATACGGTTCTCAGTGGAGACTGGGTACACTGGACGGACTCGCCGAGAACTCCCAGATGGTATTATACCTTACGTCAGATGGCAGTTCTCTGGTGACACTGGTACAGAGTAGTCTGTTGACCCGAGATCGTCATAGAGTCTTGTGTGGTTCCCACTGTGCTTTGATTTCCACCTTACCACGTCCAAGAGGGCGTGCAAAACGGTGGTTTTTGGGTACAGTCCCGAATCACATTGAGGCAATGAGCGATAGGAGGGGATTCGTCTCTCTCGGTATAGGGAGTTGATGTTGCGCTGTGTTCGATTGGCTATAACAGGAAATCCCTGGCCAGGGTTGCTGAGATTTACTGGTAAGTGTTACCAGTAGTTTCTCGAATTGTTATAGACCTCATATCGACACGACTTATCCAGCTATTGGGGTCTGACGTTTACCACCCCTAGGCGAGATATGCGACATATCAGACGATCAGACCGGACTGTACGGTAAGTGTTACTGGTTGGATTCACAGGAGTGTGAGCGGGCTTGCTCGTCGATCTTCTGATCGCTCAATACCTGGGTGGCGGTTACGTTTAGCAGACCGCTTGCGGCTTGTGGGTGTTTGATATGATCATCACCTGCTGCCGGCGTATTGACGAGTCTTTAGAGTCCTACACAGAGGTTTCCTTGGCTCAAGCGAAACGAAATAGGAGCGCATATGAGATATGTGCGGGACCGAGAATAATGCGTGTATGTGATACCGTATTCCATTCTCGCGATTTGTGACATTGATCGGTTATATGCGATATAGCCGGATTATCGGATCAAGTGTTGATTCGATAAGTTGTTACTATTGATACTAGTCGGTTATGTGCGACATGACCGGATCATTGAATCAATTGTTGATTTAATGATTTAATGTATAATTATATATATTTAATATATTAGTTTGCATTAACTAGTATTGGTTCACTTTAATAGGATTTTCTCACTTGATGCACATTGTATATATGATATATTTTTGTGCACCTTTTTGTATCATGTTTGATGATACATGCTCACAAGGGTTTGTGTAAAGATTAAACCATGGTTGTGTAATGGTTAGGGTTTTCTTTTGCTTAATCATTTATTTATTTTGTTTATTTATTTTACAAAATAAATGAATGGTGGCTTTCTTTGGATGCTAGTTGAAGTTTCTTGAAGCTTTGACTATGTGACCATTTTGTCTCATGCTTAACCCTAACCACTTCACTTAACCTTGGTTCATTCTCTACACTTAACCATGGTAACTATTATGATAATAATGAATGGGATTATCTTTTCAAGTTAATCTTTTTATTCTATCATAATATCTTCATCTTCTTCTTCTTCTTCTTGAAGAAGAAACCTTCCTCCATCAATGGCAACACTTGAAAATGAGTGAGAAATCCAATTCTAAAGTGAACCCACTTCCTATTTCTTCATCCTCTACCTCTTGCCAAGTAGTAGAGTGTGTTTTCTTCACAAGTTTCATGACTTGGTGAAGTGGGAGCTTGATCTAGTGATGCCTCGACGTAGATCATCTTCGGCACGAAGCCGACGACCTTGCCCGCCCATTTCTCCGATGAAGCTGACGCTAGAGCCCGGGTTTCCATTTGGACAGCGAAGAGACTTCATTGCGGAGCTATGGAGGTGGAGGACCGGATCTACAAAGGTTGTATTTCCGTTCTTTTAGTTTAGTTGTAAACTAGTTTCTTTTGTCGCCTAAACTTCTAGCCAACGATCTAGTCTAGGGTTTCTCGGCACCGTAAAATTTGAAATTGGCATGGTTGATGCCATGTGAGACCTCTTAAGAGTGCCTAGGAACCCTACAGTGGTATCAGAGCCTAGCTAGAGCCTTAGGCGATGTGTAGACGACGTTTGAAACCCGATCAAACCAAAACCCTAACCCAAAATAGCTCTCTGGACTTTTTCTAAAAACTGAGATTTTTCCAAATTAAAAATATGCAGAAAAATCAGCAGGGAATCCTAAGAATTACTGTGCAACACGTGTCCATGATTCCTCCAAAGTGCGGCGGAACCGCGGCAGAAGCCTGGCTTCTGCGGCGGTTCCGCGGCCGTATGATGACGTCACCCACCCAATTTTGCACAGTAACTTCCTTTATTCAGTGCTGAGTTCTCTGGGTATTTTTAAATATTATTCAAGAGTTGAATTTTCTGGGGTTGTTTTGGGGATTCGTTTATTCGATCGGATTGTCAAACTCTGTCTATGTGTCTTTCCGGATAATTTTTGAATATGTTAAAAAGTTCGACCGGATATAAATACCCACCTTTTCCCCTGTCGGGAAATTTCCAAGTGTTGGATTTTTCCGTGGTTTAACGACGTCCTAAGTAGTGCAAGTAACGCGATGGTCCCATTTAGAAGACAACAAACCTTAACTCGATTATGTGACCGTCTTGAACTGCCCTTTGAACCTTCGGGTTTGGGGCAGTACGGCGTGCCACATGTGAGGGGTTGGCTTGACCCTTCTACGGCTGGACCGTTGGTACCGAGGCACGAACTGAATGTTTTTAGACTTGTTTCATGTGTTGATCTGTATCGGGAAAACTTGGGTGTTTGACTGTTCGATCGAAAAGTTTAACATTTTCTATTTATCTGGAATGTGATACAATAATTGGAATTCACAATAAGTTATGAGATAACTGAATGAATGTTATAAATCTAGCAATTTAGTCTCACTTGATCGGTTGCCACGGAATTTCGATGTGATCAAAAGTCCGTCGCAATCACGTAGCGTACGCGGATACTCGCCGGATAAACTTATTAGACAGCTACATCCCTTAACCCCGACCTGTTAGTTGTATGTATGCCCTAGAGGCCAGTATTGTACAGATGATGTATATTATATTGGATGCTTGGACATATATATAGAGATGACTTTCTTGCTCGATATGATAGTATGCTATCTGGTTACTCTTTATCTTAACATGTACACTTGTCTCTTTAAACTGTCTTATAGTTACATGTTGATAAAGCCCTTAGGATGTGTACTTGACTACCTGGACTATGATGCAGATCATACTAGTGGGGACTTGGTAGTCCATAAGTACATCCTTCAAGGTCCCTAGTCGTGGGTGTATCGAGACGGGGCATCGATATACCAGTGTAGACTAGCGTATACGCTTCTCGACCCATGAGATGGGCGGTGGATGATCCCATATCCATTGGTGTTTGACATCAGAGATGGTATACGGGTGCTCAGTGGAGACTGGGTACACTGGACGGACTCGCCGAGAACTCCCAGATGGTATTATACCTCACGTCAGATGGCAGTTCTCAGGTGACACTTGTACAGGTTAGTCTGTAGACCCGAGATCGTCATAGAGTCTTGTGTGATTCCCACTGTGCTTTGATCTCCACCTTACCACATCCATGAGGGCGTGCAAAACGGTGGTCTTTGGGTACAGTCCCGAGTCACATGGAGGCAATGAGCGATAGGAGGGGTTTCGTCTCTCCCGGTATTGGGGGTTGATGTTGCGCTGTGCTCGATTGGCCGTAACAGGGAAGTCCGTGGCCAGGGCTGATTAGAGATTTGCTGGTAAGTGTTACCAGTAGTTTCTCGACCCGTTATGAGCCTCACATCAGCACGACTTATCGGTTATTGGGTTCTGACGTTTACCACCCCTAGACTTGATATGCGACATATCAGACGAACAGACCGGACTGTATGGTAAGTGTTACTGGTTGGATTCACAGGAGTATGAGCGGGATGGCTCGTCGATCTTCTGATCGCTCAATACCCGGATGGCCGTTACGTTTAGCAGACCGCTTGCGGCTTGTGGATGCTTGATATGATCATCATCTGCTACCGGCGTATTGACGAGTCTTTAGAGTCCTACACAGAGGTTTCCTGGCTCAAGCGAAACGAAATAGGAGCGCATATGAGATATGTGCAGGACCGAGAATAATGCGTGTATGTGATACCGTATTCCATTCTCGCGATGGATGTATCGATTGGTTGTATTCGATATAACCTAGATATCGAATCAAGGATTGATTCGATAAACCGATACATTGGATACTAGTCGGTTATATGCGATATGACCGGATCGTTTAATCAAGTGTTGATTTAATGATTTAATGTATAATTATATATTTGATATATTACTTTGCATCAACTAGTATTGGTTCACTTTAAATGGATTTTCTCACTTGATGTGCAAATTGTATATGTGATATACTTTTGTGCACATATTTGTATCATGTTTGATGATACTTGATCACTTTGTTAAGTGTAAAGAATTAAAACCATGGTTAAGTGTTGATTAGGGTTTTGCATATTCATTTGTTTATTTATTTATTTATTTGGAAATGATTTAATGAGAATGGTGGCTTTCTTTTGTCATTAGTTGAAGCTTCATGAAGCCTTGACTTTTGCAACCATTCTTGTCCTCATGCTTAACCCTAACTCTCCAAATGACCATGGTTTATTCTCTACACTTAACCCTAGTTAGATTATGATAAGTATGAATTTTTCTTTTCATTTTAAAGAACTTATCATAAAACTAGCTTCATCTTCTCCTTCTTCTTCAAAATAGAAACCTTGATGCCATCAATGGCAACTTGAGTTCTAGTGAGAGAAATCCAATTCTAAAGTGAACCCACCTCCTATTTCTTCACCCTCTACCTCTTGCCAAGTTGTTTTTGGTGTTTTCTTCACAAGTTTCACAACTTTGTGAAGTCGGAACTTGAACTTGTGATGCCTCGACGTAGATCGTCTTTGACACGAAGCCGACGACCTAGCTCGCCCGTTTCTCCGATGAAGCCGACGATTGAGTTCGGGATTTATGATGGACAGCGAGAGGACACCCACGTGGAGCTAAGGAAGTGGAGAACCGGATCTACAAAGGTTGTAGCATCTAACTTTTAGTTAAGTAGCTAACTAGATTTTCTTTTCGCCTAAACATCTAGTCTACGATCCGTATTAGGGTTTCTCGGCACCCATAAAATTTTAAATTGGCATGGTTGATGCCTTGTGAGACCTCTATAGTGTGCCTAGGAACCCTACAGTGGTATCAGAGCCTAGCTAGAGCCTTAGGCGAAGTCTAGACGGAGTTTGAAGTCCGAACGAACCGAAACCCTAACTCACAAAATGCTCTTTGTACATTTTCTAAAATCTAGGATTTTTCCAAATTAAAAATATGCAGAAAAATCAGCAGGTGATTCTAAGAGTTACTGTGAAATTCGACATCCCAAATCCACCATGTCGCCGTGGTTCCGCGGCATGAGCATGGCTCATGCGGCGGTTCCGCGGCCGTACGGCCTCATTAAACAATGAATTCTGCACAGTAATTCTTATTTTCCAGTGCTGGTTTTCCTGGGAATTTTTAAAATTTATTCAAGAGTTGCATTTTCTGGGGTTGTTTTGGAGCTTCGATAGTTCGATCGGATTATCAAATTTCGTCTATGTGTTTTTCCGGATATTTTAAGAATATGTTAAAAAGTTCGACCGGATGAAAATACCCAACATTTCCCCTACCGGAATATTTCCAAGTATTGGATCTTTCTATGGTTTAAAGATGTTCTGAGTAGTGCAAGTAACGCGATGGTCCCTCTAGAAGACAACAAACCTTAACTCGATTATGTGACCGTCTTGAACTGCCCTTTGAACCTTCGGGTTTGGGGCAGTACGGCGTGCCACATGTGAGGCGTTGGCTTGACCCTTCTACGGCTGGACCGTTGGTACTGAGGCATGAAATGAATGTCTTTGAACTTATTTCATGTGTTGATCGGTGTCGGGAAAACTTGGGTGTTCGAATGTTCGATCGGAAAGTTTAATATATTCTATTTATCTGGAATAGGATACAATAATTGGAATTCACAAACAGTTATGAGATAACTGAATGAATGTTATAAATCTAGCGGTTTAGTTTCACTTAATATTGAAAAGAGTTTTCGATAATGAGACTAAAATGCGGGGTTTATAACTGTTAGGCATGTGATGTCTAAGTAATTCATTTGATTAGGCATGTGATGTCTAAAGAGGTTGCGGATTCCAACTATTATAGTTTTGCACTTTCTTTTCTGTGACCGTAAGTGTAATATGTGATATCGCCGGTTTCGTTGCTATATGTCAACGACAATTGGGATACGCATGTTTACTTACGTTGATGACATGTGATGTTATGTGTTGCTGGATATGTTATATTGGATTGTCGTGTTTGAATAGCCGGGGGGTTTTATGTGAGATGAGTGTTTTTCATTTTCATTCATGTAAAAACTTGTATGTAATATTCTTTTATTGGGGCACTTCCAGGTTGCGGAAGCTGTCACCCTTTGTATATTATTTACTTTTCTGCACTAGGATAGACCCAAGGAGGGGAGCACAAGTAACCGGGTTCTAGGGTCCAGTGGGAGACCATCTCGAGGAGTCGAGTCCGGGTCTCCTAACCCTAGAATTGGTAGGGTTGCTTGCCGCTTTCGTAGGGGTCTAGGGGTGTGGGATTGGCTATTCATCACAACCGTGGAATCCATGTTTTATACTGGCTCGTATTGAAAATACGGACGTCCTAGTATATCCAATATTTCGATCGGAAAGTTTAATATATTCTATTTATCCGGAATAGGATACAATAATTGGAATTCACAAACAGTTATGAGATAACTGAATGAATGTTATAAATCTAGCGGTTTAGTTTCACTTAATATTGAAAAGAGTTTTCGATAATGAGACTAAAATGCGGGGTTTATAACTGTTAGGCATGTGATGTCTAAGTAATTCATTTGATTAGGCATGTGATGTCTAAAGAGGTTGCGGATTCCAACTATTGTAGTTTTGCACTTTCTTTTCTGTGACCATAAGTGTAATATGTGATATCGCCGGTTTCGTTGCTATATGTCAACGACAATTGGGATATGCATGTTTACTTACGTTGATGACATGTGATGTTATGTGTTGCTGGATATGTTATATTGGATTGTCGTGTTTGAATAGCCGGGGGGTTTTATGTGAGATGAGTGTTTTTCATTTTCATTCATGTAAAAACTTGTATGTAATATTCTTTTATTGGGGCACTTCCAGGTTGCGGAAGCTGTCACCCTTTGTATATTATTTACTTTTCTGCACTAGGATAGACCCAAATAGGGGAGCACAAGTAACCGGGTTCTAGGGTCCAGTGGGAGACCATCTCGAGGAGTCGAGTCCGGGTCTCCTAACCCTAGAATTGGTAGGGTTGCTTGCCGCTTTCGTAGGGGTCTAGGGGTGTGGGATTGGCTATTCATCACAACCGTGGAATCCGTGTTTTATACTGGCTCGTATTGAAAACACGGACGTCCTAGTATATCCAATATTTCATATGTTTCTTCTGCTGCGATATATGTGATGTGATCATGTGATGTTCTGTGATAGATATAGCATATAGTATATATGATATATTATATAGACGTTACTTATGTTTTACACCCGCACTAGCCCTGCCGTGCTCTGTCGTTAGTTACCTAACCTAACGGTGCACGAGGGGACATCGAGGCGAATGCGGATGGAATAAGTGTACATCGTATTTATCTGTGATGTTTAGGTATTTAAATGATGGGACTTCATTAATGTGATTAATGAAAGATAAGAAACCTAAGATGTTGTAGAATCAAATTTTAAATAAAACAGGTTGCTACAGTTCTTGCTTTGCATAGCAGTATATATGATATACCCTGCACCTTATTCGATGAGGAAAAGACCGAGATCCCTTCACCGGGAGTGACTCCTTTAGCAATAACTGGCAGATGCACACACTCGGTTTGTTTTTGATTGCTTTTATAAGTTTCTGCTTTGCACAGTGATATATATGATATATCCTGCACCTCATTCGACGAGGAAAGGGCCGACGATCCCTTCACCGGGAGTGACCCCTTTAGCAAAACTGGAAAAGCCTCAAAATCACTCCATTTCAAAACTTCATTTGATTCTACAACGATATCGAGTTCATTACGCAATAGGTTTTCAGAAAAACCTGACGTAGCCCTCCGTCATTTCAGATAAAGACTATTTAGTATTCGTGCTGCGTTTGTTGACCTCTGTCAAGGCGTAGTGTGCGGTAGCTAACTAGTAATTATCTGCAAAGCATGTGATGTGATTGGATTAGGGTAGTCGTACGACCTTGTTGACCTCTGTCAAGGGTCGTGCGAGTGGGTTTGATTCAATCAAGAAATGACGGGTTGAACTTGACTAGTGCACTATGATTTGTTGACCTCTGTCAAGGTCATGGCACACTAGGGGCAAAATATTATCGGGAATTTCAAGTGTTGAAATTTGCAATGAGATTGCATACCTTCTATGAGATAGTAGGATCCCGATACCCACTGCGAGTAAGAGTTACTCCTGGGAGAGTTTTACACATAACAATTAGCCGATCAAGTAGGTGTCTAGAAAGGTGTTAACGAGGTTACGCCTCTGGGAAAACGAGGTTTACATTAATTAGGTTCGTGCGAAAGCACGGGGGACCTCCCTCAAAGTACCGACACTGGCCTGGCTGAAAGATCGACGAAGTTGTAGGGTGTAATTAATCCCGGCTAGTCTTTCCTTTTAGGGTTTGAAGGAAGATTTGATAAAAAGCAGTGGGAGCCATCCTGATTAGCTAAGATAATAACCAATCTGATCTTGCACGAGCATACGCTAAAGTGTTTTCTTCTCTCTCTCTCCAGGTAGCGACCATTTCATGCCCTAATAAAGATAATAATATGGATGTATTGACCGAACCCGCATGTTATACTGTGCCGGGGAACGTTGGTTCCGTTCATTCTTATAAGAGTTATAGGAATGAACAGGATATAGGGGAATACTAGGATTCCCATGCCACCCGATTGAAGAAAGTACATGTTGATGCATTTTCTTCGGGTGTGTTCGTTACTGAGAACTGTTTCTCCATTTGCTCTACGTCCTGAGTATTAGACACCGGATCAGGATCCCATATATGTAATCAGTTACATGGGCTTAGAAAAGGTAGAGAACTTGGAGAGGGTGATAAAGACATTAGAGTTGGAAATGGTGCAATTGTTGCAGCTAAGACTGTCGGGGAATATCACCTTGTATTACCAACTGGTAATGCATTGGTTCTGAACGAATGCTATTACATGCCGAACCTCATATGCAACATTATATCAGTTTCTTTGCTAAGTAAAGAGGGATATAATTTTGTATTACAGGACAATGTTATGAACATTTTCCGTAACCAAAAGTTGGTTGGATCAGGCACGTTGTGCAATGGCATTTATGTTCTAAATCAATCAACAGTTCTGAGTATAACAAACACACACAAGAGTAAGAGTTCTGAACTGAACGAATCCTTCTTGTGGCATTGTAGACTGGGTCACATCAATGCGACACGACTGGCTAAGTTGCATAAGGATGGGTATTTGAAACCATTCGAATTTTCATCTTATGACACTTGCCAGTCATGTCTCAAAGGCAAGATGACCAAAACTCCGTTTACGGGACACGGAGAAAGAGTTACCGAACTCTTGGGACTAATACATAGTGATGTATGCGGTCCCATGTCTACACATGCCAGGGATGGTTCTTCGTACTTCATTACATTCACTGACGATCTCTCAAGATACGGACATGTGTACTTGATAAGACACAAGTCTGAAGCTTTTGAGAAATTTAGAGAATATAAACAAGAAGTCGAGAAACAAACCGGAAAAAGTATTAAAATCCTTCGATCTGATCGAGGAGGTGAATACTTGAGCAATGAATTCCTGGACTTCCTAAAAGAGAATGGGATTCTCTCTCAGCTTACTCCTCCTTATACACCACAGCACAACGGTGTATCGGAGCGGAGGAATCGCACCCTATTAGATATGGTGCGCTCTATGATGAGTACAGTTGAGTTACCTATTTCCTTCTGGGGGTATGCGCTTGAGACAGCGGCATACCTATTGAATCAAGTTCCAACTAAATCTGTACCTACCACACCATATGAGATATGGAGTGGGAAGAGACCATGTCTTAAACGAGTTAAGATATGGGGTTGTCTGGCCTATGTCAAAAGGCAAAATCCAGACAAACTCGAGGCACGGTCAGTTCTATGTAAGTTTGTAGGATATCCTAAACATTCAAATGGATATTTTTTCTACCACAGTGAACAACAAAAAGTGTTTATTGCTCAACATGCCACCTTTTTAGAAAAGGAATTTCTTGCAAAAGAGATTAGTGGCTCTGAGGTAGAACTGGAAGAAGTTCCAGAAACACAAACTATAACTGAAGATTTAGTGGAACCAGAAGATTCGGTAGTACCCGACGAACCTCAGCCTCTCCGCCGATCTAGTAGGGTTCCTCGTCCACCTGAGAGATACTACGGTTTTCTCATTGATGGTGGAAGCGAGGATTGCATCATGGAGGATGATGACCCAACTAGCTTCGAGCAGGCCATCATGAGTGGGGACTCAGTGAAATGGCTGGATGCTATGCGGTCTGAGATGGAATCCATGTACACCAACAAAGTATGGACTTTGGAAGTTGCTCCTGAAGGGGTAAAACCCATTGGGAGCAAGTGGATCTTCAAGAAGAAACTTGGTGTAGATGGGAAAGTAGAGACTTTCAAAGCTAGACTTGTTGCAAAAGGTTTTCGCCAAAGACCAGGTGTGGACTATGACGAAACCTTTTCTCCAGTGGCTATGCTTAAATCCATCCGGATCATGCTTGCCATCGCTGCATATCATGATTACGAAATCTGGCAAATGGATGTTAAGACCGCCTTTCTAAATGGTGATTTAGAAGAGTGCGTGTACATGACTCAGCCAGAGGGCTTCGTAGATAGTGGGAGCAGCGGGAAGGTGTGCAAGCTGCTTAAATCCATTTATGGATTAAAGAAAGCATCGCGGAGTTGGAACATCTGCTTTGACGTCGTTATCAAAGAGTTTGATTTCGTCAAAAACCCAGATGAACCTTGTATCTACAAGAAGGTAGCAGAGAGTAAGGTTGTCTTCCTCGTATTGTACGTGGACGATATACTCTTGATAGGAAATGATATTCCTATGCTGCAAGCGGTCAAGCTCTTCTTATCACAAAGATTCTCAATGAAAGATCTTGGTGATGCCTCCTGCATATTGGGGATTAGGATCTATAGAGATAGATCCAAACGGACATTGGGATTGTCCCAATCCAGGTACATTGACACCATACTAAAGAGGTTTAGTATGGAAGAGTCCAAGCGTGGGAACTTGCCCACGATCTCTGGAGTCACTCTCTCCAAAGAGATGTCTCCCAAGACTGATTTGGAGAGAGCTCGCATGCAAGGGATACCCAATGCTTCGGCAGTAGGCTCTATCATGTATGCGATGCTATGTACCAGACCCGATGTAGCATACTCACTAAGTGTAGTGAGCAGGTATCAAGCTGATCCTGGAGAGAGTCACTGGACAGCTGTGAAGAGCATTCTCAAGTACTTACGAAGGACTAGAGATATGTTCTTGGTGTATGGTAACGGAGAGCTCCAAGTGGAGTCCTTTACCGATTCGAGCTTCCAGAGTGATAAGGACGACTCTAAGTCGCAGTCGGGCTTTGTCTTTACCCTTTACGGAGGGGCGGTTAGCTGGAAGAGTTCCAAGCAGGAAACCGTGGCAGGCTCGACGATGGAGGCTGAATACATCGCTGCCAACGATGCTGCCAAAGAGGCTGTCTGGATCAAGAAGTTCATTACTGAACTTGGAGTGGTTCCATCCATTGAGCATCCAATACCTTTGTATTGCGATAACAATGGAGCGGTGGCTTTGGCCAAGGAACCCAGGTCCCATCAGCGATCCAGGCATATTCTGAGGCGGTATCACCTGATCCGGGAGATAGTTGATCGCCGGGAGATCGAGGTCAGGAGGGTTGACACGAAGAACAACACGACGGATCCACTCACGAAGGCCATTCCCCAGATACAGTTTGAGAGACTCTTCAGGATGCTCGGTATGCGATACTACAGCAGCTGGCCCTAGTGCAAGTGGGAGATTGTTAGTTGTATGTATGCCCTAGAGGCCAGTATTGTACAGATGATGTATATTATATTAGATGCTTGGACATATATATAGAGATGACTTTCTTGCTCGATATGATTGTTAGTTATATGTATGCCCTAGAGGCCATTACTATACATAGGATGTATATTGTAGTGGATGCTTGGACATATATAGGGAGGACTTTCTTGCTCGACATGATAGTATACTATCTGGTTAATCTTTACCTTAACGTGTACAATGATTGTCTCCCTGTTACATGTTGGTAAAGCCCTTAGGATCTGTACTTGACTACCTGGACTATGATGCGGATCATACTAGTGGGGACATGGTAGTCCATAAGTACATCCTTCAAAGTCCCTAGTCGTGGGTGTATCGAGACGGGGCATCGATATACCAGAGTAGACTAGCGTGTACCTTCTCGACCCATACAGATGGGCGATGGATGATCCCATATCCATTGGTGTTTGACATCAGGGATGATATACGGGTGCTCAGTGGAGACTGGGTACACTGGACGGACTCACCGAGAACTCCCAGATGGTATTATACCTCACGTCAGATGGCAGTTCTCTGGTGACACTGGTACAGAGTAGTCTGTTGACCCGAGATCATCATAGAGTCTTGTGTGGTTCCCACTGTGCTTTGATTTCCATCTTACCACGTCCAAGAGGGCGTGCAAAACGGTGGTTTTTGGGTACAGTCCCGAGTCACATGGAGGCAGTGAGCGATAGGAGGGGATTCGTCTCTCCCGGTATAGGGAGTTGATGTTGCGCTGTATTCGATTGGCTATAACAGGAAATCCCTGGCCAGGGTTGCTGAGATTTACTGGTAAGTGTTACCAGTAGTTTCTCGAATTGTTATAGACCTCATATCGACACGACTTATCGAGCTATTGGGGTCTGACGTTTACCACCCCTAGGCGAGATATGCAACATATCAGACGATCAGACCGGACTGTACGGTAGTGTTACTGGTCGGATTCACTAGAGTGTAAGCGGGCTTGCTCGTCGATCTTCAGATCGCTCAATACCCGGGTGGCCGTTACGTTTAGCAGACCGCTTGCGGCTTGTGGGTGTTTGATATGATCATCACCTGCTGCCGGCGTATTGACGAGTCTTTAGAGTCCTACACAGAGGTTTCCTGGCTCAAGCGAAACGAAATAGGAGCGCATATGAGATATGTGCGGGACCGAGAATAATACGAGTATGTTATACTGTATTCGATTCTCGCGATGTGACATTGATCGGTTATATGCGATATAGCCGGGTTATCGGATCAAGTGTTGATTCGATAAGATGTTACTAATGATACCAGTCGGTTATGTGCGTCATGATCGGATCATTAAATCAAGTGTTGATATAATGATTTAATGCATAATTATATATTTGATATATTACTTTGCATTAACTAGTATCGGTTCACTTTAAATGGATTTTCTCACTCGGGTGTGCGCATTGCATATGCGATATGATTTTGTGCACTTTATTGTATCATGTTTGATGATGCATGATTGCTAGGTTATGTGTAAAGAATTTAACCAAAGTTATTTAAATGGTTAAGGGTTTTACTTATTCATTAATTAGTCTTTTTATTTTTGGAAAAAGGAAAAGAAATGAGAGAAAAATGGTGGCTTATTTTGTTTGCACTTGAAGCTTCATGAAGCTTTTATGATGCAACCATTTTTGTCTCATCTCCTAAACTCTAACCATTCCTTTAACCTTGGTCAACTCTCTACACATAACTAGAGTTAAAGTTATGATAAGTTTGGATTTTATTTTTGATTTGAATTAACTTATCATATCATTCTTCTTCTTCTTCCTTCAACTCAAGAAGAAAACCTAAGGTCCATCAATGGTGATTGATGCATATGAGTGAGAAATCCAATTCTAAAGTTTACCCACTTCCTATTTCTTCATCCTCTACCTCTTGCCAAGTAGTAGAGTGTGTTTCCTTCACAAGTTTTTATGGCTTGGTGAAGGTGGAGCTTGATTTAGCGATGCCTCGACGTAGATCATCTTCGGCATGGACATCGACGACCTAGCTCGCTTTTTCTCCGACGAAGCCGACTCTAGAGCCCGGATTCCTTTTGGACAGCGGAGACGACTTCGTTGCGGAGCTACGGAGGTGGAGCACCGGATCTACAAAGGTTGTATTTCCGATATCCCATTAGTTAAGTTGTTAACTAGTATGTTTTTCGCCTAGACATCTAGCAAACGATCCGTAGTTTAGGGTTTCCCAGCACCGAATTTTTGAAATTGGCATGGTCGATGCCTTTAGAGACCTCACTAGGGTGCCTAGGAACCCTACAGTGGTATCAGAGCCTAGCTAGAGCCTTAGACGAAGTCTAGACGGAATTCGAAGTCCGAACGAACCCGAAACCCGATCACAAATTGCTCTCTGGACTTTTTCTAAAAACAGTGATTTTTCAGCATTAAAAATATTCAGAAAAATCAGCAGGTGAATTTAAGAGGTACTGTGAAATTCGTGCTTGTAACTCCATTAAACTGCCGCGGTTCCGCGGCACGAGCAAGGCTCGTGCGGCGGTTCCGCGGCCTTACGTCATCATTGGTCAGCGAAGATTACACAGTAACTCTTAATAGATTATGCTGGATTTTCTGGGAATTTTTAATATTTTTTCAAGAGTTGAATTTTCTGCAGTTGTTTTGGGGATTCGGTGTTTCGATCGGAGTATCAAATTTTGTCTTTGTGGCTTTCCGAATAAATTTTAGAATATGTTAAAAAGTTCGACCGGATATAAATACCCAATTTTTCCCCTGTCGGGAAATTTCCAAGTGTTGGATTTTTCCGTAGTTTAACGACGTTCTAACTAGTGCAAGTAACGCGATGGACCCTCTAGAAGACAACAAACCTTAACTCGATTATGTGACCGTATTGAACCGCCCTTTGAACCTTCGGGTTTGGGGCAGTACGGCGTGCCACATGTGAGGCGTTGGCTTGACCCTTCTACGGCTGGACCGTCGGTACTGAGGCACGAACTGAATGTTGTTAGACTTATTTCATGTGTTGATCTGTATCGGGAAAGGTTGGGTGTTCGATTGTTCGATCGGAAAGTTTGACATTTTCTATTTATCCGGAATGGGATACAATAATTGGAATTCACAATAAGTTATGAGATAACTGAATGAATGTTATAAACATAGCAGTTTAGTCTCACTTGATCGGTTGCCACGGAATTTTGATGTGATCAAAAGTCCGTCGCAATCACGTAGCGTACGCGGATACTCGCCGGGTAAACTTAATAGACAGCCTCATCCCATAGCCCCGACCAAGTAACTGTAGGAGAATCCCGTCGCCGAAAGCATCCGTTCGGGTGCTTGCGGCAGCGGTGTTCCGCCTTGGTGCACTTCGTCGACGGTATCGGGGGTGCGGCTGCCTACTAAAGTTTGCGACGAGCATTCGATCAGGATGTCGGGAATCTTGTTGGATTGCCCGACTTTATATTGAAAAGTGTTTTCGATTTTGAGACTAAAATGCGGGGTTTATAATTGTTAGGCATGTGATGTCTAAGGTATTCATTTGATTAGGCATGCAATGTCTATGCAGATTGCGGATTCCAACTGTTGTAGTTTTACACTTTTTTTTCTGTGACCGTAAGTGTAATATGTGATATCGCCGGTTTCGTTGCTATATGTCAACGACAATTGGGATGCGCATATTTACTTACGTTGATGACATGTGATGTTATGTGTTGCTGGATATGTTATATTGGATCGTCGTGTTTGAATAGCCGGGGGTTTTTATGTGAGATGAGTGTTTTTCATTTTCATTCATGTAAAAACTTGTATGTAGTATTCTTTTATTGGGGCGCTTCCAGGTTGCGGAAGTTGTCACCTCTTGTATATTATTTACTTTTCCGCACTAGGATAGACCCAAGGAGGGGAGCACAAGTAACCGGGTTCTGGAGTTCAGTGGGAGACCAACTCGAGGAGTCGAGTCCGGGGCTCCTAACTCCAGAATTGGTAGGGTTGCTTGCCGCTCTCGTAGGGGTCTAGGGGTGTGGTTTTGGCTATTCATCGCGACCGTGGAATCCGTGTTTTATACTGGCTCGTATTGAAAACACGGACGTCCTAGTATATCCAATATTTCATATGATTATTCTGCTGCCATATTTGTGATCATGTGATGTTCTGTGATAGATACAGCATATAGTATATATGATATATTATATAAACGTTACTTATGTTTTACACCCGCGCTAGCCCTGCCCTGCTCTGCCGTTAGTTACCTAACCTAACGGTGCACGAGGGGACATCGAGGCGAATGCGGATGGCATAAGTGTACGTCGTATCTATCTGTGATGTTTAGGTACATTAAATGATGGGACTTCATTAATGTGATTAATGAAATAAAAGAAACCTAAGATGTTGTAGAATCGAATTTCAAAATAAAACAGGTAGCTACAGTTCTTGCTTTGCACAGCGGTATATGAGATATATCCTGCACCTTATTCGATGAGGAAAGGACCGAGATCCCTTCACCGGGAGTGACTCCTTTAGCAATAACTGGCAGATGCTACATACTCGGTTTGTCTTTTGATTGCTTTTAAGAGTTTTTGCTTTGCACAGAGATATATATGATATATCCCGCACCTCATTCGACGAGGAAAGGACCGACGATCCCTTCACCGGGAGTGACTCCTTTAGCAAAACTAGAAAAGCCTAAAAAACACTCCATTTCAAAATTCATTTGATTCTACAACGATATCAAGTTCATTACGCAATAGGTTTTCAGAAAAACCTGTCGTAGCCCTCCGTCATTTCAGATAAATCCTGTTTAGTATTCGTGCTGCGTTTGTTGACCTTGTCAAGGCGCAGTGTGCGGTAGCTAACCAGTATTTATCTACTTATGCATATGATGCAGATTGGGTTAGGGTAGTCGTGCGGCCTTGTTGACCTTGTCAAGGGTCGTGCGGGTGGGTTTGATTCAATCAAGAAATGACGGGTTGAACTTGACTTGCGGTCTATGGTTTGTTGACCTTGTCAAGGTCATAGATCGTTCGGGGCAAAATATTATCGGAAATTTCAAGTGTTGAAATTTGCAATGAGATTGCATACCTTCTATGAGATAGTTGGATCCCGATACCTGCTGCGAGTAAGAGTTACTCCTGGGAGAGTTTTATACATTACAATTAGCCGATCAAGTAGGTGTCTAGAAAGGTGTCAACGGGGTTACGCCTCTGGAAAAACGAGGTTTATATTAATTAGGTTCGTGCGAAAGCACGGGGGACCTCCCTCAAAGTACCGACACTGGCCTGGCTGAAAGATTGGCGAACTTGTAGTGTATAATTAATCCCGGCTAGTCTTTCCTTTTAGGGTTTGAAGGAAGATTTGATAAAAAGCAGTGGGAGCCATCCTGATTAGATAAAATAATAACCAATCTATTCTTGCAAGAGCATACGCTGAGTGTTTTCTTCTCTCTCTCTCCAGGTAGCGACCATATCACGCCTTAATCAAGATAATAAAATGGATATTTGACCGAACCCGCTTGTTATACTGTGCTGGGGAACGTTGGTCCCGCTCCAACTTATAATTGTTATAAGACAGAGCAGGAAATTGGGGATTACCAGATTTCCCGTGCCGCCCAAACGAAGAAAGTGCATATGATGCATCTCCTTCGGGTGTGTTCATTATACAGAACTGTTTCTCAGTATTCTTTACGTCCTGGGTATATGATACCGGATCAGGATCCCAGATATGTAATCTGTTACATGGGCTACAGATAGGCAAAGAACTGAGAACGGGTGATAAGTTTCATGAGGCAGAAAACGGGGCAAGTGTTGCAGCCAAGTCTGTTGGTCACTGTCACCCTGTATTATCAATACATTGATTCTGAACGTATGTTATTAGGTACCGAACCTGATATACAAAATCATATCTGTCTCTTTGTTAGTAAAGAAACGATACAATTTTGTATTGTTGGATAATGTTTTGAACATTTCCTATATCAAAAGTTGATCGGATCAGGCACGTTATCTAAAAGCGTTGATGTTCTAAATCAAACTACAGTTCTTAGTATATGGAACACACACAAGAGGAAGAGTTCAGAAATGAACGAATCCTTCTTGAGGCATTGTAGACTAGGTCATATCAATGCGACCCGACTAGCTAGAGTTACATATAGATGCATATTTAAATCAGTTTGAATTTACATCTTGTGAAACTCGCCAGTCATGTCACAAAGATAAGATGACCATAGCTCCGTTTACTGGGAACAGAGAAAGAGTTAGTGAACTCTTGGGATTGATACATGTTGATGTATGTAAGGTCCCCTGTCTACACATGCCAGGACCGGTTCTTTATACTTCATTACGTTCTCTGATAATCTCTCAAGATTCAGACATATGTTCCTGTTGAAACACAAGTCTGAACCTTTTGAGATATTCACAGAATATAAGTTAGAAGTAGAGAACCAATACGGGTATAAGTATTATGTCATTTGATGAGATCAAGGAGGAGAATACTTGAGCACGGAAATCCTGGACTATTCTAAAGGAGAATGAGATTCTCTCTCAGTATTACTCCTCCGTATACACCATAGCACGATGGTATATCGGGGCGGAGCAATCACACCCTATTTGATATGGTGTGCTCTATGATGAGTACTACTGAGTTACCTATTTCCTTTTTGGGTGTTATGCACTTGAGAAGTTGCATACCTATTGAATAGGGTTCCAATCAAATCAGTTGCCTACCACTTCATATGTGATATGGAATGGGAAGAGCCCATGTCTTAAGATAGTTAAGATTTGGGGTTGTCCGGCCCATGTCTAAAAGCAAAATCCGGACAAGCTCGAGGCAAGGTCTGTTATGTACAACTGGAAAGGTTCCAGCTATACAAACAACAGCAGATGATTTGGTAGAACCAAAGGATTCAGTAGATACCAACGAACCTCAGCCTCTCCGCCGATCTAGTAGGGTTCCTCACCCACCTGAGAGATACTTCGGTTTCTCTATAACAGTGGGAGCGAGGATTGCATCATGAGATGATGACCCAACTAGTTTCGAGCTGGCCATCGAGAGTAAGACTCTGTAAGAATGGCTGGATGTTTAGCGATCTGAGATGGAATCCATGTACACCAACAAAGTATGGACTTTGGTTGCAATATCTGAAGGGTTAAATCCCCATCAGGAGCAAGTATATCTTGAGAAGATTACTTGGTGTAGATGGAAAGGTTGAGACTTTCAAAGCTAGACTAGTTAAAGGTTTTCGTCATCGACCAGGCGTGGATAATGATGAAACCTTTTCCAGTACCTATGCTTAAGTCCATCCAGATACTACTTGCCACGGCTACATACCATGACTACGATATCTGGTGGTTGGGTGTCATGACTGCTTTTCTAAATGATGTTTTAGAAGAGTGCGTCTATAAGTACACAGCCAGAGGGCTTCGTAGACAGTGGGAGCAGCGGAAACGTGTGCAAGATGTTTTATATGATAAAACAGGCATCGCGGAGTCGAAACATCTGTTTTGATGAAATAGTCAAAGAGTTTGACATCATCAAAATGGTAGATGAACCTTGTATATACAAAAAGGTAGTAGGGAGTATGGTGATGATCCTCGTAGAGTACGTGGATGACATACTCTTGATAAGAAAGGAGTTTCTTATGCTACGCTCGATCAATCTCCGCTTATCACTGTAATTCTCCAATATAGGATCAAAGTGATACCTCCTAAATCCTGAGTTTTGGATCTATGAGATAGATTTAATTGGATGATAGGATTCTCACTAGTTGTAGTAAGATGATATCAATCGATCCTGGGGAGAATCACTGGAAGGGTTCCAGGGTGATAAAGACGACTGAATGTCAGTCGCAGGCATTGTCTTTACCCTCAGTAAAGGGATGGTATGTTGGAAGGGTTCCAAGCTAGATACCGTGACATACTAGACGATAAAGGCAGGATACATCGCTACTTAAGATGCTACCAAAGAGGATGTTTGGGTGTAAATTAGTTCATGAGATGAACTACGTTCCAACCATTGTGAGACAATGGAGTTGTGATTTATGCCAAGGAACGCCGGTCCCATCGGTGATCCAGACATATCCTAAGGCAGTATCACTTGATCATGGAGATGGTTGATCTCCAGGGGATCGAGGTCAGGAGAGTAGACTCAGATGACAACACAGCGGATCCACTCACAAAGGCCTGTTCCCAGAGAGAGATTTTTATGGGATGGTTGAGTATGAGATACTACAACCACTGCTACAGATGGCCCTAGTGCAAGTGGGAGATTGTTAGTTATATGTATGCCCTAGAGGCCATTACTATACATAGGATGTATATTGTAGTGGATGCTTGGACATATATAGGGAGGACTTTCTTGCTCGACATGATAGTATGCTATCTGGTTAATCTTTACCTTAACGTGTACAATGATTGTCTCCCTGTTACATGTTGGTAAAGCCCTTAGGATCTGTACTTGACTACCTGGACTATGATGCGGATCATACTAGTGGGGACATGGTAGTCCATAAGTACATCCTTCAAAGTCCCTAGTCGTGGGTGTATCGAGACGGGGCATCGATATACCAGAGTAGACTAGCGTGTACCTTCTCGACCCATACAGATGGGCGATGGATGATCCCATATCCATTGGTGTTTGACATCAGGGATGATATACGGGTGCTCAGTGGAGACTGGGTACACTGGACGGACTCACCGAGAACTCCCAGATGGTACTATACCTCACGTCAGATGGCAGTTCTCTGGTGACACTGGTACAGAGTAGTCTGTTGACCCGAGATCGTCATAGAGTCTTGTGTGGTTCCCACTGTGCTTTGATTTCCATCTTACCATGTCCAAGAGGGCGTGCAAAACGGTGGTTTTTGGGTACAGTCCCGAGTCACATGGAGGCAGTGAGCGATAGGAGGGGATTCGTCTCTCCCGGTATAGGGGGTTGATGTTGCGCTGTATTCGATTGGCTATAACAGGAAATCCCTGGCCAGGGTTGCTGAGATTTACTGGTAAGTGTTACCAGTAGTTTCTCGAATTGTTATAGACCTCATATCGACACGACTTATCGAGCTATTGGGGTCTGACGTTTACCACCCCTAGGCGAGATATGCGACATATCAGACGATCAGACCGGACTGTACGGTAGTGTTACTGGTCGGATTCACTGGAGTGTAAGCGGGCTTGCTCGTCGATCTTCAGATCGCTCAATACCCGGGTGGCCGTTACGTTTAGCAGACCGCTTGCGGCTTGTGGGTGTTTGATATGATCATCACCTGCTGCCGGCGTATTGACGAGTCTTTAGAGTCCTACACAGAGGTTTCCTGGCTCATGCGAAACGAAATAGGAGCGCATATGAGATATGTGCGGGACCGAGAATAATACGAGTATGTGATACTATATTCGATTCTCGCGATGTGACATTGATCGGTTATATGCGATATAGCCGGGTTATCGGATCAAGTGTTGATTCGATAAGATGTTACTAATGATACCAGTCGGTTATGTGCGTCATGACCGGATCGTTAAATCAAGTGTTGATTTAATGATTTAATGCATAATTATATATTTGATATATTACTTTGCATTAACCAGTATCGGTTCACTTTAAATGGATTTTCTCACTCGGGTGTGCGCATTGCATATGCGATATGATTTTGTGCACTTTATTGTATCATGTTTGATGATGCATGATTGCTAGGTTATGTGTAAAGAATTTAACCAAAGTTATTTAAATGGTTAAGGGTTTTACTTATTCATTAATTAGTCTTTTTATTTTTGGAAAAAGGAAAAGAAATGAGAGAAAAATGGTGGCTTATTTTGTTTGCACTTGAAGCTTCATGAAGCTTTTATGATGCAACCATTTTTGTCTCATCTCCTAAACCCTAACCATTCCTTTAACCTTGGTCAACTCTCTACACATAACTAGAGTTAAAGTTATGATAAGTTTGGATTTTATTTTTGATTTGAATTAACTTATCATATCATTCTTCTTCTTCTTCCTTCAACTCAAGAAGAAAACCTAAGGTCCATCAATGGTGATTGATGCATATGAGTGAGAAATCCAATTCTAAAGTTTACCCACTTCCTATTTCTTCATCCTCTACCTCTTGCCAAGTAGTAGAGTGTGTTTCCTTCACAAGTTTTTATGGCTTGGTGAAGGTGGAGCTTGATTTAGCGATGCCTCGACGTAGATCATCTTCGGCATGGACATCGACGACCTAGCTCGCTTTTTCTCCGACGAAGCCGACTCTAGAGCCCGGATTCCTTTTGGACAGCGGAGACAACTTCGTTGCGGAGCTACGGAGGTGGAGCACCGGATCTACAAAGGTTGTATTTCCGATATCCCATTAGTTAAGTTGTTAACTAGTATGTTTTTCGCCTAGACATCTAGCAAACGATCCGTAGTTTAGGGTTTCCCGGCACCGAATTTTTGAAATTGGCAGGTCGATGCCTTTAGAGACCTCACTAGGGTGCCTAGGAATCCTATAATGATAGGATGCCTTTAGAGACCTCACTAGAGGTTTCCTGGCTCAAGCGAAACGAAATCGGAGCGCATATGAGATATGTGCAGGACCGAGAATAATGCGTGTATGTGATACCGTATTCCATTCTCGCGATGGATGTATCGATTGGTTGTATTCGATATAACCTAGATATCGAATCAAGGATTGATTCGATAAACCGATACATTGGATACTAGTCGGTTATATGCGATATGACCGGATCGTTAAATCAAGTGTTGATTTAATGATTTAATGTATAATTATATATTTGATATATTACTTTGCATCAACTAGTATTGGTTCACTTTAAATGGATTTTCTCACTTGATGTGCAAATTGTATATGTGATATACTTTTGTGCACATATTTGTATCATGTTTGATGATACTTGATCACTTTGTTAAGTGTAAAGAATTAAAACCATGGTTAAGTATTGATTAGGGTTTTGCATATTCATTTGTTTATTTATTTATTTATTTGGAAATGATTTAATGAGAATGGTGGCTTTCTTTTGTCATTAGTTGAAGCTTCATGAAGCCTTGACTTTTGCAACCATTCTTGTCCTCATGCTTAACCCTAACTCTCCAAATGACCATGGTTTATTCTCTACACTTAACCCTAGTTAGATTATGATAAGTATGAATTTTTCTTTTCATTTTAAAGAACTTATCATAAAACTAGCTTCATCTTCTCCTTCTTCTTCAAGATAGAAACCTTGATGCCATCAATGGCAACTTGAGTTCTAGTGAGAGAAATCCAATTCTAAAGTGAACCCACCTCCTATTTCTTCACCCTCTACCTCTTGCCAAGTTGTTTTGGGTGTTTTCTTCATAAGTTTCACAACTTTGTGAAGTCGGAGCTTGAACTTGTGATGCCTCGACGTAGATCGTCTTTGATACGAAGCCGACGACCTAGCTCGCCCGTTTCTCCGATGAAGCCGACGATTGAGTTCGGGATTCATGATGGACAGCGAGAGGACACCCACGTGGAGCTAAGAAAGTGGAGAACCGGATCTACAAAGGTTGTAGCATCTAACTTTTAGTTAAGTAGTTAACTAGATTTTCTTTTCGCCTAAACATCTAGTCTACGATCCGTATTAGGGTTTCTCGGCACCCACAAAATTTTAAATTGGCATGGTTGATGCCTTGTGAGACCTCTATAGTGTGCCTAGGAACCCTACACGACCAAGTGACTGTAGGAGAACCCCGTCGCAGAAAGCATCCGTTTGGGTGCTTGCGGTAGCGGTGTTCCGCCTTGGTGCACTTCGTCGACGGTATCGGGGGTGCGGCCGTCTACTGAAGTTTGCGACGAGCATTCGATCAGGATGTCGGGAATCTTGTTGAATTGCCCGACTTGATATTGAAAAGAGTTTTCGATTTTGAGACTAAAATGCGGGGTTTATAATTGTTAGGCATGCGATGTCTAAGTAATTCATTTGGTCAGGCATGAGATGTCTGAGGTGCTTGCGGATTCCAACTATTGTAGTTTTACACTTTCTTTTCTGTGACCGTAAGTGTAATATGTGATATCGCCGGTTTCGTTGCTATATGTCAACGACAATTGGGATGCGCATATTTACTTACGTTGATGACATGTGATGTTATGTGTTGCTGGATATGTTATATTGGATCGTCGTGTTTGAATAGCCAGGGGTTTTTATGTGAGATGAGTGTTTTTCATTTTCATTCATGTAAAAACTTGTATTTAATATTCTTTTATTGGGGCACTTCCAGGTTGCGGAAGTTGTCACCTTTTGTATATTATTTACTTTTCCGCATTAGGATAGACCCAAGGAGGGGAGCACAAGTAACCGGGTTCTGGGGTCCAGTGGGAGACCAACTCGAGGAGTCGAGTCCGGGTCTCCTAACCCTAGAATTGGTAGGGTTGCTTGCCGCTCTCGTAGGGGTCTAGGGGTGTGGGATTGGCTATTCATCGCGACCGTGGAATCCGTGTTTTATACTGGCTCGTATTGAAAACACGGACGTCCTAGTATATCCAATATTTCATATGTTTCTTCTGCTGCGATACCTGTGATGTGATCATGTGATGTTCTGTGATAGATACAGTATATAGTATATATGATATATTATATAGGCGTTACTTATGTTTTACACCCGCGCTAGCCCTGCCTCGCTCTTCCGTTAGTTACCTAACCTAACGGTGCACGAGGGGACATCGAGGCGAATGCGGATGGCATAAGTGTACGTCGTATTTATCTGTAATGTTTAGGTACTTAAATGATGGGACTTCATTAATGTGATTAATGAAAGTAAAAGAAACCTAAAGATGTTGTAGAATCGAATTTCAAAAAAAAACAGGTAGCTACAGTTCTTGCTTTGCACAGAGGTATATGTGATATATCCTGCACCTTATTCGATGAGGAAAGGACCGAGATCCCTTCACCGGGAGTGACTCCTTTAGCAATAACTGGCAGATGCTGCACACTCGGTTTGTCTTTTGATTGCTTTTAAGAGTTCTGCTTTGCACAGTGATATATATGATATATCCCGCACCTCATTCGACGAGGAAAGGACCGACGATCCCTTCACCGGGAGTGACTCCTTTAGCAAAACTAAAAAAGCCTCAAAAACATTCCATTTTTAAATTCATTCGATCCTACAACGATATCAAGTTCATTATGCAAAAGGTTTTCTTAAAAACCTGACGTAGCCCTCCGTCATTTCAGATAAGTCCTAGTTAGTATTCGTGCTGCGTTTGTTGACTCAGTCAAGGCGTACTGTGTCGTAGCTGATTAGTGCTTATCTGCAAAGCATATGATGCGATTGGATTAGGGTAGTCGTGCGGCCTTGTTGACTCAGTCAAGGGTCGTGCGGGTGGGTTTAATTCAATCGAGAAATGACGGGTTGAACTTTACTTGTGGTCTATGATTTGTTGACTCAGTCAAGGTCATAGATCGCTTGGGGCAAAATATTATCGGGAATTTCAAGTGTTGAAATTTGTAATGAGATTGCATACTTTCTATGAGATAGTTGGATCCCGATACCCGCTGCGAGTAAAAGTTACTCCTGGGAGAGTTTTACACATTACAATTAGCCGATCAGGTAGGTGTCTAGAAAGGTGTTAACGAAGTTACGCCTCTGGGAAAATGAGGTTTACATTAATTAGGTTCGTGCGAAAGCACGGGGGACCTCCCTCAAAGTACCGACACTGGCTTGGCTGAAAGATTGGCGAACTTGTAGTGTGTAATTAATCCCGGCTAGTCTTTCCTTTTAGGGTTTGAAGGAAGATTTGATAAAAAGCAGTGGGAGCCATCCTGATTAGATAAAATAATAACCAATCTATTCTTGCAAGAGCGCACGCTGAGTGTTTTCTTCTCTCTCTCTCCAGGTAACGACCATATCACGCCTTAATCAAGATAATAATACGGATTATTGACCGAACCCGCTTGTTATACTGAGCTGGGGAACGTTGGTCCCGCTCCAACTTATAACTGTTATAAGACAGAGCAGGAAATTAGGGATTACCAGAATTCCCGTGCCGCCCAAACGAAGAGAGTGCATGCTGATGCATCATCTTCGGGTGTGTTCATTACAAAGAACTGTTTCTCAGTATCCTTTACGTCCTGGGTATGTGATACCAGATCAGGATCCCAGATATGTAATCTGTTACATAGGGCTACAGAAAGGTAGAGAACTGAGAACGGGTGATAAGTTTCATGAGGCAGAAAACGGGGCAAGTGTTGCAGCCAAGTCTGTTGGTCACTGTCACCCTGTATTACCAATACATTGATTCTGAACGAATGTTATTAGATACCGAACCTGATATACAAAATCATATCTGTCTCTTTGTTAGTAAAGAAACGATAAAATTTTGTATTGTTGGATAATGTTTTGAACATTTCCTATATCAAAAGTTGATCGGTTCAGGCACGTTATCTAAAAGCATTAATGTTCTAAATCAAACTACAGTTCTTAGTATACAGAACACACACAGGAGGATGAGTTCAGAAATGAACGAATCCTTCTTGAGGCATTGTAGACTAGGTCATATCAATGTGACCCGACTAGCTAAAGTTACATGTAGATGCATATTTAAATCAGTTTGAATCTACATCTTGTGAAACTTGCCAGTCATGTCACAAAGATATAATGACACCAGCTCTGTTTATTGGAAACAGAGAAAGAGTTAGTAAACTCTTGGGATGATACATGTTGATGTATGTAAGGTCCCCTGTCTACACATGCCAAGACCGGTTCTTTGTACTTCATTACATTCTCTGATAATCTTTCGAGATTCAGACCTATGTTCCTGTTGAAACACAAGTCCGAACCTTTTGAGATATTCACAGAATATAAGTTAGAAGTAGAGAACCAATAAGGGTATAAGTATTATGTCCTTTGATGAGATCAAGGAGGAGAATACTTGGGTGCGGAATTCCTGGACTATTCTAAAGGAGAATGAGATTCTCTCTCAGCATTACTCCTCCGTATACACCATAGCACGATGGTATATCGGGGCGGAGCATCTGCACCCTATTCGATATGGTGCGCTCTATGATGAGTACTACTGAGTTACCTATTTCCTTTTGGGAGTTATGCACTTGAGAAGCTGCATACCAATTGAATTGGGTTCCAATCAAATCTATTGCCTACCGCTTCATATGTGATATGGAAAGGGAAGAGCCCATATCTTAAGTTGGTTAAGATTTGGGGTTGTCCGGGCTATGTCTAAAAGCATAATCCGGACAAGCTCGAGGCAAGGTTTGTTATGTACAACTAGAAAGGTTCCAGCTATACAAATAACAGCAGATGATTTGGTAGAACCAAAGGATTCAATAGTTACCAACGAACCTCAGCCTCTCCGCCGATCTAGTAGGGTTTTCTCACCCACCTGAGAGATACTTCGGTTTCTCTATGACAGTGGGAGCGAGGAATGCATCATGAGATGATGACCCAACTAGTTTCGAGCTGGCTATCAGGAGTGGGACTCTGTAAGAATGGCTGGATGCTTAGTGATCTGAGATGGAATCCTAATACACCAACAAAGTATGGACTTTGGTTGCTATATCTGAAGGGTTAAATCCCCATCAGGAGCAAGTATATCTTGAGAAGATTACTTGGTGTAGATAGAAAAGTTGAGACTTTCAAAGCTAGACTTGTTAAAGCTTTTCGTCATCGACCAGGCATGGATTATGATGAAACCTTTTCAAGTGGCTATACTTAAGTCCATCCAGATCCTACTTGCCATGGCTACATACCATGACTACGATATCTGGTGGTTGGGTGCCATGACTACTTTTCTAAATAATGATTTAGAAGAGAACGTCTATAAGAACACAGCCAGAGGGCTTCGTAGACAGTGGGAGCAGCGGAAACGTGTACAAGATGTTTTATGTGATAAAGCAGGCATCGCGGAGTTGGAACATCTGTTTTGATGTAGTAGTCAAACAGTTTGACATCATCAAAATGGTAGATGAACCTTGTATATACAAAAGGGTAGTAGGGAGTATGGTGATGATCCTCGTAGAGTACGTGGATGACATACTCTTGACAGGGAAAGAGTTTCCTATGCTACGCTCGATCAATCTCCGCCTATCACAATGATTCTCCACATAGGATCAAAGTGATACCTACTAAATCCTGGGTTTTGGACCTATGAGATAGATCTAAATGGATGTTAGAATACTCACTAGCTGTAGTGAGATGGTATCAATTGATCCTGGGAAGAATCACTGGAAGTGTTCCAGGGTGATAAAGACGACTGAATGTCAGTCACAGGCATTGTCTTTACCCTTAGTAAAGGGACGGTATATTGGAAGAGTTCCAAGCTAGATACCGTGGCATACTAGACGATAAAGGCTGGATACATCGCTACTTAAGATGCTACCAAAGAGGCAGTCTGGGTGTATATTGGTTCATGAGATGAACTACGTTCCAACCATTGTGAGACAATGGAATTGTGGCTTATGCCAAGGAACGCCGGTCCCATCAGTGATCCAGACATATTCTAAGGCAGTGTCACCTGATCATGGAGATGGTTGATCTCCAGGGTGATCGAGGTTTGGAGAGTAGACTCAGAGGACAAACACAGCGGATCCACTCACAAAGGCCTGTTCTCAGAGAGAGATTTTTATGGGATGGTTGAGTATGAGATACTACAACCACTGCTATCAGATGGCCCTAGTGCAAGTGGGAGATTGTTAGTTATATGTATGCCCTAGAGGCCATTACTATACATAGGATGTATATTGTAGTGGATGCTTGGACATATATAGGGAGGACTTTCTTGCTCGACATGATAGTATGCTATCTGGTTGCTCTTCACCTTAACGTGTATACTGACAGTCTCTCTGTTACATGTTGGTAAAGCCCCTAGGATGTGTACTTGACTACCTGGACTATGATGCGGATCATACTAGTGGGGACAGGGTAGTCCATAAGTATATCCTTCAAGGTCCCTAGTCATGGGTATATCGAGACGGGGCATCGATATACCAGAGTAGACTGGCGTATACCTTCTCGACCCATACAGATGGGCGATGGATGATCCCATATCCATTGGTGTTTGACATCAGAGATGATATACGGGTGCTCAGTGGAGACTGGGTACACTGGACGGACTCGCCGAGAACTCCCAGATGGTATTATACCTTACGTCAGATGGCAGTTCTCTGGTGACACTGGTACAGAGTAGTCTGTTGACCCGAGATCGTCATAGAGTCTTGTGTGGTTCCCACTGTGCTTTGATTTCCACCTTACCACGTCCAAGAGGGCGTGCAAAACGGTGGTTTTTGGGTACAGTCCCGAATCACATTGAGGCAATGAGCGATAGGAGGGGATTCGTCTCTCCCGGTATAGGGAGTTGATGTTGCGCTGTGTTCGATTGGCTATAACAGGAAATCCCTGGCCAGGGTTGCTGAGATTTACTGGTAAGTGTTACCAGTAGTTTCTCGAATTGTTATAGACCTCATATCGACACGACTTATCCAGCTATTGGGGTCTGACGTTTACCACCCCTAGGCGAGATATGCGACATATCAGACGATCAGACCGGACTGTACGGTAAGTGTTACTGGTTGGATTCACAGGAGTGTGAGCGGGCTTGCTCGTCGATCTTCTGATCGCTCAATACCCGGGTGGCCGTTACGTTTAGCAGACCGCTTGCGGCTTGTGGGTGTTTGATATGATCATCACCTGCTGCCGGCATATTGACGAGTCTTTAGAGTCCTACACAGAGGTTTCTTGGCTCAAGCGAAACGAAATAGGAGCGCATATGAGATATGTGCGGGACCGAGAATAATGCGTGTATGTGATACCGTATTCCATTCTCGCGATTTGTGACATTGATCGGTTATATGCGATATAGCCGGGTTATCGGATCAAGTGTTGATTCGATAAGTTGTTACTATTGATACTAGTCGGTTATGTGCGACATGACCGGATCATTGAATCAATTGTTGATTTAATGATTTAATGTATAATTATATATATTTAATATATTACTTTGCATTAACTAGTATTGGTTCATTTTAATAGGATTTTCTCACTTGATGCACATTGTATATGTGATATATTTTTGTGCACCTTTTTGTATCATGTTTGATGATACATGCTCACAAGGGTTTGTGTAAAGATTAAACCATGGTTGTGTAATGGTTAGGGTTTTCTTTTGCTTAATCATTTATTTATTTTGTTTATTTATTTTGCAAAATAAATGAATGGTGGCTTTCTTTGGATGCTAGTTGAAGTTTCTTGAAGCTTTGACTATGTGACCATTTTGTCTCATGCTTAACCCTAACCACTTCACTTAACCTTGGTTCATTCTCTACACTTAACCATGGTAACTATTATGATAAGAATGAATGGGATTATCTTTTCAAGTTAATCTTTTTATTCTATCATAATATCTTCATCTTCTTCTTCTTCTTCTTGAAGAAGAAACCTTCCTCCATCAATGGCAACTCTTGAAAATGAGTGAGAAATCCAATTCTAAAGTGAACCCACTTCCTATTTCTTCATCCTCTACCTCTTGCCAAGCAGTAGAGTGTGTTTTCTTCACAAGTTTCATGACTTGGTGAAGTGGGAGCTTGATCTAGTGATGCCTCGACGTAGATCATCTTCGGCACGAAGCCGACGACATTGCCCGCCCATTTCTCCGATGAAGCCGACGCTAGAGCCCGGGTTTCCATTTGGACAGCGAGGAGACTTCATTGCGGAGCTATGGAGGTGGAGGACCGGATCTACAAAGGTTGTATTTCCGTTCTTTTAGTTTAGTTGTAAACTAGTTTCATTGTTTCGCCTAAACTTCTAGCCAATGATCCGTATTAGGGTTTCTCGGCACCGTAATTTTTGAAATTGGCATGGTTGATGCCTTGTGATACCTCATTAGTGTGCATAGGAACCCTACACTTCGATGACCTCATACATGAAATCGTCGAATGTTATATCGACGACCTCGTGGTGAAAAGCAAATCATACGAGGAACATTTAGAGCATCTGAAGATCGTATTTCAACGCCTTCGGCAATACAACCTGAAGATGAACCCTCTCAAATGCACGTTTAGAGTTTCCTCGGGCAAATTCCTAGGATTCATTGTCCGACACCAAGGTATCGAGATAGATCCGTCGAAGATCAAAGCGATTATGGAAATGCCTCCGCCAAGGACTCTCAAGCAATTGCGGTCTCTCCAAGGGAAGCTCGCGTATATCCGGCGATTTATAGCCAATCTCTCAGGCAAGTACCGTCCTTACAGCCACCTGATGAAAAAGGGAACCCCTTTCGTCTGGGATCGCAAATGCCAAAGCGCGCTGGATGAAATCAAGCAGTACCTACAGAATCCGCCAGTACTGGCCGCTCCGGTCAAGGGAAAGCCTCTCATTCTCTATACAACAGCCCTCGAAGGTTCTTTAGGTGTATTATGGGCACAAGAGAACGACCAAGGGAAGGAGAGAGCCCTCTACTATTTGAGTCGAGTTTTACTGGGGGCAGAAAGCAATTATTCGCCCATCGAAAAACATTGCCTAGCATTGATCTTCGCAATAACGAAGCTCAGACACTATGCATTGGCATATGAAGTCCGTCTCATATCGAAGGTGGACCCTCTAAAGTATTTGATGTCAAAGGCCATATTGACGGGACGACTCGCTAAATGGGCCTTTCTCTTGATGGAGTTCTCAATAACTTATCAGCCTCTTAAGGCAGTGAAAGGCCAGGCCATCGTTGACTTCCTCACTGAGCATCCGATACCTACCGATTCTCCTCTGAATTGCGAACTTCCAGACGAGTATGCGTTTGACACAATCGGCGGGGATGATACCCGGTGGGAACTTTACTTCGATGGAGCATCCTCCATGAAGAAGCACAAGCAAAGCACCCCTATAATCAAATCAGGGGTATGCCTCATCTTCGTAACTCCACAATGAGGGATAATGCGCTTTTCCTTCTCCTTAACAGAGGCGAGGACAAACAATGAAGCCGAGTATGAAACTTTGATAGCAGGTCTCAAGATCGCCATCGACATGGGGATTGAGAACCTCCTCATATACGGAGACTCCCAACTGGTCGTTAGTCAAGTAAACGGCGACTATCAAACATGCAAACCAGAACTGGTGAAGTACGGCGAGAGGGTACAGCAACTGCTGACCCAAATACCTTCCTACACCTTGGAAAGCATACCGCGTGCGGAAAATAGCAAAGCGGGTGCATTAGCCAAGCTTGCTAAAGAATTGGCCGATGAGAACCTCAATGACGTAAGAATCGTGGTACAAAGCCGTCGGGTTCTTGCACCGGCAGAAATATCTCCGGAGTCGTTCGAGGAAAAGGGAGCGACCGATCAAATGGCTCTACAAGTAAAAGACCAAGAAAAGGTTGAGAATTGGAGATAAGTCTTTATAAACTACTTCAAATCCCGTCGAACGCCTGAAGAAGCGTCCTCAAAACATCAGCTCATGAAGCGAGCCTTATCTTTTGCCTTTGTCAATGATACTCTATACAAGAGGTCATTTGATTCTCTGTGGTTAAGATGCCTGGGACATGAAGAAACAAAAAGAGTCATCCAAGAAACTCACGATGGACTCTGCGGTTCTCACCAAGCCGGGCCGAAGATGAAGCTGAAGATCAAACAGATAGGTTATTATTGGCCTACGATGATCCAAGACTGCCTCGAATACGCGAAGCAGTGCCATTCGTGCCAGATTCATGGAGATTTTATCCATCAACATCCGAATCCACTACATCCAACAGTGGCTAGCTGGCCGTTCGAAATGTGGGGGACTGACATAATCGGGCCCATCGAACCAGCATCGTCCAGAGGACATCGATTCATTCTGGCGACAACTGATTGCTTCTCCAAATGGGCAGAAGCAGTACCGCTGAGGGAAGTGAAGACGGAAAATATTCTCCATTTCTTCAAGACACACGTCATTTATCGGTTTGGCACTCCGAGACGAATCATCTCCGATAATGGGCCAGCCTACAGAAGCCACAAAATCAGCCGCTTCGCACAACAAGACCTTGACAAAGATCATGAAAAAGACGGTATCCCGAAATAAGAAGGACTAGCACGAGAGACTACATGAAGCTCTCTGGGCGTACCGAACGGCGTTCAAAACAGCCACAAATACAACGCCGTACGTATTGGTATTCGGTATAGAGGCGGTACTCCCCCTCGAGATAGAGTTATCCTCTTTACGAGTGGCAGTTCATTACGAGCTAACGAAAGAAGAAAACGCTCACCTTCGGCTTGAGGAGCTCGATGCCCTTGATGAAACCCGGCTCATAGCGCAACAAAATCTGGAGGCTTATAAAGCAAAGATGACGCGCTCATATGAAAGATTGACTAGGCCGAGGACATTCCGCCAAGGCGAACTCGTGCTAGTGGTCAAAAGACCTATGATCCCCAATCGTGCTAAACGAGGAAAATTCGAGCCGAATTATGAAGTCCCGTATATTATAGACAAGGTCTACCAGGGTGGGGCCTATCTACTCATGGACATGCATGGTGAAAGACCTTTCAGGCCAATAAATAGTCGCTTCCTGAAGAAATACTATGCTTGACGAGTCATGGCCTAGGTCAATGATAGATGACGACGGCTATGTCCGCTCGCTATCTTCCTAAGCCCAAACTCTATAAGTAGTAACCGGCTTCCTTTACAAGGGACCGAAACGTCCTTAAACTAACAACGGACCGAAACGTCCTTAAACTAACAGCGGACCAAAACGTCCTTAAACTAACAAGGGACCGAAACGTCCTTAAACTAACAGCAGACCGGAACGTCCTTAAACTAACAAGGGACCAAAACGTCTTTAAACTAACGACGGACCGAAACGTCCTTAAACTAACATCGGACCGAAACGTCCTTAAACTAACAACGGACCAAAATGTCCTTAAACTAACGACGGACCGAAACGTCCTTAAACTAACGGTGGACCACTATGTCCTAAAACTGGCTATTGACCGAGACGTCGATAAACTACTGTGGATTGCAGCATCCCAAGGCTGGCACAAAAAGAATAAAAGAATAAAAAAAAGAAGGAATAAAAAAAAAAGAAAACGGTATGTCCATAAGTAAAATGGGCACGGATGAAAACCCGAAAGGGCTCCGTGAGTAAAAACAGCAGGGCTACCGGCGAGTTTTGTGAAAACCCGAAAGGGCGCAATCTCGTTAGAATAAAAAAAAGGAGAAAAAAAAAACGGTAGGTCCATAAGCAAAATGGGCACGGATGAAAACCCGAAAGGGCTCCGTGAGTAAAAACAGCAGGGCTACCGGCGAGTTTTGTGAAAACCCGAAAGGGCGCAATCTTGTTAAAAGACACTTGCAAAATCCTCTCGACTTTGTAAGGAGAAACCACCTGCGTGAGATCCTTACGACTCACAAAGGAGCATCACACTTAGGAATCCTCACGATTCCTAAGGAGAAATTACACTTGCGAGATCCTCACGACTCGTAAGGAGAACCCTCTTATGGGACCCTCACGGCTCATAAGATTCAAAAGTCTTAAGCTACAGGGACCTAAACCTGTTCTTAAGCAGCCCCGACAACCTCCAATACTGCCCTACAAGCGGCTCAATGCTGACCCTTATATACAATCCACGGGCGCAAATAAACATTTCCCTAACAAAGTCCCATCCGTGACTAGGGATATGTCTATATGGTGAACAACCCTTGTAAGTCCTCTCGACTTATAAGGAGAAAACCCTCTTGTAAGATTCTTACGACTTATAAAAGACCGTACACTTAGGATTCCTCACGATTCCTAAGGAGAAATTACACCTACGAGATCCTCACGACTCGCAGGGAGAAGTACCTTTATGAGTCCCTTACGGCTCATGAAGTCAAAAGCCTTAGTCGACAGGATCTTAACCCTGTTTGCTAAGCCACCTTTGTTCGACATCGATAGAGGCAAATGATGATTCACTCCTGGCAATATCCCAGTCATAGCGGTGCTGATGCCGAAATCGGTGTCCAATTCCAAGCTTGCAGCAAAAAGCCAGCAAGCCACACATGCATACGAAATAGCCGAAATGATGGGGCAACTTGCAAACAAAATCAGCAAGTAAAAATGTATGCATGCAAAATAGCCGAAATGATTGGGCAACTCGGAATAAAAAGCAGCGAGTAAAAATAAAATAAATAGCCGAAATGATTGGGCACCGCGAAAAACAGTCGAAATGATTAGGCAATCGCGACCCTCGCGATATAAAAGCTGAAATGATAGAGCATCGCGGAAAGAAATAAAAAAATGAATGAAATTTATGCCCTACAGGTGATTTCACATCAATCCCTGTATACAATCCAGGGGCCCAAACAAAGAGGGAATCATACCTTTCCTCCCCAGGCTTCATCAGAAGAAAAAGCCAAATCTCAACGGTTCACAGATAGCCTGGAGATCATCTCAACATTCGTCTCATTACAACAGACACAACATCAAGCAAAACGGAACAGCGGCAACCCCCAGTTCCATGACTCGGCGGTACGCGGATAACCAAGAGTCAAACCCTGACTCCGTGAAATGCGGATAAAGTCAAAATTCCTGGCTACGTGGAACGCGGATTATGTCAATCCTGACCCCGTTGGAAACGTCCAGAGCGGAGCCTGGTCCTCACAGAGTACGGCAATGACCCCATGTGAAGCATCCAGAGCGGAGCCTGGTCCTCGCCGAACACGGCAGTGAACCCGCGGGAAGCATCCAGAGCAAAATTCCTGGCTACATGGAACACGGATTATTTCAATCATGACCCCGTGTGAAGCATCCAGAGCGGAGCCTGGTCCTCGCCGAACACGGCAGTGAACCCGTGGGAAGCATCCAGAGCAAAATTCCTAGCTTCGTGGAATGCGGATTATGTCAATCCTGACCCCGTGGGAAACGTTCAGAGCGGATCCTGGTCCTCACAGAGCACGGCAATGACCCCATGTGAAGCATCCAGAGCGGAGCCTGGTGCTCGCCGAACACGGCAGTGAACCCATGGGAAGCATCCAGAGCAAAATCCTGGCTATGTGGAACGCGGATTATGTCAATCCTGACCCCGTGGGAAACGTCCAGAGCGGATTCTGGTCCTCGCAGAGCACGGCAATGACCCCGTGTGAAGCATCCAAAGCGGAGCCTGGTCCTCACCGAACACGGCAGTGAACCCATGGGAAGCATCCAGAGCAAAATTCCTAGGTACGTGGAACCCGGTTTATGTCAACCCTGACCCCGTGGGAAACGTCCAGAGCGGATCCTGGTCCTCGCAGAGCACAGCAATGACCCCGTATGAAGCATCCAGAGCGGAGCCTGGTCCTCGCCGAACATGACAGTGGACCCGTGGGAAGCATCCAGAGCAAAATTCCTGGCTACGTGGAACGCGGATTATGTCAATCCTGACCTCGTGGGAAACGTCCAGAGCGGAGCCTGGTCCTCGCCGAACACGGCAGTGAACCCGTGGGAAGCATCCAGAGCAACATTCCTGGTCACGTAGAACGCGGATAATGTCAACTCTGACCCCGTGGGAAACGTCCAGAGCGGAGCCTGGTCCTCGCAGAACACGGCAGTGAACCCGTGGGAAGCATCCAGAGCAACTCCGTGAAATGAGGAGTAGGACAACTTCACCCATCACTTGCGGGTCCTCATGACTCGTAAGGGAGTAAATTCTCTTGTGAGATCCTTACGACTTTCAAGAGAAAACACACTTAGGAATCCTCACAATTCTTAAGGAGAAATTACACCTACGGGATCCTCTCAACCGGCAGGGAGAAAATTCTTTATGAGACCCTCACGGCTCATAAAGTTGAAAAGTCTTAGATGACAGATCCTAACCCTGTTTTCTAAGCCATCACCACCCTACAAAGAGCCCAATACTGATAGCTATATACTATCTACAGACCGCACTTGCTAAAATCACATGGCAACAACACAGCAAGGAGAAGAAAGCAACAGTATAACAAAAAAATGTGTATGTTTTATTCATGAATCCAATTGAGCATAAGAAAAATCGTATAAAAGAATAAAAAATGGATACATGTTGTTCAAACATTACAAGTGTTCGATCTATACAAAAGCAGCTATTGGGAGGGAGGCGCCTTCAATAAATCAGCTAGCTGCTCGCGCATTCCTCTCAACTCTTCCTCACGATCAGCCGCCGCGGCCAGCTCTACCTCAACTTAGGCCCGTTGCTGCAAACAAGATGAGAGTCTATGATCAACTTCCTGCTGAGAAACCTCCTGACTCTGCACGACCTGCTCGTTAAGATCAAGCTTCTTCCTCAACACCAGCCCGTCGGAGATACATCGTTGAAGGCTTTCAAAAATGGTGTTCAGCTGGGCAGCATTAGCTGCAACCTCAGCGCGCAGTTGGGCAGATTCAGCAGCAGTCGCCTCACGTTCCTTTCGCTTAAAAGTTTCCTCTCGGTCGAAATGGCGAAGGAACGGAACACTCTGCTCAACCCATGCGGCCCGCTGGGAGTTCAAAGCCTGAGTCTCAGGGGAAAGACGCATAAGTTCAAGCTGATGCAGACAGGCCTCGATCTTCCTGTAGTGATTAACCCAAGACTCGATGACGCCTTCATTATGGAAGTTTACAAGCGTCGCCAGCATCGGATTGACCTCGGCAGCGAAATCTGCGGCAGATGTAGGAGCCTCCGCGTCAAGCTTCTCGACGTATTCACTCAGCATACGCAGACTGGTCACGGCACCTTTTGAGGATGGGCGTCTGGAAAAGGGCCCTGCCGGCATCATAATGCGAGACTCAAAAGAGGCCGGAGTCGAAGCGACCGTTGCAAAACAAATCACAATCAGATGAAGGATCAAGGGGTACAAGATGTTCATGAACAATGGGATTTATTATACCAGCTGCAGAAGGTGGCAAAGACGGAAGGACCAATGGCGCAACCGTTCTCTCATCTCCTCCTTCAATCTGTAGTACTGCAATCAAGGCAAAGAAGAATCAAAAATGATTTCACTGTTGGTAAAAGAAAGAACATTAACTGAAGGCTGTATTTACCAGCGCCACTGGATTAAGCAATCTCCGACGGGAAGGAGAAGTGGGGGTGCAGCACCTGGTAAAGGTGGTCAAAAAGGACTCCTATAAAGACGCAACGTCAGTACATGAATTATACAGCCTAGAGATAAGAATGATGGGTTACAAATCCATACCTTCCAGCATCTGAGACGGTGCGAAAGAAGGTAAAGAGGTAGTCACCGTCAGGGCGATAACTGACGGCGCTGCCTCGGGTAGCGCGACATCAGTACTAGCCGCACCTGCATTAGAAACAAGATAGGCCCTGTCAAGAAAGATTGAAAAAGATTGCGGAATAAAAAAAAGGGCGGTGACTTAAAATCTACCTGATGAGTCACCAGCCGGAACCGTGACGAGGGCGTCACTTGATACAACAACGGTGTCTCCCTCCTCTATCGGGGTGGTCTCACCTATCTTCACCTCATCCCCTGACTCCACGAGAGCCGACGTCACTCTTGCGACGCCAGGAGACGGCAAAGAACCGTAGGGGGAAGAGCGATGATCAGGGCAGTACCCGACTCTTGAGAGAGAGCGACCACCTCGGACCCAGCAATTGTACCCGTTTCGCTCGCCACCACCTCGGGCTCAGTAATTGTAGCCGTCTCATTAACCGCCACCTCGGGCTCGGCAGTGGTAGCTATCTCGGGCATAGTAATCGTGACTGTCTCGTCAGCCACTACCTCAAGCCCGGCAACTGCGGCCGCATCGCCTACCGCCGTCCTGGGTTCGGCAATAATAGCTACCTCCTCCACCGCTATCTCAGGCTCGGCGTTCCCCGACACTTCTTCGATAAGGCTCGGCCTTGCAAGATGAGGTATATGAGAACTGATAATTCAAAAATTTGACAACGGAACCTCAAGACACATTACCTGGAGCTGATTTACCGTTTGCTTCCCGAGCCGCACGTGCTACCCGTCTGTAAGCAGTAGACAAGGCAACCGGAGACTCCTTTGAAGGAGTAGCAGTAGGGGGAGCGGCGCTCGAACCCGCTCCCGCAGCTAAAGCAGCACTATCCTCTCTTGCTGCGCGCCTTTGGCGCTTCCTTTCCTCCCGGGCCGTCAAAGCAGACCTTCTAGAAGCCTCCTTCAAAAGGACGTCATCGTCCGCATCCAGGGTTACCTCTGGAGCCGTCAAGGCCTCCGTCATCAGTTGTTTAAGTAAGGCCTCTTTCGGCAGTGCCGAAGAGGCCGGGACTTCGGTAGTTGGCCCGAGAAGAATTTCCACATCAGCTTGCGGGATCGACATTGTGGTCCCTACGATAAGACAAAGAAAGGGTCAGATTACTCATAATAAACAAGAGCAGGAACATGGTGAACCAAAATGTACCGATGCCTAAGGATGCTCGAAGTCGTTCCTCTTCCTCAAAAGTCTTGAGAGAAGCAGCGAGAGCTTCTTCGGTAGAAATGCCTGTTAAAGAAGAAAAAACGTCAGTCATAACACAATAATAGAAATATGATGCAATGGCGGAAAATACAGCTAATGAGTACCTGATCGCGCAAGGATAGCCAACCCCTCTTCTTGGCTAGTCAGTTGTTTAGAAGTTGCAATAGCAGCCGCCAGATCAGTATCGTCTGGCGGCATGAATAAGCCCTCATTTGTCACTCAGGCCCTCGCCGTAAGGGGCATGAGGCTCCTGGCCAAGTACAACGTCAAGAGAAAAGATCGACTTCTTTTTCTTCTATGAGCGAGCTCCGGTTGCAGCCAGAACCAGCTTGCGCTTCGTAGGCACTTTGGGACAGCGAGTCCCGATATCCAAGCCCACGCCAGATTCGGGTGAAGCTACGTTTACCATCTCCACGGGAGCACGGGGCACTGATGGCACATCCACCATCTCTACAGGAGCATGGGGCAATCCACGCGTGGGGCTTAGCACACGTGGAGGCTCAACTGCAGCAGCCCCTCTTAGCGGAGGGGGAACAGCGATCCGTCGCTTTAAAGGGACGTTGCGATCGCTGGCAGGGGGCGCACTCTTGCGATCGAGTAGCAGCCGCCTCTCTTCCCTGATAACAGCGCCCATCGCGTGCTGATACCAGGCCCCATGTACGTTAAGGGCCCTCGGAATGCAACTCGGCTCGCTAATAAAGAAGTGGGAGCCCGTATTCAAGCGCATAAAGTGATACAGCGCACCCCATATTCCCTCTCTGGTGGCAGCAGGTTCTTCCAAGAACGCCTCCAGTGGGACCCCCTGATTATAACTTACCTGCTGGGCAAAATGATGGGGGTTGTATCTCATAAAAAGCGCCGCATCATTTTTGCCTGAATACGAGGAAGCCCGGCCTGATGGAGTATAGATGTAGAATCTCCTGGGCTTTCAACACGGAGACCCTGTCCTTAAAAATGTAGTGCAATGCCAGCACCGTCTTAGAAGTTTCCTGGCCGGTTGTCAGGACTTTGTCCGTAAAAGACATACCAGCTCCGACCGTACGCGGACGAAGAAGCAAGCCCCTAGCTTCCCGCTGAGACGGATCCACGATAGAAGCATCGGCCAGCCGCATAATCCTTGGGAATTTGCATTTCTCGAAAAACGAAGGTCTTTTATGAATGCCGAATACTTCGAGCACGTGCATTTCCATCGACGAAGTAAAGTAATGCATCGGGAAGTTGGCGGCATGCACCCCCGGTTCAGTTGTATCTGCCGCCATGCTAAGACCATGGTACAGGTGGGCTAACCCGGCGATCCCGATGGCCACTTATATTCCAGCCACCATTCGATGTGCTGGGTAAAAGACGGATGGCCTCATATAGCGGGGGTGCATAGGGAGCGCGAACCAGCACAACCACAGCCCAAGAAACCCAAGAAATAAAGCCTCCTCGTCAATGCCCGGAGCGGCGATTTCTGATAGAGGAATGATTGCGGCATCAGGAAGAAAAAGGCTATTTTGATCGTCTTCCAGTACTGGTCGACGGTCCAAGCCAAAACCGAAAGGGTCGTCAAGCTTGGCAAACTTTTCGCCTTGTTGCGATAAAATCTCCGGGCGAAGAAACCGGGCAATGAAGTCTGGGAAACTGACCCTCCGACCTCCGGATTCCAAGAAGAGGCTCTCATACATGTTCAGCACCTTTATCAGACTAGGAAGCTGGTGCTGAATGGCGTTCTCCGGTATTAGGCCATCACCACCGGCTTAGTGGCAAAAACGTATTCATCTGGAGGAAGAAGCTCCTCATAGTGATCCCCCCTAACCGGCAGACCGGAAATCTCAGCAAATTCTTCTAAGGAGATGGAGAATTCTCTGTCCAGTAGAAGAAAGGTATGGATTGGGGTGTTCCATTGCTCCAAGAACGCTTTAATCCACCATGTCAGAGGAGCAGAATATTGGAACAGCGAAGCATAAACCGCAGGATATAGGCCGAGCTTCAGCAGTTGCGTTTTCTTCGCTGACAAAATGTACCTGGCCCACTGCAAATACCCGGCCAAATGTCGGGGAGTCAACCCGATGTTGTAGGGTTGTCCCCAAGGGCGCGACTCGCCCTGGCATATGCGTCTCCCTAAGGTATCCAAAGCTTCCGGCAGCTGCATGGGTATGGCGGCAATCGAAGATTGAAGAAGACCCTCCGAAGTCCAATTGGCAACCTCCATGGCATAGTTCACTTGGGGTGCATCTGCGTATGGAATCGCCGAGATTGGCTCCGACGGCGTCACGCAAGAGAAGCTTCGACGACCTCTGATAATCTGTTCGTACCACCTACCCCACAAGTGAAGGTTTTTGTGTTCCGAGTCGTAGTCTCTGATGAGCACGAGAACCTCCCGGTCCACAGGTGCCTCAGGGAATCCTCCCTCTGAACGAAAAAACGGGAATGAAAGATCGGAAGACATGTCTCCTATGAGAAAAAACGAAATTCAATTATCAGTACTATAATTTAATTTTAAAATTCTGACACTCGGCACTTTAAAATTTGCACCACACTGCAATGCAGTGAAAAGGGGACCAAAGGGGGACCCACAAAATCCAGACGACAATGCATCAATTAATAAAACAGCCTCATCATTGGATGAGACTGTCAATTAATGAGAAAATCCTCAAAGAATTTTCTCATTGAATGAGAAATCTCTCGGGAAAAAGAGAAAATCTCCCTTTGAGAGCAAAGCTCTGTAACAGAGTGACACTTGTCAAACTTTGCTCATGAAAGAATAAAATTCCTTAAAGAGCCTGGCTCTGTAATGATGATGGAAAATCCATCAAAGATTAACTAAAATTAATTTTTGAGAATTAAAAATTCTGGGATCTTCAAGATCCATGATTAAACTCTTAAGAGTTCTTCATCAAAGATCAAAAGATCTACATATTATCAAAGAGCAGAGCTCTGATTCATGGGATAAGAAACCCCAAGAAAAGATCTGTTTAGATCTATGGGGTCATGAGAGCAAGGCTCTATTAATGAAACCCTAAAAGGGTTTTCTTTAGATCAAAGATCTATGAAGAGCAAGGCTCTGTTAATGGGTAAAAACCCTAATTTATTAAAAAAATTAATTTTACCTTAGATTGGAAAGAGTTCCGACTCTTGAAAGTTCTTAACTGAAGAGTAAGGCTCTGAATAAAATCCTCAAGAAGAAGATGGAAATCATCTAAGGGACCAAAGGTCCTATTTATAGGCACTGAACCGTCTCTTCAACTTCTGAGTTGATCCAAGGGCTCAGATGTTGCCACCGCTGCACTCATGTGTGCTCCACGTGAGCGCAATGGTGGGGGGGTATTTGTTTCCCCCAATCAGAGCAAAGCTCTGTTTTGAATTTCAAAATTCAAAAATTGAAGGAACGCTTCAGATTCTGCGCCCTGCGCACTGCGCGCCACGTATCAAACGCAGACGCGCTAGCGCCAGGTGCGCTGCGCCCTAAACAGCGCACCCCAATCAGAGCAAAGCTCTATTTAAAAATTCAAAAATTGAAGCAACGCTTCAGATTCGGCGCGCTGCGCGCTGTGCGCCACGTTTCAAACGCAGACGCACTAGCGCCAGGTGCTCTGCGCCCTAGGCAGTGCACCCCCAATCAAAGTAAAGCTCTGTTTTAAAGTTCAAAATTTAAAAGTTGAAGCAACGCTTCAGATCCGCGCTCTGCACTGCGCGCCACGTGTCAAACACAGGTGCGCTAGGGCAATTGCGCTGCGCTCTGCGCTGCGTGCCACGTGTCAAATACGGGTGCGCTCGCGCAAGGTGCGCCAGCGCTGGAATTAAAAATTCCCCACCGTTAGATCAAAAGATCTACTAATAATAAATTATTAATTAATCATAACTAAAATTCTGTTATGGAAAGATTTTTCAATCTTATTGAAACAAGAAGATTATCTTCTGTAAAACAGAAGCCTTAGGATTAAAGACCCAACGGAGAGAAATATTCCCAAATCAATCAGAGAAAGATCTCTTAAAACTGGTTCAACAAATCAATTGGCCCTATATAATGGCCTCTAGACTTTAAGTCTCATAGAGAAAAGAGAGAGAAAAGCCCTCTGCAAACTTTAAGAAAAGAAGAGCAAGCTCTTAGAAAAAAGAAGATTTTTCTTCATCTTCAAGGTAAAGAACTATGTTCTTGAACAACAGAGATGAAACCATCTCGTAAAAAGAAGAACCATCATCTAAAAAGATCATAGATCTGAAAAAAGACCAAGGTCTTTAATAAAAAGCAAAAGATTAAAAGATCTAATCATAAAAAATATATATAAATATAAAAGAAGTATTTTACTTCATTCACAGATCTTTGATCAATAAAGGCAGAGCCTTTTATAAAAACAAGAATTTTTATTCTTGAATCTTGAGGCAAAGCCTCCTTTAAGAAGAACATAGATTTGTTATTTGATCTTAAATCTGATCAAATGCGCTTTGTGCTATTAGAAAGTGCTTTGCACTCATGAACTGCGCTTTTGCGCTCCTTGGATTGGCGCTCAGTGCCAAAGCACGTCACGTGTCAACCAAAGACACAATCTGCGCTTTGCGCTTCTGAAATAGCGCACTGCGCTCATAAGCTGGCGCTCAGCGCCAAGCACGCCACGTGTCACTCCCTGGCGCGCCAACAGACTAGCGCAAAGCGCTCATAAATTAAAAGCGCAATGCGCTAATAAACTAGCGCTTAGCGCTAAGCGCGACACGTGTCCTCTTCGTGTGCGCTACCTGATAGAAGCGCAATGCGCTCTTTAGCTGGCGCAAAGCGCCTGGCGCGCCACGTGGCGCATTGTCGGAACACAATCTGTTCTGATGAAGACAAAAGATGTCAGAATTCAATGCTTAGCATTATTAAAAGGGCCGAGCCCAAATAAAGGCTTAATAGAAAGAACAAAAAATAAAATGTTAAACATTTTTAATTAGACTTAGCCCAATTCTGGCCATAAGTCCTCAACTTATCTCGAATTGAGCACATCTGTTGTTTCAACCAACTCACCTTGGTTCAAGGGTACATCTCTTCACTCCCTTGATATTCGTCGTTGTAATTCCTCAACGTCTTCAAAAAGGTGACGGGTCCCAACAACCACACATTTCAAGGACTGCGGGGTCCTTAAACTCATAGACTATGATGTCCTTAACCTCGACCGTGATGTCTTTAAACTAACATTGGACTGTGGAGTCCCTAAACCCATGGACTATGATGTCCTTAACCTCGACCGCGATGTCTTTAAACTAACATTGGACTGTGGGGTCCTTAAACCCACGGACTATGATATCCTTAACCTCGACCGCGATGTCTTTAAACTAACAATGGACCGAGATGTCCTTAAACTAACAATGGACTGTAATGTCCTTAAACTAATCGACCGCAATGTCACTAAACTAAACAATAGAGCCCAATTGCTCTCTTGTTGGATCTAAACGATCCCGTTAAGTTGATCTTAGTATAAAATGAGACTAGCGTATCCTTAACAAACGTTTAAGTTGATCTTAGTCTCAAATGAGGCTAACGTATCCTTAAACCCAACCCCCCAAACCCAAATCTAAGAAAGATACGGATTTGGACTAGTCCACGCCCTACGGGCGACAACATAAATTAGTCTCCGTATACAATCCACGGGCAACCAAACACAAAATAAATACCCACGACGCGAAGTGACCATATGGAGAAGGAGAAAGTTGTTACCACGATGCGGTAGCGTAATTAACTACAGGGGCTTGCGCCTGCAGGGAAGAGCGTCCCCACAATCAAAAACCCCTCAAACGAGGGGGAATCTGACGAAGTCTGCTACATCGGCTGCATCCATTTAAACCTTCGATACATGGTGCCATAAATCAACTTGGTATCTTCGGAGAGGTGGATGGATAGCACCAATTAGCATCTGCCCCAAATTTCAGGCGAGACGTCCGCCGCGTCTTTCGGAGGGGAACGCCGGGGGTAAAGCCCGTCATCTCCCGTTGCACTACTTCACGTCATGGATCGAGATGCATGTGCTAGGTGCTTTCGGTATTCATAAATGACCCCGTTTCTACGATATCTATAACTTTCCTCGGATCATGTATCTGGTTAATGCTTCTGCATCAGACCCGTCACAGCGAGAGGCTCGGCGACTGGTCCTCCGCCCGTGCGTGATACTTTCAAAAGACGGGGCTCCCACATTGAAGGCTTGGGAGATCCTGCACTTGTATTCAATTAGGCCAGGCTTTTTAGTGTTTAGACAAAACGCCTCAGCACTGTTCATGAGATATAACACACACTATTTCGCTCAACATTCGGGTTATAATCAGGGTGTTCCCCTCGAGGCATTCTTAGCCGAGCCGGTTGCTACGGAAGAGGGCATTCGCAGCGCGCTGCACCACTTTATGCAATTAAATATGGGGTCCAACTTTCTCATCAGCGAACCGAGCTACGTGCCAAAAGTTTCGAACGCCTACATGGCGTGGTACCAGCATGCGACGGGTGTTGTTATCAGGGAAGAGAGACGGCTATCACTTGATCATAAGGATGTTGTCCCAGCTGGTAATCCAGCAGTTCTTTTGAAGCGATGGACCGCCGTTCGTCCTTCCTTAAGAGAAGTAACTACGGTTGTAGTCCCACACGCCTTCCCTGAGAAGTCTCAACCCAGTGTTCCCATAACTGCGGTAGCCATGGCGTCCCCAGAACCTGGTGTTGGTACAGAAATCGAGACCCGCCGCCCGAAAATGCCTGTCAAGCGCAAAATCTTGTCATCGGGCGCCGGTGTCTGCTCGCAGAGAAAGAAGAAGTCGCTATTCTCTGCCGATGTCATATTTGGCCAGGAGCCACATGCTCCCTATAGCGAGGGCTTGTGCGAATACGATACCAACGAGGGTTTGTTCGACACGCCTGCGACCGACACTGATCTTCAGGCTGCCCTCACAGCTTCCGAGCGACTGGCTCGCGAGGAAGCGGCGTTGATCACTATCGTGAAGTCAGGTATACTTTAGTTGTATTCTACTGCGTCTATCACTTTCTTATTATTATGCTTTTACTAACGCTCTCTTCTTCAACAGGTATTTCTGCCGAAGAGGATCTCGCGGCTTCCTTCAGGACGTTCGAGGAGGAAGAGAGGCTCCGCGCTTCTTTGGGTCTTGGTATAAGTTGATTCATTACACCTTTATTCTTTTCATTCGTGCTCTGACACTCCTTTTTACTTTATTGCAGGGACTACCTCAACTCAGGTTATTCCAAGTGCAGCGTCGATCTCAAGTAGCGATGCGGCAAATCTTCTAGAGCCAGCTACTATGGCCACGGCCATCCCAAAGTCACCGCAGGAGGCTTTTCTAAAGTAGCCGGTGATGGACACACCGGAACGGCTCCGGAGGCAGAGCTCGGTTCGGACGACGACGTTCCCCTGTCGGAAGTTTTAAGGAAATCAGTTCTCACTGCTCAGACCGACATGAAGCGTAGGGAGCGCACGGCGAGGGAGCGCGATGTCGTTTTGGCCGCAGGTGCAGGCTCAAGCAGTATCTCGCCTGCTGACACTCCATCGGTGGATGTTCCCTCTGCCCTGTCTACCGTCCATAGACAGGTTGAACGCGCATCTCGGGAAGAAACTGAAACGATGTTCCAAGGTAACGTAACGCCCAGTCTTTTATTAGAACTTGGTCCTCGAATTCTGACATACGCATTTTCTTTTACGCAGGGCCGAGTCCTGGTGATGGTATGGCATGTGAAACGTTGACGATTACAGAGCCCGAAGTGTTTACTCTTTCTCGGGAATCTGGGACTGTCCAGACCGCTGCTCTTTCTCCCTGTGTCTCCTTGGTATCAGCGGGTGATTGAATGTATTTCTTTTGATTTGTAGATTTGATATAAAAAGTATAATCACAATCAAAGAATTTATAGCCGCAATCAATAACGGTGTCGATGTAGTTCGTTAATGAGTACGGGCGTCTACTGAGATTTGTGTATTTATTCATTCTCGCTTTAGTTGAGTCGAAAGGAAATAGTAAAGAAAATTCAAGAAAATGAATCAAGATTTATTAGATGAAATATTTTCAAGAAAAAATCAAGAAAGAATTTAAGATTTAGTAATCAAGAAAGTGTCCAATTTTAATTTTAGTTATCAAGAAAATGAAGAATGGCTTGTAGGATTCGATAGGAATTAGTAGCAATGATGAATAATAATAATGACTTATCTTATCTATTGATGAATTATAGCTAGAACAATGGTGATGAATGAAGATTAGGGATCTATTGAAGAAATTAGGGTTTCTCCTTCACTATCCCTTGTCTTTTCATTGATCATCATTCAAATCTAGCCTTTAGCAAAGAGAATCATCAATCAATTAATCCCAAATTGCAACGAAATTATCAAGAATGGTGATCTCGTTCCAAATTTGGTCATTGACGATTCTTTTTCCTAAAGTTCATAATTCTCATAAGACTTAAGATGAGTTTAGGATTTCATCACCATTTGATCTACCGAATTCCTTTGAATCCTTTACAAGCGGAGATTCTACTCACGCATCATGAAAATGGAAGAATCAACAATTAGAAATTTCATAATGTGGAAGTTTAAAGAAAGCAAGAATTAACAATTGATCACCTTTATTAATAAACTTCTAATTACATGTTCCTTCAATCCGAGGTTACAAGAATTGCTCTCGATCGCTCCCTTGAAGAGGTAACTATTCCGTCGAATTTCGGTTTGCTCGATCTCCGTGAGAGTTGGACCTATCGAGGATCTCACGCTCGTAGGTGAAGATCATCTTCACATAAAGGATCTTGAATGTCGTCACTTGATATTGTTCTCAACGATTCTTGATTTGGATCTTGATTTGGAATTGAATTGGCTCTCAAAATTTTCTCCCCAAGTTGTGTAACCCCCGAAATGAAGGCTTTTAGGTCCTTTATATAGCTCTTCACCAATATTCCACTAGAAGCTAGGTTAATTTTCCCCAAGAAGCTAGGTAGTTGTAGAGAAACTTCTAGAATAAGGTAGTTATCAAGCTTCCTCAAGAAGCTAGGCTGTTGTAGGGAAGTTTCTAGAACAAGGTTGTTACAATGGAGCATCTTCAACAAGCTAGTGAGTTGGAATGAAGCTTCTAAAACAGTACCATCACCGGATGCCCTAACTCGGCCGTGGATCCGCGGCGACTCGGCTTGACTCGGCCGCGGTTCCGAGGCCATTTGGTGAGTTTGTGTCTTCATTTTTCTTGTGTCTTCTGGTGTTGGTCTATAGGTATTTATGTGATATCTGGAATCTTCTCATCTCATCGAATCTCTACCAGATTTTAAGTCTTTGATTTGCTGTATTTTATCGGCGAATTTGTGATTCCGATATCTGTCTTGAAATAATTTTCTGCACGAAAATCTCAATGAAGATTGTTGAGATATACAATATCATGCGTGAAGTAATAAACACACAATTTCCTTCCAAAATGTTGATTATAATGTATAACACGTGGTAATTGATATTTTCCAGACGAACTTGTAATACGTGTTATATTTATAACAAACATTCTTAGATGAATAGAAAAGTAAGGAAATTGTTATGTTAAAAATTGCAATATTTTCGACTGAACAAATTCCCCTAAACTTGACTTTGATCGTCTCGAGCAAACTTCTTTTATTCAAGATCTAACTAGCACACTTTCGTAGGCAATACGATTGCACTGAGCACGTGCAACAAGCCTTTAAACCTCTAGGTGTCCCTAATAGGAGGAGTGTTGTCTCCTGAGGGTTTTCAGCGGATTGCACCCACAAAATCCTATAATAAAAAGAAGACTGTGAAAGTTACATATAAAGATAAGAATTATAAAAGAAAGACTTTGAAAATCAGAGCTTCCAACTACACTAGCTTTTCGGTTGTTATGAGCCCTATCTTAATAGTCATGAAAAGATGTTAGAAATCATATCATCCCTCAATAAAACATCACCTTTATTCTTCATTCCCACATTTCTTCCAAACACCGATCATATACCCCTACGTGTGTATAAAAGACATCTCTACACTCGGAGAATTCAATTCAAGCCATCATACTCTTGTCCATCTACCTCAGTACTTTTAGTCGGTGAATATTTTAGATGGAATTGCTCACATATTTTTCATGCGACCGTTAATACTTCTTGAGGTACTAACCGACCGATTACTAAATGTGCTCACATATTATGCGTAATTAGCAATTTCCTCGTCTTGCAACATCTAAGGCTTAGCAGTGACTCTCAAACTAATTGGTCTAAGGCACTAGGTGATGAAGCACCCTCGCTATATTTTTTTTATGCTACCTTGGTGATTACAAAACCATTGTTCATTTTTCTTCACCATTTTATATTTTTATACTTCATTTATTATTATTTTCTTCGTACTTTGGCTTTTAGACAAGAGCATTTCAAGGTATCCTTTACTATCCCGAGTTTCAAGACGTGTGTAAGTGCACATAGTAGGGTATCATGTTCAAATGTTTGGCTTCCAGAATATGAACTATTTTTCAGACTTATTTTTATCCGCAGATTAGTGACTTCCTTCATCTTACTAACCCTTAGGACAACGGCTCATAACTATTAATTACTAGTTTCGTTTAAGAAAACATTTAACTTTCTTGGTTTTCTTAAATTCTTCCAATCTTTTAAATGTAATTTTTCACTTTCTAATCTTTTATTATAAAAAAAAATTTGAAAATTTTGTACTTATGCAAAGTGTAATGCAAAGTGATGCGTAAATAAGCACAAACCTCCCCCCCAAACCTGTTTACAGCAGTGTCCTCACTGTTGTCATCTGTTAAATCTCAAAAACTTGTAGGCTTGGAAGAAAAAATTATTAACGGGGATAAGAATGAATGAAAGTGAAAATCTTCCCCCAAACTTATTTTTTGTTATTTATGTACAATTTTTTTTGCATATTTATTTTATTATTATTATTATTTTTTATTTCAACAATTGACTCACCTCTATTCTAAAGATGGGACAATATTACCGAGACATGGAGGTGAGGTGGAGGAAAATTAATCGTTATGAATTGACTCCTGTAAAAGCAGAAGCTCCTCCTTAGGGTCAATGGAAAAATACGGTTTTAATCTATGCCCATTCACTTTGAAAATTGTACCGTTTTTCTATTTTCAACTTCAACTGTCCGGTGCGGGTAGACATACCGCACCACAAATGGTCCTTTCCAACGAGATCGGAGCTTACCCGCATGAAAATGGAGACGGGGATCGTAAAAAAGGACTTGTTGTCCCGGGGTAAAAGTTTTTCTCAAAATATTTTTATCGTGAAATACCTTAGTCCGATTCTTTACTATCACCGCATTATCGTAAGCTTCATCGCGGAGTTCGCTTAGCTCATTTAATTGCAGCTTCCGAAAGTTGCAGGCTTGATTTAAATCGAAGTTAAGTTCTTTAATAGCCCACATTGCTTTATGTTCAATCTCGACAGGAAGGTGGCAAGGCTTTGCAAACACTAGGCGGTAAGGAGACATACCAAGATCAGTCTTATATGCGGTATGAAATGCCCAAAGAGCATCCGTCAATTTGGTTGACCAATCTTTCCGGTTTTTAGAAACTGTTTTCTCCAGAATTAGTTTGATCTTCCTATTGAAAATCTCAGCTTGCCCGCTCGTTTCGGGATGATAGGGCGTGGAAAGTCTGTGGTTGATTGCATATTTCCGCATCAAAGTCTCGAAAGACCGATTATAGAAATGTGTCCCGTTGTCGCTAATGATAGCGCGAGGGTGTCCAAATCGCGAAAAGATATATTTTTAAGGAACTTAATGGCAACCTTATTGGCATTAGTGCGACATGGAATTGCTTCCACCCATTTCGAGACATAATCAACCGATCACAAGATATACAAATTCCCAAAAGAGTTGGGAAAATGACCCATAAAATCAATACCCCAAACGTCGAAAATTTCAACAACCAAGATCGGTTGAAGTGGCATCTCATTTGTTTTAGAAATCCGACCCGTGTTTTGACATTGTGGACAGGTTTTGCAATGATCATAAGCATCTTTAAATAAAGTAGGCCAGTAAAAACCACATTGCAAAACCTTCTCCGCCGTCTTACGTGGACCAAAGTGACCTCCACATGTCTGATCATGACAGAAAGAAAAAACACTCTTGAACTCATCATTGGGGACACATTTGCGAATGATTTGGTCAGGACAATACTTAAACAAATAAGGTTCATCCCAGTAAAAATGCTTTACTTGGGATAGAAATCGATAATTGTCTTATTTAGACCATTAGCTGGGAATAAGTCCCGTTGCTAGATAATTCACAGTATCCACGAACCAAGGTTCGCCAGATACGGTCAAGAGCTGTTCGTGTGGGAAAGAGTCGTTAATTGGCAAGGTCACAGTTGGTGAGGAAGAGATGCGCGAAAGATGGTCGGCTACTACGTTTTCACATCCTTTCTTATCTCGAATGACAAGATCAAATTCTTGTAATAATAGGATCTAACGTATTAACCTGCCCTTAGCATCCTTCTTCGATAAAAGATGTTTTAGGGTGGAGTGATCAGTGTAAACCACAATCGGTGAGCCAATCGAGTAAGGCCTGAATTTTTCTAATGCAAATACAACTGCCAGGAGTTCTTTCTCGGTGGTTGTATAATTAATTTAGGCATCATTCAAGGTCATACTTGCATAATAAATCACATGTGGCATCTTATCAATGTGTTGTCCTAAGACTGCACCAACTGCAAAATCTGATGCATCACACATTAGCTCAAACGGGTGGTTCCAATAAGAAGATGATAGAACATGGGCTGTAGTGAGAGAATTTTTAAGTGATTCAAAAGCAGCCACACAGTCTGAGTCAAAGTGAAATATGGTATCCTTGGCCAAGAGAAGAGTTAAGGGTCTAGCAATTTTGCTAAAATCCTTAATGAATCTCCTATAAAATCCTGCATGACCAAGCAAAGACCGTATATCTTTGACACATTTGGGATGAGGCGGGTTATGAATGATATCTATCTTAGCTCTGTCAACCTCAATGCCTTTCCATGAAATAACATGTCCAAGCACAATACCCTCTTGAACCATGAAATGGAATTTTTCCCAATTCAAAGTTAAGTTCTTATATTTACAACGAGTAAGAACCGCGTCAAGATGAGATAGGCAATCATCAAAAGAGTCCCCGAATATTGAGAAATTGTCCATGAAAATCTCCAAAAAATTCTCGACCATGTCCGAGAATATCCCTATCATACACCGCTGAAATGTAGCGGGAGCATTGCATAACCCAAAGGGCATGCGTCTATAAGCAAAAGTACCAAAAGGACAAGTAAATATGGTTTTATCTTGATCCTTTTCGGCAATAGGGACCTGGTTATAGCCAGAGAATCCGTCCATGAAACAATAATATTCATGTCCAGCTAATCGTTCCAACATCTGGTCAATAAAAGGTAGAGGGAAGTGGTCTTTCCTCGTTGCGGCATTGAGTTTTCTGTAATCAATACATACACGCCACCCAGTTTGAGTGCGTGTCTGGATCAATTCATTAGCCTCATTAGTTATGACCATGATGCCAGATTTCTTAAGGACTACATGAATAGGACTTACCTATTGGCTATTAGAGATTGGGTAAATAATACCACTGTCAAGGCATTTGACAATTTCTTTCTTTACCGCCTCCTTCATAACGGGATTTAACCATCTTTATGGTTCTCGGGTTGGCTTGGCTTCATCAATCAAATGTATATGATGTTCAACAATTAAGAGACTAATCCCTTTGATGTCAGCCATTGTCCAACCAAAAGCTTGCCTATTAGATCTCAAGACTATCAAAAGAGCGTTCTCTTGCTCTAAGGCTAGAGAAGCGGATATGATCACAAGCAAAGACTCGTTCTCACCTAAATATGCATATTTAAGGTGAGAAGGAAACAATTTGAGATCTAATGTCGGCGGAGAGACAATAGAAGGTGGGGTAAGTGAATGACATTCGGATTCTCGAAAAAGTTCATAGCCTGCAAAGGATACAGACTCGGAAAGTGTGACTGACTTTTGTGATGAGTCGGAAGGTTCAAACTCAGGAGTGGACTCATCAAAGGTGTCCTCACTATAATGTGCAAGATCAAACAATGATGTGCTAATATCGTCGAGATCATCAAAGCAAAGTTCATCAACCTTGCAGCTTTCGGAAGCTATCTCATGGAAAGAACAGACATCAAGAATATGAGCAGAGGGTTCAGATGGCGGACTTCCAATTTTGTAAATGTTAAGTTCAATTGTCATTTTCCCAAAGGATAGGCTCATGGAACCATTTCGACAATTAATGACAGCATTGGAAGTAACTAAGAAGGGTCGATCAAGAATCACCGGAATTTGATTCCGTGGATTTGCTATAGGTTGTGTATCCAAAACAATAAAATCCACAAAGAATATAAATTCCCCGAATTTTATCAACACATCCTCAAGCTTACCCCTAGGTTTGGTGATGGATCGATCTGCCATTTGGAGAGTACAATGAGTTGGTTTCAACTCTCCAATCCCTAACTGCTCGTAGACAGAGTATGAAAGCAGGTTAACACTAACGCCAAGGTCGAGTAAAGCATGATTAATATTTTTACCCCCAATAGAAATAGAGATTGTAGGACATCCAGGGTCCTTACGTTTCTTTGGTAATTGTGGGGTAAAAGTTGTGCTAACATTATTCGTCATGAATACCTTTTTGGGCACTTGAGTCTTCCTCTTCCTAGTGCACAAGTCCTTAAGGATTTTCGCATAAGCCGGAACTTGTTGTATAGCATCTAGGAGAGGGATATTTATGTTAACCTGTTTAAATATTTCCATAATCTTCTCTATTTGTGGACTTGGTTTGTTTCCCCTTAACCGAATTGGATAAGGAGCTTTAGCAATAAGAGCTGGGTCCGACATTGGAGAAGGTCGTGTGGGTGGAACAGATCCCAGGATTGGAGTGGGGATCGTCTTTGGTTGACTAGAAGAAGGTGGGGGAGGGTTCGAGCCTTGAGGAAAATGGAGAATAGGCTCGGAAGAAGATGAACTAGGGTCAGAAGTGGAAGTGGAAGTGGAAGCCAGACTGTCATTGATAGATTCATCATTATCAATCTGTTCACTGACTTGATTATTCAGCACTCTTCCGGATCTCAACGTTGTAATGGCACTCACATTGTAGTGTTGTGAATTCCCAAGATTCAGTAGGGGTTGAGATGGAAGTTTCCCTTTCTCTCTAGCACTCATTTCGGCATTTAATCGTGCAATTTGTGCTTCTGTCGATTTAATACTCTCACCGTGGGAGGCGGAGTTCTTTTTATATCATCAATAGAAGACCTTATATCAGTCGACACTTGGATGGAATGTTTCATGAACAAATCCAAGGTTTGTTCGAGTGAAGAGGAATTATCAGTACCGGCCAATTGCAAAGAATTATTATACGGTGCAGAAGCGTTGGCCGGATTTTGAAAATTTTGTGGTTGAAAGAGGTGCTGACTCAGTTGTAATGGTTGATGTTGTTGTGGAGGGACCCTTTGAAAATTATTTTGGTTTGGAACCGTATTTTGAGTTTGGTGTTGGTTCCAAGAAAAACTAGGGTGATTCCTCCATCCCTGATTATAAGTGGAAGAATAAAGATCGTTTCTAGGTCGTTACTGAAAAACAGCATTAGTGTGTTCTTGACCTTGAAACAGAGAATTCAAAGGACATTCTTCCATCAAATGTGATGGATCCGAGCAGCATCCACACACGGTTTTAAGGAGTGTGGCCTGGTTTAGAGAGGCTAATAAAAATTTGTGTTCCATAACTTCAAGTTTCTTTTGCATTGCTGCCATTTCGGTTTTGACTGATATGGAAACATCAAGTTGATGGATATCACCCCTAGATGATGGTTGACTAACACTCTCCTATTGCAAAGTTTTTTCAGCAAAATCTTCTAAAAATTTCCAAGCTTCACTATCGTCTTTAGACATGAAATTGCCTTGACACATGGATTCAAGCATCTGCTTTATTGTTGGATTAATGCCCTCATATATGATTCGGCACAGATCCCATCTATGGATTCCGTGATGAGGACATTGGACTAGCAGATCCTTGAATCGTTCCAAAATTGTTCATTGGGAAGCTGGGTAAATTGATTGATTTCGCTGCATGCACGGGCGGTCTTATGATTGGGATAAAATTTCTTAAGGAATGCTATGACGAATTCATCCCAGTTTGAAATAGAGTGTGCAGCTGTGTTATAAAGCCATTTTTCGGCTAAATCGCACAAAGTGAACAGGAGAAGACGTAAACGCATAGTATCCACAGAAAGGTGTGAAGTGCCCATCATAGCACATACGTTTTCAAATTTGGTAATAAAAACGTATGCGTCTTCAGACTCGAGACCGTGAAATTTAGGTAAAAAATTGATATAGTGTGGTTTGATTTCGAAATTATCCCTATTGGCTAGTGGAATAGAAAGACAAGTAGAAAGAGGACCACGTATAGGGTAATATCTCTCTCGGAGAGACATACGCGGTAGATTCTGCGCACCTGCGGGTGGTGGAAAAGTGGTGTTAAAATTTGCTGGAGATCCGTCCATCTCGGTGGATGTAGTGAGTGGTGAGGAAAAAGAAGATGTAGAATTACCGACTTCGGAGTCGATAAGAGGAACGCGGATAAGACGGGCACTAGAATCCCGTGTCCAGCCGAGCATGCACTAAACGGTTTAGCACAAGTGGCAGCGTTTGTGATAATTAAAGAAAAGTTTGGTTTGTTTTATGGTTTGTTTTTGAAAAAGAAGGATTTAGAAAAATCACAACAAAAATGCACAATCAACCCTAGATCTACGGTCACCTAGGTCAAGTCATTAGACCGCTCCTAGACTTCCAGAAGACAAATCGCAGGATAAATTCTCTACTATCTCTTTATCCTTCCTGTGGCTAGGTAAGTGCCAGGTAAGTGGGAGGTATCCGCTACGTAAGTAGCGGGCCTAATTAAGTAACCACCTGCCTTAGACACACTTGCCTTAGACACTACAAAAGAAATGCGGATAAGCAATAGATTACCCACGACCTTCTTCTGTCCTAATTGAGCGCGACGGTCCTTAGAGTCTTATCTAGATATTTTTTAGTTAATGAAGGGTGATGCAGATGCTATTTTTGTGATTTTTGGGGCTTAGGAAGGGTAATGAAATCCCTACCTAATCTGAATTTGGTCATTGCCCCCTAATTTCCGTATTACAATATGCACAAACAACCAATATCAAAACACGCAACAATTTTTTTTTAAGCGCGGCGAATTTTTGCAAATAATCCTGCAGAAAATTTGTTATTGGACAGATCAGAGGAGAGATAAGAAATTAGAAAATATACCAGAGAAAATTGGCATACCAATTCACTAATAGAATCGCGATTCAGCGGCCAAAACGTGGTAATAGCCGCGGTTCCGTGGTCTACTCAAAGGATCTTTGAACCAATTTTTGTACAAATGCTCCCCTTGGTCTTCTGGTCCTGTTAAATGCTTCAGAATCTTTATCTCTCTGCTCCAATAATTCTAGATTCCCTTGCAAAATTCACACACTAATCGTTAAGCACACGATGCGATTTTGATTTGAATTTTTGATGGAATAATAACATTTCAACTCAAAAAGCAAGAACGAACAAATTACGCACGGATCCCCGGCAACAGCGCCATTTGATTGAATGTATTTATTTTGATCCATAGATTAGATATGAAAAGTATAATCACAATCAAAGAATTTATAGCCGCAATCAATAACGGTGTCGATGTAGTTCATTAATGAGTACGGGTCGTCTACTGAGATTCGTGTATTTATTCGTTCTCGTTTTAGTTGAGTCGAAAGAAAATCGTAAAGAAAATTCAAGAAAATGAATCAAGATTTATTAGATGAAATATTTTCAAGAAAGAATTTAAGATTTAGTAATCAAGAAAGTGTCCAATTTCAATTTTAGTTATCAAGAAAATGAAGAATAGCTTGTAGGATTCGATAGGAATTAGTAGCAATGATGAATACTAATAATGACTTATCTTATCTATTGATGAATTATAGCTAGAACAATGGTGATGAATGAAGATTAGGGATCTATTAAAGAAACTAGGGTTTCTCCTTCACTATCCCTTGTCTTTTCATTGATCATCATTCAAATCTAGCCTTTAGTAAAGAGAATCATCAATCATTTAATCCCAAATTGCAACGAAATTATCAAGAACGGTGATCTCGTTCCAAATTTGGTCATTGACGATTCTTTTTCCTAAAATTCATAATTCTCAAAAGACTTAAGATGAGTTTAGGATTTTATCACCATTTGATCTACCGAATTCCTTCGAATCCTTTACAAGCGGAGATTCTACTCACGCATCATGAAAATGAAAGAATCAACAATTAGAAATTTCATAATGTGGAAGTTTAAAGAAAACAAGAATTAACAATTGATCACCTTTATTAATCAACTTCTAATTACACGTTCCTTCAATCCGAGGTTACAAGAATTGCTCTCGATCACTCCCTTGAAGAGGTAACTATTCCGTCGAATTTCTCTTTGCTCGATCTCCGTGAGACTTGGACCTGTCGAGGATCTCGTGCTCGTAGATGAAGATCAGCTTCACGTAAAGGATCTTGAATGTCGTCGCTTGATGTTGTTCTCAATGATTCTTGATTTGGATCTTGATTTAGAATTGAATTGGATTGAATTGGCTCTCAAAATTTTCTCCCCAAGTTGCGTAACCCCCGAAATGAAGGATTAGGTCCTTTATATAGCTCTTCACCAATCTTCTACTAGAAGCTAGATTAATCTTCCCCAAGAAGTTAGGTAATTGTAGGGAAAGTTCTAGAATAAGGTAGTTATCAAGCTTTCTCAAGAAGCTAGGCTGTTGTAGGGAAGTTTCCAGAACAAGGTTGATACAATGGAGAGTCTTCAACAAGATAGGGAGTTGGAATGAAGCTTCTGGAACAGTACCGTCACTGGATGCCCTAACTCGGCCGTGGATCCGCGGCGACTGGGCCTGACTCGGCCGCGTTTCAGCGGCCATTTGCTGAGTTTGTGTCTTCATTTTTCTTGTGTCTTCTGGTGTTGGTCTATGGGTATTTAGGTGATATCTGGAATCTTCTCATCTCATCTAAATCTCTGCCAGATTTTAAGTCTTTGATTTGCTGCATTTTATCGGCGAATTTGCGATTCCGATATCTATCCTGAAATAATTTTCTGCACGAAAATCTCAATGAAGATTGTTGAGATATACAATATCATGCGTGAAATAATAAACACACAATTTTCTTCCAAAATGTTGATTATAATGTATAACACGTTGTAATTGATATTTTCCAGACGAACTTGTAATACGTGTTATATTTATAACAAACATCCTTAAATGAATAGAAAAGTAAGGAAATTGTTATGTTAATGATTGCAATATTTTCGACTGAATAGCGAGCGTCGCAAGCGTTACGAAGGCCTTCGTCGAGTCGGGGGATGAGGCTATGGGTGCAGAATCTATTCCTCCGATAGAGAGTGAAGAAGCCATTATACCTGGTGACGTCTCCGTCACGGTTTTGGTCCATGATCCATCTGGTAGTCCTTGTGTCACTGTTTTCGAGTTTTTCAATCATGTTCAGCCCTTCTGATGATATTTTATTTTTCTTGAGCATAGGCGCGGTGAATCCTGAGGCTATACCGTCTGAAGAAGTGTCGCCAGTAGCTGCTCTAACTGTTGCTGTCCCGTCGCCTTTTTCTGTGCCCTCTCAAATATTGGAAGTTATGGGTTTGTGATTTATTTGTTTTACTGTGGGTACCATCCTCCTTGTATTGACGGTATATTTTCGCAACTCTGCAGGAGTCCTTTTCGACCATTTATATCAGGTGTTGAACCCGCATTTTTCCTTTCGGTCGGAAATCGTCCCACCTTCTGGTATTAGTTAGTATATTCTTCAGCTAATGTCTCCCCTCTTTCTTTATGGATAGACGTATTGTTGCTAAGTCTTCTGCATATTGATCATAGCATCACGGGTTGGAGGAAGAGACGAGAGAATGGCCGTGCCTCAGGTACTCCCCATCCTGCCGCCTGTCGCAGCTGGTATAATAGACTCCACCCCTCATATGTTTTCTTTATCTCCCGAGTCAACATTTGACCATAATTTATTTTGCAGCAATTGCACCGGCTCCAGCTCCTTTCGATTCTCACATTCCAATGCCCGTAGGACCCTTCACTAAACGCATATCTTCCACGGGCGCTGCAAATAGCCGACGAATGTTGAGCGAATTTATCAAAGATCTGAATGCCGAGGCCCTCACTTCTGCTATGGATTTTGCCGTTGAAGTCAATCCAATGCTGGCGACACTCGCGAACTTCCATGATGAAGATCTCATCGGCTCTTGGGTTGATTACTGCAGAAAGATTGAGGCATGCCTGCATGAGGTTGAGCTTAAACGTCTCGCTCCTGAGGTGATGGCTTTGAACTCCTAGCAGGCTGCGTGGGTTGAGCGTAGTGTTCCTTTCATTCGCCATTTTGAACAAGATGCGACCCTGAGACGAAAGGAACATGAGGTGGCTTCCAGCGAATCTTCCTGGTTGCGCGCCCAGGTTGAAACGAATGGTGCGCACTTAAAAGCTGTTTTTGACAACCTCCAGCAATGTATTTCGGATGGGTTGACGCTAAAGCGGATGCTTGACTTCACCGAGCGGGTCATACGGGACTGCGAAGCTGCTATGGTAGAAACCGATGAAAATATTTCGTCCTGCTTAGGGCAACGGACTCAAGTTGAAGCGGAGTTGGCCGCGGTAGCTGACCACGAGAAAGGATTGAGAGAAACGCACGAGCGGCTTGCTGATTTGTTAAAGACGCCTCCTCCTTAATAACCGTCATTATACCCCCTTTTTTGTACTGACTGTAAACTTGTGATTTATGAATAACATGTATTCATTTTGATTCCTTTATAAAATGTATCTTGTATTCACTTGAATTCATGAATAAAAGACATATTTTATTTCATATTGGCATGTAACTCTGGCAAATGTGGCCCGTAGATAGTCCATCTTGACCTCCTTGTAGGGCAGTGATGGCTTAGGAAGCAGGTTCGGATCTGCCGCCTGAGACTTTTCAACTTTATGAGCCGTGAGGGTCTCATAAAGACTTTTCTCCCTACGAGTCGTGCGGATCCCGTAGGTGTATTTTCTCCTTAGAAGTCGTGAGGACTCCTAAGTGTGTTTTCTCTTGAGAGTCGTAAGGATTTCACAAGAGAATTTTCCCCCTTACAAGTCGAGAGGACCCATAAGTGGTTTTTTTCCTCCTTATCGATATTCAACTTTGGAGAGTGTGACCCGTGGATAGTATACAATAGTCCATCTTGGACCTACTTGCAGGGCCCCAGTGGTTAGGAAACAGGTTGATATCCCTGTTGCCTAAGGCTTTTCCCTACGAGTCGAGATGATTCGAGAAGTTCTCGCAAGAACATTGTTTTCCCTACGAGTCGAGACGAATCGAGAAGTTCTCGCAAGGATGTCATAACATCACAGTTAACCTCTACTGATAGAATTCCGGTAGGGTCTGTGGTACTGGGGCTTTTATCCGTCGTACCGTCGTGTTGGCCGATGTATTCCCCGATACGCAATCTTACTATTCGAGTAGCCCCGCGACTGTCGTGTCTCTGATGCCTTTGAGGGTTGGACAAAACGTCTTCAAATAATCTTCCACATGATATTACCGTCGTAAGAGAAAGCGTTAGGGATATTCCATGCCGCTTTTTTACTTGAGGTTAGGCTCAGTTTGGGAGCCCCGATGAGTCATGACCACTCCGCGCTGGTGTGAGATGATCTCCGATAGTCTTTCAGGTCTTATTTGAGTTGGCATCAAGACCCTGAAGCTAGGGATCTTCCTTTGCTTCGTTTGTTGACATTGCGTCTGCAATATTGCGATGAATGTCGAGGTTGTATCTAGGTTGTCTGTGAACCGTCGAATCTTGGAACTAGGGACTTTGCCATAGCTCCCTTTTTCGATGTCGCGTCTGCATCCTGTTGGAGTGAGAAGAAACGTCGTTGTTGATCTCTGGGCTGTCTGTGAACCGTCGAGACTTGGAACTAGGGACCTTGCCATGGCTCCGTTTTGTTGACGTTACATCTATATCTGTTGCGTTGGCTGATGCATTCCCCGATACGAAATCTTGTTGTTCGAGTGTCCTTGCGACTGTCATGTCTCTGATCCCTTCGGGGAATGGACAAGACGTCTTCAAGTAATCTTCCAGGTGATATTACTATCGGAAGAGCAAGCGTTAGGGATATTCCATGCCGCTTTTTTTTACTTGAGGTTAGGCTCAGTTTGGGAGCCCCAATGAGTCATGACCACTCCGAGCTGGTGTGGGGTGATCTCCGATAGTCTTTCAGGTCTCATTTGAGTTGTCATCAAGACCCTGAAGCTAGGGATCTTCCTTTGCTTCGTTTGTTGACATTGTGTCTGCAATATTGCAATGGACGAGGTTGTCTCTAGGTTGTCTGTGAACCGTCGAGGCTTTGAACTAGGGACTTTGCTATGGCTCTTCTTGTCGATGTCGCGTCTGCATCCTGTTGGAGTGAGAAGAAACGTCGTTTTTGATCTCTGGGATATCTGTGAACCATCGATACTTGGAACTAGGGACTTTGCCATGGCTCCGTTTTGTTGACATTACATCTATATCCATTGCGTTGGCTGATGCATTCCTCGATACGCAATCTTGCTGTTCGAGTGTCCTTGCGACTGTCATGTCTCTGATCCCTTCGGGGACTGGACAAGACGTCTTCAAGTAATCTTCCAGGTGATATTACCGTCGGAAGAGCAAGCGTTAGGGATATTCCATGCCGCTTTTTTTTACTTGAGGTTAGGCTCAGTTTGGGAGACCCAATGAGTTATGACCACTCCGAGCTGGTTTGGGGTGATCTCCGATAGTCTTTCAGGTCTCATTTGAGTTGCCGTCAAGACCCTGAAGCTAGGGATCTGTTAGTTATATGTATGCCCTAGAGGCCATTATTATATATGTGATGTATATTATAGTGGATGCTTAGACATATATAGGGAGGACTTTCTTGCTCGACATGATAGTATGGTATCTGGTTGCTCTTTATCTTAACATGTACACTTATTGTCTCTCTATTACATGTTGATAAAGCCCTTAGGATGAGTACTTGACTACCAAGATTATGATGCAGATCATACTAGTGGGGCAGAGGTAGTCGGTAAGTACATGCTTCAATTGTTCCTAGTCGTGGGAATATCGAGATGGGGCATCGATATTCCATAGTAGACTAGTGTATACGCTTCTCGACCTATATGATGGGCGATGGATGATCCCATATACATTGGTGTTTGACATCAGAGATGGTATACAGGTGCTCAGTGGAGACTGGGTACACTGAACGGACTCGCCGAGAACTCCTAGATGGTACTATACCTATCATCAGATAGCAGTTCTCTGGTGACACTGGTACAGGTTAGTCTGTCGACCCGAGATCGTCATAGAGTCTTGTGTGATTCCCACCGTGCTTTGATTTCCACCTTATCATGTTCAAGTGATCGTGCAAAACGGTGGTTTTTTTGTTCAGTCCCGAGTCACATGGAAGCAATGAGCGATAGGAGGGGATTTCATCTCTCTCGGTATTGGGGGCTGATGTTATGCTATGCTTGATTGGCCATAATAGGAAATCCCTGGCTAGGGTTGCTAAGATCTACTGGTAAGTGTTATCAGTAGTTTCTCGGCATGCCACCTTTTAGAGAGGGAATTTCTTGTGAAGAAATTAGTGGTCATGAGGTAGAACTGGAAGGAGTTCCAACTAAATAAACTGCAGCTGATGATTTGGTAGAACCGGAGGATTCAATAGTTTCCAACGAACCTTAGCCTCCCAGCCGATCTGGTAGGGTTTCTCACCCACCTGAGAGATACTTTGGTTTCTCTATGACAGTGGAAGCGAGGATTGCATCATGAGATGATAACCCAACTAGTTTCGTGCAGGCCATCAAGAGTGGGGACTCTGTGAGAATGGCTGGATGCTAAGCGAACTGAGATGGAATCCATATACACCAACAAAGTATGGACTTTGGTTGCTTTATCTGAAGGGTTAAATCCCCATCAGGAGCAAGTATATCTTGAGAAGATTACTAGGTGTACATGGAAAAGTTGAGACTTTCAAACCTATGCTTAAGTCCATCCAGATCCTACTTGTCACTGCTACACACCATGACTACGATATCTGGCGTTTGGGTGTCAGGGCTGCTTTTCTAAATAATGATTTAGAAGAGAGCGTCTATAAGTACACAGCCAGAAAGTTTCGTAGACAGTGGGAGCAGCGGAAACGTGTGCAAGTTGTTTTATGGGATAAATCAGGCATCGCGGAGTTGGAACATCTGTTTTGATGTAGTAGTCAAAGAGTTTGATTTTATCAAAATGGTAGATGAACCTAGTATATACAAAAAGGTAGTAGGGTGTATGGTGGTGATCCTCGTATAGTACGTGGATGACATACACTTGAAAGGGAAGGAGTTTCATATGCTACGCTCGGTCAATCTCCTCTTATCACAAGGATTCTCCATATAGGATCAAGGTGATACCTCCTAAATCCTGGCTTTTTGGATCTATGAGATAGATCTAATTGGATGTTAGGATTCTCATTAGGTGTAGTGAGATGGTATCAATCAATCCTGGGGATAATCACTGGATAGCTTCCAGGGTGGTAAGGTCGACTGAATGTCACTCACAGGCATTGTCTTTACCCTCAGTAGAGGGACGGTATGTTGGAAGTGTTCCAAGCTAGATACCGTGGAAAACTAGACGATTAAAAGTAAGATACATCATTGCCGAGGATGCTACCAAAGAGGTAGTCTGGATATATATAAGTTCATGAGATGAACTTCGTTCCTACCATTGTGTGACAATGGAGTTGTGGCTTATGCCTAGGAACCCCCGTCCCATCAGAGATCCAGACATATTCTTAGGCAGTATCACCTGATCATGGAGATGGTTGATCTCCAGGGAGATCGAGGATAGGAGAGTAGAAACAGAGGACAACAGCGCGGATCCACTCACAAAGGCCTATTTCCCAGTAGAGACTATTATGGAATGGTTGAGTATGAGATACTTCAACCACAGCTGATTGTTAGGAATGAGATACCACAACAGATGGCCCTAGTATAAGTGGGGGATTGTTAGTGATATGTATGCCCTAGAGGCCATTACTGTACATACGATGTATATTGTAGTGGATGCTTGGACATATATATGGAGGACTTTCTTGCTCGACATGATAGTATGCTATCTGGTTGCTCTTTTATCTTAACATGTACTCTGATTGTCTCTATGTTACATGTTGATGAAGCCCTTAGGATGAGTACTTGACTACCAGGTCTATGATATAGATCATACTAGTGGGGACAGTGTAGTCGCTAAGTATATCCTTCAAATGTTCCTAGTCATAGGTGTATCGAGACAGGGTATCGATATACCAGAGTAGACTAGCGTATGCTTCTCGACCCATGTAGATGGGCGATGGATGATCCCATATCCATTGGTGTTTGACATCAGAGATAGTATATGGGTGCTCAGTGGCGACTGGGTTCACTGGACGGACTCGCCGAGAACTCCCAGATGGTATTATACCTCACGTCAGATGGAAGTTCTCTGGTGATACTGGTACAGGTTAGTCTGTAGACCCGAGATCGTCATAGAGTCTTGTGTGATTCCCACTGTGTTTTGATTTTCACCTTACCACGTTCAAGAGAACGTGCAAAACGGTGGCTTTTGGGTACAGTCCCGAATCACATGGAGGCATTGAGCGATAGGAGAGGTTTCGTCTCTCCCGGTATTGGGAGTTGATGTTGCGCTGTGTTCGATTGGCTATAACTGGAAATCCCTGGCCAGGGTTGCTGAGATTTACTGGTAAGAGTTATCAGTAGTTTCTCGAACTGTTATGGACTTAATATCGACATGACTTATCGGTTACTGGGGTCTGGCGTTTACCACCCCTAAACTAGATATGCGACATATCAGACGAAGAGACCGGACTGTACGAGAGTGTCACTGATTGGATTCGCAGGAGAATGTATAGGCTTGCTTGTTGATCTTCTGATCGCTCAATACCTAGGTGGCTGTTACGTTTAGCTGACCGCTTGCAGCTTGTGGGTGTTTGTGTTGTGCCACGGCAGCGCCCCGGTCGCGTACTCGAGGCCAAATTGCGGAATCAAAAATTTTCCTTACTCGGAAACCGGCGCTACCGCAGACAATTACCCGGATCGTAACCATTAACCTAATGCTAGCAATCAAGAGATAGGGTGAGAAGTATACCGAGTGATCCGAGTCCTCCGGTCTTCATCTCCACTCCGATCTCCTCGCGGGATCTCCGTTCGTCTCCTCCTCGTCGGAAAGGGCACCACATCGCCTGCGTCTTTTACGGGCTCCCGCCTCAATACCGAGGCAACTCGAGCATGAAGCCGGCAACTCGACATGCTCAAGATTTGCTGTAGGAAGTGTAGAGTCAATGTCTCATTGGGGTATAGGAGTTGCCTTTGATGGAGGGATCAAGAATAAGTGAACTTGGGAATTTTTGGTGACAAACTAAAAATGAGATGGATGCTTAATTTCTTGCCACACCAAAATGAAAATTCCCCTCTCTCATGACCATGAAGTGGCCGGCCATTTTTTTTCATAGAAATGGTGGTGGGGGTGAGAACTAAAGCAAGAGGGAGGTGATGGTAGGAAAAGGTGGAGGTAACAATAACAAAACATGAACCATGCTTATTACATACACCCCCCCATACCCTTTCCAATCACATAAATGCAAGCATGGATGAAAGAAAAGATGCTTATCATAATCAATACTTTTACAAGAAACCCCCCCCACAAAGTGTAATTTGCAAAACTGCAAATTACCCCCTCCATCGGAAAAGTCCGGCCGGGAAAGAACAAAGGAAAACCGGCCGGAACGGAATGCAAACTGGCAACTCCAGAGAACTGGTCCCGTAATAAATTACAGGAAAACCCCGATACTGTGCATACACACCTGCATCTGTATTCCGACCGGATACAAATGCAATGAGACAAAATCTACACTGTACTAAACTAGGACCGGCTTAAACCAAAGCCGGCTAGTAATATCCGTTCGATCCTGATCCGTGCAATACCGCACGTATCTGATCGAACCCTGCCATATAACTATACGGCTACTAGTACAAACCGTCCGATCCTGATCCGTGCAATACCGCACGTATCTGATCGGACCCTGCCATATCTCCATACGGCCTCTACAGCGTTTCGCCCGAAAGCTTGAGTAACTGTAAGTGTGGTGGACTCTAAAGACTCGTCAATACAATGGCTGTGGATTTAACCACTAGCACGTCAGAGGTATAAGCCAATACGTAACGGGCCACCAGCTATTGACCAAAAGGGACGTCGATGAGCGAACTCATCCTGACACCCTACTGAGCCTGTCAGTGACAATATCCGTACAGTCCGGTCCGTTCGTCTATGAGTATCGTATGGCGGGCCTAGGGGGTTGGTAAAAGTCAGACCCCCAAAAGCGGTACAAGTCGTGTCGGAGTGTAGCCCAGAACGCCCTGAGATACTACTGGAATACCTACCAGTAAATCTCCTGCCTCGGCCGAGGGATTTGCGTAATGGCTCTCCTAGACACAGCGCGACCTCACCCCCAATACCGGGAGAGACGAACCCCTGAAGATCCGCTCACTGCCTCCATGTGGCTCGGGACTGTACCCAACTAAAACCTGTTTGCACGACTCCTTTGAGCCGTGGTTGGGTAGTAATCAAAGTACAGTGGGAACTCACACGAGACAAATGACGATCCCCAGGTCGATGAACTAACCTGCACACATGTCACCAGGGAACTGCCATCTGACGTCTGGTATATGACCAACTAGCATGTTCCCGGCGAGTCCTGTCCGGTGTACTCATAACCCAATGAGCACCTGTATACATCTTAGGTGATCCAACTGACACCAGTGGCTTGTAAGACCGGCCACCGCCCCTCGTCGGGGTCTCGACTGTATACACTAGTCTACTAATGGAGTATCGATGCCCGGTCTCGAAACTCCCACGACTAGGGACCTTTTAAGGATATGCTTGTAGACCGCCAGCTCCCACTTATATGATCGCCCTCATACTGCTGGTGGTCAAGCAAGAATCCTAGGGGCTCTATCAACGTGTAATAGCGACGTGTCAGGTCACCTAAAGCAGTACACGATGATAAAGGTAAACCAGATAGCATACTATCATCTCGAGTAAGACTGTCCTACCGGGATAGGTCCTCCCTCAATCATTACAATCACGTACCTGTGACCTAATAATTGACTCTGAGGGCACTATCTCCAACAATCTCCCACTTGCACTCAAGGCTAATTATTGCGATGTCGCATACTCACAGCCCGTGTGATACCGAACACCCAACTCCTCTACTAGTCAGTCTCACAAAGCTCGTTTGCGAAACTATTGCGTTCGAGGAATAGCCTCAGTGAGTGGATCCGCTTTGTTGTTTCTTTCCATGTCTCTCTATATCTCATGTTCGCGGAGAAACCCATCTCCCGAAATGAGCAATACCTGTCTTAGAATATGTCTGGATGTCTGATGGGACATAGCTCATAAATGAACTCCAAATCCAAACTTCTTAGACTGTATCGTCAACTGAACTTAATCAGTATCCTGCGCCATGCCTCCCTCAGTATTGCCTTGGACCACCTGTCCAAAATACAGTCCCTTGTCTGAAGGAAAACTATAACTCTGACAACCTCCTTGTCGTCCATGTCACCTTGGAAGCCTGGAATGATAACTTTCTCCCAAATGAGGCTGTCGTTATCATATCCCTAGAACATCCACTTATGTTCTAAGACTGCTTCCGACTGTTTTTCCAGGATTGGATTAATATCAACTTATTGCATCTAGTGCAAGAACAACATCTGGTGTGGTACTTGACATCTCATGATTGACTCAATTGCCTAAGCAAGTGATCTGCCAATCATGAGTATCCCTCTCCACTTTAGTCTATAAGACACCTTTAGAGAGGGTGACTCCATCAACTGCAGGTGCACTACCGTGTCAGGAGTCGTCCATTCTAAATACTCATAGAATGCTGTCAAGGTACCCAGATTGGGAAACCACCCAAATCTAGATCTAAAACCATAGATCTAGTAACCAGTATGTCTGATATAATATCCAAGTCCCTTGTGGAGAAAACACTGTGTGACGACCAAAGTATAACCGATTGTAGTATAGGAATATCACTTCCTACTACCTTCTCAACAGATCCACCCCTTATTCTGATGACGTCAAACCCATGACTGTCACATCAGAAACAGATGATCTAACTCCGCTACATCTGCTTTAGTCTATAAATAGACATAAGCCTGATGTCCACCAATGCTTCCGCTGCTCCCACTGACTACGACAACCCTCTGGCAGAGTCATATAGACGTGCACTTCCAAAGCTAGTTTAGAACGACGCTATACTCATCCTCCTGCCGGGTCTCGTAGCCTGGAACAACAGCAATGGTAATTGTGGGTAAACAAGAACTTCCCTGTCACCGTCCTTGAGGCTACCGGAGTACCTCTCGGGTGCCTGAAGTTACCCACCTTATCTGCAGAGTGGCCAATGGAATGTCAAATCAGATTGAATCTTTAGGTTCCTTATCAAATCTTCAGTAATCGTTTGCGGTTCTGGAATCACTTCCAGTTCTACCATACTCCCACTGCTGTTTTTGAAAAAATCCATTTTTAATAAAACTGTGGCGAGTCTAGAACAATATTTCTATTGATCTGCCAGATGGTAGAAAGTCAACCGTCGTCATAGCCTGGGTCAACCCACAAACAGCCATTACAGAAACGTGCCTTGAGTTATCCGGAGTCTGGTTTTAAGCATAAGCCGGACAACTCCCCGTACCTTAACATCGTTAAGATATGAACTGTTCTATATCCAATATAGAACCAGAGGCACTGATTTAATTGAACCAGATTCAAATCATGCAGCTGTCTCCAGTGCATGTCAACTAAATGGAAGGAGGCCGATCAGCGTTACTCAACTTAGGAATGCTTCCAATTATGAGTAACCTGAAAGAGAAGCAATCTGTCTTCATCATTACTATCAACTGAATACCATACACAAGTATCTACATCTTCGATCTCTTTGAAGAATCCCGATACTTGCTACACCTGGTTCTCTACTCTATTCAAATACTTATAACTCCTCAAAACTTAGACCCTGTGTTTCTACGAAACACATGTCTAAGAACTAGAGAAGTTAAAAGTAAACAGAATATAGTATGAGGATCAACCCCTCTGTCCTAATGGACACTGGACAACATACAATACTCTGTATAAGTCCGCTGAGTCTAACAACTCTTTCACTGTGTGTCGTAGGTTGAAAACTGTACTTATGGTTAAGAAGAATTACACCGTTGTTTAATGCTCCTTACCTAACCATCCACTGATATAGGTAAATGTCATCGACATAATATCAAAAGGTATATCTCACACTATGAAAATAGACGTACAGATATATCAATTTGAAATTGGTGCATAACCGCGGATATTCAAAACCAAATAATTGCCGTCCGGCAAACAACCCAGGTGACTTCCTCAAATATCACCGATTACAACGAATCCCGATATAATGAGGATGATCACCCAATTCCCAATAACTTACTCCCACTCATCATCTTGTAAAACCATACAGATGTGAGAATCATACCTGGTAAATACATACCCTGGAGTAAGTGTCTAATCGGAAAATCAGTTTTCCATTAACAGTACACAGTGAAACTGAAACATTGTAATGTTTCGATGGGGTATCCTGGTATTCCTAGTAATGCCTCTACCATCATCCAGATTCACAACTATAACCGTATAATTCTTTGCCACCTGTCCAAATCCCTTTATATGTCCTTAGTCAATACCGTCTGCACACCCCTTTAGGCCAAATGGTTTTCTTCCTTCCCTACCGTTCGGCACCAGCCTATGGTTTGGAAGAAGACTATCCAAAAGGCATAAAGGGTGTACTGTCCCAATCCTAGGAACACTCGCAATGCGAGAGAAGGTGAAGATGAAAGACACCTGAATGTACTTAATTCCTATTTCTCCTGAACCAGAATCCATCCCCGAACTGGAACAAGTTCCTTTCGAGTTCGTATATAACCATACGATGGAGTATCCAATAAACTGTGGATCTTCGTAGTGATACGGAGTGTCCTGGAGAAATACAAAGGTGATTCAGGATTGGCGAAGAAATACTTGGTTTGGTCGTGAATATCAGTCGCAATTTACTTTGCCCTCTTACTAATCCCTTGCTTTGTCTTAATCTTAATACCTTCTGTACACCGTTTTAGGCTAACTGGTTTTCTTCATTCCCTACCGGTCGGCACCAGCCTATGGTTTGGAAGAAGACTATCCAATTTGCGTAATAGGTGTACTACTCCTAAACCAAGGAGTACTCGCAACCTGAGAGAAGGTGAAAAGAAAAGACAACTGAATAATCCTATCCGTTTTCTCCAGAGCCAGAAACCATCCTCGAAGTCCTTCGAGTTCGTATATAACCATACGATGGTTTTGTCCAATGGAAGTGGACGTTCGTAGTAATACGGGGTGTCCTGGAGAAAAGGGTAAAAGTAGGAGTGGCAATGAGGTCTGCAACTCTGACAATTCAAAAGCCAGTGTTAAGAAGGTTCGGTCAACTTGGTCACTGAGTCATAGTCCAGGGTCGGGTCAATGGTCGCTGCCAGAGAGAGAGAAAAGAAACACTCAGCGTGCACTCTAACCTAGATCAGAATGGTTATCACTTTGTCTAATCTGGAAACCTCCCACTGTACCTCAAATTCTCCTCCAAACCTGAAAGAAGAATTAGTCGGGATCACCCGAGGAGTAAACCAACTCATCAGTGGAAATCGGGATCCAACTATCATCGCATGATAACTTGACGGAATCCACTCAAGTCACCACACTCCAGAAGGTATGTGCATGCCTGGCAAGTTTCAGTTCTTTTGAAACTCCCGATGTGAATTTTACCCCTAGGACCCAAGTGACCTTGACACAGTCAACAAATCAAAGAGTCCTAGTCAAGTTCAGCCCGTCATTATCCTGGATCGCATTAAACCCACCCGTACGAGCCCTTGACACAGTCAACAAGGCCGCACGACTGTCCTAACCAATCCCATTAATATGCTACAAACAAACACTACTTAGCTACCGCACACTACGCCTTGACACAGTCAACAAACGCAACACGAATAATAAGTAATACTTGTAAGAAATGACGGAGGGCTACGTGTAGTTTTTGGCGAAAAACCTTTAACGTAATGAACTTGATATTGTTGAAGGAACTGCATAGCCTTTTTAGAAAATATAGTGACGAAAACCTTTACTAAAGAGGTCACTCCCGGTGAAGGGATCTCGGCTCTTTCCCCGTAGAATGAGGTGCAGGATATTCCAACTGAATACCACGATGCAAAGCAAAAGTAATCGGCTATAGTGAAGTTAATGCCCTGACGCAAACTTCTGTCCAAGGGGTCACTCCCGGTGAAGGGATCTCGGCCCTTGCCTCGTCGACTGAGGAGCAGGATATTCCAAATGAATACCACGATGAAAAACAAAAGTGAACGTCCTTGCAATAACAGGTTTTTGAAAAATTGTTCCAACAACATCAGAATAGGTTTGTTTATCTTGCATTGATCCGAATCAATGCAGTCCCATCAATTGATCACACCACAAAGAACGAAAATATACTGACGTATGTATATGCCATCCGCATTCGCCACTGGGTCCCGTCATCACCCGTTAGGTTAGCTAACTAACGGCAGAGCGGGGACTGGACTAGCGCGGATGAAAAACATATACAACATCTACTAATATATATACCAATATATAGTATTTCGCTCAAGGCGTGAATAAAATGCAACATCACAGAAATGTACAGCATCACAGAACAATACAGATATCTGGAAGCCCCGGGTTTCACAGAGCCGCTGCTGAAACCCGACGTTCCCCTGGTCGTATGGATAGCCTGTGCAATGAAATCCTAGACCCCTACGGGCGCGGCAAGTCACCCGCCAAAACCTGAAGCGAGGCAGCCCCCTCCAGCACCGTGAATGGACCACCCAGCACTTCACGGAATCCGGTAACTTGGGCACCCCTCCTGGGTCAACCTGTACCCCCTACGAGTGCGTCGAACAGCCCGCCAATTCCAGACTAAAGCCCCCTCCGTCCCAATGCCATGAGATGCGGGCTTGTTGCCCTCCAGAACCCGGCTATCCGTGCACCCCTCCGCGGGGTAACCCTAGTACAGAAAGTAAAATATACATACACCGGGTACATCGACCGCAACCAGGTCGTGCCCCAAAAGAATAATACAAACAGGCAGTGACGGCAGTCCACATGTCGGACGCTCGCCCCGCAATATCAAATGTACATAATACAACAAAACTGTACTAGCATTGCATCCAGGCTATCCCCCACGACCGATCCGCAACATCACAGCATAAACATAGAACATCAACATGAAGGTCACGTTCGCAAATCCGTCTAACCGGGCTATAGCAGTTAGACCGGATTTACCGATCGAGTGACATTCACGGTCGCAGATATAATGTAAATACTGTGAAATAATGTGTTTAAAAATATCCGATCGATCAAACCTTAACAAGTGGGCCCCAAAGAAAACTGTAGCACTCACAGAAATAATTGGCCCAATTTTAATATTCCAAAACCCCTAATTATAGCCCAGAAGCCCACTGGAGAAAATCGAAGCAGTGACCCCACCAACCTGCGGCGGAAGGGCGGCACAAATAGGGTTTGTGCGGCGCTTCCGCGCTCCTGTTGAGTGATCACTGTCTCGAATTTTCCCAGAGTTCTTAGAACTCCCTGAACATCATTCTGAGACTACCTGAAAAATTTTTAGACTCCAAAAAATTTCGACAGAAACTGATGTGCAATAAAAATACGGTTTTTGGAAATTTCGGTCGATCGGAAACGCAAACACATCAAACGAAGCTAGGTAAGGTTAATGGCGTGGCTCTGATACCATGTTGTGCCACGGCAGCGCCCCGGTCGCGTACTCGAGGCCAAATTGCGGAATCAAAAATTTTCCTTACTCGGAAACCGGCGCTACCGCAGACAATTACCCGGATCGTAACCATTAACCTAATGCTAGCAATCAAGAGATAGGGTGAGAAGTATACCGAGTGATCCGAGTCCTCCGGTCTTCATCTCCACTCCGATCTCCTCGCGGGATCTCCGTCCGTCTTCTCCTCGTCGGAAAGGGCACCACATCGCCTGCGTCTTTTACGGGCTCCCGCCTCAATACCGAGGCAACTCGAGCATGAAGCCGGCAACTCGACATGCTCAAGATTTGCTGTAGGAAGTGTAGAGTCAATGTCTCATTGGGGTATAGGAGTTGCCTTTGATGGAGGGATCAAGAATAAGTGAACTTGGGAATTTTTGGTGACAAACTAAAAATGAGATGGATGCTTAATTTCTTGCCACACCAAAATGAAAATTCCCCTCTCTCATGACCATGAAGTGGCCGGCCATTTTTTTTCATAGAAATGGTGGTGGGGGTGAGAACTAAAGCAAGAGGGAGGTGATGGTAGGAAAAGGTGGAGGTAACAATAACAAAACATGAACCATGCTTATTACATACACCCCCCCATACCCTTTCCAATCACATAAATGCAAGCATGGATGAAAGAAAAGATGCTTATCATAATCAATACTTTTACAAGAAACCCCCCCACAAAGTGTAATTTGCAAAACTGCAAATTACCCCCTCCATCGGAAAAGTCCGGCCGGGAAAGAACAAAGGAAAACCGGCCGGAACGGAATGCAAACTGGCAACTCCAGAGAACTGGTCCCGTAATAAATTACAGGAAAACCCCGATACTGTGCATACACACCTGCATCTGTATTCCGACCGGATACAAATGCAATGAGACAAAATCTACACTGTACTAAACTAGGACCGGCTTAAACCAAAGCCGGCTAGTAATATCCGTTCGATCCTGATCCGTGCAATACCGCACGTATCTGATCGAACCCTGCCATATAACTATACGGCTACTAGTACAAACCGTCCGATCCTGATCCGTGCAATACCGCACGTATCTGATCGGACCCTGCCATATCTCCATACGGCCTCTACAGCGTTTCGCCCGAAAGCTTGAGTAACTGTAAGTGTGGTGGACTCTAAAGACTCGTCAATACAATGGCTGTGGATTTAACCACTAGCACGTCAGAGGTATAAGCCAATACGTAACGGGCCACCAGCTATTGACCAAAAGGGACGTCGATGAGCGAACTCATCCTGACACCCTACTGAGCCTGTCAGTGACAATATCCGTACAGTCCGGTCCGTTCGTCTATGAGTATCGCATGGCGGGCCTAGGGGGTTGGTAAAAGTCAGACCCCCAAAAGCGGTACAAGTCGTGTCGGAGTGTAGCCCAGAACGCCCTGAGATACTACTGGAATACCTACCAGTAAATCTCCTGCCTCGGCCGAGGGCTTTGCGTAATGGCTCTCCTAGACACAGCGCGACCTCACCCCCAATACCGGGAGAGACGAACCCCTGAAGATCCGCTCACTGCCTCCATGTGGCTCGGGACTGTACCCAACTAAAACCTGTTTGCACGACTCCTTTGAGCCGTGGTTGGGTAGTAATCAAAGTACAGTGGGAACTCACACGAGACAAATGACGATCCCCAGGTCGATGAACTAACCTGCACACATGTCACCAGGGAACTGCCATCTGACGTCTGGTATATGACCAACTAGCATGTTCCCGGTGAGTCCTGTCCGGTGTACTCATAACCAAATGAGCACCTGTATACATCTTAGGTGATCCAACTGACACCAGTGGCTTGTAAGACCGGCCACCGCCCCTCGTCGGGGTCTCGACTGTATACACTAGTCTACTAATGGAGTATCGATGCCCGGTCTCGAAACTCCCACGACTAGGGACCTTTTAAGGATATGCTTGTAGACCGCCAGCTCCCACTTATATGATCGCCCTCATACTGCTGGTGGTCAAGCAAGAATCCTAGGGGCTCTATCAACGTGTAATAGCGACGTGTCAGGTCACCTAAAGCAGTACACGATGATAAAGGTAAACCAGATAGCATACTATCATCTCGAGTAAGACTGTCCTACCGGGATAGGTCCTCCCTCAATCATTACAATCACGTACCTGTGACCTAATAATTGACTCTGAGGGCACTATCTCCAACAGTTTGATATGATCATCACCTACTGCCGGCGTATTGACGATTCTTTAGAGTCCTACATAGAGGTTTCCTGGCTCAGGCAAAACGGAGTAGGAGCGCATATGTGATATGTGCGGGACTGAGAATGATACGTGTATGTGATACCGTATTCGATTCTCGCGATATATGATATCGGTCGAGTATATGTGATATAGCCGTGTCATCGGATCAAGTGTTGATTCGATAAACTGATACATTTTATATTAGTCGATTATTTGTGAAATAGCCGGATTATCGGATCAAGTGTTGATTCGATAATTTAATGTATAATTATATATTTGATATATTACATTATATTAACTAATATAAGCTCACTTAAAGATTCTTTTTCTCACTTGATAATACATTGATATATATGTGATATATGTTAATTGTATTATTTTCTTTTGTTACAAAATATTGTATATGTGATATATAATATTGTAACATGTGAGGGTTACAAATGCAACTACGGTTTAGAGTTTAAACTATGCTAGGGTTTTAGATTAGGGTTAACATTTTATTAAGGATAATTCATTTTCTTTTGGATGAGCTTTGAGGAAGATTCTTGTTCCTTTGACTTTATCCACCGTTTTTGTTTTATCCTTGATATTTGTTAACCCAAGTTTAACCCTAGTCTATGGTTAATTCTCTACATGAGTTAGACATGACACATATTAAACTATGGTTGCATTTCTAACCTTAACAATAATTCATTCATTCACTTTCTTCATCTTCTTCTTCAAGCTCACAAAGCTTGCTTGATTTTTTATTTGTGATGATATTTTGTGAGAAATTGAAAACAAAAGAGAGCAAAATTCCTACCTCATCATCCTCATCTATTCTAGCCACTTAGATTAGGGTGTTTGCTTTACTAATACATGATTAGTGAAGCAAGAGCTTGGGTTAGTGTTTCTTCAAGGTAGATCATCTTAGTTTTTGAAGATTGCAAGCAAGGTTGCATCTTTCTCTTCATGGAGCCTCTCTAGAGTCTGGGTACTCGATGATCGCAGCGAAGGGACCTCAACACGGAGCTTATGAAGCGAAGGAACGGACTACAAAGGTTGTAATCCCAAACTCTTAGATGTTAAAGTGTTAACATGCTAGTTTTGTTTGATTCTCTAGTTAACTTCCTAGGTTTAGGATTATCTATAATGGCAAAATTTTAACTTGGCATGGATGATGCCCCCCGGAACCTTGCTGCCGTTGTAGGTATCCCAACAGCTTCTGCCTACTTTGAGAAGTAATCGGTTGTTGCCAAAATGAACCGATGTCCCTTAGATGATGCCGGTTCGATAGGCCCGATTATATCGGTTCCCCACATTTCGAACGGCCAGCAAGCCAGTGTTGGGTGTAGCGGATTTGGATGCTGGTGGATGAAGTCCCCGTGAATTTGGCATGAGTGTCTTCGCATATTCAAGGCAGTCCTGAATCATCGTGGGCCAATAGTAACCCATTCTTTTGATCTTCAGCTTCATCTTTGGCCTGGCTTGATGGGAACCGCAGAATCCGTCATGAGTTTCTTGGACGACCCTTTTTGCTTCTTTTAGTCCAAGGCATCTCAGCCACAAACTGTCGAACGATCTCTTATATAGAGTATCATTGATGAAGGCAAAAGACAGAGCTCATTTTATGAGCTAATGTCTTGAAGATGCGTTTTCGGGCATTCGATAGGATTTGAAGTAGTCTACGAAGACTTCTCTCCAATCCTTAGCCTTTTCTTCATCCTCTATTTGGAAGGCTACTTGTTCAGTCGCTTCCTTTCTTTCAGACAACTCCGAAGATATTTCTGCTGGCGTGAGAATTCGACGGATTTGCACAATGATCCTTACGTCATCGAGGTTTTCGTCGGCCAGTTCTTTAGCGGGTTTGGATAACGCATTCGCCTTGCTATTTTCCGCCCGAGGTATGCTTTCCAAGGTGTAAGAGGGGATTTGAGTCAGCAGTTGCTGCACTCTTTCGCCATATTTTACCAACTCTGGCTTGCACGTCTGATAATCACCATTTACTTGGCTAACGACCAGCTGGGAGTCTCCATATATGAGGAGGTTTTCGATCCCCATGTCGACAGCGATCTCAAGACCTGCTATCAAAGCTTCATATTCCGCTTCGTTGTTTGTTCTCGGCTCTGTTAAGGAAAGGGCAAAACGCATTATCCCTCCTTATGGGGTCACAAAGATAAGGCCTATCCCAGCTTTAATTATGGGGGTGTTCTGGCTTCGCTTTTCATGGAAGATGCTCCATCGAAGTAGAGTTCCTATCGGGCATTATTTCCTCCCGTCTTCCCTTCGATTGTGTCGAACGCGTGCTCATCTGGCAATTCACAATTTAAGGGAGAATCAGGTCGTATCGGATGCTCAGCGAGAAATTCGATGATGGCCTGGCCTTTTACTGCTTTGAGGGGTCGATATATGATCGAGAACTCCATCAAGAGGAGGGCCCATTTGGCAAGCCTTCCTGTTAATATGGCTCTTGACATCAAATATTTGAGAGGATCCACCTTTGATATGAGATGGACCTCAAGTGCCAGGGCATAATGTCGAAGCTTCATTATTGCGAAGATCACTGCTAGGCAATGCTTTTCAATAGGGGAGTAGTTGTTTTCTGCCCCCAGAAGGACTTGAATCAAATAGTAGAGAGCTCTCTCCTTCCCCTGGTCGTTCTCTTGTGCCCATAGCGCGTCTAAAGAACCTTCAATGGCTGTTGTGTACAGGATGAAAGGCTATCCCTTGAATGGAGCGGTCAATACTGGCGGGCTCTGCAGGTATTACTTGATTTCGTCCAGTGCACTTTGGCATTTACGATCCCAAATGAACGGGTTCCCCTTTTTCATTAGATAGCTGTAGGGGCGGCATTTTCCGGAGAGGTTAGCTATGAACCGTCGGATATACGCGAGCTTTCCTTGGAGAGACCGCAGTTGCTTAAGAGTTCTTAGCGAGGGCATTTCCATAATCGCCTTAATCTTTGATGGGTCTATCTCGATGCCCCGATGTCGTACGATGAATCCTAGGAATTTGCCTGAGGAAACTCCAAACGTGCATTTCAGGGGGTTCATCTTCAGGTTGTACTTTCGAAGGCGCTCGAACACTATTTTTAGATGTTCCCAGTGTTCCTCGTACGATTTGCTTTTCACCACGAGGTCGTCGATATAACATTCGACAATCTCATGTATGAGTTCATCAAAGATCTTCTTCATGGCCCTATGGTAGGTAGCGCCAGCGTTCTTCAGACCGAAGGGCATCACTTTATAGCAAAATATGCCCAGCGGAGTCCGGAAGGCAGTATGCTTTCGGTCTTCGGGATGCATCTTTATTTGAGTATACCCTGAAGATCCATCCATGAAGGAGAAGACTTCATGAGTGGACGTGTTATCTATCATCAGCTCGGTAACCGGTACGGGGAAGTCATCTTTTGGGCAAGCTTTATTGAGGTCTCGAAAGTCCACGCAGACGCGCACCGTCCCATTTTTCTTCATCACTGGGACAATGTTGGCGATCCAGTCAGGGTATTGAACTTTTTAGATGAAGCCAGAGTCAATTAGCTTTTTGACTTCGGCATTGATACTCATTTCAAGTTCGAGCCGCATTCTTCTTGGCACCTGCTTGACTGGCTTAACGTCTGGCGATATAGCCAGTTTATGCACATCTATCTCCGGATCTAATTCGGGCATCTCAGAATAGTTCCATGTGAAGCAATCTTTATACTGGGTAAGCACGTCTTTTAGTGTAGCCACCAGCTCTTCAGACAGCAGCTCACTGACGAACGTTGGCCTCGGATCGTTTGTCGTCCCCAAGTCGATTTTCCTCAGATTGTCCGCCGTGGTATGTATCCCATCCTCCAACTCTTTTGGCGCCGGTGGAAATTCTGAGATCACCTCATCCTCATCTTCATTTGCGAAGCATTGGGAGAGGTCGTCCACATTCTCTTGCTCTCCCTCCTTTGAGAATGTTATCATGTAGCAGGTATGAGCTCGTTTCCAAGCTCGATGTTGATGTGGACTTTCTCTCGCAGTGTAAGTTGCTCTTGGCTCATGCTTTCATGGTGGGGCTACCCTCCAATTGTCGGACAGAGCGAACCTGCCTTGCTAATACTGGTCTTCGACCCAGTCTTTGAAGGTGAAGCAATCTTCAAGAGGATGTCCTATTACTCGGTGGTAGGAGCAATAAGCCGGATGATAGACCTCATTTATTTTCTCAGGATGCCGAGACTCCGGGAGCGTCATCATTTGATGCTTCATGACAAGGTCGAATATTTTCCTTGTCTTGTTTTGGGGGAATGAGTACTCTTGATCCATCTTCTTCATAAAAGACGGATTCCAGCTGACTTTTTCTCGATCGCGTGGCTTCTTAAATCCGCTTCATTTTTTTCGAGCGTCGTTCTCATTCTTCACCTTGTTGTTGCTTCTGCGTCGGGCTTTTTTCTTGCCACGAGAGCGCACAGCGGGCTGAGGGTGAAGGGCATCGTCATCCTCCGTAGCATGCTGAATGAGACGTTGCGTTCTGGCTTTCTCGTAAATGGCCATTTCGCGGCTGTGGTCATCCCGAACCTTCTGACCCGCTTCCCATATTAGCTTGTCAATCTGTTCTTCGAATGACGGGCTTAGTATTCTCGCGGCTGAATCTTGCTCTGGTTCGATATCAGCGCTATCTGGAAATGCATTCGCTTCTTCTCTGGAGTCATTTGTAACATGGCAGCCATGGAATCGCTTCTGTTTCTTGGACTGAACGTATCCAAGCCCGGTCGTCTCCATTCTCCCGTTGGGCATCTTTCGCTGAGTCCCGGGAACGTCCCAAATCTTGTTGTAGAACTGGGCTTGTCGAGCAGTTTGTTTGAAGGGCACGCCCTGGCATTTTAATAGCCTTTTCAATCCCTCTGCGTAATATCTGGACAGACGGATTGGTTGAAGCCTGTCAAGCGTAAGATCGGCACCATGCCAGATTTCTTTCTCCACTTTGGTCTCCGGGGATTAATAGAAGAGGATCACCTTTTCACCTCTTCGCCTGGGAGGGACGTAGAAGGTCTGCAGCTCTTGTACGCTGTATGTACAAGCACATCGAGTTCTTTATAAAGCCGCTGCGGAACCATGGTAATTTGTAAACTCTGATCGGCTTCAGCGAAGGTTTGCATTGACGGGTGGACGGAGAACACTGCATTGGCCTCGTCCTCACAGTCACTGCCAAAGACCAAAATAGGAGTAGATGGTCCTGGCCTGCTGCCTTGGGGTTTCCCCGAGAAGACAATCTCTTCATCCTCCTCTGTATCGCTCCCAAAGATCGGGATAGTGGCGACGGCTTTTTGTTTATTCTCAGGTTTACGACATCTTTCCGTGTCTTCAAAGTCTGGTAAGAAGTACTTGGCATCTTCATATTTGCGGGCTTCATTTACGGAGAATGGATTTAGTTCCCCCGTCATGGTGTACTCGAGACTGTCTTTGAAATACTTCATACACTGATGTTGTGTAGAAGGGATGACGTTGTACTCGTGTAATCAAAGCCTGCCGAGCAAGTCTTGGCGTCAATGACATGAAATTTGATGTCAGTGACGAGCAGCCTGAAGCGTAATATCAGTATTACAGACCCGAGCGTTCGTGATGACTGGGAGTCAAACCCGGAGATGGTAATTTTATCCCGAGCCAGGTGCTGAACGTTCATGCAAATATCCTTCAACACTCTCACATTGAGAAGGTTGACGGAGGACCCGTTATCAACCAGGATCTTTCCTATCTTGATATCGTGGCAGTACCCAGTTACATATAACGAATGGTTGTGCTCGCACGTTCCGATGAGGAGGTCCTCATCGCTGAAGGTGATGTCAGCTGTGTGAACTTCTTCCAGCTCGTCCTTCATCTTTTCTTCTGCAAGGAAGGCTTGAAACTGATAGGGCTCTTGTAACGCCTTGATCATGGAATCTCGTGCCTCCTTGGATAGGAGGAGAGCATCCAGTATGCTCAGTTTTGAGGGTATCTTCCTCAGATGTACCAGAACATTATAATCCACCTTGTTTTTCTTCGGCGGGTCTTTAGATGCGATCTCTTTAACGACTCTATCATCGAGGGCAATTTCCTCAGGGACTTTTTCCTTCCCCTTGTCTCTTTTGCTCGAACCTTTGTTTGAGGGTCCGAGATTCTTTTCAGGCAACGTACGGTTACGCAGCTGAATGTTCTCATAGTTCTTCACCTCTTTTTCTTTTCCAAAGGTGGATTCCTTACAGAGAGGGCCGAGGGTTATTTCTTCGTCAGAATCACTCCCGAAGGTAAGAACTTGGGTTTTCCCTTTTGTCGAACTGGTATCAACCATATAACAGCTGCCAGTCGTTTTTCCGCGCTCATCTGTCACATTTTTTCACTGTCGACGAGCTTCACGCTTCATCCTCTTGAAATGTTTTCGGTGGGCCACGTATCCCTGCCACCACCTCTTGAAGGCGCTGCACTCTTCGATCGGGTGTGTGATCTCCGATGGTATAACCAGTAGTTTGGGTGTACATCCGCTTCATCGAGGCACGTACTCCCGGGAGCATTTCCTTTGACAGGTGGCAGCTTCATCCCCATTGACAGGGCTTTGGGGAACTGTTTCCCCATCTTAAACCTGCTTTTGTCTGCCGCGGGTGTGCTTCGACCTAGTTAGAGTACCATATGACTCTTCATCGCCGCAGCTTCTTCGTCCTGACGCCGACGCTTGGCCTTTTCGTATATGGTCATTTCACGCTCTTGGTCATCTTTGCTCTTTTGAATGGCTTCGTTCAGCAGTTTATCGATCAGGTCGTCTGACGGTTCCAAGAATTTTGACGCCGGTCCTGCCACCAGTTTCTCTGTGTTGATTTCCGACGCCGAGGGAGCTTCTTCGTCTTTTAACGACAGGTGAGAGATCATATGGCAACTCGCTACATAATCCTCGGGTTCTTCTGACGAGCCGTCTCCTTCATCAATGTCACTGTCCCTGTTCTCAAGAATATGCTTGAGGAACTCTTCAAGTATGACTGGGGTCCGTGCCTTTTAGTTGTATTCCTCCAGTGCGTCGATGTACTTCTGCAGGTCTATGCGCTTGTCGTTAGGCTGCGCAGGCTTCTTGGTCTTCTTCTTTCCCTTCGAAGACTTTGAAGGCCTGACCTGGGTGCCTTGCCCATCGATACCAACTTTCGGTGTTGGGCGCGGTTTCAGCATCCCGTCAATGATCTCGGGCTCCAGCGGGCTTTTCCACCTGATTGCCAGGCATGCTTGAAGATCCTTCAGCATTCTTTTAGTTTTAGCCGAAAGGACAACTTCCCACAGAGCTTCTTCTATAAATGATCATGATGCCCCCGGCGTGTCCACCTTTTTACGAGCATGCTGTTGTGGCGGATTTACCTTCCAGTTTTCGGATAGCGCGAATTTACCTTGTTGGTACTGGTCCTCAACCCAGTTTTTGAAGACATAGCAATCTTCAATTGGGTGGACCATTACTCTGTGGTAGGGGCGATAGTTAGGACTGTTGACGTCACCAGGCTGCAGCGGGCGTCTTAGATCCGGCAGAATTATGAGCCTATTGCGCACTGCCAGTTCGAACAGTCTCCTTGTTTTATCCTGGGGAAATGAGTAAGGACGTCTCAACTTCTCTTCGAGGGATCATAGTTTGTTGCTTTGGCAGGCAACCAGTTTCTGGTCACTCGGTTGTTGTTGAGCGTTGGCAACGAAGGTCGCTTTCTCTTTGCCCTTTTCATTCCGGGGATTCGTTTTTGAAAAGGACGGCCTATGGCCCATCTGGTCCATTTAGGCCAGCTTGTTAATCAAGGCCTGAAAGGTGGTCGGCTTGAAGAACATCATAAATTGGGATATAGTCGCCTGAGGATCAAGGGTCCCTACGAACATACCCACGGCAGGAGCTTCTTCTATGCGTTGTTCGCATTTTGACCATAGGTTCCGCCACCGAATTGCGTATTGAACCCAGGTTTCTCCCGGCTTCACCCTGGCATTGATTAATGCGGTGATCGGGGTGCGCTTGCGAAACGCTGTGTGAATAGTAGCTCCATTTCTGTAAATGTTTTGATGGAGTCATTCGGAAGCTCCGAGTACCATTCAAATGCTGTCTCCGCCAAGCTGGCGACGAACTGGCGAAGCAACAGTTTGTCGTCACCTCCAGTATTTCCGCATAGAGCTCTGAACTGAGCAAAGTGCTGATGGGGATTGCATGTCCCCTTATACACGTGGAATTTAGGGATCGTATATCCTGGCGGGTATTTGATTTGATCGTACCAGTCTGGATAAGGTCGCCCAGTTCTGACGACTTGGCCAGCCGCTTCACTTGCCTAATGAGCTCGTATTTGTTGAGCTATGTAGTCGTCAAGGGCAGCCTTGGAGATCGTTTCTTCCTTGGCTGTCGAGAAAGCCGGTGGAGGATTTGACGTTTCCCCTCTGTCGCCTTCGATGATTATCGGAGGGTCTTTGGCTGGAGGTTCCGGCTGGATAATCATCCCAACCATGTCTTAGAACAGAAGCGCCATCTGCTTTATATTAGCGGCTTGTTCCGCGGCCTCCTTATCCTTTCTTTCTAGCACCCTCCACAGGAACTCGATGTCGGTCTCCTGCTCCCGGTGCTATTCAGACGATGCTTCCGGGCTTTCTTTTTTCCCAGTGAGTGCCGACATCCTTATTAGCATTTCTTGGAGCTTTTGCTGCTGATCTTGAGCTTTTGTCACAAACCGTATGAGTGGTCGATGACCCGTGGAAGTACGGCTTCCCTCTTTCCTGGAAGCCATGTACACCGTGTGTACTACCATGTGTTAGTTGTATGTATGCCCTAGAGGCCAGTATTGTACAGATGATGTATATTATATTGGATGCTTGGACATATATAGAGATGACTTTCTTGCTCGACATGATAGTATGCTATCTGGTTGCCATTTATCTTAACATGTACACTAGTCTCTTTATACTGTCTTATAGTTACATGTTGGTAAAGCCCTTAGGATTTGTACTTGACTACCTAGACTATGATGCAGATCATACTAGTGGGAACATGGTAGTCCATAAGTACATCCTTCAAGGTCCCTAGTCGTGGGTATCTCGAGACGGGGCATCGATTTACCAGAGTAGACTAGCGTATACGCTTCTCGACCCATGTGATGGGCGATGGATAATCCCATATCCATTGGTGTTTGACATCAGAGATGGTATACGGGTGCTCAGTGGAAACTGGGTACACTGGACGGACTCGCCGAGAACTCCCAGATGGTATTATACCTCACGTCAGATGGCAGTTCTCAGGTGACACTTGTACAGGTTAGTCTGTAGACCTGAGATCGTCATAGAGTCTTGTGTGATTCCCACTGTGCTTTGATCTCCACCTTACCACGTCCATGAGGGCGTGCAAAACGGTGGTCTTTGGGTACAGTCCCGAATCACATGGAGGCAATGAGCGATAGGAGGGGTTTCGTCTCTCCCGGTATTGGGGGTTGATGTTGCGCAGTGCTCGATTGGCCGTAACAGGGAAGTCCCTGGCCAGGGCTGATCAGAGATTTGCTGGTAAGTGTTACCAGTAGTTTCTCGACCCGTTACGAGCCTCATATCAGCACGACTTATCGGGTTATTGGGGTCTGACGTATACCACCCCTAGACTTGATATGCGACGTATCAGACGAAGAGACTTGACTGTATGGTAAGTGTTACTGGTCGGATTCGCAGGAGTGTGAGCGGGCTAGCTCGTCGATCTTCTGATCGCTCAATACCCGGGTGGCCGTTATGTTTAGCAGACCGCTTGCGGCTTGTGGGTGCTTGATATGATCATCATCTGCTACCGGCGTATTGAAGAGTCTTTAGAGTCCTACACAGAGGTTTCCTGGCTCAAGCGAAACGAAATAGGAGCGCATATGAGATATGTGCAGGACCGAGAATAATGCGAGTATGTGATACCGCATTTCATTCTCGCGATATATGTTTCGATTGGTTATATTCGATATGACCTAGTTATCGAATCATTGATTCGATAAATCGATGCATTGCATACTAGTCGGTTGTATGCGATATAACCGGATCATTGAATCAAGTGTTGATTTAATGATTTAATGTATAATTATATATTTGATATATTACTTTGCATTAACTAGTATTGGTTCACTTTAAACGGATTTTTCTCACTTGGATTGCACATTGTATATGTGATATACTTTTGTGCACTTTTTGTATCATGTTTGATGATACTTGATCATTAGTTAAGTTTATAGAATTAATCCATGGTTAATTGATAATTAGGGTTTTGCATACATATTTATTTATCCATTTATTTGTTTATTTATGTGGATAAATTCAAAATGAGAATGGTGGCTATATTTGTTTCTTGTATGAAGCTTCTTGAACCCTTGACTTTAGCAACCATTCTTATCCTCTTGCTTAACCCTAACCCACTCTTTGACCATGGTTAATTCTCTACACTTAACCCTAGTTCAAGATATGATAAGTAATTGATATTAGTTTTATTTTAAAAAAGAGTAGAACACTTATCATAATTTTTTCTTGAGCTCATCTTCTTCTTCTTCTTCAAGCTTGCTACTCCAATGGCAACTTGAGCTTTAGTGAGTTAAATCTAAATCCAAAGTGAACCCACCTCCTATTTCTTCACCCTCTACCTCTTGCCAAGTTGTTTTGGGTGTTTTCTTCACAAGTTTCACAAGTTTGTGAAGTCGGAGCTTGAGTTTGTGCAACCTCGACGTAGATCGTCTTTGACACAAAGCCGACGAGCTATTCCGCTTGCTTTCCCGATGAAGCCGATGATCGAGTCGAGGATTCATGATGGACAGCGAGGACATGACGTTGCGGAGCCGTGGAGGTGGAAATCCGGATCTACAAAGGTTGTATATCCGTATCATAGTAGTTAACTGTTAACTAGCTTTCTATTTCGCCTAAACATCTAGTTAAAGATCCGTAGTCTAGGGTTTCTCGGCACTAAAAATTTTAATTTGGCATGTTCGATGCCTTGTGAGAACCCACTAGGGTGCCTAGGAACCTTTCACTGGTATCAGAGCCAAGCTAGAGCCTTAGGCGAAGTCCCGACGACGTTTGAAGTCCGAACGAACTCGAAACCCTAGAATTTTAGAGCTCTCTGGACATTTTCATAAATCTGGGAATTTTTGATATTTAAAATGTCTAAAAAATTCAGTATAGAATTCTAAGCATTACTGTGCAAAACGATCCCATCAACTGTTCATTAAGCCGCGGAAGCGCGGCAGAAGCATGCTTTTTGCCGCCCTTCCGCGGTCAAACAGTGACGTCATCCCATTATTTTTGCACAGTAATACCTGATAAATTCTTGTGAGTTTTATGGATATTTTTAAATTAATTTGAGGGTTGAGTGCTCTGGAGTTATATTGGGAATCGATGAATTCGATCGGAATATCAAACTTTGTCTAAGTGTTTTTCCAGATAACTGTAGAATATGTTAAAGAGTTCGACCGGATAAAAATACCCAAGTTTTCCCCTGCCAAAATATCCAAGTGTTGGATTATTGTGTGGTTAAAAGACGTTCTGAGTAGTGCAAGTAACGCGATGGTCCCTCTAGAAGACACAAACCTTAACTCGATTATGTGACCGTCTTGAACTGCCCTTTGAACCTTCGGGTTTGGGGCAGTACGGCGTGCCACATGTGAGGCGTTGGCTTGACCCTTCTACGGCTGGACCGTTGGTACTGAGGTATGAAGTGAATGTCTTTGAACCTATTTCATGTGTTGATCGGTGTCGGGAAAACTTGGGTGTTCGAAAGTTCGATCGGAAAGTTTGATATATTCTATTTATCCGGAATTGGATACAATAATTGGAATTCACAAAAGGTTATGAGATAACTGGATGAATGTTATAGATCTAGCAGTTTAGTTTCACAAGATATCGAAAAGAGTTTTCGATGATGGGACTAAAATGCGGGATTTATAACTGTTAGGCATGTGATGTCTAAAGAAGTTGCGGATTCCAATTGTTGTAGTTTTACACTTTCTTTTCTGTGACCGTAAGTGTAGTATGTTCATATCGCCGGTTTTGTTGCTATACATCAACGACAATTGGGGTATGCATACTTACTTACGTTGATGACATGTGTTGTTATGTGTTGCTGGATATGTTATATTGGATCGTCGTATTTGAATAGCCGGGGGTTTTTATGTGAGATGAGTGTTTTTCATTTTCATTCATGTAAAAACTTGTATGTAATATTCTTTTATTCGGGGCACTTCCAGGATGCGGGAGTTGTCACCCTTTGTATATTATTTACTTTTCTGCACTAGGATAGACCCAAGGAGGGGAGCACAAGTAACCGGGTTCTGGGGTCCAGTGGGAGACCAACTCGAGGTGTCGAGTCCGGGTCTCCTAACCCTAGAATTGGCAGGGTTGCTTGCCGCTCTCGTAGGGGTCTAGGGGTGTGGGATTGGCTATTCATCACGACCGTGGAATCCGTGTTTTATACTGGCTCGTATTGAAAACACGGACGTCTTAGTATATCCAATATTTCATATGTTTATTCTGCTGCGATATCTGTGATGTGATTCTATGATGGATATAGTATATAGTATATATGATATATTATATAGACGTTACTTATGTTTTACACCCGCGCTAGCCCTGCCCTGCTCTGTCGTTAGTTACCTAACCTAACGGTGCACGAGGGGACATCGAGGCGAATGCGGATGGCATAAGTGTACGTCATATCTATCTGTGATGTTTAGGTATTTAAATGATGGGACTTCATTAATGTGATTAATGAAAGATAAGAAACCTAAGATGTTGTGGAATCGAATTTTAAAATAAAAAGGGTAGCCACAGTTCTTGCTTTGCACAGCGGTATATATGATATACCCCGCACCTTATTCGATGAGGAAAGGACCGAGATCCCTTCACCGGGAGTGACTCCTTTAGCAATAACTGGCAGATGCTACACACTCGGTTTGGTTTTGATTGCTTTTAAGAGTTTTTGCTTTGCACAGTGATATATATGATATATCCCGCACCTCATTCGACGAGGAAAGGACCGAGATCCCTTCACCGGGAGTGACTCCTTTAGCAAAACTAGAAAAGCCTCAAAATCACTCCATTTCAAAACTTCATTTGATTCTACAACGATATCAAGTTCATTACGCTAATGGTTTTTATGAACAACCTGCGTAGCCCTCCGTCATTTCAGATAAAGACTATTTAGTATTCGTGCTGCGTTTGTTGACCTCTGTCAAGGCGTAGTGTGCGGTAGCTAACTAGTATTTGTCTGTTTATGCATATGATGCAGATTGGATTAGGGTAGTCGTACGACCTTGTTGACCTCTGTCAAGGGTCGTGCGGGTGGGTTTGATTCAATCAAGAAATGACGGGTTGAACTTGACTAGTGCAATATGATTTGTTGACCTCTGTCAAGGTCATGGTACACTAGGGGCAAAATATTATCGGGAATTTCAAGTGTTGAAATTTGCAATGAGATTGCATACCTTCTATGAGATAGTTGGATCCCGATACCCGCTGCGAGTAAGAGTTACTCCTGGGAGAGTTTTATACATTACAATTAGCCGATCAAGTAGGTGTCTAGAAAGGTGTCAACGGGGTTACGCCTCTGGGAAAACGAGGTTTACAGTAATTAGGTTCGTGCGAAAGCACGGGGGACCTCCCTCAAAGTACCGACACTGGCCTGGCTGAAAGATTGGCGAACTTGTAGTGTGTAATTAATCCCGGCTAGTCTTTCCTTTTAGGGTTTGGAGGAAGATTTGATAAAAAGCAGTGGGAGCCATCCTGATTAGATAAGATAATAACCAATCTGATCTTGCACGAGCTTACGCTAAAGTGTTTTCTTCTCTCTCTCTCCAGGTAGCGACCATTTCATGCCTTAATAAAGATAATAAAATGGATGTATTGACCGAACCCGCATGTTATACTGTGCTGGGGAACGTTGGTTCCGTTCTTTCCTGTAAGAGTTATAGGAATGAACAGGATATAGGGGAATACCAGGATTCCCATGCCACCCGAATAAAGAAAGTACATGATGATGCATTTTCTTCAGGTGTGTTTGTTACTGAGAACTGTTTCTCCATTTGCTCTACGTCCTGGGTATTGGATACCGGGTCGGGATCCCATATATGTAATCAGTTACATGGGCTAAGGAAAGGTAGAGAACTTGGAGAAGGTGATAAAGACATTAGAGTTGGGAATGGTGCAATTGTTGCAGCCAAGACTGTCGGGGAATATCACCTTGTATTACCAACTGGTAATACATTGGTTCTGAACGAATGCTATTACATGCCGAACCTGATATGCAACATTATATCGGTTTCTTTGCTAAGTAAAGAAGGATATAATTTTGTATTACAGGACAGTGTTATGAACATTTTCCTTAACCAAAAGTTGGTTGGATCAGGCACGTTATGCAATGGCATTTATGTTCTAAATCAATCAACAGTTCTGAGCATAACAAACACACACAAGAGGAAGAGTTCTGAACTCAACGAATCCTTCTTGTGGCATTGTAGACTGGGTCACATCAATGCGACACGACTAGCTAAGTTGCATAAGGATGGATATTTAAATCCGTTTGAATTTTCATCCTATGACACTTGCCAGTCATGTCTCAAAGGCAAGATGACCAAGACTCCGTTTACGGGACACGGAGAAAGAGTTACCGAACTCTTAGGACTGATACATAGTGATGTATGCGGTCCAATGTCTACACATGCCAGGGATGGTTCTTCGTACTTCATTACATTCACTGACGATCTCTCAAGATACGGACATGTGTACTTGATAAGACACAAGTCTGAAGCTTTTGAGAAATTCAGAGAATATAAACAAGAAGTCGAGAAACAAACCGGAAAAAGTATTAAAATCCTTCGATCTGATCGAGGAGGTGAATACTTGAGCAATGAATTCCTGGACTTCCTAAAAGAGAATGGGATTCTCTCTCAGCTTACTCCTCCTTATACACCACAGCACAACGGTGTATCGGAGCGGAGGAATCGCACCCTATTAGATATGGTGCGCTCTATGATGAGTACAGCTGAATTACCTATTTCCTTCTGGGGGTATGCGCTTGAAGCAGCGGCATACCTATTGAATCAAGTTCCAACTAAATCTGTACCTACCACACCATATGAGATATGGAGTGGGAAGAGACCATGTCTTAAACGAGTTAAGATATGGGGTTGTCTGGCCTATGTCAAAAGGCAAAATCCAGATAAACTCGAGGCACGGTCAGTTCTATGCAAGTTTGTGGGATATCCTAAACATTCAAATGGATATCTCTTCTACCACAGTGAACAACAAAAAGTGTTTATTGCTCAACATGCCACCTTTTTAGAAAAGGAATTTCTTGCAAAAGAGATTAGTGGCTCTGAGGTAGAACTGGAAGAAGTTCCAGAAACACAAACTATAACTGAAGATTTAGTGGAACAAGAAGATTCGGTAGTACCCGATGAACCTCAGCCTCTCCGCCGATCTAGTAGGGTTCCTCGCCAACCTGAGAGATACTACGGTTTTCTCATGGACGGTGGGAGCGAGGATTGCATCATGGAGGATGATGACCCAACTAGCTTCGAGCAGGCCATCACGAGTGGGGACTCAGTAAAATGGCTGGATGCTATGCGGTCCGAGATGGATTCCATGTACACCAACAAAGTATGGACTTTGGAAGTTGCTCCTGAAGGGGTAAAACCCATTGGGAGCAAGTGGATCTTCAAGAAGAAACTTGGTGTAGATGGGAAAGTGGAGACTTTCAAAGCTAGACTTGTAGCAAAAGGTTTTCGTCAAAGACCAGGTGTGGACTATGACGAGACCTTTTCTCCAGTAGCTATGCTTAAATCCATCCGAATCATGCTTGCCATTGCTGCCTTTCATGACTACGAAATCTGGCAAATGGATGTTAAGACCGCCTTTCTAAATGGTGATTTAGAAGAGTGCGTGTACATGACTCAGCCAGAGGGCTTCGTAGACAGTGGGAGCAGCGGGAAGGTGTGCAAGCTGCTTAAATCCATTTATGGATTAAAGCAAGCGTCGCGGAGTTGGAACATCTGCTTTGACGTCGTTATCAAAGAGTTTGATTTCGTCAAAAATCCAGATGAACCTTGTATCTACAAGAAGGTGGCAGAGAGTAAGGTTGTATTCCTCGTATTGTACGTGGACGACATACTCTTGATAGGAAATGACATTCCTATGCTGCAATCGGTCAAGCTCTTCTTATCACAAAGATTCTCAATGAAAGATCTTGGTGATGCCTCCTGCATATTGGGAATAAGGATCTATAGAGATAGATCCAAACGGATTTTAGGATTGTCCCAATCCAGGTACATTGACACCGTACTAAAGAGGTTTAGTATGGAAGAGTCCAAGCGTGGGAACTTACCCACGATCTCTGGAGTCACTCTCTCCAAAGAGATGTCTCCCAAGACTGATTTGGAGAGAGCTCGCATGCAAGGGATACCCTATGCTTCGGCAGTAGGCTCTATCATGTATGCGATGCTATGTACCAGACCCGATGTAGCATACTCACTAAGTGTAGTGAGCAGGTATCAAGCTGATCCTGGAGAGAGTCACTGGACAGCTGTGAAGAGCATTCTCAAGTACTTGCGAAGGACTAGAGATATGTTCTTGGTGTATGGTAACGGAGAACTCCAAGTGGAGTCCTTTACCGATTCGAGCTTCCAGAGTGATAAGGACGACTCTAAGTCGCAGTCGGGTTTTGTCTTTACCCTTTACGGAGGGGCGGTTAGCTGGAAGAGTTCCAAGCAGGAAACCGTGGCAGACTCGACGATGGAGGCTGAATACATCGCTGCCAACGATGCTGCCAAAGAGGCTGTCTGGATCAAGAAGTTCATTACTGAACTTGGAGTGGTTCCATCCATTGAGCATCCAATACCTTTGTATTGCGATAACAATGGAGCGGTGGCTTTGGCCAAGGAACCCAGGTCCCATCAGCGGTCCAGGCATATTCTGAGGCGGTATCACCTGATCCGGGAGATAGTTGATCGCCGGGAGATCGAGGTCAGGAGAGTTGACACGAAGAACAACACGGCGGATCCACTCACGAAGGCCATTCCCCAGATACAGTTTGAGAGACTCTTCGGGATGCTCGGTATGAGATACTACAGCAGCTGGCCCTAGTGCAAGTGGGAGATTGTTAGTTGTATGTATGCCCTAGAGGCCAGTATTGTACAGATGATGTATATTATATTGGATGCTTGGACATATATAGAGATGACTTTCTTGCTCGACATGATAGTATGCTATCTGGTTGCCATTTATCTTAACATGTACACTAGTCTCTTTATACTGTCTTATAGTTACATGTTGGTAAAGCCCTTAGGATTTGTACTTGACTACCTAGACTATGATGCAGATCATACTAGTGGGAACATGGTAGTCCATAAGTACATCCTTCAAGGTCCCTAGTCGTGGGTATCTCGAGACGGGGCATCGATTTACCAGAGTAGACTAGCGTATACGCTTCTCGACCCATGTGATGGGCGATGGATGATCCCATATCCATTGGTGTTTGACATCAGAGATGGTATACGGGTGCTCAGTGGAAACTGGGTACACTGGACGGACTCGCCGAGAACTCCCAGATGGTATTATACCTCACGTCAGATGGCAGTTCTCAGGTGACACTTGTACAGGTTAGTCTGTAGACCCGAGATCGTCATAGAGTCTTGTGTGATTCCCACTGTGCTTTGATCTCCACCTTACCACGTCCATGAGGGCGTGCAAAACGGTGGTCTTTGGGTACAGTCCCGAATCACATGGAGGCAATGAGCGATAGGAGGGGTTTCGTCTCTCCCGGTATTGGGGGTTGATGTTGCGCAGTGCTCGATTGGCCGTAACAGGGAAGTCCCTGGCCAGGGCTGATCAGAGATTTGCTGGTAAGTGTTACCAGTAGTTTCTCGACCCGTTACGAGCCTCATATCAGCACGACTTATCGGGTTATTGGGGTCTGACGTATACCACCCCTAGACTTGATATGCGACGTATCAGACGAAGAGACTTGACTGTATGGTAAGTGTTACTGGTCGGATTCGCAGGAGTGTGAGCGGGCTAGCTCGTCGATCTTCTGATCGCTCAATACCCGGGTGGCCGTTATGTTTAGCAGACCGCTTGCGGCTTGTGGGTGCTTGATATGATCATCATCTGCTACCGGCGTATTGAAGAGTCTTTAGAGTCCTACACAGAGGTTTCCTGGCTCAAGCGAAACGAAATAGGAGCGCATATGAGATATGTGCAGGACCGAGAATAATGCGAGTATGTGATACCGCATTTCATTCTCGCGATATATGTTTCGATTGGTTATATTCGATATGACCTAGTTATCGAATCATTGATTCGATAAATCGATGCATTGCATACTAGTCGGTTGTATGCGATATAACCGGATCATTGAATCAAGTGTTGATTTAATGATTTAATGTATAATTATATATTTGATATATTACTTTGCATTAACTAGTATTGGTTCACTTTAAACGGATTTTTCTCACTTGGATTGCACATTGTATATGTGATATACTTTTGTGCACTTTTTGTATCATGTTTGATGATACTTGATCATTAGTTAAGTTTATAGAATTAATCCATGGTTAATTGATAATTAGGGTTTTGCATACATATTTATTTATCCATTTATTTGTTTATTTATGTGGATAAATTCAAAATGAGAATGGTGGCTATATTTGTTTCTTGTATGAAGCTTCTTGAACCCTTGACTTTAGCAACCATTCTTATCCTCTTGCTTAACCCTAACCCACTCTTTGACCATGGTTAATTCTCTACACTTAACCCTAGTTCAAGATATGATAAGTAATTGATATTAGTTTTATTTTAAAAAAGAGTAGAACACTTATCATAATTTTTTCTTGAGCTCATCTTCTTCTTCTTCTTCAAGCTTGCTACTCCAATGGCAACTTGAGCTTTAGTGAGTTAAATCCAAATCCAAAGTGAACCCACCTCCTATTTCTTCACCCTCTACCTCTTGCCAAGTTGTTTTGGGTGTTTTCTTCACAAGTTTCACAAGTTTGTGAAGTCGGAGCTTGAGTTTGTGCAACCTCGACGTAGATCGTCTTTGACACAAAGCCGACGAGCTATTCCGCTTGCTTTCCCGATGAAGCCGATGATCGAGTCGAGGATTCATGATGGACAGCGAGGACATGACGTTGCGGAGCCGTGGAGGTGGAAATCCGGATCTACAAAGGTTGTATATCCGTATCATAGTAGTTAACTGTTAACTAGCTTTCTATTTCGCCTAAACATCTAGTTAAAGATCCGTAGTCTAGGGTTTCTCGGCACTAAAAATTTTAATTTGGCATGTTCGATGCCTTGTGAGAACCCACTAGGGTGCCTAGGAACCTTTCACCATGCCCCCAGACTTGGGGCGTTTGGGTCCACTGCCTTTGAAATTTACCGCAGGCATGGAGATCTTCTCCGGCCTTCTATTCTTATGGGAGGTCGAAATTGAGGGGGCCGTTGCAGCAGGTACCCATGTGGACGATACCTTCCGTGGTATGACGGTGGGGTGGTCCTCCTCCTATCGAGCCTTCTTTTTCTCTAGTCGGCGAGAGTAATTTTTGTTAATTACAGAGTCTTGGACTTTCCGCCAGACCCTGTGGATTTTGGAGGACAGCCGCTAAGGGGGCTTCTCCGGCTTCACCTGTGTCATGTTTTCAGCAGGCGGAGGCGACTTCTTCAGTACAGTGGTTGAAGAGTTATTTCGCACCCTCCTGAGCGGATCAAAGTTGTTCCCAATTGGAACAGCAGTATCAATTTCCACCATTGGAGCTGGTGGAGTAAGTTCAGAGGGAGAGTTGTCCCCAGCTCTTCTCACCCGGCACCAGTGGCGACGTCGAGCATATCTTGCAGACGGGATTGCTTCAGTTGTGGAAGTGACTTCGTCATACCCCCTGCTCTGATGAATAGCTACTGCTGGTGCCAGCCTATTGAAGACTGACGTCCGTTGAGAAGGGACGGTCAATCTTTCGAAGGCCGATCTTTTGATAGGGGAAGCAGTCTTGATGACTTCGCCGGAAGCAGGATTTGGAACGGCCAGTCTTTTGAAGACCGATCCTTTAGTAAGAGAAGCCCTTCGACGACTTTATCTGCCGGAACTGGAATGGCTATCCGCTTTGGGATAACCCCTTCAGGTATCGCGAGCCTCTTTGCAGGCCCACTGGAGCTTTGGCTCAGTCTGTCAAAGACCGAGGTGGCAGACTTGGACTACCCGTTGAGAGGGGCCGTGGTGGTTGCAAGTCGATCAAAGACCGAATTCTTTGGAGCTTCCTGTGGTAGCATCGGGACGCTGAAGTTTGATGGCGGGACCATAGTCCCAAAGAACAGTCCAGTGGTGGCCTGAGTCACATGTTCCACTGGCACTGCAAAGATGGAGGCCGCTTGGGTCCCGTAAGTCACTCATCCAGTCGGGTGCAGTTAGTGCGGCTGGAGGCAATCGATGTTATCTCCTTTTCTGCATGGAGCAAGACACCAAATCTTACTACCTCGAATCCAAGAGCAACCATATTAAACCGCGATTCGTTCACGAACACGACACACGAAGTGTGGAGTGGAAAGAGGAAAAGGTCCCACCGGGCGTGCCAGAATCTGTTTACCACCGAAAACTGGGAAGACAAACAGCTTGCCTGAATTTGGGGGTAGATGCTATTTGGATTTATCCGTCCACCTCTCCGAAGATACTAAGTTGATTTATGGCACCGTGTATCGGAGGTTTGGATGGATGCGGCTGTTGTAGCAGACTTCGTCAGATTCCCCTCATTTCTGAGGGGGTTTTAATTGTGGGGACGCTCTTCCCTGCAGGCGCAAGCCCCTGCAGTTAATTATGTTACCGCGTAGCGCTAACCGCTTTCTCCGGCTCCAAAAGGTCACTTCGTGTCGTGTGATATTTGTTTTATTTTTAGTTGCCCGTGGATTGTATACGGAGACTAATTTATGTTATCGCCCGTATGGCGTGGATTAGTCCAAATCCGTATATTCTTAGATTTGGGTTTGGGTTGATTTAAGGATCATTAATCTTGTTTCAGATTAAGATCAACTTAAATATTTGTTAAGAATACGTTAGGCTAATTTTAGGCTAAGATCTACTCAACAGGATTTTGGGATCATTCAGACCCAACAAAAGAGCAGTTGGGCTCCATTGTTTTTAAGGACGTTGGGGCCCGTTGCTAGTTAAGGACGTTGCGGTCCGCAGTGGGATGTGTCCGTCAATTTGGTAGTGCACCAAAAAGTTGTTGGTTATCGGGACCTACCACCTCTCTGAAGAAGCTGAAGAATCACAACGACGTGTATCAGAAGTGTGAGGAGATGTACCCTTGAACCAATGTCCGTTGGGAGATCTGTAGTCGTGTTTCGGACTAAGACTAATTTGGAAAATGATGAGCACATGGGCTCGGTTGATCTGAATTGGGGATTTGGTCAACTTAGACTCAACCCACTCAATTTTTGAATAAAGTGTTAAATAGTTGCTTGGGCTCAGTCCCTTTTCTGTGCAAATAATACCGAGCATTCATATGGGTTCTGACACTTATACTTTGCTTTACTTTCCCCATTCTTTTTTTTGTTCTTTTATTTTTATGGAGTGTTAAACACTCTTTATGGTGCCCACGTGTGGAGCACGTGAGGCGCTTGACGCTGAGCGCCAACCACTGAGTGCTAGGCACTCCTTATTGAGTAGCGCCCACGTGTGGGACACGTAAGGCGTTTAGCACTGAGCGCCAACCATTGAGTACAAAGCACTCTTTATTGAGCAGCGCCCACGTGAGGGACACCTGAGGCGCTTGGCGCTGAGCGCCAACCATTGAGTGCTAAGCACTCTTTATTGAGCAGCGCCCACGTGAGGGACACATGAGGCGCTTGGCGCTGAGCACCAACCATTAAGTGCTAAGCACTCTTTATTGAGCAGCGCCCACGTGAAGGACACGTGAGGCGCTTGGAGCTAGGTTTTCTTTGTGTATTCTGTTCTAAAAGTTCAATTCTCTGTTCTTTTCTGGATCTTTGATCCCCAAGAACAAGTTCATCCCCATGAGAATTAAATTCTCATTTGTGGGAGACTTGTCTCATGGATCTCAGATCCAAGGAAAGAACTATGTTCTTTTATGAGGGTTAAACCCTTGGATATGCAGATGAGATGCTCTGATCTCTATTATTATTTTTATTTACCTCGAAAAAAGGTATTCTTCTTTCTTCCTTCTTAAAGCTTTCTTCTTGCTTGCTCTAAAGCTTATGGGGGGTTTCTCTTTACAAGACTTGAAGTCTTGGGTCCTTTATATAGTGGAGGCAAGTTTGTTGATTTAGTTAAAGAAATCTCTCGTTGAGAGATCTTTAATTGATTTGGAGATTTTATCCACCGTTGGATATTTGATCTAAGGACTTCTGTTTTACAGAAAATATTTTTCTTGTTTTTAACAAGATTGGGGAAATATTTACCCATACAGAATTTTTCTGCAGATAGGTGATTTTTAATCACCTTTGGATTTTTAATCCAACGGTGCTTTGCTTTACTGAGAGTAATCTTTCTTATTTAGAAAGATTTGAGGAATATTTCCTCAAATGAATTTAATTCTGTACTCTGATGATTTATTATCTCCGTTGGATATTTGATCCAACGGCTCTGTTTAACATAGAGATTTGGTTCTGGCGCTGGCGCCCTCGTGCAAGGCACGTGAGGCGCTGCCTCAGAGTTTTTAACTCTCGGCGCAGGCGTCCTCGTGCGAGACACGTAAGGCGCTGCCTCAGAGTTTTTAACTCTTGGCGCTGACTTTCAAATTTTGAACAGAGCTTTGCTCTTTTATTGAGGAAACAATGTCATACTGGGTACACAAAACCAGTTGTGCAAAATCAAAATGTTTCCACTTGTCAATCCTAAGTGATATACCCCTACGGAAACAGCATCCACGCTCGCTCCGTTTGCAACCCTGAGGGTCATATCACCTGTCTTGGCACAAAAGGAGCTTGTATTGGTGTGATGTGCATTAAATGTGCATTGAATGCTAAAGATTATGATGTGATTTGAAGCATCCAGCTTCCCTCCATATCCCTGAGTGCATCCAAGGCCTTTACAAACAAAACTAGCAGCACCAGAGTGATATTAGGAAGCACACATGACCACACAACAAGCACGAGCCCAAGACTCATCGACAGGACCGGCCACTTGCCCACTTTGGCCGAGCAGGCCGCCCCCGCTCCAATAACCCCCAGTTTTCTATAGACCTTCCCTTGCCGCCACGTCACCTTATTTTTATTGCTTGTTTATTTTTCTTTTGTGCCTATAAAAGCATACCAGTGAGCAATGGAAGGTCCTCTCTCATTCTCTCATATATTGTTTAGTTTTGATAGTTTCTTTGTTTTTGGTTTAGGCTTGAGAGTGAATGGGCTTCAACTTGGTCTCTTTTTCTTCTTCTCTCTTGAAGCTTTCTTTGGAGAGCTTCATTATGGAGGTTGAATGAGTTACCAATATCTTGTACCTAACTTCTTCAAGTGTTAATAAATTTGTTGTTTCTTTTATTACTTGCTTCTTGTTCTTAATTATTACTTGCTTCTTGTTCTTAATTGCTTTCATCATGCTTAACTAATCTTCTTGGTGGTGGTAATGGTAAGGAAGTGAGATGAAAGGCTTAGCCTCCTCCTCCTCTTGTTTATGTTTAATGTGCTTTAACATGATTATAACTTAAGGATTGTTTTATATATTGATGTGATACGGTATTTTAAAACCATGGTTACTTTGTAAGCTCTTCATATACCATATTCACTCCCTTTCCCTATTTCACAATGTTTAAGTTAGAATCAATTTGGTGTTAAATTTTCTAAGTTTGGATACGGTATTTTATGACCGAGTGCTTGACAAACCCTCGGTTTTCATATACCCTATACTATCACATACCCTTAGCAAAGTTAACACTAAAACTATTTGCTCTCACTCGCTACTTTATATTTTTGATATTGTCGTATGCTTGCTAACCATTGTGTTTAGTGTTGATACCCCAAGCTCGGACATACAAACGGTAAGTGAACAAAACGGACTCAATTCGTGTTTTACGGCGAATATCGGAATTTAATGATTTGTGATTCGCAGCCGCTTTGACAAATCATGCTTCATACCGGGATTGACGTAAGGACGGACAACTCATGATCAAGGGAGCGTCGAAGGAATCTTCGCGATTCGATCTTCCGAGCCAAAGCCGCAACCACTTCTTTCTTAACTTCTTTGCTTGCTTTTCTTTGTTTTCTTATTCTTTCATTTTTAGTGACAAAACCAACCATTCGTTATTTGTTGAACCTTAAATCACAAGACCTAATACACAATTCCCTGCGGATCGACACGTACCTGCCGGCTTGCTACAACGCATCGTGCACTTGCGGTTTATAAATTTTAAAACGAGAACGATCTCGCGTGCGTATTCCATTTCCTTAAAATCATATCCGTTTCCAAAACATACGCGTTTGCTCGCGCGGGTGAATCTCCAACAAATTTTTGGCGCCGTTGCCGAGGAGTTGGTAGTATTGGGTATTGTTATTTCTGATTCTTACTAACAAAACTAACTATTAACTCAATTTTTTTTAAAACTAACACAAACTAACAAATTCTTTTCTCTTTGTTCTCTGTCTTTACTTCCTGCTATCACTTTGTAATCCAACTTAAAAATCAAGTTACACCATAAGAGCACTTAGCTAGCCTAAAGAACCCACCAAAAATTCTTGCACCTAACTCTTAGACAAAACCGGCGACACCCTATAAAAATCCGAGCTCGCCGGCCTGTTTGTTTGATTTTGGGTTTTTTCTTTTTTGGTGATCTCCGGTGCAGTGTTTGTACTCTTGTGGTATTGTTTGATTTTTATAATTTTGAGTGTGCAGGAATTTGGGCATATATATCGCTTTTGACACTAAATATCATATTTTCCGACATTTCAGATTTTTTAAGGAATTACGACCAGCGATCGTGCAGAGCGAGGATCAAATTTAATTGCAAAACGTTAGTGAAGTATAGTGCCAAAGATCCGGGTAGTTTGACTCGCGCAAGCGAACATTTAAATACCCGTAATCACTTCAAAAGGGTTTCTTAACCCAAATCGCATCGGTACGTATTTCCTGACACATTCCTCTTGAATCCGACGCATTCCAATATTTCTATCTTATGCAGGATTCTTCGCACAAATTTGCCACCAATTGCACAGAGAACTAACCGTATTTTTTGCAGCGCTTAAATTTAAACGAAAAAGAATTGCTTAAATTGCTTGATATTTTGAATTCTTTTATTGATTGCGCATTTGTATCTTAATACGGATTTAAGGGCAAAAAGATCAAATAAGATACGGTAAAGTATTTCATCACCTTTTTCCATAGCCCACAAATCACAAAACTGCATTCTTGCATACCCACAGTAATTTAAAATCAACTAGACTCTGACTTTAAGGACATCGCACTCATTAGGAGAAGTTGACTGTGTTTAGAACACCGCTTAACGGTATATCGTTCACGGGGTGTCTAGGCAAGTGTTCAAGAGAAAGGGTTATCTAATTAAGGAATTTCGCGAAAGCGTTGGAAAACCTCCCCTTATCTCTTGCACTTACCTGGCTTCGTGATCCGTATATCTCGAGCCCGTTTCTCGACACAGTTTTATTTCAACAATCAGGTTTTTGAGCAGGTCTAGTTGACTAGCATAACATAAACTGCTAGGGGTGTGATATTCTTTGTTTTTGTGATATTTGTGAATTCTTGTTAATATGGATGATACACGATTTAATTCTATTTTTCACGATTCTTATTCTTTTGTTTATACCCAATCCCAATTCACTTGTTCAAATTGCCAAAATTCTTCCCACATTCATGACAACTGTCCTTTCTTAGGGGGTGACCAACCGTCCCAGATTTTTTATAATGGTCACCCACTTAACACTCTTGAACCCAGTCTCACTTCAATTAGAGACCTAATGATTGAAGATTTAGAGAAAAAGGTCTACAGATTGACTGCTTTAGTATCACCACCATCACAACCCTCCTTACCTGAAACAACTGACACATCATTAGGGTATGATAGTGAGATGGTTACTAGGTTGACCACTTTAGAGAAGGGTATTGAAGTAATGACTGTGGTCGAGAATCAATCGGCTTCTACGCTAGCCCTGTGCATACAACAGTCTGAGCAATTGTTTCTTGCTCAAACTCAATCATTGGCTAGAATAGAGGAACACGCGAAACATTTAGCTGTGAGGATTCTAGGGAGTGAACACAATCAATCGGAACCCAATAATATTAGTTTCCATCATCTAGGAAGTCATCCGAGTGAGATAAATGATCAAACAAATTTTGATGATTTCATAGATGATGATACGATTGAATTGACTGAGTGTTACCAGGACACACAAGAAAACCCTCCAAGGCAGACCGATGATTTTTGTAATCCAATTTTAAATGAGGGACATTGTGAATTTGCCGGGTATGGTTTGGATAAATTGTTAGAAGAGATCAATGATCAGGAACCCACAATTTTTGTATCACCTAGTGACATTGTTTCGGAAGAAAAGTTAGTATGGGAACCTACTTTTTTAGATGACATGAACCTACCCATTTGTGAATGTGATGAGGGAGAAATTGTATTGGGAGAGTCTGTGAGCTATAATGATACGAATAGGATAGTGAAAAATCATAAGGAGGAAGACAGCATTGAAAAATATGTTTTCATATCGAGTTTTGAGGAAATTTTTGCGGATGAACTTGATATTCTTGGTGAGTTTGAGTCAGGATCAATTTAGGAACATCCTAAAAACCTTTATTTTGCTGAACTTTTTGCGGATGAACTCCAGTTTTTACACGAACTTGATTTTGGAACTCAACACGTGATTTTTGAACATTCAATTCATCCGGGAAATAATTCTTTGACCTCTTCAAAACTTCATTTTCGCTTTCAACATCTTCCGATCCCTACTTTTACACGCCCATGCCCTTCACTAATATCTAACATATACCTTTTCTTTTTCTTTTTCTTTTTCTTTTGTATATACATATTCTTTTACTAGCCATTGCACTATATAGACAAAATCTTTAAATAGCTGGTATTAATTTATGGACTAACCCAATCTTTTAACATGTAAATGTTGTAATCAGTCTTAGGTTTTTTTCTTTTTATTTGAATAAATTTCTCACCCTGATATCTAAGTCTAGCTACCGGAGACGGGGGGCAACAATGAGGACATCGTAAAACTCAGGTTTGGGGGTGAGCACTGCATTTATTTTTGCTGCATTGCATGTGTATATTGTGTATTTTGCATTGCATACATATTTAAAAACCCATAAAAATTGAAAAAAAATCCCAAAAATATAAAAACATTTTCATGTTAGCTAGTGGGGAAACTTAGTTTCAAAGTCGGACGGTTCGGTTGATGAGTTGAAATAACTAAATACTTTTTATGAGACCGACAACCCAAAAAATAACCCTCCTGTGTGTTTAACCATAGCTGATATACGTCTTTTATAACACTTACACGTGTCATATGTGTTTTGAGAATTTGATAAATGTCTGATATGTCTGAAAAACTTTTAAAAATTGATAAACATCGTTAGGATCAAGCAGATTTGTTCTGAGTTAAGCAAATATCAAGAATAGTTCATACAGTGAAGTAGATAAAAAGAATTTTATTGATGTTTTAATAGAAGCTATAAATCTGAAAAATAACCCATCTGGACCCCTGTTGGAGTAAGTACACACCCTATTCACATGTAACATCTTTGGATTTAAAAGAAATGCTGGTTATATCTCCGTTTTCTCTGAGTTCAGAATATTTTTAAAATAAAATGAGTCTTTTGTTTTGTGGCCTTGGTAACTTGGGTAATTAAGTCCTTGGGGTGTCTCCACACCTAATACCCTAAAACCATCTGGTTTGGGAGTCAATAACCCAAAGCTCGCTAAGTTTCCAATTGCCAGATAAGACAAGCTAAGCAAGTGTTCTCTCCGAGTTAAAAGTCCTAACGGTTCTTTGTGGGAGAACAATCTTGGCGGAGACGAGTTTTCTATTAAAACAGTTTTTCGCGGAGATATGAAGGTATATTTTTATATGACGCTTTGCACGATAACGGAGGGTGTGTATGAACAAAAACAGGTGAAAGGTAAGAGTGAAGAATAAGACTTAGGTTCTCTGTTAAAAATAATTTAAAATTCTGACTTGAAACCTAACTGGAGAATAAAACTTGAGAAAATTTGAACTCCTTTCAAACTCGTGTGATCCTTCAGAAGTTTATCCTGGTCTGCAATTATGACATGATGACCCTAATCAAAGTTCTTAAAACTTTATGGACAGTATCCGTACAATCACGTAAAGACGCAGATGAGCTTATGTTAAACAAATTGCGAGGAGTGAAAAAAATAGGGTTTAACGTTTCTGACTTGGGTAATGGAACTTCTAACTTTGATTCTTAACCTTAAGATTAGAATCAACAGTTTCTCCGCAATGCTAACTTGACTGGATTTTGTGGGTGTAATCCGCTGAAAACCCTCAGGAGACAACACTCCTCCTACTAGGGACACTTAGAGGTTTAACGGCTTGTTGCACATGCTCAGTGCAATCGCGTTCCCTGTGAAAGTGAGGCTGGGATTTTTTGTTTTGCTCGGGACGAGCAAAAGATAAGTTTAGGGGTATTTGTTCATCACAGAAAACTGCATTTTAATACCGCTCATTCATTATCTATTTTGTTATATATCGGTGCTATTAACCAGTGTCTGCTCAGTAATTACAGATTACTGGTATTCGTGATAAAATACTGGAAACACATTCAAAATCACGGGTATAACGTTTGAGAGACGACACTGCAAACAGAACAGGAAACCGACCGATATCCAAAGAGCTTTTGCAAAATAAATGTGTGCACACAATACATGTGTGACACTAGTTCATTGACACTAGATCATGATGGGAGGCTGCCTTGGCACAAAAGGAGCTTGTATGGGTGTGATGTGCATTGAATGCTAAAGATTATGATGTGATTTGAAGCATCTAGTTTCCCTCCATATCCCTGAGTGCATCCAAGGCCTTTACAAACAAAACTAGCAGCACCAGAGTGATATTGGGAAGCACACATGACTACACAACAAGCACGAGCCCAAGACTCATCGACAGGACTGGCCACTTGCCCACTTTGGCCGAGCAGCCCCCCTCCCCCCGGCACGCGCGCTCCAATAACCCTCAGTTTTCTACAGACCCTCCCTTGCCACCACGTCACCTTATTTTTATTGCTTGTTTATTTTTCTTTTGTGCCTATAAAAGCAGACCAGTGAGCAAGGGAAGGTCCACTCTCATTCTCTCATATATTGTTTAGTTTTGATAGTTTCTTTATTTTTGGTTTAGGCTTGAGAGTGAGTGGGCTTCAACTTGGTCTCTTCTTCTTCTTCCCTCTTGAAGCTTTCTTTGGAGAGCTTCATTATGGAGGTTGAATGAGTTACCAATATCTTGTACCTAACTTCTTCAAGTGTTAATAAATTTGTTGTTTCTTTTATTACTTGCTTCTTGTTCTTAATTGCTTATCTTTTTCATCATGCTTAACTAATCTTCTTGGTGGTGGTAATGGTAAGGAAGTGAGATGAAAGGCTTAGCCTCCTCCTCCTCTTATTTATGTTTAATGTATTTTAGCATGATTATAACTTAAGAATTGTTTTATATATTGATGTGATATGGTATTTTGAAATCATGGTTACTTTGTAACCTCTTCATATATCATATTCACTCCTCTTCCCTATTTCACAATGTTTAAGTTAGAATCAATTTGGTGTTAAATTTTCTAAGTTTGGATACGGTATTATGTGACCGAGTGCTTGACAAACCCTCGGTTTTCATATACCCTATACTATCACATACACTTAGCAAAGTTAACACTAAAACTATTTGCTCTCACTCGCCACTTTGTGTTTTTTATATTGTCGTATGCTTGCTAACCCTTGTGTTTAGTGTTGATACCCCAAACTCGGACATACAAACGGTAAGTGAACAAAACGGACTCGATTCGTGTTTTACGGCGAATATCGGAATTTGATGATTTGTGCTTCACAACCGCTTTGACAAATCATGCTTCATGCCGGGATCGACGTAAGGACGGACAACTCATGATCAAGGGAGCAACGAAGGAATCGTCGCGATTCGATCTTCCGAGCCAAAGCCGCAACCACTTCTTTCTTAACTTCTTTGCTTGCTTTTCTTTGTTTTCGTATTCTTTCATTTTTAGTGACAAAACCAACCATTCATTATTTGTTGAACCTTAAATCACAAGACCTAATACACAATTCCCTGCGGATCGACCCGTACCTGCCGGCTTGCTACAACGCGCCGTGCACTTGCGGTTTATAAATTTTAAAACGAGAATGATCTCGCGTGCACATTCCATTTCCTTAAAATCATATCCGTTTCCAAATCATACGCGTTTGCGCGCGCGGGTGAATCTCCAACAGAGTACGATACAACAGTAACCCACTTGAAGGGTTCCTTACAACGACAGCAAGGTTTCAGGGGGCATCGTGCATGCCGTTTTAAAATTTTTGCCGTTACAAAGAACCCTACGCTAGAATCGTTAACTAGAGATTTAGTCGGAATAGAATGTAAACAACTTTTACATCTAAGAGAATAAGAAATCAACATTTGTAAATGGTCCTTCTCTTTAATATGCTCCGTGTGGTAGTCCCGTGACTCCACAAGGCTTCTCTTGAGACTTTGAACAAGCTTCTTTCGTAGCCTTCGCGCCAAAGATGATCCACCTCGAAGCTCCTACTAGTTCAAGCTACCACTACACTAAACCCTTTAGTGTATGAAACACATCACACTAATTTGCTAAAATGGTGTGAGATGATGAAGTAGGGGATGTTAAGAGCTTACTAATTTGTGTTCAAGTTTCATGATTCACATCACATGTGAAGGTTGAAGTTTGAGGCAAAGCAAGAGAAGGAAGAAGAAGTATGAGAGCAAGCATGAGAGAAAAATGGCTAAGTCTTTTGGAATGAGTAAGAATGAAAATAATATCAAGACCCCTCACTCATTCAAGTATGGAATTATGCAATATTAAATTGCAACCATGCTTGAATACTGAGTCAAGAATGAATAAAGAAGTATATAACCTATGCTTGCAACCATGCTTCAACTTTACACCGCATTTTTATTTTCACAAAATAGAAAAGAAAATGACATGCTTCATTTTAATATATATATATATATATATATATATATATATATATATATATATATATATATATATATCATATATATTAATCTATATTTAATGAAGATTAATTAGTGAGCTAATGATATTAGTTAATATGTAATTATATCACATATAATTTATATCATATTATTACATCAAAATTTGATCTAATAATCCAGTTATATCATATACGACCGACTAATATCATTTATCTGTATATCACATTATCGAATCAACACTTGATTCGACAATCTGGTTATATCATATATAACCGCACCGATAACAGATGACTGCCAGATTACAATACGGTATCACATACTCGTATTTAATCGGGCCCACACATATATCACATATGTGTCCTAATTCGTTTCGCTTGAACCAGGGAACTTCTGTGTGGGACTTTAAAGACTCGTCAATACGCCGGCAGTAGGTGATGATCATATCAGTCACCTACAAGCCGTCAGCGGTACTAGCTGGACGTAACGGCTACCCGGGTATTGAGCGATATGAAGATCAAAAAGTAAGCATGTCCACAGTCTCTATGAAGCCTATCAGTAACACTACCGTACAGTCCAGTCTCTTCGTCTGATATGTCGCATATCATGTCTAGGGGTGGAAATCGTCTGACCCCAGTAACGTGATAAATCATGTCGATGTCTGGCCTATAACGGTTCGAGAAACTACTGATAACACTTATCAGTATATCTCGGCAGCAGCCCTGACCAGAGACTTCCAGTTATAGCCAATCGAACATAGCGCAACAACAACCCTCAATACCGGGAGAGACGAAACCCCTCCTATCGCTCATTGCCTCCATACAACTCGGGACTGTGCCCAAAATCCATATGTTTGCACGACTCCTCTTGAGTATGGTAGGGAGGAAATCAAAGCACAGTGGGAGCCGCACAAGACTTTATGACGATCTCGGGTCTACAGACTAACCTGTACCGGTGTCACCAGAGGACTGCTATCTGACGATAGGTATACTACCACATAGGAGTCCTCGACGAGTCATGTTCAATGTACCCAGTCTCCACTGAGCACCCGTATACCATCTCTGATGTCAAACACCAATGGATGTGGGATCATCCATCGCCCATCATATGGGTCAAGAAGCGTATACGCTAATCTACTCTGGAATATCGATGCCCTGTCTCGATATTCCCTCGATTAGGAACAATTAAAGGGTGTACTTGTGAACTACCCTAGCCCCACTAGTATGATCTACATCATAGTCCTGGTAGTCAAGTATATATCCTAAGGGCTTTATCAACACGTAAGAGCAAGACAGTATCACAATACAAGTCTACATGTTAAGATAAAGGTAACCAGATAGCATACTATCATGTCGAGCAAGAAAGTCCTTTCTATATATGTTCAAGCATCCACTATAATATACATCATGTGTACAATAATGGCCTCTAGGGTATACATATAACTAATACCACTTACCCAAAGCAATCACCGAAAGGAATGTATGCCCAAGCCGCTGATAATCCAAGCGGTAAAACCTGCAAGAAACTGTGGCACAACGGGGGTGGGTTGCCAACTCAGTGAGTAAAAGTACATCACAAAATAGAAATCGAAATGCACAACAATACCTAGGTCATAAATATAATACTATCATATCCCGTACTAATATAATATATGATATGCATGTATCATAAATGCAATTCTATCTATAACATGAACCCAAAAATAGAGTATTTCATATGCAAATGACATGTATCTAAGTATAAGCCCATAAGTAGCCGAAAATATATATGTACAACCTCTTCTTTAAAATAGCCGCGGAATACATATGTCACGGCATAAAAGCAGACGTGATAGTATGAAATATAATAGGTATCTTATTTAAGATATATGTTCTTCTGTTTTGGTGAAGAATGTTAAGAGGTTTACAATTTAAAGATCTCAGTGTCATATCAGACATGTCAAAATAATGAGACTATAGCTCGTTTTTGAATTCCTTTTTATGTTTGCGAATGCCCATAAAAAGATATGCAGGTACTGTCCCCCGGATCAGTCTTGGTTGGCTACAATAACTCATAACATAACCGTATATCTCATATGATAGCAACATATCAACATCTGGATGTCCAGTATCGACACCCGAAATCAGAAATCTCTCGTGTCCATCACCGACACACAAATCCTCAAATCTCTTGTGTCCATCACCGACACGCAAATGCAGATATCGTAGACACCATCTCAACAGATGATCGCCACCCGATATCCCTGGCCCCGGTCGGTATCCCCTGGATATCCGTCGTCCCAAATCGAACCCCGGTCAGTATCCCCTAGATATCTGCCGTGCTCATCTCAATCTCCGGTATCGAGTATCCTCGTTAGGCTCCCCGCCTCAAATGCGGCTTTCCTGCCCCTCGGTCTCGACCGGGTCCACCATGTATCCGACTGTTTACTCCCCCACTCAGCCCGGATAAGTAGCAAGTTCGTAACCATATATCTCCTCCACTCGGTTCGGAATAAAACCATCAGAAAACATCAAGCTCATGGTGGACGTTAACTCATCATATCTAGAAATATCAAGAAAAGAATAAGAATACTTGCATAGATCATTCTGATGATATATTATATATATACATATATAACAGTGTCCCATACCACTGATATATATCATCAAAAGTAAAACCTCCTGAAAACTCATAAGAATTCAAATACGAATACCCCTGGTACTGGTATTCGCAATACGCAACAGGTAATAAAGGAAGATTACGTAAATAAGTCATACAGGCAACAAACATATCAATTCTACTGTGGCATGGCAATACTAATGATGTGTAGTGTAGCATACGCGTCTGTGCTCGTGCATCATAGCAATCATTAGTATTTGTGCAAGTGTTCTAAAAGTTTAATAGCATACTCATATTAACATCTACATACGCATTATATAGTACAACGGTCCTACAGTGACATGGCAGTACCAATGAGGTGTAGTGTAACATGTGTGCACGTGCTTGTGCCGCATAGTACTCATTGGTAGTTATGCAGTGTTCTATCATTGTGTTCGTATAAAGGAAACATATAACATCGAGGAATATATCGCGAGCATGTAAAGTAAATCTAAACGTAACTATTAAATGTAACTACTTACTATGTGCTATACCATTATCTTTGAAAATGGAACGAAACGTTGGTTTTGAAATAAGAAAGCTGCCTTAGGTTAAAAACAGATATTCGTTTTGGAAATTGGCATTGCATCCTTGTCATTTATCATTAAAAGGGAAACGAATCATTGGTTTTTAAAAGAGTATAGCTCACTCAATTATTACGTCCTAAAACGAAATAAAGCGTAACACTACGAGTCTAAAGGAAACTTGGCCGTTATTCGGCATGCTAATCTCGTCATCATAAGTACGGTATAATTTCTCGTACAATATCCACATTATCACAATATCCAATTTATCTTAAGTATGGCACGATTCTTTGTACCAATCCACCAACCATGAATAAAACTATATGCACATGAATATATACTAAATACAACATAGCTCCTAATATCATTAACTTAAATAAACACTAAAAACTAATTATATTTCATACTATGATATTTATAAGGTTGCTGGGATGCTATACGTCATCCACCCGACTTTCCCTGTAAATGTAAATCTACTCACCAACTTGTCGAGCTCGTCGAATCCACGATTACTATGTCCGTCAACTCTATCTCGGAAACCTTCGCGATCGTACCTATAATCGTAGTTATATCATATCGACGTAAATGTCATATCAAAACTCAAAACAATGAGATAGGCACCCATAGGTTATAATCTACAGCTTACTTAACCCAAAAATGACAAGATATCCCTGTTGTTAACGTACAAACGTCAATAAATCAGTTACGGCACAGAAATACGAAAACCCGTATCGAAATATCGGAAACCTTAACAAAACCCAAACTAAAACATTCCCAGATTTCTATATATTAATTCTGGGACAAATCAAACAATATAGTAACTTATAAAATACCCAAATAAATCTACAGAAGGAAAATCAACACCAAAGCTCACCAATGACCCAGCGATATCGGTAAAATGGGGGTTTTCACCGGTCAAAAATTGGAGATGGGGTCTCGGGCTTTAAGTGAAATCTCCTAGTGGTCTCATGATGCTATGGTCTTGTTAGTTTTCCTAGTGGTTATACCTAGTTGTTCCAGATTCAATTTTTGTAGGCTAAATATCACAAAACTAGCAATTTTCCTATATTGCACATAACAACATATATCAAACAGAATTTAATTTGTAAAGAAAGAAGGAGATATACCTATATAGTAATAGTACATGGAAATCCTGCTCAATAAGTATATGTGGAAGTATCAAGGGTTTATATTGGCTCAAGCTTGATAATGTGCACAAGTTGATAAAGGGATTCATGGCTTTCTATTTTGATATGAAGAATACATGGAAAATTAGTGTTGGGGTTTGAAAAGAGTATACTTGTTCAGTTTAGAAAAGCTAAAAGAATTTACTAAGTGTTGATGGGATAAGGTGTGAAGTGTTATGTTGTGTGTAGAGAGAGCACGAGGTGGAGGGTTGTGAGATGGAGGTGTCATGGTGGAAGGAGGAGGTGTAAGATGTGAAGGAGGAGGTGGAGGGAGGAGAGCATGGATGAGGGTGAGTTGTGTGAAGATTTAGCATAGAATATCATATACCAACCATGATTAAAAGAATGCAACAAATAAAGAAAAACTATTTTTCCTTTAATTAAACCCTTCATGTCACAAAAATCTAAATCCATGTTTTTAAAAGAAACACAATACTTTTTATAACACTTAAATACCATTATCTTATAATAACATCTCATATCATGTTAAAATAATTAATATATCATTTTTATGATATCGCACTTTTCTTTGTATTTACCAAAATGATTACATTTTTACGGATTTAATTCCGATACCCAATTTCATAAGCGATATCATTTTTGCAAACTTATTAAATTCATATTTAAAATTATAAATTAATATTTATAATTTTCCAAAATGTTACAGAAGTAGAGTTTATTGACAAACAGTTCTCAATCATAAACACACCTGAAACCGAAACCACAACTTGGTTCGAATCCTAGTTCTTGGTTTTCCAAGCCCGGCGGTTCTTCTTCCAATGACCTTTCATGTGACAATAGAAGCATTCCTTCTTTGCCACTGTTGGCCTCCCAACTTTTGCCTTGCTCTTTCCTTGTACCTTAACGACACCTCCTTTCAGTTTGGTGGGGGCCTTCTTCTTCTTCTCCTTAGCCTTAGTCTTGGATTTAGAGGAAGAAGGTTCCCTAATAAGCAGAGCGGGTATCTCCCTGGATTTCTTTAGGATGCCCTCTGTACACCTCAACATATTGAGAAGCTTTGGAAGTGTAACTTTCTTTACTTGTATATTGAACTTCAATATAAATTGGGCATAAGTAGAGGAGAGGGACCGTAAAATCATATCCGTATACAACCCGTTCTCCAACGTGGTCCCAAGGTCCATGAGCTCTTCAATAAAGCTGATCATCTTAAGGACATGGTCCCCTACAGATGACGTGACAACCAATCTCGCCTGAAAAAGCTTCTTCAATATCTTATATCTTGCGATACGAGATTGTTCTCCATATAAATCTTTGGTATGGAGGAAGATGGAAGCTAAGTCCATCTTCTCGTGCCGTCTCTGGTGTTCATTATCCATAGAGACCGGCACAAGACACTTGGCGTTCGCATGGTCAATATTCCAAGTCTTACAGATCTCAATATCCGCGACGGTGGAATCTGGACCTGGGATGGCAGCGGCTTTAGTAGTAAGGAGGTATCCCAGCTTATCATAAGTAATGGCCATCTGGAAATTTCTTAGCCAATCTTTATAGTTCGGCCCCGTCAATATATTTTTATCTAATAGTAACTTAAGCCCAGTTATCTTAGTCGCTTCAATTAATGGAGAGAAGAAACACTCAGCATAGAACATTTTGCAAATTTAAATTGGTTTTTAGTTTATCTAAACAAAATGGCTCCCACTGTTTCTTCGAATTCTCCTTCAAACTATAAAAGAAGAATTAGTCAGGATTAATCGCACTCTACAATTCTTGCTTTAATATTTCGGCCAGGTGAGTGTCGGTACTTCGAGGGAGGTTTTACAACGTTTTTGCGATATTTCTTAATTAAATAACCTCTTTTTCCTGGAAGCATTGCTCCGCTAACACCGTTCTAGACACCTACGGGTTGTTGCATAGATTGTAAAGTGAAAAATTCTCCCGAAGAGTAATAATAATTACTCACAGTAGAATCGGGATCCAACTATCATTGTGTGATAACTTTGAAGGAATCCTACGAAAATCATCGCACTGCAGAAAGTATGCAAAACTAGAAAGTTTTCTTTTCCTTTGAAACTACCGATGTGGTTTTTGCCCCAAGCGCTTATGACTTTGACGAAGGCCAAAATATCATAAGTCACAAGTCAAGTTCTACCCGTCATTGTCCTGGTTAACCTAGACCCATTCGTATTCGTACAAACCCTTGACGAAAGCCAAAATGGATGTACGCATGTCCAAGATTACTGCATCTATCTATACTACAAATAAATATCCATTAGCTACCAATCACTATGCCTTAGCGAAGATCAAAATACATAGCTTGAATACTAGTGGATACCTATCTGAAATGACGGAGGGCTACAGCTGGTTTTGGCGAAAACCGTGAACGTAATGAATTTGATATAGTCGAAGGAACCGAAAAGATTTTAAAAGGAGTGGTTTAGGTTCCGCATTTAAAAGTTGTTTTTAAAGAAAACTGAGTGGTTTTTTAAATTGTTCCAACTACGTTAAACATTTGGTTTGTTTCCATACACTAATTAGAATTAATGCAGTCCCATTAATTAACCTTATCATTGCAAAAGAAACGAAAATAGAACATACGCTTATACCATCCGTATTCGCCACAGAGTCCGGGGTCTTCAACATAAGGTTTCTTAACTTACGGCAGGGCGGGGACAGGACTAGTGCGGATGCAAAGCATAAGCAACGTTTATTATATATAATCTATATATAGACATTCGTCTCACACAATGATAAACATCACAGATCACAGCAGAAGCAACACAAATGAGAATAATGGATATACTAGGATTTCTGTGTTTCGTTTTAACCTCGAACGAAAAACAGATTCCACGGGCGTGATGAATAGCCAAAACCCTCACCCTAAACCCCTACGAGTGCCACAAACTGCCCACCAAATTCTCGAAGTAGAGCAATCTCCCTCAATGACATGAGTAGGCCAGTCGGCACTTCAAGAACCCGGTAGTTTGAGCACCCTATCTTAGGTCTATCCTAGGTGCATGAAAAGGAAATAAATAATACAACGGTGGTTACAAACTCAACCCAGAAGTGCCCCGCAAAAGAATATTATTACATCACTTTAAATATTACATGAATGAAAAGAAAAGAATACTCTTCTCACATCCCCCGACTATTCATCACGATGATTCAATACTTCATTTCACCGTCACAATATAAACAAGATGCAAGATATGTGCAACCCCGCTAATCGACGTATAGCAATTAGCCGACGTTTAAAAACACATATACAAACGAAAAGAGAATAAATGGTGCTATAATTTCAATTTTGAAACATTCCGTAATGCCCGAATACAAAGACAACACCAAGTGAAATCTGGGCAAAAAAGAAATATACCAAAAACCCTAAATCCAAGTAACCAAACCACTGACCATTAGCAATGTTCCAGCCGCAAATTGCGGTCAAAAGCAATTTTTCTGCGGCCAAAACATCTCCAAATGGGCTCATGTTTCTACAGTGATAAACTAGTGCCATAAGCATCTCTCTACAATACGCGAAAAAAAATTCAAAGACCAAATTTTTTTTCCAGAAACTTGGATTTTAGTTTTCAAAATACGGAACTATTTCGGTTTCGAAATTCAAACATCGTCTATACAATTAGTTTAAGTGTTTGGGTAGGCTCTGATTCCAGTATAAGTCTATAGCATCCCTTGTCGTGACTACTACGGCGTTGCGGAATCAAAAACTTTAAATTTTACTTAAGCACTACAAATTTTAACCCTAGAATATATGTCTAAACACTAAACTAAACTAAACTAAAGAGTTTAGCTACTGAGTAGAGGACTACAACTTTTGAAGTCGTGTCCTTAGGGTCTTGTATGGTTCTCTCTTTGAATTTCTAGGGTCCTTGGATCGAGCTCTCAAATTGATCTTCCCACGTCAAAATCGATCCACCCGAGAATGCCGGTTTAAGCTATAGCTTCCAAGAAGCAACGAAAGATATAGATTTGCTAAGTCAAGATGTTTAGTGATGTAATTATAGTGTCAAGATGCTCTTTTTTTCTTTCTCAAAAACTCAAGAGAAAAAAAGAAAGAAGAAGAAAAATGGCTACAAGATAATAATTAAAACCATAATAATTATCCACACACCCTCATCTTATCTCTTCATATCTTTTCTAATAATAAAAAAAGAAAAGTGAGTAGGGCACTAGTCCACACACTTCAAGTAAAATCAAGAAGAAATGAGAAGGAGAGAAATGCCACCTCACTTGGTACACATATAAATATATGTGTGTGTGTATAATCAAGTATACCAAAAAACCCGTATTTATAATAAATACGTATACTCGTATTTCTACCAAAATACGAATACCGTATTTGTATCGAAAATATAAAATACGTGTATTCATAATAAGAAAGAAATACATGTATTTGTATTAAGACACAACCGCATTCATACAAATACACGTATTCGTATAAATACCGTATTCGTGTTAAAATACAAATACCCAAAAGAGAGCAATATAATACTACTTCCAAATCTAGCTATCTTTCAAATCTGCTAGTATTACTAAATAGTCTAATTAAAGCACGTGTATAAAATACATGTGTTCAATCGAACACCCGAGCGTATCGAAATACGCATATTACACCATTTCGCCTGAACCAGGAAACCCTCTATGTGGGACTCTAAACACTCGACAATACTCTAGCAGTGGGTTTAACCATAAGCACATCAGTGACACTAGTTGTACGTAACGGCTATCCAGATATCTGTCGAAAGGAAGATCGACAAGGAAACTCGTTCGAACCCCTGCTGAGCCTGGTGACATTCTTCGTACGGTCCGGTCTGTTCATCTAAAGTATCGCATATCAGGCATAAGAGGTGGTAAACACCAGACCCCTATTAGCGCGATAAATCATGTCGGTGTGGAACCCAATACAACCTGGAAAACTGCTGGTGTACCTACCAATAAATCTCACTTGCTCTGGACAGGGGCCTATAGTATCGCGCGATATCGACTCCTAATACCGGGAGAGACGAACACCTTCTATCACCTACTGCCTCCAAGTGTTTCGGGACCGCACCCAACTATTACCGGTTTGCACGACCCTTTAAAGCCGTGGTAGGGTAGTAATCTAAGTACAGTGGGAACACACTCGAGACTAATAGTGATGTCAAGTCATCGAACTAACCTGTACTCTTATCACCAGAGAACTGCTATCCGACGATAGGTATAATACCAACTAGCAATTCCCAGCGAGTCCGTCCAGTGTAACTCATAACTTAATGAGCACATGTATACTATCTTTGGTACCGTATACCGATGGCTGGGGGACCGGCCATCTACCATAACGGGGATAAGAAACATATACACTAGTCTACTCTGGAGTATCGATACCCGGTCTCGGTAATTCTATGACTAGGGATAATTTTAAGGATGTGCATATAGACTACCCAGCTCTCATAAGTATGATTGTAATCACAACGCTGGTAGTCAAACAAAAATTCTAATGGCTATATTAACATGTATTAGTGATATGTAAAAAGGAACATATACACATGTTAAAATAGATACAAACCAGATAGAAAACTATCATATTGAGTAAGAATGTCTTATACATGTATATATCCTAAGTTTCCAAAATGTAATATACAATCTTGTACTATATAATAATAGCCTCTAGGGAATATATACCTAACAGTGAGGCTATGCGTACTTCAACACCAATGAATTTAAGATATGTCAATAACCAATAATATCTCTTTTATTTTTTATTTTTTATATATTAATTTAAACACTATTGATGTCATAACAACAGATGAAGAGTAAGCAAGCGTCAAAAATCGTGCAAATGTGAAAGATTGTTACAGGGGTGGGAGCAAGAAGAACGCCAAATAGAATATGCAAGTTTCGATAATAGAAGTTGGTTAAGTTCAAATGTTGCGTTTATTTCTTATTTCACCATATACTCTTGTAAATGTTTAACACAGGAAGCGAAGAATGATGGCCGTTGTATGTGTATGATCGAAATGTACAAGTCTCATTAGATGAGGGATGATTGCGCTCAAGATGATCATCACCTACTCGTATATGTAAGATTTCACTCGTTTTAGTGATTATAAATTAAATTAGAAATCCGTTATGTACTTGTTTTTAAGTCAACATATTTTACTTTTCAAACAGACCAAAATGGCAGAGGAAAGAGACAGTATTATTGCGGAGATGAGGGATGATAAAAGATGTCCACTAAGCCTGGAAGAGAGACTGAAGGTCGCATATGGAATCGTGGACAACTATGGATCGGACACTAGAACATATGTGTTCTGTAGAGGGAGCCAAATTAGTCGGTCTGATTTCTATGCCATGGCGCCATCGACTATGTACCCATCTCCATCGAGAACAGACGCATGCCACGGTCAAACGGAGTAGCCGCGTCCGACCAGGACCCCGACACATCCTGACTCTCAAATGACCCCGTCTGGATCTTCGACTCAATACCCGATTGAAACGGGTGTATATCATCCATTGCCTCCATCATCTTGGATCCTACGGCCCACACGTACGTCCACATCCAATCCCACGGCCCTATGTCCGTCGTCCTCGACTTCCGTTGGCGAACCTTACAGTCGCTTGTCCAACGATCGAAAAATCAAAATGTTGAAATTGCAATCGATGTCGGACGGTCTGGTAGATCCGGTAAGTTCAAAAAAACTTCATTACATTTAACAACAACTTATATGTGTGCTCGTTTATAAATAATTATATTATCTTTAGTGAAATCGGTATTTCGTTCTTTTCACCACAGGCGCTAGTTGATGCCATAGATTATAGCCACGTTGAATTCACAAATACGTTTTGGATACCGCCAGATACGCCATGTTTTGATCAAAGCGGTCTATAAGGTTTTAATGAATTTTTCGGACAACAATGACATCCTCTTAAGTGTATAACTTTTGAATTTTATTTGCTCGTAGTATGTTTGTGAACCAACTATTTGTATTTCCTCGTTCAATTTTTTGTACATTTACTGCATGAATTGTTATGGTATAGTATTTGTATTTTGATGTCAAGCCAAGGAGTTTTGTGGTGATATTCACTGTATGGTTGTTGTTTCGACTCGTGTAGTCATCTAGAGTTGGAGTTTGGTGGTTGTTTAGAATCGAGATGTATCAATTGCTCCAGTGTGTATTGTCGAGACTAGTAATATGGTTGTTTCGACCCATGTAGTAGTCATAAGAATTGTAGCTACGGTTTTGACACGTATAGTTGTTGAGTTACAATGAATTGTGCTTGATAAATTGTAATTGTATAGATTTTAAAAATTACTGCAACTTTTAAAAAATTATTCAGGCTTCTTGGTGGACTGACATATTTCAGCCGAAAAGAACTTGAAAAAATTATTAAACGACTCAGTTGACCAAGTAAATCTGATATTGTCAAAAAGAGTGGGCTTGGATATTCCTTGATCGACTTATTATAACAGTCGATCAGGTAATCAGTTGACCAAGCAAAAATGTCGGTTGAGCCGACGATCGTCAGGTCTACTAATTTTGTCAGTCGACCTGATATATATTCTTGTAGTGTCGGTAAATCACCGCCCTTGACATAGCATACACAACATAGCTCGAAGTTAGAATTCGTCATGGGTAAATCTATCTCACAAGAAAGTCACTGTAGCTGCAATTGACCCACCTACGATACATATATTGTGGAAATGAAATAAAGATTAGGAGTCCAGTAAATCTTTGGCCAGATGACAGGACCAAAACATAATGAGCCTCCTTGAAGAATGGCATTCTTCAAAACAACTAACTAATCAACAAATTTAGCACATCACTGTCATATTCTAAAACAAAATTTACCACATCAAACATCAATTCAAGAATAATTTGCCAAGGCTCGAGGCCAAAATCCATGGCATTTTTTTCATCCTCGTTGTAAAAATAAATAAATATTCATGTGACCTCAACATAGATATACAACTCATAAGATTAAAAACTGTTCCTTGCAGATCGCTTCTAATTGTCTCTAAAGCAAAATTAGAGGAATAACAAAACCACAGCATGAAAAGTAGCTTCAAAACCATGAATGATAATCTACTAAGTCCCTTATCCAAGATAATACATAAGCATAGGACATCCGCATACTCAAGAGAGCAGGCTCTTGCAAGCCTTGACCTCAGCCGCTTGCGCTTCCAAAACCGCTGCGCCATTAGCATTGGCTTCAACATTCTTCAGGACAGCGTCAAACAACTGAGACTGAAACATAGAATCCTCAATCTTCTTCAGAATCTCCTCGACAACTTTAAAACTTAGCCCCCCGGACAAAATAAGCTTCCCAATAACTTCACCAAAATAAGTTGGAGCTTTAGGTAAATCAATAGCCATATCATCCAACATGGACCCATAAAGCAAACAACCAGTTCCCAAGTCCTTCGGCATAAAAACTTTCTTCGCAAGCAAAAACTCGAAGAGCTTAATAACCGAATCCACGTAAGCAATACCCTTATCAAGAGCGAGATTAATCGCTTCCTTAACAACCTCGGGGTAGTATTCGGGGCTTTTAAGCTCCTCAATGCACCGCTTAGCTTCATCTAAGATCCGAACATGGAAATATTCTTCTAGAAGCGAAACAGTTTTCTTGTGTAAATCGTTCGGGTTTGCTCTCGGAACTGTCTGCTGAGGCACAGGAACTGGAGTTGGGGGTAATACGGTAACTGGAGTTGCAGGCTTCGAAGGGCCATAGCTTTGAAATAGAGCGCTTGTTTTACCAGCTATGACACCACCACTGCCTTGAGGTAAGAGCTTAGAATTGATTGGCAAGGGCTTCGAGGCTAGAGGAAAGGCGTTGCCTTTAGGGTTTGATTTAGATTTGGGGACTTCCCAGTCATCATCTTCGATCCCTGGCATTCCAGGCATTTTACGTGCTCCAGGCATTCCGGGCATCATGCCACCCGTGCCTGGTCGGTTGATGGGGAACCCGCTTGGGCTGAGTGGGCCCCCACTGCCGCGGCTGGTGTTTCTCATTGTTCCTGGACGGAGGCCGAGATTCTTTTCGGCTTCGCTGTGGATTTCGGAGATGGTCTTGGCTTTAACCTACACAAGGAAACCACGGGAAAAATAATCAGAAAACATCGCAAAAGACTAAGAAAAAATGGTTCCAACTTGTATAGATAAGAAGATCGAAATCACAAAAAGAATATTCAGGAAATACTAAATCCTGATTAATAAATAAATCACATTATTATGAGGTCCTTGATTGATAACATATACACATATTACTATGTATTATCAGGATTCCAAGGATCAATGCACCGGTACTCTTAGAATCCAACAAAATATATTATAAAAAGAAAACAATAGAACTGTTCATTCAACTATAATAATTGGCATAAATAATACATATAATGTCTCAAAGCCTCGTGTCTTGGCAGTTGGCAGATCAATGAGATCCGTACCAAAACCATCTGAAATCACCTTCGAGAATTCGCCGGCACCAAATATGCCTATTAGAGAAAAATGTCCCTAGGGAACCACATAGCTCGAGGACCTTTACACATGACCAACTCTACATCTTCTGGCCCCCCCTCTTTCAACATTATTTTAGACGTTGATATATTGTTTTTCTGTCCCCCACAACTACAATATGGACAAACTTCTGGTTTATCCTGTGGGAGATATCGCCTGATATCTTGGATATTAACCAATTTATTGTGTGATATATTATACAATATAACATTTCATATTTACAGCAATGAACTAACTAATTGTATCATGTGTATATCTACTTTCTAGTTGATTAGATTTCATTTATTTTTCATTCACATCCTTATAAGATAGTTGTATCGCATATATAGTTAATCCATCGCAGTTTACAGAGTGACATTGAGATCAAATAATGAATCATTTCAAGACAAACGATGATGATAGAAATGACAATTTGCCAACCAATTCTACTTAGCAGTTAGTACAAATAATATTCCTTAAATATATGTATTGAACATTTGAACAACATGCAAAGTTAACTACATTATTTGATTGCATTGCATGGATGCTTAAAAATGTCCCTAGGGAACCACATAGCTCGAGGACCTTTACACATGACCACCTCTACATCATCTTCTGGCCCCCCTCTTTTCAACATTATTTTAGACGTTGATATATTGTTTTTTCTGTCCCCCACAACTGCAATATGGACAAATTATCTTCTGATTTATCTTGGGATATATCGCCTGATATCTTGGATATGTGTGATATATTATACAATATAACATTTCATATTTACAACTATGAACTAACTAATTACATCATAACTGCATCGTGTGTATATCTACTTTCTAGTTGATTAGATTTCATTTATTTTTCATTCACATCCTTATATGATAATTGTATCGCATATATAGTTAATCCATCGCAGTTTACAGGGTTGACATTGAGATCAAATAATGAATCATTTCAAGACAAACCATGATGATAGAAATGACAATTTGCCAAGCAATTCTACTTATCAGTTGGTACAAATAATATTCCTTAAATATATGTATAGAACATTTGAACAACATGCGAAGTTAACTACATTATTTGCTTGCATTGCATGGATGCTTAAAAACCAATTATAAGTAACTAACTAGAACAACTTGTTATGCTAAACCACTCAATTAATTTTCTACAAGCACCAAATTTTTTGCATGCTTGCATGGTATGAGCATATGTTTGTCTTTGAATCCTTTTGCATGTATCTTATAATATTTATACATGATACATGGCATCTGGATGTTACAATTGCTTTGAAGTAAGAATTTTGTAGGAATGAATATTATATATAATGCCGGTACGAACATCGAATATTCAATTCATATTCCCAATATCTTGTCTGAAGGACTCAATCTGATGTAAGAAACACCAAGCGATATGAACCTTATATCCGATATTTAAGACCTTACTTTTCAAAAAAGTAAAGCATCCATCCTTAAAAAGCTCACATTCTGAGTTTTCTACATACCATATCAAATTCTGCCACATTTCTTTGAACCGCTTCAACACCGAAACTAATAAATCATGCCTTTTTCAGTCTTATTGCTGTCTATAAAAGGCTTGTCTTCACGTTTTAAAACCGCTCTTTATGGACATAACATCGAAGACTTAATACAGCACAACCTCAAATTTACCGAGCTGGTAAACTCAGATCCTATTAGAACCATTCACACCTCTTTCCATTATTTTGTTCCGAGTAAAGCTAATTTGCTAATTATCTACTCCAAGCAAAATAACGAAGGAATATAAGGCTAAAAATATATAAACTTGGCTCACCTCTTCACGCCGAGGGACCCAGTTGTTAGCACGGAGATCAAGGACATCACGGACCATAAATCTCAGACGTGGTTCAAGTTGGGGATGCTTTGTTAGCTCCTTCAATCGATTGAAGTAGGCATCGTTGAAACGGCGAGATTTGGGGCTTGCATCTAACTGCTTCCCTATTGTGTTGAAGAACTGACAAATTGCCTCGACGTTTTCCTCAGCTGGGCAAGTTTTTGCATCATGCCCTAGTAATTCCTGCATGCAATATAACCGTCATTTAACATCCTTTTCCAAAAAAGAAGGAATTATGACACCCTAAAAACCCTTTATCTTCAAAAAGGGCCTCCTAATAAATTTCTGGCTATAAATAGACTCCAATGCAGACTACATACTATTAAAAATTGCTGATAAAATAACTAAAAGTTTAAAGTTAGCTAGAAGGTAAGATTTGACAAACACTTGTGTATTACAGACAAGGAAAGAGTCCGGACACTTCACCCCACCCTACCACCCAACCCACGGAAAAAAGGGAGAGAGAGAGAGATAGCACAAAATGTAGATTTGAAGAGGAATATCACATTTACAGACCTGAACGATATGGTGAACAATTTTTTCTGGCACCATCCTTTGCTTTAGAAGCTCACCAATGAGGCGAATGTTACCAAGAGTTCGGAGCTTCACCCTTCTTTCTTTATCCCTTCGCTCCATTTCCTGATCTGGGCTGTTTAATTTCCTGATCTCGGCCCTTAGATCATCTTCAAAGGCCTCCTGACAATTATTTAAGAGTATACGCTTGAATGTGATTTCTTTGCCTCCTTGCTCTTCAGAGGGAAATGGAGGGAGTTTTTCATTCAGATCAAAGCACAATTGAGCATACATAGGGCAAAAAGTAGGCTCCAAGACCGCTTTGTCAAATATGAGCGTGATCACATCCTGCAATATTAGGGGATGTTATACGAGTAGATTCACCATCATAGGCGGTAAAATAATGATGCCCTTAGAAAGCACAGAAACCTTTAGGATATCAGGCGTTGTTATTCCTGCATCGATCAGTTGGCCCTTGAGAATATCAAATTTCTCAGGTGTTAGCTTGTTCAGTATTCTGCACATCAAAAGGTGAGAGATATCTAGTAAATCCTGGCTACTTTATTAGCTCTCAATTGAAGGCTATGAATACCAATGTAGCAAAGTAGCATTCAATTCAGGGGGAAGAATATATATATATATATATAATACTCATTTTTGTGACAAACAGCATCAAATTAAAACATATGAAGAATAAGTAAACATATTTATGAAAAGATGGATGACACTTCCGAGCGTGACAAAACCAGTACCCTTTAACCGTTTTCAAAACCCGGTCATTTTCAGAGAGGTTGCCTCTTCGAGCAGACCATGGCACTTCAGCTTTAATTAATGCAGGAGCAGGTCCTCCCTGATTCATTACAACAATAAGTCATCGTTATAATGATAAGCAATCATGACGAATACAAAAAGTACAAGTAACATGAATGCATAAAGAAATGAACTTTAATTTCTATGCACGCCATACAAATAAGAAAAATAAAATCCACTCAATCAATTGAACCCACTTCATATCTGATTATAAAAAGGTTATATTAAAATTAAACACTGGCCTGCGTTAAGCAATTAACCCCATGAAGAATAAACTTCTTCAGTCTGCTTTGAAAATCACGTGCACTTGTACTAAATGCCAAAAAAATTACACTAACTAAAAGTATTATATATTATACTGACATATAACATTTAAAAATAGTATCAGAGTTACAAACTTCATCCCTGTGGTTGTTAGCTTTACCTTAACATAATAATCGAATTAAAGAACTAAGCATTAAGACTTCGTCGCAAGCTTATTAACTCTAATACATGTGACTACAAATTATAGTAAAACATTAATATGTTCAGAGCGTTATCCTCTATAGACTGCTCCTTATTGATGTTGACATGAGTAACAGGGCTGATGTAATATCACAGCGATGCCAAACTGACTAGACCAGAAGTGTATGCTCAAAAAACACTAGTGATACCAAACTTATGCGCACAAGTACAATTAATAACACAAGTTAGAATAAGAGTGCTAATAATATGGCGTCAGTTGCTTCTTTTCAGGTTTTTTCTTCGGATCCGAACATCAAATGAACAAGAACTGCCAAAAATGGTGTTGGGCAAATTTTAGAAAGAAGGGGAATAACTTGAGTTAGAGGGCAGTGGTGGATGAACACAAGGACCAACCGAAGAAGGCCTTCAATCCCAGCCAAGGGTTGTGCACGCATCCAAAGAAGGGGAGGAACTTTCTGTCTATATTGTCAGATTATAAGAGAACACCATGATTTTTCATAAGCAACATCAATCTGCTTAAAATCCTACTCTCTCCTACATGAGAACTGGGAATAAATAATTCATTACCAAGAGACCAAATAAAACCAAAATCTGCAAAGCAACACTGAATAAAATAGAATACTAGCAAAAAATCTCAGGTCAGCCATCAGTAATTTTTCAACTGTGAATGGGCATTTTTCATCTGGGTTCACTCCCTCACTACTTGCACCCAAAAAAGGGGGGAGGGGGAGAGGGGGGAAGAAGGTTATGAATGGAGCATCTGGAAAGTACTGTGTAAAAGTGAAACGTCACATTGTGTTTGTAACATGCAACACTACATTACTACACACCAAATTGACATAGGCATGGATGGGCCTGATAAATTTGTTTTCGCCTAAATTCCAACCAAGTTTGCATGAGGAGATAGCTCACAAGACTGCTAAAGGTAATAATTATTCGGGAAGGCAGCCATTAAGATGACGGTCAAATGGATAAATATATGGAAAGTTCACAAAAATCTAAGCCAGAATTCCCATGATACAAGAACAGGACTGTCTTTGGCCTAATGCAGTGATTCCGTGACAAGTGAGTGGTAAGAAATGTCAAACTAATGAACTGGTAAGATTTGACGACTCTGATAGCATCTAATAAGCCTAAATAAGTAGCTATGAGGACTAGCCTAGTGGGATAACTACTCAGCATTCAATGCAAAAAGAAAGTAACTGTTCGATATTCAGAGACTAATCATCACACTAATTCACCACTAAGACAACTACAGTTGTTCCTAACTTTCTTCCCTCTAGATTGTCTCTTCCTTCGTATCTCTCTATTAAAGTTGAAATGGTGTGAGCACTTTCGCTATATAGTGCATCCATATAGCACATATACCACGTAGCGTACGCTATTTCTATATATAGCGTACACTGCAACTCACGCTACGTAACTTAGGTTATGTATGCTACAAAGTGATGGGGTTTTAGTTGGGTTTTTAATGGAAAAAACCCTATCTGAAGTCTTTATACCTAATGTATAAAACACCTAAAAGTTATTTCATGTTCCCAATTCCACTGGGGCACGTCTATACTCCTCTTTCCCTTTCTGGCCTCTTCCCCAATCCGGATCACCTATGGAAAGAAACCTCAGCTGCCAATGCCGATACCGGAGAGACCATTGGTGGCCAACTTCAGCCATCAACAGCCCTCAGCGGCCATCAACTTACAGCGTTTGAAAACGTCGATTCTCGTTCGCTTCTTCTAAATCTGTAACTGTGATAGCCTCTACTATATCTGTGGAATAACTACTCAGCATTCAATGCAAAAAGAAAGTAAATGTTCGATATTCAGCGACTAATCATCTCACTAATTCACCGCTAAGACGACTACAGTTCTTCCCAACTTTCTTTCCCCTTAGATTATCTCTTCCTTCATATCTCTCTATCAAAGTTGAAAAATGGTGTGAGCACTTCCGCTATATAGTGCACCCATATAGCACATGTTCCTATAAACAGCGTACACTATTTCTATAAACAGCATACGCTATGTAACTCACGTTATGTAACTTAGGTTATGTATGCTACAAAGCGATTGGGTTTTAGTGGGTTTTTTTCATAAAAACCCGACCAGAACTCTTTATACCCGCTATATAACACCCAAAAGTTATTTCTTGTTCCCAATTCCACTCGGCAGCCATCGAAGGCCATCAACAGACGACGTTTGAAAACATCAATTCTCGTTCGCTTCTTCTGAAGCTCTAACTGTAACTGCGATAGTCTAACTGTGATAGTTTCTACTACACCTGTGGGATAGCTACTCAGCATTCAATGCAAAAAGAACGTAATTGTTCGATATTCAGCGACCAGTCATCTCACTAATTCACCACTAAGACAACTACAGTTGTTCCCAACTTTCTTTCCTCTAGATTGTCACTTCCTTTGTATCTTTCTATCAAAGTTGAAGAATGGCATGAGCGCTTTTGCTATATAGCGCATCCATATAGCACGTATACCACATAGCGTACGCTATTTCTATAAATAGCGTACACTATGCAACTCATACAACGTAACTTAGGTTATGCATGCTACAAAGTGATGGGGTTTTAGCGGGTTTTTTATGAAAAACCCGACCTGAACTCTTTATACCCGTTATATAAAACCCCCAAAAGTTATCTCATGTTCTCAATTCCACTAGGGCACGTCTCTACTCCTCTTTCCCTTTCTCGCCTCTCCCCCAATCTATCAACAGAGGCCATTGGCGACCAACTTCAGCCATCGACAGCCATCAGCGGCCATCGAGGGCCATCAACAGACGGCGTTTGGAAACATCGATTCTCGTTCGCTTCTTCTGAAGCTCTAGCTATAACTGTGATAGTCTAACTGTGATAGTTTCTACTACATCAACTCAATGTCGAATTGAGAAAGAAATGGAAAGGAAGGTCGAGTCCGGACCGATCCATAGTTACTCGACAGAATATATTTCTTTTTCCGGTTGCCGGGGGTTCCCAGTCACCCGGAGTCTCGGTCACTCGGAAGTTCTCCACGAACAAAAGGAACTTGAAAGTTTTATTTTCCATCGAAATAAAAACTAAGATAAGAATTGTCTGTGGGATAGCTACTCAGCATTCAATGCAAAAAGAAAGTAATTGTTCGATATTCAGCGATTAGTCGTCGCACTACCACTTAAACACCTACAGTTGTTCCCAACTTTCTTTCCTCTAGATTGTCACCTCCTTCGTATCTCTCTATCAAAGTTGAAAAATGACATGAGCGCTTTTGTTATATAGCGTATCCATATAGCACATATACCACGTAGTGTACGCTATTTCTATAAATAGCGTACACTATGCAACTCATGCAACGTAACTTGGGTTATGTATGCTACAAAGCGATGGGGTTTTAGTGGGTTTTTTATGAAAAACCCGACGTACTCTTTATACCCGCTATATAAAAACCCCAAAAGTTATCTCATGTTCCCAATTCCACTAAGGCACGTCTCTACTCCTCATTTCCCTTCTCGCCTCTCCCCCAATCTATCAGCAGAGGCCATTGGCGGCCAACTTCAGCCATCGACGGCCCTTAGCGGCCATCGACAGCCATCAACAGACCACAGAGGCCTTTAGAGGTAAACTTCGAGCCATCAGAGGCCAACATCGAGGCATGTCAGCAATCACCTGGAAGATTCACCCATCAAAATCAACCTGCTATATTTTGAGCCTGATTTTTCAACTTACTGATGACTTTTGACTTTGATTTCAGTTTTGAGTTTACTTCTCTAATTTAAAGACATCCACTTTGCAATTTCACGTTTGTATGACTTCTGGTGTCCTAGTAGCTATTTGCTTATTTTATTTCGTTTAGAATGTCTATTTATATACTATGGACGAGGATGTAACATTATAATGAATTGTTGATGGTGGATGAATAGTGTGGCTCATAGATTGAACTTGGTAAATTCGTAATCTTTTAGATTTTTGTATAAAGAAAACCTTCAAGTTCTAGAATATTTTTGATATTTGTTCTATATAGTATAACTATATTATGTTTTAATTAAAATATTAATAAATTTCATAGCTTATGCTATACGTTACGCTATTTCGTGACGGAGCGCTACGTTACACACGATCACTATTTTCAACTTTACTCTCTATTCCAAGGTTCGAGAACTCAGCATCGGTTTCAGTTCCTCAAAGTTTGGTTTGTATCATTGGATTTCGGTTGAAATTCATGCGGTGTGTACATGTGAATAATGAAGGGAAAAGGCCCTAGGAAGCCTTTTCGTCTGGTGGCGTCAAAAATCTATATTCTCCATGATTTTTTCCGGCGATCGGCACCCATCATCGTCTTTATCATGTAAGATGTCGTTACACCAAATTTTATGTGATTCCACCACCTTTTCACCGTTGAATTAACAATGTAAAAAGTTCTATTGTCGGTAAACTGTTATTTTTGCACCCACTGAATCAACAATGAAAAAATGATGGAATTACATGAAATTTGGTGTATCCACATCTTACATGATGAGTGCCGATCGTCATAAAAAAACCATGGAGGATATATTTTTTCGACGCCATAGAAGTAAATTCCATCCCAAGACACCTTTCATCCATTATCCTATATATATATATATATATATATATATATATGAGAATAATGGAAGAAAGAGGCCATAGGAGGGAATTTCCTCCTATGGCGTCGAAAATACACTCTCCATCGTGTTTTCCGACGATCGAACTCCATCTTAACCGTTATCATCTAAGATGTGGGTACACCAAATTTCATGTGATTCTACAACCTTTTCACCGTTGATTTAGCAATGTAAAAAGTTCTATTGTCGGTAAACCGTTAATTTTGAACCCGCTAATTCAACGGTGAAAAAGTTGCAGAATCACATGAAATTTGGTGTACCCACATCTTAGATGATAACGATGAAGATGGAGTCCGATCGTAGGAAAAAACGATGGAGGTTGTATTTTTTCGACGCCATAGGAGAAAATTCCCTCCTATGGCATCTTTCCTCCATTACTTTCTCTCTCTCTCTCTCTCTATATATATATATATATATATATATATATAATTTGAAAATTAAAAGAAAACATCGAAGCGATGACTAGTTAGCAAAGTATATACAAGAAAATGCCATGTAATTTGGAAGTTTCGACTGATCTCTTTTTTCATGTCATCCTTTTTTCTCTTTTCCCTTGGTGGATAATACCGGTCAATTTTGGCCGGTATCGGTCGATACTTGAACATTACTAGTAGGTATCGGCCGATATCGGCCGATATTGACCGATACCGAGTTTTGAGGGCCATGTCAGACCGGTTCCAACCAAAAACCGGTCATTCTTGTGTTTCCTCAACTTATGCTTTCTCCACCACCTTTTATCCTTTTTTCTCTTATTTTCTCATCTCTATCAGCCAGTAAACCAACAGCTAAGTAGCATGGATTAGGATACGGATTAGGTACACATTATGAGTCGAATTCACCAATTTGCAATTATCTAAAAGTTGAGGATGCAAATTGTTAGGATATGCTAATTATTTAGCCATTTTCACCAGTCTAATATTGCAAACAACAACCAATTGACAATGTCTTAGCTATTGATGTAAGTTTGACTCATCCAGTCTAATACCCATAATTTCACCCTTCAATGTTTGGGACATAGATTCTTCGGTGACTCTTAATGAATCAGATAGGAATATGAATATGTACAATGGATATGTTAGCTCAACGAAGAATCAATGCAACATAGGCCAGCAGTAACACCTAAAATATTGAAGACGCAAAAAGGAAAGAATGATAGATTAGCATGACTGTTAATGGAAATGGAGATTAACCTGTTGGACACCACAGGGACCTCATGACAATATAACCATGTCCGATGAAGAAAGACCTCTCCTCAAATCAAACTATTCAACAACAAAAAATTCCCCTTCAAATACTAAATTGTAAATTGCTTTAGTCATCAATACCCCTCATAGATAATATAAAAGGTCGACATCTAATTCAGTTATTCGCTTTACTAGGCTGTATTTCATTTATTGTTTGTACGTGTGTGACTTATTCTATCCCAAGTTCATGCTATGGTATGTGTTGGTTGACGTAGGAAAATCCTCGAGGGAGGAAGTCTAAACGGTTGCTTTGCCCAAAACAAAACTGCAGCAAGGTAGCTAGGAAAAAGACAGAATAATCAACCTATTTCTGACTTCACAGGCAAATAAACCTTCTTTCCTTATTCTAGGATTGAACTGAGAATTAAAAAAGTACTTATTTTAGAGAAAAGTACAAAAAAATTAACACCAAAAACAGATAAAATTATCTTGCTGCAAGACCATTTCAGTTTCATAGCAAAAATTTATTCCGCACTCCAGGTAACTCTTGCACTTCAAACTTAATTTAAATTATGATTTTTCCAGCAATTGTATGTTGAAGATTTTGTAAATGCGATAAGGACCATTTAGTTCTGTTAGGATACGCATGAGTATTAACTTTCATTCCATAATACTCAGTATGCATGTCCATTCCTGTACGACAGGCACGTCTATCCAGCCATGTCCAGAACTTCTTGCCCACTGATTAACATGTGTGCTTTATATAGTAAAGAGTGTGCATAAATTAAGTATTGTCTTTTTCTGTTCATAAAATTATAGCAGATTAGTTGTTTATTCATGCTGCTCATGCTTTATGGTTCTTTAACATTCAAGTAGAACTGTAGAACTCAAACATATATATCTAATTATATATATGTCAGATGCAAGTGTGTTTACAAATAAACATGTAATTAAACAGCAGCTTACATGCACAATACCCATTCAGATCGGTATTGCTGATGTGCATAAAATATTTGTATTTTACAAAAGGAAAAAGAAATTTTGTTAAAGAACATGTCTTGTCAAAGAACACTTCATAGTTTACAAAAAACATTTTGTTAACCAACACAACAACCAGAATGGTGGGACAAAATGTGCATATAGATAGATAAGAGGCACCAACAGCTAATAATTGTATAGAGATAACAGAATTTTAAAAAGCCACCTAGTATATGGCTAGGATACCACCTAGTATTCAAGTTTGGAACTTGACCTAGAAACTTAGAAATATTATCCAAACCATATTCCATGTAATAAGAATCAACTTGCCACTAGGAATCTAGATGCAGAAAGGGTAAATGATTCATGGAAACTGCATATATAACAAGAATCATGCTAACCTAAAATGCACTAGGACGTAGCGGTTAAACCCCATCTATACAGAAATAACGAAAGCAGAAATTTGCCTGCTCATTAGGTAATATAGCACTCCCTGAAATAATGATTGACGTTAGATTACACGCATGCACGCACACACATGTTCATATAATTGACATATACATTACAAAAAAGTACAGGAACCCCTTTTGAGGAAAACTAAAAATAATAAAAGTAAAATCAACCATTTAACCCAAAAAAAGCCAACATAACCTAGAAATATTAGATAGTTACCGCTTGGGCTTGAACTCTGGATGGATATTGATCCTGGTTGGCTTCATAAGACCCCTTGTTATCACGGTCTGTAACCCAAGACCTCTCATCTCCACCTGATTGTCTGGGACGATCACGCCAATCCCGATTATCAGGTTCGTAATAACGAGCTTGCGATGAAGCTTGCACCTAGGTGAGTAAATTAGATGTCAAATATGATAGTTTAAATAATGAAAGAGCTAGCAACATATGTTTTGACTTTTGAGAGTATTCCTAGAGATGAGAAGCAAATTTGATTAGGAAAAAAATGTATCCTAAAGAAACCAAACAAAAGACCGACTTCAAGCAATTCCAAAAGGAGAACCTACATTGGCTTCGTTACGATTCCAAGTTTGCTCTTCCCCAAAAAGATCAACCTCTATCTCTTGTTTGATTTTCAGAATAACTTCTGGTACGTCAACAGCCTGTCACACATAAAACGCAAGACGGTATGATGTGAATATATCTAATATCTTTATGTATCATTTGTTTAATTACTGATGATGGGTAATCAATAAAATATAATACAGCAACAATAAAATTTAACATACCTCTCTGAGTTGCAAGAGTTGGTCCCTTGTATAGCGAACGCGCTCCCGTCCTTCAAATCTTGAGTCTCCAGTCTGATAGATAGCCATTAAAACAGTTTAGTAATGACACCCTGCAAGACTGATGGTTGATAAACCTATAATTATCGCATCAAATTTGACAAAACAGGAAGTACAGACACTAAACTTGGACCCTAATCTGCAAAGACTTGATATAAACTACAGGTAGTAGTTGCTGATAATAATATAAAACAGCAAGATTTAAACTTCATACAGCCCAAATAGAGAAGTTCAAGTAAAATCCATCCTATGATCGACCACAAGTATGCCAATTATCCAAGGACTGAGCAATCAATTAGAGCTTGAACACATAAATCCACACCATACCAAGATCAAATAGTTTCCACAACCAAACTGAGACCAATACCTTAAACGCCTAATTCAATGAAATCAACATCGCCAAATTCAATACACAACCAAACTAAGACCAAGAACCCAACTTTTCCACAAGCAACCATCAAACACCACACCAAGATCAAATCTTTTCAAACCCTAGATCGAATCGAAAACTCTAGATCCACAGCTCAATACCTTAAACGCCGCCGCGGCACCGGCACCACCATGGGGCCTGAGCGCGGGAACATCCGACTGACTCGAAGACGAAGAAGCGCCGTTCAACGCGTTGAACGCCGGCGAATCGAAGCGAGGAACGAGGAATCTGCTGCCTCTGTTGCCGCCGCCGCCGCCTGGCCTCAAGCTGATCACCGTCTGATCTGCCTGCATAACTCGCTGGTAACTCTCTCGTGAGCCGGGTCGGTATCGCGCCGATCGATTCTGTGATCAAATAAAAAAATCGCCGATCTCTATCGGCGATTTTTTCAGAAGGATAGATAAAAAAAGGGGGGAGAGATATGAAAAGGGCGGCTTTTTATTGCTAAAAGGCGATAGGTTTGTGGGGTGCGTTTTCGTAAATAAGTAGCTGTTTGAGGGGTAAATATGAAATGGTATCCTTATAGGTGGCGCCTTTCGCTGGGATGAGTTGGCGTTGCCCTAGGATTTTATGGGAAGGAAATTGCGGATTAACCTAAATGCCCTTTTACGGTGAGGTTATTACGGATGAATGCCATGGATATATGCGTCGGCTCTGACGATGGATTTTAACCGGTTGCGAGAGGGATTGCTTTGGGCGCGTGACGCGCACGTGATAGAAATGTCGCCGTTGGATTCTGTGGGGTTTTGATCTTGGCCGTTGATTTGGTGTGGTACTGTGTAAATAGGTTAGGTAAAACTGAATCGGAGAGGGCATGTGGGTCCGGTTTGAGTTGGATCCAGCCCGTTATTATAACTGGATCCATTGGACCGTTTTTGGGGACCCAAGAATCTTAATAAATTGAGTTCTAATTTTTCTTGTTATTTTTTTTTCACCGGCCCATAAGCTCTGATCTATACAACCCAACACATCCATACACACCTCACACACAAGCACGCAGCACACACGCACACTGGGGACCCACGGGTTAGGCCCGAAAACGTTAATTTATAACCATGTTCTTCCGAATCCTGCACTCTCCTCAAAAAGGAAAGCGCCCATACCAACTGAGCTACTGCTCTTTGGTCAAATTTTAGTTAACTACCTTTGTTTGCCGTTCACTTTAGCAAGATCTCCAATTGTCCATGTAACAATAATAGGCAAATACATATAATGCAAGTTTCATAAATAGAATATAGACTCGATGCATTTTCTCAATCCTAAAAATAAAAATATTAAACAAAAACACGTTATAATTTTTCTTGTCTTGCCCTGTTGTTAATGAGTAGTTAATGGAATAATTCAATAACATTGCATAAATTTAAAGAAATGCAAACATCTCTTTAACAACTCTTGATGGATCTCTGGATCTCCTTCAGATGTTATCTTCCGTTGATCTGCTGCGAGCGCTGATAGATGACTGAGATTGAGTTGGAGGGTTGCCTCCTGGAGCGTGTGGATCTCAATGGGTTTTATGTGGTTGAGGCCGAGCTACCTGCAAAGAAGTCCCGGGATGGTTGTGCCACCGAGGACCCTCCGACGATCAAGTTAGACGGGGTATTTTGGCAGAGTAACGGCCTATTGGGGTAAAATTAGCTTACCTGAGTCGTCTGAGAGAAGGGTTTATATAGCGGCAGCCACGGCAGGCGGACGCGAGATTCACGCCAGCCGTTACGCCCCTGGCGTCACGCCCGCGTGATAGGCGGGATCCCCCATTAATGACGAGACATACTCGTTAATGGGGGATCGTGATGGCATGGAACGCGGGATCATGGGCGGCGGATATCTCGCGCCTGGCGAGATTCGCGGAGCAGTGACGGAGACGCCTGTGATCGGTGCTGTGGGTCGGTCGGTGAGACTAAGAAAGATGAGCTCGGTGGGAGGCTCGGGAACGAGTGGAAGACCGAGGCATCTTGGTTCTATGATAGCTCGGAGGCAAGCTGGGGGGTAGTTTGGAAAGCCGCCGAAGGTCGGGAACATCCTCGGGTTGGAGGCCCGGGGTGTGCTTCCAACGTGACGTTCTTGATCCTTTCTTATAAGCTCTGGGACATGTCATCTGCCACGTGCCATGATCTGGGGAGTTGCCGATATCGCGCATCATCATTAGCCCCCCACTCTCGTCTCGACACGTTCCTGGGTCAGGTCGAGAGTGGTCTGACCGGTCACCCAGGGTGAGCTCTTACTTGAAGATATCGTCGGTGCGTATTCCCGGGCAATTAGTCGTATTTTCTTAATGACGTCAGCGGATCAGGGGAGAGATCTCGCATTAAAGAGGAAGCGTCGGTTTGTGCGTGCGTTCGTCGAAGCGACATCCCATGCGTCTGGCGTTGATTGGCTGACGAGACTGTTGGGGTAAAAATTTACACCCCGGTTGACCGAGTCAAAGTCAAGGTCAACCCCCAAGCTAGGTGGCCCCAAGCCCAGGTCAAGCGGGCCCATGCCCAAGTCGAGCCCGTGGCCAGCCTCCCCATGCCAACAACGAAATCATGTCATAAATAATTTTTATGTAATTTTTTTATGCATGAATGTAAGCAAAATGGGCATAAAGCCAATATTTTGTAAGCCCACGGCTTATGTGCAAATATGAAATTGCACATGAGCCATGGGATGGGCAAAACGCCATTTTTGCAAAGCCCAAGGGGCTATATGTAAATATATAAGCCTATATAAGGCAAAATGATGATGAATAAGAGATACACACTTTTCATTCTCTCCACAAAAATTTTAGATCTGAGATCTTTTGTGCCTCCTGCTCCTTCTCCAAGATTCTAAACCTTCTCATTTCTTTTGAATTGAATCAAGAGTTTTACTCTTTCTTTTCAAAAACTAAGAAGTTTTCCACCACAAAACCCATAAAGGGGAACTTGGATCTACCATTAGATCCCAGAAAGGAGAGATTTTTAGATCTCACATCTCTTGATTATCAAGATCCAGCCAACAGAGGAGGAAGAGGAAGAACCCCTTTCATCAACCAAAACATTTTAGGAGTTTAACTCCATATATTTACATACATACATACATATATATATATATATATATATATATATATATATATATATAAATAAAATAAATATTTCCTTTCTAAAGCATAGCTTCTGGTTCTGGGACTAAAAGCCCATTTATCTCGCCAGTGCCCAGCGCAAAACGCCCACGTGCCGACACGTTGTCACGCCCCGCTTCCCAAAATACGAAAAACGAGAGATGACTAGGCCAGCCATGCTCCTACGGTCAAGGAATCATCCCGCCGTAGTCATACTTCGGCTTCTAGCATTACATGGTAATCAGTAAATAAAGCACAATAGTAAAGGAATCACATCACTAATTTATTACATTAAAATCCATTGTTCACAAATTACAGATAATAAGAACAATTACTAACCAAGTTCAATCTCACGATCACTTTTATGAAAAGCAGTAAAGATAGGAAGTACATCAGACTATATCTCCGTGAACTCGAAAGGTAGATCCGTCTCCTGTGCTGGTCCTTCCACGGAATCTGAGCATGCATACTCAGGTCGTCAGAGCGACACAATAACAATATTATATAATAAGATGAACAGGTAAAAGGGGTAATACTAGTGAAAGTACAATGCTAGTAATCACTATGTCACTATATGATGCAGAATATGCTCTGTGTCCCTATCGGTCTTTAGGTCATGTTGAAATCATATAGTGGAAGGAGGATCATGTTTAACAGGAGTCTCGTACATACCCGAGACAACGGCCCACATGCTCGGGACATAACCCTGTCAGCCGGATCGCTAGATCCTACCTAGTATATATATCACTGCTCGAATGATCATCCTCTAAAACACGATCCCGCTAAATACGATTCTCTTTCCACTCCGATTTCCCCTTTATCCCCAGGTTTACACTATTTATGATCTTGATTTAGTCGTGTACAAGTATACCAATGGCACGGTTTTATCACTGTTCACTGTATCAATCACTGTCACGAATATTTACTTTCCATTGGTGTACTCGTCACTTCTAAACCAACATCAATCACGCACGATAATGCAATGTCCACTGACTCTAACACGCACTAACACTAAGTATATGGCAAATGGGGTATGATATATGTATGTATGCCATCAATAAGCTAAGTATTTACGAATCCATATGCATGTCTTTGACTTACAAAAATTGCATAAATTCATCTGTTTAGAATTCAATGAAATGATACAAGTACGATAAATAGAACATTCAATCAGCAATTCATCAAAGTTAGTTTCAGTTCAATCGGGTTTCCAGTTTTCAAGATACAGCTGTTTCCTTTTAAGTGCTCACGGCTGAAAATTCAGTTTCGGAACTGAACGTCCGTTTCGCGACACAAATTGCACCCAGTTGGGCTCAGAATTTAGCGATGCTACAGTTGAATAAAATCTAGGGTTTTCGATAGAGTATTCAACATAATAGACGGATCCTCAATCGTGTCTGTACGTCGAAAGTTATACACATTTTAACATCAGTGTGTCACTTCTGAATCTGTTCTGGACAGTTATATGTTCTGCCCTTTTATTTACAGTTTAAAATAGCAAACGGCAATGAAACGGAATGGAACCACTTGTTTTGTTTAGCTAACAGAATCATCTTTAATCCAATGCAGAGTTCCGTAACATACGAATTCAGGAAACACAATGACACACAATTTGGGACAGTACACAGTAATCAGAGTCGCTCTGGACTGCAGTCCAGAGTCACACTCCGATCTAAATATCATCGCAGTTACAGGACAGAAATCATTAGAAGTTTACATAGGGTTAAAGTTCGTCGAGTCTTCTTCGATTTAAGCCCTAGAACTCATCATTCCAGTATGCATGTAATTTACAGTGATTTTAATCGTTTTCAGATATGGAAAAATTCTAGTTTTATCGGCATATTTGGGGGTATCAATTTTAGTCACTAACAATCGTATTTTCCAGTGAGATTTATACACGATATTCGTCATTATAAGGGCCAACAGAAAACATCCATTTCCGTCAAATTTAGCAAATATTTTCATTGGGGTCTAGTATCGAACATATAGGTCGCATAATATATCGGGAATCAGTAAATTATAAACTAAATGATTTAAGTTCGTATCACACTTATTTTAGCATGTAGCAAGTAAAACAATTGCCTGGAAATGTCTCGGGGTCGCCCAGCAGCAGCGGCGTCACGAGCGCGCGATGTACGTCGTGAAACGAATTGCTCGAGATACGGAATTTGCGTCGGAGTTGTCCGGAGACTTCTTGTACTCGCTGGAAGGGTGAAGGAGGCTCTGTGGATCTCCTGAGTAGTGCTGGGGTTGATAACGGTCGACGGCGTCGCTCCAGCGAAGAGCAACAGTGAGCTTGCAGCGTGGGGATATTGTTTTGGGGTTGGCAGTTTTGGAGGGATAGAGAGAGAGAGAGAGACTCGGTTGTGTAGGTGTTGGGGTGTGGGTGATGATGCTGATGACGAGAAGGGCGTAGGATGGTCGGCGATGTGGTAGGGAGTTCGTTGGCGTCGAGGGTGCAAGGTGGCCGAGCTCGGTGCAGTGGTTGGTGTGCAGGGGATGCTCGGCAGGGGGTGCTCGGGTTGATGGAGGGTGCAGGGGCTCCTGAAGGTGAGTTACTTGAGAGAAGAGAGTGGAGGAGGAGGAATGAGGGATCGCTGAGGGGGTTGTCGTCGTCGAAGGGGTCGACTGAAGTTGGGTCGATGTGGGTTTCGAGAGGGAGAGAGGTGAGGGATTTGGAAAAACGAGGGGGAAAAACGAGTGTGAAGGAGATAATGGAGACGAGGGGGTGCGCGTCGCGGTTGTAACGGCAGGCGACGTGCTCGCGAACGTCTGCAAGAAATGAGGATCGAGGATTAATGGGGAAAGGAGCGGGAAAAGAGGGAGCCGTTGGGGGGAAGGAGAAGGGGTTTGAAGCGGGTCGGGTCGGGTCGCTGAGGAGGCGGGCACGGTGAAGAGGGAAAGGTGTTGGGCTGAGAGGGAGTGGGCTGGCTTGGTGATGGGCTTAGGTTTAGGTTTTAATAGTTAAATTCTATTTAATTAAATTCGTGGGCTGAGGAAGGATAACGGGCCGAGTTTAAATAATTAAATTCCCTAAAAATTTAACCCTGGGCTGAAGAGAAATGCTGGGCTTGGGGATTATTTTATTGATTTGAAAAACAAATTGGGCTGAGGGTTTTAAATATTTTGGGTTAGGATTTTATTGATAAAATTTTGGTTTTAGTTTTATTTAGCTTTGATTTTAAATCTTGGGTTTTGATTTTTAGGGTTTGGAAAAAATATAAATATTGGGATTCAAGCAACCACCTTCTTCAAAAATATACGAGGAAAAAGTAAATCTCCGGGGTTTAGAAAATAGGAAAACTTCTATTAAGAAGGAAACGGGGATTTACATCATACCCCCTTTACAAAAATTTCGTCCTCGAAATTTAACAAGGATATAAGGAAGCAATGTACTAAACAAAGAGATGTGGATAACGATCACGGGTATCTTCCTCCCGCTCCCAGGTGGATTCTCCTAAGGAACGACCGCCCCAAGACACTCGGACTAAAGGAATGATCTTATTCTTCAGCACTTTCTCTCTGTGGTCGAGGATGGTAGTAGGCTGCTCCTCGTACGATAAATCGGTACCCAAAACTAGCTCCGAATGGTCCGGGACATGGCTCTCATCCCGAACATAACGCCGCAACTGTGAAACGTGGAAGGTATTGTGCACACCAGCTAGCGATAGTGGCAAGGCAAGTCGATAGGCCACCTCTCCTACTCGCTCTAGCACCTCAAAAGGTCCGATAAAGCGGGGACTGAGCTTTCCCTGACCTCCGAACCTGATAACTCCACGAGTAGGGGAAATCTTCAAGAACACGTGATCTCCGACTTCGAATTCCAGTGCCCTCCTACTGGTATCTGCCCAACTCTTCTGTAGATCCTGAGCCGTCTTGATGCGCTGTCTGATCATTTGGACCTTGTCGACTGTCTGAACAATGAGTTCGGGGCCCAGTAATCTTCGTTCTCCCACATCATCCCAACATACTGGGGATCGACACTTCCGCCCGTATAATGCTTCAAAAGGAGCCATCTGAATACTAGCCTGATAACTATTGTTATAAGTGAACTCGACTAGATGCAGATGGTCCTCCCAGGAACCCTGAAAGTCCAACATACAGGCTCTCAACATATCCTCGAGCGTCTGAATCGTACGCTCAGATTGTCCATCCGTCTGTGGGTGATAAGCTGTGCTGAATTTAAGGCGGGTTCCCAAACTCTCCTGTAGGCTCTTCCAAAAGTGTGACAAGAATCTGGTGTTCCGGTCTGACACAATGCTGACAGGAACACCGTGAAGTCGTACAATCTCTTGCATATATCTTTCTGCTAGTGATTCTGTCGTCTGTCCCACTCGGAAAGGTAGGAAGTGTGCAGCTTTTGTAAGGCGATCGACGATAACCCAAATGGCGTTATTGCCCCTAGGGCTCCGTGGTAAGGCCGTCACAAAATCCATAGTAATGTGCTCCCACTTCCATTCAGGTATCGGCAGTGGTTGTAACAATCCTGCTGTCCTCTGATGTTCCGCCTTCACCTGCTGACATACCAAGCACCTGGATACGAACCTTGCAATTTCCCGCTTCATTCCGTTCCACCAAAAGTGCTGCTTTAGGTCCTGATACATTTTTGTACCTTCCGGATGTACAGAATAAGCTGAACTGTGTGCTTCAGCCAATACTTCTTCTCGAACATCTCCCTTACGTACACAGAGTCTGCTACCGAATCTCAGAGAGCCATCTTCATGTATAATCAAATCCGTTCTCAGTCAGCTTCCACTTGCTCTCTGAACTTTTGCAATCGGGATCATCCGCTTGTGCAGTTTGATGCGATCCACCAGAGAAGATTGCACCTGTAGCTGCCAAAGTTGACTGAGTGCGTTCGGCGTAACGACTTCAAGTTCAAGCCTCTGAAAGTCCTCAATAATGCTCCTCTGATCGGTCAACATCATGACCGCTGGTTTGCGACTGAGCGCATCTGGTACAACATTCACCTTCCCCGGGTGATACTGAAGGTCCAAGTCATAATCTGCCATCAGTTCTAGCCATCGGCGCTGCCTCATGTTTAGTTCCTTCTGAGTGAAAACGTACTTCAAACTTTTATGATCCGTGTATACCTCCACTTTCTCACCCAATAGATAGTGCCTCCAAATCTTCAACGCAAAGACTACCGCAGCTAACTCAAAGTCGTGCGTAGGGTAGTTCTTCTCGTGATTTCTCAGTTGTCGAGAGGCTTAAGCAACCACTCGGCCGTGCTGCATTAGAACGCAGCCTAAACCCTTCCTTGAGGCATCACTGTGTATCACCAAACCACCGGATTCATCTGGTACTGTAAGAATAGGAGCCGTGGTTAACATCTGCTTCAGTGTGTCAAACGCCTGAGTGCACTCCTCTGTCCACGTAAACAGTGTAGGGTGTTTTTCGTCACCCCATTGAGATGGGAATACGCGCACGCGTCTCAGGCGTACTACAGATTCCCCCTGTCTAGGGTAGGCTGGGGTTTAATGATTGTGGGGATCCGAATCTCCGGCAGCCGCGGACTAAGCTGCCGTTAATTACCCCTCGCCTTTGGGGCGAGGGAACCTCCGATTAACGGGTTAAACTGGTCATGTGAACTCAATGTGCAGTGTACGTGTGTTCTGTTTTGAAAGGGGGGTTTTGGATATATCGGGAGCCACGCAGAGTTTTTACGGGGGGCCCGCTACCCGGATAGCGGGCTGGGGGTCAAGGAGGCTAGCAGCCCCCTTGGGGGGTGTAGGGCAGCGCCCCGTTAGAAATTTTTTTCTAACAGGGACAGTGTCGTGGAGTACGTGTGTGTATAAATTTGTATACATATGTATATATGTATGTATGTACACAAAAAGAAGGGGGAAATGCATCCAAGGGATGCGTGGGGCCAGCGCCTTGAGCGCTGTGCGCTTAGGTGCTGTGCGCTCAGGCGCAAGCGCGCCACGTGTCGGCACGTGGGCGCTTTGCGCAAGAGCGCTGCGCGCTGGAGCGCAAGCACGCGCGCGCCACGTGTCGGCACGTGGGCGCTTTGCGCATGAGCGCTGCATGCTGGAGCGCAAGCGCGCAGGAGCTCAAGCGTGCGCGCCACGTGTCGGCACGTGGGCGCTTTGCGCTCGCGCGCAGTGTGCAGGAGCGCAAACGCGCCACGTGTCGGCACGTAGGTGCTTTGCGCTCGAGCGCTAGCGCGCCGGCGAGGAAAGGAGGGCTTTTAGCCCCAGAAACTCTCAAAAGAGAAATTAGTGGAGTTAAACTCCCGAAAAAAAAAAGGAAAATGTTTTGGCTGGGGAAATGGGTTCTTCTTCTTCCTCCTCTGTTGGCTGGCTCAAGAGATGTGAGATCTAAAAATCTCTTCTTTTTGAGATCTAATGATAGATCCAAGTTCCCCTTTGTGGGTTTTGTGATGAAAAACTAATTTGTTTTATAAAAAGAAGAGTAAAACTCTTGATTTAATTCAAGAGAAAGAAGAAGGTTTTGGAACCTTGAAGAAGAAGAAGAGATCTCAGATCTGAAACTTTTTTGGAGAGAGAAAAAGTTATTGGGATATTTTCATTATCCTTGCCTTTATAGGCTATACACTTTACACATAGCCTCTTGGGCTTCACAAAATGGCATTTTGCCTATCTCATGGCTCATGTGCCATTTCTTTTTGCACATAAGCCATGGGCTTTACAAAAATTTGGCTTTATGCCTATTTTTCTTGCATTTATCCATAAAATGAAATAAAAGAAATACAACAAAATTATTTATTACAAAATTTTTATCTTGGCGCGGTGGGAGGCCGGCCGCTTCATGTTCGGGCTCGACCCGGGCGTGTGCCCACTGGATCTGGGCTTGGGCCCACTTGGCTTGGGGTTGACTTTGATTTTGACTTGGTCAACCGGGGTGTAAATTTTTACCCCAACAAACAGTACGTCCTTCCGTGTCAGCCTCGTCAATGGTTCAGTGATTCTTGAGAAATCTTGGACGAATCTCCGATAATAACCTGCCAATCCCAGAAAACTCCTGATCTCGGCCACTGACTTCAGCGTTGGCCAATCTCTGACAGATTCTATCTTTGCCGGGTCCACCGAGATGCCTTCGCCCGAAACGATATGTCCCAAAAACTGAACCTTGTCGAGCCAGAATTCACACTTGCTTAGCTTCGCATACAGCTTCTCTTCCTGAAGAATTTGTAGTACCGTGCGCAAATGTTCAGCGTGCTCTTCCCGGGTCTTCGAGTAGACAAGTATGTCGTCGATAAACACAATGACAAACGTGTCCAAGTACTTTGCGAACACCCTGTTCATCAAGTCCATGAATATTGCTGGGGCATTGGTAACACCGAACGATATCACAAAGAACTCATAATGTCCGTATCGGGTCCTGAAAGCCGTCTTGCATACATCCTCGGCTGCTACTCTGATTTGATGATATCTAGAACGGAGGTCCAACTTCGAGAACACCTTGGCTCCACTTAGCTGATCGAATAAGTCATCAATGTGCGGGATTGGGTACTTGTTCTTTATTGTGATCTTGTTCAGCTCCCGATAATCTATACACATTCGCAGCGATCCATCCTTCTTCTTTACTAGCAGAACTGGTGCACCCCACGGTGAAGCGCTTGGCCGAATAAATCCCTTCTCCAATAGTTCTTCAACCTGCTTCTTCAATTCCGCCAACTCAACTGGTGCCATTCTGTATGGGGCTCTGGATACTGGGGCTGTACCTGGAGTCAAATCGATTGAGAACTCCAAGATTCGAGGAGGTGGTAGACCTGGTAGATCTTCAGGAAATACGTCCAGAAAGTCCCGAACAATTTCTGGGACTGGGCTCTTATCAATCTCCATAGCTGTCAGCTCCTTGGGCTTTGCTCTGTACTTAGCTGGCTCCAAAGATTCGCTTCCTCCCTCGAAAGTAAACTCCGGGTGATTGGGAATGCGGAAGATCACATTTCTTGCATGACAATCGATAACCGCATGGAAAGTGCTCATCCAATCCATCCCGAGAATTGCGTCGTAACTGCCTGTCCCAATCAGAAGGAAATTCGCATAGAATTCCCTGCCACACACTACAACCGGGCATAATCTACATTCTCGACTAGATATTATAATGCCATTACCCATATGAATTTCCCATCCCTTGGTTAGTGGTTCATGTGGTATTGAGTGTGTATCAGTGAAATGCTCAGACAAGAAACAATGCGATACTCCAGAATCAAATAGTACTCTAGCTGGCAAGGAATGTACGAGTAGAGTACCTGTAACAACGTCTCCTGACGCCTCTTCCTGCTCGGCGAAAGCCCGTCCCTAACCGCGACCTGTAAAGGGTTGCCTCTGCTCCTGCGGCCTCTGCTGTGGCGGTCCAGGACCTCCCTGTATCTCTGCTCGCTCAGGGCAACTGCTAATCTTGTGCTGACTGGATCCGCAAATCAAGCACTGTCCCTTGGCACGGCGACAGTCCTTCTGGGTATGCCCACCTCTACCGCAATAGCTGCAAACTACGCCCTGTCTCTGGGGACGATGCTGTGGTACGAACAGGCGCTTCATTTGTGTCGTCCTGGCCTGTGAACCGGTATGGCTCCTCGAGAAGGCGCGTGGGTACGTGCTGGAACGACTGGGGGTCTCCTGAACTTGTTAATCAATTGCTCCTGAACTCTCGCCGCATTGAGTACCAGTGCGAAAGTCTGCAAATCCAACGATGCAATCAACTGCTGCAACTCGAAATCTAACCCCTGAAGGAAGCGTCTGGCCCTGGTGGCCTCTGATTTGACCATGTATGGAGCAAAGCGGCTCAGACGGTTGAACTCTGCCGCATATACGTCCACTGGGCGTCCATTCTGCTCCAAAAGAATAAATCTTTCCTCCATTTCTGCCTTGGCTGTAGAAGGAAAATAATGATCTAGAAAACATTCCTTAAATCTACCCTATTCAGTCGGCCCGTCTAGCCTGCTTTCTTCCACCGACCACCATGTACGGGCTTCATCTTCCAATTGTATCTTTATCACGTCCACCCTATCTTCCTCTGGAACCCTGGCGGCTGTCAATAAGTTCTCCATGTTCACCAGCCATTGCTCAGCCTCAAGGGGTTCAGCTAGCCCTGTGAATGCAGCTGGATGTAACCGTCGGAAGTCTGATACGGTACCAGCCCTAGTATGATAAGCTGGTGGGGTAGCGCCCTCGGGAGTGGTAATGAGTGCGGAGGGTCCTCCTGCGGCGGTAATCGCCCTGAGTCCCTCAGCGAGTAAATCTGTCTTCCTTTCCTGAGCTTCCGCGAGAGAGGTCAGTGCACTAAGTATTCTTTCCGTGCGGTCCTGAGTGCTGGAGTCCGAGGAGGGGTCGTTTGGGGACGTCATATCACTGGAAGATCCAAAGGATAAGATCAGATTCAATGATGAAAATCAAGAGTAGTGAAACAAGAATAACGTAATACAGTATGGTTAATGTTATCCCTTGATACTAAATACGGCTCTGATACCAACTAAACCATGTCACGCCCCGCTTCCCAAAATACGGAAAACGAGAGATGACTAGGCCAGCCATGCTCCTACGGTCAAGGAATCATCCCGCCGTAGTCACACTTCGGCTTCTAGCATTACATGGTAATCAGTAAATAAAGCACAATAGTAAAGGAATCACATCACTAATTTATTACATTAAAATCCATTGTTCACAAATTACAGATAACAAGAACAATTACTAACCAAGTTCAATCTCACGACCACTTTTATGAAAAGTAGTAAAGATGGGAAGTACACCAGACTATATCTCCACGAACTCGAAAGGTAGATCCGTCTCCTGTGCTGGTCTTTCCACGGAATCTGAGCATGCATACTCAGGTCGTCAGAGCGACACAATAACAATATTATATAATAAGATGAACAGGTAAAAGGGGTAATACTAGTGAAAGTACAATGCTAGTAATCACTATGTCACTATATGATGCAGAATATACTCTGTGTCCCTATCGGTCTCTAGGTCATGTTGAAATCGTATAGTGGAAGGAGGATCATATTTAACAGGAGTCTCGTACATACCCGAGACAACGGCCCACATGCTCGGGACATAACCCTGTCAGCCGGATCGCTAGATCCTACCTAGTATATATATCACTGCTCGAATGATCATCCTCTAAAACACGGTCCCGCTAAATACGATTCTCTTTCCACTTCGATTTCCCCTTTATCCCCAGGTTTACACTATTTATGATCTTGATTTAGTCGTGTACAAGTATACCAATGGCACGGTTTTATCACTGTTCACTGTATCAATCACTGTCACGAATATTTACTTTCCATTGGTGTACTCGTCACTTCTAAACCAACATCAATCACGCATGATAATGCAATGTCCACTGACTCTAACACGCACTAACACTAAATATATGGTAAATGGGGTATGATATATGTATGTATGCCATCAATAAGCTAAGTATGTTATGAATCCATATGCATGTCATTGACTTACAAAAATTGCATAAATTCATCTGTTTAGAATTCAACGAAATGATACAAGTACGATAAATAGAACATTCAATCAGAAATTCATCAAAGTTAGTTTCAGTTCAATCGGGTTCCCAGTTTTCAAGATACAGCTGTTTCCTTTTAAGTGCTCACGGCTGAAAATTCAGTTTCGGAGCTGAACGTCCGTTTCGCGACACAAATTGCACCCAGTTGGGCTCAGAATTTAGTGATGCTACAGTTGAATAAAATCTAGGGTTTTCGATAGAGTATTCAACGCAATAGACGGATCCTCAATCGTGTCTGTACGTCGAAAGTTATACACATTTTAACATCAGTGTGTCACTGACAGTTATACGTTCTGCCCTTTTATTTACAGTTTAAAATAGCAAACGGCAATGAAACGGAATGGAACCACTTGTTTTGTTTAGCTAACAGAATCATCTTTAATCCACTACAGAGTTCCATAACATACGAATTCAGGAAACACAATGACACACAATTTGGGACAGTACACAGTAATCAGAGTCGCTCTGGACTGCAGTCCAGAGTCACACTCCGATTTAAATATCATCGCAGTTACAGGACAGAAATCATTAGAAGTTTACATAGGGTTAAATTTTGTCGAGTCTTCTTCGATTTAAGCCCTTGAACGTATCATTCCAGTATGCACATAATTTACAGTGATTTTAATCGTTTTCAGATATGGAAAAATTCTAGTTTTATCGGCATATTTGGGGGTATCAATTTTAGTCACTAACAATCGTATTTTCTAATGAGATTTATACACGATATTCGTCATTATAAGGGCCAACAGAAAACATCCATTTCCGTCAAATTTAGCAAATATTTTCATTGGGGTCTAGCATCGAACACATAGGTCGCATAATATATCGGGAATCGGTAAATTATAAACTAAATGATTTAAGTTCGTATCACACTTATTTTAGCATGTAGCAAGTAAAACACTTGCCTGGAAATGTCTCGGGGTCGTCCGGCAGCAGCGGCGTCACGAGCGCGCGATGTACTTCGTGAAACGAATTGCTCGAGCTTGGCTCGAGATACGGAATTTGCGTCGGAGTTGTCCGGAGACTTCTTGTACTCGCTGGAAGGGTGAAGGAGGCTCTGTGGATCTCCTGAGTAGTGCTGGGGTTGACGACGGTCGACGGCGTCGCTCCGGCGAAGAGCAACAGTGAGCTCGCAGCGTGGGGATATTGTTTTGGGGTTGGCAGTTTTGGAGGGATAGAGAGAGAGAGAGAGACTCGGTTGTGTAGGTGTTGGGGTGTGGGTGATGATGCTGATGACAAGAAGGGCGTAGGATGGTCGGCGATGTGGTGGGGAATTCGCTGGCGTCGAGGGTGCAAGGTGGCCGAGCTCGGTGCAGTGGTTGGTGTGCAGGGGATGCTCGGCAGGGGGTGCTCGGGTTGATGGAGGGTGCAGGGGCTCCTGGGGGTGAGTTACTTGAGAGAAGAGAGTGGAGGAGGAGGAATGAGGGATCGCTGAGGGGGTTGTCGTCGTCGAAGGGGTCGACTGAAGTTGGGTCGATGTGGGTTTCGAGAGGGAGAGAGGTGAGGGATTTGGAAAAACGAGGGGGAAAAGCGAGTGTGAAGGAGATAATGGAGACGAGGGGGTGCGCGTCGCGGTTGTAACGGATGATGACGTGCTCGCGAACGTCTGCGAGAAATGAGGATTGAGGTTTAATGGGGAAAGGAGCGGGAAAAGAGGGAGCCGTTGGGGAGAAGGAGAAGGGGTTTGAAGCGGGTCGGGTCGGGTCGCTGAGGAGGCGGGCACGGTGAAGAGGGAAAGGTGTTGGGCTGAGAGGGAGTGGGCTGGCTTGGTGATGGGCTTAGGTTTAGGTTTTAATAGTTAAATTCTATTTAATTAAATTCGTGGGCTGAGGAAGGATAACGGGCCGAGTTTAAATAATTAAATTCCCTAAAAATTTAACCCTGGGCTGAAGAGAAAGGCTGGGCTTGGGGATTATTTTATTGATTTGAAAAACAAATTGGGCTGAGGGTTTTAAATATTTTGGGTTAGGATTTTATTGATAAAATTTTGGTTTTAGTTTTATTTAGCTTTGATTTTAAATCTTGGGTTTTGATTTTTAGGGTTTGGAAAAAATATAAATATTGGGATTCAAGCAACCACCTTCTTCAAAAATATACGAGGAAAAAAGTAAATCTCTGGGGTTTAGAAAATAGGAAAACTTCTATTAAGAAGGAAACAGGGATTTACACACGTGGCGCGCTTGCGCTCAGACGCACTGTGCTCGAGCGCAAAGCGCCCACGTGCCGACACATGGCGCGCTTGCGCTCAGGCGCACTGCGCTCGAGCGTAAAGCGCCCACGTGCCGACACGTGGCGCGCTTGCGCTCAAGCGCACAACACCTAAGCGCACAGCGCTCAAGGCGCTGGCCCCACGCATCCCTTGGATGCCTTTTCCCCCAGTTTTTATGTGCATACATATATATATATATATACATATGTATACATATTTACACACACATGTACCCCACGACACTGTCCCTGTTAGAAAAAAATTTCTAACGGGGCGCTGCCCCGCACCCCGCAGGGAGGCTGCTAGCCCCTTGACCCCCAGCCCGCTATCCAGGTAGCGGGACCCCCGTAAAAACTCTGCGTGGCTCCCGATATATCCAACCCCCCCTTTCAAGACACAACACACACACACCGCACATTGAGTTCGCATGACCAGTTTAACCCGTTAATCGAAGGTTCCCTCGCCCTAAAGGCGAGAGGTAATTAACGGCAGCTTAGCCCGCGGCTGCCGGAGATTCGGATCCCCACAATCATTAAACCCCGGCCTACCCCAGGCAGGGGGAATCTGTAGTACGCCTGACAAGCGCGCGCGTATTCCCATCTCAATGGGGTGACGAAAAACACCCTACAGATTCTGGCACGCCCGGTGGGACCAATCTCTCCTCCCATATTTCGGGTTAAGCATTCATGCGAACTCAATCAATGTACATATCTGTATTTATACTAAAATAATTCTATTTCATGCAGGTCTTCAAGCAATCACTTTTCAACAATGTCTCTAAAGATGAACTCAGCTCCCGTCTCCTACATAATGAAGATAGACTCCAGGACGGTTCTTCCGGCCAGTCTCGGGCGACAATGGGAGGAACCGCTACTACCATTCGGCTCTATTGTGTTCATGCCAGTTGGCGCCATCCAAGCTCCTCAAGCCCCGGTGGCAGACAAACCGGTCTCGAAAGGCAGGAGACCAAATGTGGTGATCTCAAGGGCGCCCCAACCCAAACGCAAGTCGATGTCTGAACGACTTTTCTTGGCCCCAGCCGGGGGCAAGGCCATCAACACCAACAAGGCTACAATGCATCCCGAGCAAGCTCCAGCGGTGCCCTTGACCATTGCTCGATTCGGTGTCTTCTCAAGCCTCCCCATCACTCAGCCTATGGCGGCTCCCCGAAGAGCAGAAGCCTGCCAAGCGCTTAAGGCAGAGAAGCTGAGGCAGAAGCGGCTCAGATATAGAGCCAACAAAAGGGGTAGGGCTCTGGCCATGTTAAAATTTATGAATTTCCAAAGCCCGGACCGCTCCGCGAAACCAGCTGCCAGTGATGAAAGAATGGCTGAATGTGTTATCCATACTGTATACATGGCCGGATATGAAGAAACGAAACCTCCTCCTCTTCACAGCCATGGTGATGATATGGTTGATGCTACCCAGCATCGGCTTGATCTAAATGATGAAGAGCCCGGTCACGCCGATAAGCCAGAGGAGCCCGTAGTTCCTACGGAATTGAGCTCAGGCAATAAAGATTACCCGGTTGTCATAGCCGGAACTACAGAACAAGCATTATTCCAATGGCTTCAAAGGCAATTTCAGGACAGGGATGAGAAGATGGCCGAGGTCTATTCCAAAGTTGACGAGCTGGCAAACGTCGTGGCAGATCTCGCGACCCAAGTCGCCCGATTGCAATTACAGCAGGGTCAAATTTTGGTTCATGAGCCAGGGATTGATACCCGGGGGCAGCCAACTGATATCCCTTTCAACCTAAAAGCGGAGCGCCTTCGCGAAAAACGGCCGCAATCAGCCTCCAGTCCTTCCGATACATACACCGGGGGGGAATCGCCTCTGAAAGAGAAGCTGGAAAAGGTCTATTCCTTCAAGAGGGAGAAGGTCCATAAGATATTCAGGGACGCCCTAAGAAACGGTCTACAACTGCCAGAATCCAAGAGACCGCAAGAAGAGAATATGACCAACGACCCAAAATATTGCCCCTCTCACAGGGTGATAGGTCATGCCATTGAGGACTGCTTCGTCTTCAAAGATTGGGTCTAAAGGCAATACAAGATGGGAGAGATAGAACTGTCTAAAGGCGTGTTAGCAAACAGTCAAGCTACGATCGCCGATTTCATGCAAATGGAGACCGAAGTCTTTCGGGAACCTAATCCTCCCAGACATGTGCCTCGAGGACCAGCATCAGTAAAGGCACCTACTCCAATGGAGAAAAAGAAGAAGGTATACTCCTTCAGGAGGGATGAAGTCCGCAAAATATTCATGGACGCCCTGAACAGCGGTCTGCAACTGCCTGTTCCAAAGAGGCCACAGGAAATGAATATGACCGGCAATCCCATATACTGCCCATATCATAGAGTGGTGGGTCATACCATCGAAGACTACTATATTTTCAAAGATTGGGCAGAGGACCAATATAAGCTTGGAAAAACCTCACAATCCTCGGATGTATCGGCAAGCCACGGAGCTAGGTCATCAACACAGCTCCGCCAAGATCAAAGTTCAAGGAGCCGGGATAAGCAAAGATGACCCCCACGTCGTTAAACTGGGAACAGCCGACCTCTAAGTCGTTAAACTAGGAATGTAAAAAAAATGTAAATAAAAAAAAGTGTAAATAAAAAAAAAAAATAAAAGCCGAAATGATGGGGCAACTCGCAATAAAAATCAGCGAGTAAAATAAAGATGAAATAAAAGCCGAAATGATGGGGCAACCGTGAATAAAAGCCAAAATGATAGGGCAATCGCGACCTTCGCGATAAGAAAAGCTGAAATGATAGAGCAATCGCGGTAAAACAAAAACAAAAACCAAAAAAAAAAAAGAGCAAGGGCGGATGATGAGTTGCTCCTGGCATTATTCCAGTGCAGTAATGCAGACGCCAACAAAAATCCAGTTTCCCAAAATTCTTCCGGCCCTACGGCCGGTCCCCAAATTGACTACCGTATACAATCCACGGGCTCAAATAATTCTCATCATACACATGCCCCACCGTAATCACCAGTTACGCGGTCGGTCTCCGCCTTTGGAGTTATGCTCCATTGAGAAGACTCACTCATGTGTCCTCATGATACATGAGGAGAACAAACCTTTGTGGGATCCTTACGACCCACAAAGGAAAAACACACTTAGGAGTCCTCACGACTCCTAAGGAGATAATACACCTGCGGGATCCTTACGACTCGCAGGGAGAAAATGCTTTTATGGGACCTTCACGGCCCATAAAATTGAAAAGCCTTAGGCGACAGGGACCTAAACCTGTCTCCTAAGCCATCGCTCCGCCAACAAGAGTAGGCAAATGATGAATTGCTCCTGGCACCTCTGCTTTAGTGTTAGCAACGCTGATGCCGGCCCCTACCCCAAAATTCCAAGCTCGCCATCCATAGACCTCTAAGTCTCTAAACTGGAAACAGATGACCACCAAGTCGTTAAACTGGAAACATATGACCTCTAAGTCGTTAAACTGGAAACAGTAGACTCTAGGTCTCTAAACTGGAAACAGATGACCACCAAGTCGTTAAACTAGAAACAGATGACCACCACGTCGTTAAACTGGAAACAGATGACCGCTAAGTCGTTAAACTGGGCACCATAGACCTCTAAGTCTCTAAACTGGAAACAGATGACCACCAAGTCGTTAAACTGGAAACAGATGACCTCTAAGTCGTTAAACTGGAAACAGTAGACCTTTAAGTCTTTAAACTGGAAATAGATGACCACCAAGTCGTTAAACTGGAAACAGATGACCACCAAGTCTTTAAACTGGAAACAGATGACCACTATGTCGTTAAACTGGAAACAGATGACCTCCACGTCGTTAAACTGGAAACAGATGACCTCTAAGTCATTAAACTGGAAACAGATGACCTCTAAGTCTTTAAACTGGAAACAGATGACCACTATGTCGTTAAACTGGAGACAGACGACCTCTACGTCGTTAAACTGGAAACAGATGACCTCTAAGTCTTTAAACTGGAAACAGATAGACCTCCACGTCTTTAAAACTGGAAGCAGATGACCTCTAAGTCTTTAAACTGGAAACAGATGACCACCATGTCGTTAAACTGGAAACAGATGACCACCATGTCGTTAAACTGGAAACAGATGGACACAATGTCGTTAAACTGGAAACAGTCGACCTCTAAGTCATTAAACTGGGAACGAAGGAAATCCATTCATGTGTCCTCACGGTACATGAGGAAGAACAAAGCTTCGTGGGATCCTTACGACACACGGAGGAAAAACACACTTGGGAGTCCTCACGACTCCCAAGGAGAAAATACACCTGCGAGATCCTTACGACTCGTAGGGAGAAAATACTTTTATGGGACCCTCACGGCCCATAAGATTGAAAAGTCTTAGGTGACAGGGATCTAAACCTGTCTCCTAAGCCATCGCTCCCCCACCCCCAAGTGGCGAATGATGAGTCGCTACTGGTACCGTATTCCAGAGCAGCGATGCAGACGCCAACCAAATTCTAAATCCCATACCCCGATGGCGAATGATGAGTCGCTCCTGGTGCCACATTCCAGTGCAGCGATGCAGATGCCAACAAGGTCCTGAAATTTTTCCGGCCCTACGGTCTGGATCATACATCCTACAACACCGTATACAATCCATGGGCGTAAGACAATCCCGATACCTCCAACAAAAAAAAAACAAAAAAAACGGTATGTCCACAAGCAAAATGGGCATGGATGAAAACCCGAAAGGACTCCGTGAGTAAAAACAGCAGGACTGCCGGCGAGTCTGTGAAAACCCGAAAGGCCGCAAATTCGTAAAAGAAGAAAAAGAAATGAAATGCACTCGCAAAGTTCTCTCGACTTTGTGAGGAGAAAATTCCAGCGTGAGATCCTTACGACTTACAAAGGAGCAACACACTTAGGAGTCCCCACGACTCCTAAGGAGAAAATACACCTACGGGATCCTTACGACCCGTAAGGAGAAAATGCTTTGTGAGACCCTTACGGCTCACAAAATGGAAAAGCCTTAGGTGACAGGGATCTAAACCTGTCTCCTAAGTCACCAATTCCCAAATCCTCTCGGGGCACATGATGAGTTGCTCCTGGCATTATTCCAGTGCAGCAATGCAGATGCCAAAACAAAACCAATTCCCAAATCCTCCCGGGGCAAATGATGAGTTGCTCCTGGTATTATTCCAGTGCAGCAATGCAGATGCCAAACAAAAAACCAAATCCAAATCCTCCCGGGGCACATGATGAGTTGCTCCTGGCATTATTCCAGTGCAGCAATGCAGATGCCGACAGAAAACCAATTCCCAAATCCTCTCAAGACAGATGATGATTCGCTCCTGGTACCATATTCCAGTGTAGCGATGCTGATGTCGACTCAAATCAAACAAATCCAACCAACCAATTCCAACATCGACCTCTGCATCGGACAACAGACACTCCATCTCGGGGAAACGTCAAGCTGGCACTCCGTCTCAGGGATACGTCGACCAGCCGATACTCCGCGCCGGGGAAAAGTCAACCAGCGACACTCCGCGCCGGGGAAAAGTCGATCAGCGACACTCCGTGCCGGGGAAAAGTCAACCCGACACTCCACGCCGGGGAAAAGTCGATCAGCGACACTCCGTGCAGGGGAAAAGTCAACCACCGACACTCCGCGCCGGGGAAAAGTCGATCAGCGACACTCCGTGCCGAGGAAAAGTCAATCCGGCACTCCGTGCCGGGGAAAAGTTGATCAGCGACACTCCGTGCCGAGGAAAAGTCAATCCGGCACTCCGTGCCGGGGAAAAGTCGATCAGCGACACTCCATGCCGGGGAAAAGTCAACCAGTGACACTCCGCGCCGGGGAAAAGTCGATCAGCGACACTCCGTGCCGGGGAAAAGTCACCCCGACACTCCGCGCCGGGGAAAAGTCGATCAGCGACACTCCGTGCCGGGGAAAAGTCAACCACCGACACTCCGCGCCGGGGAAAGTCGATCAGCGACACTCCGTGCCGGGGAAAAGTCAACCAGTGACACTCCGCGTCGGGGAAAAGTCGATAAGCAACACTCCGTGCCGGGGAAAAGTCAACCACCGACACTCCGCGCCGGGGAAAAATCGATCAGCGACACTCCGTGCCGGGGAAAAGTCAACCAGTGACACTCCGCGCCGGGGAAAAGTCGATCAGCGACACTCCGTGCCGGGGAAAAGTCAACCCGACACTCCGCGCCGGGGAAAAGTCGATCAGCGACACTCCGTGCCGGGGAAAAGTCAACCACCGACACTCCGCGCCGGGGAAAAGTCGATCAGCGACACTCCGTGCAGGGGAAAAGTCAACCAGTGACACTCCACGCCGGGGAAAAGTCGATCAGCGACACTCCGTGCCGGGGAAAAGTCAACCACCGACACTCCGCGCCGGGGAAAAGTCGATCAGCGACACTCCGTGCCGGGGAAAAGTCAACCAGTGACACTCCGCGCCGGGGAAAAGTCGATCAGCGACACTCCGTGCCGGGGAAAAGTCAACCCGACACTCCGCGCCGAGGAAAAGTCGATCAGCGACACTCCGTGACGGGGAAAAGTCAACCAGACACTCCGCGCCGGGGAAAAGTCGATCAGCGACACTCCGTGCCGGGGAAAAGTCAACCCGACACTCCGCACCAGGGAAAAGTCGATCAGCGACACTCCGTGCCGGGGACACGTCAACCAGCGACACTCTGCACCGGGGAAACGTCCAACACAGACACTCCGCATCAGGGAAACGTCCAACAGCGACACTCTGTGCCGGGGAAACGTCAAGCAGACATTCCGTGCCGGGGACACGTCAACCAGCGACACTCTGTATCGGGGAAACGTCCAACATAGACACTCCTCATCAGGGAAACGTCCGACAGCGACACTCCGTGCCGGGGAAACGTCAAGCAGACACTTCGTGCCGGGGACACGTCAACCAGCGGCACTCCGCCTCGGGGAAACGTTGACCAGCGACACTCCGTGCCGGGGACACGCCTACCAAATCGCTCCGGATCAGAGCATCGACCGTCCACGTCGTAAAAAGGGCAGTGCAGGCTTCCCACAAATCGGGAACCAAATCGCTCCGGATCAGAGCGTCGACAGTCCATGTCGCAAAAAGGGCAGTGCAGGCTTCCTACAAAGCAGGAACCAGATCGTCCGGGCCAGGGAAACGTCTACTACGGACACTCCGTCTCGGAGACGCGTTAAGCATGGACCGTCCACGTCGTAAAAAGGGCAGTGCATCCCAAAAAGTGGGAACCAAAGCAAGTCGCCTCCGCGTGAAAGAAGATCCATCAATTTCATGCACACGACCCATACGTGCGGTGTGCATTTATTGATGGGGGGAAATTTGTTGGGGTAAAAATTTACATCCCGGTTGACCGAGTCAAAGTCAAGGTCAACCCCCAAGCTAGGTGGGCCCAAGCCCAGGTCAAGCGGGCCCATACCCAAGTCGAGCCCGCGGCCAGCCTCCCCATGCCAACAACGAAATCATGTCATAAATAATTTTTATGTAATTTTTTTATGCATGAATGTAAGCAAAATGGGCATAAAGCCAATATTTTGTAAGCCCATGGCTTATGTGCAAAAATGAAATGACACATGAGCCATGGGATGGGCAAAACGCCATTTTTGCAAAGCCCAAGGGGCTATATGTAAATATGTAAGCCTATATAAGGCAAAATCATGATGAATAAGAGATACGCACTTTTCATTCTCTCCACAAAAATTTTAGATCTGAGATCTTTTGTGCCTCCTGCTCCTTCTCCAAGGTTCTAAACCTTCTCATTTCTTTTAAATTGAATCAAGAGTTTTACTCTTTCTTTTCAAAAACTAAGAAGTCTTCCACCACAAAACCCACAAAGGGGAACTTGGATCTACCATTAGATCTCAGAAAGGAGAGATTTTTATATCTCACATCTCTTGATCATCAAGATCCAGCCAACAGAGGAGGAAGAGGAAGAACCCCTTTCATCAACCAAAACATTTTAGGAGTTTAACTCCATATATTTACATATATATATATATATATAATAAATATTTCCTTTCTGAAGCATAGCTTCTGGTTCTGGGACTAAAAGCCCCTTTATCTCGCCAGCGCCCAGCGCAAAGCGCCCACGTGCCGACACGTGGCGCGCTTGCGCTCAGGCGCACTGCGCTCGAGCGCAAAGCGCCCACGTGCCGACACGTGGCGCGCTTGCGCTCAAGCGCACAGCACCTAAGCGCACAGCGCTCAAGGCGCTGGCCTCACGCATCCCTTGGATGCCTTTTCCCCCTCTTTTTATGTACATACATATATATATACACATATGTATACATATTTACACACACATGTACCCCACGACACTGTCCCTGTTAGAAAAAAATTTCTAACGGGACGCTGCCCCGCACCCCGCAAGGGGGCTGCTAGCCCTCTTGACCCCCAGCCCGCTATCCGGGTAGCTGGACCCCCGTAAAAACTCTGCGTGGCTCCTGATATATCCAAACCCCCCTTTCAAAACACAACACACGCACACCGCACATTGAGTTCGCATGACCAGTTTAACCCGTTAATCGGAGGTTCTCTCGCCCCAAAGGCGAGGGGTAATTAACGGCAGCTTAGCCCGCGGCTGCCGGAGATTCGGATCCCCACAATCATTAAACCCCGGCCTACCCCAGACAAGGAGAATCTGTAGTACGCCTGACAAGCGCGCGCGTATTCCCATCTCAATGGGGTGACGAAAAACACCCTACAGAGACGGGCCATAGGTGTTCCCGCGCCCGATGGGACGCGCCCAATGTAAGTGCGACGGGTAGAATGTTGTTGGTCATTGGTTGCGAAGCGTCGTTTTGGCGGGAGCCGATCGGAGCCGTAGGATGTGTGCGCCGGCAGCTATAAGTAGAGGTGGGATCCCCATCAGGGCCTATACCTCACCATAATTTCCTCGTCCCTAGTCGTGTTAGCTCGGCGCTCTTCTCCTCAGGTCGGAAGCTTCGTTTTCTCTTTCGAGGACTCGTCCCTTTGATCAGATTAGATGTCTTCTACCGAGAAGTCTGTAGAAATAGTCCGGGTAGAGTCTAGGGAGTCTTCTACAGCTTCCTCTTCTTCTTCTTTCTCTTCCTCTTCTGAGTCAGAGTCCCCCCGGGAGGTTAGGGTTAGTCATGCTCCCCGGGGTCGTGCGACGGGGGCAGTCCCCAGAGCGCAGGTTATGGATGCTCTTGGCGCGTCATCCGTGCTGAGGCATGCGGATGAGCTCGCCACCATCTGGACTCGTTTCTACATTTCTGCCGGCTACTCGCTTCGTCTGGCCGAGGAGGGGGAAAGGGCAGACCAGGTACGGGGCAAGGAGATTGCCTTGTACCTTGAAGCCTTTTGGGCAGGGATGCGCCTGCCCTTCTCCCCCGAGGTGAGTGCGGCGCTGAATTGTTTTGGGTTAGCCCCGGGCCAGTTAGTGCCGAACTCTTCGAGGATTCTCCTTGGGTTCCTGGTCCGGTTGAAATTGCGTCTGATCCCTTTCAGCCGGAGCCTTCTCGTTTCTTCTCTTTGCTACAAAAACCACCCCGGAACTCGCAGGGGTGAGCCGAGCTGGGTATACATCTCTTTTAGAAAACACCGGGGAGGTGCTGCCGGGTCGGGGTTCATCGTAGTACCCTCTTCCATTCATGAATGAAAGAAGAAATTTTTGTTTGTTGGGCCGCCCGAGGGTGAGAATTGGCCTGTGCCCATCAAGTGGCACAGGGCCAACTGCCCACGGGTGGGGTGGTTGAATGATCTCGACGCGGTGGCGATGGCGGAGAGGGAGCCCCTCCCCCGGGCTGATGTGTTGTTGTCTGAGCGGGCCCTCAGTTGGGCTGGGCTCAGCCCCAGTTCGAGGGTAAGTTAGGAGTTTTGGTAAGTCTACGGTAGCGCCCCGGCCGTCTATCCGAGACTAAAATGCGGAAACAAAAACTTTTCTTTAACTAGAAACCGGCGCTACCGCGGACTATAAACCCGGATCGGACCATTAACCTACTACTAGCTAACTAGAGAAAGGGTAGAGAGGCTATACCGAGCAATCCGTGTCCTTCGGTCTTCGGCCACCATCCCAAGCTCCTCGCGGCATCTCCGGTCTCGATCTCTTCGTCGGAAAGGGCACCACATCGAGAAGTCTTTTTACGGGCTCCCGCTTCGTTCGAAGCAACTCGGGCACGAAGTGTGCTAGCCGACGTGTCCAGGGTGTTGTAGAGAATGTTTGTGATCACTTTGCCTCTTACATCCATTGCTTGGATGGAGGTTGAAGGTGTTGCCATTAATGGAAGCTATGAGCTAGAGGAAGAAGAAGAAGAAGAGAAAGCTTTCTCTTTTCTTTTCTTTTCTTGTGATTTCATGAAATGAGAGAGAGTCCAAGAGAAATATTACAAGACCAAACCATATGTCATGGCAGCCCCTCTCTCTCACTTCATCAAATCAAGACACAAATCAATCCATTAATGTGACATATTTGCTAAAAAAGAGACCATGAGTCATAGTATATGTCTATGTCACATTAATGCATCTAATGATGATTTCTAGCTCACTAATTCCATTATCCAAAGATTAATCTAAATGTTTGGTCCAACAAAAAGATCTGGCAATATCTAAAGTAAACTAGTGACGGATCACAAGGATACCCCTCACCTGTATATGCATACCTGCACCCGCATTCCGACTGAATGCGAATGCGATGAGACTAAAGTAATCCAACAAATCTAATACTAGGATCCGGCTTAAATCAAAGCCCACTAGTATGATCCGTCCGATCATGATTCGTGCAATACCGCACGTATATGATCGAACCCTGCCATATATCATACGGCCTCTACAACGTTTCGCCCGAAACTTGAGAAACTGTCTGTGGGGGACTCTAAAGACTCGTCAATACTTTGGCTGTGGATTTAACCACTAGCACGTCAGAGGTATTAGCCGTACGTAACGAGCTACCAGGTATTGATCAAAAGGGAGGTCGATGAGCGAACTCATCCTGACACCCTACTGAGCCTGTCAGTGACAATATCCGTACAGTCCAGTCCGTTCGTCTATGAGCATCGCATGTCGGGCCTAGGGGGTGGTAAAAGTCAGACCCCCAAAAGCGGTACAAGTCGTGTCGGAGTGTAGCCCAGAACACCCTGAGATACTACTGGAATACCTACCAGTAAATCTCCTGCCTTGGCCAAGAACTTCGTGTAATGGCTCTCCTAGACACAGCGCGACCTCACCCCCAATACCGGGAGAGACGAAACCCCTGCCGATCCGCTCACTGCCTCCATGTGGTTCGGGACTGTACCCAACTAAAAACTGTTTGCACGACTCCTTTGAGCCGTGGTAGGGTAGTAATCAAAGCACAGTGGGAACTCACACGAGACAAATGACGATCTCAGGTCGATGAACTAACCTGTACACATGTCACCAGGGAACTGCTATCTGATGCTAGGTATAATACCAACTAGTATGTTCCCACGAGTCCTGTCCGGTGTACTCATAACCCAATGAGCATCTGTATACATCTTAGGTGAACCAACTGACACCAATGGCTTGTGAGACCGGCCACCGCCCCTCGTCGGGGTCTCGACTGTATACACTAGTCTACTCTGGAGTATCGATGCCCTGTCTCGAATACTCCTACGACTAGGGACCACTTTAAGGATGTGCTTATAGACTACCCAACTCTCATGTATATGATTGCCATCATATTGCTGGTAGTCAAGCAAGAATCCTATGGGCTCTATCAACGTGCAATAGTGACCTTTAAGGTCACCTAAAGCAGTATACGACGATAAAGACAAACCATGGTAGCATACTATTCTCTATCAACGTGTAATAGTGAACCACAATGTCACCTAAAGCATGTACACGATGATAGAGACAAACCAGATAGTATACAATCATCCTGAGTAAGATTGTCCTACCGGCATAGGTCCTCCCTTAATCATTGCAATCACGTGCCTGTGATCTAATAATTGACTCTAAGGGCACTATATCCAACAGTTTTCAGGTGTCCTGTTTAGACTTGTGTATTCTTACACTTTTCTGGCATTGCTGACTCCTCTGTATTTTTTTCTTATGCAGAACCCATAGACCTAGGCAAATTTTGGGCAGCCCTGGTCGAACAGAAGAAGGGGAAGAAGGCCGGAGGCGCCGGCCCTTCTCGCCCGTCGTCGGCTCCGGCTCCACCGGCAACCGCTCCATCCAGGCGCTCAAGCGTGCCCCGGGCCCCGGAGTCCAGCCAAGCGCCAAGCCGAAAACATGCTCAGGAGCAAGAGCCCCGAGCTCTAGAGGTGGAGGTGAGACTGGTTCCTCTGCGTCGCTCCTCAAGAGGTTTCATAGGACGGCGCCCCGCTCCCCGGCTTCCCTGATCATCATGGACGATGGGGAGCTTCGCTTCGAGGTGCCCTTGGGGCTTTCCATCGCCGACAACCTGCTCTCGGAGATGGAAAGGTCGGCCGGGGGCAGAATCCTTCGGGGGACCCTCCGGGCCAAATGGCGGCCATAACTCAAGAGGCTGTGTAGGTTAGTGTTCGCACCCCACTCGGTTATTCATTCAGTATTTTTGCTAGCAATATTGGGTGTCCCCCTTTTCTTTTTAACCCTCCTCTGTTTTCTTCAGGTCCTCCAGCACGTCGTCCTCGTCGTCAACATGGAAGACGAGGAAATTGCCCTGGCAATGCAGTCCGCGGGCGAATTCTCTTCGCAGGAGGAGAGCTCAAGGCTGGAGCTGGAGGCAGCAATAGAGAGGGTCACTGCCCTCAAAGACCGGGCGGCGGCCGGGGATCGAGAGATCGCCAAGTACCGAGAGGCCGCCTGAGCCGCCGAGGCCAAGTTAGAAGATTCTAGGGTGCTTGTCGCCCCCCTAAAGAAGACGGCGAACACCCTCCGGGGGGAGAACGAGGTGGCAAAGGAGGGAACGAGGCGTGCCGAGCTCCGAGCTTCGAAGGCGGTGGAGAGCTACAAGAAGTCGGATCAATATTATACCGACCTCGCTGGAGCCGCTACCGTCGTTTGGCACGACGCCCTCGACACCGTCAAGGCACTGATGCCGGAGTTCCCTGACGGCGAGCTCTGGGGTGAGTACACCCTCGGGGATGAGGCGCAAGGGGATGCCCCCGGAAGTGCTGCAAGGGAAGAGGCCCCTGGTGGGATTGTTGGGGATAAGTCGGTCGCCCCGGCCACTAGTACTGAGGCTCCTGCGGTTGGCGCCGGCCTTCAAGATGCCCCCCGGTTGTCGCGGTGGAGGCGCAGCTCATCGAGGTTCTCCCCGGCCCCGAGGTCTGAACCTCCTCGCCTCCTTACTTTTTGCGCTAAAATTTTGTAAGCCTCCGGGCGTTTTTGTAAGGCTCGGAAGCCCACAATACCTCTATAAAGACTTCCGACTTTATGAATAAAAAATCTTTTTGCAGTGTTCTTTGCGTACGCATTTTCCCTTTGTTTGTGGTGAATATTTTATTTGTGCGGTACTGCTTTCATGTTAGGTCGGTTTTTCATCTAGCGATCGCACATCGAGTTGAATTCGACCATTTGCCAAGTGTGAAAAGACCGTTGAAAGGTCAGTATCTCCATGGCCCCGAAGTCGAGGTGGAGATCGCTTAGTAAACACGTGTAGGAAGTTGAGCAGCGAAGCTGCTCGATGGCCTCTTGATGAGGGCTTTAATCCTTGGCGTCGGTGGGTAATGAACTACCAGCCATGGATGGACCGAGCAGGGTAGCTCCTCGGTAGCCTCTTGATGAGGGCTTTGATCCTTGGCGTTGTGGGGTAAGAAATTACCAGCCATGGATGGACCGAGCGGTGAAGCTGCTTGGTGGCCTCTTGATGAGGGCTTTGATCCTTGGCGTCGGTGGGTAGTGAACTACCAGCCATGGATGGACCGAGCAGGATAGCTGCTCGGTGGCCTCATGATGAGGGCTTTGATCCTTGGCATCGTGGGTAGTGAACTACCAGCCATGGATGGACCGAGCAGGGTAGCTGCTCGGTGGCCTCTTGGTGAGGGCTTTGATCCTTGACGTCGGTGGGTAGTGAACTACCAGCCATGGATGGACCGAGCAGGGTTGCTGCCCGGTGGCTTCTTGGTGAGGGCTTTGATCTTTGGTGTCGATGGGTAGTGAACTACCAGTCATGGATGGACCGAGCAGGATAGCTGCTCGGTGGCCTCTTTGTGAGGGCTTGATCCCTTGCGCGGGAGGGCATTGTGAGACCTGCTAAGGATGGACCGAGCAGGGTTGCTGCCCGGTGGCCTCTTGGTGAGGGTTTTGATCCTTGGCATCGGTGGGTAGTGAACTACCAGCCATGGATGGACCGAGCAAGCTAGCTGCTCGGTGGCCTCTTGATAAAGGCTTTAATCATTGGCGTCGTGGGGTAAGAAATTACCAGCCAAGGATGGACCGAGCAGTGAAGCTACTCGGTGGCCTCTTGATGAGGGCTTTGATCCTTGGCGTCGGTGGGTAGTGAACTACCAACCATGGATGGACCGAGCAGGGTAGCTGCTCGGTGGCCTCTTGATGAGGGCTTTGATCCTTGGCGTCGTGGGTAGTGAACTACCAGCCATGGATGGACCGTGCACGGTAGTTGCTCGGTGGCCTCTTGATGAGGGATTTGATCCTTGGTGTCGGTGGGTAGTGAACTACCAGCTATGGATGGACCAAGCAAGGTAGCTGCTCGGTGGCCTCTTGATGAGGGCTTTGATCCTTGGCGTCGGTGGGTAGTGAACTACCAGCCATGGATGGACCGAGCAGGGTAGCTGCTCGATGGCCTTTTGGTGAGGGCTTTGATCCTTAGCGCGGGAGAGCATTGGGAGACCTGCTAAGGATGGACCGAGCAGGGTTGCTGGTCGGTGGCTTCTTGGTGAGGGCTTTGATCCTTAGCGTGGGAGGGCATTGGGAGACCTGCTAAGAATGGACCGAGCAGGGTTGCTGCCCGGTGGCCTCTTGGTGAGGGCTTTGATGCTTGGCGTCGGTGGGTAGTGAACTACCAGCCATGGATGGACTGAGCAGGGTAGCTGTTCAGTGGCCTTTTGATAAGAGCTTTGATCATTGGCGTCGTGGGTAGTGAACTACCAGCCAAGGATAGACCGAGCAGGGTAGCTGCTCGGTGGCCTCTTGATGAGGGCTTTGATCCTTGGTGTCGTGGGGTAAGAAATTACCAACCAAGGATGGACCGAGCAGTGAAGCTTCTCGGTGGCCTTTTGATGAGGGCTTTGATCCTTGGCGTCGATGGGTAGTGAACTACCAGCCATGGATGGACCGAGCAAGGTAGTTGCTCGATGGCCTCTTGATGAGGGCTTTGATCTTTGGCGTCGTGGGTAGTGACCTACCAGCCATGGATGGACCGCGCATGGTAGCTGCTCGGTGGCCTCTTGATGAGGGCTTTGATCCTTGGCGTTGGTGGGTAGTGAACTACCAGCCATGGATGGACCGAGCAGGGTAGCTACTCGGTGGCCTCTTGGTGAGGGCTTTGATCATTAGCGCAGGAGGGCATTGGGAGACCTGCTAAGGATGGATCGAGCAGGGTTGCTTCCCGGTGGCCTCTTGGTGAGGGCTTTGATCCTTGGCGTCGGTGGGTAGTGAACTACCAGTCATGGATGGACTGAGCAGGGTAGCTGCTCGGTGGCCTCTTGACGAGGGCTTTGATCCTTGGCGTCGATGGGTAGTGAACTACCAGCCATGGATGGACCGAGCAGGGTAGCTGCTCGGTGGCCTCTTTATAAGGGCTTTGATCCTTGGCGTCGTGGGTAGTGAACTACCAGCCATGGATGGACCATGCAGGGTAGCTGCTCGGTGGCCTCTTGATGAGGGTTTTGATCCTTGGCGTCGGTGGGTAGTGAACTACCAGCCATGGATGGACCGAGCAGGGTAGCTTCTCGGAGGCCTCTTGATGAGGGCTTTGATCCTTGGTGTCGTGGGTAGTGAACTACCAGCCATGGATGGACCGCGCAAGGTAGCTTCTTGGTGGCCTCTTGATGAAGGCTTTGATCCTTGGTGTCGGTGGGTAGTGAACTACCAGTCATGGATGGACCGAGCAGGGTAGCTGCTTGGTGGCCTCTTGGTGAGGGCTTTGATCCTTAGCGCGGGAGGGCATTGGGAGACCTGCTATGGATGGACTGAGCAGGGTTACTGCACGGTGGCCTCTTGGTGAGGGCTTTGATCCTTGGCGTCGGTGGGTAGTGAACTACCAGTCATGGATGGACCGAGCTGGGTAGCTGCTCGTTGGCCTCTTGATGAGGGCTTTGATCCTTGGCGTCGTGGGTAGTGAACTACCAGCCATGGATGGACTGAGCAGGGTAGCTGCTCGGTGGACTCTTGATAAGGGCTTTGATCCTTGGCGTCGTGGGGTAAGAAATTACCAGCCAAGGATAGACCGAGCAGTGAAGCTGCTCGGTGGCCTCTTGATGAGGGCTTTGATCCTTGGCGTCGGTAGGCACTGAACCCTGACAGGACATGGGCGGTCGGCCTTAGGTCCGACGGGGTGAGTCCCATACGTAGAAAGCAGTCATAAAAGAGAATGTCCACCGAGCTTCCTGAGTCAACCAGTATCCTCTGCACTTCGTAGCGGTGGACCTGAGCTGTGATCACCAGCGGGTCGTTGTGAGGCAGAGATATACCGTGGAGGTCCTCGTCGGTAAATATGATCGGCTCGGCTCCTTTGGCCTTCTTCCTCGGGTGGCTTCCAGTCCCCTCGATCGGTGAGGGACGTTGAGTCTCGTCGGTCTTCGTCGTACCCGCTGCTGATATGGCCATGATTTGGCCGATTGTCAATTCGCCGGGTGGGGGACATTGCTCTTGCTCACGGTCGGCTTGCCGCTTGTCTCGTAAGTATGTTTCCAGGTGCCCCAAGTGGATTAGCTCCTCGATGTAGTCTCGGAGCTGCTTGCAGTTCTCAGTGGAGTGGCCCTGCGACCTATGGAAACCGCAGTAGGGGCCTCTGGTGCGCTTTGCCGCCCTATTCGAGACTGGGGGGAGTTTGAAGAACCTCTTGCCCTTAACCTCCTCCAACAGTACCGTCTGGGAGACGTTGAGCAGGGTGTACTTTTGAAACTTCGGAGAGTAGGGCTTTGGCCGCTCAATCTTCTTTTTCTCCTCCCGGGCCCTTTTCTTCTGATCAGCTTGTTCTGTCCGGGGCAGGTTGGCATTCACCTCGGACTCAAGCTGGATCTCACGTTCGGTCCAGGCCTTTACCTCGGCCATGGTCTTAGGTTGCGCTAATGCAAAGGAGCGTAGCCACTCATTGTGCCTAAGACCCGACCTAAGGGCCGTAATGACCGTTTCGTCCCGGTGTTCTGGGACCTCAAGGAGGGCGTTGTAGAAGCGGGTGACGTATCCTTTGAAGGATTCTTTGTCCCCGCTCTTTATGGGGAAGAGATGGTCGACGGTCCGCTTCTGCCGTCTTTTCCCGATGAAGTGGCCGAGGAATTGGGTGGCCAGCTCATCGCAGGTAGAGATCGAGCGCTGCGCGAGTCCTCGGAACCAGTCTCGTCCGGAGCGGATGAGAGTGGCGGGGAAAGCACAACATTGTGCGGCGTCGGAACAGTCCTGGAAACTCATCCCGGCCGTGAACGCGTCTAAATGGTCCTTCGGGTCGGACTTTCCGTCGAAGAGGGAGACTTTTGGGGGATTGTTACGGGAGGAGACGTGGACGGCGAGTAGTTCTTTGGTGAAGGGCTTCGTGAGCGAGTCGGCGGCATATTTAGCCCCGTCGCTTGAAGGACGATTTTCCCGATGCATGCCTTCGATCTTCTTTTCGATGGCGTCGAGTCGGCCGTGGTATCCTGATGATTCAGCACATTCTGATTTTTGGCCTCTGCTGCCAAAGACCTCTGCCTGGCCACGGCCCTGGTTCCGTTCGATGACGTTCCTCAGGTCCCCTGGCGAGGTTGTCTTCGAGCTGCCGTGGCGAGTCCCGTGAGCGCGGCCCCGTCGAGGGAGGGGGCGCCGATCATGCCTGGACGCAGGCGAGTTGACCGACACCTCCTCGGGAGGGACGGGGGCATGATGGGGCTCGGGGCGGGGCGCTCTGGCAAAAGACCTCGGTGTTGAGCTGTGCGGCGCCCAGCGGATCATTGAATATGTTGGCCCGGGGGATATGCAGCCGCCGGAGACAACGAAGCGGTGTTCGGTCGTGCCAATGCAGGCAGAGTATTATCTCCCTCTGTAGGGGTCCCGGTCTCGGGGTAGGGGAGCGGCGACCTGGGGAGCTTGCTCGGCCGTTTAGACACGGACGAGTGCATCCATGACGGATGCGAGTTGATCTATCCGTGCGAATAGGGCGTGAATGGCGTTCGGGGGAGGAGGGATTCTCCCTCGTCTCCACTGCGGGGAGGCCAACGGCTGGTGCTTAGATCGTCGCGGTGACCGCTCGCCATGAAGTCGAGATCGGAAGATGAACTTTCGTTGAGTGGAACTAAGACTTCCCACAGACGACGCCAACTGATGGATCGCCGGATCTCCTTCAGATGTTATCTTCCGTTGATCTGCTGCGAGCGCTGATGGATGGCTGAGATTGAGTTAGAGGGTTGCCTCTTGGAGCATGTGGATCTCAATGGGTTTTATGTTGTTGAGGCCGAGCTACCTGCAAAGAAGTCCCGATGTGGTTATTGTAAGTCTACGGTAGTGCCCCGGCCGTCATTCTGACGCCAAATGCGGAACAAAAACTTTTATAGTTGGCGCTATCGCATACTATAACCCGGATCTTGCCATTAACGCTAAACTAACAAACCGTGAAGAGGTAGAAGGGCTATACCGATCGATCCGAGTCCTTCGGTCTTTAGCCATCATCCCACGCTCCTCGCGGCAACTCCGATCTCTTGTCTCCTCATCGAGGTGGCACCACGTCAACGGATCTTTAAATGGGCTTCGCCTCTATACCGAGGCAACTCGGTCATCAAGTCTGCTAAAAGAGATGACCAAGATGAAGTAGAGAATAAGTTGAATACTTTGTCTCAAACACCCTAGGGTTCTCATCACATGAGAGGGTTAGGGTGGAGGTTGAAGAAGATGCAAATAGTTGGAAACGGTGAATTCAAGAAAACTATCAAGAGAGCAAGAACTCAAGCATAATCACTTGTGGTTTCTTCTCATCATTTGGTGAATAGATATGTGAGGTTGTATTTATAAAAAACCAAAGAAAATATCATATGAAAATATCTCCTCAAATATCCATACCCAAAACAAAACACCATTAATTCTATCATGACTCACTTAGTGACTCATTAGCATGAGTCACTAATGAACATGCTAGAAGAAACGTGTCACCAAAATGAGTCACCCTTTCCAAAACTAATAATCATTTAAACCAAAATGATTAATCCAAAAAGAAATGCATCTTCTAAAATATTCTCGTAACGGATTACGAAAATACCCCTCAACTGTATATACATACCTGTATCCGTATTCCGACCGAATACGAATACTAGAGACTAAAATATTCTGACTCAATATAATACTTGGATCTGGCTTAAACCAAAGCTCGCCAGTATTATCTATCCGAAATATGACACGTGCACAAGTGCACGTGCATTTTCGAACCTTGCCATAAAACCATACGGCCTCTACAACGTTTCGCCCGAACTTGGGAAACTATCTGTGGGGGACTCTAAAGACTCGTCAGTACCTTGGCAGTGGGTTTAACCACAAGCACGTCAGCGGCACTAGCTGTGCGTAACGGCTGCCCATGTACTGACCGAAAGGAAAGCTGATGAGCGAACTCATTCTGGAACCCTACTGAGCCTATCAGTGACAATATACATACAGTCCGGTCCGTTCGTCTATGAGCATCGCATATCGGGCCTAGGAGGCTGGTAACGTCAGACCCCCAATAGCGGTATAAGTCGTGTCGGAGAGTAGCCCTGACACCCTGAGAAACTAATGGAATACTTACCAGTAATTCTCACCTGCCTTGGCCAAGGACTTGGTGTAATGGCTCTCCTAGACACAGCGCGATCTCACCCCCAATATCGGGAGAGACGAATCCCCTGCCGATCCGCTCACTTGCCTCCATGTGGCTCGGGACTGTACCCAACTAAAACCTATTTGCACGACTCCTTTGAGCCGTGGTAGGGTAGTAATCAAAGCACAGTGGGAACTCACACGAGACAAATGACGACCTCAGGTCGATGAACTAACCTGTACACATGTCACCAGGGAACTGCTATCTGACGCTAGGTATAATACCAACTAGCAGGTTCCCGGCGAGTCCTGTTCGGTGTACTCATAATCCAATGAGCACCTGTATATATCTTAGGTGATCCAACTGACACCAATGGCTTGTGAGACCGGCCACCGCCCCTCGTCGGGATCTCGACTGTATACACTAGTCTACTCTGGAGTATCGATGCCCTGTCTCGAAACTCCCATGACTAGGGACCACTTTTAAGGATGTGCTTATGGACTACCCAACTCTCACGTATATGATCGCCATCATACTGATAAAGGCAAACCAGATAGCATTCTATTATCTTGAGTAAGACTGTCCTACCGGTATAGGTCCTCCTTCAATTATTGCAATCACGTACCTGCGATCCAATAATTGACTTTGAGGGCACTATATCCAACAATCTCCCACTTGCACTTAAGGCTAATTATTGCGATGTTGCATACTCACAGCCCGTGTGATACCGAACACCCAACTCCTCTGCTAACTAGTTTCACAAAGCTCATTTGTAAAACCATTGTGTTCGAGAAATAGCCTCAATGAGTGGATCCACCCTGATATTTCTTTCTATGTCTCTCTTAATCTCAAGTTCGCGGAGAAAGCCATCTCCCGAAGTGGGTAATACCTGTCTTAGAATATGTCTGGATATCTGATGGGACCTAGTTCATAAATGAACTCCAAATCCAAACTTCTTAGACTGTATCGACAACTGAAACTAATCAGTATCCAGCACCATGCCTCCCACAGTATCCTCTTGGACCACCTGTCCATAATACTGCCTCTTTCGTCAGAGGGAAAACTATAACTCTGACAATCACTCTGTCATCTATGTCACCTTTGAAGCCTGGAATGATAACCGTCTCCTAAAGGAGGCTGCCGTTTATCAAATCCCTAGAACATCCACTTATGTTCTAAAAACTGCTTCCGTATGTTTCTCCAGGATTTGATTAATATAAACTTATTACATTTAGTGCAAAAACAACATCTGGTGTGGTACTTGACATCTGATGATCAACTCAATTACCTAAGCAAGTGATATGTTAATCATGCACATCCCTCTCCCCTTTAGTCTGTACGACACCTTTAGAGAGGGTGACTCCATCACCTGCAGGTACACCACCATGCCAGGAGTCATCTATTCCAAATACTTTTAGAATACTGTCCAAGTACCCAAATTGGAAAACTACCCAAATCTAGATCTAAAACCATAGATCTAGTAACCAGAATATCTTATATTATATCCATATCATGTGTGGAGAAACAACTGTGTGACAACCACAGTATAACCGATCATAGTATAGGAATTTTACTTCCTACTCTGTGTATGTCATCCAAATACCAGCACATCACACCCTACTACCTTCTTAACAGATCCATCCCCTATTCTGATGAAGTCAAACCCATGACTGTCACATCAAAAATAGATGATCTATCTCCGCTATATATGCTCGAGTCTATAAATAAACATAAGCTACTTGTCCACTATGCTTCTGCTGCTCCCACTGACCACAACAACCCTCTGGCAGAATAATATATACGTGCACTTCTAAAGCTAGTTTAGAACGACGCTATACTTAACCTCCTGCCGGTCTCATAGACTGGAACAACAGTAGTGTCAAGTCTGGGTAAACAAGAACCTCCCTGTCACGTCCTTGAGGCTACCAAAGTACCTCTCGGGTGCCTGAGGTTACCCATTATATCTGCGGAGTGGCTATTGGAATGTCAAACCTGATTGAATCTTTAGGTCCTATTAAATTTTCCGTAATCGTTTTGCGGTTCTGGAATCACTTCCAGTTCTACCATACTCCCACTGCTGTTTTCTGAAAAAATCCATTTTACTAAAACTGTGGCGAGTCAAGAATAATATCACCATTGATCTTCCAGATGGTAGAAAGTCAACCCTTGTCATAGCCTGGGCCAACCCACAAACTGCCATTACAAAAACGTGCCTTGAGTTATCCAGAGTCTGGTTTTAAGCATAATCCGGACAACTCCCCGTACCTTAACATCATTAAGATATAAACCATTCTATATCCAATATAGAAACTTTGGCACTTATTTGATTGGAACCAGATTCAAATCATGCAGCAGTCTCCAGTGCATATCAACTTAATGGAGAGAGGCTAATCGGCATTACTCAACTTAGGAGTACATCCAATTATGAGTAACCTGAAAGAGAAACAAGTTTCTCAAAACCATTACTATCAACTGAATACCAATCACAAGTATCTACATCTTCGATCACCTTGAAGAATCCTGATACTTGCGACACCTGGTTCTCTACTTTATTCTTATACCTATAACTTCTCAAAACTTAGACATTGTATTTCTACGAAACACTTGTCTAAAAACTAGAGAAGTCACAAGTAAACAGAACATAGTACGGGGACCAACCTTTGTCCTTATGGACACTGGACAACATACAATACTCTGTATAAGTCCGCTGAGTTGAATAACTCATAACCTGTGCATCGTAGGTTGAAAACTGTACTTATGGTTAAGAACTACTCCGCTGTTCAATGCTCCTTACCCAATCGTCAACTGATATAGGTAAATGTCATGGACATAATTTCAAAAAGTTATATCTCACTTTATAAAAATAAATGTACAGATATATCAGTTTGAAATTGGTGCACAACAACGGATACTCAAAACCAAATACTTGCCGTCCGGCAAAAACCCAGGCGATTTCCTCAAATATCACCAATTACAACGAATTCTGATATAATGAGGATGATCACCTTATTCCTAATAACTTACTCCCACTCATCATCTGTAAAACCATACAAATGTGAGAATCATACCTGGTAAATACATACCCTGGAGTAAGTATCTAATCGGGAAATCAGTTTTCCTTTAACAATGCACAGTGAAACTGAAACATGAAAATGTTTCGCAGGGGTATCCTGGTATTCCTAGTAATGCCTCTTCCATAATCCAATTCATGACTGTAACCGTATATTTCTTTGCCATCTCTCCAAATCCCTTTATTTGCCTTTATTCATTATCTTCTGTACACCCCTTTAGGCTAAGTGGTTTTCTTCCTTCCCTACCGTTCGGCACCAGCCTATGGTTTGGAAGAAGACTATCCAGTAAGCATAATAGGTGTACTCTCATAATCCTAGGAGTACTCGTAACCCGAGAGAATGTGATGATAAAAGACAACTGAATAATACCTTATTCTATTTCTCCCGAACTGGGGAAAAAAGCAAAGGTGAAATAGGAGTGGCAATGAACTACACGGTTTGGTCGTGATAGCAGTCGCAATTTACTTTGCCCTCTTTCTAATCCCTTTATTTTGTCTTAACTTATTACCTTCTGTACACCCTACTTAGGTTAATTGGTTTTCTTCATTCCCTACCTTTCGGCACCTGCCTGTGGTTTGGAAGAAGACTATCCAATAAGCGTAATAGGTGTACTCTCCTAAACCAAGAAGCCCTCACAACCTGAGAGAAGGTGATGATAAAAGATAACTGAATAAACCAATTCAATTTCTCCTGAGCCTGGATCCATCCTCGAAGAAGTCCCTTTGAGTTCATATATAACCATACGATGAATCTATCTAATGGAAGTGGATGTTCGTAGTGATACGAGGTGTTCTGAGAAATGCAAAGGGTAAGAGAAGGAGCGGCAGTGACTTATTCAACCCAGACAATCCAAAAGCCAGTATTTTAAGAAGGTTCGGTCAACTTGGTCACTGAGTCATAGTCTAGGGTCGGTCAAAGGTCGCTGCCAAAGAGAGAGAGAAAAGAAACACTCTGCGTGCACTCTAATCTAGATCAGAATGGTTATCACTTTATCTAATCAGGAAACCTCCCACTGTACTGTCAAATTCTCCTCCAAACCTGAAAGAAGAATCAATCGGGATCACCCGAAGAGTAAACCAATTCATCAGTGGGAATCGGGATCCAACTCTCATCGCATGATAACGTGAAGGAATCCACTTATGTTATCACACTCCAGAAGGTATGCGCATGCCTGGCAAGTTTCAGTTTCTTTAGAAACTCCCGATGTGGAATTTTGCCCCATGCTCTTATGACCTTGACTAAGGGCCAACAAATTATAAGTCACATGTCAAGTTCTTTCCGTCATTATCTTGTTAATTTGAACCCACCCGTACATGCCCCTGACGTTGGCCAAATGGCAGAACGACTGTCCCAAACCAACTCATCTATCTATGCAACATGTGAACACCACAGCAGCTACCAATCACTATGTCTTGACTAAGGGTCAAACAAACATAGCTTGAATACTACTGACCATTCATATGAAATGACGGAGGGCTACGGCTGGTTTTTGGCGAAAAACCTTTAACGTAACGAACTTGATATCGCTGAAGGAACCTGATAGCTTTTTATAAAAAATATAGTGGCGAAAACCTTTGCTAAAGAGGTCACTCCCGGTGAAGGGATCTCGGCTCTTTCCTCGTGGAATGAGGTGCAGGATATTCCAACTGAATACCGCGATGCAAAGCAACATGTAATCGACTATAGTGAAGTTATTATCCTGATGCAAACTTCTGCCCAAGGGGTCACTCCCGGTGAAGGGATCTTGGCATTTGCCTCGTCGAATGAGGTGCAGGATATTCCAACTGAATACCACTATGCAAAACAAAAGAAAACGTTCTTGTAATAACACTTTTTAAAACTGTTCCAACAACGTCCAAACAGGTTTGTTTTCCTTTGCATTGATTAGAATCAACGCAGTCCCATCAATTAATCACACCAGAAAAGAACGAAAATAAAATGTACGTATATGCCATCCGCATTCGTCACTGGGTCCCATCATCACCCGTTAGGTTACTTAACTAACGACAGAGCGGGGACTTGTAACACCTTAGAATGTGTTTTGTAGCTAATTATATTTTAATGTGTGGTTTTTAATAAAAAGTTTACCAAATTAAGTTTTAAATATTTTATCTTATTTAATGTGTATTTTATTAGAATTTTGTTAGGCACACACACACTTGTGCATGATAACTAGGGTTGTTTTTGGAGTTAAACCATGATTAGCAACCATGGTTAACTAACCATTTCTCCCTAACCTAGTTTTTATATTGTTAAGTGTCATGGTTGTAATTAGTAGTGTTGGTTTTAAAATGAAGAGGAATTTGGAAAAGGTTTTAAATATTTTGTTTGGTTTGACTTTGAGAGAGAGAGAGAGAGAGAGCATGGGCATCATGGCTTTGCCCATGCCTCATTTAATGAGGTGAGAGGGAGTGAGAAGAGAGGAGGGGTTAGCCTTGTTTAGTTCTCTCACTTCTCATTCTCTTTTCTCTCATTTCACTCACTCTCTCACACACACACCCACACTCACCTGGAGCAAGCAGCAGCAACAGCAGCAGCAGCTTCAGAGGCAACAGCAGCAGCACAGGCAAGCAGCAGCAACAGCAGGAGCTCCAGCAACTTGGAGCAGCTCCTCACACTTCTTCTCCTTCTCTCTAGGGTCCCTTTTGGGTATATTTCTAAACCCTTTTCCCTAGTTGCTTAGCTTGTATGTTTATTAGCTTCGGTTAGTGTTAAATAGCTATTTTAGTGCTAGATTATGGTGTTTAAGTGGAATTTTGGGAAATTGTTGATTGTGTTAGCTACCCTAGTCTAATTAAGTGTTAACAAGGCCACTCCAACTGAGAAATCCCCAGATTACACTAAAATACCATAAGATTTCTTAATTGTGCAAATTGGTGATTTTAAAGTTATATTTGTGACATTTGTGATCTGCTTTAGACCCGATGCCTTCAGGTTAAAATTGGGAAGACTGGGACATGATACCTAGGTCTAGAATACACCACCAGAGCACGAGCCCCTACCCCCATGTTCAGGCCGCCAATTTTAGCAAATTGGCCGCAATTTGCGGCCTAGTGGGGAGCTTGGGTGTTGGGGTTTTGGTGTAGGGCTCCCTGCTGTGTTTTCTAGGTCTTTGACATGTCCAGTTTTGTAATATCTTGCCTGTAGGAAAATCTGGGACTATATGTCGCTTTTGTGTTTCGTTGTGTTTGCGCGATACGCGCGATACGTGAGTGGGTTCTGTGATCCAGCGTATCGCGGTGTGTCGCGATGGGTTTTAGACGCGTACACACACGATTCAGCGTATCGTGCACACGCGCGTTTAGTTCGCGACGCGAGTTTCTCGTTTCGATTCGATATCGCGTTTCGCGGAATATTTGGCTTATATGTGATTTCCATGTCGTATTTGCAGGTTTGCAGACATGGGCTACGGACACGGCTACAGGGAGAGCAGATGGTAGGATTCACCTAGCGTGGAGTATAGGTGAGTAGATTTAACATCTACAGGGGAATCGCCCGCATGGCGTTATGCGTCTGGGCTAGGATTCAAATACCTGTCGCACATTCTACGTCATTGTAGAATTGCGCCTTTACATTATTTCCTTGTTGTAATTATACTGTGACTAGCAGCCGTAGGACACTGCACACATTATTGACGGTTCATGTTGCACGAGCACGGATTGTATGCTACACACACACCGTCAATAATTGCCATGTCACACACTACCCCTTATAGCTACTATTGCTTGCCACACATGACATCTAGCTTATCGGTATACCTATAGTGTATCATACCTTTAGTGATAGGTATATTTTCACTTTGCGATACAGCTACAGGTATACCTTCTACATATTTTACCTATACCGGGAGGGATTTCCTACATATGTTACTTATACCCAGGGGGGGTATACGACATCAGTTCCTATAGGTAGATACCTGTGTATTGCTACACCTGTATGTTACACACCTATTCAGTTGCAGATACCTATCTACTTTTACTGATGTTACTTAGCTGTACCTTATCTTGACTTCGCATACATCTGGTTCAGCTATATACTTGTGTTTACCTGCTCGCATTCAGATATATCGCATACATTTATTCCTGGATTGCGCATTGTTTATCTGGATTTTACATGGTGTTTTCGGGATTTGGGAACCGCGGGAGTTCATGAAATTATGCATACATGAAACAACCCGGTTTCCTTGATATGATATTTGAGCGTCCCCCATGAGTTTTATCGGTGCTGATTATATACTCCATACGAGGTGTGGTTGCCGTATGAGAGTACATGGTGGGGCCCGGTATGGTTCCCCTCGGCAAGAAGATCGATGGGTTTGCCGATTGAGCCTGGAGGCGGGCGAGTACCTACCGGTGATTGGTTGGACCTGGCAGTTGTCCGGAGGCTACTGGCCAGAGTCGAGAGATGGATGCGGGAGGATCTGTACTGTCGGGGCCGAGGGCCGATACCGCAGACGGACCCCGTGGGCTGATCCGGACTGACGGAGCCCGATATACGAGGATTTCTGTGCCGATGCTTGGCACACTGTTTTCATGATATTTCTTCAACCCCCTTTTTGTATATATAACATGGGATTTAGCCGTTGTTATATATACCCTTACACCAATATTAGTGGAATGGGACGCTAATATATATGCATTGCCCCCATCATATTTATTTCTGTACATATATATATACCTTTAGGATGTTAGATTCTTACTTGGGATTGGACTTGGGATACTAGGTGATTCATTGGGATTGGATATTGGACATACCTATGTGATTGGTGATTTGTACATTCGGGATATAGGAGATTATTCGATATTGTACATTGAGGAGATGTGAGACTTATATGAATTGAGTGCCCAATGTGGGGGCTGATTTGAGGATTGGAGTATCTTGATGGATTGTGATCCTGCCACGACGTCAGGTTTCCGTGGAAAATGACATATTCTACCCTATACTTCACCCTTACCTACCTTATGCACAGATTCATATAGTGGTAGTACTTGTAGTGTACCCTTATGATAGTTGCATATTTGCTTTCACATATCTCTATTGCATAGTTATTGCATACTATTATCATGTCATCATTGCTTCACATAGTAATTGTACCTGCTAGTGTACTCTTCTTATTTCAGCATTTCATGACATATTACTACTGTAATCGCATATCTTAGATTCATGCTGTACGTGCATTCCTGCGATTACCTGCATATGTTTTATACTATTCACGAGTTGGCAACTCACCCCCGTTGTGCCACAGGTGTTTCAGGTTTTTCCCCAGAGTAGTCGAGGCAGGCTATTCCTCTATTCAGCTATCCAGCTACCATCTTTTGCTACAGATACCGCATCAGCTCACAGTACCATTTTGCTTAGGTGGGTTAGATGGTTATCTGTATTTCACGTTGTATATTCGTTGTATTTTGTACTCTCCATCTACTACTGTATTGTTGACATAGAGACTTGGTGAGGACGTTATGTGTATTATTGTGGATTTGATGTCTTTTATATACAGCTTTTTCTCTACTGTCATTATTTTTGTGTTGCCTTCATCCTGACTTGTCTTTACAAAAAGGGGGTGTTGCTAAAATTTTAAAGAAAGAAAGTAAGACTTTTAAAGAATTTGGGTTGCGATTTCAATTGTTTCAAAACTTATATTATCTTTTCCGTATTTTTCATGGTTTAGATTTCTGGGTTTGGCTTTCTGTTACTACGTTGCGTCTTTAGGCGTTGCGTAGTATTAGGGCCGTCACGGGCCATTTTTGGGTCGTGACAAAGTTGGTATCAGAGCGTTAGGTTTTACCTTTCGGAGTGTAGGATGACCTTAGTATGATGGAGTAGGTAGCTTAAGCAGAGTAACGTAGTGTGTGTATGTCTGCAGCATACCCACAGCGCGGTACTTTGCATTAAGTGACCTAAGTACAATTTGCTTGACATTCCTTCCTTGATGATTCATATCTTTGAGATTCGAATTCCTCATTCTTATCGAATCTCATCTTATATCCATTTGTAGCCTTGCCGCCGATGACTATGGGGACTCAGAGCGATGCAGCGAGGGCCGAGGTCAGAGTTGGCTCGGGTGAGTCGAGTACTGACCAGGATGGCACTCTAGTTGCACAGGTGCAGACGGATCAGCCTACGACCTATACCATGGATAGACTTTTGGTAGAGATGCAGGAGTTCCGCCAGACGATGAGTTCTTTAGTTGACGTCGTTCGGGAGCTACGACAGGAGGTTGTCACCCCTGTTACTCAGCTGTCCCTTACAGTCAGCATGCAACAGTCCGTCACCTACATAGCACCAGTGGTTGCAGCTCCAGTTGACGAGACACATATTCCAGGACAGTGGAGGACTCGTACCAGCGTACCAGCCCAGAGACAGAGGTTTGGTCGTCGAGACAGATTTCGTGGCCGTAGCGGGAGTAACAGAGGCTTAGGACGAGGACAATCGTTCAGCTCTCATCCTCAGGATGGTCAGCAGTCAGCACGTGGATGTTTTCGATGCGGGAGCCTTCAGCACTTCGTCAGGGACTGTTCCTTAGCACCTCGTCATGATCATTTTCAGAGAGGCCATGGACGTGGAAGATTCGCTCAGAGGGCTCAGTTTACCAGAGGAGTTCATCCAGCTGCGAGTGGAGGGCAGACGCAGGAGTTTGCTTCTACTCATCGGGACGCGCAGACGTCCAATGTGGAGTTTTCAGGTACCTCGAGTTATTTGTTCTTTTGATGTATTCGTTGTCCTCTTGCTTGTACCGTGTTGGGTAGATTAGTAGTAGTTGTTTTAACTTCTGTCAGCGATCCTTTTGTTGCGCGACACGTATTTCAGTTTTGTGCCAAGCGGATAGGAGGTAGAGATTCGTCCGTCGTTTTGATCCTTCTAGAGATGTTGGATTTGACGTTCTCCTGGGCACGGACTGGTTAACTACGTGTTAGGCGTCTGTGGACTACCGTGAGGAAGCAGTCAGGTTTGTTTTCCCCGGCAAGTCAGTTCTTGTTGTGCAGGTGGATAGTTGTGCCGCCTTTCACAGCTTGAATTCAGCCTTTTTCGCTAGTCGGCTACTGAGGAGATGTCGTGGATTCTTGGCATTCATTCGTGATACCGGAGCCACAGTGGGATTGTTGGACCGGATTCCTTTCGTGCGAGAGTTTTTCCGACGTTGTTCCGGGTGAGCCGGCGAAGCTTGGGAGCTAAAGGATCAGCTACAGAGTTTTGGTTTGGGGAGTTTTGTGCGTCTGAGTGTTTCGCTTTTGGAAACTCCTATTTCTGTTCGTCCAGGAGGAAGACGGCAGTTTAGGATTGCGTATCGATGGATCGTCAATTGAACCGGCTTACGGTGCGGATAGGTATCCTTCACCTCGCCGTGACGATTTCTTCGATCAGCTCCAGATTGCGAGACATTTTCTAAGTGTGTTTGGGATCAGGTCATCATTATTGCGGATTCGGAGTGACGGCATCCCGAAGACTGCCTTGTGCGTGCTACGGGCTTTGTGTGTTTTTGTGAGTCGTTGGATTCACTGTCGCCCTAGCAGCATTCGTAGATATGATGAACCAGATTTCTGCAGGCCGTTCCTCGACCAGTTTCTGTTGTGTTACTTACGACACCCTGGTCTACTTAATGTGTCTTGAGAGACAGGAGTAGTGCTTGAGGATTTGTTATGCAGATGCTGGGAGAGCACCAGCAGTTGCTAAATTCTCGGAGTGTTTCTTCAGGCTTGTTTGTGTTGACTCCTAGGTCTTGTAGTCACGGGAGACGGTTTCGTATGGTTCCGAGGGAGTTCGTAGCCGTACAGCTTAGGCCCAGACTTGTGTGCAGGACGGAGATCCGCAGATTCTTGGGCTTAGCAGGGTTTTTACCGCCGTTTCATGCAGGATTGCTAGAGTAGTGCTGCACCGTCGACTGAATTGACCAGAAAGGAGGTTTCTTTTCTGTGGACTGAGGCATGTGTACGGAGTTTTCGGCAGTTGAAGATTCAGTTAACGACTGCATCAGTCTTTCTTGCTTTTGGTTCGGGCGACCTTGTTGTCTAACTGTAGTGTTTCTTGAGTGCGCTCGATTGTGTACTGAGGTGACACTATAGAGTTATCGCTTTTGCTTCCCTACATTTGGAGGAAGTACGAGGAGGGTATTCCACTCATGATCTGGAGATGGCCGCGGTGGTTTTGAGTTGGAGATTTGGAGACACTACTTGTTTGAGAGTTGTGTCAGATTTCCCACGGACCACTAGAGCTTAATGTACATCTTCCTGCGGCGGATTTGAATTGTTGTGATAGTCTTCTGCAGATTTACAGTTTTTGTGTGTTCGTTGAGTATAGCTTAGTTCGTCTCTACGGAGGGGACAGCTTGCTCATGTCCGCGCCCGACCATTTCCCTTGAATCGTTTTCGCGAGACACCGCCCGTCGAAGCTCGTACGTCAGAGGTACTTGAGCATACTCGGCTGGGTAATGATTCGGAGACCTTGATTTGTGACAATGATGTGCTAAGTTTGGGACGCGTTTGTGTGTACCTGGTTTCATCGGGCAGAGACGTGTGATCCTAGAACATGCACATCTGTCAACTCTCTATATGCATTCGAGTTCCACCAGTTTTGGCATGACTTGTGAGATAGTTACGAGTGGACAGGGATGTAAAGAGAAGTTCAGGTTTCGTTTCAAGGTGTCAGTCTTGTTGTGTGCTTAAGTCGAGCATCTGAGGCCGGCTGGAGAGTTGCAATCGTTTACCGTTCCGAAGTAGGAATGGGAGCAGACCTCCACAAATTTCGTTATGGTTTCTACCCAAGTTTGGATAGGGTGTGACTCCATTCGGATTCTTGTCGTCCGGTTATACTCAGTTTGCTCAGTTGTTTTGTTAAGCTGTGTGTTTGTGTTGTTTGTCGTCAGCAGCTTGGGATCGTCACTCGCCATTGTTAGGGTTCTCTTTTGATAGCTGTTATCAGGAGACACTCCAATTGGCCACCCTTAGGCTAGGGTTTAGGTCGTGTCGACCACCAACCTGCTGTTTTTCTGACTCTGCGTAAGTAGGACTTTGGACCCCAGCTATGTCTAGAGACTTCGGAGATAGTCCAGTTGTGTTAGGTCAGGATGGGAACTGTCCATTGCAAACAAATGTCTTATGCGACTGTGCTGGTCGCAGGCTTGAGTGCGCAGTGGCAGATCATGTATTCCTACGGATTTTCCGATGAATGACGTGTTGGATGTTGGGAAGCTTATCCCAAGATTTTGGTCCTTCTGTGATCCTATAAGCGAGTTAGTTTTGTTGCCTTTAATTTGGCACTTCCGCCCAGATTATTGGATTTTCACCCCGTATTCCTTGTGATGATACTTTACAATTACCTTCATGACCTTCTCACATGATTTGACATCAGACCATTGAGCTGGACGCGATCTTTCGTTCACCAGCAGCCATGTGTGTTAATGGCTCGGCAGGTGGAGGAACATCGGTCAAGGGTCGTGCCATCTGTGAAGGGTTTCCTTGGACGTAGCCGTATGGTGAGTTAGTCACTTGGGAGGCTGTGAGCGAGATTTGAGGATTTTAATCTTCTCTTTGAAGGTATGCGTATCGGAATATTTTTAAATTCGGGGACGAATTTCTTTTAAGGGGGGGAGATTGTAACACCTTAGAATGTGTTTTGTAGCTAATTATATTTTAATGTGTGGTTTTTAATAAAAAGTTTACCAAATTAAGTTTTAAATATTTTATCTTATTTAATGTGTATTTTATTAGAATTTTGTTAGGCACACACACACTTGTGCATGATAACTAGGGTTGTTTTTGGAGTTAAACCATGATTAGCAACCATGGTTAACTAACCATTTCTCTCTAACCTAGTTTTTATATTGTTAAGTGTCATGGTTGTAATTAGTAGTGTTGGTTTTAAAATGAAGAGGAATTTGGAAAAGGTTTTAAATATTTTGTTTGGTTTGACTTTGAGAGAGAGAGAGAGAGAGCATGGGCATCATGGCTTTGCCCATGCCTCATTTAATGAGGTGAGAGGGAGTGAGAAGAGAGGAAGGGTTAGCCTTATTTAGTTCTCTCACTTCTCATTCTCTTTTCTCTCATTTCACTCACTCTCTCACACCCACACCCACACTCACCTGGAGCAAGCAGCAGCAACAGCAAGGCAACAGCAGCAGCAGCTTCAGAGGCAACAGCAGCAGCACAGGCAAGCAGCAGCAACAGCAGGAGCTCCAGCAACTTGGAGCAGCTCCTCACACTTCTTCTCCTGCTCTCTAGGGTTCCTTTTGGGTATATTTCTAAACCCTTTTCCCTAGTTGCTTAGCTTGTATGTTTATTAGCTTCGGTTAGTGTTAAATAGCTATTTTAGTGCTAGATTATGGTGTTTAAGTGGAATTTTGGGAAATTGTTGATTGTGTTAGCTACCCTAGTCTAATTAAGTGTTAACAAGGCCACTCCAACTGAGAAATCCCCAGATTACACTAAAATACCATAAGATTTCTTAATTGTGCAAATTGGTGATTTTAAAGTTATATTTGTGACATTTGTGATCTGCTTTAGACCCGATGCCTTCAGGTTAAAATTGGGAAGACTGGGACATGATACCTAGGTCTAGAATACACCACCAGAGCATGAGCCCCTACCCCCATGTTCAGGCCGCCAATTTTAGCAAATTGGCCGCAATTTGCGGCCCAGTGGGGAGCTTGGGTGTTGGGGTTTTGGTATAGGGCTCCATACTGTGTTTTCTAGGTCTTTGACATGTCTAGTTTTGTAATATCTTGCCTGTAGGAAAATCTGGGACTTATGTCGCTTTTGTGTTTCGTTGTGTTTGCGCGATACGCGCGATACGTGAGTAGGTTCTGTGATCCAGTGTATCGCGGCGTGTCGCGATGGGTTTTAGACGCGTACACACACGATTCAGCGTATCGTGCACACGCGCGTTTAGTTCGCGACGCGAGTTTCTCGTTTCGATTCGATATCGCGTTTCGCGGAATATTTGGCTTATATGTGATTTCCATGTCGTATTTGCAGGTTTGCAGACAGAGGCTACGGACACGGCTACAGGGAGAGCAGATGGTAGGATTCACCTAGCGTGGAGTATAGTTGAGTAGATTTAACATCTACAGGGGAATCTCCCGCATGGCGTTATGCGTCTGGGCTAGGATTCAAATACCTGTCGCACATTCTACGTCATTGTAGAATTGCGCCTTTACATTATTTCCTTGTTGTAATTATACTGTGACTAGCAGCCGTAGGACACTGCACACATTATTGACGGTTCATGTTGCACGAGCACGGATTGTATGCTACACACACACCGTCAATAATTGCCATGTCACACACTACCCCTTATAGCTACTATTGCTTGCCACACATGACATCTAGCTTATCGGTATACCTATAGTGTATCATACCTTTAGTGATAGGTATATTTTCACTTTGCGATACAGCTACAGGTATACCTCCTATATATTTTACCTATACCGGGAGGGATTTCCTACATATGTTACTTATACCCAGGGGGGTATACGACATCAGTTCCTATAGGTAGATACCTGTGCATTGCTGCACCTGTATGTTACACACCTATTCAGTTGCAGATACCTATCTACTTTTACTGATGTTACTTAGCTGTACCTTATCTTGACTTCGCATACATCTGGTTCAGCTATATACTTGTGTTTACCTGCTCGCATTCAGATATATCGCATACATTTATTCCTGGATTGCGCATTGTTTATCTGGATTTTACATGATGTTTTCGGGATTTGGGAACCGCGGGAGTTCATGAAATTATGCATACATGAAACAACCCGGTTTCCTTGATATGATATTTGAGCGTCCCCCATGAGTTTTATCGGTGCTGATTATATACTCCATACGAGGTGTGGTTGCCGTATGAGAGTACATGGTAGGGCCCGGTATGGTTCCCCTCGGCAAGAAGATCGATGGGTTTGCCGATTGAGCCTGGAGGCGGGCGAGTACCTACCGGTGATTGGTTGGACCTGGCAGTTGTCCGGAGGCTACTGGCCAGAGTCGAGAGATGGATGCGGGAGGATCTGTACTGTCGGGGCCGAGGGCCGATACCACAGACGGACCCCGTGGGCTGATCCGGACTGACGGAGCCCGATATACGAGGATTTCTGTGCCGATGCTTGGCACACTGTTTTCATGATATTTCTTCAACCCCCTTTTTGTATATATAACAGGGGATTTAGCCGTTGTTATATATACCCTTACACCAATATTAGTGGAATGGGACGCTAATATATGTGCATTGCCCCCATCATATTTATTTCTGTACATATATATATACCTTTAGGATGTTAGATTCTTACTTGGGATTGGACTTGGGATACTAGGTGATTCATTGGGATTGGATATTGGACATACCTATGTGATTGGTGATTTGTACATTCGGGATATAGGAGATTATTCGATATTGTACATTGAGGAGATGTGAGACTTATATGAATTGAGTGCCCAATGTGGGGGCTGATTTGAGGATTGGAGTATCTTGATAGATTGTGATCCTGCCACGACGTCAGGTTTCCGTGGAAAATGACATATTCCACCCTATACTTCACCCTTACCTACCTTATGCACAGATTCATATAGTGGTAGTACTTGTAGTGTACCCTTATGATAGTTGCATATTTGCTTTCACATATCTCTATTGCATAGTTATTGCATACTATTATCATGTCATCATTGCTTCACATAGTAATTGTACCTGCTAGTGTACTCTTTTTATTTCAGCATTTCATGACATATTACTACTGTAATCGCATATCTTAGATTCATGCTGTACGTGCATTCCTGCGATTACCTGCATATGTTTTATACTATTCACGAGTTGGCAACTCACCCCCGTTGTGCCACAGGTGTTTCAGGTTTTTCCCCAGAGTAGTCGAGGCAGGCTATTCCTCTATTCAGTTATCCAGCTACCATCTTTTGCTACAGATACCGCATCAGCTCACAGTACCATTTTGCTTAGGTGGGTTAGATGGTTATCTGTATTTCACGTTGTATATTCGTTGTATTTTGTACTCTCCATCTACTACTGTATTGTTGACATAGAGACTTGGTGAGGACGTTATGTGTATTATTGTGGATTTGATGTCTTTTATATACAGCTTTTTCTCTACTGTCATTATTTTTGTGTTGCCTTCATCCTGACTTGTCTTTACAAAAAGGGGGTGTTGCTAAAATTTTAAAGAAAGAAAGTAAGACTTTTAAAGAATTTGGGTTGCGATTTCAATTGTTTCAAAACTTATATTATCTTTTCCGTATTTTTCATGGTTTAGATTTCTGGGTTTGGCTTTCTGTTACTACGTTGCGTCTTTAGGCGTTGCGTAGTATTAGGGCCGTCACGGGCCATTTTTGGGTCGTGACAGGACTGGACTAGGCGGGTGTAAAACATATACAACATCTACTAGTATATATACCAATATACAATAATCGCTCCAGGAGTGATAATATGCAACATTACAGAAAAGTAATAAGCATCACAGAACAATATAGATAATCTGGGATCCTCGGGTTTCACAGAGCCGCTGCTGAAACCCGATGTTCCCCTGGTCGTGTGGATAGCCTGTGCAATGAAAACCTAAACCCCTACGGGAGCGGCAAGTCACCCGCCAAAACCTGAAGCGAGGCAGACCCCTACAGCAAAGTGAATGGACCACCCTGCACTTCACGGAATCCGGTAACTTGAGCACCCCATCTTGGGTCAACCTGTACCCCCTATGAGTGCGGCGAATAGTCTGCCAATTCTAGAGTGAGGCCCCTTTGCCTCTCAAAACCATGAGATACGGACCCGTTGCTCTCCAGAACTCGGCTATCCGTGCACTCCGTCGCGGGGTAAACCTAGTACAGATTTGAAAATATGTACAACGGGTACATCGACCTCAGCCCGGTCGTGCCCCAAAAGAATATTATACAAACAGGCAGTGACGGCAGTCCACATGTTGGACTGTCACGACTCGAAATATTAGCTCGTGACCAGCACTTGAATCACGCAATGTCTAAAGGCGTAACGGAATTCAAGTAAGCTGAAACCCAGAAATCTAAACCTTTTTGAAAAAATAAAGGAGGCAAGTTTTTGAAATAAAGCTATATGAAATCAAGTTTTCTTAATGCATAGAAAGGAACATGAATGATGCAAGTGAAATTTACTAGTTTTGAAAAAAAAAACATGCTTGGTCTTTTAAAAATTTTGGCAGCACCTCCTTTGTAAATTTTGATCCAAAACCACCAATACATAATAATGATAATGGCATCCCCAAGCGGGAGCTAGCTCTTCGCCAAACGGCGGATCACAACCGCGCAATACAGTTTAAATAAGTATACGACGCCCAACGACGAAGTTCACCACAAAAAGATAAAGAAATGAGCAAGATATAACCCCAAAAGTGAATATAAAACCCATCGCTCAAATCTCGCAACTACGAGCCTCACTAAGTCTCATCACTTATACAATTTACAACTTTTGATTAATGGAGTTAACTAGATACAATATGAAATATAGATACAAGAGTGGGAATGATACAAATATCCCACCTACCAATGCAAAACACCCGAATGCAACTGTGTGCCAGCGAAGCCGCTACTGATCCAAGCGGTCAACCTGCAAGAAGTGTGGCACAACGGGGGTGAGTTGCCAACTCGTGAGTAGAAAAATATCAACAGATAGAAATCGAATAAACAACGACTCCTAGATCAACTATATCATAAAGGTAATACTATGATATCTAGGGTGACCGGGTCTGTATATGTGCCAACAAGATAGTCAATACCTATATGCATGTGGATAACATCCAACAGTAATAATCAATGCATGTATATGGATCTTGTCCAACCATAATCAAGGTCTGCGTGCACGTAAATATCATAAAGGGGGTGTGCATGAAAGTATGAGGATATATATATCAACGGTGTCCCTCCCGACACATCAAAATCATGGAACCTGAGTGCCTAGCTGTAGTTGTATGTATGCCCTAGAGGCCAGTATTGTACAGATGATGTATATTATATTGGATGCTTGGACATATATAGAGAGGACTTTCTTGCTTGATATGATAATATGCTATCTGGTTGCTCTTTATCTTAACATGTATACTTGTCTCTTGATACTGTCTTATAGTTACATGTTGGTAAAGCCCTTAGGATGTGTACTTGACTACCTGGACTATGATGCAGATCATACTAGTGGGGATCGTGTAGTCCATAAGTACATCCTTTAAGGTTCCTAGTCGTGGGTGTATCGAGACAGGGCATCGATATACCAGTGTAGACTAGCGTATACGCTTCTCGACCCATGAGATGGGCGATGGATGATCCTATATCCATTGGTGTTTGACATCAGAGATGGTATACGGGTGCTCAGTGGAGACTGGGTACACTGGACGGACTCGCCGAGAACTCCCAGATGGTATTATACCTCACGTCAGATGGCAGTTCTCTTGTGACACTTGTGCAGGTTAGTCTGTAGACCCGAGATCGTCATAGAGTCTTGTGTGATTCCCACTGTGCTTTGATTTCCACCTTACCATGTCCAAGAGGGCGTGCAAAACGGTGTTTTTTGGGTACAGTCCCGAGTCACATGGAGGCGATGAGCGATAGAAGGGGTTTCGTCTCTCCCGGTATTGGGGGTTGATGTTGCGCTGTGCTCGATTGGCCATAATAGGGAAGTCCCTGGCCATGGCTGATTTAGAGATTTACTGGTAAGTGTTACCAGTAGTTTCTTGACCCGTTATGAGCCTCACATCGGCACGACTTATCGGTTATTGGGGTCTGACGATTACCATCCCTAGACTTGATATGCGACATATCAGATGAGGAGACTGGACTGTACGAAAGTGTTACCGGCAGGCTTTTACAGGAGTTGGAGCGGGCTTGCTTGCTGATATTCTGATCACTCAATACCCGGGTGGCCGTTACGTCCAGCTAGTACCGCTGACGGCTTGTGGGTGCTTGATGTGATCATCACCTACTGCCGGCGTATTGACGAGTCTTTAGAGTCCTACATAGAAGTTTTACTGGCTCAGGCAAAACGAAATAGGAGCACGTATGTGATATGTGCGGGACCGAGAATAATGGGTGTATGTGATACCGTATTCTATTCTCGCGACTTTTTGTATCGGTCGGTTATATATGATATAGCCGGGTTATCGAATCAAGTGTTGATTCGATAAGTCGATACAATGGATGTTAGTCGGTTATATGAGATATGACCGGATTATTAAGTCAAGTGTTGATTTAATAATTTAGTGTATAATTGTATATTAGATATACTAGTTTACATTAACTAACACTTGTTCACTTAAGAATTTTTCTCACATGTGCACAACTTTAATATATATGTGATATATATTAAAATGTGTTTTCTTTTTGTATCATGGTTGATGATACAACATTCATGGGTGTATGAGACTTACACCATGCTATTTGTTATGTTGGGTTTAATATATTTAAAGTAATTACAAAATTAGTGGAGCAAAAGGAAATTGCATGAAGCTTGTGGAAGCTTGTGGATGCATTGACTAAGTCCACTAAGTTTGTTTTTACTTTGGATCTTTGCTAACCTAACCATCACACTTAGCCATGATTAAGTCTCTACATGAGTTAGTATATGACACTCACTCACCATGGTTAGCCCACTCACTTGATCATTATCCTCATCCTTTTCTTTTGTTCATCTTCTTCTTCTTTGAGCAAAAAGAAAAAGCTTGCTAAGGTTTCAAAAAGAGAGCAAAAGATTGTGAGAAATAAAATTCTAAAGAGAACCCACTTCTTATTTCTCCATCATCTACTAGACTAGCACTTTAGTATAGGGTGTTTGCTTCACTAATTCTCTAGTTAGTGAAGTAGTAGCTTGAGTTGATATTCCCTCGACGTAGAACATCTTCGGCCTCGAAGACTTCAAGCAAGGACGCTTCTTTCGCCTCGTGAAGCCATGCAAGAGTCCGGGAGAACCACGATCGCAGCGAAGGGACTTCAACAAGGAGCTAATGAAGTGAAGGACTGATCTACAAAGGTTGTATTTCATATTCACTTAGCCATAGATGCTATTTACTTGCATGTGTAACCCTAATTTTCTAGCAAAGATCTTGTTTAGGGTTGTTAGGCACGGCTAAAATTTTAATCGGGCATATTTGATGCTGTATAGAACCTTGTTAGAGTGCCTAGTAACCCTACACTAGTATCGACACTCGAAAACATCATGAAAACCATGCCCAACATCGGCATGTAAATCCTCATATATCGGGCTCCGTCAGTCTGGATAGGCCCCTCTCATCTCTCGACTCCGGTCGGTATCCTCCGGATATCCGCCGAGCCCAAATACTATCACCGGTAGGTACTCACCACCCTGCCAGGCTCATCGTCTACTCCACGAAAAACATTTCTCGCCCCGGGGAACCATACCGGGTCCACCATGAACCCGCAAACGGAATCATCCGCCTCCTCGAATCGGGTTTCACATATCACACGTCTCAGAACCGAGAAAATGCATGATGGACGCACTGAAATATCATATCAAGAGAAACCGGATTTTTAAATCAGTACATGCTTTCTTTGAAATAGCCACGGTTCTCAAATCCAGAAATCTCATGAAAACAGCATATCTCAATGCGTAAAATCATAAAGCATGATATATGCGACATGTGATGGAAATGTAAGCATAACAGTATATCATGATGCAGTAATCCTACTGTGTAGTGACATGCCGAGTATCGATGATGAAGTGTGTGAGCCGGCAAATCTGTGTACGTGTAACATATGCATCATCGATAATAGTGCAAGTGTACTAGCATAAGTATAAGCAATGCGATGGGAATAATATGAATGCAGCATAAAGGAAATCATATGCAAATGCTGACGGGTATATATATCTAATATGACCGAGTCTGGGAATCTATCAATCGGCATCCAGCCTAACAACATCGCGTACGGTATGATCTATCGTACGGCAACCTCAAGTCAAGGGTAAGGATCAATCATCAAGTCAAACTCATCACGCACGGAAAATCATCGTACGGCGGCATTAAGCTAATAGGGATCCTATACGACAAATGAGGGTACGGCCTGAAATCACGTACGGCCTATCATCCACGATTCACAACATTCTATATATATCTATATATATCTATATACCTATGTCCCAGGTCACATCCGCAATAATCTCACATCAGGGGGCCGACAGGGTATAAATCATCTCGATCGACTCGTATCCGTATACCAACATATCATCAGGTCATCATATCCGTCTTATAATCTTTTCATCGCATTTATAACTCATATCAAGCTGAGTTTACCTAAACATTCTATCTCTACTATAAGTATAGGTATCTAATCTAACATACACACCCGAACCATACGATCAGATTTTTAAAGAAACAAATCGTAGTTTTGAAAATAGGGGTCACGGTGTTTTTAAGAAAAAGATATCATTCGAAAATCCTTAACATCCTTCAAGGTATATTTTTAAAAGATACATACGACTCTTCGGTTTAGAAAAATGTATGGTTCGGATGACGCATCTACATCGACTATCTAGTCCTACAGTACCCTAAACGGCAATATCGGCAAACGTCGTCCTCGAATCCCGTCATCACATAATAGCCGTATTATCTCATTTCTAACTATCCTTAGTTTCTAATATATTATCACTAACTATCCTTTACTATAACCCTAGTTTCCTAATCTAGGTTTCCTAACCATATCCTATAATCAGTTTTCCATCAATACTTTGCGGGGGTGCTATACGCCATCCACCCGACTTCCCCCGTGGATATAGATCCACTCACCTGGTCTTCGCTCGCCGAAATCGATGACGCCGCGCTCCTTCGGCCTGGAATCCATACGAGGGTACCTACAATAATAAACAATCGCAATACGTATTAAAATCGAATCCGGAAAACCGATATGGCGCACAGTATGCTCATAGGTTAGAACCTATGGCCTATACGTGCAAAACAATCAAACAACCCCTGTTGTCAATGTACAAACATCCGACAACCAAATACAAATCCAATTGTCAAGAAATTGCATTTCAAAATATGGAAAACATAGCCTAAAACACACCAAAATGCTCCCAGATTTTCCCCAGGTGACAATTAGCCAATTCTGCACATAGAAGGGGTCTATTTTAGTGCAAAAGGAGCCATGGACCAAATCTAGGACCCTATTTCCCTGCTCTGGCCGTAAATTGCGGCCATAATGGATAAATCTGCGGCCTTGGGTTAGGGTGTGGGGCTAGGGTTTCAGTAGTAGCTTCCTAGGTGCCTGCAAGACTCCCAGTAATTGCAAAATCATTTCTAGTGCCCCCGGGTTGCTCCAGATTCCAAAATACCCTCTCAAATCATACATTTATCCGATGTCGGGGTTTCTAAATCCGTGTTTTGGGGTTTCTAGTCTCTGGTTTAGGTCATTAAACAACACCCAAGTCTAGTTAATAGCCACAACATCACCAATTTCAAACAACCACTCAACCCTTTACTAGGGTTTTCCAAAGTTCACTAAACTTTACAATATCGGTTTAAAGTTAACATGGATGTAAAAGAAATGTGAATACTAAGCTCATGGTTCAGAAAATACCTCATTTGGCAACTCAAGAATTTTCTTGAGTTGCCCAAAGTGTCCAAAATGTAAGCTTTCTTGGTCCAATGTGCTGCTAGTGAGCTTGTGCATCTTTTTTGTGAAATGGGATTTGAGTTTTAAAGTGTTTTTCATGGAGTTTAAGAGGCTTGAAGAGGGGAGGGAGTGAGGGCTGAAGCAGCAGCAGCAAGATGGGGAGGGGAGAGGAAAGGATGCGATGAAAATGGTGAGACGAGTGAATGGCCAAGTCAAAGATACCCCTCACCTTTCTCTCTCTTACCCATACCTAATACTATATTCCTTTTCTATTCTTTTCTTTTCTCATTAACTTACAACCATGCAAGAATCATGAGGAATGTCATGATAAAAAAAATGTAACAAGTGAAGAAAAGACTTGTGCATGTTTTGCATAAAACACGCTTAAAACCCGATTAGCGATTTTTAATCGTGATTAGCACTAAATTAGTGTCAAATAACTCGTAAAACTTCATAATTTGCATAAATCTAATAAAGCATCCTCATTTTAGTAATTTCCATAATTTTCCAATTTTTCCCCAATTTATCGGTATTTAATTATACCGAAATATTAAAATATTCAATATAATATTATTTAATTATAAAAAAATTCCCAAAAATAATATTTTATTTTTCTGAAGTGTTACATGGACGCTCGCCCCGCAATATCAAATGTACAAATAAATCCAAACTGCACTACCATTGCACACAGCTATCCACTACGACAAATCCGCAATATCACAGCACAACACAGAATATCAACGCGAATGTCACGTTCGCAAAACCGTCTAAAAGAACTATAGCAATTAGACGCAATTTACCGCTCGAATGACATTCACGGTCGGAGATATAATGCAAGTACTGTAAACTAACAAGTTTAAAATTCCGATCGACAAAACTTCCCGAAGTAGGCCCCAAGTACAACTGCAGTACTCAAACAAAATCTGGGCCCAAACAAAATATTTCAGAAACCACAATTCTCTATGCAAGACACTACTGTAGAAAAACGGTTCACTGTTGCTCCAAAACGGCGGCGGAACAGCGGCCAAACCATGGCTTGTGCGGCGGTTCCGCGGCGCTCTGGAAGCTTCAGTCTACCAAATTTCTACAGTATTCTTAAAAAAGCCTGCACGATTTTCTGAGATGCTCAAAATGATTTTTAGACCAATTTAAAAATTCGACAGAAACTTTAACATGAAAAGTGCGACTTTGGAAATTTCGTTCGATCGATATTTTAAACACCTTAGAACAAGTTAGTAAAGGTTAATGGCGTGGCTCTGATACCATGTAAGTCTACAGTAGCGCCATGGCCGTCATTCTTATGCCAAATGCGGAACAAAACTTTTATAACTGGCGCTATCGCATACTATAACCCGGATCTTACCATTAACGCTAAACTAACAAACTGTAAAGAGGTAGAAAGGCTATGCCGATCGATCCGAGTCCTTCGGTCTTTAGCCATCATCCCACGCTCCTCGCGGTAACTCCGATCTCTTGTCTCCTTATCGAGGTGGCACCACGTCAGCGGATCTTTAAACTCGCTCCTGCCTCTATACCGAGGCAACTCGGTCATCAAGTCTGCTAAAAGAGATGACCAAGATGAAGTAGAGAATGAGTAGAGTACTTTGTCTCAAACACCCTAGGGTTCTCATCACATGAGAGGGTTAGGGTGGAGGTTGAAGAAGATGCAAAGAGTTGGAAATGGTGAACTCAAGAAAACTATCAAGAGAGCAAGAACTCAAGCATAATCACTTGTGGTTTCTTCTCATCATTTTGTGAATAGATATGTGAGGTTGTATTTATCAAAAACCAAAGAAAATATCTTATGAAAATATCTCCTCAATATCCATACCCAAAACAAAACACCATTAATTCTATCATGACTCACTTAGTGACTCATTAGCATGAGTCACTAATGAACATGCTAGAAGAAATGTGTCACCAAAATGAGTCACCATTTCCAAAACTAATAATCATTTAAAGCAAAATGATTAATCCAAAAAGAAATGCATCTTCTAAAATATTCTCGTAACGGATTACGAAAATACCCCTCACCTGTATATACATACCTGTATCCGTATTCCGACCGAATACAAATACGAGAGACTAAAATATTCCGACTCAATATAATACTTGAATCCGGCTTAAACCAAAGCCCACCAGTATTATCTGTCCGAAATATGACACGTGCACAAGTGCACGTGCATTTTCGAACCCTGCCATAAAACCATACGACCTCTACAACGTTTCGCCCGAACTTGGGAAACTATCTGTGGGGGACTCTAAAGACTCGTCAGTACCTTGGCAGTAGGTTTAACCACAAGCACGTCAGCAACACTAGCTGTGTGTAACGACTGCCCATGTACTGACCGAAAGGGAAGCTGATGAGCGAACTCATTCTGGAACCCTACTGAGCCTATCAGTGACAATATACGTACAGTCCGGTCCGTTCGTCTATGAGCATCGCATATCGGGCCTAGGGGGCTGGTAACGTCAGACCCCCAATAGTGGTATAAGTCGTGTCGGAGAGTAGCCCTGAGCACCCTGAGAAACTACTGGAATACTTACCAGTAATTCTCACCTGCCTTGGCCAAGGACTTGGTGTAATGACTCTCCTAGACACAGCGCGATCTCACCCCCAATACCGGGAGAGACGAATCCCCTGCCGATCCGCTCACTTGCCTCCATGTGGCTTGGGACTGTACCCAACTAAAACCTGTTTGCACGACTCCTTTGAGCCGTGGTATGGTAGTAATCAAAGCACAGTGGGAACTCACACGAGACAAATGACGACCTCAGGTCGATGAACTAACCTGTACACATGTCACCAGAGAACTGCTATCTGACGCTAGGTATAATACCAACTAGCAGGTTCCCGGCGAGTCCTGTCCGGTGTACTCATAACCCAATGAGCACCTGTATACATCTTAGGTGATCCAACTGACACCAATGGCTTGTGAGACCGGCCACCGCCCCTCGTCGGGGTCTCGACTGTATACACTAGTCTACTCTGGAGTATCGATGCCCTGTCTCGAAACTCCCACGACTAGGGACCACTTTTAAGGATGTGCTTATGGACTACCCAACTCTCACGTATATGATCGCCATCATACTGTTGGTAGTCAAGCAATATCCTAAGGGCTCTATCAACGTGTAATAGTGATCATGTCACCTAAAACTGTATACGACTGATAAAGGCAAACTAGATAGCATACTATCATCTTGAGTAAGACTGTCCTACTGGTATAGGTCCTTCCTCAATCATTGCAATCACGTACCTGTGATCCAATAATTGACTTTGAGGGCACTATATCCAATAGTTGTGCCACCGAGGACCCTTCGAAGATCAAGTCAGACGGGGTATTTTGGCAGAGTAATGGCCTATTAGGGTAAAATTGGCTTACATGAGTCGTCTGAGAGAGGGGTTTATATAGCGGCAGCCATGGGCAGGCGGGCGCGAGATTCACGCCGGCCGTTATGCCCCTGACGTCACGCCCGCGTGATAGGTGGGATCCTCCATTAATGACGAGACATGCTCGTTAATGGGGGATCGTGATGGCGTAGAACGCGGGATCATAGGCGGCGGATATCTCGCGCCTGGCGAGACTCGCGGAGCAGTGGTGGAGAGGCCTGTGATCGGTGTTGTGGGTCGGTCGGTGAGACCGAGAAAGATGAGCTCGGCGGGAGGCTCGGGAACGATCGGGAGGCCGAGGCATCTTGGTTCTGTGATAGCTCGGAGGCGAGCTGGGGGTGGTTTGGAAGGCCACCGAAAGTTGGGAATATCCTCTGGTCGGAGGCCCGGGGTGTGCTTCCAACGTGACGTTCTTGATCCTTTTTTGTAAGCTCTGGGACACGTCATCTGCCACGTGTCATGATCTGGGGAGCCACCGATATCGAGCATCATCAACTCTCAAAATTGTATGAAATTTATTTTGTATGTAACAGTGTAAAAATAACACGGTAATTTTGGCAGAGTCGTTACATTGAACTGTTAGCCCGACGTTATATGTCAAACAAATCCAAGTGTTATTGTGTTCTAGCCACCATTCCGTGGGTCAAAAAACCTTCAGTTACAAATCATACACGAAAAGAGAAGAACCGGCTACTTACATATTTGACTGTATTTTTTATCTCTCATCATGACGACGATCGGTAATAACAAACTTGTTATGCCTGAAACGATATCTTCAAAAAGGATGTGAAGGATTAATTATTTTTATTTGAACTAGTGTTTTGAGTGCGATGCACGTGATGTAAAAAATTCCATATTGCAAATTGAAATACCTCCAAACTGTAGAGAAGACAGAGACCTTATTTGGTTAGGAAAGATTAATTTTCAATGAATTTTTTCTTTGAATGCGACATTTGAGAGAGAAAGTGGGAAAGTAGTTATTTGAGAGAGAGAGGAAGTAGTTAGCAATTTTTATTTATTTATTTATTGCTCGAAAAAAAGGAAATTTTATAGCCCTCTATGAGGCTCTTATTAAAATTGGATTCTGAATTTCGGAACACCTACTTTTAGCATTATAATAATAGAGAAGCAGTGATGTGAGATGCAATATGCAACTAGCTTTTATCTTTTCATTTTTCTATATGTTTCTTGTTTTATCCTAAAAGCATGATTATTGAATATAGATATATTGGTTTCCGTCCACCATCTTATTTGATCTAAGCTGATTGAGAAGCATTAATAAAACCGAAAGTTTAAACAGCAAAGATTATAAGAATTGAGTCGTAGATCAAACTCATGTTTATAACCCAAAACATGGGTCCGATGGTCAATTTTTTTAACCTTTCATTCATCATATGACAAGAAGAAACAAGATTGTAAGTACAAACTTGCATTTTCACACATGCTCTTGTATAAACACGGTCGGAAAAGAAAAGGAAAAGGGGTAGCACGTTCGGTTCGAACTAAAGGTAGAGCCCGTGCGATGTATCGCACAGGAGGTATGAAATATGTAAAAAGTACATTGCTACCTGCCATTTAATTATCTAAATGACATCAAAACAAACCATGGTATTTAATTGTAATAAACAAATATCATAGTATTCATCTGATAAACGGTGAAATTCCATGGTATTCATTGGCAACACACAAAATCCATGGTATTTATCTGAAAATGGTGAAAGATCATGTTATCTCTAGTATTATAGGTCAAAAAGAAAAGAGGTCATTTATTTTGAAATTGATTGGTGAAGTGGTTTTTTATTTTTTTGAGAAATCAACAAAAAAGCACCATCAATTTATTTTTGTGCAATCTACGTAATTAAATGCCACATCATTAATAATTTAAAAGTGTGATGCGCATTATTAAATTGCCACATCAGTATCATTTTACATGTGTGTTGCACGTAGTTAATCTAAAAAAGAAACTTATCGTAAAATTTATTATAATTACGTGCAACACACGTGCCGAAAACGCTAGTTATTTATAATTCCATTTTATTTATCTATCTGAAAATCAGTTAAAGATCATGTTATTTATTTACAATAACAAACTCTATAGTATTTATCTGGAAAATGTTGAAAGTTTGTTGTATTTATTTATAACAAACAAAGTCCAGCACATAGTATTTATATGTTATTTATTTGTAATAAGTAAAGTTCATGGTATTTATTTAAGAAAATGAAAGTCACATGGTACCAACGTCAATGACATTTATTTGAAAAATATTGGAAGGTAATTGGCAAAAGAAAATTTCCATTATATTTTTCAATAAAAAGGTTGAAAGGTATCGGTATCTACTTACCATAACAAAGTACATAGGCTTTATCTGAAGAGAGATTATTATAAGGCTAAATTTCACTAAACATGTTATAGAGCATTTTTATAAAAAAACACAAAATTCATAAAACTATGAAAATATAATTGTACAAAAAATCAGTTGATTGACTGAGAGGAACTTTCAGTTTAGTAGCATATTTTTTTGGGTTTATATCCAGATAACTACCAAATAGTTTTTCTGTTGGACAACTAACTACCAATAAGTTTCAAAATTATGAGAAACTGCCGTGGTTAACGGTAAATACCTAACGGTGTTAACTGTTTAGTAAAATAACCGTTTTACCCTTCGTTTAATCTAGATAATTATTAATTATTATTATTAATTGTTAATTAATTAATATGCACGCCAATTATGGAGGAGGTGGTCGACGGTGGTGGCGAGAGAGAAGGGGAAGAAGTGGCTACGGCGGCGGCGGTAAGAGAGAAGGGTAGCCGGTGGTAGCTAGGGTTAGAACTAGGGTTGGCGTTTGGGGTAGCAAATGGAAGAAGGAGGAAGAGAAGACGATGATGATGACGCGGCGAGGTGGCTAGAGCGGTAGCGGCGAGGTGATTAGGGAGTCGGGGGCGACAAAAGAGAGGGACGGGCGGCGGGGCGGTTAGGGTAGGGTTAAGATTAAGGATAGAAGAAGATGATGCTGATGAATGGGATGTCTCGTGGAGGCTAGGGCAGCGACGGTGAGGTAGTTTAGACGGCGGCGACGAGAAGGCTAGGTCGACAGAGTTAGAGATCAAATCACTGGCATTGATGAAGGGAATTGAGGAAGGCGACGATGATGAGAGAGACCGAGGGTTTCGATTAGGAGGCTAGGCCATAGGAGATGGTCGGCGCGGCAGCGGCAACGACAGCGTAGGAGGAAGAAGGTGCTGATGGTGCCGACGACTGGGTTAGGGTTAGAGTTTTAAGGTTAGGGTTAGAGATAGGATAAAGAAGAAGGGTAGTTTTGGGATTTTTTTTATTTTTTTGTGATGTGGCAATTTAATTAACAGTGTTGGCGTATCACCGTTAGGGCTGAGAAGTCATGGTTAACTTTGTTAGTTTCTCGTAATTTTAAGATTATTTGGCAGTTAGTTGCCAAACTAGAAAACTATTTGGTAGTTTTCTCAATTTAAGCCTATTTTTTTTATCATAGCTTTGCACGTTAATAATATACAAAGAATCATAATACAAAATAAAAATAAAGGCCCATGCTTCATAATTATTTTATTTTATTTTTAAAAATCATTAAATGAGTTATATTTCAATTAAATGATGATATTATTGTCACAAATTCCAAAAAAAAATAAAATAATGGCATATTTACGGTAAGGTATTAAAACAAAATTCCCTTAATTCACTTTGTTGTTGGATATAGTGTTCTCAAGTCAATTATTGTAATTGCATGCATGCAATTGTGATAATTGAGGGAGGAGCTATACGAGTAGGACAGTCTTACTCAAAATGATAGTATGCTATCTGATTTGTCTTTATCATCATGTACATGCATTATGTGGTATTGCATATCACTATTACATGTTGATAGAACCCATAAGATTCTTGTTTAACTACCAGCATTATGATGGCGATCATATACGTGAGAGCTGGGTAGCCTATAAGCACATCCTTAAATGTCCCTAGTAGTGAGAGTATCGAGACTGAGCATCGATATTCCGGAGTAGACTAGTGTATACGTTTCGAGACCCCGACGAGGGGCGGTGACCGGTCTCACAAGCCATTGGTGTTTTGTCACCTGAGATAGTATACAGGTGCTCACTGGATGTGAGTACACTGGACGGACTCGCCGAGAACTTCTAGATGGTATTATACCTATCGTCAGATGGGAATTCTCAGGTGGCATGAGTACAGCTTAGTCTTTTGACCTGAAGTCGTCATTTGTCTCGTATGAGTTCCCACTTTACTTTGATTACTACCCTACCACGGCTCAAAGGAGTCATGCAAACATATTTTAGTTGGATACAGTCCCGAGCCACATGGAGGCAGTGGTCGACTGTCAAGGATTCGTCTCTCCTGGTATTAGGAGTCGATGTCGCGCTGTGTTCAGTTGGCTATCACCAGAAATCCATGGCCACGGTAGGGGAGATTTACTGATAGTTGATCAGTAGTATCTCAGTTGGTGATGAGCTTGACTCAGATACGACTTATCGGATTAGTAGGGGTCTGGCGTTATCCCCCCCGGATCCGATATGCGATACTCTTTGACGAAGAGACCGGACTGTACGGAGATTGTCACATTCAGGCTCAATAGGATAAGGACGTACTTGAATGTCGACCCTCCCTTTCGACAATTATCTGGGTAGTCGTTACGTACAGCTAGTGCCGCTGACGTGCTTGTGGTTAAACCCACTGCCAGCGTATTGTCGAGCTTTTAGAGTCCCATACAGAGAGTTTTCCCGGTTCAGGCGACAGATGTAGGAGCCGTACGTTGGTACGTGCAAGGGGTCCGATTAAATACGTCTACGCGATACACGGACCTTAATCGGACGGTTGATAATACTAGCCGGCTTAGGATTAAGCCGGATTATTAAATTAGGTTTTGATTTAATAATTTATATATGTATTTTGATACATATATTTTAGTATTATTGTTCACTATTCATTTTCTCTCTTTGGTGCTATCCGTATTTTTATACGGATACACGTATATGTAGCGATACATATAGCAGGTGAAGTATTATTTATTTGTACAGGAATACTTCTAGAAGAAGGACACCACATATTTGATTTTCCTTTTTGGAAAATTAAATGGGAAATGAGGTGGCATATGGAGGACATGAAGTATGGTTGTGGACTTGTAGAAAGGCATGGCTTTGTATATAAAATAATTTTTTTCATTTGTGAACACTATTGCATCATGGTTAGTTTTTAGCCATTCTTTTCTTCACTTATGACTTGATGAGATTTCTTCTTCATCTCCTCCATCATGGCTCATGTTTCCTCTAGCTCATCTCCTTCTTCTTCTTGCTATCATTTTTAAGCAAGATTCTAGAGAGAAAAATATAGTGCAGTATTCCTACATCACCGGCCATCAAAACCTAGCAACTTTGGACCGTCCGTTAGAACCTCCCCCGCGTTCTCTCAGGTGGATCGTCTTCGGAAAAGGGTGGTCGATGCTTAAGCGCGTTCCCGGTTGCTATGAGCTTGGAGGGGTCTTCCACAATTGGGTGGACACGCGACAAAAGTTGTATTTTTCAACCTTGCATGTTTTAGTATTCTAGTTTAGGGTGTTTGGTTCGAATCCTTGGGTTTGGGCGTCTGGTGCCCGCGAAAAGTTTTTGTTTTTTGCTTCCGTCTCGCCCGTGGCCTCTGCAGCGCGGGCACTGGATCCCTACATGTTATCAGAGCCACCCAAACACCATAAACTAGTGTTTGACGATGCTTAAGTTTCAAAACCGAAAACTCCGATTTTGAAAACCCAGTTTCTGTTCGAAATATTTTTGGTCTCTAAAATTTTTTTAAACAAGTGCATAGACTAGATAGAGGCACACAATGAAAACAAGACGATTCCATCAAATTTGGCCCGATGAGATTCTCCATATGGCCGGCCTCACCTTTTTACTGTTCATATCAGAAGCTTGTTTTCATGGTGTGTGCTGGGTTTTGTAAATTGGTATTTTGGTGTGGTTTGATTTGTCCCATATTTCACTTTGTGTCATCTTAGCTTTGGGACAACTCGGGAGTTTTAAAAACTCGAAACTTTTGCATTGTCGGTATCTATGATGTTGTATATGTGTTGCTGAACGTCGTCTAATTGCTATATGTTCATTTATACGGGGTTGCACACATTCTGGTGTTGCTTGCTTCTGCGGTTATATATATCTGGTTATGGTTTATGCGGATTGTCGTGATGGATAGCCTTGTGTGCAATGTTAGATGTACAGTTCAGATTCATTTGTATATTGATTATTGCGGGACGAGCGTCCGACATGTGGACTGCCGTTACTGCCAGTTTGTATATTCTTTTGTTGGGGCACGACTGGGTTGAGGTCAATGTCGCCGTTGTATATATATTTTATTTTCTGTACTAGGATAACCCCACGGAGGAGTGCTCGAATAGCCGGGTTCTAGAGGGCAATGGGCCCGCATCTCATGGAGTTAAGACCGAAGGGGCCTTACTCTAGAACTGGCGGGCTGTTCGCCGCATTCATAGGGGTATAGGTTGACCCACGGAGGGGTGCTCAAGTTACCGGATTCCGTGAAGTGCCGGGTGGCCCACTCACTTTGTTGATTGGGGTTGCCTCATTTCGGGGATTGGCGGGTAATTTGCCGCACTCGTAGGGGTCTAGGATCTTCATTGCACTTGCTATCCATATGACCGGAGAACGTCACGTCTCATTTATGGCTCAAATGAAATGCGGGGCTCCTAGATTATCCGCTATTCTATATTGTTGTTCGCATGCTTGTGATGATTTTATCTGCTGTGATGACTATTATCTGCCTGCGATATTAATATATATTATATATATATATTTAGTAGATGCTTCTATATGTTTTGCATCCGTGCTAGTCCAGCCCCCGCTTTGCCGTTAGTTAAGTAACCTAACGGTGCATGACGAGGCCCCGTGGCGAATGTGGATGGTATATAAAAAGAATGTTATTTTGGTTGTTTCTTTTGTGGCTTGGAAACATAAAATGATGGGAACACATTTGTTCAGTCGAAAATAATGCACTTTTAACATGACAATTTTCTTACTTTTCTTAATCATCTAAAGGTGTTTCTTATAAATATAACACATATTAGAAGTTTATTTGCAAAATATCATTTACCATGTGTTTATATATTATAATCAACATTATGAAGGAAATTGTATGTTTAATATTTTACGCATAATATTTTGTATCTCAAATATAACTAACATTGTTCATTGAAGATATTCTACAAGATTAGCTCAGGTCAGATATCCGGAATCAAGAATCTGCCGATAAAGTAAAGAAATTCGAAGAATCAAATAATGGCACAGACTCAGAAAAGATAAGAAGGTTCCAGACATCAAATAAATACCCAAATACCAACAGGAGAATACTCCAGAAGAGTGAAGTCGAGATCTCACCAAGAGGCCGTTGTTCCCTCATAAAATTTCGGGGAAGAAACCCCAATGGGGCATCACGTGCTCACACGTGACGAAGGGTCACGTGCTTACACGTGATGGTTTACCGGGAACTCTGTTATAATAGAATTGAATTCTAATCAACAGGAGTTACGTGCCCACACGTGATGGGCCTTTAAACCCACTGAAAGGGATTAAAAGATATAATAAAAACTAAGGAAAAACCCCAATGGGGCATCACGTGCTCACACGTGACCAAGGGTCACGTGCTGACACGTGATGATTCTTTAGTTATTTAAAACAGCAGAATTAAATTCTGGTTAAAATGTTAATCAAGGGGGGTCACGTGTCAACACGTAATGGGTTCCTAAGCTCTTTAATTAATAGAATTAAATTCTATTTAAATGATCAAACAATAGGATCATGTGCCAACACGTGATAGGCTTTTAAAGCCTTCTGAACTAATAGAATTAAATTCTAATTAAGAAGGAATCGAGAACCCTAATTGGAAAATATTTCTCTAAATCTTTCCAAACAAAAAAAAGATTGTGCTCTGTAAAGTGGAGCACCGTTGGATTAAAAATCCAATGGTAATTAAAAATCATCAATTTATAGAAATATTCTATACAAGGAAAGATTTCCCTGAAATTCACCAAGAATAACAAACAGAATATGTTTTGGATTAAAAATCCAATGGTGAATAAAATTCACTGAGTGATCTAAAAGATCATGTTGGTTACAAAATCAATTAAAATCTTTCAATGAAAAATTGACTAAACAAACTGATTCTTTTCTTTCTCCTATAAATTGGAGCGAAGAAGAGAAAAGAAGGACCCTTGGAATTTTTTTTGGAGAGATACAACAACAGAGAGAAAAGAAGATTTCTTCAGAAGAGAAAGAAACCCTAGGTGAGAAAGGGGAAAGAGATCTAAGCTCCATAAAACAAAGAGAATTTAATTCTCAATTTAAGAGTTTAACTCTTCTGAATAAGAACTTAGTTCTTCCTTAGGTTGAAGATCCGCAGAAGTAGATCTCCCCACAAGTTGAGAATTTAATTATAATCGGGGAGATTCTGCCATGCAGATCCAAAACTTAGAGGAAGAATTGAGTTTGAGGAATTTAATTCCCCCAAATTCATAGGAATTTAATTTCTCCAAATGAAACTAGGGTTTAACCCTATATGAGAATTTAATTCTCCCAAATTCATAGGAATTCAATTCCTCCAAATAAAACTAGGGTTTAACCCTACATAAGAATTTAATTCTTCCATATACATAGGAATTTAATTCCTCAAAACAGAATTAGGGTTTAACCCTACCTAAGAATTTAATTCTCAAACAAAGGACTTAAATTATCCACTCACGTAAACATGGTCACGTGGCAACACGTGACCCTTCCTTTAACGATCAGAAAAGAGCGAATGAGACATGGTCATGTGCTCACACGTGACCCTCAAACAGACTCCTCAAAATGAGAAAGAAAAAGGTTGGAGGCAATGCCTCACGTGCTCTCACGTGACCCTTAAAACTGAAGGGAATAAAGCCAAAGGCGATACTGATTTAGGGTGCCTCACGTGTCCCCACGTGACCCCTGACTAACACTTTTTTTAAAAAGGGCAAATGAGGGAAACCAGAGGAATTAATACCTAATACATGGGCACTATCACGTGCCCACACGTGATGATTACAAAGACTAAGTGTTTAACACTTATTGGTAGATTTTGAGAGTAAAATAAAGGAAATCTAGCTCAATTTTCTGGCGCTTCACGTGACGTGACCACCTCATTTCTAGTGTTTAACACTATTTTGAACGTTTTATCCCAACTGTTTAACACTATTTTAAGTACATCACGCGAGAACACGTGATCGTCAAATATGTGTTAATGTTTAACACTATTTTCAAACCAGTCTTAGCCCAAAATCAGCTAAGTTGTCCAGAAACAAAGTCTCCCCTTTGATTGAACCCCAACTACATTCCTCCGAACTTGATCATTTCATATGATATTCAAAATAAAACCCCAGAGCCATGATGAATGGTCAGTGGCCAATAAAAGACAAAATGTTGTCAGAGCCCCAAACCCTTGCTTAGCATTGCTAAATAATGGGGGGCTGAACCAAGACAAAGGTTCAACAGTCCAAACAAAGGTCCAACATTTCAAATCTAATTGGACTTAGCCCAAGTTGGCCATAAGTCCTCAATTAAGATTTAACTGAGCCAATGTGCTCATAATCTAATTAATTGATCTTAGTCTCAAATTGGACTACAGATTTCCCAATGAACTTTGGTTCAAGGGTACATCTCTTCACTCCTTTGATATTTGTCTTTGTAATCCCTCAACGTCTTCAGAGAGGTGACGGGTCCCGATAACCAATCATTCCATGGACTGTGGGGTACTTAAACTCATGGACTATGATGTCCTTAAACTGGATTGTGGGGTCCTTAAGCCCATGGACTATGATGTCCTTAACCTGGACTGTGGGGTCCTTTAAACCCATGGACTATGATGTCCTTAACCTCGGACTGTGGGGTCCCTTTAAACCCATGGACCGAGATGTCCTCAAACTAACATTGGACCGTAATGTCCTTAAACTAACAATGGACCGCAATGTCCCTAAACTAAACAATAGAGCTCAAATGCTCTTTTGTTGCATCTAAACGATCCCCTTAAGTTGATCTTAGTCTGAAATTAGACTAACGTATCCTTAACATACGTTTAAGTTGATCTTAGTCTCAAATGAGACTAACGTATCCTTAAACCCAAACAAAAAACCCAAATCTAAGAAAATACGGATTTGGACTAATCCACGCCTTACGGGCGACAACATAAATTAGTCTCCGTATACAATCCACGGGCAACCAAAAACAAAACAAACACACACGACATGAAGTGACCATATGGAGAAAGAGAAAGTGGTTACCGCGATGCGGTAGTATAATTAACTGGAGGGGCTTGCGCTTGCAGGGAAGAGCGTCCCTATAATAAAAAAAACCCTCAAGTGAGGGGGAATCTGACGAAGTCTGCTACATCGGCCGCATCCGTTTAAACCTTCGAAACATGGTGCCATAAATCAGCTTGGCATCTTTGGAGAGGTGGACGGATAGCACCAAATAGCATCTGCCCCGAAATTCAGGTAAAACGGACCTACACAGTCGCGTCTCCGTGTTTCGGCGGGGAATAGATTCTGGCACGCCCGATGGGACCTTTTCCTCTTTCCACTCTACACTTCGTGTGTCGTGTTTCGCGAACGAATCGCGGTTTGACATGGTTGCCCCTGGATTCGAGGTACTTAGATTTGGTGTCTTGCTCCATGCAGAAAACAGAAGATCAATAGCTTCAAACTGGACTAACTGCAACTGTAACTCTCGCTCCGTCCCGTCCGGAGGAGTGACTTACGGACTCCAAGCGGCCTCCATCTTCGCTATGCCGGTGGAACAGGTGACTCAGGCCACTATTGGATAGTTCTTCAGGACCATGCTCCCACCGATGAGCTTCAGCGCCCCTGTACCATCGCAAGAAGCTCCCAAGAAGTCAGTGATCGGCTTGCAACTACAGCGGCCCCTCTCAACGGGTCACCCAAATCCAGTGCCTCAGTCTTTGACAGACTGGGCCAAAGCTCATTTGGGCCCATGAAGAAGCACGTGATACCAGAAAGGGTTATCCCAAAAAGGATATCCATTCCTACTCTCGAAGTCGTCAAAGCGGCTTCTCCCGCCAAAGGGTCGGTCTTCACAAGACTGACTGTTTCAGCTCCCGTTTCAGGCGAAATCGTCAAGGATGCTTCACCTGCTCGGAAGTCTGCTTTCGATAGGTCGGTCATCCCCACTCAGCGGACGTCAGTCTTCAATAGGCTGACAACGACAACTTCTGACCAACACAGGGGGCATAAGGAAGTCACTCCTACAGCTGAGATAATCCCAACTGCTCGACACGCTCGACGTCGCCACTGGCGCCGAGTAAGGAAGGCTAGGGGCAGTTCACCCTCTGGACTGACTCCGCCAACTCCAACTGTGGAAGTTGATGCTGCTGTTCCAACTGGGAACAGCTTTGAACCGCTAAGGAGGGTGCGCAAAAACTCTCCGACTGCCGTGCTGAAGAGATCTCCTCCACCTGTGGAGAATGCCCCAAATGCGAAGCTAGATCAGCCCCCTCAGCGGCTGTCCTCTAAAATTTACAAAGTTTGGCGATATGTTCAGGAATCGGTGATTGATCAAGATTACTCTCGCCGATAGAAAAAGGTGAAAGTTCAGAGAGAAGAGGACCATCCCGTCAAACCACAAAAAGTGACAGCTACTTGGGTGCCCACTGCGACGGCCCCCTCAACTTCAACCGCTCACAAGAGGAGAAGGTTGGAGAAAATCCCTGAGTCTGCGACGAATCGCAAGACCACTGAACCTAAACGCCTAAAGTCTGGGGGCATGGTGGTACATACCGTCTATATGGAATCCGGAAAAGTGGATAGACGTATCCCCATAGGTCATCGACCGCTTACGCGATCCGTAACAAAGGCCCAGGAGCAACAACAAAAGCTCCAAGAAATGTTAACGGCTATGGCCGCACTCACAAGGCCAAAAGAAAGCCCGGAAACATCTTCAGAGCAGCGTCAGGAATAAGAAACCGATGCTGAATTCCTCCGAAGAATGCTCAAGAGGAAAAAAAAGAGGCCGCGGAACAGGCGGCCAATATAAAACGAATGGCTCTTTTGTTCCAAGATATGGTGGGCATGATGATCCAGCCGGACCCTCCAGCTGAAGATCCTCCAATAATAATTGAAAATGATAGAGGAGAGACAACAAATCCTCTGCCGGCTCTGTCAACAGCCAAGGAGGAGAAGATCTCCAAAGCTGCTCTGGATGATTACATCGCTCAGCAGATACGAGTTCACCAGGCGAATGAAGCGGCCGGGCAAATTGTTAAAACTGGACGACCCTATCCGGGTTGGTATGACCAAATAAAGTACTCACCGGGATACACGATCCCCAAATTCTAGGTATATAAGGGAACGGGAAATCCGCATCAGCACATCGCTCAATTCAGAGCCTTGTGCGGCAACACCGGAGGTGATGATAAATTATTGCTCCGCCAGTTTGTTGACAGCCTGTCGGAGACGAAATTCGAGTGGTATTCGGAACTCCCGAATGACTCCGTTAAAACGTCCGCAGAAATGGAGTTACTATTCACCCAGCGTTTCGTAAGTGCTAGCGAACGCACCCCAATCACGGTATTGATCAATGCCAGGGTGAGGCCTGGAGAAACATGGGTGCAATATGCGATACGATGGTGGAATTTGTGGTCGAAGTGCGAGCAGCGCATCGAAGAGGCACCCGCGGTGGGCATGTTCGTGGGCACTCTTGACCCTCAAGCGACCATCTCCCAATTCATGATGTTTTTCAAGCCTACCACCTTCCAGGCCTTGATTGACAAACTGGCCCAAATGGATCAGATGGGTCATAGACCATCTCCTTTGAAGCTGGAATCTCGAAATGAAAAAGGGAAAGGGAAAGCGACCTTCGTCGTCAATACTCAACAACAACCGAACAACTTAAAGCCGGTTGTTAGACAAAACAACATGCGTCCACGCCCATCCCTCGAGGAGAGACTGGGATGTCCTTATTCATTTCCCCGGGATAAAATGAGGAGACTGTTCGAGCTGGCAGTGCGCAACAGACTCATCAATCTACCGGACCCAAAACGTCCGTTGCAGCCAGACGATGTCAACAATCCTAATTACTGCCTTTACCACCAAGCAGTAAGCCATCCAATCGAAGATTGCTTCATCTTCAAAGGCTGGATTGAGGACCAATACCAACAGGGCAAATTCGCGCTGTCTGAAAAATGGAAGATGAACCCGCCATAACGACATGATCCAAAAAAGATAGACATGCCGGGGGCATCGTGCTCATTCATAGAGAAAGGCCCTTGGACCGAAAAGTCCGTAAACCAGAAATTTGCCTCAAATACGGCAACCATGGACCACTATGTCCTAAAACTGTCTGATGACCGAAACGTCTTTAAACTACTACAAACCCGCGGCATCCCCAGGCTGGCGTGGTAAAAAAAAGGGGTATGTCCATAAGCGAAATGGGCACGGATGAAAACCCGAAAGGGATCCGTGAGTAAAAATAGCAGGACTACCGACGAGCTTTGTGAAAACCTGAAAGGGCGTAATCTCGTTAAAGGATACTTGCGAGGTCCTCTCGGCCCTGTAAGGAGAAATTACCTGCGTGAGATCCTTACGACTCACGAGGGAGCAATACACTTAGGGATCTTCACGATTCCTAGGGAGAAATTACACTTACGAGATCCTCATGACTCGTAAGGAGAATTCCCCTTTGAGACCCTCACGGCTCACAGGATTCAAAAGCCTTAAGCTACAGGGATCTGAACCCGTTCTTAAGCCATCACAATCTCCAATGCTGCCCTACAAGTGGTTCAAAATTGACCCTTGTATACAATCCACGGGCACGAATAAACATTTCCCTAACAAATTCCACCAGGGACTGGGGATATGCTCGCACGGTAAAGAACCACTTATGAGTCCTCTCGACTTGTAAGAGGGAGAATTCTCTTGTGAGATCCCTACGTCTCTCAAGAGAAAGTACACTTGGGAATCCTCACGATTCCTAAGGAGAAAATGCACTTATGAGATCCTCACGGCTCATAGGGAGAAATACTTTTATGAGACCCTTACGGCTCATGAAGTCAAAAGCCTTAGTAGATAAGATCCTAACCCTGTTTACAAAGCCACCTTTGTTCGACATCGACGGAGGCAAATGATGATTCGCTCCTGGCTATATCCCAGTTGCAGCGATGCTGATGCCTAAATCGGTATCAAATCTCAAACTCACAGTGAGGCAAATGCATATGAAATAGCCGAAATGATGGGGCAACTTGCAACAAAATCAGCAAGTAAAAATGTATGCATACAAAATAGCCGAAATGGTTGGGCAACTCGCAATAAAAAGCAGCAAGTAATGTTCAGTTGATAAAACTGCACATTTGTATTACATTTTTCCTACCATTTTCATATTAAAAAAGGACTTTATTATAATATATTATACATATGAGGGTTTATGTGTTAAAACACCATTTTCCATGTGTTAATATATTTTAATTAGTATTTGGTAGGAAAATGTATGCAAATAAATTCATTGACCAAATCCTAGTAGAAATAAGCCTACTAAATATTATTTGAGATTATTGTGCAGAATTTTCCAAGTTGTTATGCAGAATTTATCAAACAAATCAAGTTGTTGAAGAAAACTTGCCAAATTAAGAAGCAAAACTTGGAGACCAAGTCTGGGAGCAACCGAGAGAAGATTTCTGAATTCTGAAGGTGTCTAGGATTGCCACATGTCACAATCACAAAGCCTAAGAAAAATGATCAAGAGATCCCCACCATTGGCCGCGGAACCGCGACCAAACCCCCCTGTTGGCCGCGGATCCGCGGCAATCTAGAGAGATCGTTGGCTAAAATTTTGGGGCATAAATCTAAGCTATATTTTACCAAGTTTTCAACAAGAAGATTCTGGCTTTATACTATAAAAGGGCACCGAGAGCCTCTTGGAAAAGTTATCAAGCCGAAGAGATCACGAAGCCTCAGACGCTTACGCATCCAGGCTGATCATCGACTGTTCGACTACCTCCTTAGGAAAGATCGAGGAGCAACTAGTTTGTAATCATTTTCTACGGATTAAAGTGTAGCTTATTCAAGTTGATTAATAAAGGTAGTTATTTTATTTAATTCTTTTTGCATTTACATTATGTTTTCCCTCTCTGTCTTTTCATCTTCTTTTCCCAACATGCGCGAGTAATTCTCCGCTTGTTAGGGTTCGTAGGATTAGGGTAGGCTAATGGATGATGAAAATAACTAAACCCTTTTTAAGTCCTATAAAGTTTATGAACTTTATCAAAAGAATCATTAACATCCTAATCGGGCGTGCTAGCAATTCTTTGCTAGTTCCGACCGCGATTAGAGATTAGATTAATGATTGTTTTGGTAAAGGCTAGATATGAACGGAGTTCCGTGTCGAGATAAGGGTTAAGAGTGGGATTCCTTTTCCCTCCAGAAATCCTAATCTACACGCATCACCGTCGTTTTAGTTCTAAATCTATTAATGGATAAAAAGGGTAAATTTTAATTAATCGTTCATAACTACTAAATCCTAACGAACCCTACAAGCCCTCTTATTAATATTAACTACATCTTGAAAATAATCTAGATCTATATTTTACATTCTTGTTTAACGTAGATCTAGAAACCATTCTATAAAATTCTTTATCCCTCCTCTCTTTCTCAACACATTTAAAGTAAAAGTAAAAGGTTCCACGTTTCCCTGAGGACGACCCGTACTCATCTCGGTCTACCTACGCGCGACACCGTTATTGATTGCGGTTATTCTACAAAACACAAATTTTCGTATCAATCAAGTAAAAATAAAACAAATAGCTGAAATGATTGGGCACCGTGAAAAATAGCCGAAATGATTGGGCAATCGCGATTTTCACGATATAAAAAGCTGAAATGATAGAGCATCGCGGAAAGAAATAAAAAAAATGAAAAAAGTGAAACTTTTTTCCCTACAGGTGAGATCACATCGATCCCTGTATACAATCCAGGGGCACAAACAAAGAGGGAACCATACCTTCCCCCAGGCTCCATCCGAAAGAGAGCCAAGTCTCGACGGTTCACAAACAGCCTGGAGATCATCTCAGCATTCGTCTCGTTACACCAGACGCAATGTCAACAGCGACTTTCCTTCGCAGTCCAGCAGGAGGCAGATGCAACGTCAACGAAAGACCTCATGGTCGAAACAAAGCGGAGTGACGGCAAAATCCCAGCTCCACCGCAGCATTCGTCTCGTTACACCAGACTTAATGTCAACAACGGCGTTCCTTCGCAGTCCAGCAGGATGCAGATACAACGTCAACGAAAGACCTCATGGTCGAAATAAAGCGGAGTGACGGCAAAATCCCAACTCCACCTCAGCATTCATTTTGTTACACCAGACGCAAGGTCAACAACGGCGTTCCTTCGCAATCCAGGAGGATGCAGATGCAATGTCAACGAAAGACCTCACGGTCGAAACAAAGAGGAGTGACGACAAAATCCCAGCTCCACCGCAGCATTCGACCCGTAACACCAGACGCAATGTCAACAACGGCGTTCCTTCGCAGTCCAGCAAGATGCAGATGCAACGTCAACGAAAGACCTCATGGTCGAAACAAAGCGGAGTGATGGCAAAATCCCAACACCACCTCAGCATTCGTCTCGTTACACCAGACGCAATGTCAACAACGGCGTTCCTTCGCAGTCCAGGAGGATGCAGATGCAATGTCAACGAAAGACCTCACGATCGAAACAAAGTGGAGTGACGGCAAAATCCCAGCTCCACAGCAGCATTCGTCTCGTTACACCAGACATAATGTCAACAACGGCATTCCTTCGCAGTCCAGCAGGATGCAGATGCAACATCAACGAAAGACCTCATGGTCGAAATACAACGTTCGTCTCGTTACACCAGACGCACTGTCAACAACGACGTTCCTTCGCAGTCCATCAGGATGCAGATGTAACGTCAACGAAAGACCTCACGGTCGAAACAAAGCGGAGTGATGGCAAAATCTCAGCTCCACCTCAGCATTCATCTCGTTACAGCAGACGAGATGTCACCACAGCGTTCTTCCTCCAGCAGGACTCAGACGCGACAATCAAATGATGGAGCCACGGCAAAGTCCCTAGTTCCAAACCTCAACGGTTCACCCGTAACCTAGAGACAACCGTGACATTCATCTCGATACAGCAGACGCAATGCCAGCAAACGAAGTAAAGGCCAAATTCCTAGCTTCAGGGTCTTGACGGCAACTCATATAAACCTGAAAGACTATCGGAGATCATCCCACGCCAGCGTGGAGTGGTTATGACACATCGGGGCTCCCCAAACTGAGACTAACCTCAAGTAAAAAGCGGCATGGAAAAATTCCTAACGCTTTCTCTTCCGACGGTCAAACTGCCTAGGAAGATTGCTTGAAGACTTCTTGTCCAACCCCCGAAAGGATCAGAGACACGATAGTCGCAAGGCTACTCGAACAACAAGATTGCCTATCGAGGGATACATCAGTCAACGCGACGGTACGAAAGGCAAAGCCCTAGCACCACAGACCCTAACGGACCTCTGTCGTAAAGAGCAGAGGTTAACTGTGACGTTAGGACATTCTTGCGAGAACTTCTCGACTCGTCTCGACTCATGAGGAAATTAGTGTCTTTGCGAGAACTTCTCGATTCGTCTCGACTCGTAAGGAAAAGCCTTAGGCAATGGGGATAAGGACCCATTTTCTAAGCATTGGGGCCCTGCAAGTCGGTCCAAAATGGACTCTTGCATACTATTCACGGGCCACACTCTCCAAAGTTGAATCTCAACAAGGAGGGAAACAACCGCTTACAAGTCCTCTCGACTTGTAAGAGGGAAAATTCTTTTCTGAGATCCTTACGACTCTCAAGAGAAGAACACACTTGGGAATCCTTACGATTCCTAAGGAGAAATTACACTTACGAGATCCTCACGACTCGTAAGGAGAAATACCTTTATGGGACCATCACGGCTCATAAAGTTGGAAAGCCTTAGGAGACAGATCTTAACCTGACTCCTAAGCCATCGCTGTCCTATAAGGAGATCAAAATAGATTATCCATAAAATGCATTTACTAAAAGGGACACACCATCTTGGAGCAAAATATGTCTTTTATTCATGAATCAAAATGAATACAAAGTACAATCTATGAAAGAATCAAAAAAATACTCTCATTCAGGAGTATGTACAAAAGAAGAATAAAAAGAAAAATATACAATTCTTCAGGCCGGTGGACGATTCAATAGATTTTCCAATTCATTCTTTTTCCGCTGGGCCCCGGCTTCATGATTTATTATCGTTAAAAGACGGGCCTCCGCTTGAGCCTGTTGGACCTGGTACGAGGCAAGCCGACTTTCAAGCTCTTTTTCGGTAACTTTATGAGCTTCGACCATTTCGCGAGTGAAAATGATGGCTTTATCAATGTCTACCACCTCCTTGATAGCCTCCTGAAGCTCTCGCCAAAGTTCATACGCCCGAGTGGTCTTGGCCGTAAGATTAGCTTGAAGTTCCCCTAGAGCGGTTGAAGCCAACTTCCTCTCTGAGAATTTGCGGCTGAGCCTCTTCTCGCATGATAGCATATTCACAGCGCACCTCTCAATCACCCCCCGTAAGCTCGCCTTTGCAGCCACAACCTCTGAAGGAAAGCGTGTACATTCAAGAATATGCAAGCAAGCCTCCACCTGACAACAGAACTCAACTCAGACTTGCACCAATGTTTCACTATGGTAAGTAGCAAGAAAGGGAAGAGAACCGTTGGCTTCAGCGACGGCCGTGATCAGACTGCCAGCACGAAGGTCTTCAATCAGAGCTGACAAGGAGTGAAGGCTTAGCTTTGCCATCCGTTCCGAGGCATGTAGAGCATAGGGGCCGGGTGGCATGACGATGCGAGATTCCAGCATGGTAAGAACTGGCAAAGCTGTTAAGATTCGTAGAAAACAATCAGCGAGATTCACAAGTAAAGAACGGGTGGAACAACATCGAAACTTTACTTACTCACGGTCATGCAAGAAGGGTCTGAAGGCTCCCCAAGCCTGTCAAGAATCTCAACTTTGTCATCAGCTTCCAGAACTGTAGAAGACATCAGTGTCATTATATGAAATAATAATAATGCCGTAAGGAGAGGGAAAATGACACTAACTTTGTCCGGAAGAGAGGACGATGCGTTGAGGAGATATCGCCTGCGGAGCGACCATCTCTAGCAGACGCTGAAAAGACTTCCTGGGGGACAAGTCCACGATGGACGCTGCCAATCCTCGTAGCTCTGAAAAGGCAGGAAGGTTCAGATAATGAAATGATCATTATAATAAAAGATAGAAGAATACCTTTGATACTCCTCCCACTCTAGACTGGAGGGATAGCAGCTTCAGCGGCCTCTTCCGTACCCCCAGGCACATCATCGGGGATGTGGGCCGGTATAATAACTTCCGGTGGAGGGGCAGTGGCCATCGCTGCAGGCTCCAATGAAAAGACGGTGGACTTGAATACCTGTCCCGCAGTCTCCAGGCCGTACCCAGAAAGATCCATTGAATCCGCGGCCAATGAAGATGCTTCTTCCAGGGGAGCAAGCATCGGGGGAACGGGAGTCACCGAGGGGAGCTCCGATGCAGGAACAACAGTTGTATTGACCCTCTCCACACTTATTAGTGTCTCATCGGGGATATTGGTAGAGTCCATGGTCAAGGCGCGACTCGAACTCAGATTCTCCGCCATTGCCGAAGTCCCTGCAAAGTTCTCACGAAGATAAGGATATATATATATATATATATGTATATGAGCAGTACAAAAAATTACAAAGAGATATATGAGTATACCAATGCGCAAAGGAGCCTCTAGTATGACTTTTTTAAGCCGGCGTTCCTTCCGGAGGAGGTATGCTCGCCGGGGTTTGAGGGTAGACTCGTGGCCACTGGTCCACAACGAAAGCGCATCTTCGGCGTCGGCTGAGATAGGCTGCTTAAAGGCTCTCTTGCCTCCTTCTTTCAAAGGACCTATGAATATCCGCCGTATCGATGGAGGATCTTCGTAAAAGATGACAGCAGGATAAGGCCTCTTCGGGATCCTTACATTCTCAGATTCATCCTTTGAGCGTCTTATAGCCTCAGACAGTTGTGCGGCTTCCTCGGCAGATGAACCCGGGAAAAGCAGACCACCATCCGATTCTTGCATGGCTAGTGGTTCATCTTGAAGGATAGGCTCTGATTCCACTAAAAAGTCGAGCAGATTGGTGACCGTCTTCTTTCGCCTCTTGGACCCAGAACTAACTGCAGAAGACAATCGCTTCTTTCCCCTCGGTGCTTTAGTGTGACGTTGACCCACTTCGCCTTCAATATCCTCACTCGGCGGTGCTATCGACGACGACACTGCCATTGCTGACGCCGCAGTTGATGATACTGCTACTGGCGCCCTATTGGCCCTTGATTGAGCTCTAGTTCGCGGCGGCATACCGGCTGTGGGAGTCAGATCCACTTCCGCCGCCTCCGGAATAAGCACGATACCAGTATCTCTCAGGGGAGGGCGAACCACTGCCCGCGGTCACGGCGGGACTCCCGTAGCTTGGATCGGAGTAGGAGCCCTATATTCAAGGAGCATCCTCCTCTCCTCGGCAATAATGGGACTGACTCGGTGGAGGTACCAGCCCGTGAAAGACCCCACACATCGAGGAATATAGTCAGCTTCAGGAATCACAAAGCGAGAGCCGGTGTTCAGCCGCATGAAGTGATGAGCGGCGTCACAAACGACTTCTGATGATGGGCTGGGCTCCACTGTAAACGCCTCAAAGGGGACACCCTGGTGATACCCTAGTTGCCGAGCAAAGCGGTGTGGGTTGAACCGCATAAAAATGGCCGCACCGTTCTGACGAAATACCAGATAACCCGGTCTAATCGAATATAAGTGCATGGCTTCCTTGGGCTTCAGGGAAGGTACTCCCTCTTTCGACGAGTCACAAAGCTGTTGAATCGGTCCTGAAGGAGCAGAGAGGACTCGATCGTTGAATACCATCCCGCCTGTATTCGCGTAGGGATTAATCAGCACACGAATAGCTCCGGACTGAGTCGGATCGGGAGCAGAAGCGTCCACCAACCTCATGAGCCGCGGAAAAGTGTAGGCATCATAAAAGCTGGGTCTCTGATGTGTGGCAAATGCTCCTAGCACATGCATCTCAATCCATGACGTAAAGTAATGAAGAGAGAAACTCACTACGTTCACGCCTGGTGTTGAGGTATTGGCTGCAGCGCTTAACCCATGATACAGATGCGCTAGCCCCACAATGCCCACGGCTAGTCGCGTCCCTCCAGCGATGCGATGAGCAGGGTAAATAACCGAAGCTCTCATGAATCGACGGTGCGTTGGAATGACGAACCAGCTGAGTCAGACGCTAATAAAACCCACGAAGAAAGTCTCTTCATCTATGCCAGGAGCTGCGATCGACTCAAAAGGTACAACCGACAGGATTGGAATGTAGAACTATGGCAAATCCTCTTCTTTAGCCGGTAGCTTATTTAAACCTAACCCAAAGGGGTCGTTGATATTCGCGAACTTTGGAGTCGTCTTTGATAGAACGTCTCGCGAAGGAAGCAGGCGATAAAGCTTTTGAAAGTGACGCCCTACTCCTCTGACTCTGTGAATAGCTTCTAAAAAATGCTCAGAGTCTTGATTAAACTTGGGTGCTTGTGGCGGACGGCATTTTCAGTCGACATGCCATTAAGCATAACAAGCTCAGTTTAGAAAACATACTCATCAGGAAGCAGTAGTTCTTCATAAAGCGTCCCCCTGACCGACAACCCCGAGATCTCGCAAAACTCTTCCATAGAAATTGAAACTTCGCGGTCCCCTAGAAAGAAGGTGTTGGTGGGAAGATTCCATTGATTTAAGAAAGCCTTAACCCACCAGACATGGGGGGACTGATAGTGGAAGAGAGACGCATACACCGCCTGATAGAGCCCGAACCTCTGCAGTCGCCCACGATGGGCAGCCAGGATATAACGATCCCAGAGAAGATAACCTGTGGGTTGTCGAGGAGTAAGCCCTATTTTGTAAACCTGTCCCCAGGGCTGGGCTTCACCTTGGCAGATACGACGCCCTAAGATGTCTATAGCCGGCACAGGGTGATTTAGAATCCTAGTTGTCGACGGCTCGAGCCGTCCCGTAGGGGTCCAGTTCAACATCCCCGCAGCAAAGGCGGTCCGTGGACGCTCCATCGGCAAAAATGGGTAGGTAGGCTCCGTTGGTATCTCGCAAAGAAAGCTGCGGTGGCCTCGAATGATGTGCCCATACCAGGTCCCCCCAAAAAGAAAGTTGGTGCAATTAGGATCGTGAGCTCTAATCATCGCCATTACCTCTTCATCGGATGGTGACTGAGGAAAGGCAGTCTCCGAGCGGGTGAAAGGGAAGTACGGAAGAGAAGCCATTGTTCCTGAAAACAGATAAAAAGAAACTGTTAATGAAGCTGACATGTGTATATATGTTCATATATATATATATATATATATATATATATATATATATATATATATATATAAAGAAAGAAAGACAGTAGAAGAAAGCGACAGAAAACTTATTTTATGGGACCATTGGTTACAAAACACAGGGGCCCCACAAAATCAATATGGCGGCTCACTAATGATGAGGCAGGCTAATCATTATGGGAATAATGGGAAGATTCTCAATAAATGAACAGTGGATTTCAAACAACTCTACACATTTCCAAAGGAGAACACCCACTGCAGACTCTATGCAAATCATGAAGGATCTCTCTTGGAACTTTTTTGCAAAGAACAACTCAGGGCAAGAAAATCCCAAGAAGTTCTCTGTGAAGAACCGAGTTCTTTAAAGGAATTAAATTCCTTTTGAATAGAGGAATTAAATTCCCAGAAAACATTTTCAGAGCTAAAGCTCTTTGGAATGGAATTAAATTTCAGAGAGAAAACAAGTATCACCACCGATCCCTGAGATCAGAGAAGCCCTAACAAAAGGAGTTTACTATCTAAAGATTAGACATTATTTTAACTTGGAAAGATGGGTTCTTGTAAAAGGGAAAAGCGCTTGGTGTGGATTTAAAATCCAAAGAATTTTTACAAGAAATTCTTCAGCCGTTCAAGATCATTATCTGAAAAAGGAAATCTTTTGTTAACAGAGTTACTCTGGAAAGTTTTGAAACAGAGAACTAAGCTCTGAGAGGGAGAATTAAATTCTCATGGCAAGAACAAGTAAGGAAGAAGATGAAAAGTGGAGGCGCTTCTGAAGAGACCCCTGCATTTATAGGATGTGATGGGAAACGGTTCATCTTCCCCTTTCCCTAGGCAGATCCAATGGCTACAAAAGATGACAGCGTTGCACTCACGTGCAAACACGTGAGAACAACGCTGTGGGGGCATTTGTTCCCTCATAAAATTTCGGGAAAGAAACCCCAATGGGGCATCACGTGCTCACACGTGACCAAGGGTCATGTGCTGACACGTGATGGTTTACTGGAAACTCTGTTATAATAGAATTGAATTCTATTCAACATGAGTCACGTGCCCATACGTGATGGGCCTTTAAACCCACTGAAGGGATTAAAAGATATAATAAAAACTAAGGAAAAACCCCAATAGGGCATCACGTGCTCACACGTGACCAAGGGTCACGTGCTGACACGTGATGATTCCTTAGTTCTTTAAAACAACAGAATTAAATTTTGGTTAAAATGTTAATCAAGGGGGGTCACGTATCAACACGTGATGGGTTCCTAAGCTCTTTAATTAATAGAATTAAATTCTATTTAAATGATCAAACAATGGGATCACGTGCCAACACGTGATAGGCTTGTAAAGCCTTCTGAACTAATAGAATTAAAGTCTAATTAAGAAGGAATCGAGAACCCTAATTGGAAAATATTTCTCTAAATCTTTCCAAAAAAAAAAAAAGATTGTGCTCTGTATAGTGGAGCACCGTTGGATTAAAAATCCAATGGTGATTAAAAATCACCAATTTATAGAAAGATTCTATACAAGGAAAGATTTCCCTGAAATTCACCAAGAATAACAAACAGAATATCTTTTGGATTAAAAATCCAATGGTGAATAAAATTCACTGAGTGATCTAAAAGATCATGTTGGTTACAAAATCAATTAAAATCTTTCAATGAAAGATTGACTAAACAAACTGATTCTTTTCTTTCTCCTATAAATTGGAGCGAAGAAGAGAAAAGAAGGACCTTTGGAATTTTTTTGGAGAGATACAACAACAGAGAGAAAAGAAGATTTCTTCAGAAGAGAAAGAAACCCTAGGTGAGAAAGGGGAAAGAAATCTAAGCTCTATAAAACAAAGAGAATTTAATTCTCAATTTAAGAGTTTAACTCTTCTGAATAAAAACTTAGTTCTTCCTTAGGTTGAAGATCCGCAGAAGTAGATCTCCCACAAGTTGAGAATTTAATTCTCATCGGGGAGATTCTGCCATGTAGATCCAAAACTTAGAGGAAGAATTGAGTTTAAGGAATTTAATTCCCCCAAATTCATAGGAATTAATTTCTCCAAATGAAACTAGGGTTTAACCCTATATGAGAATTTAATTCTCCCAAATTCATAGGAATTCAATTCCTCCAAATAAAACTAGGGTTTAACCCTACATAAGAATTTAATTCTTCCATATACATAGGAATTTAATTCCTCAAAACAGAATTAGGGTTTAACCCTACCAAAGAATTTAGTTCTCAAACAAAGGACTTAAATTATCCATGCACGTAAACATGGTCACGTGGCAACACGTGACCCTTCCTTTAACGATCAGAAAAAAGCAAATGAGACATGGTTATGTGCTCACACGTGACCCTCAAACAGACTCCTCAAAATGAGAAAGAAAAAGGTTGGAGGCAATGCCTCACATGCTCTCACGTGACCCTTAAAACTGAAGGGAATAAAGCCAAAGGCGATACTGATTTAGGGCGCCTCACGTGTCCCCACGTGACCCCTGACTAACACTTTTTTTAAAAAGGGCAAATGAGGGAAACCAGAGGAATTAATACCTAATACATGGGCACTATCACGTGCCCACACGTGATGATTACAAAGACTAAGTGTTTAACACTTATTGGTAGATTTTGAGAGTAAAATAAAGGAAATCTAGCTCAATTTTCTGGCGCTTCACGTGACCCCACGTGACCACCTCATTTCTAGTGTTTAACACTATTTTGAACGTTTTATCCCTACTGTTTAACACTATTTTAAGTACATCACGTGAGAACACGTGATCGTCAAATATGTGTTAATGTTTAACACTATTTTCAAACCGGTCTTAGCCCAAAATCAGCTAAGTTCTCCAGAAACAAAGTCTCCCCTTTGATTGAACCCCAACTACATTCCTCCGAACTTGATCATTTCATATGATATTCAAAATAAAACCCCAGAGCCATGATGAATGGTCAGTGGCCAATAAAAGACAAAATGTTGTCAGAGCCCCAAACCTTTGCTTAGTATTGCTAAATAATGGGGGGCTGAACCCAGACAAAGGTTCAACAGTCCAAACAAAGGTCCAACATTTCAAATCTAATTGGACTTAGCCCAAGTTGGCCATAAGTCCTTAATTCAGATTTAACTGAGCTAATGTGCACATAATCTAATTAATTGATCTTAGTCTCAAATTGGACTACAGATTTCCCAATGAACTTTGGTTCAAGGGTACATCTTTTCACTCCTTTGATATTTGTCGTTGTAATCCCTCAACGTCTTCAGAGAGGTGACGGGTCTCGATAACCAATCATTCCATGGACTGTGGGGTACTTAAACTCATGGACTATGATGTCCTTAAATTGGATTGTGGGGTCCTTAAGCCCATGGACTATGATGTCCTTAACCTGGACTGTGGGGTCCTTTAAACCCAAGGACTATGATGTCCTTAATCTCGGACTGTGGGGTCCCTTTAAACCCATGGACCGAGATGTCCTCAAACTAACATTGGACCGTAATGTCCTTAAACTAACAATGGACTGCAATGTCCCTAAACTAAACAATAGAGCTCAAATGCTCTTTTGTTGGATCTAAACGATCCCGTTAAATCGATCTTACTCTGAAATTAGACTAATGTATCCTTAACATACGTTTAACTTGATCTTAGTCTCAAATGAGATTGACGTATCCTTAAACCCAAACCAAAAACCCAAATCTAAGAAAATACGGATTTGGACTAATCCACGCCCTACGGGCGACAACATAAATTAGTCTCCGTATACAATCCACGGGCAACCAAAAACAAAACAAACACACACGACATGAAGTGACCATCTGGAGAAGGAGAAAGTGGTTACCGTGATGCGGTAGCATAATTAACTGCAGGGGCTTGCGCCTACAGGGAAGAGCGTCCCCACAATCAAAAAACCCCTCAAGTGAGGGGGAATCTGACGAAGTCTGCTATATCGGCCACATCCATTTAAGCCTTCGATACATGGTGCCATAAATCAACTTGGCATCTTCGGAGAGGTGGACGGATAGCACCAAATAGCATCTGCCCCAAAATTCAGGCAAGACGGACCTACGCAGTCGCGTCTCCGTGTTTCGGCGGGGAACAGCCACGAACCGTGGCTGAGTCAGGCCGAGTCTTCGCGGATCCGTGACCAATTCAAGGGATTTGGTTTCGAAAGTTTTCTGGAAGCTTCGTCGTAACAAACTTAGTTTGTTAGGAGTTTCTGTTACTGACTTTGGGGCTATAAAAAGGACCGAGGGCTACATCAAAAGGGGATCGAGATCTAAAATCAAAAACATCCAATTTCCAAGAAATCATCATTCTAAATCCAAGATCAAATCCAATATCAAAAAGGGGATCTAAGATCTAAGATCAAGAATTTTCGATCTTGAGATCCAAGATCAAGAAATCCATCGAGAAATCAATCAAGAGATCAATCAAACAAGTCTCCTTTACGCGAAGCCAATTACCGTTAACGAGCAAGCGATCCACGACAGGTCCAAGACTCGAGGTGATCAAGCGACGTAATCGACGGAACATCTACTTCTAAAAGGCAGAAATCGAAAGAAAATTCTTCTTCCTCTTGTAATCTAAACTCGAAGAATTGTATTGTGAAGTTGAGTAATAAAGGTGATCATTAGTTTTAATTTCGTTTTCTTTTAATTTCCGCATTATGAATTCTTTCCCTATTTATTCTTTTATTTTCATGATGTGCGAGTAATTCTCTGCTTGATAAGGATTCGTAGGATTAGGGTAGATCAATGAATGAAAAAATTCTATACTCCTTTTAAGTCTTATGAAGTTTATAAACTTTAGCAAAAGAATCGACAACATCCTTATCGAGCGCAATATCAATTTCTTGATAATCTCGACTACGATTTGAGATGAGATTGACGATTCTTTTGTTAAGGGCTAGACAAGAATGGAGATCAATGAAAGGACAAGGTTGATAGAGGAGAAACCTTAGTTTCTTCCAAAGAATCCTAATTCTCATTCATCGCCATCAATCTAGTTTTAATTCTATCAATAGATAAAAGGAATAATCTTTATTAGTCATCCATGGCTACTAAATCCAATCGAATCCTACAAGCCTTCTTCATATAAATTTTCTTGATAATTCAATTAGATCTTGAACATTTTCTTGAATCTATTTCTTGATTTTCTTGAAATTATTTTCTCTTTTCTATTTCTTTCAACCGATCTAAAGCAAGAACTATAAAATTCCACGAATTCCAGAGGACGACCCGTACCCACTAAAGGTTCGCTACATGCAACACCGTTATTGATTGCGGTTATTTTACTACTACTTTTTCTTTCACAAAATCACAGAACAATCAAATGGCGCCGTTGCCGGGGATACATGCGTAATTTTTCTTTCTTGTTATTTGGGTTGAAATATTATTATTCTATCAAAATATAAATCAAGGACGCATCTTGTGCTTAACGATTAGTGTGTGAATTTTGCAAGGGGATCTGGAATCATTGTAGCAGGGAGATAAAGATTCAGGAACATTCATCAAGACCATAGGTGCAAGGGAAGCAATTGTACCAAAAATCGTTCAAAGAACCCTCAAATTGACCACGGAACTGCGGCAAGAAGGCCATTCTCGCGGCGGAACCGCGGTGAGATTGGTGGTTTAGAGCTTCAAGTTTGTCCGGTATATTTTCTATCTTCTCCTCTCTTCTTAGCAAAGTCCAATAGCAAATTTTCTGCAGGATTCTTTGCAAAAATTTGCCGCTTAAAAAATTCTTGTTGCGTGTTTTGTTTTTGGGTTGTTTTTGCATATTGTAATACGGAAAATTAAGGGGCAAAGACCAAACTCATATTAGGTGGGGATTTCATTACCCTTTCTAAGCCCCACAAATCACAAAACTAGCATCCGCATCACCCTTCATTAATTAAAAAATATTTAGACCAAGACTCTAAAGACCATCGCGCTCATTAAGGACAGAGGAGGGTCGTGGGTAATTTACTGCTTATCCGCATTTCTTTTGTGGTGTCTAGGCAAGTGTGTCTAAGGCAAGTGGTTACTTAATTAGGCCCACTATTTACGGTGATTCGTATAGCGGATACCTCCCACTTATCTGGCCACAAGAGGGATAAAGAGGTGGTAGAGGATTGATCTTGCGATTTGTCCCCTGGAAGTCTAGGAGCGGTCTAGTGACTTGACCCAGGTGACCTTAGATGTAGGGTTGATTGTGCATTTTTATGATTTGTTTAAGTCCGACTTTTTCAAAACAAACCTTTCTTTTTTTCTCACAAACGCTGCCACTTGCGCTAAACCCGTTTAGTGCATGCTCGGCTGGACACAGGATTCTAGTGCCCGTCTTGTCCGCGTTTCTTCTATCGACTCCGAAGTCGGTATTTCTTCATCTTCTTTTTCCTCCCCACCCACAACATCGACCGAGATGGACGGTTTTCCATCAAATTTTAATAACACCACTCTGCCACCATCCGCAGGTGCGCAGAATCCACCGCGCATATCTCTCCAAGAGAGATGCTACCCTATACTGTTAGTTATATGTATGCCCTAGAGGCCATTACTGTACATTGGATGTATATTGTAGTGGATGCTGGGACATATATAGGTAGGACTTTCTTGCTCGACATGATAGTATGCTATCTGGTTGCTCTTTATCTTAACATGTATACTTTCTGTCTCTCTGATTACATGTTGATAAAGCCCTTAGGATGTTTACTCGACTTCCAGGACTATGATGCAGATCATACTAGTGGGGCCTGGGTAGTCAATGAGTACATCCTTCATTGTTTCTAGTCGTGGGAATATCGAGACGGGGCATCGATATTCCAGAGTAGACTAGCGCATATCTTCTCGACCCATGCGATGGGCGATGGATGATCCCATATCCATTGGTGTTTGACATCGAAGATGGTATGCGGGTGCTCAGTGGAGACTGGGTACACTGAACGGACTCGCCGAGAACTCCCAGATGGTATTATACCTCACGTCAGATGGTAGTTCTCTGGTGACACTGGTACAGCTTAGTCTGTTGACCCGAGATCGTCATAGAGTCTTGTGTGTCTCTCACTGTGCTTTGATTTCCACCCTACCACGGCTCTACTGAGTTGTGCAAACAGGTGGTTTTTGGGTACAGTCCCGATTCACATGGAGGCAATGAGCGATAGGAGGGGATTCGTCTCTCCCGGTATTGGGGGTTGATGTTGTGCTATGCTCGACTGGCCATAACAGGAAATCCCTGGCCAGGGTTGCTGTGATATACTGGTAAGAGTTATCAGTAGTTTCACGAATGTTATGGACCTCAAGTCGGCATGACTTATCGAGCTATTGGGGTCTGACGTTTACCACCCGTAGGCGAGATATGCGACATATCAGACGAACAGACCAGACTGTACGGTAAGTGTTACTGGTTGGATTCACAGGAGTGTGAGCGGGCTTGCTCATCGATCTTCTGATCGCTCAATACCCGGGTGGCCGTTACGTTTAGCAGACCGCTTGCGACTTGTGGGTGTTTGATATGATCATCATCTGCTGCCGGCGTATTGACGAGTCTTTAGAGTCCTACACAGAGGTTTCCTGGCTCAAGCGAAACGAAATAGGAGCGCATATGAGATATGTGCGGGACCGAGAATAATGCGTGTATGTGATACCGTATTTCATTCTCGCGATGAATGTGTCGAATGGTTGTATGCGATATAACCTAGTTATCGAATCAAGGATTTATTCGATAAGCCGATACATTGGATACTAGTCGGTTATATACGATATGACCGGATCGTTAAATCAAGTGTTGATTTAATGATTTAATGTATAATTATGTATCTGATATATTACTTTGCATTAACTAGTATTAGTTCACTTTGAATGGATTTTCTCACTTGAATTGTGCAAGTTGTATATGTGATATACTTTTGTGCACATGATTGTATCATGTTTGATGATGCATGCTTATTTGGTTAAGTGTAAAGAATTAAACTATGGTTAAGTTAATGATTAGGGTTTTGTTTACTTAATTACTTATTCATTTATCTTATTCATTTTGGAAATGAAAAGGATAAATGAATGGTTGCTTGTTTTGTTTTTAGTTGAACTTTCTTGAAGTTTTGACTTTGTCTCCATTCTTGTCTTATACTTAACCCTAACCATTTAACTAACCCAAGTTAATTCTCTACACTTAACTATAGTTGAAGTCATGATAAGTATTGATTTAATTATCTCATTTTTAATTAACTTATCATATCTTCTTCTTCTTCTTCATCTTCTTCAACATGAAGAAAGCTAGTGGCCATTAATGGCAACTAGTGAAATTGAGTGAGAAATCCAATTCTAAAGTCTACCCACTTCCTATTTCTTCATCCTCTACCTCTTGCCAAGTTGTATAGGGTGTTTACTTCACAAGTTTTCAAAGCTTGGTGAAGTTGGAGCTTGTTCTTGTGATGCCTTGACGTAGATCATCTTCGGCATCGAACCGACGATCAAGCCCGCCCATTCTTCGATGATGCCAATGCTAGAGTCGTGAGTTCGATTTGGACAGCGGAGGGAGATCATCGTGGAGCTCACGAAGTGGTGGACCGGATCTACAAAGGTTGTAGTCACTTTCCCCTAGCATTTAATTCGATTACTTGCTTGCTTTGCCTAAATATCTAGTTAACGATCCGTTCTAGGTTTTCTCGGCACCGTAATTTTTAGAAATTTGCATGTTTGATCACTTGTAACACCTCACTAGGGTGCCTAGGAACCCTACAGTGGTATCAGAGCCTAGCTAGAGCCTTAGGCGAAGTCTAGACGGAATTTGAAATCCGAACAAACCCCGAAACCCTAATCCGACCCACTTTCTGGACATTTTTGAAATATCTGGATTTTTCTGAATTAAAAATTACTAAAAAATTCAGCAGGGAAAAATAAGAATTACGGTGCAAAATATTTTTGGTGAACAGTGAAGAGTGCGGCGGAACCGCGGCAGAAGCCTGGCTTCTGCGGCGGTTCCGCGGCATTTATGTGACGTCAGCCCTAAATAGATGCACAGTAATTCCTGATAAATTGTGCTGAGTTTTTTGGGAATTTTTAAAATTTATTCATGAGTTGAATTTTCTGGGGTGTTTTGGGGATTCGATTGTTCGATCGGATTATCAGATTTTGTCTATGTGGCTTTCCGGATATTTTACAATATGTTAAAAAGTTCGACCGGATATATATACCCAACTTTTCCCCTGTCGGGAAATTTCCAAGTGTTGGATTTTTCCGTAGTTTAACGACGTTCTAAGTAGTGCAAGTAACGCGATGGTCCCTCTAGAAGACAACAAACCTTAACTCGATTATGTGATCGTCTTGAACTGCCCTTTGAACCTTCGGGTTTGGGGCAGTACGGCGTGCCACATGTGAGGCGTTGGCTTGACCCTTCTACGGCTGGACCGTTGTTACTGAGGCACGAACTGAATGCTGTTAGACTTATTTCATGTGTTGAGCTGTTTCGGGAAAACTTGGGTGTTCGATTGTTCGATCGGAAAGTTTAACATTTTCTATTTATCCGGGATGTGATACAATAATTGGAATTCACAAGTAGTTATGAGATAACTGAATGAATGTTATAAACATAGCAGTTTAGTCTCACTTGATCGGTTGCCACGGAATTTTGATGTGATCAAAAGTCCGTAGCAATCACGTAGCGTACGCGGATACTCGCCGGGTAAACTTAATAGACAGCCTCACTCCATTGCCTCGACCAAGTGACTGTAGGAGAACCCCGTCGCCGAAAGCATCCGTTCGGGTGCTCGCGGTAGCGGTGTTCCGCCTTGGTGCACTTCGTCGACGGTTTCGGGGGTGCGGCCGTCTACTAAAGTTTGCGACGAGCATTCGATCAGAATGTCGGGAATCTTGTTGAATTGCCCGACTTGATATTGAAAAGTGTTTTCGATAATGAGACTAAAATGCATGGTTTATAATTGTTAGGCATGCGATGTCTAAAGAATTCATTTGGTCAGGCATGCGATGTCTGAGGTGGTTGTGGATTCCAACTGTTGTAGTTTTACACTTTCTTTTCTGTGACCGTAAGTGTAATATGTGATATCGCCGGTTTCGTTGCTATATGTCAACGACAATTAGGATGCGCATATTTACTTACGTTGATGACATGAGATGTTATGTGTTGCTGGATATGTTATATTGGATCGTCGTGTTTGAATAGCCGGGGGGTTTTTATGTGAGATGAGTGTTTTTCATTTTCATTCATGTAAAAACTTGTATGTAATATTCTTTTATTGGGGCACTTCCAGGTTGCGGATGTTGTCACCATTTGTATATTATTTACTTTTCTGCACTAGGATAGACCCAAGGAGGGGAGCACAAGTAACCGGGTTCTGGGGTCCAGAGGGAGACCATCTCGAGGAGTCGAGTCCGGGTCTCCTAACCCTAGAATTGGTAGGGTTGCTTGCCGCTCTCGTAGGGGTCTTGGGGTGTGGGATTGGCTATTCATCACGACCGTGGAATCCGTGTTTTATACTGGCTCGTATTGAAAACACGGACGTCCTAGTATATCCAATATTTCATATGTTTCTTCTGCTGTGATTTATCTGTGATCATGTGATGTTCTGTGACAGGTATTATATATAGTATATATGATATATTATATAGACGTTGCTTATGTTTTACACCCGCGCTAGCCCTGCCTCGCTCTGGCGTTAGTTACCTAACCTAACGGTGCAGACGGGACATCGAGGCGAATGCGGATGGCATAAGCGTACGTTATATTTATCTGTGATGATTAAGTGGACTTAAATGATGGGATATTCATTAATGAGATTAATGAAAGAAAATAAACCTAATTGATGTTGTGGAATCGAATTTCAAAATAAAACAGGTAGCTACAGTTCTTGCTTTGCATCGCGGTGTTCATTATAGAACATCCTGCACCTTATTCGATGAGGAAAGGACCGAGATCCCTTCACCGGGAGTGACTCCTTTAGCAATAACTGGCAGATGCTACAACCCTCGGTTTGTCTTTGATCGCTTCTATAGTTTCCGCTTTGCACAGTGATATATATGATATATCCCGCACCTCATTCGACGAGGAAAAGGCCGACGATCCCTTCACCGGGAGTGACCCCTTTAGCAAAACTAGAAAAGCCTCGAAAACATTCCATTTAAAAACCATTTGATTCCGCAACGAGATCAAGTTCAAAGCATTAAAGGTTTTCACAAAAACCAGCCGCAACCCTCCGTCATTTTAGGAAGTAGAGTACTTAGTATTCGTGCTGTGTTTGTTGACCATAGTCAAGGCACAGTGTACGGTAGCTAAGTGATGTCTTCCTACACCGCATATGATGCGATTAGTTAGGACAGTCGCGTGACTTTGTTGACCTTAGTTAAGGGTCATGTGGGTGGGTCTAATTAATCACAAAATGACGGGTAGAACTTGACTAGTACTTATGATTTGTTGACCATAGTTAAGGTCATAGGTGCTAGGGGTAAAAACCTTTATCGGGAGTTTCAAGTGTTGAAACTTGCAATGAGATTGCATACCTTCTATGTGATAGTTGGATCCCGATACCCACTGCGAGTAATTGTTACTCCTGGGAGAGTTTTGCACTTTACAATTAGCCGATCAAGTAGGTGTCTAGAAAGGTGTCAACGGGGTTACGCCTCTGGGAAAATGAGGTTTTCTGTAATTAGGTCCGTGCGAAAGCACGGGGAACCTCCCTCAAAGTACCGACACTGGCCTGGCTGAAAGATTGGCGAACTTGTAGAGTGTAATTAATCCCGGCTAGTCTTTCCTTTTAGGGTTTGAAGGAAGATTTGATAAAAACAGTGGGAGCCATCCTGATTAGATAAAATACATAACCAATCTAATCTTGCAAGAGCGCACGCAGAGTGTTTTCTTCTCTCTCTCTCCTGGTAGCGACTATATCACGCCTTAATCAAGATAATAATACGGAATTTTGACCGAACCCGCTTGTTATACTGAGCTGGGGAACGTTGGTCCCGCTCCAACTTATAATTGTTATAAGACAGAGCAGGAAATAGGGGAATACCAGATTTCCCGTGCCGCCCAAACGAAGAAAGTGCATGCTGATGCATCTCCTTCGGGTGTGTTCATTATAAAGAATTGTTTCTCAGTATCCTCTGCCTCCTGGGTATATGATACCGGATCAGGATCCCAGATATGTAATCTGTTACATAGGGCTACAAGAGGGTAGAAAAACTGAGAACAGGTGATAACTTTCATGAGGCAGAAAACGGGGCAAGTGTTGCAGCCAAGTCTGTTGGTCACTGTCACCCTGTATTACGAATACATTGATTCTGAACAAATGCTATTAGATACCGAACCTGATATACAAAATCATATCAGTCTCTTTATTAGTAAAGAAAGGATATAATTTTGTATTGATGGATAATGTTTTGAACATTTCCTATATCAAAAGTTGATCGGTTCAGGCACGCTATCTAAAAGCATTAACGTTCTAAATCAAACTACAGTTCCTAGTATACTGAACACACACAAGAGGAAGAGTTCAGAAATAAACAAATTCTTCTTGAGGCATTGTAGACTAGGTCATATCAATGCGACCCGACTGGCTGGAGTTACATTTAGATGTATATTTAAATCAGTTTGAATTTACATCTTGTGAAACTTGCCAGTCATGTCACAAAGATAATATGACCATAGCTCTGTTTATTGGAAACAGAAAAAGAGTTAAGAACTCTTAGGACTGATGCATGATGATGTATGTAAGGTCTCCTGTCTACACATGCCAGGACTGGTTCTTTATACTTCATTATATTCTCTGATAATCTCTCAAGATTCAGTCATACATTCCTGTTGAAACATAAGTCCGAACCTTTTGAGATATTCACAGAATATAAGTTAGAAGTAGAGAACCAAAATACGGGTATAAGTATTATGTCCTATGATAAGATCAGGGAGGAGAATACTTGTGCATAGAATTCCTGGACTATTCTAAAGGAGAATGAGATTCTCTCTCAGCATTACTCCTCCGTATACACCATAGCACGATGGTATATCGGGGCGGGGCAATCACACCCTATATGATAAGGTGTGCTCTATGATGAGTACTACTGAGTTACCTGTTTCCTTTTGGGGTTATGCACTTGAGAAGTTGCATACCTATTGAATTAGGTTTGAATCAAATCAGTGCCTACCACTCCATATGAGATATGGTATGGGAAGAACCCATCTCTTAAGTAAGTTAAGATTTGGGATTGTCCGGCCTATGTCAAAAACAAAATCCGGACAAGATCAAGGCAAGGTCAGTTCTGTAGAACTGGAAAGGTTCCAGCTATACGAAACTACAGCTGAAGATTTGACAGAACCAACGGATTCTATAGTCCCCGACGAACCTCAGCCTCTCCGCCGATCTGGTAGGGTTCCTCGCCTGCCTGAGAGATACCTCGGTTTCTCGATGACAGTGGGAGCGAGGATTGCATCATGAGATGATGACCCAACTAGATTCGAGCAGGCCATCAAGAGTAGGGACTCTGTAAGAATGGCTGGATGCTTAGTGGTCTGAGATGGAATCCATATACACCAACAAAGTATGGACTTTGGTTGCTATAACTGAAGGGTTAAATCCCCATCAGGAGCAAGTATATCTTGAGAAGATTGCTTGGTGTACATGGAAAGGTTAAGACTTTCAAAGCTAGACTTGTTAAAGGTTTTCGTCATCAACCAGGCACGGATAATGATGAAACCTTTTCCAGGGACTATGTTTAAATCCATCCAGATCCTACTTGCCACGGCTACATACCATGACTTACGATATCTGGTGGTTGGGTGCCATGACTACTTTTCTAAATATTGATTTAGAAGAGAACGTCTATAAGAACGCAGCCAGAGGGCCTCGTAGTCAGTGGGAGCAGCGGAAACGTGTGCAAGATGCTTTATAGGATAAAGCAGGCATCGCAGAGTTGGAACATCTGTTTTGATGGATTAGTCAAAGAAGTTGACATCATCAAAATGGTAGATGAACCTTATATAAACAAAAAGGTAGTAGGGAGTATGGTGACGATCCTCGTAGAGTACGTGGATGACATACTCTTGTTAGGGAAGGAGTTTCCTATGCTACACTCGATCAATCTCCGCTTATCACAAAGATTTTCCATATAGGATCAAAGTGATACCTACTAAATCCTAAGCTTTGGATCTATGAGATAGATCTAATTGAATGTTAGGATACTCACTAGTTGTAGTGAGATGGTATCAATCGATCCTGGGGAGAATCACTGGAAGTGTTCCAGGGTGATAAAGACGACTGAATGTCAGTCACAGGCACTGTCTTTACCCTCAGTAAAGGGACGGTATGTTGGAAGAGTTCCAAGCTCGATACCGTGGCAAACTAGACGATAAAGGCTGGTAACATCGCTATTAAAGATACTACCAAAGAGGAAGTTTGGGTGTACATTGGTTCATAAGATGAACTAGGTTCCTGCCATTGTATGACAATGGAAGCGTGGCTTCGACCCTGGAACCCTGGTCCCATCAGTGACCCAGACATATTCTGAGGCAGCATCACCTGATCATGGAGATAGTTGATCTCCAGGGTGATCGAGGTTAGGAGAGTAGACTCAGAGGAGAACACGGCGGATCCACTCACGAAGGCCTTTTCCCAATGAGAGACTTTATGGGATGGTTGAGTATGTGATACTGCAACCACTGCTACAGATGGCCCTAGTGCAAGTGGGAGATTGTTAGTTATATGTATGCCCTAGAGGCCATTACTGTACATTGGATGTATATTGTAGTGGATGCTGGGACATATATAGGTAGGACTTTCTTGCTCGACATGATAGTATGCTATCTGGTTGCTCTTTATCTTAACATGTATACTTTCTGTCTCTCTGATTACATGTTGATAAAGCCCTTAGGATGTTTACTCGACTTCCAGGACTATGATGCAGATCATACTAGTGGGGCCTGGGTAGTCAATGAGTACATCCTTCATTGTTCCTAGTCGTGGGAATATCGAGACGGGGCATCGATATTCCAGAGTAGACTAGCGCATATCTTCTCGACCCATGCGATGGGCGATGGATGATCCCATATCCATTGGTGTTTGACATCGAAGATGGTATGCGGGTGCTCAGTGGAGACTGGATACACTGAACGGACTCGCCGAGAACTCCCAGATGGTATTATACCTCACGTCAGATGGCAGTTCTCTGGTGACACTGGTACAGCTTAGTCTGTTGACCCGAGATCGTCATAGAGTCTTGTGTGTCTCTCACTGTGCTTTGATTTCCACCCTACCACGGCTCTACTGAGTTGTGCAAACAGGTGGTTTTTGGGTACAGTCCCGATTCACATGGAGGCAATGAGCGATAGGAGGGGATTCGTCTCTCCCGGTATTGGGGGTTGATGTTGTGCTATGCTCGACTGGCCATAACAGGAAATCCCTGGCCAGGGTTGCTGTGATATACTGGTAAGAGTTATCAGTAGTTTCACGAATGTTATGGACCTCAAGTCGGCATGACTTATCGAGCTATTGGGGTCTGACGTTTACCACCCGTAGGCGAGATATGCGACATATCAGACGAACAGACCGGACTGTACGGTAAGTGTTACTGGTTGGATTCACAGGAGTGTGAGCGGGCTTGCTCATCGATCTTCTGATCGCTCAATACCCGGGTGGCCGTTACGTTTAGCAGACCGCTTGCGGCTTGTGGGTGTTTGATATGATCATCATCTGCTGCCGGCGTATTGACGAGTCTTTAGAGTCCTACACAGAGGTTTCCTGGCTCAAGCGAAACGAAATAGGAGCGCATATGAGATATGTGCGGGACCGAGAATAATGCGTGTATGTGATACCGTATTTCATTCTCGCGATGAATGTGTCGAATGGTTGTATGCGATATAACCTAGTTATCGAATCAAGGATTTATTCGATAAGCCGATACATTGGATACTAGTCGGTTATATACGATATGACCGGATCGTTAAATCAAGTGTTGATTTAATGATTTAATGTATAATTATGTATCTGATATATTACTTTGCATTAACTAGTATTAGTTCACTTTGAATGGATTTTCTCACTTGAATTGTGCAAGTTGTATATGTGATATACTTTTGTGCATATGATTGTATCATGTTTGATGATGCATGCTTATTTGGTTAAGTGTAAAGAATTAAACTATGGTTAAGTTAATGATTAGGGTTTTGTTTACTTAATTACTTATTCATTTATCTTATTCATTTATTCATTTTGGAAATGAAAAGGATAAATGAATGGTTGCTTGTTTTGTTTTTAGTTGAACTTTCTTGAAGTTTTGACTTTGTCTCCATTCTTGTCTTATACTTAACCCTAACCATTTAACTAACCCAAGTTAATTCTCTACACTTAACTATAGTTGAAGTCATGATAAGTATTGATTTAATTATCTCATTTTTAATTAACTTATCATATCTTCTTCTTCTTCTTCATCTTCTTCAACATGAAGAAAGCTAGTGGCCATTAATGGCAACTAGTGAAATTGAGTGAGAAATCCAATTCTAAAGTCTACCCACTTCCTATTTCTTCATCCTCTACCTCTTGCCAAGTTGTATAGGGTATTTACTTCACAAGTTTTCAAAGCTTGGTGAAGTTGGAGCTTGTTCTTGTGATGCCTCGACGTAGATCATCTTCGGCATCGAACCGACGATCAAGCCCGCCCATTCTTCGATGATGCCAATGCTAGAGTCATGAGTTCGATTTGGACAGCGGAGGGAGATCATCGTGGAGCTCACAAAGTGGTGGACCGGATCTACAAAGGTTGTAGTCACTTTCCCCTAGCATTTAATTCGATTACTTGCTTGCTTTGCCTAAATATCTAGTTAACGATCCGTTCTAGGTTTTCTCGGCACCGTAATTTTTAGAAATTTGCATGTTTGATCACTTGTAAGACCTCACTAGGGTGCCTAGGAACCCTACATATACGTGGTCCCCTTCCTACTTGTCTTTCTATCCCACCAGCCAATGGGGATAATTTTGAAATCAAACCACACTTTATCAATCTTTTGCCTAAATTTCACGGTCTAGAATCTGAAGACGCATACGTTTTTATCACCAAATACGAAAACGTATGTGCTATGATGTGCACTTCACAACTTTCTGTGGATGCTATGCGTTTACGTTTTCTCCCGTTTACTTTGTGCGATTTAGCCGAAAAGTGGCTTTATAACACAACTGCACACTCTATTTCCAATTGGGATGAATTCGTTATAGCATTCCTTAAGAAATTTTATCCCAATCATAAAACCGCCTATGTTCGGAGCGAAATCAACCAGTTTACCCAACTTCTAATTGAACCATTTTGGAAATGCTTTGAACAGTTTAAGGATCTGCTTGTCCAATGTCCTCATCATGGAATCCATAAATGAGATCTGTGCCGAATTATAGATGAGGGCATTAATCCAACGACAAAAAAGATGCTTGAAACCATGTGTCAAGGCAATTTCATGTCTAAAGACGATGGTGAAGCTTGGAAATTCTTGGAAGATTATGCTGAAAACACTTTGCAATGGGGAAGCGTTAGACCACCATCATTTAGGGGAGGTATCTATCAGCTCGATGTTTCCATCGCAGTAAAATCCGAAATGGCAGTGATGCAAAAGAAACTCGAAGCTATGGAAAACAAATTTTTATTAGCCTCCCTAAACCAGGTAACGCTCTCTAAAACTGTGTGTGGATGCTTTTCCGATTCATCACATCTGACGGAAGAATGTCCTTTGAATTCTCCGTTTCAAGGTCAAGAACACACTAATGCTGCTTTTCAGTAACGACTTAGAAACGATCCTTATTCTTCCATATATAATCAAAGTTGGAGGAATCACCCCAATTTTGCTTGGAACCAACACCAAACTCAAACTCAAAATACGGTTCCAAACCAAAATAACTATCAAAGGGTTCCTTAACAGCAACCACCACAGAGTTAGCACCCCTTTCAACCACAAACTTTTCAAAATCCGGTCAACAATTCTGCACCTTATAATAATTCTTTCCAAACGGCTGGTACCGAAAACTCCTCTGCACTCGAACGAACCTTGGATTTGTTTGTGAAACATTCCATGCAAATGTCGGCTGATATAAAGTCTTCTATCTAAACAATAACGAAGGACTTTTCCCCCCATGGTGAGAGTATAAAATCGATAGAAGCATAAATTGCACAATTAAATGCTGCGATGAGTGCTAGAAAGAAAGGGAAACTTCCGTCTCAAGCCTTACCAAATCCTGGGCACTCACAACATCATAATGTGAATGCTATTACCACGTTGAGATCAGGAAGAGTGCTGAACAACCAAGTCGGTGAACAGGTTGATAATGGGGAATCAATCAATGATACCCCGGCTTCCACTTCTAACCCTATTTCGTCTAATCTACCATCTTCTTCCGAGCCTATTCTCCGTTTTCCCCTAGGCTCGAACCCTCCGCCCATCTCCTTGAGTCAACTTAACACGATCCCCACTCCAATTCTGGGATCCGTTCCACCCCCTCGATCTTCTCCAATATTGGACCCAACTCTTATTGATAAAACTCCTTATCCAAATAGGTTAAGGGGAAACAAACCAAGTCCACAAATGGAGAAGATTATGGAAATGTTTAAACAGGTTAACATAAATATCCCTCTCATAGATACTATACAACAAGTTCTGGCTTATGCGAAAATACTTAAGGACTTGTGCACTAGGAAGAGAAAAACTCAAGTGCCGAAAAAGATGTTCATGACGAGTAATGTAAGCATAGCTTTTACCCAGCAGTTACCTAAGAAACGTAAGGACCCCGGCTATCCTACAATCTCTATTTCTATTGGGGGTAAAAATATCAATCGTGCTCTGCTCGACCTTGGCGCTATTGTTAACTTGCTTCTTTACTCTTGTTCCCTGCCGAAACATGGAGACGCGACCGCGTAGGTCCGTCTTGCCTGAATTTCGAGGGCAGATGCTAATTGGTGCTATCCGTCCACCTCTCCGAAGATGCTAAGTTGATTTATGATACCGTATATTGAAGTTTTAAACGGATGCGGACGATGTAGCATACTTCGTCAGATTCCCCCTCATTTGAGGTGTTTTTAATTTTGGGGACGCTCTTCCCTACAGGCGCAAGCCCCTGCAGTTAATTATGTTACCGCATCGCGGTAACCACTTTCTCCTTCTTCAGATGGTCACTTTGTGTCGTGTGTGTTTGTTTTGTTTTTTTGGTTGCCCGTGGATTATATACGGAGACTAATTTATGTTGTCGCCCGAAGGGCGTGGATTAGTCCAAATCCGTATTTTCTTAGATTTGGGTTTGGAGTTAGGTTTAAGGATACGTTAGTCTCAATTGAGACTAAGATCAACTTAAACGTTAGTTAATGATACGTTAGTCTAATTTTAGACTAAGATCAACTTAACGGGATTATTTAGATCCAACAAGAGAGCATTTGGCCTCTGTTGTTTAGTTTAGGAACATTGCGGTCGATTACCAGTTTAAGGACATGGTGGTCCACAGTTAGTTTAAGGACATTACGGTCTATGGGTATAAGGACCCCACAGTCCGAGGTTAAGGACATCATAGTCCATGGGTTTAAGGACCCCACAATTCGAGATTAAGGACATCATAGTCCGTGAGTTTAAGGACCCCACAGTCCAAGGTTAAGAATATCATAGTCCATGGGTTTAAAGACCCCACAGTCCAGTTTAAAGACGTCGTAGTCTATGAAATGTATGGTTGTCGGGACCCGTCACCTCTCTAAAGACGTTGAAGGATTATAATGACATATATCAGAGGGGTTCAGAGATGTACCCTTGAACCAATTTTGGTTGAAAGATCTGTAGTCCAATTTAGGGCTAAGATCTGTTAAAAGATTTATGAGCATATGGGCTCAATTAATTTGAATTGATGACTTATGGCCAATCTCGGGCTAAGTCCAATCAAGTTAAAATGTTTAACATTTATTTTGGGCTGTTGAGCCTTTATTTGGGCTTGTCCCTGACAGTGTTTTTGTCTTTTACTGAATACTGAGCATTGCTCATAGCCTTGGGCTTATTACAGAACAATTTATGTTCTATCAGCGCAACACGTGGTGCGCTTGGCGTTTTGCGCCAGTCAAAGAGCGCAGTGCGCTTCTGCCAAGTAGCACATACGTGAGAGACACGTGTTGCGGTTGGCGCTAAGTGCCGGATGATGGGCGCATTGCGCCGGTTTATGAACGTATTGCGCTATTAATTTAGTGGCACACACGTGAGGGACACGTGTCGCGTTTGGCGCTGAGTACCGGTCAATAAGCGCGGTGCGCTATATTTGGAGCGCTAAGGATCTGCAGCGCTTTGCGCTAGTCTTTGAGCGCTGAGGTGCTTCTGTTAAGTAGCGCACACGTGAGGAGCACGTGGCGCGCTTGGCGCTGTGCGCCAGTCTTGAGTGCAGAGTGCTATCTTATGAGCGCAAGCACTAATTGATCAACTTTTTGATCCCAATAGAGACTTTTTCTCAAGATTCTAAGAACAAAAGTTCTTATTTTTATAGGAGATACTTCAATCTCTTGTATTGATGAAAGGCTTTGCCTTTATGGATCTATGATTCTTAAGAGAATTGAATTATTCTTTCCCCCTCTCTGTTTATAATGAGATGTTCATGATCTCTTTTTGTAAAAGACAATTTGTCTTATAGATTTATGATCTGTGAGAAGAGTTATGTTCTTCTTTTTATTTTATGATAAGATCTTTTTATCTCTTTGTAAAAGACCTTGGTCTTATAGATCTATGATCTTAAAAAAAAGTAAATTCTTCTTTTATATGAGATAATTTCATCTCTTTGTTCTTTTTTCTTTTTACCTTGAAGAAAGTTTTCTTCTTCTCAGAGCTTGCTCTTGTCTTTGAATTTCTCAAAGTTTATGGGGAGGTTTCTCTGTATGAGACTTGAAGTCTTGGGGCCTTTATATAGGGCAAGCTGATCAGTTCAATCAGTTAAGCAGATCTTTTCTCCAATTGATTTGGGAAATTTCCCCTCGTTGGATCTTTGATCCAAGAGCTTCTGGTTTACAGAAGGCAATCTTCTTGTTTTTTAACAAAGATTGGGAAATCTTTCCATACAGAATTTATTCTGTGTTTTGGTGATTTTAATTACCATTGGATCATTGATCCAACGGTGCTCTGATTTACAGAGAACAATCTTGTTATTTGGACAGATTTTGAAGAATCTTTCTTTAACAGAATTTAATTCTGTTTAATTAATGGTTTATCATTATTATTGGATCTTTGACGGTGTGGAGCTTTTAGTTCTGGCGCTGGCGCACCCGTGCTTTGCACGTGGTGAGCTGCTTAGGGTGCAGCGCACTTAGCGCTAGCGCATCCGTGCTATGCACGTGGTGCGCTTCTTAGAGCGCAGCGCACCCAGCGCTAGCGCACACGTGGTGCGCTGCTTAGAGTGCAGCGCACCCAGCGCTAGCGCACACGTGCTTTGCACGTGGCGCGCTGCTTAGAGCGCAGCGCACCCAGTGCCAGGGCACTCGTGCTTTGCACGTGGTGCGCTGCTTAGGGCGCGGCGCACTTGGCGCTGCACACTTGGCGCTGCATTTGCACGTGGTGCGTTGCTTAGGGCGCGGCGCACTTGGCGCTGCATCTGAAGCGTTGCTTCATTTCAAAATTTGAATTTTGAATAGAGCTTTGCTCTGATTGGGGGAAATAAATGCCCCCCACCGTTGTGCTCACGTGGCCCACATGTGAGTGCGGCGGTGGCAGCATCTGCGCCCTTGGATCAACTCAGAAGTTGAAAAGGCATCTCAGTGCCTATAAATAGGACCCTTGGCCCTTAGGATGATTTCTGTTCATCTTCTTCCTTATGAGAATTATTATTCTCCTTTGGAGCATTCCTCTCTTCTTTAAGAAATCTCTTAAGAATCAAAACTCTATCAAATCTTTTTTTTCCTGGTAAGATTCGAATTCGTTATCAGAGCTTTGCTCTATTTGGATCATGGATCCGAAAAAGAAAACCTTTTCAGGGTTTCTTGATGGATCGTTTCATCTTCTCTACAGAGCATTGCTCTTTAGCATTTTCGGGGAATTTTATTTCCCTATTAATTATGGCAGTTTTCATTTCTTCTGAAGAGCATTGCTCTCAAGGGAGATTTACTCCTTGGCTTGAGAGGCTTAAATGGAATTTTTTCGAGGGTTTTCTTCCTTAATCGCACAAATTTGAATTTGTTTGTCGCCAGACAGAACTTGTCTTCCCGAGAACTTGTTTAAATCCCAATGTCTGATTTTCTTCATTACTAATCTTTCAATGATGTTTCTTTTCAGGCACTATGGCTGTTCAGTTATATGATCTCAATGAGATTATCTCTTATGGAGACATCCACTCACTCGCCCGTTCCCAAGACTAAGAATTCACAAACGCCCAGTGCGCTGAAATTATAGGTTGCTTTGATGCATACAATGGTCAATTGCTTCCTCGTCGTTCCTCTCTCTTGAAGCTTATTGTGGGAGCGATCTGGGGAGCACTTCCTCTATTCTATGCTGGCATGCCGCTTAAAGCATTGGACGATGCTGAAGCTAAGGTGCATTCGGTGTATCTGATGGGCTTAGTCTCAAAGAAAAGGCGAGACCACCTCGTTGATATCCTACATTGAGCTTTTCAACAAGCGGCGATACTCGCTGCCTATCGAAGGGTGGAGGACATCGGTGGGGATCCTGACGCTTGTGATCGTGAGAGGATGCACACGAAGATGGTCCGAGAGGCCCGAAATTTTTTGGATGGCCTTACTTTTGAATTTCTCAATCCATGTCCTGGATTTGATGTCCTTCCTTTGTAAACATTTTTAATGGCGTTTTGTTTACCGCTTTCACCCATGTAAGAATTTTCTGAAGTATGAATGCCAAGTTTTTCCATTTCCATGTGTTTATCTTATGCTTTCTTATTTTTTCTGTGTTGCCGGCATGTTACCTTAGTAAGCGTAGCCTGTAGATGATAGAGAACATTATGTCTTGAACTCTTCGAGAGATAGCGATGACTTAGGAAGTAGGTTAAGATCTGCTGCCTAAGGCTTTTCAACTGCATGAGCCGTGAGGGTCTCATAAAGACTTTTCTCCCTACGAGTTGTGAGGATCTCGTAGGTGTATTTTCTCCTTAAGAATCATGAGGATTCCTAAGTACGTTTTCTCATGGGAGTCGTAAGGATCTCACAAGAGAGTTTTCTTCCTTACGGGTCGAGAGGACCCGTAAGTGATTGATGGGGTTGACATTATCCGCATTTCACGGAGTCAGGAGTTGTTCTGGGCGTTTCCCACAGGGTCAAGATTGACTTTAGCCGTGTTCCACGGGACCAAGATTTGCTCTGGACGCTTCCCACGGGGTCAGGATTGACATAAGTCGTGTTCCTCAAGGACCAGGATCCACTCTGGACGCTTCCCACGGGGTCAAGATTGACATAGGCCGTGTTCCACTAGACCAAGATTTGCTCTGGATGCTTCCCACGGGGTCAGGATTGACATAGGCCATGTTCCGCAAGGACCAGGTTCCGCTCTGGACGCTTCCCACGGGGTCAGGATTGACATAGGCCGTGTTCCGCAAGGACTAGGATCCGCTCTGGACGCTTCCTACGGGGTCAAGATTGACATAGGCCGTGTTCCACTAGACTAGGATTTGCTCTGGATGCTTCCCACGGGGTCAGGATTGATATAGGCCGTGTTCCGCAAGGACCAGGTTCCGCTCTGGATGCTTCCCACGGGGTCAGGATTGACATAGGCTGTGTTCCACTAGACCAGGATTTGCTCTGGATGCTTCCCACGGGGTCAGGATTGACATAGCCGTGTTCCATAAGGACCAGAATCCGCTCTGGACGCTTCCCACGGGGTCAAGGTTGACATAGGCCGTGTTCCACTAGACCAGGATTTGCTCTGGATTCTTCCCACGGGGTCAGGATTGACATAGGCCGTATTCCGCAAGGACCAGGTTCCGCTCTGGACGCTTCCCACGGGGTCAGGATTGACATAGCCGTATTCCGCAAAGAGCAAGATTTGCTCTGGATGCTTCCCACGGGGTCAGGATTGACATAAGCCGTGTTCCGCAAGGACCAGGTTCCGCTCTGGACGCTTCCCACGGGGTCAGGATTGATATAGGCCGTGTTCCACTAGACCAGAATTTGCTCTGGATGCTTCCCACGGGGTCAGGATTGACATAGCTGTGTTCCGCAAGGACTAGGATCCACTCTGGACGCTTCCCACGGGGTCAAGGTTGACATAGGCCATGTTCCACTAGACCAGGATTTGCTCTGGATGTTTCCCACGGGGTCAGGATTGACATAGGCCGTGTTCCGAAAGGACCAGGTTCCACTCTGGACACTTCCCACGGGGTCAGGATTGATATAGCTGTATTCTGCAAGGACCAGGATTTGCTCTAGATCCTTCCTACGGGGTCAGGATTGACATAAGCCATGTTCCGCAAGGACCGGGTTCCGCTCTGGACGCTTCCCACGGGGTCAGGATTGACATAAGCCGTGTTCTACTAGACCAGGATTTGCTCTGGATGCTTCCCACAGGGTCAGGATTGACATAGCCGTGTTCCACAAGTACCAGGAAGGGTTGACTTTATCTGCATTTCACGGAGTCGGGGATTGACTCTCGGTTGTCTGTGCACCGCCTAGTCATGGAACTGGGAGTTTCCGTGATTCCGCTTTGCTTGATGTTGCGTCTGCTGAAATGAGACGAATGTTGAGATGATCTCCAGGCTGTCTGTGAACCGTTGAGACTTGGCTCTCTTTCGGATGGAGCCTGGGGGGAAGGTGTGCTTCCCTCTTTTTTTGTGCCCCTGGATTGTATACAGGGATCGATATGATCTCATCTGTAGGGCAAAAGGTTTCATTTTATATATTTTTCTTTCCGCGATGCTCTATCATTTCAGCTTTTATATCGTGAAAGTCGTGATTGCCCAATCATTTCGGCTATTTCTCGCGGTGCCCAATCATTTCGGCTATTTGTTTTTATTTACTCGCTACTTTTTATTGCGAGTTGCCCAATCATTTCGGCTATTTTGTATGCATACATTTTTACTTGCTGATTTTGTTGCAAGTTGCCCCATCATTTCGGCTATTTCGTATGCATTTGTGGCTCGCTGGCTTTTCACTGCGAATTTAGGATTTGACACCGATTTTGGCATCAGCATCGCTACAACTGGGATATTGCCAGGAGCAAATCATCATTTGCCTCTGTCGATGTCGAACAAAGGTGGCTTAGTGAACAGGGTTAGGATCCTGTCGACTAAGGCTTTGACTTCATGAGCCGTAAGGGTCTCATAAAGGTATTTCTCCCTACGAGTCATGAGGATCTCGTAGGTGCGTTTTCTTCTTAGGAATCGTGAGGATTCCTAAGTGTATGGTCTCTTATAATTCGTAAGGATCTTACAAGAGTGCTTTCTCCTTATAAGTCGAGAGGACTTACAAGGGCTGTTCACTGTGCAAACATATCCCTAGTCACGGATGGGACTTTGTTAGGGAAATGTTTATTCGCGCCCGTGGATTGTATACAAGGGCCAATATTGAACCGCTTGTAGGGCAAAAATGGGAGTATGGCTGCTTAAGAACAGGTTCAGATTCTTGTAGCTTAAGGCTTTTAAATCCTATGAGCCGTGAGGGTCTCAAAGGGGAATTCTCCTTACGAGTCATGAGGATCTCGTAAGTGTAATTTCTCTTTAGGAATCGTGGGGATCCCTAAGTGTGTTGCTCCCTTATGAGTCGTAATGATCTCACGCAGGTGGTTTCTCCTTACAGGGTCGAGAGGACCTTGCAAGTGTCTTTTAACGAGGTTGCGCCCTTTCGGGGTTTTCATAAAACTCGCCGGCAGTCCTGGTTTTTACTCACGGAGCCCTTTCGGGTTTTCATCCGTGCCTATTTTGCTTATGGACATACCGTTTTCTTCTTCTTTTTATATATTATTTTTTTTGTGTCAGCCTTGGGATGCTGCGGTTCGTAGTAATTTATCGACGTCTCGGTCAACAGCCAGTTTTAGGACATAGTGGTCCGTCATTAGTTTAAGAACGTTTTAGTCCGTAGCCGGTTACTACTTATAGAGTCTGGGCTTAGGAAGATAGCGAGCGGACATAGGCATCGTCATCTATCGTTGACCTAGGCAGTGACTCATCAGGCGTAGTATTTTTTCAGGAAGCGACCGTTTATTGGCCTGAAAGGTCTTTCACCATGCATGTCCAAGAGTAGATAGGCATCACTCTGGTAAACTTTGTCTATGATATATGGGCCTTCATAATTCGGCTCGAATTTCTCCCGCTTGGCACGATTGGGAATCATAGGTCTCTTGACCACTAGCACGAGTTCGCCTTGACGGAATGTTCTCGGCCTAGTCAATCTTTCATATGAGCGCGTCATCTTTGCTTTATAAGCCTCCAGATTTTGTTGCGCCATGAGCCGGGTTTCATCAAGGGCGTCGAGCTCCTCAAACCGAAAGTGAGCATTTTCTTCGTCTGTTAGCTCGTAGTGAACGACCACTCGTAGAGAGGGTAACTATATCTCGAGAGGGAGTACCGCTTCTGTGTCGAATACCAATGCATATGGTGTTGTGTTCATGGCTGTTTTGAACGTAGTTCGATACGGCCAGAGAGCTTCATGCAGTCTCTCATGCCAGTCCCTCTTATTTCGAGACACCGTCTTTTTCACGATCTTCGTCAAGGTCTTGTTGAAAGCCTCAGCTAGACCGTTAGCTCGGGGATTATAGACCGAAGAATATCTCCAGTCTATGTTATGCTGTTGTGCGAAGCGGCTGATCATATGGCTTCTATAGGCAGGCCCGTTATCGGAGATAATCCGTCGCGGCATTCCGAACTGGTAAATGACGTGTGTCTTGAAGAAATGGAGGATATTCTCCCTCTTCACTTATCTTAGTGGTACTGCTTCTGCCCACTTAGAGAAGTAATCGGTTGCTGCCAGTATGAACCGATGTCCTCTGGACGATGCTGGTTCGATTGGTCCGATTATGTCAGTTCCCCACATTTCGAATGGCCAGCTAGCCACCGTTGGATGTAGCGGATTTGGATGCTGGTGGATAAAGTTCCAGTGAATCTGGCACAAGTGGCACTGCTTCGCATATTTTAGGCAGTCTTGAATCATCGTGGGCCAATAGTAGCCCATCCTTTTGATCTTTAGTTTCATCTTTGGCCCGGCTTGGTGAGAACCGCAGAGTCCGTTGTGGGTTTCTTGGACGACTCTCCTTGCTTCTTCAGGTCCCAAGCATCTTAGCCACAGAGAATCAAATGATCTCTTATACAGAGTATCATTAACGAAGGCGAAAGATAGAGCTCGTTTCATGAGCTGATGTCTTGAGGACGCATTTTCAGGTGTTCGACGGGATTTGAAGTAGCCTATAAAGACTTCTCTCTAATCCATAACCTTTTCCTGGTCTTTTATTTGTAAAGTCGTTTGCTCGGTCGTTCCCTTTTCTTCGGAAGATTCCGGAGATATTTTTGCCAGTGCAAGAACCCGACGGCTTTATACCATGATCCTTACATCATCGAGGTTTTCGTCAGCCAGTTCTTTAGCGAGTTTGGCTAACGCATCCGCTTTGCTATTTTCCGCTCGCGGTATGCTTTCCAGGGCATAGGCAGGGATTTGAGTCAGCAGTTGCTGCACTCTCTTGCCGTACTTCACCAACTCTGGTTTGCACGTTTGATAGTCACTGTTTACTTGGCTAACGATCAGCTGGGAGTCTCCGTATATAAGGAGATTCTCAATTCCCATGTCGACGACAATCTCAAGACCTGCTATCAAAGCTTTGTATTCGGCTTCATTGTTCGTCCTCGGCTCTGTTAAGAAGAAGGCAAAGCGCATTATCCCTCCTTATGGAGTCACAAAGATAAGGCCCACCCCGGATTTGATTATGAGGGTGCTTTGTTTGCGCTTCTTCATGGAAGATGCTCCATCGAAGTAGAGTTCCCATTGGGTATAATTCTCTCTTCTCTCCCCGTCGATCGTGTCAAACGCGTACTCATCGGGCAGTTCGTAGTTCAAAGGAGAATTGGTAGGTATTGGATGCTCAGCAAGGAAGTCGGCGATGGCCTGGCCTTTCACTGCCTTGAGGGGTCGATAAGTTATCGAGAACTCCATCAAGAGCAGGGCCCATTTAGTGAGTCGTCCCGTTAATATAGCCTTTGATATCAAATATTTGAGAGGATCCATGTTCGATAAGAGATGGACCTTATGTGCCAATGCGTAGTGTTTGAGCTTCGTTATCGCGAAGATCAACGCCAGGCAGTGTTTTTTGATGGGAGAATAATTGATTTCTGCCCCAGTAGAACTCAACTCAAATAGTAGAGGGCTCTCTCCTTCCCTTGGTCGTTCTCTTGTGCCCACAGCGCGCCTAAGGAACCTTCGAGGGCTGTTGTATACAGGATGAGGGGCTTTCCCTTGACTGGGGCGGTCAGCACCGGCGGATTCTGCAGGTATTTCTTAATTTCATCCAGTGCGCTTTGGCATTTGCAATCCCAGACGAACGGAGTTCCCTTCTTTATTAGGTGACTGTAAGGACGGCACTTGCGGGAAAGATTGGCTATGAATCGCCGGATATACGCGAGCTTTCCTTGGAGAGACCGCATTTGCTTGAGAGTGCTTGGCGGAGGCATTTCCATGATCGCCTTGATCTTCGACGGGTCTTATCTCGATGCCTCGATGTCGTACGATGAACCCTAGGAATTTGTCCGAGGAAACTCCGAACGCGCATTTGAGAGGGTTCATCTTCAAGTTGTATTTCCGAAGGCGCTGAAACACGATCATCAGATGTTCCCAATGCTCCTCATGCGATTTGCTTTTTACCACGAGGTCATCGATATAGCATTCGACGATTTCATGTATGAGGTCATCTAAAATCTTCGTCATGGCCCTCTGATAGGTGGCACCGGCGTTCTTGAGACCAAAAGACATCACCTTGTAGCAGAATATGCCCAAAGGGGTCCGAAAAGCGGTATGCTTCTGGTCCTCGGGATGCATCTTTATCTGATTGTATCCTGATGAGCCGTCCATGAAGGAGAAAACTTCGTGAGTGGACGTATTATCTATCATCAGATCAGTGACCGGTACTGGAAAGTCGTCCTTCGGGCAAGCTTTGTTGAGATCCCAAAAGTCCACGCATATGTACACCGTCCCATTTTTCTTCATCACTGGGACGATGTTGGTGATCCAATCAGGATATTGAACCTCTTGGATGAAGCTGGAGTCGATTAGCTTCTTGACTTCGGTGTTGATGCTCATCTCAAGCTCGAGCAGCATTCTTTTCGGTGCTTGTTTGATCGGCTTGACATCTAGAGAAATCGCCAATTTGTGCACAACAATCTCTGGATCTAATCCAGGCATCTCAGAATAGTTCCATGCGAAGCAATCTTTAAATTGCATAAGCACGTCTTTGAGCATAGCCACCCTTTCTTCAGACAACAGCTCACTGACGAACGTCGGCCGTGGGTCGTTTGCCGTTCCCAAGTCGATTCTTCTGAGATCATCTGCAGTAGTATGCATCCCATCTTCCAACTCTTTTGGCGCCGGCGGAAACTCTGAGATCACCTCGTCATTATCATTTTCGAAGCACTAGGGGAGATCAGCCATATCTTCGCATACTCCTTCTCCTGACATCATTATCACGTGACAGGTACGATATCGCTTCCAAGACTGATCTGGTTCTACTCTCGTGGCTTTGGGTTCATGCTTCTGCTGCAGGGTTACCCTCCAACTGTTGGATAGAGCGAACCTACCTTGCTGATACTGGTCTTCTATCCAGTTTTTGAATGTGAAGCAGTCTTCGAGAGGCTGTCCTACCGCTTGGTGATAGGAGCAATAGTCCGGGTGAGAGACCTCGCCTGCTTGCTCGGGGTGTTTGGACTCCGAGAGGGTAATCATCTGATGTTTTATGGTAAGATCGAGTATCTTCCTTGTCTTGTCTTGGGAAAAAGAATAAGCTCGACCTATCTTCTTTGTAAGAGACGAATCCTGGTTGCTCGATTCTCGATCGCATGGCTTCTTGGTCCCGCTTTTTTGTTTTCGAACGCTTTTTCCGTAGTCTTTTGTATGACGGGTTGACGAGGAAGAGCATTTTCATTTTTCGTAGTCTGCTGAAGGAGGTGTTGCGTTCTGGCTTTCTCGTAGATGGCCATTTCGCGATTATGGTCGTCTCGAACCTTTTGACCCGCTTCCTTTATAAGCTTGTCCATTTGTTCTTCGAACGATGGGCTTGGCATTTTCACGATGGGAGCTCGTTTTGGCAGGGTTAATATCTTCCCACAAAGCATCTCCTTCTTCATCAAAGTCATGTATGACGTAGCAGCCGCGGAATCGCTCTCGTTTCTTGGATTGAACATATCTAAGCCCGATCGTTTCCATCCTCCCGTTGGGCAACTTTCGTAGCGTTCCGGGGACGCTCCAGATCCTGTTATAGAACTGGGCTTGTCGAGCAGTCTGCTTAAGGGGTACACCTTGGCGCCTCAACAGTCTTTTTAATCCGTCTGTGTAGTATCTGGGCAAACGGATGAGCTGGAGCCTGTCAAGTGTAGAGTCCGCACCATGCCAAATTTCTTTCTCCACTTTGGTTTTCCCGGATCGGTAGAATAGGATCACCTTCTCACCTTTTCGCCTGGGAGGAACGTAGAATGTCTGCAGCTCCTGCACATTATAGGTATTAAGTGCGTCGAGCTCTTTATAATGCTCTTGCGGAACCATGGCAACTTGCAAGCTTTGATCCTCATCAGCGAAGGCTTGTATCGATGGCCGAGCAGAGAATACAGCGTTGACCTCATCTTCCGAGTCGCTGCCGAAGATCAACATAGAGATAGACGGTCCCGGCTTGTTGCATTGGGGTGGACCTGAATAAACTATTTCTTTTTCCTCCTCGGTATCACTCCCGAAGACCGGAATAGTGGTGATAGCTTTGTTCTTGTCCTCCGGTTTGCGACATCTTTATGTGTCTTCGAAATCTGGTAGGAAGTACTTGGCATCCTCATATTTGCGGACTTCGTTCACGGAGAATGGGTTTAGTTCCCCTGTCACAGTGTACTCGAGACCATCTTTGAAGTACTTCATACACTGATATTGTGTAGAAGGGATAATGTTGTACTCGTGTAACCAAGAGCGGCCGAGCAAAGCGTTATAGCAGGTCTTAGCGTCAATGACGTGAAACTTGATGTCAGTGACTAGCAGCCCAAAGTGCAACGTCAGTATCACATACCCGAGCGTCCGTGATGACTGGGAGTTAAACCCTGAGATGGTGATTTTATCACGAGCGAGATGTTGCACGCTCATACAGATTTCCTTCAACACTTTTACATTGAGGAGGTTAACGGAATACCCATTATCAACCAGGATTTTGCCTATCTTGATATCATGACAGTATCCGGAGACATAAAGGGGACGATTATGCTCACACGTCCCAAGGAGGAGGTCTTCATCGCCGAAGGTGATATCGGCCGTGTGTACTTCTTCCAACTCGTCCTTCATCTTTTCTTCGGCGAGGAAAGCTTGGAATTGTTCGGGCTCTTGTAACGCCCTGATCAGAGAATCTCTCGCCTCTTTTGATAATAAGAGTACATCGAGAATGCTTAGCTGCGAAGGTAGCTTCCTCAAGTGTGCCAGAACGTTGTAGTCCACCTTACTTTTCTTTGGTGGGTCCTTGGATGTCAGCTTTTCGACGACTCAATCATCGAGGGCGATGTCCTTAGGGACTTTTTCTTTCCTCTTATCTTTTTTGTTCAAGCCCTTGTTTGCAGGTCCGAGATTCTTTTCCAGTATCGTGCGGTTGCGCAGCTGAATGTTCTCGCAGGTCTTCATTTCTTCCGTTTCAGATGTGGGTTCTTTGAAGAGAGGGCCAAGGGCTATTTCTTCATCAGAATCGCTCCCGAAGGTGAGAACTTGCGATCCCTTGCTATCAACCATGTGATAATTGCTGGTAGTTCTTTTACGCTCCTCGGTCGTATTTCTTTGCTCCCGACGATTTTTGCGTTTCATCCGCTTGAAATATTTTCGGTGAGCAACATATCCCTGCCACCAGTTTTTAAAAGCGTTGCATTTTTCGGTGGGGTGTGCAACTTTTCGATGATATAAGCAGTAGTTAGGATGTATATCCGCTTCATCAGGAGTGTTTCCTTCAGAGGGTGGCAGCTTCATTCCCATCGATATGGCTTTGGCGAACCTTTTCCTCGTCTTGAACCTGCTTTTATTTGCGGCGGATGTACTTTGATCTGGTGAGAGTGTTTCGACCCTTTCGTCCAGTCGCCGGCATTTGGCCTTTACAAATATGGCCATCTCGCGCTCCCGATCAGCTTTGCTTTTCAAAAGAGCTTCGTTTAGGAATGCATCAATCATTTCGTCTGATGGTCCTGGAAGTTCAGGCTAAGGATCTGCCCCCAGTTTCTCTGCGTAAGGAGCTTCTTCATCGTTTATCGACGAGTGAGAGATCATATGGAAGCTTGCCACATAATCTTCAGGCTCATCCGACGAGTCTCCATTGTCATCATCTCCGTCCTCAAGGACGTGGCTGAGAAATTCTTGGAGTGTGACTGGGGTCCGCGCCTTCTGGTTATATTCTTCCAGCGCGTCGATATATTTTTGTAGGTCCGTGTGCTCGTCACTAAGCTTCACGGGATTTTTGGTCTTCTTCTTCGAAGACTTTGACGGCTGGGTGTGGGTGTTTTGACCATCACCACTAATCTTTGGAGTTGGGCGCGGTTTCAGCATTCTCTCGATGATCTCGGATTCCAGCGGACTTCTCCATTTGATCGCCGGGCATGTTTGGAGATCCTTCAGCATTCTTTTCGTCTTGGCTGAAAGAACGACCTCCTATGGGGCTTCTTCTATAAAAGAGCATGATGCCCCCGGTGTGTCCGTCTTTTTGAGAGCGTGCGGCTGCGGCGGGCTTACTTTCCAATTCTCGGACAAGGCGAACTTGCCCTGTTGGTATTGGTCTTCGATCCAGCCTTTAAAGACGAAGCAATCTTCAATTGGATGGCTTACCGCTTGATGGTAGAGGCAATAATTAGGACTATTAGCCTCACCGAGTTGCAATGGGCATTTTGGATTCAGCAAATTAATGAGCCTGTTGCGCACAACTAGCTTAAACAATCTCCTTGTTTTGTCCCGGGGAAACGAATAAGGGCGCTTTATTTTCTCATTATAGTATCGCCGTCTTTCGTCTAGTCGATCCGTTAATTTTGGACCGCTAGACAGCTGTTGAGTATTGGCGACGAAGGTCGCTTTCCCTTTCTCTTTTTCATTCCACGGATCCGGCTTCGAAGAGGAAGGCCTGTGGCCCATCTGGTCCATTTGGGCCAGCTTATCAATCAAGGACTGGAAAGTGGTCGGCTTGAAAAACATCATGAATTGGGAGATAGTCGCTTGAGGGTCAAGAGTGCCCACGAACATGCCCACTGCAGGCGCTTCCTCGATGCGCTGCTCGCACTTTGACCATAGATTCCGGCATCGTATTGCGTATTGCACCCACGTTTCACCTGGCTTTACCCTGGCGTTAATCAATGCTGTGATCGGGGTGCATTCGCTAGCACTTGAGAAACGCAGGGTAAACAGCAGCTCCATCTTTGCAAATGTCTTGACAGAGTCGTTCGGAAGTTTAGAGTACCATTCGAACGCTGTCTCCGACAAGCTGCCGACGAACTGGCGAAGTAGCAGTTTATCGTCACCTCTAGTGTTGCCACATAGAGCCCTGAACTGGGCGACATGCTGGTGCGGATTTCCCGTCCCCTTATATACATGGAATTTAGGGATCGTATATCCCGGCGGGTACCTTATTTGGTCATACCATCCCGGATAGGATTGTCCGGTCTTAACGATCCGCCCAGCCGCTTCATTTGCTTGGTGAACTCGTATTTGCTGAGCAATGTAATCATCCAGAGCGGCCTTGGAGATGGTCTCTTCCTTGGCTGCTGAAAGAGCCGGAGGAGGGTTCGATGTCTCCCCTATGTCGTCTTCAATGATAATCAGGGGGTCTTCAGCTGAAGGTTCCGGCTGTAATATCATCTCGGCCATGTCTTGAAACGAAAGAGCCATTCGTTTTATGTTAGCCGCCTGTTCCGCGGCCTCTTTTTCTTTTCTCTTGAGCATTCTTCAAAGGAATTCAGCATCAGTTTCTTATTCCTGACGCTGCTATGAGGTCTCCGGACTTTCTTTCGGCCCGGTGAGTACGGCCATTGCAGTCAGCATCTCCTGAAGGTTTTGCTGCTGTTGCTCCTGAGCCTTTGTTATCGATCGGGTGAGTGGTCGATGACCCGTAGAAGCATGGCTTTCCTCTTTTCCGAAAGCCATATAAACGGTATGTGTTACCATGCCCCCATACTTGGGGCGTTTAGATTCAGCATCCTTGCGGTTCACCGAGGTCACGGGGGCTTTCTCCGGCCTCTTTCTCTTATGAGCGGCTGACGTTGATAGAGCTATTGCAGCGGGCACCCAGACGGATGACATCTTCTGTGGTACCACGGGATGGTCTTTTCTCGCCGAGCTTTAATCTTCTTTTATCGACGAGAGTAGTCCTGGTAATCACCGATTCTTGGACCTGTCGCCAGACTTTGTAAATTTTGGAGGACAGCCGCTGAGGAGGCTGCTCCGGCTTCTTTTCTGTATCATTCTCCACAGGTGGAGGAGATCTCTTCAGCACGGCAGTCGGAGAGTTTTTGCGCACCCTCCTTAGCGGTTCAAAGCTGTTCCCAGTTGGAACAGCAGCATCGATTTCCACCATGGGAGCTGGCGGAGTTAGTCCAGAAGGGGAGCTGCCCCCAGCCTTCCTTACTCGGCGCCAGTGACGACGGCGAGCATGTCGTGTGGATGACATTGTCTCAGCTGTAGGGGTGACTTCATTGCACCCCCTGTTTTGGCGAAGGGCTGTCACCGGCGTCAGCCTCTTAAAGACCGATGTCTATTGAGAAGCAATGTCCAATCTGTCAAAGACAAACCTCTGGGCAGGGGAAGCGGCTTTGAGGACTTCTGTCATGCCCCGCTTCCCAGTGTACGGCGAAGGGGACGCGACGAGGTCCGCTACGTATATACTCAGAAGTACATACGCTAAGCGTATCTAAGCAATATAAATAAATGCACAAGAGACAAGAAATAAAAAGAACAGCAACTTTTATTTATTAACATTCTTTGTATAAAGCATGAAAGGAAATACAACTGAAATAAAAGATGCCTAAACAGTGGCATAACAAGAAATGAAAAGTACAGAGAGGAAAAGTGTACAATGAAACTAAAGTGCAGGGTCTTCAGCAAACTGCTCCAAGTCTTCTTGCGATGGCTCGATCTCTGCCGGGTCCAAATCACTCGACGACATTCAAAGAAGAAAGAACAGAATGTCGTCAGCGAACAGGTCGCTCGGTAAGTCCCAAAGGTAAGAAGAAAGTAGAATAGACAGAATAAGAAGATATCTTTTAAAGTTGTATTATCCTGTAGTAATGTCTTATTAACGCTGTTGTTTGTAGCTTGGTACAGAAGGATGCCAGTGTATACGAGGGGGTCTCTATATGCCAGAGACTAGAGACATGTATAGTACAAGGAACCGTTTATGCAACGGTACAACAGCAACTGGATTCATGTTAGGTGTATTAAATCTGACCACCTCGTGCCACCTTTAACACCTTCCGTACCAATCTACCCCTTAAACCCCGCGATGTCTTATTTGTATTGTTATCTTGTAAAATTGTATTGATTGTATGAATGATTGACTGACTGACCTAAACCATGATATCAGGAAACGGTTATAACCGTAGAGTCATGTAAATGGAATATTGAGAATCATGTAAAAGGAATCTATATCCATGGTTCGGTTCGGTCAAGTCGTATAAATTGATAATTGTATTCATGGATTTATGTGTTCATATTGAATTGGAAACTTGTAGATTATAGGTTGACTTGAATCATATTCAAGTCAGATTAATCAGACTCAAACCCGAGTCAGACAATCAGGAATGTGAATCGAAGTCTTATAATTGCTAGGGTCCTTAGGGTAGTTTATAAAACTTGAGGGGGTTTTATGTAAAAAATACTTTTATATACTTTTCAAAATACACCTCAAGTATTTATTGTTCATCTTAAGAGTTGTAATGAGGGTGGATTTTATGTTGTGACATTTCTAGTGAAAATATTCTAGTTTTATAAATAAGGGTATTTATCTGTAATATTGATTATTTGAAGTTCATGGTATTTTAGTGTAAAATTTATTATTGTGATTTTTAGGAAAAGGTGGAAAATTTATATTATAATAAAATAGATATTTAAATGATAAATATACATATGTTTATACAAAAATAATTTTAATAAATATTTTATATTCCAAAAATCTCATTTTCTTAAGATGTCGTATTTTAAACCTTTCGAGACCGAATGCTCCTTGCGGAGGTCTGAATCTCGCACTACTAGCCCGAGGGTGCGCGATAAACCGTACGATCCCGAACGGGTTCCCCAATGATGGGTTGTAGCGGCGCTTTGCAAAGATTGTAAAATACTTATCCTTTAGAAAACGGTTTTATAAAGTAAAAGGTATTTATTTGCAAAGTGTAATTTTCCGTATTTTAGATTCTAGGGTTTCCTAAGCCAACTAGCTTATTTCTAAATGGTCTACACGACAAGTCGTTAGAAGCCTCAAATCGCCTCTTCATCGCCAATTGTGGCCAGGTAAGTACAAGTGAGGAAGGAGGGATCCGCTCACGAATCGTGAGACGGGCCTTTTAAAGTTACCTAAGCTCACTTGTCCAGCCTAGACACCACAAAATCAGGTTTAGATAAACGATCGATGTCCACAACTTATCGTGTTTTCCTAATAAGAGGTTTTTATTTAAAAGTGTGTCAAATCTAAAACTTTTAAGAATGGTTATATTAAGAATATGGTATTTAAATGAAAGTTTCGTTTTATCGTATTCTAAGTTTTGATGATATCGTTTTGGGGTTGTATTTGCGTGTGTGTGGAGGTAGGTCATTACCTCGTGCTCTACTTTGAATGTATAGCAAAGTTAAGGGGTTAAATGTGAAATCGAAACATGATGGTATTAAAGTGAAAAATACGATAAATTGAAAAGGTTATCATTTCATGTGACGAAACTTGTTCAAATTGATTTTTACAAGTTTAATAGTCAAGATAAAGATGTTTAGGCATGAATGTATTGGTTAGAAGTGAAATTTTATAGAAAACCGAATCGGAAATTGGATTTGTTCCGATTCCGTCGGGTTTCGTAATTTCGTATTTTAGAGAAATAGAAAGAAGGATAGAAAGGGACTTATGGGTTTCGATCTATACTAAGGAGTGTAGGGGAACTAAAGGAGGTTGCCGAGGCGTTGCTTCGTCACCGGTTGTTTCTAAAAACGTCGCCGGAATTCCCGCCGGAATTTTGCCGGAGCTTCGCCGTGCACCCATTTTCAAATTACACTCTTGGAAAATTTTGAGAGGGTAAGCTTAGGGTTTTGGGATGAGAGGGTAGAGGGTAGGGGGTGTATTTATAGGGTAGGTTAGAGTAGGGTAGGTGAAGGGTTTTTGAATTAAAAAAATGTAAAAATATAGGAAAAATGTATTAAAATGAACTAAATGAGAGTTAATGGGCTCTCAGGAACCGATCCACATAAATAGAGTATACAGGAGGTTAGAGAAGTCGAAGAGCCCCAATTTTCGTGTTGGGGACTCGGCCGTCCGGCCGAGTCCGGCCTGCTTCGCCGGACCGAGTCGGCCGGTCCGCCGGCCGAGTCGGGGGTCGAGTCTGTGGGGGGTCTCGTGGGGTACACTCTGGTATTTTTACTTTTAATGTTCAGTTCAAGTTTTGTGAGTTATGGTGTTTTGACTGTTGGGCTTCTAAAGGATTTAAAACAAAATAAATACAAAAATAATGTGGGGCATGGGATTTGAACTCTGATGGCTTGGCTCAGCAGTGCAAGGTATTACCAATGAGCTACAAGCTCCTTCTTGTAATTATTGTGGGAAAATAAATACTTAAAGTGGTAACAGCAACATTAAATACCCCAAGTATATTTCAAATTTAAATCAATTTTATGTATACAAAAATTGGAGTTGTTCCAACTTCGCCTGGAGCGGGAGCCGGAATGGCCAGCCTTGTGAAGACTGATTTCTTGGCAGAAGAAGCCGCTTTGACGATTTCGTCCGCTGAGTCGGGATGGCTATCTGCTTTGGGATGGCTGCTTCAGGTATTGCAGGCTTGTTGGCGTTCTGGCCCAGTTTGTTGAAAACTGAGACATTGGATTTGGGCGACCCGTTGAGAGAGGCCGCGACAGTGGTAAGTCGATCAAAGACCGACTTCTTTGGGGCTTCTTACGATAGCAGCGGGGCATTGAAGCTCATCGGTGGGATCATGGTCCCAAAGAACAGCCCAGTAGTGGCCTGAGTTACTTGCTCCACCGGCATCTTGAACAGTGAGGCCGCTTGGGGCCCGTAGGTTACACCTCCAGATGAGGCGGAACGGGAGTTGCAGTTGCAGTTAGAGCAGTTGGAGGCCATCGATGTTCTTTTTTCTGCACGGGAGCAAAACCAAATCTTAGTACCTCGAACCCAAGGGCAACCATATCAAACCGCGACTCGTTCGCGAACATGACACACGAAGTGTGGAGTGGAAAGAGGAAAAGGTCCCACCGGCCGTGCCAGAATCTGTTCCCCGCCGAAACACGGAGACGCGACCGCGTAGGTCCGTCTTGCCTGAATTTCGAGGGCAGATACTAATTGGTGCTATCCGTCCACCTCTCCGAAGATGCCATGTTGATTTATGACACCGTATATCGAAGGTTTAAATGGATGCGGCCGATGTAGCAGACTTCGTCAGATTCCCTCTCATTTGATGGGTTTTTAATTATGGGGACGCTCTTCCCTGCAGGCGCAAGCCCCTGCAGTTAATTACGCTACCGCATCGCGGTAACCACTTTCTCCTTCTCCAGATGTTCACTTCATGTCGTGTGTGTTTGTTTTGTTTTTTTGGTTGCCCGTGGATTGTATACGGAGACTAATTTATGTTGTCGCCCGTAGGGCGTGGATTAGTCCAAATCTGTATTTTCTTAGATTTGGGTTTGGAGTTGGGTTTAAGGATACGTTAGTCTCATTTGAGACTAAGATCAACTTAAACGTTAGTTAAGGATACGTTAGTCTAATTTTAGACTAAAATCAACTTAACGGGATCATTTAGATCCAACAAGAGAGCATTTGGCCTCTGTTGTTTAGTTTAGGGACATTGCGGTTGATTACCAGTTTAAGAACATGGTGATCCATCGTTAGTTTAAGGACATTACGGTCCATGGGTTTAAGGACCCCACAGTCCGAGATTAAGGACATCATAGTCCATGGGTTTAAGGACCCCACAGTCCGAGGTTAAGGACATCATAGTCCGTGAGTTTAAGGACTCCACAGTCCAAGGTTAAGGACATCATAGTCTATGGGTTTAAGGACCCCACAGTCCAGTTTAAGGACGTCGTAGTCTATGGAATGTATGGTTGTCGGGACCCGTCACCTCTCTGAAGACGTTGAAGGATTACAATGACATATATCAGAGGGGTTCAGAGATGTACCCTTGAACCAATTTTGGTTGAAAGATCTGTAGTCAAATTTGGGGCTAAGATCTGTTAAAAGATTTATGAGCATATGGGCTCATTTAATCTGAATTGAGAACTTATGGCCAATCTCGGGCTAAGTCCAATCAAGTTAAAATGTTTAACATTTATTTTGGGCCGTTGAGCCTTTATTTGGGCTTGGCCCGGACAGTGTTTTTGTCTTTTACTGAATGCTGAGCATTCCTCATAGCCTTAGGCTTATTACAGAACAATTTATGTTCTATCAGCGTAACACGTGGTGCGCTTGGCACTTTGCGCCAGTCAAAGAGCGCAGTGCGCTTCTGCCAAGTATTGCATACGTGAGGGACACGTGTTGCGCTTGGCGCTAAGCGCTGGATGATGGGCGCATTGCGCCAATTTATGAGCGCATTGTGCTATTAATTTAGTGGCACACATGTGAGGGACACATGTCGCGCTTGGCGCTGAGCGCCAGTCAATGAGCGCGGTGCACTATATTTGGAGCGCTAAGGCTCTGCAGCGCTTTGCGCTAGTCTTTGAGCGCTGCGGCGCTTCTGTTAAGTAGCGCACACGTGAGGAGCACGTGGCGAGCTTGGCGCTGTGTGCCAGTCTTGAGTGCAGAGCGCTATCTTATGAGCGCAAGCGCTAATTGATCAACTTTTTGATCCCAAAAGAGACTTTGTCTAAAGATTCTAAGAACAAAAGTTCTTATTTTTATAGGAGATGCTTCAATCTCTTGTATTGATGAAAGGCTTTGCCTTTATGGATCTATGATCTTTAAGAGAATTGAATTATTCTTTCCCCCTCTCTGTTTATAATGAGATGTTCATGATCTCTTTTTGTAAAAGACAATTTGTCTTATAGATCTATGATCTGTGAGAAGAGTTGTGTTCTTCTTTTTATTTTATGATGAGATCTTTTTATCTCTTTGTAAAAGACCTTGATCTTATAGATCTATGATTTTAAAAAAAAAGTAAATTCTTCTTTTATATGAGATAATTTCATCTCTTTGTTCTTTTTTATTTTTACCTTGAAGAAAGTTTTCTTCTTCTGAGAGCATGCTCTTGTCTTTGAATTTCTCAAAGTTTATGGGGAGGTTTCTTTGTATGAGACTTGAAGTCTGGGGGCCTTTATATAGGGCAAGCTGATCAGTTCAATCAGTTAAGGAGATCTTTTCTCCAATTGATTTGGGGAATTTCCCATCGTTGGATTTTTTATCCAAGGGCTTCTGGTTTACAGAAGGCAATCTTCTTGTTTTTAACAAAGATTGGGAAATCTTTCCATACAGAATTTATTCTGTGTTTTGGTGACTTTTAATTACCATTGGATCATTGATCCAACGGTACTCTGATTTACAGAGCACAATCTTGTTGTTTGGAAAGATTTTGAAGAATCTTTCTTTAACAGAATTTAATTCTGTTTAATTAATGATTTATCATTATTATTGGATCTTTGATCTGACGGTGGGGAGCTTTTATTTCCAGCGCTGGCGCACCCGTGCTTTGCACGTGGTGCGCTGCTTAGGGTGCAGCGCAATTAGCGCTAGCGCATCCGTGCTTTACACGTGGTGCGCTGCTTAGAGCGCAGCGCACCCAGCGCTAGCGCACTCGTGCTATGCACGTGGTGCGCTGCTTAGGGCGCGGCGCACTTGGCGCTGCATCTGAAGCGCTGCTTCATTTCAAAATTTGAATTTTGAACATAGCTTTGCTCTGATTGGGGGAACAACTCTGTCTATGTAACGTTTTGAAAATCGTTTCGGTGAAATTTCGAAAACGGTAAAATAAGGGGGTTTTCTGTAAAAAGTCAAAATGCAAATATCTTATTATAAAAATTAAATATACATATTCTAGCTATGTAATTGCTAGTATTTGGTGTTTATTTAGCCATTGGTGAAATTTCAAATTTTCTGAAAATTTTTCCGAAATTAATTATTTTAATATTATTTTAAGCCGTCACTAATATATTTAATTAGGGAAAATTACAAATTGGAATGAGTTGAAACAAATTTTGTGCATCATAAAATATTAAATAAAATTTTATCATGTGGTTTTTGAAACGAAATCGTTTGCCAAAACGGTTTAGAAAATTATTGAAGAAAAAAGGCTTAAATGGTGAAAATAAGTTAAATGGAGATTTGGGGTATTATATTTATCATTTTCCATCACCCCACACACACACCCACACTCACACAACCCCATATTCAGCAGCCCTCTCCAAGTGTTCCTCACTTATTGATAGAAGAAAAGAAATCATGAGAAAAGAAAACAAAGGAAGTGAGAAAATAGTAAAAAGAGTATAGTCTTTTGTTGACTTGGTCTTCTTTTCTCCCCTTGACTTCACCCACCCCCACACCACACCTCACTCCTCTCCTCCCTTGGCCGAATCTGAACTGTTGGCAGCCCCCCATTTTTCTCCAAGTCCTCATCTTCCTTCACCTCCAAATTCATTCAAAAATCAACCAAAATCAACACAAATCAAAGCAAACTCAAAATCTAATCCCTACCCATTTCTCATTAGCCAAACTTGCATGGATCTAGGGAATAAGTTGGCATTTTAGAGGCTTTGATTTCCATATTTGATCTCTTGATCATGAGGTATAATTCTAACCTTTTTCTTAATTTGTTGGTTATTGCTTTAATTTAGCTTAATTAGGAAATTAATTATGGTTCTAATTGAAAGATTTGAGTTTCAAGAGAAGGATTAATTTATAGTTAGGGTTTTTTTGTTGTGTGTTTATGGTTGCATAGTGTAATTCATCATATTGTGAAATGAAAAACCTAATCTAATTGCTAGTTTGCAAATTGTTAGGTTGAAATTGTGGTAATTACACTAATTTGCAAACTAGGTTTTGGAATTTAATTGCAAATGTTAGATTAAAAATCTAAATATGTTTTTCATGACTTCATTAACATTTTAAAGTGTAGTTTAATGTTATAGATCATGCAAATCCAAGCTAGATTGTAGTTTGTGCATTTTTGCTATAAAATTGTTAAAATTGGTTATGTATGCAAACTAGATTTTTTTGAGATTAATATTAAGAGTTAAGTTAAAAATCTAATTAAAATTGGTATGACTTAATTAAGATGTTTAATAAGTATTATGGCCATTAGATTTGTTTAAACGTCGAGTTTTGTACTAAAACGGGTAATTTGTGCTTGCTAGATTTTCGGAAAAATGGCTTTTAAAGTGAATTTGGGGTTTTTTTTTTGTGAATTTTAAGCTATTTTATATTATAATTAGTGCTTGTAACTGTACAAATGAGTGTGTTGGGAGTTTTCTCGATGGTTTGGCGTTTGGACGCCGACGTCGAGGGTTTTTGGGTCGATTTGTGAAAGCAACCATAGGTTTTGACCTATGTGGGATTCGTGAGTAGTTTTGGTCATGAGTCGGATTTTATTGCGATACGGTGCGTTGTGATATGTAGGTACCCCATGTGGACTTCGAGACGACAAGCAAGCGCGTGGCGACGTCGGCACCGGCGAGCGAGGACCAGGTGAGTAGATTTATATCTACGGGGAGAAGTCGGGTGGATGGCGTATAGCACCCCCGCAGTCCGTGGTGGTGTATACGGATGCGTATACACACCAACAATTATTTGTTATTGGGATTAATAACGATGTTAGGATGGATATTGGTGTATTGGATTATTTTAGTGTTGCGAACCCTATGGTAGTGTTGCACTACACATACACACATGCATACTTGCATACATTCCTATTTATATGTGCTCATGGGATTCTTTATTGTTATGTGTGCACATGGGTATGGGACCATATGTTCACATACGGATATGAGGATAGTACTTGGGATTTAAGATGAGTCGATGAGATTTGATTTGAGGCCGTGAGATCGGTGATATAGCAGGGTTCGTATTTGAGATACGACATGACGTTGTAGCGGGTCCTTGACGTAGTGTTTCACACACGTGCATGCATACTTAGGCGGTATCAGTATTGTACTAGACGTAGATCAATACCCCGATCATGATATTTGATAAAGAGGATACCAGGTGAATGGTATGATGAATGTGATATTGACCCGTACCCAGATTTGGGGATGCCGTACGACGGATTTACGTACGAGCTATATTTTGATGATTGATCCGCACTCTTGACTTGGGATGTCTGGCTATAGATATGGTATCGGATATGATATTATTGAGGCGGGATCACTGACTAATATATATATACTTGTATGTATATGTATCGACTCAGATGTTAGGCGGTTTCCTTACCTGCAGTCCAGCTTGTTAACTTAGTCCTTTAGTTTAGTTTAGTTGTTAGATTAGATTCGATTCTTACCTATTTCAAAAACTAACGAATCGTGGGTATTTTAAAAGACAGCCCAAGGGATCCTACGGATATTTCAAAAGACGTATCTTTTCATAAAAACACCGTAGCCCCTATTTTCAATACCCCATGATTCGTGTTATTTCAAAAGGCACCATTTGTAGGATTTATATTAGGGTAATGCAGATTAGTTATCGTTGTGTTTAGTATTTAGCACCCGCTCATTATTACTGTTCGCTCCGCATCGCATACTTATATTATAATTTCTTATTGCATTGTTGATATCATACTGTTAGGACACCAGCACCATTACCGATGATGCGTATGTACCACATACACTTGCTTGCCGGCTCACACACATTTTCATCGGTAATTGCCATGTCACGCACACCTTAGAAAATATTATCGCCTAATGTAGCTTGTTAACTAGTAGTTTTGACATGATGATTAGTTGCTTGGATTATATGCTAGTTTAAACATTTTAGTTGTTACTTGTCACTTCGTGCATACTGTTATTCATTATATGCCGTATTCATGGATGCTCATGCTTATATTCATGGTTTTACATGCTTTTGATGATTCAGATTTCCATGATATTTTCTGGATTTGGAGGAAAACCGCAAAACATATATAAACTGCTTTCTTTCTTTTTAAATAAAAAAAATGCGGTTTTCCCATGATGTATGAGTCGTCCACCATGAGTTTGCTGATGGATTTCGAGACCCGATTCGAGGAGATGGATGAACCGTTTCGGGTACATGGTGGGCCCGGTAAGGTACCCCGGGGCAAGAAGCTCGTGGTGATGACGATGAGCCTGGCAGGGGGAGACTACCTACCGGTGATTTTACCCGACGCGTCGGATATCCGGAGGATACCGTCGTGGTCATGAGATGGATGGTAGGGGCCGGTCTGGATTGACAGCGCCCTAGATATTGTGATTGAGATATTGAGATTTTGAGATATTGAGGTACAGAGATTGTGATACAGAGATATCGAGATATTTGGACACTTGTTTTGTGTCGATGCTGGGCACTGTTTTATGCTGATTTCATTTACGGTACCTCACTTTTAAAATACAGAAATCTCACTGGTTTATGAAAGCAGTTTTCTTCAGTACATGCATTCTGTTCCATGCATTCATACATCATCCATATGATACATTGCTGCCTGAGGCACTGACACGGGCACATGGAATTACACTTGGGTTAGATATTTGCCCTAACCATTGTTATGGTTTGCTGGTTATATATTTGAGGATATATTATGATCATTGACCTAATATTGCGTTATTTATGCGATTTTTTTTCGTAGATGTTTTTCTATTCACGAGTTGGCAACTCACCCCCGTTGTGCCCCAATTTCTTGCAGGTTTGCCGTACATGTTTCATTATGGCTTGCGGGCATAGTTTCCTTCGGGTGATTTGCTAGTAGGTGGGTTTACTTGTATCGTACCCCCATTATATATCTTGTATATTATTATTCTGTTGTATCTAGAAGTTCCATCAACCAAACATGTATTTATTTTGAGATAGAGACCAGTAATGTTATTCCTTCGACCTTAGAGTCGTGCGTTATATTTCTGTGGTTTTCTTGTGGTTTTGAGTTTCCTTTTGAATTTTGATCCTCGCCGTTGGCGTTGTACATTATTTTGCTTGTGTGTTGTGACCGTCGATTGATGAAGAGCTAGCTTCCGCTTGGGGATGCCTTTTTATTAATTTCGTATACTATTCATGTTGTATCCCGTTTAGGGGCCAGTTTTTACAAAGGAGACTCTGCCGAAATTTTCGGGAAATATTAGATGTTTTTTTAAAACCGCATAATTCGGCTTATGCTATTAAAACTACTTGTTTTAAATTGGTTTTTCTTCACTCTACAGCTTTTCTTGGTTTGGGTTTCTGGGTTTTCGGCTTACTTAGATTACGTACGCCTCGAGACGTTCGTAGTTTAAGTGCCGGTCATATTCCGTACTTTCGGGACGTGACAAAGTTGGTATCAGAGCGTTAGGTTTTACCTTCGGAGCGTAGGATGACCCTTGGTTGATGGAATAGGTGACTAAAGTAGAGTGACGTACCGTAGGTATGTTCCGCGGCATATTTACGATACGTTACTCCACTTAAGAAGCCTTAGGATGTACATTTTTTTTGCTCAGTATTATATTCATTCCGATCTAGCCTCATCAGTACCAGTTATGGTTTTGCTGCTACGATTACGGGCAGGGAGAGCTACAGCTAGAGTTGCGGTCAGCACGAGCTCGTCACGAACGAGGACTGACCAGGGCGAAATTCCGGCAACACACGATTGCAGAGATGTGTCTTTTTACTGTGTTTCCGCGCCACGAGCGTTTGGCGGATCGCCTTTATGAGGTTACTCGGATGTGCTGATCGACACTAGAGGATTGAGCCACTGACAGAGGCCAGCCAGATTTTGATGACCGTTGGTGTATTGCTTACTCATGATGATTGAGGTACTGTTCAGCGTGCAGACGGGTGAGCCAGTTGTTGCTGCGAGTGACGAGATATCGCCCCATATGTTGGAGCTATTGCGGGACGAGTTGTACTAATAGATGATAGAAGGTCGCTAGTCACCCGATGATGAATGACTAGGACAGGTGGTTCGTTCACCTACCCCGATGCGAAGTCATCAGATAGATTGATTCCAGCTAGAGACGACTTCACGCGGAGACATTGAGAGTCGACAGAGACGATCGAATGTCAGAAACCTATTATTCCAAGTTTAAAGTAGTCGGAAAGACATGCAGGCAATTCTATGGTCCCTCTAGAAGAATGAAACCTTAACTCGATTTAATGATCGTGTGAAATCCTTGGAACCTTCGGGTTTGCGGCAGTTCTACGACGCCATTAGTGAGGCTTGGGTTTGCCCTTCTACGGCTGGACCACCGATGCTGTGGTATGTATTCGATACTATTAAACTGTGCCCAAGATGTTGAGCTCTTGGGGGATTATGAGGTTTTGACGACTCGATCGGATGGCTCGACTTAATTCGGATGCTAGGTGGTGAGATGCATTTCTTGGGAGACTCCCGATACGAGGATAGCCGTTGGAGCTCAGTCCATGCAGCCGCGACGAGACGAGTCCAAAGCAGACGACATTAGAGAAAAGTGAAGTAAGAGGTTCGTACCAGATCCAGATGAGATGACGTTCCACTCCGCCGACATCAGAGATGCGATGCGCATGCCGAGGCATGGTGCTTGGATTTACCTTCCAGAAGGAGTCGCGATGAGTATGCAGTCGTTCCAGAGCAAGATGCAGATATAGGAAATGACGATGACTTCCGGACAGTTGGCAGAGACGAGGCATGGAAGAGACCGTGAGCAGGATTCCTTCCAGGACACTGCTGCAATGATACTTGCACCCAGGATCAGATGTGTCACGTACATTCAGAGAGCCAGAGGCCGACGCCAGTGATATGTTGTCTTACGAGTGGTCACGATGATTGACCGGGAGATGACAAGAGACGTGCCAGAACGGGATCATCCCCATTAGCACACCTGACAGGGCCGATGAGCCGATAGACCGAGAGATTTGTAATTCACAGTGAAGACCTTGACCCAGGAGTGGTCATTGTTACGCACACCAGCAGGCTAGAGTTCATGATCATCGACGAGACGTTCCACTAGTGACCGCGACGGTTGGGCCGAGATTCTTAGAGGATGCGCTTGAGCGGTACTATTCCGCCATTATTGATTTCGATGTTTTGGGTGATTTATTCGCATGATTTGATTTTGATGATTGAGGATTTACGATCTTTGCACAGTGTTGCACTTGATATCGTTTTCGTGCTTTGGTTTCACATGTTTGTGATTTTACGGTTTTAGACATTTGAGTTGATTTTGTGCGTATGCACGCACACAATTTGGTTCCTGCACTCTGTATAATTTATATATACTTGCAGTGCAGTGATACGCCTTTTGTGCACTTAGATTGTCACGCCCCACCTCCAATACAGAGAGTATTGTCCGCTCTGGCCGAAGCCGCACGGTTTTGTCCTTCGGAGCGAACCAGACCCGACCAGGGGCCACTTCCCAGGAGATCACCCATCCCAGAACTTCCCTGGCTCGAGCACGCTTAACTACGGAGTTCTCAAGCTCCTGTAGTGCCGGTTCATTTAGAAGGCGCCTCTGTATTGAAGAGTGGTATCATTCCATTTATAGTACAGATCTGCCCCCTTTCGGAATGTATTCCGAAGAGTCCCCATTGTTCTACAGTGGGTCCCACGGACTCAAGAGGTGGCCCCCACGGATTCAAGAGGTGTCTCCCGCCCACTTAACACGACACTTGGCGTGGCACTTTGTTCCGTGTGGCACTTTGCTCCGTGAGCAAGAACCGGGTCCCGACATTCTCCCCACCTTTGAACAATGGTTCGTCCTCGAACCACAAACCTACTATTAGGGGACCAGCTCTGATACCATTCTGTCACGCCCCGCTTCCCAAAATACGGAATACGAGGGGTAGACAAGGCCAGCCATGCTCCTACGGTCAAGGAAATGTCCTGCCGTAGTCACACTTCGGCTTCTAGTTTATCATGGTAAACAGTAAACGATGCGCAGGTAATGAGAAATGCAGTAACTGAAGGAAACAATATAAAGACTGACCTGAAGTGGAACAAATGAATGTAACTCGGGAAGACAAGTCAAGAAGTCTGTGATGCACTTCTAGATCTGGTCCAAGCTAAATCTTCTCCTCACACTGAGCATGCATACTCAGGTCGTCAGAGCGACACAATAGCAATATAATGTATATAATCAGGTAACAGTTCTAACAGTAATGAAGGATATGAATAACAGTAAATCAATAACAGCATGATTATAAATGAGCAGAGATAAATGCAGCGGAGCAGTAAAACAGTATAACGATGTGTTATGTATGTCAACACAGTATATAAGGAATGTAAACGACAGTAACCCTATCAGTCTCTAAGTCTCACTGCACAGGTCAATAAGCCTATCGTCAGTCCAAGTGTGAGAGTCAACCGCTCGCGAGTGTCCTCCACCCAAGGGTAGAACCCAAGGGCAAGGGACCACGGGCCCAACATGTAACGAATGTATCACGGTGTCTATAGCACATACCCTGTAAATCTCCATATAACTCCCTAAATATATAAGCCGGCATGGGACTCCCGAGATTCTGTTGAATTCACACTTGAACTACCCCACACCCCGAGGTCTACATCAAACACTAACCATAACCCTAAATACTAATCGATCCGTGACAAGTCTGCGCGAGAACTGGAGGCAGGACCTCCATCAAGCACGTCCCGACTAATACCTAAGATAAATGGCAGTGTCGGATGCCTTATCTGTGACATCCGTGCAAGCGCTTCCATAAGTGTCCCATACCACTCATAGTCACACGTACACGCATCCCACAGACGTCGACAATGCAATAGAATAAAAGGGACACTGATTGTGCACAAGTACGTATCACTTTCACTTAATCACGAATACACGAACACTGACGTACTTGCCACAATCAACACTAAAATCTAACACTGGGTAAATGCACGATGTCACTAGGTTATCACTACAATGATATAGGTATGATATGATGCATGAACAGTATAAGAAGCACAACTAAGGTATCATAAAAACAGCAGTCTATCACTTGCACGATTTATCATGAAACATATGTATATAATTTAGCGAAATGATAAACAGGTAGTATTTAATATGTTCAGTTATCTATCCTTAGAATTTTGTTTCAGGTCAAACGGGTTTCAGGATCATTAGTTATAACTGTTTCATTTTAAGCGCACGCGGCTGGAAATCCAATTTCAGAATCAGGAATCCATTTCGCAACGCATTTTAACCCCAGTTGGGATCATAATTTAGCGACGCTACAGTTGAAATAATTCTAGGGCTTTCAGTAAAGTTTTCAACGCAACAAACGGATCTTCAATCGCGTCTGTATGTTAGGAGTTATAATCTGTTTAATATCAACATGTCAATTCTGATTCTACTGGGACTGTTATGTGTCCCGATCTTCTAAATTACAGATTAAATAGTAAATGATAACGAAACAGGATGAAACTAATCGTGTTGTCTAGCTAACAGAGTTACCTACAATAAGCAGCGGAGTCCCGCAACCTACGAGTTAAGGAAGTTCTATGGTATCCATTACGGAACAGCAAGCGCAATTTGAGTCGCTCTGGACTGCAGTCCAGAGTCGCACTCCGATCAAATTTTCATCACGATTTAAGTATAGGAATGTCTGGAAACTAGCAGAGGGTTAAAGTTCGTCGAGTCAGCTTCGATTTGAGCCCTCGAACGCACCGTTCTACTATGTATATGATTTATGGTGAATTTAACGATTTTCAGGTGCAATGAATTTACAGTTTTACGATTAAACTTGGGGGTAGTCATTTTAACTGTTAACAGTCGTATTTTCTAATGAAATTTGCCCACGTTAATCATCTCTACAAGAGCCAATATAATATGTCCAGTTCCGTCAAATACGATAATGATTTTCTATGGGAACAAGCATCGAACAGTTTTGTGACAATATATAACCTCAAGCAAACATGGAATATATCTACGATTCTAATTTGTAATATATACGGAATAGCATGAAAGCAAGTAAAAACTTGCCTGGAAGAAGTCTCGGGGTCGCAGGGCAGCAACGTCGTCACGATCGCGCGATATACGCCACGTACCGGATTCCCGCGAGCCTAGTTCGAAACACGAATTTCCCGTCGGAGTTTTCCCGGAGTCGTTTTGCGCGCACTGGAAGCTTAGGGGGTGCTCTCTGGTTCGCCTGAGAAGTGTTGGGGTTGCCGACGAGGGTGATGATCGGTGGAGGGAAAGTTAGACAGAGACAGAGAGAGAGAGAGAGAGAGGGAGAGAGGAATGAGAGAGAGAAACTGCAGAAAGGCCGGAGAGAGAAAGATCAAGAGAGTGAGAGACTGGGAGAGAGAGAAATGTGTGTATGCAGAGAGAGGAGGGGAGAGCACAGAGGGATAGAGAGCTGAGAGAGCGACAGAGACAGAGAGGGACAGTTAGAGAGAACAGGGTGAGGGAGTTAGAGAGAGAAAGACACAGAGAGAGATAGAAAATTGAGAGGGAGAGAGATCACAGAGTGTGTGTGAGAGAGAGAGAGAGAGGAAGGCAGTGGGAGAGAGAGAGAGTCGGAGAGAGAGACAGTGAGAGAGGAGTGAAACAGGGAGAGAGACAGAGAGGGAAGGAGCGTGAGAGAGAAATCACAGCGATGACGGCGGCGATGAGGAGGGTGCAGGGGCTCGCCGGCGAGAGGGAAATGTGGCCGAGCCCGAGTGCGTGGCCTGAGAGATGGTGAGCAGGAGGGGAGAGAGGAAGTGGGGGAAATCGATGATGGTAGTCGGAGGCGGGGACGGCGTAGTAGTGAGATGGTTGCCGTCGTCGACGTCGTCGTCGGGGGAGTGGGGTGCGGGAAAATTTTGAGGTTGGTTTTCTGTAGAGAGAGAAGAGGAGGAGGGAGAGGGAGCGAGGAGACTGGGAAGCGCGTCGAGGTAACGTTCTCGAGCGGGGCGCGCGGAGCGACGACGTGGGCGCAGGCGAAGGTTGCGGCGGAAGAAGGGGATCGCGCGCGGAAATTTTGCGCGAGAAAGAAGGAGCCGTTGGGGATTTTTGAAGGAGATGAACAGTGTGGGGGCGTGGGCTTCTGGGCTTGGTGGGGAGCGCGAGAACGGGCCGGGGAAGAGATGAGGAATTAATAAGGGAATTATGATTTGTGTGTGGGCTGTTAGGGAAACGGGCCGGCTTAAAGTTTTAAAAGAAAAGATTTAACAAAATAAAATATGAGAGGGGGCCGGGCTGAAGTGAGCTTCTGGGCCTGTAGAGAAGAGATAAAAAGAATAAGAGGGAGAAATGGGGACGGGCCAGGCCAGAATAGAAAAAGAATTAAATTAGAAAAATAGAGGTGAGCCGAGAGGTGGTTGGGCTAGGAAAAGGCTGAGTTGGGTTTGTGAGGGATTTAAATGAATTGTGAGATGGGCTAGGTAAAATGAAAGTAAAAGAATTTTAAAGAATAGCTATGGAAAACAATCTGTTGGGCCACAGGAATTTGTTTGGAGGGAAAAAGGAAAAACCCGGGTGGCTGCTGGGCTGTTGGGAAAGAAATTTTAGTTTAGGGAATAAATAAAGAAATGGGCTTGGGGAATTAATAGTAAAGGAAAAATGGTTTTGGGTTTCAAAAATGAATAATAGGATTTAGAAGGGGGTAAAATTGTATGTATAATAAATAAAATTTATAGGTAAAATTTAATAAAATTATAAAATAATAAAATACGGATTTGGACGTATAAGAAAAACTGGGTATTACATCATACCACCCTTACAAAAATTTCGTCCTCGAAATTTAAAATAAACTATAAGTTATAGAACATAAGCGAAAGCCATCACAGTTGCAAACTAATATATAAGGATTTACTAAAAATCCGCGGACGAAGAAACTTGAAAATATATATATAAGTAAGAACAACATACGGAAGGGTAGGTTTAACACGGTATAGGGCAAAAATAACTATAAGGGCAACTACGTGTATACGAGAATATAGGTATCAATAACGAACGATAATAATCAAAGCATGTTCGATAAAAGTCGAGACCACATATGTGCACATTTAATTTTATTAAAACAAGCAGAAAAGTATAAGGCTCAACTATTTATATAGTAAACATAAGTACAATCCCTAAAATAAAGTAATGACAATAATGTAGTGAAAACTAGTTAGTAGGTTAAAGCATTTCAGGAAAACGTATCGAAAAATAGGTTTAAAATGATTTAGAAAACTGGTATAGTGAAATTAAAAAGCATGGACCAAAAGTATGCGCGGTGTAAGGTTGCGCTACTAAAGTGAGAATAATAATAATACACTTAAAATACATAAAACGGGGCAATCAATAACACGTACCCTCTGACAAATGCAAAATACTAAAACTACATTTAAAAATAATCGTGCCCCTAAATATAGTTGGGGTAACAGGAAAAAGCACAAGTAGGTCTAGGCCTAGGTAGGGTAGGGATTACAATGGGATGTGGCTGATACAAGAGGTCGAAGGGTGACGGCTTTAGTCTGAAGATCAAGGACATCGGGATTGGGTCAGCACGGAAAATAAGGGTGACCAGTAAAGGGCTATAAGGAGAAAAATGTATGGGGAGGATACTGGTCGGTACAACACACGAATCAAGATTTGAAGGGTTAGCTAACTTGGGAATTTTTCACTATGAACTTCTCCTTCCAGAAGGATCTCAATCGAGACACAGACGAAGGATGAGGATGGCTCATTCCAAGGATCAAGGTGCGGTACTTTCTAGTCGAAACGGGGTGAAAACTTTTCAATGAGTAGGGGTGAACAGTCAGGAAATCCCAACAGAAAAAAAATAAATGGATATGGCAATAAACAAGTATTTAGCGAACCAATCAATCAAAAGGTTTAAGAATTCAGGAGATTTATTCCATTCAAGAAAAATTCGAAATAAGACATTCTCAAAGGCGAAAAGTGGCCCTAAACTATACACATTTTATTTGGCCAGAAAGAAAACATCAAAAGAAATTCCGTCAGTCGCGGTTGTGAAAATTCAGCAGGTTGCGGTAGGCTCGCGCACTCAGATAGGGGCGTCCACTTCCATAGCGTCTCGCAGGTACCTCTATTGGAAGTCCTTCCAATATGGGGTTTTGATCTTCTGGTCCTTCTTCCTCGGATAAAGCTTCTTCATCGAGATCCGATTCCATGTGATTCCCTTCTTCTGGATTTTCTTCCACGGGGTTTTCCTCCGCTGGATTCTCTTCTATCGGTTCTTCCTCGGGGTCTTCCTCTATCGGGTCTTCCTCTATAGGGTTCGCTTCAGGATCTCCTTCTTCTTCGTCAGAATCAGCTATCATGCCAAACTCTGGGGCGTCTGCTCCTTCGTCCTCTGAATCATTGTTTTCGAAGTTGACCTGTGGACCATTGACCTCATCATCGGAACTCGTCAGTGTATGATCTAAGGAAACGCATGACTGTGCATCCTCGTCTAGATGCGGCGCTGCTCCAGGGTGGGCCATGGCCTGAAAAGAAAATTCATGATTAGACAGTGGAACACATCAAGGAAAGTTCATAGTGCGAAGTATAAGAAAATATGCGGTTGCAGGAACTGAAAGATCAGAATGAAGATACTGTGATAATCAATAGAATTTGACATAGAGAAGGCATGCGAATGATACAAATATTATGATTCAAATTTTATTTCATTCAATCAAAAATCAACGGATACAAGATTTCAAACAGAAAGAAATATTTATAAGAAGATGACAACATTATTACTGGAAGTAGGGAAATATGAAGATTCTTCTTCGACTACTGTAACGTGCATTCTCGTCGCGTGAGTTGAATCCTGTGTTTGATCCGCCTTATCGTCGAAGTCCGAACTATACAGTAATCCTCACTTGGCAGAAGTGGGGAGTGTGGATGAGTCACCTCCTCTTAGTTCTTTCCTTTCTGGGCAGCCGTTGATGAGATGTTTGTCGGAACCGCATATCAGACATTTCCCTTGGGCACGGCGACAATCCTTCTGAAGATGTCCTGGTCTCTTACAATATCCCCAGCAAGGGTTCTTCTGATGCTTCTGTTGACGCTTCATCTTCTTCTTCTTTCCTCGTCCAATAGGGATCCCTTTATGATAGGAGACTCCCGCTGGTGCCTGATTCACATGTCTTCTCAGTCCTTCAGCCAACAAGTCGTTTGTTCGCTCCTGGGCTTCCTTCAAATCTTGCAGTACACTCAGGATCTCAACGGTCTGATTCTGGGGAGCGGATAAAGACGAAGAGTCGTTGGAAGACATGATCCTGAGACAACACTTTTGAGAATGATATAAGTCACACGCTAAATGAATCAAAATATGATATGGATACAACAAGGATTCAAGAATATCAGAGATGATGAATATCATTACAAGTGGGGAATCAACTGTATGACTTTAAGTCACTTGAATAGAGTACGGTAGTGCAATTGCCATCACGTACCCTTGTCAAGTCATCCGAAACCATAGTGAATGGATAGCTGAACACACGATGTGAATATGGATCAAGAATGACAAGTTTACAATCTAGACCGAGTGATGTCTTAGATTGCCAAACTCTACACGGAAAACTGCAATCTCAATCTATGCAAAACCTGGCTCTGATACCAACTAAACCATGTTACGCCCCGCTTCCCAAAATACGGAATACGAGGGGTAGACAAGGCCAGCCATGCTCCTACGGTCAAGGAAATGTCCTGCCGTAGTCACACTTCGGCTTCTAGTTTATCATGGTAAACAGTAAACGATGCGCAGGTAATGAGAAATGCAGTAACTGAAGGAAACAATATAAAGACTGACCTGAAGTGGAACAAATGAATGTAACTCGGGAAGACAAGTCAAGAAGTCTGTGATGCACTTCTAGATCTGGTCCAAGCTAAATCTTCTCCTCACACTGAGCATGCATACTCAGGTCGTCAGAGCGACACAATAGCAATATAATGTATATAATCAGGTAACAGTTCTAACAGTAGTGAAGGATATGAATAACAGTAAATCAATAACAGCATGATTATAAATGAGCAGAGATAAATGCAGCGGAGCAGTAAAACAGTATAACGATGTGTTATGTATGTCAACACAGTATATAAGGAATGTAAACGACAGTAACCCTATCAGTCTCTAAGTCTCACTGCACAGGTCAATAAGCCTATCGTCAGTCCAAGTGTGAGAGTCAACCGCTCGCGAGTGTCCTCCACCCAAGGGTAGAACCCAAGGGCAAGGGACCACGGGCCCAACATGTAACGAATGTATCACGGTGTCTATAGCACATACCCTGTAAATCTCCATATAACTCCCTAAATATATAAGCCGGCATGGGACTCCCGAGATTCTGTTGAATTCATACTTGAACTACCCCACACCCCGAGGTCTACATCAAACACTAACCATAACCCTAAATACTAATCGATCCGTGACAAGTCTGCGCGAGAACTGGAGGCAGGACCTCCATCAAGCACGTCCCGACTAATACCTAAGATAAATGGCAGTGTCGGATGCCTTATCTGTGACATCCGTGCAAGCGCTTCCATAAGTGTCCCATACCACTTATAGTCACACGTACACGCATCCCACAGACGTCGACAATGCAATAGAATAAAAGGGACACTGATTGTGCACAAGTACGTATCACTTTCACTTAATCACGAATACACGAACACTGACGTACTTGCCACAATCAACACTAAAATCTAACACTGGGTAAATGCACGATGTCACTAGGTTATCACTACAATGATATAGGTATGATATGATGCATGAACAGTATAAGAAGCACAACTAAGGTATCATAAAAACAGCAGTCTATCACTTGCACGATTTATCATGAAACATATGTATATAATTTAGCGAAATGATAAACAGGTAGTATTTAATATGTTCAGTTATCTATCCTTAGAATTTTGTTTCAGGTCAAACGGGTTTCAGGATCATTAGTTATAACTGTTTCATTTTAAGCGCACGCGGCTGGAAATCCAATTTCAGAATCAGGAATCCATTTCGCAACGCATTTTAACCCCAGTTGGGATCATAATTTAGCAACGCTACAGTTGAAAGAATTCTAGGGCTTTCAGTAAAGTTTTCAACGCAACAAACGGATCTTCAATCGCGTCTGTATGTTAGGAGTTATAATCTGTTTAATATCAACATGTCAATTCTGATTCTACTGGGACTGTTATGTGTCCCGATCTTCTAAATTACAGATTAAATAGTAAATGATAACGAAACAGGATGAAACTAATCGTGTTGTCTAGCTAACAGAGTTACCTACAATAAGCAGCGGAGTCCCGCAACCTACGAGTTAAGGAAGTTCTATGGTATCCATTACGGAACAGCAAGCGCAATTTGAGTCGCTGTGGACTGCAGTCCAGAGTCGCACTCCGATCAAATTTTCATCACGATTTAAGTATAGGAATGTCTGGAAACTAGCAGAGGGTTAAAGTTCGTCGAGTCAGCTTCGATTTGAGCCCTCGAACGCACCGTTCTACTATGTATATGATTTATGGTGAATTTAACGATTTTCAGGTGCAATGAATTTACAGTTTTACGATTAAACTTGGGGGTAGTCATTTTAACTGTTAACAGTCGTATTTTCTAATGAAATTTGCCCACGTTAATCATCTCTACAAGAGCCAATATAATATGTCCAGTTCCGTCAAATACGATAATGATTTTCTATGGGAACAAGCATCGAACAGTTTTGTGACAATATATAACCTCAAGCAAACATGGAATATATCTACGATTCTAATTTGTAATATATACGGAATAGCATGAAAGCAAGTAAAAACTTGCCTGGAAGAAGTCTCGGGGTCGCAGGGCAGCAACGTCGTCACGATCGCGCGATATACGCCACGTACCGGATTCCCGCGAGCCTAGTTCGAAACACGAATTTCCCGTCGGAGTTTTCCCGGAGTCGTTTTGCGCGCACTGGAAGCTTAGGGGGTGCTCTCTGGTTCGCCTGAGAAGTGTTGGGGTTGCCGACAAGGGTGATGATCGGTGGAGGGAAAGTTAGACAGAGACAGAGAGAGAGAGAGAGAGAGGGAGAGAGGAATGAGAGAGAGAAACTGTAGAAAGGCCGGAGAGAGAAAGATCAAGAGAGTGAGAGACTGGGAGAGAGAGAAATGTGTGTATGCAGAGAGAGGAGGGGAGAGCACAGAGGGATAGAGAGCTGAGAGAGCGACAGAGACAGAGAGGGACAGTTAGAGAGAACAGGGTGAGGGAGTTAGAGAGAGAAAGACACAGAGAGAGATAGAAAATTGAGAGGGAGAGAGATCACAGAGTGTGTGAGAGAGAGAGAGAGAGGAAGGCAGTGGGAGAGAGAGAGAGTCGGAGAGAGAGACAGTGAGAGAGGAGTGAAACAGGGAGAGGGACAGAGAGGGAAGGAGCGTGAGAGAGAAATCACAGCGATGACGGCGGCGATGAGGAGGGTGCAGGGGCTCGCCGGCGAGAGGGAAATGTGGCCGAGCCCGAGTGCGTGGCCTGAGAGATGGTGAGCAGGAGGGGAGAGAGGAAGTGGGGGAAATCGATGATGGTAGTCGGAGGCGGGGACGGCGTAGTAGTGAGATGGTTGCCGTCGTCGACGTCGTCGTCGGGGGAGTGGGGTGCGGGAAAATTTTGAGGTTGGTTTTCTGTAGAGAGAGAAGAGGAGGAGGGAGAGGGAGCGAGGAGACTGGGAAGCGCGTCGAGGTAACGTTCTCGAGCGGGGCGCGCGGAGCGACGACGTGGGCGCAGGCGAAGGTTGCGGCGGAAGAAGGGGATCGTGCGCGGAAATTTTGCGCGAGAAAGAAGGAGCCGTTGGGGATTTTTGAAGGAGATGAACAGTGTGGGGGCGTGGGCTTCTGGGCTTGGTGGGGAGCGCGAGAACGGGCCGGGGAAGAGATGAGGAATTAATAAGGGAATTATGATTTGTGTGTGGGCTGTTAGGGAAACGGGCCGGCTTAAAGTTTTAAAAGAAAAGATTTAACAAAATAAAATATGAGAGGGGGCCGGGCTGAAGTGAGCTTCTGGGCCTGTAGAGAAGAGATAAAAAGAATAAGAGGGAGAAATGGGGACGGGCCAGGCCAGAATAGAAAAAGAATTAAATTAGAAAAATAGAGGTGAGCCGAGAGGTGGTTGGGCTAGGAAAAGGCTGAGTTGGGTTTGTGAGGGATTTAAATGAATTGTGAGATGGGCTGGGTAAAATGAAAGTAAAAGAATTTTAAAGAATAGCTATGGAAAACAATCTGTTGGGCCACAGGAATTTGTTTGGAGGGAAAAAGGAAAAACCCGGGTGGCTGCTGGGCTGTTGGGAAAGAAATTTTAGTTTAGGGAATAAATAAAGAAATGGGCTTGGGGAATTAATAGTAAAGGAAAAATGGTTTTGGGTTTCAAAAATGAATAATAGGATTTAGAAGGGGGTAAAATTGTATGTATAATAAATAAAATTTATAGGTAAAATTTAATAAAATTATAAAATAATAAAATACGGATTTGGACGTATAAGAAAAACTGGGTATTACATAGATGCACTGGACTTCGATTTCGATTGTGATACTCGATATTTGTTTTGTGCACCTTGTGCACCTGATTTGATTTTGCGCATGTTCGGCGCTTGATATTGGATTTCATGATTTCGTGCATGATGGATGCCCCTGGTTTTGGGTTTTCGTGCATGGTGAGCGTATGTCTGGAGATGCGATTTTGGTGCACACCAGATGCACTAAATCGAGATTTTTTTCGTGCATGTCAGATGCACCTGATTTTGCTGTCAGGCACACACGTTGCCTACGACAGATGCTTTGTACACACCCGATGCACTTAGATCTTGTTTCTGTGCACTTGTATGGCACGTATATGGATTTTGATTGTCGTGCGCACCAGACGCACGTAGTATTCATACGCATATTTTGGGATTGATTTTTCTTATAGAGCAGTGCGTTTTTATGATACTTGCTATGTGTTTTCATATTGAGCAGGACTAGTCAGAGGACAATACCTGAATATATTTTGCATGCATTGATAGTTATTGAAGGGATTTCCAAAAAAAAAAAAAGGCGAGCTATAGTCTCAGTATTTACCTACGTGTCTGATATGACACGAAATGTTAAAACAAGGAGACCCTTCTAAATTGTTTCCAAAACGGCGGAACGTACATTTCAAACAAAGGTTTATATGTATATAGTTATTTTCTTATGATAGACGTCCGCCACTGTGCAGTGTTATACGCGTTGCACAGCGACTTTAAGAGATTTGGCATGCATTTCCTTCAGATATTTACATATGTAGATTTGATATTTACGCGTATAGTTTCGAGTTATATCATATTGGTTTTGTATTGGATTTGACATTTGTGTCTTTACTATGACTCTGATGATTGCGAGATACTTGATAGAGTTTTGATTTTGAGTTATATGCTCATTTTTCATGCGCATGCGCTGCGCTACGATTGGTTTTATGTATTTATGATTTCGGAGCCCCGGCGATTTGATGGTTTTGGCTGAAATATTTTAGTATTTGGGAGGAGTTTTAATTTAAATTCGGGGACCGAATTTCTTTAAGGGGGGAAGACTGTAACGTTTTGAAAATCGTTTCGGTGAAATTTCGAAAACGGTAAAATAAGGGGGTTTTCTGTAAAAAGTCAAAATGCAAATATCTTATTATAAAAATTAAATATACATATTCTAGCTATGTAATTGCTAGTATTTGGTGTTTATTTAGCCACTGGTGAAATTTCAAATTTTCTGAAAAATTTTCCGAAATTAATTATTTTAATATTATTTTAAGCCGTCACTAATATATTTAATTAGGGAAAATTACAAATTGGAATGAGTTGAAACAAATTTTGTGCATCATAAAACATTAAATAAAATTTTATCATGTGGTTTTTGAAACGAAATCGTTTGCCAAAACGGTTTAGAAAATTATTGAAGAAAAAAGGGCTTAAATGGTGAAAATAAGTTAAATGGAGATTTGGGGTATTATATTTATCATTTTCTCTCACCCCACACACACACCCACACTCACACAACCCCATATTCAGCAGCCCTCTCCAAGTGTTCCTCACTTATTGATAGAAGAAAAGAAATCATGAGAAAAGAAAACAAAGGAAGTGAGAAAATAGTAAAAAGAGTATAGTCTTTTGTTGACTTGGTCTTCTTTTCTCCCCTTGACTTCACCCACCCCCACACCACACCTCACTCCTCTCCTCCCTTGGCCGAATCTGAACTGTTGGCAGCCCCCCATTTTTCTCCAAGTCCTCATCTTCCTTCACCTCCAAATTCATTCAAAAATCAACCAAAATCAACACAAATCAAAGCAAACTCAAAATCTAATCCCTACCCATTTCTCATTAGCCAAACTTGCATGGATCTAGGGAATAAGTTGGCATTTTAGAGGCTTTGATTTCCATATTTGATCTCTTGATCATGAGGTATAATTCTAACATTTTTCTTAATTTGTTGGTTATTGCTTTAATTTAGCATAATTTGGAAATTAATTATGGTTCTAATTGAAAGATTTGAGTTTCAAGAGAAGGATTAATTTATAGTTAGGGTTTTTTTGTTGTGTGTTTATGGTTGCATAGTGTAATTCATCATATTGTGAAATGAAAAACCTAATCTAATTGCTAGTTTGCAAATTGTTAGGTTGAAATTGTGGTAATTACACTAATTTGCAAACTAGGTTTTGGAATTTAATTGCAAATGTTAGATTAAAAATCTAAATATGTTTTTCATGACTTCATTAACATTTTAAAGTGTAGTTTAATGTTATAGATCATGCAAATCCAAGCTAGATTGTAGTTTGTGCATTTTTGCTATAAAATTGTTAAAATTGGTTATGTATGCAAACTAGATTTTTTTGAGATTAATATTAAGAGTTAAGTTTAAAATCTAATTAAAATTGGTATGACTTAATTAAGATGTTTAATAAGTATTATGGCCATTAGATTTGTTTAAACGTCGAGTTTTGTACTAAAACGGGTAATTTGTGCTTGCTAGATTTTCGGAAAATGGCTTTTAAAGTGAATTTGGGGTTTTTTTTGTGAATTTTAAGCTATTTTATATTATAATTAGTGCTTGTAACTGTACAAATGAGTGTGTTGGGAGTTTTCTCGATGGTTTGGCGTTTGGACGCCGACGTCGAGGGTTTTTGGGTCGATTTGTGAAAGCAACCATAGGTTTTGACCTATGTGGGATTCGTGAGTAATTTTGGTCATGAGTCGGATTTTAATGCGATACGATGCGTTATGATATGTAGGTACCCCATGTGGACTTCGAGACGACAAGCAAGCGCGTGGCGACGTCGGCACCGGCGAGCGAGGACCAGGTGAGTATATTTATATTTACGGGGAGAAGTCGGGTGGATGGCGTATAGCACCCCCGCAGTCCGTGGTGGTGTATACGGATGCGTATACACACCAACAATTATTTGTTATTGGGATTAATAACGATGTTAGGATGGATATTGGTGTATTGGATTATTTTACTGTTGCGAACCCTAGGGTAGTGTTGCACTACACATACACACATACATACTTGCATACATTTCTATCTATATGTGCTCATGAGATTCTTTATTGTTATGTGTGCACATGGGTATGGGACTATATGTTCACATACGGATATGAGGATAGTACTTGGGATTTAAGATGAGTCGATGAGATTTGATTTGAGGCCGTGAGATCGGTGATATAGCAGGGTTCGTATTTGAGATACGACATGACGTTGTAGCGGGTCCTTGACGTAGTGTTTCACACACGTGCATGCATACTTAGGCGGTATCAGTATTGTACTAGACGTAGATCAATACCCCGATCATGATATTTGATAAAGAGGATACCAGGTGAATGGTATGATGAATGTGATATTGACCCGTACCCAGATTTGGGGATGCCGTACGACGGATTTACGTACGAGCTATATTTTGATGATTGATCCGCACTTTTGACTTGGGATGTCTGGTTATAGATATGGTATCGGATATGATATTATTGAGGCGGGATCACCGACTAATATATTGTTTGTTGTATGTATGCCCTAGAGGCCAGTATTGTACAGATGATGTATATTATATTGGATGCTTGGACATATATAGAGATGACTTTCTTGCTCGATATGATAGTATGCTATCTGGTTACTCTTTATCTTAACATGTACACTAGTCTCTTTAAACTGTCTTATAGTTACATGTTGGTAAAGCCCTTAGGATGTGTACTTGACTACCTGGACTATGATGCAGATCATACTAGTGGGGACATGGTGGTCCATAAGTACATCCTTCAAGGTCCCTAGTCGTGGGTGTATCAAGACAGGGCATCGATATACCAGTGTAGACTAGCGTATACGCTTCTCGACCCATGAGATGGGCGATGGATGATCCCATATCCATTGGTGTTTGACATCAGAGATGGTATATGGGTGCTCAGTGGAGACTGGGTACACTGGACGGACTCGCCGAGAACTCCCAGATGGTATTATACCTCACGTCAGATGGCAGTTCTCAGGTGACACTTGTACAGGTTAGTCTGTAGACCCGAAATCGTCATAGAGTCTTGTGTGATTCCTACTGTGCTTTGATCTCCACCTTACCACGTCCATGAGGGCGTGCAAAACGGTGGTCTTTGGGTACAGTCCCGAGTCACATGGAGGCAATGAGCGATAGGAGGGGTTTCGTCTCTCCCAGTATTGCGGGTTGATGTTGCGCTGTGCTCGATTGGCCGTAACAGGGAAGTCCCTGGCCAGGGCTGATCAGAGATTTGCTGGTAAGTGTTACCAGTAGTTTCTCGACCCGTTATGAGCCTCACATCGGCACGACTTATCGGTTATTGGGGTCTGACGTTTACCATCCCTAGACTTGATATGCGACATATCAGACGAACAGACCGGACTGTACGGTAAGTGTTACTGGTTGGATTCACAGGAGTGTGAGCGGGTTAACTCGTCGATCTTCTGATCGCTCAATACCCGGGTGGCCGTTACGTTTAGCATACCGCTTGCGGCTTGTGGGTGCTTGATATGATCATCATCTGCTACCGGCGTATTGACGAGTCTTTAGAGTCCTACACAGAGGTTTCCTGGCTCAAGCGAAACGAAATAGGAGCGCATATGAGATATGTGCGGGAGCGAGAATAATGCGTGTATGTGATACCGTATTTCATTCTCGCGATGAATGTATCGATTGGTTATATTCGATATAACCTAGATATCGAATCAAGGATTGATTCGATAAGCCGATACATAGGATACTAGTCGGTTATATGCGATATGACCGGATCGTTAAATCAAGTATTGATTTAATGTATAATTATATATTTGATATATTATTTTGCATTAACTAGTATTGGTTCACTTTAAATGGATTTTCTCACTTGATGTGCAAGAAGTATATGTGATATACTTTTGTGCACATATTTGTATCATGTTTGATGATACTTGATCATATAGTTAAGTGTATAGAATTAAACCATGGTTAATTTGATGATTAGGGTTTTGCATATTCATTTATTTATTTATTTGTTCATTTATTTATTTGGAAATGATTTAGATAAGAATGGTGGCTTAATTTGTTTCTAGTTGAAGCTTCATGAAGCTTTGACTTCTTAACCATTCTTGTCTTCATGCTTAACCCTAACCCATCCAAGTAACCATGGTCTATTCTCTACACTCTACCCTAGTTAGTATATGATAAGTATTCATTTACTTTTCAATTTTAATTAACACTTATCATATTCTAGCTTCATTCTCTCCTTCTTCTTCAAGAAAGAAAGCTTGATGCCATCAATGGCAACTTGAGTTCTAAAGTGAGAAATCCAATTCTAAAGTGAACCCACCTCCTATTTCTTCACCCTCTACCTCTTGCCAAGTTGTTTTCGGTGTTTTCTTCACAAGTTTCACAAATTTGTGAAGTCGGAGCTTGAACTTGTGATGCCTTGACGTAGATCATCTTCGGCACGAAGCCGACGACCTAGTCCGCCCATTTCTCCGATCAAGCCGACGATTGAGTCCAGGATTCGAGATGGACAGCGAAAGGATGCCTACATGGAGCCAAGGAAGTGGATATCCGGATCTACAAAGGTTGTAGCTTCTTATCTTTAGTTAAGTTGTTAACTAGATTCGTATATCGCCTAAATTTCTAGTCAACGATCTAGTCTAGGGTTTCTCGGCACCGTAAAATTTGAAATTGGCATGGTTGATGCCTTGTGAGACTTCATTAGCGTGCCTAGGATCCCTACAGTGGTATCAGAGCCTAGCTAGAGCCTTGGGCGAAGTCTAGACGATATTTGAAACCCGATCGAACCGAAACCCTAAAACCCAAAATGCTCTCTGGAAATTTTCTGAAAATTGGGATTTTTGTCAATTAAAAATATGCAGAAAAATAAGCAGGGTGTTATTTGAATTACTGTGAAATACGAGGACCTGAATCGATTTTTCCACCGCGGAACCGCGGCACAAGCTAGGCATGTGCGGCGGTTCCGCGGCCGTCCTGTCCCCTTGTCTAGTGATTTCTGCACAGTAACTCATATAATTTAATGGTATATTTTCTGGGTATTTTTATTGTGACTCTACAGATGAGTATTCTGGGGTTGTATTGGGAATCAATGATTCGATCGGATTTTCAAATTTTGTCTGTGTGGTTTTCCGGATAATTTTCGAATATGTCAAAAAGTTCGACCGGATGTAAATACCCAATCTTTCCCCTGCCCGGAAATTTCCAATTGTTGGATTTTTCCGTAGTTTAAAGACGTTCTAAGTAGTGCAAGTAACGCGATGGTCCCTCTAGAAGACAACAAACCTTAACTCGATTATGTGACCGTCTTGAACTGCCCTTTGAACCTTCGGGTTTGGGGCAGTACGGCGTGCCACATGTGAGGCGTTGGCTTGACCCTTCTACGGCTGGACCGTTGGTATTGAGACATGAAGTGAATGTCTTTGAACCTATTTCATGTGTTGAACGGTTTCGGGAAAACTTGGGTGTTCGAATGTTCGATCGGAAAGTTTAATATATTCTATTTATCCGGAATGGGATACAATAATTGGAATTCACAAACAGTTATGAGATAACTGAATGAATGTTATAAATCTAGCGGTTTAGTTTCATTTGATATTGAAAAGAGTTTTCGATAATGGGACTAAAATGCGGGGTTTATAAGTGTTAGGCATGCGATATCTAAAGAGGTTGCGGATTCCAACTGTTGTAGTTTTACACTTTCTTTTCTGTGACCGTAAGTGTAATATGTGATATCGCCGGTTTCGTTGCTATATGTCAACGACAATTGGGATGCGCATATTTACTTACGTTGATGACATGTGATGTTATGTGTTGCTGGATATGTCATATTGGATCGTCGTGTTTGAATAGCCGGGTTTTTTTTATGTGAGATGAGTGTTTTTCATTTTTCATTCATGTAAAAATTTATATGTAATATTCTTTTATTTGGGGCACTTCCAGGTTGCGGAAGCTGTCACCCTTTGTATATTATTTTCTTTTCCGCATTAGGATAGACCCAAGGAGGGGAGCACAAGTAACCGGGTTCTAGGGTCCAGTGGGAGACCAACTCGAGGAGTCGAGTCCGGGTCTCCTAACCCTAGAATTGGCAGGGTTGCTTGCCGCTCTCGTAGGGGTCTAGGGGTGTGGGATTGGCTATTCATCACGACCGTGGAATCCGTGTTTTATACTGGCTCGTATTGAAAACACGGACGTCCTAGTATATCCAATGTTTCATATGTTTCTTCTGCTGCGATATCTGTGATGTGATCATGTGATGTTCTATGATAGATACAGTATATAGTATATATGATATATTATATAGACGTTACTTATGTTTTGCACCCGCACTAGCCCTGCCCTGCTCTGTCGTTAGTTACCTAACCTAACGGTGCACGAGGGGACATCGAGGCGAATGCGGATGGCATAAGTGTACGTCGTATTTATCTGTGATGTTTAAGTATTTAAATGATGGGACTTCATTAATGTGATTAATGAAAGAAAGGAAACCAAATGATGTTGTAGAACCAAATTTTAAATAAAACAGGTAGCTACAGTTCTTGCTTTGCATAGCGGTATATATGATATACCATGCACCTTATTCGATGAAGAAAGGACCGAGATCCCTTCACCGGGAGTGATTCCTTTAGCAATAACTGGCAGATGCTACATACTCGGTCTGCTTTTGATTTCTTCTATAGTTTCTACTTTGCACAGTGATATATATGATATATCCCGCACCTCATTCGACGAGGAAAGGGCCGGCGATCCCTTCACCGGGAGTGACCCCTTTAGCAAAACTAGAAAAGCCTCAAAATCATTCCATTTCAAAACTTCATTTGATTCTACAGCGATATCAAGTTCATTACGCAATAGGTTTTCAGAAAAACCTGTCGTAGCCCTCCGTCATTTCAGATAAGTACTAGTTAGTATTCGTGCTACGTTTGTTGACTATGTTAAGGCGTAGTGTGCGGTAGCTAATTAGTGCTTATCTGTATAAGCATATGATGCGATTGGATTAGGGTAGTCATGCGACTTTGTTGACTATGTTAAGGGTCGTGCGGGTGGGTTTAATTCAATCGGGAAATGACGGGTTGAACTTGACTAGCACTTATGATTTGTTGACTATGTTAAGGTCATATAGCTGCTAGGGGCAAAATATTATCGGAAATTTCAAGTGTTGAAATTTGCAATGAGATTGCATACCTTCTATGAGATAGTTGGATCCCGATACCCACTGCGAGTAAGAGTTACTCCTGGGAGAGTTTTACACATTGCAATTAGCTAATCAAGTAGGTGTCTAGAAAGGTGTCAACGGGGTTACGCCTCTGGGAAAACGAGATTTACATTAATTAGGTTCGTGCGAAAGCACGGGGGACCTCCCTCAAAGTACCGACACTGGCCTGGCTGAAAGATTGGCGAATTTGTAGTGTGTAATTAATCCCGGCTAGTCTTTCCTTTTAGGGTTTGAAGGAAGATTTGATAAAAACCAGTGGGAGCCATCCTGATTAGATAAGATAATAACCAATCTGATCTTGCACGAGCTTACGCTAAAGTGTTTTCTTCTCTCTCTCTCCAGGTAGCGACCATTTCATGCCCTAATAAAGATAATAATATGGATGTATTGACCGAACCCGCATGTTATACTGTGCTGGGGAACGTTGGTTCCGTTCTTACCTATAAGAGTTATAGGACTGAACAGGATATAGGGGAATACCAGGATTCCCATGCCACCCGAATGAAGAAAGTACATGATGATGCATTTTCTTCGGGTGTGTTCGTTACAGAGAACTGTTTCTCCATTTGCCCTACGTCCTGGGTATTAGATACCGGGTCAGGATCCCATATATGTGTTGGATATATGTATGCCCTAGAGGCCATTATGTGATAGTGGATGTATCTATACATATATATATATTCAGTTTGCATTCTTGCTCGACATGATAGTATGCTATCTGGTTCTTCTTTATCTGACATGTTGATTTGATCATGCTTTTATTCATTCATACATGCTGATAAAGCCCTGAGGATATCGGCTTGACTACACTGATTATGATGGAGATCATACTAGTGGGACATCTGTAGTCTATAAGCATATCCTGGAACGTCCCTAGTCGTAGGTATATCGAGACGGGGCATTGATATACCAGAGTAGACTAGCGTATACGATACTAGACCCATACGATGGGCGATGAATGTTCCCACATTCATCGATGTTTGACATCAAGATCATATACGGGTGCTCAGTGGTGACTGGGTACACTGGACGGACTCACCGAGAACTCCTATATGGAATTATATCTATCGTCGGATAGCAGTTCTCAGGTGACACTGGTACAGGTTAGTCTGTAGACCCGAGATCGTCATGGAGTCTTGTGTGTTCTCCCACTGTACTTTGATTGCCACCCTACCACGGCTCTACTGAGTCGTGCAAACAGGTGGCCGTTGGGTACAGTCCCGAGACACACGAAGACGATGAGCGATAGGAGGGGTTTCGTCTCTCCCGGTATTGGGAGTTGATGCTGTGCTGTGCCCGACTGGTTATGACAGCAAGTCCCTGGCCAGGGCTGCTGAGATTTGCTGATAAATGTTATCAGTAGTTTCTCGATCTGTTATAGACCATTCACCGGCACGACTTATTGAGTTATTGGGGTCGACGTGACCATCCCTAGGCTCGATATGCAGCATATCTGACGAAGAGACCGGATTGTACGGTAGTGTTGCCGGTTGGCTCGACGGGAGTTGTAGCAGGTTCGCTTGTTTTCTTCTGATCGCTCAATACCCAGGTGGCCGTTACGTTTAGCTGACCGCTTGCGGCCTGGGGGTACCTGATATGATCATCACCCTCTGCCGGCGTACTGATGAGTCTTAGAGTCCCTCAAAGGAGTTACCCAGTCCAGGCGAAACGTTGTGGTGCGCGTATGCGATATGCGCATGCACCCGATTGAAATGTGCGTATATGATACCGAACATTGATCGGGCGGCTTTCTTTTGGTCATATGTGATATGGCCAGATTGATGAATCAAGTGTTGATTTATCATTTAACCATTAGTTTTCTCACTTGAAACTTTTTCTTGTATGTGATGGATGTATGTAAGCATGCATGTGTTTCTTTCTTTCATTCTAGTTTCATGCACATGTGGATGTGCATACATGCATACATACATACACCCATCCATCATGATTGTTTGCATATGGAAATGGTGGCAATATAAGAATCACACCATGGATTAAATAATGGATTATTATTTGATTTTGGATTTAAAAGAAAATGAAAAGGAAAGGATAATCATTCTAGCTTCTACATTCTTCTTTTGACCTAACCATGCTCAACTACCACTAACCTAGGGTTATCCTTCTCTTTATCATTTAAAACCCAAGTTAAATTAACTATCCATCATTTAATCATGGTTGAAAGCAAGAAGGAATAAAATATAAAAGGTTATATTTCATTTCTTTGCAACTAAGGGTTATTTTTCTTCACCTCTTGTTAAAAATAGCCACCATCTTCATCCTCCTTCACCTTTTCCTCTCTCTGGTTTTTTCTAGTGAGTTAAACACAATTAAAGAAAGGTTTTTGAAGTGAGATCCTTAGCCACAACATCATTCTACTCAAGTCTAGCCAACTTGATTAGAGTGTTCTCTTTGCTTTTCCAAAGTTGTAAGCTTGGACGGGAAACTTCGGGTGGATCGTCGTGGACGAAAGAGGACTACAAGTGGACCTTCTTCCAACACCCTAGAGATCAAGGAGTCAAGCTAAAGGGGAGCTACAAAGGTTGTAGCCTTCAAACCCTAATTTTTATTAGCTTAAAGTTTTGTAACCCTAATTTTCTAGGATCGATTCCTTTGCATGTTTGTTTAGCACCTTAAAAATACATACTTTGACACATGTGATGCTTCAAAACTCTTCATAGGGTGCTAGGCAATTCTTACAATATATAATCAGTTACATGGGCTTAGAAAAGGTAGAGAACTTGGAGAAGGTGATAAAGACATTAGAGTTGGAAATGGTGCAATTGTTGCAGCTAAGACTGTCGGGGAATATCACCTTGTATTACTAACTGGTAATACATTGGTTCTGAACGAATGCTATTACATGCCGAACCTGATATGCAACATTATATCGGTTTCTTTATTGAGTAAAGAGGGATATAATTTTGTATTACAGGACAATGTTATGAACATTTTCCGTAACCAAAAGTTGGTTGGATCAGGCACGTTGTGCAATGGCATTTATGTTCTAAATCAATCAACAGTTCTGAGCATAACTAACACACACAAGAGGAAGAGTTCTGAACTGAACGAATCCTTCTTGTGGCATTGTAGACTAGGTCACATCAATGCGACACGACTGGCTAAGTTGCATAAGGATGGATATTTGAAACCATTCGAATTTTCATCTTATGACACTTGCCAGTCATGTCTCAAAGGCAAGATGACCAAAACTCCATTTACGGGACACGGAGAAAGAGTTACCGAACTCTTAGGACTGATACATAGTGATGTATGCGGTCCTATGTCTACACATGCCAGGGATGGTTCTTCATACTTCATTACATTCACTGACGATCTCTCTAGGTTCGGGTATGTGTACCTGATGAAACACAAATCAGAAGCTTTTGAGAAATTTAGAGAATATAAACAAGAAGTTGAGAACCAAACCGGAAAAAGTATTAAAATCCTACGATCTGATCGAGGAGGTGAATACTTGAGCAATGAATTTCTGGACTTCCTAAAAGAGAATGGGATTCTCTCTCAGCTGACTCCTCCATATACACCACAGCACAACGGTGTATCAGAACGGAGGAACCGCACCCTATTAGATATGGTGCGCTCTATGATGAGCACAGCTGAGTTACCTATTTCCTTCTGGGGATATGCGCTGGAGACAGCTGTATACCTATTGAATCAAGTTCCATCTAAATCTGTACCTACCACACCATATGAGATATGGAGTGGGAAGAGACCATATTTTAAACGAGTTAAGATATGGGGTTGTCCGGCCTATGTCAAAAGGAAAAATCCAGACAAACTCGAGGCACGGTCAGTTCTTTGCAAGTTTGTGGGATATCCTAAGAATTCACAAGGATATTTTTTCTACCATACTGAAGAACAAAAGGTGTTTGTTTCTCAATATGCCACCTTTTTAGAAAAGGAATTCCTTCAAAAAGAAATTAGTGGCAAAGTGGTAGAGCTGGAAGAAGTTCCAGATACACAAACCGTAACTGAAGATTTAGTGGAACCAGAAGATTCAGTAGCTCCCAATGAACCTCAGCCTCTCCGCCGATCTAGTAGGGTTCCTCGCCAACCTGAGAGATACTACGGTTTTCTCATGGATGGTGGGAGCGAGGATTGCATCATGGAGGATGATGACCCTACTAGCTTCGAGCAGGCCATCACGAGTAAAGACTCAGTGAAATGGCTGGATGCAATGCGGTCCGAGATGGAATCCTTGTACACCAACAAAGTATGGACTTTGGAAGTTGCTCCTGAAGGGGTAAAACCCATTGGGAGCAAGTGGATCTTCAAGAAAAAACTTGGTGTAGATGGGAAAGTGGAGACTTTCAAAGCTAGACTTATAGCAAAGGGTTTTCGTCAAAGACCAGGTGTGGACTATGACGAAACCTTTTCTCCAGTAGCTATGCTTAAATCCATCCGGATCATGCTTTCCATCGCTGCATATCATGACTACGAAATCTGGCAAATGGATGTTAAGACCGCCTTTCTAAATGGTGATTTAGAAGAGTGCGTGTACATGACTCAGCCAGAGGGCTTCGTAGACAGTGGGAGCAGCGGCAAGGTATGCAAGCTGCTTAAATCCATTTATGGATTAAAGCAAGCATCGCGGAGTTGGAACATCTGCTTTGATGTCGTTATCAAAGAGTTTGATTTCGTCAAAAACCCAGATGAACCTTGTATTTACAAGAAGGTGGCAGGGAGTAAGGTTGTCTTCCTCGTATTGTACGTGGACGACATACTCTTGATAGGAAATGATATTCCTATGCTGCAATAGGTTAAGCTCTTCTTATCACAAAGATTCTCAATAAAAGATCTTGGTGATGCCTCCTGCATATTGGGAATTAGGATCTATAGAGATAGATCCAAACGGATTTTAGGATTGTCCCAATCCAGGTACATTGACACCATACTAAAGAGGTTTAGTATGGAAGAATCCAAGCGTGGAAACTTACCCACGATCTCTGGAGTCACTCTCTCCAAAGAGATGTCTCCCAAGACTGATTTGGAGAGAGCTCGCATGCAAGGGATACCCTATGCTTCGGCTGTAGGCTCTATCATGTACGCGATGCTATGTACCAGACACGATGTAGCACACTCACTAAGTGTAGTGAGCAGGTACCAAGCTGATCCTGGAGAGAGTCACTGGATAGCTGTGAAGAGCATTCTCAAGTACTTACGAAGGACTAAAGAGATGCTCTTGGTGTATGGTAACGGAGAACTCCAAGTGGAGTCCTTTACCGATTCGAGCTTCCAGAGTGATAAGGACGACTCTAAGTCGCAGTCGGGCTTTGTCTGTACCCTTTACGGAGGGGCGGTTAGCTGGAAGAGTTCCAAGCAGGAAACCGTGGCAGACTCGATGATGGAGGCTGAATACATCGCTGCCAATGATGCTGCCAAAGAGGCTGTCTGGATCAAGAAGTTCATTACTGAACTTGGAGTGGTTCCATCCATTGAGCATCCAATACCTTTGTATTGCGATAACAATGGAGCGGCGGCTTTGGCCAAGGAACCCAGGTCCCATCAGCGATCCAGGCACATTCTGAGGCGGTATCACCTGACCCGGGAGATAGTTGATCGCCGGGAGATCGAGGTCAGGAGGGTTGACACGAAGAACAACACGGCGGATCCACTCACGAAGGCCATTCCCCAGATACAGTTTGAGAGACTCTTCGGTATGCTCGGTATGCGATACTACAGCAGCTGGCCCTAGTGCAAGTGGGAGATTGTTAGTTGTATGTATGCCCTAGAGGCCAGTATTGTACAGATGATGTATATTATATTGGATGCTTGGACATATATAGAGATGACTTTCTTGCTCGATATGATAGTATGCTATCTGGTTACTCTTTATCTTAACATGTACACTAGTCTCTTTAAACTGTCTTATAGTTACATGTTGGTAAAGCCCTTAGGATGTGTACTTGACTACCTGGACTATGATGCAGATCATACTAGTGGGGACATGGTGGTCCATAAGTACATCCTTCAAGGTCCCTAGTCGTGGGTGTATCGAGACAGGGCATCGATATACCAGTGTAGACTAGCGTATACGCTTCTCGACCCATGAGATGGGCGATGGATGATCCCATATCCATTGCTGTTTGACATCAGAGATGGTATACGGGTGCTCAGTGGAGACTGGGTACACTGGACGGACTCGCCGAGAACTCCCAGATGGTATTATACCTCACGTCAGATGGCAGTTGTCAGGTGACACTTGTACAGGTTAGTCTGTAGACCCGAAATCGTCATAGAGTCTTGTGTGATTCCCACTATGCTTTGATCTCCACCTTACCACGTCCATGAGGGCATGCAAAACGGTGGTCTTTGGGTACAGTCCCGAGTCACATGGAGGCAATGAGCGATAGGAGGGGTTTCGTCTCTCCCGGTATTGGGGGTTGATGTTGCGCTGTGCTCGATTGGCCGTAACAGGGAAGTCCCTGGCCAGGGCTGATCAGAGATTTGCTGGTAAGTGTTACCAGTAGTTTCTCGACCCGTTATGAGCCTCACATCGGCACGACTTATCGGTTATTGGGGTCTGACATTTACCATCCCTAGACTTGATATGCGACATATCAGACGAACAGACCGGACTGTATGGTAAGTGTTACTGGTTGGATTCACAGGAGTGTGAGCGGGCTAGCTCGTCGATCTTCTGATCGCTCAATACCCGGGTGGCCGTTACGTTTAGCACACCGCTTGCGGCTTGTGGGTGCTTGATATGATCATCATCTGCTACCGGCGTATTGACGAGTCTTTAGAGTCCTACACAGAGGTTTCCTGGCTCAAGCGAAATGAAATAGGAGCGCATATGAGATATGTGCGGGAGCGAGAATAATGCGTGTATGTGATACCGTATTTCATTCTCGCGATGAATGTATCGATTGGTTATATTCGATATAACCTAGATATCGAATCAAGGATTGATTCGATAAGCCGATACATAGGATACTAGTCGGTTATATGCGATATGACCGGATCGTTAAATCAAGTGTTGATTTAATGATTTAATGTATAATTATATATTTGATATATTATTTTGCATTAACTAGTATTGGTTCACTTTAAATGGATTTTCTCACTTGATGTGCAAGAAGTATATGTGATATACTTTTGTGCACATATTTGTATCATATTTGATGATACTTGATCATATAGTTAAGTGTATAGAATTAAACCATGGTTAATTTGATGATTAGGGTTTTTCATATTCATTTATTTATTTATTTGTTCATTTATTTATTTGGAAATGATTTAGATAAGAATGGTGGCTTAATTTGTTTCTAGTTGAAGCTTCATGAAGCTTTGACTTCTTAACCATTCTTGTCTTCATGCTTAACCCTAACCCATTCAAGTAACCATGGTCTATTCTCTACACTCTACCCTAGTTAGTATATGATAAGTATTCATTTACTTTTCAATTTTAATTAACACTTATCATATTCTAGCTTCATTCTCTCCTTCTTCTTCAAGAAAGAAAGCTTGATGCCATCAATGGCAACTTGAGTTCTAAAGTGAGAAATCCAATTCTAAAGTGAACCCACCTCCTATTTCTTCACCCTCTACCTCTTGCCAAGTTGTTTTGGGTGTTTTCTTCACAAGTTTCACAAATTTGTGAAGTCGGAGCTTGAACTTGTGATGCCTCGACGTAGATCATCTTCGGCACGAAGCTGACGACCTAGTCCGCCCATTTCTCCGATCAAGCCGACGATTGAGTCCAGGATTCGAGATGGACAGCGAAAGGATGCCTACGTGGAGCCAAGGAAGTGGATATCCGGATCTACAAAGGTTGTAGCTTCTTATCTTTAGTTAAGTTGTTAACTAGATTCGTATATCGCCTAAATTTCTAGTCAACGATCTAGTCTAGGGTTTCTCGGCACCGTAAAATTTGAAATTGGCATAGTTGATGCCTTGTGAGACTTCATTAGCGTGCCTAGGATCCCTACATATATATATACAGGTATGTATATGTATCGACTCAGATGTTAGGCGGTTTCCTTACCTGCAGTCCAGCTTGTTAACTTAGTCCTTTAGTTTAGTTTAGTTGTTAGATTAGATTCGATTCTTACCTATTTCAAAAACTAACGAATCGTGGGTATTTTAAAAGACAGCCCAAGGGATCCTACGGATATTTCAAAAGACGTATCTTTTCATAAAAACACCGTAGCCCCTATTTTCAAAACCCCATGATTCGTGTTATTTCAAAAGGCTGGTATTTGTAGGATTTATATTAGGGTAATGCAGATTAGTTATCGTTGTGTTTAGTATTTAGCTCCAGCTCATTATTACTGTTCGCTCCGCATCGCATACTTATATTATAATTTCTTATTGCATTGTTGATATCATACTGTTAGGACACCAGCACCATTACCGATGATGCGTATGTACCACGTACACTTGCTTGCCGGCTCACACACATCTTCATCGGTAATTGCCATGTCACGCACACCTTAGAAAATATTATCACCTAATGTAGCTTGTTAACTAGTAGTTTTGACATGATGATTAGTTGCTTGCATTATATGCTAGTTTAAACATTTTAGTTGTTACTTGTCACTTCGTGCATACTGTTATTCATTATATGCCGTATTCATGGATGCTCATGCTTATATTCATGGTTTTACATGCTTTTGGTGATTCGGATTTCCATGATATTTTCTGGATTTGGAGGAAAACCGCAAAACATATATAAACTGCTTTCTTTCTTTTTAAATAAAAAAATGCGGTTTTCCCATGATGTATGAGTCGTCCACCATAAGTTTGCTGATGGATTTCGAGACCCGATTCGAGGAGATGGATGAACCGTTTCGGGTACATGGTGGGCCCGGTAAGGTACCCCGGGGCAAGAAGCTCGTGGTGATGACGATGAGCCTGGCAGGGGGAGACTACCTACCGGTGATTTTACCCGACGCGTCGGATATCCGGAGGATACCGTCGTGGTCTTGAGATGGATGGTAGGGACCGGTCTGGATTGACAGCGCCCTAGATATTGTGATTGAGATATTGAGATTTTGAGATATTGAGGTACAGAGATTGTGATACAGAGATATCGAGATATTTGGACACTTGTTTTGTGTCGATGCTGGGCACTGTTTTATGCTGATTTCATTTACGGTACCTCACTTTTAAAATACAGAAATCTCACTGGTTTATGAAAGCAGTTTTGTTCAGTACATGCATTCTGTTCCATGCATTCATACATCATCTATATGATACATTGCTGCCTGAGGCACTGACACGGGCACATGGAATTACACTTGGGTTAGATATTTGCCCTAACCATTGTTATGGGTTGCTGGTTATATATTTGAGGATATATTATGATCATTGACCTAGGATTGCGTCATTTATGCGATTTTTTTCGTAGATGTTTTTCTATTCACGAGTTGGCAACTCACCCCCGTTGTGCCCCAGTTTCTTGCAGGTTTGCCGTACAGATTTCATTATGGCTTGCGGGCATAGTTTCCTTCGGGTGATTTTCTAGTAGGTGGGTTTACTTGTATCGTACCCCCATTATATATCTTGTATATTATTATTCTGTTGTATCTAGAAGTTCCATCAACCAAACATGTATTTATTTTGAGATAGAGACCAGTGATGTTATTCCTTCGACCTTAGAGTCGCGTGCTATATTTCTGTGGTTTTCTTGTGGTTTTGAGTTTCCTTTTGAATTTTGATCCTCGCCGTTGGCGTTGTACATTATTTTGCTTGTGTGGTTGTGACCGTCGATTGACGAAGAGCTAGCTCCCGCTTGGGGATGCCTTTTTATTGATTTCGTATACTATTCATGTTGTATCCCGTTTAGAGGCCAGTTTTTACAAAGAAGACTGCCGAAATTTTCGGGAAATATTTGATGTTTTTTTAAAACCGCATAATTCGGCTTATGCTATTAAAACTACTTGTTTTAAATTGGTTTTCCTTCACTCTACTGCTTTTCTTGGTTTGGGTTTCTGGGTTTTCGGCTTACTTAGATTACGTACGCCTCGAGACGTTCGTAGTTTAAGCGCCGGTCATATTCCGTACTTTCGGGACGTGACAAAGTTGGTATCAGAGCGTTAGGTTTTACCTTCGGAGCGTAGGATGACCCTTGGTTGATGGAATAGGTGACTAAAGTAGAGTGACGTACCGTAGGTATGTTCCGCGGCATATTTACGATACGCTACTCCACTTAAGAAACCTTAGGATGTACATTTTTTTGCTCAGTATTATATTCATTCCGATCTAGCCTCATCAGTACCAGTTATGGTTTTGCTGCCACGATTACGGGCAGGGAGAGCTACAGCTAGAGTTGCGGTCAGCACGAGCTCGTCACGAACGAGGACTGACCAAGGCGAAATTCCGGCAACACACGATTGCAGAGATGTGTCTTTTTACTGTGTTTCCGCGCCACGAGCGTTTGGCGGATCGCCTTTATGAGGTTACTCGGATGTGCTGATCGACACTAGAGGATTGAGCCACTGACAGAGGCCAGCCAGATTTTGATGACCGTTGGTGTATTGCTTACTCATGATGATTGAGGTACTGTTCAGCGTGCAGACGAGTGAGCCAGTTGTTGCTGCGAGTGACGAGATATCGCACCATATGTTGGAGCTATTGCGGGACGAGTTATACTAATAGATGATAGAAGGTAGCTAGCCACCCGATGATGAATGACTAGGACAGGTGATTCGTTCACCTACCCCGATGCGAGGTCATCAGATAGATTGATTCCAGCTAGAGACGACTTCACGCGGAGACGTTGAGAGTCGACAGAGACGATCGAATGTCAGAAACCTATTATTCCAAGTTTAAAGTAGTCGGAAAGACATGCAGGCAATTCTATGGTCCCTCTAGAAGAATGAAACCTTAACTCGATTTAATGACCGTGTGAAATCTTTGGAACCTTCGGGTTTGCGGCAATTCTACGGCGGCATTAGTGAGGCTTGGGTTTGCCCTTCTACGGCGGGACCACCGATACTGTGGTATGTACTCGATACTATTAAACTGTGCCCAAGATGTTGAGCTCTTGGGGTATTATGAGATTTTGACGACTCGATCGGATGGCTCGACTTAATTCGGATGCTAGGTGGTGAGATGCATTTCTTGGGAGACTCCCGATACGAGGATAGCCGTTGGAGCTCAGTCCATGCAGCCGCGACGAGACGAGTCCAAAGCAGACGACATTAAAGAAAAGTGAAGTAAGAGGTTCATACCAGATCCAGATGAGATGACGTTCCACTCCGCCGACATCAGAGATGCGATGCGCATGCCGAGGCATGGTGCTTGGATTTACCTTCCAGAAGGAGTCGCGATGAGTATGCAATCGTTCCAGAGCAAGATGCAGATATAGGAAAGGACGATGACTTCCGGACAGTTGGCAGAGACGAGGCATGGAAGAGACCGTGAGCAGGATTCCTTCCAGGACACTGCTGCAATGATACTTGCACCCATGATCAGATGTGTCACGTACATTCAGAGAGCCAGAGGCCGACGCCAGTGATATGCTGTCTTACGAGTGGTCACGATGATTGACCGGGAGATGACAAGAGACGTGCCAGAACGGGATCATCCCCATTAGCATACCTGACAGGGCCGATGAGCCGATGGACCGAGAGATTTGTAATTCACAGTGAAGACCTTGACCCAGGAGTGGTCATTGTTACGCACACCAGCAGGCCAGAGTTCATGATCATCGACGAGACGTCCCACTAGTGACCGCGACGGTTGGGCCGAGATTCTTAGAGGATGCGCTTGAGCGGTACTATTCCGCCATTATTGATTTCGATGTTTTGGGTGATTTATTCGCATGATTTGATTTTGATGATTGAGGATTTACGATCTTTGCACAGTGTTGCACTTGATATCGTTTTCGTGCTTTGGTTTCACATGTTTGTGATTTTACGGTTTTAGACATTTGAGTTGATTTTGTGCGTATGCACGCACACGATTTGGTTCCTGCACTCTGTATAATTTATATATATTTGCAGTGCAGTGATACGCCTTTTGTGCACTTTGATGCCTGGACTTCGATTTTGATTGTGATACTCGATATTTGTTTTGTGCACCTTGTGCACCTGATTTGATTTTGCGCATGTTCGGCGCTTGATATTGGATTTCATGATTTTGTGCATGATGGATGCCCCTGGTTTTGGGTTTTCGTGCATGGTGAGCGCATGTCTGGAGATGCGATTTTGATGCACACCAGATGCACTAAATCGAGATTTTTTTCGTGCATGTCAGATGCACCTGATTTTGCTGTCAGGCACACACGTTGCCTACGACAGATGCTTTGTGCACACCCGATGCACTTAGATCTTGTTTCTGTGCACTTGTATGGCACGTATATGGATTTTGATTGTCGTGCGCACCAGACGCACGTAGTATTCATACGCGTATTTTGGGATTGATTTTTCTTATAGAGCAATGCGTTTTTATGATACTTGCTATGTGTTTTCATATTGAGCAGGACTAGTCAGAGGACAATACCTGAATATATTTTGCATGCATTGATAGTTATTGAAGGAATTTCCAAAAAAAAAAAAAGCGAGCTATAGTCTCAGTATTCACCTACGTGTCTGATATGACACGAAATGTTAAAACAAGAAGACCCTTCTAAATTGTTTCCAAAACGGCGGAACGTACATTTCAAACAAAGGTATATATGTATATAGTTATTTTCTTATGATAGACGTCCGCCACTGTGCAGTGTTATACGCGTTGCACAGCGACTTTAAGAGATTTGGCATGCATTTCCTTCAGATATTTACATATGTAGATTTGATATTTACGCGTATAGTTTCGAGTTAAATCATATTGGTTTTGTATTGGATTTGACATTTGTGTCTTTACTATGACTCTGATGATTGCGAGATACTTGATGGAGTTTTGATTTTGAGTTATATGCTCATTTTTCATGCGCATGCGCTGCGCTACGATTGGTTTTATGTATTTATGATTTCGGAGCCCCGGCGATTTGATGGTTTTGGCTGAAATATTTTAGTATTTGGGGAGAGTTTTAATTTAAATTTGGGGACCGAATTTCTTTAAGGGCGGAAGACTGTAACGTTTTGAAAATCGTTTCTGTGAAATTTCGAAAACGGTAAAATAAGGGGGTTTTCTGTAAAAAGTCAAAATGCAAATATCTTATTATAAAAATTAAATATACATATTCTAGCTATTTAATTGCTAGTAATTGGTGTTTATTTAGCCACTGGTGAAATTTCAAATTTTCTGAAAAATTTTCCGAAATTAATTATTTTAATATTATTTTAAGCCGTCACTAATATATTTAATTAGGGAAAATTACAAATTGGAATGAGTTGAAACAAATTTTGTGCATCTTAAAATATTAAATAAAATTTTATCATGTGGTTTTTGAAACGAAATCGTTTGCCAAAACGGTTTAGAAAATTATTGAAGAAAAAAGGGCTTAAATGGTGAAAATAAGTTAAATGGAGATTTGGGGTATTATATTTATCATTTTCCCTCACCCCACACACACACCCACACTCACACAACCCCATATTCAGCAGCCCTCTCCAAGTGTTCCTCACTTATTGATAGAAGAAAAGAAATCATGAGAAAAGAAAACAAAGAAAGTGAGAAAATAGTAAAAAGAGTATAGTCTTTTGTTGACTTGGTCTTCTTTTCTCCCCTTGACTTCACCCACCCCCACACCACACCTCACTCCTCTCCTCCCTTGGCCGAATCTGAACTGTTGGCAGCCCCCCATTTTTCTCCAAGTCCTCATCTTCCTTCACCTCCAAATTCATTCAAAAATCAACCAAAATCAACACAAATCAAAGCAAACTCAAAATCTAATCCCTACCCATTTCTCATTAGCCAAACTTGCATGGATCTAGGGAATAAGTTGGCATTTTAGAGGCTTTGATTTCCATATTTGATCTCTTGATCATGAGGTATAATTCTAACCTTTTTCTTAATTTGTTGGTTATTGCTTTAATTTAGCTTAATTAGGAAATTAATTATGGTTCTAATTGAAAGATTTGAGTTTCAAGAGAAGAATTAATTTATAATTAGGGTTTTTTTGTTGTGTGTTTATGGTTGTATAGTGTAATTCATCATATTGTGAAATGAAAAACCTAATCTAATTGCTAGTTTGCAAATTGTTAGGTTGAAATTGTGGTAATTACACTAATTTGCAAACTAGATTTTGGAAATTAATTGCAAATGTTAGATTAAAAATCTAAATATGTTTTTCATGACTTCATTAACATTTTAAAGTGTAGTTTAATGTTATAGATCATGCAAATCCAAGCTAGATTGTAGTTTGTGCATTTTTGCTATAAAATTGTTAAAATTGGTTATGTATGCAAACTAGATTTTTTTGAGATTAATATTAAGAGTTAAGTTTAAAATCTAATTAAAATTGGTATGACTTAATTAAGATGTTTAATAAGTATTATGGCCATTATATTTGTTTAAACGTCGAGTTTTGTACTAAAACGGGTAATTTGTGCTTGCTAGATTTTCGGAAAAATGGCTTTTAAAGTGAATTTAGGGTTTTTTTTGGTGAATTTTAAGCTATTTTATATTATAATTAGTGCTTGTAACTGTACAAATGAGTGTGTTGGGAGTTTTCTCGATGGTTTGGGGTTTGGACACCGACGTCGAGGGTTTTTGGGTCGATTTGTGAAAGCAGCCATAGGTTTTGACCTATGTGGGATTCGTGAGTAGTTTTGGTCATGAGTCGGATTTTAATGCGATACGGTGCGTTATGATATGTAGGTACCCCATGTGGACTTCGAGACGACAAGAAAGCGTGTGGCGACGTCGGCACCGGCGAGTGAGGACCAGGTGAGTAGATTTATATCTACGGGGAGAAGTCGGGTGGATGGCGTATAGCACCCCCGCAGTCCGTGGTGGTGTATACGGATGCGTATACACACCAACAATTATTTGTTATTGGGATTAATAACGATGTTAGGATGGATATTGGTGTATTGGATTATTTTAGTGTTGCGAACCCTAGGGTAGTGTTGCACTACACATACACACATACATACTTGCATACATTCCTATTTATATGTGCTCATGGGATTCTTTATTGTTATGTGTGCACATGGGTATGGGACCATATGTTCACATACGGATATGAGGATAGTACTTGGGATTTAAGATGAGTCGATGAGATTTGATTTGAGGCCGTGAGATCGGTGATATAGCAGGGTTCGTATTTGAGATACGACATGACGTTGTAGCGGGTCCTTGACGTAGTGTTTCACACACGTGCATGCGTACTTAGGCGGTATCAGTATTGTACTAGACGTAGATCAGTACCCCGATCATGATATTTGATAAAGAGGATACCAGGTGAATGGTATGATGAATGTGATATTGACCCGTACCCAGATTTGGGGATGCCGTACGACGGATTTACGTACGAGTTATATTTTGATGATTGATCCGCACTCTTGACTTGGGATGTCTGGTTATAGATATGGAATCGGATATGATATTATTGAGGCGGGATCACCGACTAATATATATATACAGGTATGTATATGTATCGACTCAGATGTTAGGCGGTTTCCTTACCTGCAGTCCAGCTTGTTAACTTAGTCCTTTAGTTTAGTTTAGTTGTTAGATTAGATTCGATTCTTACCTATTTCAAAAACTAACGAATCGTGGGTATTTTAAAAGACAGCCCAAGGGATCCTACGGATATTTCAAAAGACGTATCTTTTCATAAAAACACCGTAGCCCTTATTTTCAAAACCCCATGATTCGTGTTATTTCAAAAGGCACCATTTGTAGGATTTATATTAGGGTAATGCAGATTAGTTATCGTTGTGTTTAGTATTTAGCTCCAGCTCATTTTTACTGTTCGCTCCACATCGCATACTTATATTATAATTTCTTATTGCATTGTTGATATCATACTGTTAGGACACCAGCACCATTACCGATGATGCATATGTACCACGTACACTTGCTTGCCGGCTCACACACATCTTCATCGGTAATTGCCATGTCACGCACACCTTAGAAAATATTATCGCCTAATGTAGCTTGTTAACTAGTAGTTTTGACATGATGATTAGTTGCTTGCATTATATGCTAGTTTAAACATTTTAGTTGTTACTTGTCACTTCGTGCATACTGTTATTCATTATATGCCGTATTCATGGATGCTCATGCTTATATTCATGGTTTTACATGCTTTTGATGATTCGGATTTCCATGATATTTTATGGATTTGGAGGAAAACCGCAAAACATATATAAACTGCTTTCTTTCTTTTTAAATAAAAAAATGTGGTTTTCCCATGATGTATGAGTCGTCCACCATGAGTTTGCTGATGGATTTCGAGACCCGATTCGAGGAGATGGATGAACCGTTTCGGGTACATGGTGGGCCCGGTAAGGTACCCCGGGGCAAAAAGCTCGTGGTGATGACGATGAGCCTGGCAGGGGGAGACTACCTACCGGTGATTTTACCCGACGCGTCGGATATCCGGAGGATACCGTCGTGGTCTTGAGATGGATGGTAGGGGCCGGTCTGGATTGACAGCGCCCTAGATATTGTGATTGAGATATTGAGATTTTGAGATTTTGAGATACAGAGATTGTGATACAGAGATATCGAGATATTTGGACACTTGTTTTGTGTCGATGCTGGGCACTGTTTTATGCTGATTTCATTTACGGTACCTCACTTTTAAAATACAGAAATCTCACTGGTTTATGAAAGCAGTTTTCTTCAGTACATGCATTCTGTTCCATGCATTCATACATCATCCATATGATACATTGCTGCCTGAGGCACTGACATGGGCACATGGAATTACACTTGGGTTAGATATTTGCCCTAACCATTGTTATGGGTTGCTGGTTATATATTTGAGGATATATTATGATCATTGACCTAGGATTGGGTCATTTATGCGATTTTTTTTCGTAGATGTTTTTCTATTCACGAGTTGGCAACTCACCCCCATTGTGCCCCAGTTTCTTGCAGGTTTGCCGTACAGGTTTCATTATGGCTTGCGGGCATAGTTTCCTTCGGGTGATTTGCTAGTAGGTGGGTTTACTTGTATCGTACCCCTATTATATATCTTGTATATTATTATTCTGTTGTATCTAGAAGTTCCATCAACCAAACATGTATTTATTTTGAGATAGAGACCAGTGATGTTATTCCTTCGACCTTAGAGTCGCGCGTTATATTTCTGTGGTTTTCTTGTGGTTTTGAGTTTCCTTTTGAATTTTGATCCTCGCCGTTGGCGTTGTACATTATTTTGCTTGTGTGGTTGTGACCGTCGATTGACGAAGAGCTAGCTCCCGCTTGGGGATGCCTTTTTATTGATTTCGTATACTATTCATGTTGTATCCCGTTTAGGGGCCAGTTTTTACAAAGGAGACTCTGCCGAAATTTTCGGGAAATATTTGATGTTTTTTTAAAACCGCATAATTCGGCTTATACTATTAAAACTACTTGTTTTAAATTGGTTTTCCTTCACTCTACTGCTTTTCTTGGTTTGGGTTTCTGGGTTTTCGGCTTACTTAGATTACGTACGCCTCGAGACATTCGTAGTTTAAGTGCCGGTCATATTCCGTACTTTCGGGACGTGACAGTCTACGAGCAGTTAGGTATTGGAGAGTTAAAACCTACCCACTGCACTTTCCAGATGGCAGATCGATCTATCACCCAACCTAGGGGTGAGCTTGAGGATGTGTTGATAAGAGTCAGGGAATTTATATTCCCTGTGGACTTTATTGTTCTAGATACATAGCCTGTAGCGAACCCATGGAACCAAATTCCAGTGATTCTCCGTCGACCCTTCTTAGCCACTTCTAATGCTGCCATTAATTGTCGTAACGGTTCTATGAACTTATCCTTTGGAAAGATGACAATTGAGCTTAACATTTATAAGCTAGGAAGTCAATCATCTGAACCTTCTGCTCATCTAATTGATGTCTGTTCTGTCAACGAGATAGCTCCCGACAGCAGCGAGGTTGAGGAATTTTGCTATAATGATCTCGACGACACTAGTACATCATTGTTTGATCCAGCAAATTATTATAGTGAGGACACCTTTGACGGGTCCACCCTTGAGTTCGAACCTTTTGACTCATCGCAAAAGTCAGTAGCACTTTCCGAGTTAATATCCTACACAAGTTATGAACTTCTTAGGGAGTCCGAATATCATTCCCTTACCCTACCTTCTATTGTCTTTCCGCCGACATTAGATCTCAAACTACTACTTTCTCATCTTAAATATGCATATTTATATGAGAATGAGTCTTTACTCGTGATCATATTCGCTTCTCTAGCGTTAGAGCAAGAGAACACTCTTTTGATGGTCTTGAGATCAAATCGGCAAGCATTTGGTTGGACAATGGCAGACATCAAAGGGATTAGTCTCTTGATTGTTGAACATCGTATACATTTGATGGATGAAACCAAACCAACCCGAGACCCACAAAGACGGTTAAATCCCGTCATGAAGGAGGCGGTAAAGAAAGAAATCATCAAGTGCCTAGATAATGGTATAATTTACCCAATCTCTGATAGCCAATGGGTAAGTCCTATTCATGTAGTTCCTAAAAAGTCTGGCATCGCGGTCATAACTAATGAGGCTAATGAGTTGATCCAAACACGCTGTTCTCCGCCGAAAGACGCGACCGGAACGTTGGGACGTCGGGCCTGAATATGGGGGGCAGATGCTATTTGGTTTTATCCGTCCACCTCTCCGAAGATGCCAAGTTGATTTATGGCACCGTATATCGGAGGTTTAGACGGATGCGGCCGTTGTAGCAGATTTTGTCAGATTCCCCTTCGTTTGAGAGGTTTTTGATTGTGGGGACGCTCTTCCCTGCAGGCGCAAGCCCCTGCAGTTAATTACACTACCGCATCACGGTAACTACTTTCTTCTTCTCCAGATGGTCACTTCGTGTCGTGTGTATTTGTTTTATTTTTGGTTGTCCATGGATTATATACGGAGACTAATTTATGTTGTCACCCGTAGGGCGTGGATTAGTCCAAATCCGTATCTTCTTAGATTTGGGTTCGGGTTGGGTTTAAGGATCGTTAATCTCATTTGAGACTAAGATCAACTTAAACATTCATTAAGGATACGTTAGTCTAATTTTAGACTAAGATCAACTTAACGTTTGTTAAGGACACGTTAGTCTGATTTTAGAATAAGATCAACTTAACAAGATCATTTAGATCCAACAAAAGAGTATTTGGGCTCTATTATTTTAGTTTAGGGACATTGCGGTCCATAAGTTTAAGGACATCATAATCTAGTTTAGAGACATCATAGTCTGTAAGGTTTAGTTTAGGGACGTTGCGGTCCATAATTAGTTTAAGGACATTATGGTCCAGTTTAAAGACGTCATAGTCTGTAAAGTTTAAGGACATCATAGTCTATGAGTTTAAGGACCTCACAATCCATAAAGTTTAAGGACATCATAGTCCATGAGTCTAAGGACCCCACAGTCCGTAAAGTTTAAGGACATCATAGTCCGTGAGTTTAAGGACCCCACTGTCCGTAAAGTTTAAGGACATCATAGTCCAGTTTACAGACGTCATAGTCTATGTGGTTTTGGTTCAACCATTTGAGGATGCACCAAAAGTTATTGGTTATTGGGACCCTCCATCTCTGAAGACGTTGAAGAATTACAACGACATATATCAGAGGTATGAAGAGATGTACCCTTGAACCAATATTGGTTGGGAGATCCGCAGTCAAGTTTGGGACTAAGATCTGTTAAAAAGATTTATGAGCATATGGGCTCAATTAATATAAATTAGGGGTCTGTGGCCAACTTGGGCTCGGCCCACTCAGTTAAAATGTTGAACATTTAACAATGCTGAGCATTGGTTTGGGTTCTGACAACATTTTTTGTCTTTTATTGAGCATTGGGTACTCATCATAGCTCTGGGGCTTTTATTTAAAAAACAGTTTATGTTCTCTCAGCGCACACGTGAGAAGCACGTGGCACGCTTGGCGCTAAGCGCCAGAATTAAAGCGCTAAGGTGCTTCCTGTGAGATAGCGCACACGTGAGGAGCACGTAGCGCGCTTAGCGCTAAGCGCCAAACTTAAAGCGCTAAGGCGTTTCCTATGAGATAGCGCACATGTGAGGAGCACGTGGCGCATTTGGCGCTGAGCGCCAATCAATAAGTATAGAGCACTCTTTATAAAATAGCGCCCACGTGAGGAGCACGTGGTGCGCTTGGCGCTGAGCGCCAACAAATGAGCGTAGAGCGCTGCGCTCTGATAGCCAGATTTGGAGCGCTGAGGCGCCTCTTTAAATTAGAACGCTAGGAGCGCTGCGACGCTGTGCGCCAGTCTTGGAGCGCTTAGGCGCTTCTTTATATTTGGAGCGCCAGATTTCTTTTATGCGACTTTTATCAGTTCTGCGTTCTGAGAATTAAATTCTCGTTCATTGGAGACTTTGTCTCATAGATCTACGAACTCAGTTCTTATTAAAAGATTTTACAATCTCTTTTGTTTTTGTGAAAGACTTCGTCTTTATTTTATAGATCTATAATCTGAAGAAAATTAAGTTTTACCCGTCACTTTTATGATGGGATGCTATGATCTCCTTTGTGAAAGACCTCGGTCTTGTAGGTCTATGATCTTAGAAAAAGAAATAGGTTATTCTTCTCTTATGAGATGATTTCATCTCTCTGTTTTATTTACCTTGAAGAAATTCTTCTTTTTCTGAGAGCTTGCTCTTCTCTTTTTAAATTTCTCAAAGCTTATGGGGGGTCTCCTCTGTATCAGACTTGAAGTCTTGGGGCCTTATTATAGGGTAGGCTGATTTGTTGAATCGGTTGAAGAGATATTTTCTCTAATTGATTTAGGGATTTCCCCACCGTTGGATCTTTGATCCAAGGGCTTATGTTTTACAGAAGGCAATCTTCTTGTTTTTAACAAGATTGGGAAATCTTTTCCCATACAGAATTTATTTTGTATTTTAGTGATTTTTAATCACCTTTGGATCATTGATCCAACGGTGCTCTGATTTTCAGAGCATAATCTTTCCTGTTTGGAAAGATTCTGAGGAATGTTTCCTTAACAGAATTTTATTCTGGTCAATTGATGATTTTTAATTATGTTCGTTGGATGTTTGATCCAAGGGCCGAGAACATTTTGTTCTATCGCTAGCGCTCACATGCTTTGTACGTGGTGCGCTGCTTAGAGTGCAGCGCTCACGTGCTTTGCAAGTGGTGCGCTGCCTAGAATGCAGTGCTCTTAGCGCTAGTGCTCATGTGCTTTGCACGTGAGCGCTGCCTCAGAGTCTTTGACTCTCACAGCTGGCGCTGCTATGAAGCGCTGCTTCATTTCGAATTTTAAAATTTGAACAGAGCTTAGCTCTGATTGGGGAAACACACGCACCCAAACTGGGTGGCGTGTATGTATTGATTATAGAAAACTCAATGCCGCAACGAGGAAAGATCACTTCCCTCTACCTTTCATTGACCAGATGTTGGAACGACTAGCTGGACATGAATATTATTGTTTCTTGGATGGATACTCTGGCTATAACCAGGCCCCCATCGTCGAAAAGGATCAAGATAAAACAACATTTACTTGTCTTTTCGATACCTTTGCTTATAGATGCATGCCCTTTGGGTTATGCAACGCTCCCGCTACATTTCAGCGGTGTATAATGGGGATATTCTCACACATGGTCGAGAATTTTCTGGAGATATTCATGGACGATTTCTCTATATTTGGGGACTCCTTTGAGGATTGCCTATATCATCTTGACGCGGTTCTTACCCGCTGTAAGGATAAGAACTTAATTTTGAATTGGGAAAAATGCCATTTCATGGTCCAAGAAGGTATCGTGCTTGGACATGTCATTTCACGAAAAAGCATTGAGGTAGACAGAGCTAAAATAGATGTCATCCACAACCTTCCTCATTCCAAATACGTCAAAAATATACGATCCTTTCTTGGTCATGCAGGCTTTTATAGGAGATTCATTAGGGATTTTAGCAAAATTGCTAGACCCTTAACTCTTCTCTTGGCCAAGCATACAACATTTCACTTCGATTCGGATTGCGAGGCTGCTTTTGACTCGCTTAAAATATCTCTCAATATAGCCCCCGTTCTATCATCTCCTGATTGGAACCACCCGTTCGAGCTTATGTATGATGCATCAGATTTTGCTTTTGGTGCAGTCTTAGGACAACACATTGATAAGATGCCACATGCAATTTATTATGCAAGTAAGACCTTGAATGATGCCCAAATTAATTATACAACTACCGAAAAATAACTCTTGGCAGTTGTATTTGCATTAGAAAAATTCAGGCCTTACTTGATTAGCTCACAGATAGTGGTTTACACCGATCACTCCGCCCTAAAATATCTTTTATCGAAGAAGGATGCTAAGGCCAGGTTAATACGTTGGATCCTGTTATTACAAGAATTTGATCTTGTCATACGAGATAAGAGTGGATGTGAAAACGTAGTAGCCGACCATCTTTCATGCAACTCTTCTTCACCTATTGTGACCTTACCAATAAACGACTCTTTCCCTGACGAACAGCTCTTGACCGTATCCTGCGAACCTTGGTTCGTGGATATTGTGAATTATCTAGCAACAGGACTTATTCCTAGCGAGTGGTCTAAACAAGACAATCATCGATTTCTATCCCGAGTAAAGAACTTTTTCTGGGATGAACCTTATTTTTTTAAGTATTGTCCCGACCAAATCATTCGCAGATGTGTCCCTAATGATGAATTCAAGAGTGTATTGTCTTTCTATCATGATCAGGTATGTGGTGGTCACTTTGGTCCACTTAAAACGGCGGAGAAAGTTTTGTAATGTGGTTTTTACTGGCCTACATTATTTAAAGATGCATATGATCATTGCAAAACTTATCCACGGTGTCAACACACGGGTCAGATTTCTTGAAAAAATGAGATGCCACTTCAACCTATCTTGGTTGTGAAAATTTTTGACGTTTGGGGTATTGATTTTATGGGCCCTTTTCCCAACTCTTTTGGGAATTTATATATCTTGTTAGCGATTGATTACGTCTCGAAATGGGTGGAAGCGATACCATGTCGCACTAATGACAACAAGGTTGTTATTAAGTTCCTTAAAGAAAATATCTTTTCGCAATTTGGACACTCTCGTGCTATAATTAGCGACAACGGGACGCATTTCTGTAATCGGTCTTTCGATACTTTTATGCGGAAATATTCAATCAAGCATAAACTTTCTGCGCCCTGTCATCCCTAAACGAGCGGGCAAGCTGAGATTTCCAATAGACAGATAAAACAAATTTTGGAGAAGACGGTTTCTAAAAACCGTAAAGATCGGTCAATCAAATTGACGGATGCTCTTTGGGCATTTCGTACCGCTTATAAGACTAATCTTGGTATGTCTCTTTACCGTCTAGTGTTTGGAAAGGCTTGCCACCTTCCTGTCGAGATAGAACATAAAGCTATGTGGGCTATTAAAGAGCTGAACTTCGATTTCAATCAAGCCTGTAACTTTCGGAAGCTGCAATTAAATGAGCTAAGAGAACTCCGTGATGAATCTTACGATAATGCGGTTATAGTAAAGAGCCGGACTAAAGTGTTCCACGATAAAAATATTTTTAAAAAAACTTTTACCCCGGGACAAAAAGTCTTTCTTTACGATTTCCGTCTCCATCTTCATCCGGGTAAGCTAAGATCTCGTTGGAAAGGACCATTTGTGGTGCGGTATATATACTCGCATGGGGCAGTTGAAGTTGAAAATATTAAAAACAGTTATATTTTTAAACTGAATGGACATAAATTAAAACCGTATTTTCCACTGACTCCACGAAGGAGCTCCTGTTTTTACAGGAGCCGCTTTATCATAATTAAATTTCCTCCGCCTCACCCCCATATCTCGATAATATTGTCTCATCCTAAGAATGGAGGTGAGTGATTAAAAATAAGTTTAGGGGAGAATTTCACTTTCATTATTTCTTGTCCCCGTTAATAACCTTTTCCTCTCAAGTCTACAGGTTTTTCAGATTTAAAAGATGACAACAGTGAGGACGCTGCTGTAAACAGGTTTGAGGGAGGTCTGTACTTATTTACACATTACTTTGCATTACACTTTGCATAAGCACAAAATTTCAAATTTTTTTCTTTGATAATGAAAGATTAGAAAGTGAAAAATTACATTTAAAAGATTGGAAGAGTTTGAGAAAAAACAAGAAAATTAGATGTTTTCTTAAATGAAATTAGTAATAAGTAGTTATGAGCCGTTGTCCCAAGGGTTAGTAAGATGAAGGAAGTCACTAATCTGAGGATAAAAATAAGTCTGAAAAATAGTCCCTATTCTTGAGGCCAAACATTTAAACGTTGATACCCTACTATACGTATTTACACACGTCTTGAAACTCGAGATAGTAGAGGATACCTTGAAATACTCTTGTCTAAAAGCCGAAGTACAAAGAAAATATAAATGAAGCATAAAAGTATAAAATGGTGAAGAAAAATGAACACTGGTTTTGTAATCACCAAGGCAGTATAAAAAAATATAGAAAGGGTGCTTTATCACCTTGTGCCTTAGACCAACTGATTTGGGAGCCACTGCTAAGCCTTAGGTGTTGCAAGACGAGAAAATTGCTAATTACGCCTAATAAGTGAGCAAATTTAGTAATCGGTCGGTTAGTACCTCAAGAAGTATTAACGGTCGCATGAAGAATGTGTGAGCAATTCCATCCAAAATAACCGACTAAAAGTACTGAGGTAGAAGGACAAGAGTATGATAGCTTGAATTGAATTCTCTGAGTGTAGGGATGCCTTGTACACACACGTATGGGTATAAGATCGGTGTTTGGAAGAAAGGTAGGAAGGAAGACTAAAGGCGATATTTTATTGAGAGATGATGTGATTTCTAACATCTTTTTATGACCATTAAGATAGGGCTCATGGCAACCAAAAAGCTAGCGTAGTTGGAAACTCTTATTTTCAAGTTCTTTCTTATCTAGTTCTTATCTTTATATGTAATTTTTATAGTCTCTCTTTTATTATAGGATTTTGTGTGTGTAATCCGCTGAAAACTCTCAAGAGACAACACTCTTCCTACTAGGGACACCTAGAGATTTAACGGCTTGTTGCACGTGCCCAGTTCAATCGTGTTGCCTACGAAAGTGTGCTAGTTAGTTTTTCTTTTTCTTTCTATTTTTCTTTTCTTCTTCTCTTAAATAAAAAGTTTGCTCGGGACGATCAAAATCAAGTTTGGGAGTATTTGTTCAGTCGAAAATAATGCACTTTTAACATGACAATTTTCTTACTTTTCTTAATCATCTAAATGTGTTTGTTATAAATATAACACATATTAGAAGTTTATATGCAAAATATCATTTATCATATGTTTATATATTATAATCAACATTATGAAGGAAATTGTATATTTAATATTTTACGCATAATATTTTGTATCTCAAATATAACTAACATTGTTCATTGAAGATATTCTACAAGATTAGCTCAGGTCAGATATCCGGAATCAAGAATCTGCTGATAAAGTAAGGAAAGTCGAAGACTCAAATACTGGCAAAGACTCAGAAAAGATAAGAAGGTTCCAGACATCAAATAAATACCCAAATACCAACAGGAGAATACTCCAGAAGAGTGAAGTCAAGATCTCACCAAGAGGCCGCGGAACCGCGGCCGAGTCAGGCCGAGTCGCCGCGGATCCGCGGCCGATTCAAGGGATTTGGATTCGAGAGTTTTCTGGAAGCTTCGTCGTAACAAACTTAGTTTGTTAGGGGTTACTGTTACTGGCTTTGGGGTTATAGAAAGGACCGAGGGCTACATCAAAAGGGGATCGACATCTAAAATCAAAAACATCCAATTTCCAAGAAATCATCATCCTAAATCCAATATCAAAATGGGGATCTAAGATCAAGAATATTCGATCTTGAGATCCAATATCAAGTAATCAATCGAGAAATCAATCAAGCGATCAATTAAGCAAGTCTCCTTTACGCGAAGCCAATCACCGTCAACGAGTAAGCGATCCACGACAGGTCCAAGACTCGGGGTGATCAAGCAACGTAATCGACGGAACATCTACTTCTTCGAGGCAGAAATCGAGAGCAAATTCTTCTTCCTCTTGTAATCTAAACTCGAAGAATTGTATTATGAAATTGAGTAATATAGGTGATCATTATTTTTAATTTCGCTTTCTTTTAATTTCCGCATTATGAATTCTTTCTCTATTTCTTCTTTTATTTTCATGTTGTGCGAGTAACTCTCCGCTTGATAAGGATTCGTAGGATTAGGGTAGATCAATGGATGAGAAAATTCTATACTCCTTTTAAACCTTATGAAGTTTATAAACCTTATGAAGTTTATAAACTTTAGCAAAAGAATCGTCAATATCCTTATCGGGCGCAATATCAATTTCTTGATAATCTCGACCACGATTTGAGATGAGATTGACGATCCTTTTGTTAAGGGCTAGACAAGAATGGAGATCAATGGAAGGACAAGGGTCAATAGAGGAGAAACCCTAGTTTCTTCCAAAGAACCCTAATCCTCATTCATCGCCATCAATCTAGTTTTAATTCTATCAATAGCTAAGAGGAGTAATCTTTATTAGTCATCCATGGCTACTAAATCCAATCGAATCCTACAAGCCTTCTTCATATAAATTTTCTTGATAATTCAATTAGATCTTGAATATTTTCTTGATTTTCTTAAAACTATTTTCTTGATTTTCTTGAAACTATTTTCTCTTTTCTATTCCTTTCAACCGATCTAAAACAAGAACTATAAAATTTCACGAATTCCAGAGGATGACCCGTACTCACTAAAGGTTCGCTATATGCGACACCGTGATTGATTGCGGTTATTTTACTACTACTTTTTCTTTCACAAAATCACAGAACAATCAGCATTATTTAAATAATGCAAGGAAAAATAAACCTAAATGATATTATCGGAACCAATTTTAAAACTACTCGGTTTTCTTCAAAACTCATAGTCTGTAACATTTCAGAAAATTAAATATTTTTTTGGGAATTTAAATAATTTAAATAATATAGATTACGAATATTTTAAAAAGTATAGAGATTAGTTTTAATAATATTGTATAACTATATACCGATAGTTTGGAAAAATTAATAAGAATTATTGATTTGGAAGGTGTTAAGTTGATTTGGGTATTTTATAAATATTTGTACAATTATTTGTATACGAGTTATTACTAAAATTGATTAACGTTTCATTAACCATGCATTAATCTTATTTATGCATGTGACATGCACCATGTCATGTTTCAAAACACTTCTTACATTCTATGAACCATGGCTTTAAAATCCTTATTTGCATATATATATTTGGTTTTGTTTTCTTTTAAAAAAAAAGTGAAGAGAGGAGGGGATAAGGTGACATGGGGGTATGGGTGAGTAAGAGAGAGGGAGAAAGAGGGGGGGGGGGGAACTTCTATACAACTCTTGACTCTTTGACTATGGCTCATTTCTCTTCATTACCCTTTCCTCCATTTTCTTCTTCATCTCTCCACCTCCCTCCACCTCCTCTTCCTCCTTGCACCACCCCTAAAACCACCACAAAACCCCAATCTTCCTTCACAAAATATGTACACAAGCCTCTCACAAAGACCATGGTGGGAACAAGTTAAGATTTTGAGTACTTGAGGCATCTTGAGTTGCCAAATGAGGTATGATCCTACACCATTAGTTTAGAATCTTATTTTCCTCATATCTTATTGTAGTTTAGAGTAAAACTATTGTGGTTTAGTGATCTTGGAATTTTCCAAGATGAGGGTTAGGGGATTTTATAAGTTGTGAAGTGTAATTGAGGTTTAGCAGAGGCCACAAAACCCTGTAACGATAGAATTTATGACCAAAACCAGAGACTTAACCTCATGACTTGAATTTTAGATTTGCCGATATCGGTTTTTTTTTAGAATTGTGATGATTTTTAGAAATCTGCTGTGATCCGGAGACTTGGAAAATTATTTAGCAATTACAGTGATACGTGCAGGTGACCTAGAAGCTATCCCTGAGATCCTAACCATAACCTGAGGCTGCAAATTTTCCCTTTCTGGCTGCAAATTACGGCCAGGGTGTGAGCTTTGGTTCTCGTTCTTGGTTCATGGCTCCATTATCTGTTAATTTGACCTATCCTATATGCAAAATTTGCTAATTTCACCTGAAGCAAAATCTGGAGATGTTTTTCAATGTTGCTGTTTTGGTTTTCCGTTTTTTAATAACTTGAGTTTTGATAATTTTGTTTTGACTCGGTGGTATGACGTTCGTACGTCAACATCGAGGGTTGTTTGGGTATTCTTGTGAGCGTAGGCCTTAGGTTCTAACTTATGTGCACTTCGTGTGCCGTTTCGGTTTTCTTGTGTAGATTCTTGTTTACGATGCGACATATTTGAAATGTAGGCACCTTCGTATGGACTTCGGGACGACGAGGAGAGCATGGCGTCATCGACTTCAGCAAGCGAGGATCGAGGTGGGTAGATGTATATTTACGGGTGAAGTCGGGTGGATGGCGTGTAGCACCCCCGCAATCACAGAATAGGATATCCTATATTACTTATATATGTTGATGTAATATATGAATACTTAGCAATTAGGGTTTCTAGAAGACCTTAGGTTACATTAGGCGTAATCACAGGAAGACCTACCCTTAGTGTTATTACTGTAGTCGTGAATCATAGGTTATGTGTTGTTTCACACCCGCACACACACACACACTTGCACTTGGTATTTGAGTGTATATGTGTGTGTGTATGTTTTATATATATATATACATATACACGTAAGATGAGGATAGTACCTGTTGTATGGATATGAGTCGATATGATCGGGCATGATGCCGTGAGACTATGATATGTGATTGAGTCGAGACACCGTATATGATATGATAAAATAAGGATCGTTGGGTGATATTTATGCAAGCATGTGATAAATTGTGTTTTGATGATATAATAGATTGTACGAGACCTTAGATCCGTACCACTGATTTATGATATTGATATAGTACGAAGATTGATACCGTGCGAATGATGATTTATAATGATATTTGACCCGTACCCTCGATTTTAGGGATGCCGTACGATGGATATTACCGTACGAGATGTACATGATGATGGATCCGTACTCTTAACTCGAGGATGTCGTATGATATATTATTACCGTACGTGATGATATGAGGCTGGATCATCGACTATTAGATATATCGGCTCGGGATATTATATATTTCTTATCACCTTTGACTAGGTTCTTAGTTTAGTCTTTAGTTGTGTAGATATAGGTTAACTTAGGCTCGAGTCATACCTATTTTCAAAACCGACGAATCATAGGCTTTTCAAAGTATAAACGAGGGATGCTATGGATTTTCAAAAGACATCTATTTTCTCAAAACACCGTAGTCCCTACTTTTCTAAAAACAACGATTCATGCTATTTAAACATGATAAACGGTATGGCTCGTATGTTGTTGATATTCCTCATTATCGCTTTTGCTGTTTACTTTCTGTTATGATCTCGTCTGCTAGGACACCTGCACCATTACCGATGATGCGTATGTTCCACGTACACTTGCTTGCCGGCTCATACACATCATCATCGGTAATTGCCATGTCACGCACACTATAGTAATTGTTATTACATTGTATGATCTGATAGTCTGTAGAAGTAGTATTGTTTTGCATTCATGATCTTAAATGCTGGTCTAGACATTGTATTTCTTACTTAGATGCTACATGCATTTGCATCCATACATTCTAGTTATGCACTGATCATTGGCTTTATGTCCGTATTTATTATCTCATTGTATACTCATAGGTTGTGATTCTTTTGGAGATTTCCGTATTCATGTGATTTCTGGATTTGGAGAAACTGCAAGTGATATTTATAAACTCATTTCTTTTAATTTTTAAAAAGAAAAATGTGTTTTCTCGTGATATGATGTGTGTGGCATCCACCATGAGTTTTCTCGGTTCTTGAGCCACGTGTGTATACATACCCGATTCGAGGAGGGGGATTCACCATCTGCGGGTACATGGTGGTCCCAGTGAGTTACTCCGGGGCAAGATGGACATATTGAGAAGACGTTGAGCCCGCAACGGAGCATTACCTACCGGTGATTATTGACCCGGCTGTCATCCAGAGGATACCGACCGGAGTCGTGTGATTTGACAGATTTGAAGGCCGATCTAAGAGACAGCTATCGAGATATTGATATATATATATTGTGCCGATGTTTGACACGAATTTCTGTCGATTTCATTTGATGATACTCCAGTTTTAAAATACTAAAATTTTACAAAAATAAGAACACAGTTTTCTCATACAGATATATCCGGATTCATGTTTGATCATTCATTCATGATGCATTCATATATTAGATATGCGACATGTTACTACCTTGTGACACTGACACGAGTACTTGGTTTTATTCTTATGCACATGCTTATAATGCTACCCTCGTTACTCATTGTCTATTTATATTGTTATTACTTATTGTATGGCCTAGGATATCGTCATACATTCGGTTTCTTCTCGGTGATGTCTTCTACTCATGAGTTGGCAACCCATCCTCGTTGTGCTACGGTCTCTTGCAGGTTTGGCCATACAGGTTCCGTTTGCGGTTTGCTGGCACATCATTCCTTCAGGGTGATTGCATTGATAGGTGAGATACATTGTTTCGTGACCACCAGTATATATTTGTATATTTATTTCAGTTGTATCTAGTTAAGCTCTATCAACCAGACTTGTATATTTAGTAGACTTAGAAACCATTATTGTATATTCTTTCGGCCTTAGAGTCACGCTCATGTATATGTTATTGTTTTATGGCTTTCTTGATGATGCCTGTTTTCATTACTTTCTTTCTGAGTTTTGATCCTCGCCCTTCGGCGTTGTATATTTGTATTATGGCGTGGTTGTTTCTGCCAATTGGCGAAGAGCTAGCTCCCGCTTGGGGATACCATATATATTATTGCTTGTATTCGTTTTAGGTTAAAAATTACAAAGGAGGCGCTGCCCAAAATTTTAATGACGAAAATGTTTTAAAGTTAGATACAAAGACTGTGTTTTCATATACTATTACTTAAAGAAAGAACTTAATTTCATTATACCATTTCCCACCTCAACTATTTTCCCTAAAATGTTTAGATTTCTACGCTTTTGGCTTACTTCGATTAGGTGGAGTCTTATAGACTTCACATGATTCAAGTGCCAGTCACATGCCTTTCGGGTCGTGACATAGCCGTATTCTTTTGTTTTGCATAGAGCTATTCGGTTAGGAATATCCCGCACCTCATTCTATGAAGAAAGAGCCTTAATTCCTTCATTAGGAATTCGCTCTTAGGCAAAAGTTTATATTACTAGTTTTAAAATATGGAGCTTAAACCACTCCATTTCAAAGCCACCCGAGTTCCTTCAACGATATCAAGCGCATTACGTTAAAGGTTTTTCGTCAAAAACCAGTCGTAGCCCTCTGTCATTTCAGATTAGTATTGCTTACTATTCGTGCTGTGTTTGTTGACCTTGTCAAGGCGTAGTGTGCGGTAGCTCTGTAATACTTTTCTGTCGCATGAATGTGTGGATTGGTTAGGACAATCGTTCGACCTTGTTGACCTTGTCAAGGGTCTGTGCGGATGGGTCTAATGCAATCAGGATAATGATGGGCTGAACTTGATTAGAACTCTTTGACTTGTTGACCTTGTCAAGGTCACTTGGATCCTAGGGGCAAAAACCATATCTGGAGTTTCAAATATACGGGAAACTTGTCAGGCATGCGCATACCTTCTGGAGTGTGGTGACTTGAGTGGATTCCTTCAAGTTATCACATGATGATAGTTGGGTCTCGATTCCCACTGATGAGTACGTATTACTTCTCGAGAGATTTTTCACTTAAATGATCACGACTAGTTCTTCTTTTAGGGTTTGAAGGAGAATTCGAGGAAACAGTGAGAGCCATCATGATCAGATAAAGTGACAACCAATCTGATCTTGATAGAGTACACGTTGAGTGTTTCTTTTCTCTCTCTCTGATACAACGACCCATGATTTACCTTAAAAACTCATGAACCAATTTGACCGAACCTTCTTACACCCTTTGGCTTTGGTTTGACTTGATTCGCGACAAAATCGTATGTATCTCTACCACTCCTACTTTACCCTTTGCATTTCTTCAGAATACGTCGTATCGCTACGATGATCCATATTGCTTGGAACGGTCATCGTATAGTTACATACGAACTCGAAGAAGTTACTTCAGTCGAGGATGGCCACAGGTTCTGAAGAAATTGAATAGGATTATTCGGTTGTCTCTTCCCTTTACCTTCTCTCAGGTTGCGAGAGCTCCTTTATTAGGAGAGTACACCTGTTACGCTTATTGGATAGTCTTCTTCCAAACCTCAGGCTGGTGCCGAAAGGTAGGGAATGAAGAAAACCAGTTAGTGCAGGGATGGTGTGCAAAAGGTAAGATGTAGAGACATATAAAGGGACTGAAGTGAGGGCAAACGAAATTGCGACTACTGTCATGAATCTGGATAATGGAAAAGGCAGTACTAGGAATAAATGACCATCCCCTATGAAACATTTTCATGTTTCAGTTTTTCTGTGTACATGTAATAGAGAACTGTTTTCTTAATTAATTCTGACTCCATGGTATGTATTTACCAGTTTTGGATCTCACATCTGTACGGTGTTATAGATGATGAGTAAGAGCAGAATATTGGGAAATGGGCAATTTGATCCTCAATATCGGAATTCGTTGTAATTGGTGATATTGGATTAAATCGCCATGTTTTTGCCTGACGGTAAATATTTGGTATCGAATAACCGTTGTTATGCACCAGATTTTAAAATAAAATATCTGTATCTTTGTTTTTATAAAGTGATATATACATTTTGAAAATTGTGTTGTAAACATTTACCTTTATCAGTTGAGGATAAGATAAGGTGCATTGAATAACGGTGTAAGACATTCTTAACCAAGATGCAGTTTTCAATTTACAAGACACAGAATTTGAGTCAGTATACTCTTTGGACTTATACATGGAGGTGTATGTTGTCCAGCGTCCTTCGGGACAAAGGGTTGATACTCTTACTTCATTCAGGATTACCTATGAGTTCTCTAGTTTTAGACACGCATTCGTAATAATGCAAGGTCAAAGATCTTGAAAGGTTTGTAGGTATAAGAATAAAGTAGAGAACCATACGTTGGAAGTATCGGGATTCTTCGTGGTGATCGAAGATATAGATACTTATGCTAGGTATTCCATTATAGTAATATCGAGAACTTGATTCTCTCACAGGTTACTCATCCGTGGATGCGCTCCATGATAAGTGATTGATTTTGTGAAAGAGTGTGTAGTAGTTAACCGCAATCAATAACGGTGTCGCATGTAGCTAGCCGAGATGAGTACGGGTTGTCCCTAGGGATTTGTGGAATTTTTTAATCTTACTTTAGACGTGTTGATTGAAAAGAGGAAGAATAGAAAAATAAAAAATAGTGAAGAATAGATTCTAGATCTATGTTAAACACGGATGTAGAATACAGATCTAGTTTAAATACGGATATATATTTTATAAGAAGAAGGCTTGTAGGGTTCGTTAGGATTTAGTAGTCATGGATGACTAATAAAGATGACTTCTTTTATCTATTGATAGATTTAAAACTAGATAGATAGTGATGAATGAGAATTATGGTTCTTTGGAAGAAACTAGTGTTTCCACACTATTGACCCTTGTCCCTTCATTTATCTTTATTCATGTCTAGCCCTTAAAAAAATAATTGTTAATCTAATCTCAAATCGCGGTCAAGACTATCAATAAATTGGTTCTTTTGCTAAAGTTAATAAACTTCATAAGACTTAAAAGAAGTTAAAATATTTTCTCATCCATTGTTCTACCCTAATCCTATGAACCCTATCAAGCGGAGAATTTCTCGTTCATGATGGAAATAGAAGAAGAAGAACGGATAGAGATCATGATGTAAATAAATGCGATAAGAATAAAACAACTACCTTTATTAATCAACTTGATCAATTACACTTTTTGTTCCATTAGAAAGTGGAATACAAATTCTAGTTTGCTTCTCGATCTATCTTGAAGGAGGTAGCTGAACAGCCGATTGACAACCTGGATGCGTGAGTTGACTTGGACTTCGTGATCTCTTCGGTTTGATAAACTTCCAAGAGAGGCTCTGGGTTCTATTTATAGTCACAGAAGTTGCAATCCCTAGATTCCATAAATTAGGGTTTGTTGAGACGATCTTACACTGAAAATCCCACATCCCAACTCCCCCATATAGCCGCGGATCCGCCGCATTAGGTAGGGTTTAGCCGCGGTTGGGCGGCACTCTGGTGGGATCTTGGCTTCAAAATTCCGGAGCTTCATCTTGTTGACATGTGGTGATCTTTTGGATATATCTGGATTTTGGAAATCTTCTCTGAGTCTCTGCCAGAATTGATTTCATGATTTACTTCAATATTTCGGCAGATTTGATCTCGATATCTCGCATTTCCTTGATTCCAATCCTGATGTAATTTCTGCACAATATCTCACATTAAAGAGTTAGTAGTATTTGGTATTCTATTGAGATATTCTCCTAATCATTTATGTGATATTATATCATTTAAGAATATTGATTAGAATATTTGATATGACATGGACATTTTAATTACCAAAATATTATATTAATATTATATGCATATATTTTCCTTCATAATATTAATTATAATATAAACATATGGTAAATAGTATTTTGCAGATAAACCCCAAATATGTTTTATATTTATAATAAACACCTTTTATTATTTAAGAATAGTAAGGAAAATGTTATATCAAAAGTGCTGTTTTTTTGACTGAACAAATACCCCCAAACTTAACTTTGATCGTCGTGAGGAAACTAGTTATTCAAGAGAGGGATAAAGAAAAAAGAAAGAAAAAGAAAAACCTAAATAGCACACTTTCGTAGGCAGCATGATTGCACTGAGCACGTGCAACAAGCCTTTAAATCTCTAGATGTCCCTAGTAGGAGGAGTATTGTCTCCTGAGGGTTTTCAGCGGATTACACCTATAAAATCCCATAATAAAAGAAAGATGGTGAAATTTACATATAAAGATAAGAATTATAAAAGAAATAACTTGAAAATAAGAGTTTCCAACTCCACTAGTTTTTTTGGTTGTTATGAGCCCTATCTTAATGGTCGTGAAAAGATGTTAGAAATCACATCACCCCTTAATAAACCACCGTCTTTAGTTTTCCTCCCTATCTTTCTTCCAAACATTGATCATATACTTCTACGTGTGTGTAAAAGACATCCCTACTACTAGAGAATTCAATTCAAGCTATCATACTCTTGTCCATTTTCCTTAGTACTTTTTAGTTGGTGAATATTTGAGATAGAATTGCTCACACATCTTTCATGCGGCCGTTAATACTTCTTGAGATATTAACCGACCAATTACAAAATGTGCTTGCATTATTAAGGCGTAATTCCTCGTCTTGCAACACCGAAGGCTTAGCAGTGGCTCCCAAACCAGTTGTTCTAAGGCACTAGGTGATAAAGCACCCTCGCTATATTTTTTTTATATTGCCTTGGTAATTACAAAACCAGTGTTCATTTTTCTTCACCATTTTTTTGCAATATTTTTATTATTCTTCATACAAAGGCTTCTAGACAAGAGCATTTCAAGGTATCCTCTTACTATCCCAAGTTTCAAGATGTGTGCAAGTGCATATAGTAGGATATCAACGTTCAAATATTTGGACTCAAGAATAGGGACTATTTTTCAGACTTATTTTTATCTTCAGATTAGTAATTTCCGTCATCTTACTAACCCTTGGGACAACGGCTCATAACTACTTATTACTAGTTTCGTTTAAGAAAACATCTAACTTTCTTGCTTTTCTCAAACTATTCCTATTTTTCATATGTAATTTTTCACTTTCAAACTTTCATTATCAAAAAATTTTTGTATAGTGCCTAGTGCCAAAAGATAATTCAGTGAATACAAACCTCCCCCCAAACCTGTTTTCAGCAGTGTCCTTACTGATATTTTTCTTTGAGCGCATAGACCTGTAGACTTGGGAAGAGAAAGTAATAGGGGTATAATAATAGTTAAATGAAAACTACCTCCAAACTTGTACTTTAGCACGCACGGATATTTAGTTAAGTCATTTTTCACTCACATCCATTCTTAAAATGAGACAATATTACTGAAATATGGAGGTGAGGCGGAGGAAATTTGGTTATAATAAAGCGGCTCCTGTAAAAACAGGAGCTCCTCCGTTGGGTCAACAGAAAAATACGGTTTCAATCTATACCCATTTACTTTAAAAATTGAACCGTTTTTAATATTTTCAACTTTTACTGTCTCGTGCGGGTATACATACCGCATCACAAAAAGTCCATTCCAACGAGATTTTAGCTTACCCGGATGAAGATAAAGACGGGAATCGTAAAGAAGGACTTGTTGTCTCGGTGTGAAGGTTTTTTTAAAAAGGTTTTTATCGTGGAATACTTTGTCCGGTTCTTTACTATAACCGCATTATCGTAAGTTTTATCGCGGAGTTCGCTTAGCTCATTTAATTGCAGCTACCGATAGCTGCTAGCTTGATCAAAATCGAAGTTAAGCTCTTTAATAGCCCACATTGCTTTATGTTCAATCTCGACAGGAAGGTGGCATGCTTTTCCAAACACTAGGCGGTATGGAGGCATACCAAGATCGGTCTTATAAGCGGTACGAAATGTCCAAAGAGCATCCGTCAATTTGGTTGATCAATCTTTACGGTTTTTAGAAACCGTCTTCTCCAAAATTTGTTTGATCTGCCGATTGGAAATCTCAGCTTGCCCGCTCGTTTGGGGATGATAGGGCATAGAAAGTTTGTGGTTGATTGAATATTTCCGCATCAAAGTCTCGAAAGACCGATTACAGAAATGCGTCCCATTGTTGCTAATTATAGCGCAAGGGTGCCCGAATCGCGAAAAGATATTTTCTTTAAAGAACTTAATAACAACCTTGTTGTCATTAGTGCGACACGGTATTGCTTCCAACTATTTTGAGACATAATCAACCGCTAACAAGATATATAAATTTCCAAAAGAGTTGGGAAAATAGCCCATAAAATCAATACCCCAAACATCGAATATCTCCACAACCAAGATAGGTTGGAGCGGCATCTCATTTCTTCGTGAAATCCGACCCATGTGTTGACACCGTGGACAAGTTTTGCAATGATCATATGCATCTTTAAATAATGTTGGCCAATAAAAGCCACATTGCAAAACTTTCTTCACCGTTTTACGTGGACCAATGTGACTGTCACATGCCTGATCATGACAAAAAGACAATACACTCTTGAATTCCTCGTTAGGGACAGATCTGCGAATGATTTGGTCGGAACGATACTTAAACAAATAAGATTCGTCCCAGTAAAAGTGTTTTACTTGGGATAGAAATTGAAGTTTGTCTTGTTTCGACCAATCGCTAGGAATAAGTTCCGTTGCTAGATAATTCACAATATCCACGAACCAAGGTTCCCAGGATACGGTCAAGAGCTTTTCGTCTGGGAAGGAGTCGTTTATTGGCACAGTCGATGTTGGTGAAGAATTGATGCTTGAAAGATGGTCGGCTACAACGTTTTCACATTCACTCTTGTCTCGTATGACAAGATCAAATTCTTGTAACAACATGATCCAACGTATTAGCCTAGCCTTAGCATCCTTTTTCGATAAAAGGTGTCGTAGGGCGGAGTGATTGGTGTAAACCACTATTGCCGAGCCAATCAAGTAGGGCCTGAATTTTTCTAATGCAAACACAACTGCCAAGAGTTGTTTCTCGGTAGTCATGTAATTAATTTATGCATCATTCAAGGTCTTACTTGCATAGTAAATTACATGTAGCATCTTATCAATGTGTTGTCCTAAGATTGCACCAATAGCAAAATCTGATGCATCACACATAAGCTCGAACGGGTGATTCCAATCCGGAGATGATAGAATGGGGGCTGTAATGAGAGATCTTTTAAGTGATTCAAAAGCAGCCTCGCAATCCGAATCGAAGTGAATTGTTGTATTCTTGGCCAAGAGAAGAGTTAAGGGTCTAGCAATTTTGCTAAAGTCCTTAATGAATCTCCTATAAAATCCTGCATGACCAAGGAAAGATCGTATATGTTTGACGCATTTGGGAGGAGGAAGGTTATAGATGACATCAATTTTAGCTCTGTCTATCTCAATACCTTTTCATGAAATAATATGTCCAAGGACAATACCTTCTTGGACCATGAAATGACATTTTTCCCAATTCAAAGTTAAGTTCTTATCCTTACAGCGGGTAAGAACCGCGTCAAGATGACGTAGGCATTCCTTAAAGGAGTCCCCAAATATGGAGAAATCGTCCATAAATATCTCCGGAAAATTCTCGACCATGTCTGAGAATATCTCCATCATACACCGCTGAAATATAGCGCGAGCGTTGTATAACCCAAAGGGTATGCGTCTATAAGCAAAAGTACCGAAAGGACAAGTAAATGTTGTTTTATCTTGATCTTTTTCGGCGATGGGGACCTGATTATAGCCAGAGTATCCGTCCAAGAAACAATAGTATTCATGTCCAGCTAATCGTTCTAACATTTGGTCAATGAAAGGTAGAGGGAAGTGATCTTTTCTCGTTGTGGCATTGAGTTTTCTGTAATCAATACATACGCGCCATCCAGTTTGGGTGCATGTTTGGATTAACTCATTAGCCTCATTAGTTATGACCATGATGCTAGACTTTTTAGGGATCACATGAATAGGAGTTACCCATTGGCTATCAGATATTGGGTAAATTATACCACTATCTAGGCACTTGACGATTTCTTTCTTTACCGCCTCCTTCATAACGGGATTCAACCGTCTTTGCGGTTCTCGGGTTGGCTTGGCTTCATCCATCAAATGTATATGATGTTCAACAATTAAGAGACTAATCGCTTTGATGTCCGCCATTGTCCAACCAAATGCTTGCCGATTTGATCTCAATACCGCCAAAAGTGCGTTCTCTTGCTCTAAAGCTAGAGAAGCGGATATGATCATAAGCAAAGAATCATTCTCACATAAATATGCATATTTAAGATGAGAAGATAGCAGTTTGAGATCTAGTATCGGCGGACAGACGATAGAAGGTAGGGTAAGGGAATGATACTCGGACTCCCTAAGAGGTTCATAACTTGCGTAGGATATTGACTCGGAAAGCGCTACTGACTTTTGCGATGAGTCAAAGGATTCAAACTCGGGGATGGTCTCTTCGAAGGTATCCTCACTATAATATTTTGCTAGATCAAACAATGTCGCATTGGTGTTATCGAGATCATCATAGCAAAGTACTTCAGCTTTGTAGCTGTCGGAAGCTATCTCATTGATAGAACAGACATCGATTAGATGAGCAGAAGGTTCAGATGGTTGACTTCCTAGCTTGTAAATATTAATCTCAATTGTCATCTTCCCGAAGGATAAGTTCATAGAACCGTTACGACAATTAATGACAGCGTTGGAAGTTGCTAGTAAAGGTCGACTGAGTATCACCGAGATTTGATTATGTACGTTCGCCACAGGCTGTGTATCTAAAACAATAAAGTCCACAGGGAATATGAATTCCCCGACCTTAATTAACACATCTTCTAGCTCACCCCTAGGTTGGGCGATAGATCGGTCTGCCAACTGGAGAGTGCAGTGGGCATGTTTCAACTCTCCTATACCTAGCTACTCATAGACGGAATATGAAAGTAAGTTAACACTAGCGCCGAGGTCAAGTAGATCACGATTGATGCTTTTACCCCCAATAGTTATAGATATTGTAGGACAACCGGGGTCCTTACGTTTCTTAGGCAATTGTTGGGTAAAAGCTGTGCTTACATTACTCGTCATGAATACCTTTTTCGGCACTTGAGTTTTTCTCTTCCTAGTGCATAAGTCTTTAAGGATTTTTGCATAAGACGGAACTTGTTGAATAGCATCTAGGAGAGGGATATTTATGTTAACTTGCTTAAACATTTCCACAATCTTCTCCATTTGTGCGTTAGGTTTGTTGGCCCTCAACCTGTTTGGAAACGGAGCTTTATCAATAAGTTTTGAGTCCAACATTTGTGGAGAAGTTTGTGGGGATGGAATCGATCCAAGAATTGGAGTGGGGATCGTTTTAGGTTGACCCGAGAAAGTGGGCTGAGGGTTCGAACCTTGGGGAAAACGGAGAATAGGCTCGGAAGAAGGTGGGAGACTAGACGAATTAGGGCAAGAAGTGGAAGCAGGGGTTTCAATTGATTCCCTATCATCAATCTGTTGACCGACTTGATTGTTCAACATTCTTCCTGATCTCAACGTGGTAACGGCATTCACATTATGACTTTGTGAGTGGCCAGGATTCGGTAGGGGTTGAGATGGAAGTTTTCCTTTTTCTCTCGCACTCATCGCGGCATTTAGTTGTGCAAGTTGTGCTTCTATCGATTTTATACTTTCACCGTGGGAGGTGGTGGTCTGTGTTAATGCTCGGATAGAAGACTTTATATCATCCGTCGATTGCATGGAATGTTTAATAAACATATCCACGCTTCGTTCGAGTGCAGATGAGTTTTCGGTACCGGCCGTTTGGAAAGAATTATTATAAGGTGTAGAATTGTTGGCTGGATTTTGAAAAGGTTGCGATTGAAAGGGGTGTTGACTTTGTGGGTGTGGTTGCTATTGTTGTGGAGGAAGTCTTTGATAATTACTTGGGAACTGGTTTTGATTTTGGGTTTGGTTTTGGTTCCAGACAAAATTAGGGTGATTCTGTATGTGGAAGAATAAGGATCGTTTCTAGATCGCTGCTAAAAATTTGCACTAGTGTGTTCTTGACCTTGAAACGGTGCATTCAAAGGACATTGTTCTGTCAGATGTGATGGGTCGGAACGGCAACCACACACGGTCTTTGGAAGCGTAACCTGGTTTAGGGAGGCTGATGAGAATTTGTTCTCTAAAGCGTCGAGTTTCTTTTGCATCGCTGCCATTTAGGATTTTACCGCGATAAAAATATCGAGCTGATGGATACCACCCCTAGATGATGGTCTAACGCTTTTCCACTGCAAAGTGTGTTCAGCGAGATCTTCCAGAAATTTCCAAGCTTCACCATCGTATTTGGACATGAAATGGCATTGACACATGGTTTCAAGCATCTGCTTTGTCACTGGATTAATGCTCTCATATATAATTTGGCACAGATCCAATCTATTTATTCCGTGATGAAGACATTGGACAAGCAGATCCTTAAACCCTTCAAAGCATTTCCAAAATGGTTCATTGGGAAGCTGGGTAAACTGGTTGATTTCGCTCCGAACACGGGCGGTCTTATGATTGGGGTAAAATTTCTTAAGGAATGCTATCACGAATTCATCCCAATTGTTAATAGAGTGTGCGGCAGTGTTATAAAGCCATTTTTCTGCTAAATCGCATAATGTGAAAGGGAGAAGACGCAATCTCATAGTATCCACTGAAAGTTGTGACGTACCCATCATTGCGCATACGTTTTCGAATTTGGTGATAAAAACGTATGCGTCTTCGGACTCAAGCTCGTGAAATTTGGGCAATAGGTTGATGAAGTGGGGTTTAATTTCAAAATTATCCCCATTGGCTGGTGGAATAGATAGACAGGTAGGAAGGGGACCGCGTATAGGATAGCATCTCTCTTGGAGAGAGATGCACGGTGAATTCTGCGCACCGACGGGTGGTGGCAGGGTGGTGTTATAATCTGATGGAGAACCGTCCATCTCGGTCGATATGGTGGGTGGAGGGAAAAAAGAAGATAAAGAAGCACCGACTTCGGAGTCGATAGCAGAAACGTGGACAAGACGGGCACTAGAATCCCGTGTCCAGCCGAGCATGTACTAAGCGGGTTTAATGCAAGTGGCAGCGTGTGTGATTTAAAATTGGTTTGTTTTGAAAAGTGTCGGACGTGAGACAAATCATAAAAAAAAATGCACAATCAACCCTAGAACTAAGGTTACCTAGGTCAAATCACTAGACCGCTTCTAGACTTCCAAAGGACAAGCCGCAGGATCAATTCTCTACCACCTCTTTATTACTCTTGTGGCCAGGTAAGTGCTAGGTAAGTAGGAGGTATCCGCTATACGAATCACCGAAAATAGTGGGCCTAATTAAGTAACCACTTGCACACTTGCTTAGACACCACAAAAGTAATGCGGATAAGCGATATGTTACCCACGACCTTCCTCTGTCCTTATTGAGCATGACGGTCCTTAGAGTCTTGGTCTAGATATTTTTTAATTAATGTAGGGTGATGCGGATGCTCGTTCTGTGATTTGTGGGACCTAGGAAGGGTGATAAAATCCCCACCTAATCTGAATTTGGTCTTTGCCCCTTAATATCCGTATTAAAATATGCACAAACCAATTACAAAACACGCAAAAAGATTTTTTTTGAGCGGCGATATTTTGCAAAGAATCCTGCAGAAAAATATATTATTGGATTTTCAGAGGAGAGAGAAAGAGATAGAAAAGTTACCGGAGAAGTTTGGAAACAAGATTCCCCAATTCCACCGCGGTTCCGCCGCAAATATGGTGCTTTGGCTTCGGAAGCGCCACAGGAAGGAGGGTTCTGTTGACAATATTTTCACTGTGGCCTCCTTTGCTCCTATGGTCCTCTCTGAAGGTCTCTGAATCTCTGTTTTCTCATTCTAGTGTCTTCAGATTCCCACACAAAAATCGCACACTAATAGTTAAATACACAATTTGCTGTTTTGTTTTATTTATGATATGGATCAAATAAGAATTCAACACAAATAGCAAGAAAAAATAATTACGCACGTATCCCCGGCAGCGGCGCCATTTGATTGATTCTATGAAAGAGTGTGTAGTAGTTAACCGCAATCAATAACGGTGTAGCGTGTAGCTAACCGAGATGAGTACGGGTTGTCCCCAGGGATTTGTGGAATCTTTTAATCTTGCTTTAGACGTGATGATTGAAAAGAGGAAGAATCGAAGAATAAAGAATAGTGAAGAATAGATTCTAGATCTATGTTAAACACGGATGTAGAATACAGATCTAGTTTAAATACGGATATAGATTTTATAAGAAGAAGGCTTGTAGGGTTCGTTAGGATTTAGTAGTCATGGATGACTAATAAAGATGACTTCTTTTATCTATTGATAGATTTAAAACTAGATAGATAGTGATGAATGAGGATTAGGGTTCTTTGGAAGAAACTAGTGTTTCCACACTATTGACCCTTGTCCCTTCATTTATCTCTATTCATGTTTAGCCCTTAACAAAAAAATTGTTAATCTAATCTCAAATCACGGTCGAGACTATCAATAAATTGGTAGCGCGCCCGATTAGGATGTTAACGATTCTTTTGCTAAAGTTTATAAACTTCATAAGACTTAAAAGAATTTAAAATATTTTCTCATCCATTGTTCTACCCTAATCCTACGAACCCTATGAAGCGGAGAATTACTCGCGCATGATGGAAATAGAAGAAGAAGAACGGATAGAGATCATGATGTAAATAAATGCGATAAGAATAAAACAACTAGCTTTATTAATCAACTTGATCAATTACACTTTTTGTTCCTTTAGAAAGTGGAAAACAAATTCTAGTTTGCTTCTCGATCTATCTTGAAGGAGGTAGCTGAACAGCCGATTGATCAACCTGGATGCGTGAGTCGACTTGGACTTCGTGATCTCTTCGGTTTGATAAATTTCCAAGAGGGGTTCTGGGTTCTATTTATAGTCACAGAAGTTGCAATCTCTAGATTCCATAAATTAGGGTTGTTGAGACGATCCTACACAGAAAATCTCACATCCCAACTCCCCTATATAGCCACGGATCCGCCGCATTAGGTAGGGTTTAGCCGCGGTTGGGCGGCACTCTGATGGGATCTTGGCTTCAAAATTCTGGAGCTTCATCTTGTTGACATGTGGTGATCTTTTGGATATCTGGATTTTGGAAATCTTCTCTGAGTCTCTTCCAGAATTGATTTCATGATTTACTTCAATATTTCGGCAGATTTGATCTCGATATCTCGGATTTCCTTGATTCCAGTCCTGATGTAATTTCTGCACAATATCTCACATCAAAGAATTAGTAGTATTTGGTATTCTATTGAGATATTCTCCTATTCATTTATATGATATTATATCATTTAAGAATATTGATTAGAATATTTGATATGGCATGCACATTTTAATTACCAAAATATTATATTAATATTATATGCATATATTTTTCTTCATAATGTTAATTATAATATAAACATATGGTAAATAGTATTTTGCAGATAAACCCCAAATATGTTTTATATTTATAATAAACGCCTTTTATTATTTAAGAATAGTAAGAAAAATGTTATATCAAAAGTGCAGTTTTTTCGACTGAACAATAAGTAATGCTGTATTGGCCTTTTTCCATTAGGTGATATACACTGGAAACAGGTGCATGACATTTGAATCTGGTTTCATCTAAATTAGTGCTTTGATTCTATATGAATATAGGATGGTTACATATCTTATGGTTGTTAAGATATAGAGTTATCTGGTTTCTGTTTAAAAGCAGAATTCGGACAAACTCGAGGCACGCTTCGGTAATGGCAGTTTGTGGATTATCCCGAGCATTCGCTGGGATTTTTTTCTATCATTTACAAGATCAATAGTTATATTGTTCTTGACTCGCCGCTATTTTATAAAATGATCTTTTTGCAAAAGAAACTAGTGGGAGTATGGTAGAATATGAAGTAATTCCAGTACCACAAACGGTTATCGAAAATTTAGTAGAACCTAAGGATTCAATTGGACTTGACAAACTGTTAGCCACTCTGCAGATTTTAGTAGGTGACCTCAAACACCCGAGACACACTTCGTTTTTCTCGTAGACGGTGACAGGGAGGTCGGCATCATGGTAATGATGGTCCTACTAGTTATCGGTAGGTAATACGAAGTGAAAACTTCCAGGTGATCAGATGCTTCATATCCAAGATGGACTCTACGCACTTTAGCAAATTATGGATTTTGGATTTTGCTGGGTGCTTCTTAAGGGGTAAAACCCATTAGGAGCAGGTAGATCTTTCGAGATCTGTGCAGGTGGAAAGGTGCTTACCTAATTAGGCTAGACTTGTTGTAAAGAGTTTTCATCAAATACCTGTTATGAATTGTGATGTGACTTTTAGTTCAGTGTCTATGCTGAAGTCTATATGGATATGTTTTGGTGCTGATGCAGTTTATGGCTATGATATCTGGCAGGTAGGTGACTATAACGTCTTTCCAAACGGAATTTTGGAAGTGCACGTGTATATGACTCTGCCAGAGGGTTATCGTAGTCAGTGGGAGCAGCGGAAGGTGTGCAAGATACTTATGTCTATTCGTAGACTAAAGCAAGGATAGCGGAGACGGATCATCTGTTATTGATGTGACAGTCAAGGTGATTGACTTCATCAAAACAAAAGATGAACCTAATAAGAAGGATGTAGGGAGTACTGTCCATATTTTAGTTGACATACTCCAGATAAGAAGTGATGTTCCTATACTACAATCGATCAGATTTTGGTTGTCACAAAGTGTTTTCTCCACGTTGAATATGAATAGTATATCAGGAGTTCTGGTAACTAGATCTATGGTTTTATATATAGATTTGGGAAGTTTCCTAAATTGGGGTACCTAGACAGCATTCTAAAAGTATTTTAGAATGGACGACTCTTGGTATGGTGGTATACCCGCAAGTGATGGAGTCACCCTCTCTAAAGGGATGTCTTCTAGACTGATAGAGAGAGGGGCATGCATGAATGACTGTTTCCTGATTAAAAAATCAGGAATTACCTCAATGAGATATCACGTGTTCACACGTGACCAATGGTCACGTGATGACACGTGATGGATAAAACCCCATCAAGCAAAAAGGAAAACAAACGGCTGAAAGATGACTCAATTGGGGGTCACGTGCTCACACGTGACCAAGGGTCACGTGCCTGCACGTGACAGGCTTTGAAAGCCTTGCAACTTAATAAAATTTAATTCTAAAAATCGGGAATTACATCAATGAGGTATCACGTGCTCACACGTGACCAACGGTCACGTGTTAACACGTGACAATTAAAATAGAAATAAAATAACAAACGTCTGAAGGAAATACCTCAATGAAGTATCACGTGCTCACACGTGACCAATGGTCACGTGATGGTTAAAACTGAAGCGTAAGTAAACGCTGAGAAAAGGACTCAATTGGGAATCACGTGCTCACACGTGACCAAGGGTCACGTGTCAGCACGTGACTGGCTTCGAAAGCCTTACAGTTAATAGAATTAAAATTCTAAAAGCTTCTAAATCTTTCTAAATGGAAAAAGATTATGAGGACCGTTGGATTAAAGATCCAAGGGTGATTAAAAATCACCAATTTATGGAAAGCTTTTAGACAAGGAAAGATTTCCCTGAAAATATCACCAGAAATAACAAATAGAATATCTTTGGATTTAAAATCCAACGTTGAATAAAATTCACCTAATGATCTAAAGGCTCATACCAATTATGAAAACAAACAAAATCTTTCAATGAGAGATTTACTAAACAAATTGATTCTTTTCTTTCTCCTATAAATGGGAGCCAAGAAGAGAAGAAAGATATAGAATTTTGGGCATCTTGAAAATTCAGAGAGAAAACAAAGGAGAATTTAATTCTCAGCAAAGAAAACCCTAGGTGAGAAAAGAAAGGGAATCAAAACTTCAAAAGAAAAGAGAGTTTAATTCTCAAAGATCTAAGAGTTTAACTCTTTTGCAAAAGAACTTAGTTCTTCCTCTAGTTGAAGATCTGCAGAAGCACATCTCCTTATAGGTTGAGAATTTAATTCTCATTGGGTTGAGATCCTGCCATGCAGATCCAAAATTTGGAGGGGGGATTGAGTTCAGAGAATTTAATTCTCCCAAATTTATAGGAATTTAATTCCTCCAAGATGAAATTAGGGTTTAATCCTATATGAGAATTTAATTCTCCTAAAATTATAGAAATTTAATTCCTTCAAGATGGACAGAACTAGGGTTTAACCCTAATTGAGAATTTAATTCTCTAAAATTCACAGGAATTTAATTTCTCATAAATGAAATTAGGGTTTAACCCTACATAAGAATTTAATTCTTTCATAATAGGAATTTAATTCCTCCAAAATCATGATTAGGGTTTAACCCTACAGAGAATTTAATTCTCAAAATAAAATAAGGAGACTTAAAAGATCTCTGTGCATGAAAAGAACTAAGGTCACGTGTCCCCACGTGACCCCTGAAAAGATCCCAAAAAATGAGAAGCATGAAGCTTTGAGGCAACGCCTCACGTGCTCCCACGTGACTTACAAAACACAGAAAGAAAAAGCGAAGGAAAGCAAAGCTTTGGGCGCTCTCACGTATCCTCACGTGACCCCTTAGTAAATGCTTTAATGATCTGTGCATAAATCCCCATCACGTGCCAACACGTGATGCTAAAAATAAAATATAAAAAAATGTTAAACACTTATTTACAAAGCAAAGTAAAAAAGGACCTGGGCGCTCTCACGTGTACTCACGTGACCCCTAATAAATGCATTAACGAATCAGTGCATGAGTGCCTATCACGTGCCCACATGCGATGGCCAAAAAATTAAAAAGTGTTTAACACTTATTTTCATAACAAAGCAAAGGAGATCTGGCCCCACCTTTGGGTGCCCTAACGTGACCCATTCTTATCTATTGTTTAACACTAATTTGAGAGCTTTATTTCTAATGTTTAACGTTACTGTTCTCTAGTGTTCAACACTACTTTTAGCCAAATTTTTCCAGAGGCAAAAGTCTTCCCTTCAACTGAGTCTCAAAATTGAGTAAAACTCACAACTACAACATTAATGCTCAGTCAAAGATAAAAATGTTATCAGAGACCTCAAACTCTTGTTTAGAATTGCTAAATAATGTGGGCTTGAACCCATACAAGTGTCTAATGGTTCAACAGAGGGCCAACATTTCAAACTTAATTGGACTTAGCCCAAGTAGGCCATAAGTCCTCAATTCAGACTCAAGTGAGCCAATGTGGTCATAATATAATTAATTGATCTTAGTTCCAAATTGGACTACAGATCACTTAATCCACCCTGGTTCAAGGGTACATCTCTTCACTCCTTTGATATTTGTCGTTGTAATTCCTCAACGTCTTCAAAGAGATGACGGGTCCCGACAACCATACATTTCACGGATTGTGGGATCCTTAAGCTCACGGACTATGATGTCCTTAACCTTGACCGTGATGTCTTTAAACTAACATTGGACTGTGGGGTCCTCAAGCCCATGGACTATGATTTCCTTAACCTCGACCGTGATGTCTTAAAACTAACAATGGACTATGATGTCCTTAACCTCGAACGTGATGTCTTAAAACTAACAACGGACTATGATGTCCTTAACCTCGACCGTGATGTCTTTAAACTAATATCGGACTATAAGGTCCTTAAACTCACGGACTATGATGTCCTTAACCTTGACTGTGAGGTCTTTAAACTCACGGACTATGATGTCCTTAACCTTGACTGTGAGGTCTTTAAACTCACGGACTATGATGTCCTTAACCCAGTCCACGCCCTACGGGCGACAACATAACTTAGTCTCCGTATACAATCCACGGGCAACCAAACACAAAACAAACACCCACGACACGAAGTGACCATCTGGAGAAGGAGAAGGTTGTTACCGCGATGCGGTAGCGTAATTAACTGTAGGGGCTTGCGTCTGCAGGGAAGAGCGTCCCCACAATCAAAAACCCCTCAACGAGGGGGAATCTGACGAAGTCTGCTACATCGGCCGCATCCGTTTAAACCTTCGATACATAGTGCCATAAATCAACTTGGCATCTTCGGAGAGGTGGACGGATAGCACCAATTAGCATCTGCCCCGAATTTCAGGCAAGACGTACACCGCGTCTCCGCCGCGTCTTTCGGAAGGGAACAGATTCTGGCACGCCCGGTGGGACCTTTTCCTCTTTCCACTCCACAGTTCGTGTGTCGTGTTCGCGAACCAATCGCGGTTTGCTAATGGTTGCCCTTGGGTTTAAAGGTACTAAGATTTGGCATTTTGCTTGGTACAGAAAGAAGAGGATCAATGGCGTTCACCTGCTCGAAGTGTTCCAAATGCAACTGCAACCCACGTTCTGCCTCAACTGGAGGCATAGCTTACGGGCCCCAGGCAGCTTCCCTGTTCATGATGCCTGTGGAACAGGTCACCCAAGCCTCCACAGGATTGTTTTTCGGGACCATGTTCCCTCCAGCGAGCTTCACCGTTACTATGCCCGCACCAGAAGCTCCCAAGAAGTCAGTCTTCGATCGGCTTGCTGCTACCACGGCCCCTCTCAGCGGGTCGTCCAGCTCCAACTCCTCGGTCTTCACCAGACTGAGACTGAAATCCGATGGGCCTGCCAAGAAGCCCATGACACCTGAAGTGGACATCCTAAAGAAGATAGCCATCTCTGCTCCTGAAGTCGTCAAGGCGGCTTCTCCTGCCAAAGAATCAGTCTTTACAAGACTGACTATTCCGGCTCCCGTTCCTGCTCGAAGGTCTGTCTTTGACAGATTGGATACCGCTATTCAAAAGACATCAGTCTTCAAGAGGCTGGCACCAGCGGCGCCTCATCTGGACAGGGGGCAAGACAAATCCATCCCCATCGCCGAACTAACACCGCCCGCTCGACACGCTCGACGTCGCCACTGGCGCCGAATAAGGAAGGCTGGGGGCAACTCCCCCTCTGGGCTAACTCCACCGGCTCCAACGGTGGAAATTAATGCTGCTGTTCCAACCGGGAACAGCTTTGAGCAGCTGGATAAGGTGCGCAGGAATTCGCCTACCGCCGTACTAAAAAGATCTCCGCCGCCAGTGGAGACCGTCATAGAAATAAAGCCGGAACAGTCCCTTCAACGGCTGTCTTCCAAAGTTTACAAAATCTGGCGGCAAGTCCGAGAGTCAGTGGTTGATCGAGACTATCCCCACCGGCAGAAAAAGCTGAAGGTCCGACAGGAAGAGAACCGTTCTGTTAAGCCACAGAAGAAAACGACCACTTGGGTGCCCACTGCAACGGCCCCCTCAACTTCGACCGCTCATAAGAGAAGAAGGCCGGAGAAAATCCTCATGCCTGCGACAAATGTCAAAGGCACTGAGCCCAAACGCCCTAAGTCTGGGGGCATGGTGGTGCATACCGTCTACATGGCATCCGGGAAAGAGGATAACCGCGCTTCTACGGGCCACCGACCGCTCACCCGATCCATCACAAGAGCTCAGGAACAGCAACAGCAGAAGCTTCAAGAGATGCTGACTGCAATGGCCACACTTACCGGGCCAAAAGAAAGCCCGGAGGCGTCATCGGAACAACGTCACGAACACGAGACTGATGCTGAATTCCTTCGGAGAATGCTCGAAAAGAAGGACTAGGAGGCTGTGGAACAAGCGGCCAATATAAAGCAAATGGCCATTCTATTCCAGGAGATGGTGGGCATGATGATCCAGCCGGACCCTCCAGCCGAAAATCCTCCAGTAATAATTGAAGATGATAGAGGAGAAACATCGAATCCTCTGCCGGCTCTCTCGACAGCCAAGGAGGAGACAATTTCCAAGGCCGCCCTGGATGATTATATCGCTCAGCAGATACGAGTTCACCAGGCGAATGAAGCGGCTGGGCAAATTGTTAGAACTGGACGACCGTATCCAGGCTGGTATGATCAAATAAAGTACCCGCCGGGCTACACGATCCCGAAATTCCATATGTACAAGGGGACAGGCAATCCCCATCAACATGTCGCTTAGTTCAGGGCCCTCGGGGGCAATACTGGTGGCGATGATAAGCTCTTGCTCCGCCAATTCGTCGGCAGCTTATCGGAGACAGCATTCGAGTGGTACTCCGAACTTCCAAATGATTCCGTAAAAACTTTCGTGGAAATGGAGTTGTTGTTCACCCAACGATTCGTAAGTGCTAGTGAACGCACCCCAATAACGGCATTGATCAATGCCAGGATGAAGCCGGTCGAGACATGGGTTCAGTATGCAATCCGATGGCGGAACCTGTGGTCGAAGTGCGAACAACGCATCGAAGAAGCACCAGCGGTGGGCATGTTCGTGGACACCCTAGACCCTCATGCGACTATTTCACAGTTCATGATGTTCTTCAAACCGACCACGTTTCAGGCTCTAATCGACAAGCTGGCCCAGATGGACCAAATGGGTCATAGACCATCTCCCCCGAAGCCGGAACCGCGGAACGAAAAGGGTAAAGGGAAGGCAATTTTCGTTGCGAACACCCAACAGCAGCCCAGTGCCCTAAAGCTAGTGGATCAACTGGAAGAGAGACGACGCTATTATAATGAGAAGATGAAGCGTCCTTACTCGTTCCCACGGGACAAAATGATGAGACTATTCGAGCTGGAGGTGCGCAACAGACTTATCAATCTGCCGAATCCAAGGTGACCATCGCAACCCGACGAAGTGAATAACCCCAATTATTGTCCTTACCACCAAACGGTAAGCCATCCAATCAAAGATTGCTTCTTCTTTAAGGGATGGATCGAGGATCAGTACCTACAAGGCAAGTTTGCGCTGTCTGAGAAGTGGAAAGTAAACCCACCACAACCGCACACTCCTAAAAAGATGGATATACCGGGGGCAATGCGCTCTTTTGTTGAAGAAGCTCCATAGGAAGTGGCCCTTTCGGCCAAAACCAAAAGGATGCTGAATGATCTCCAGATATGCCCGGCGATCAGGTGGAAGAATCCGTTAGAACCCCAGATCATCGAAGAGATGCTGAAGCCGCGCCCAGCTCCAAAGATTGGTGGTGATAGCCAAAGTGCTCACACCCAGCTGTCGAAATCTTCAAAGAAGAAAAAGAAATTCAAGAAGCCCGTGAAGCCTGGCGACAAGCGCACGGACCTACAAAAACAGATCGACGCGCTGGAAGAGTATAACCAGAAGGTGCGGACTCCGATCACGCTCCAAGAATTCCTCGGCCACGTCCTTGAGGACGAAGATGATGGAGAAGACTCGTCGGATGGATCTGAAGACTACGTAGCAAGTTGCCATATGATCTCTCACTCGTTGACAAACGATGAAGAAGCTCCTTGCACCGAGAAACCGGGAGCAGAGCCTGAACCGGAACTTCCAGGGCCATCAGACGAGATGATCGACGCATTCATAAACGAAGCTCTTCTGAAAAGTAAAGCCGATCGGAAGCGTGAGATGACCATATTTGAAAAGGCCAGAAGCTGGCGAACGGACGAAAGAGTTGAAACACCTCTGCCGAACCAAAGGATATCCGTCGCGGATAAAAACAAGTTCAAGACGAGGAAAAGGTTCGCTAAAGCCATATCGATGGGAATGAAGCTGCCACCCTCCGAAGGAAACGTCCCTGGTAAAGCAGAAACACATCCTAGCTAATGCTTATATCATCGGAAGATTGCGCACCTTACCGAAGAGTGCAACGCTTTTAAAAAATGGTGTCAAGGGTATGCCGCTCACCGGCAGCATTTCAAACGGATGAAACGCAAAACTCGTCGGGAGCAAAGAAATACGACCGAGGAGCATAAAAGAACCATCGGCAATTATCGCGTGATTAACGCCGGGGGATCATAAGTTCTCACATTCGGGAGCGACTCTGACGAGGAAATGGCTCTTGGCCCTCTCTTTAAAGAGTCCACTTTGGGAAAAGAGGAAGAACCGAAGGCTTGCGAAAATATCTAGCTCCGCAATCGTACACTTCCAGAAAAGAATCTCGGACTCGCGAACAGAAAAGATAAAGGAAAAGAGAAGGTCTCTGAAGATATCGCCCTAGATGACCAAGTCATGAAAGAGTTGACCGCCAAGGACCCGCCAAAGAAAAGTAAGATGGACTACAACGTCCTGGCGCACCTAAGGAAGTTACCTTCGCAACTCAGCATTCTCGACGTCCTTTTACTATCAAAAGAAGTAAAAGATTCATTGATCAAGGCACTGCAAGAGCCAGAGAAATTCCAAGCTTTTCTCGCCGAAGAAAAGATGAAGGATGAGCTGGAAGAAGTATATGCAGCGGATATTACCTTCGGCGATGAAGATCTCCTCCTTGGGACATGCAAGCACAACCGTCCCCTATATGTCTCCGGATATTGTCACGATATCAAGATAGGAAAAATCCTGGTCGACAATGGGTCTTCCGTCAATCTCCTCAACGTGCGAGTGTTGAAGGAAATATGCATGAGCGTTCAGCACCTCGCTCGTGATAAAATCACCATCACCGGGTTCGACTCTCAGTCGCCACGAACTCTCGGGTCTGTGATACTGATACTGCGCTTCGGGTTACTTGTCATAGATATTAAATTTCATGTCATCGATGCCAAGACATGCTACAATGCTTTGCTTGGTCAGCCTTGGTTACACGAGTACAACATCATCTCTTCTACACAGCATCAGTGTATGAAATACTTCAAGGATGGTCTCGAGTATACCGTAACAGGAGAGCTGAACCCATTCTCCGTAAACGAAGTCCGAAAGTACGAAGATGCAAAATACTTCTTGCCAGACTTTGAAGACACAGAGAGATGTCATAAACCGGAGAACAAAGCTATCACTACCATTCCGGTCTTCGGGAGTGATACCGAAGAAGAGGAAGAGATAGTTTATTCAGGGCCACCCCAGTACAACAAGCCGGGACCATCCGCTCCTATGCTTATCTTCGGCAGCGACTCAGAAGATGAGGTCAACGCCATATTCTCTGCTCGGCCTTCAATTCAAACATTCGCTGATGAAGAGCAAAGTTTGCAAGTTGCCATGGTTCCGCCCAAACATCATAAAGAACTAGACGCGCTCGATACCTACAGTGTGGAAGAGCTGCAGACGTTCTATGTCCCTCCCAGGCGAGAAGGTGAAAAGGCAATCCTATTCTACCGATCAGGGGAAACTAAAGTGGAGAAAGAAATCTGGCACGATGCGGATTCCACACTCGACAGGCTCCAGCCCATCCGTTTGCCCAGATATTACACAGACGGACTAAGGAGACTCTTGAGATGCCAAGGTGTACCCCTTAAACAGACCACTCGACAAGCTCGATTCTACAACAGGATTTGGGACATCCCCGGGACTCAACGAAAGCTGCCCAACGGGAGAATGGAAACGGTCGGGCTCGGATATGTCCAATCCAGGAAACGGGAACGAGTCCATGGTAGCTACGTCATATATGACTTCGATGAAGAAGAGGACGCCCTGTTAAAAGATGCTGATCCTGAACAAAAACAAGGTCCGGTTGACAAAGCACCGAGCCCGTCATTTGAAGAACGAATGGACAAGCTAGTGAGGGAAGCGGGTCAAAAGATCCGAGATGACCATAACCGCGAGATAGCCATTTACGAAAAAGCCAGGACACAACGCCTCATTCAACAGGCCACGGAGAATGGAAATGCTCTTCCTTATCAACCCGTCGTACAAAAGGCCCGACACAGAGGCAAAAACAAATCAAAGAGCGGGAAAAGCGTTCAAGAGCGACAAAGCGGGATCAAGAAGCCACGCGATCGGGAATCGGGCAATCCGGAGCCGTCTCTTATAAAGAAGATGGGTCGAGCATACTCTTTTCCTCAGAACAAAACACGGAAGATACTTAATCTCGCCATGAAACATCAACTGATTACACTCCCAGAGTCCAAGTACCCCGAGCAAGCATGCGAAGTCTCTCATCCGCACTATTGCTCCTATCATAGGGCAATAGGACATCCTATTGAAGTCTGCTTCACCTTCAAGAATTGGGTTGAAGATCAATATCGACAAGGCAGATTCACTCTATCCAGCAGCTGGAGGGTAACCCCGCCGCAGAAGCATGAACCCAAATCCACGAGGGTATAACCAGATCAACATTGGTCTTGGAAGCGAGCTCGTACCTGCCACGTGATAACGCTATCAAAAGAAGACCCCGACGGTATGGATGACTTCCCCTGGTGCTTCGAAAACAATGATGACGGGGTTATCTCAGAGTATCCACCGGCGCCGAAAGAGTTGGAAGATGAAATACATACCACCGTAGATGATCTCAAGAAAATTGATTTGGGGACGACAAGTGATCCGCGGCGACATTCGTCAGCGAGTTGCTGTCTGAAGAAAGGGTGGCTATGCTGAAGGATGTGCTTATGCAGCATAAGGATTGCTTTGCATGGAACTATTCCGAGATGCCGGGACTAGATCCAGAAATTGTTGTCCACAAATTGGCAATATCCCCGGACGTCAAGCCAACCAAACAAGCACCGAGAAGAATGCGGCTCGAGCTTGAGATGAGCATCAACGCCGAGGTCAAGAAGCTGATCGACTCTGGTTTTATCCAAGAGGTTCAGTATCCTGACTGGATTGCCAACATCGTCCAGGTGATGAAGAAAAATGGGACCGTGCGCATATGTGTGGACTTTCGGGATCTCAATAAAGCTTGCCAGAAAGACGACTTCCCAGTACCGGTCACCGAGTTAATGATAAACAATATGTCCACCCACGAGGTTTTCTCCTTCATGGATGGCTCGTCAGGATACAATCAGATAAGGATGCATCCCGAGGACCAGAAGCACACCGCTTTCCGGACCCCTTTGGGTATATTCTGCTACAAGGTGATGCCCTTCGGTCTAAAGAACGCAGGTGCCACCTATCAGAGGGCCATGACGAAGATCTTCGATGACCTCATACATGAAATCGTCGAATGCTAAATCGACGACCTCGTGGTGAAACGCAAATCATACGAGGAGCATTTAGAGCATCTGAAGATCATGTTTCAACGCCTCCGGCAATACAACTTGAAGATGAACCCTCTCAAATGCGCGTTCGGTGTTTCCTTGGGCAAATTCCTAGGATTCATCGTCCGACACCGAGGCATCGAGATAGATCCATCGAAGATCAAGGCAATTATGGAGATGCCCCCGCCGAAGACTCTCAAGCAGAGTTGCGGTCCCTCCAAAAGAAGCTTGCGTATATCCGGCGATTTATAGCCAATATCTCCGGCAAGTGCCGCCCCTACAGCCACCTAATGAAGAAGGGAACCCCGTTCGTCTGGAATCACAAATGCCAAAGCGCGCTGGATGAAATCAAGCAATACCTGCAGAATCCGCCGGTGCTAGCCGCTCCGGTCAAGGGAAAACCTCTCATTCTGTATACAACCGCCCTTGAAGGTTCCTTAGGCGCATTATGGGCACAAGAGAACGACCAAGGGAAGGAGAGAGCCCTCTACTATTTGAGTCGGGTTCTACTGGGGGCAGAAAGCAATTATTCTCCCATCGAAAAACACTGCCTGACATTGATCTTCACGATAACGAAACTCAGGCACTATGCGTTGGCGCATGAAGTTCGTCTTATATCGAAAGTGGATCCTCTCAAATATTTGATGTCAAAGTCCATATTGACAGGGCGGCTCGCTAAATAGGCTTTGCTCTTGATGGAGTCCTCAATAACTTATCGGCCTCTTAAGGCAGTGAAGGGCCAGGCCATCGCCGGCTTCCTCGCTGAGCATCCGATATCTACCGATTCTCCCTTGAACTGTGAATTGCCAGACGAACATGCGTTTGACACGATCGACGGAAGTGATGCCCGATGGGAACTTTATTTTGATGGAGTGTCTTCCATGAAGAAGCGCAAGCAAAGCACCCCTATAATCAAATCAGGGGTAGGCCTCATCTTCGTAATGTTAGTTATATGTATGCCCTAGAGGCCATTACTGTACATACGATGTATATTGTAGTGGATGCTTGGACATATATAGGGAGGACTTTCTTGCTCGACATAATAGTACGCTATCTGGTTGCTCTTTATCTTAACATATACTCTGATTGTCTCTATGTTACATATTGATAAAGCCCTTAGGATATGTACTCGACTACTGGGACTATGATGAGATCATACTAGTGGGGCCACGGTAGTCGATGAGTACATCCTATAACTGTTCCTAGTCGAGGGTGTATCGAGACAGGGCAGCGATACACCAGAGTAGACTAGCGTATACGCATCTTGACCCATATGATGGGCGATGGATGATCCCATATCCATCGGTGTATGACATCAAGGATGGTGTACGGGTGCTCAGTGGAGACTGGGTACACTGGACGGACTCGCCGAGAACTCCCAGATGGTATTATACCTCACGTCAGATGGCAGTTCTCTGGTGATACTGGTACAGGTTAGTCTGTAGACCCAAGATCGTCATAGAGTCTTGTGTGATTCCCACTGTGCTTTGATTTCCATCATACCATGTCCAAGAGGGCGTGCAAAAAGGTGGCTTTTGGGTACAGTCCCGAATCATATGGAGGCAATGAGCGATAGGAGGGGATTCCTCTCTCCCGGTATAGGGAGTTGATGTGGCGCTGTGTTCGATTGGCTATAACTGGAAATCCCTGGCCATGGTTGCTGAGATTTACTGGTAAGTGTTATCAGTAGTTTCTTGAACTGTTATAGACCTCATATCGACACGACTTATCAAGCTACTGGGGTCTGACGTTTACCACCCCTAGGCGAGATATGCGACATATCAGACGAAGAGATCGGACTGTACGGGAGTGTTACTGATTGGATTCGCAGGAGAATGTGCAGGCTTGCTTGTTGATCTTCTGATCGCTCAATACCTGGATGGCTGTTACGTTTAGCTGACCGCTTGCAGCTTGTGGGTGTTTGATATGATCATCACCTACTGCCGGCGTATTGACGATTCGTTAGAGTCCTACACAGAGATTTCTTAGCTCAGGCAAAACGGAGTAGGAGCACATATATGATATGTGCGGGACCGAGAACAATACGTGTATGTGATACCGTATTTGATTCTCGCGATATGAGATATCGGCCGGGTATATGTGATATAGCCGGGTCATCGGATCAAGTGTTGATTCGATGAACCGATACAGATTATATTAGTCGGTTATTTGTGAAATAACCGGATTATCGGATCAAGTGTTGATTCGATAATTTAATGTATAATTATATATTAGATATATTAAATTACATTAACTAATATAAGCTCACAAAAAGATTCTTTTTCTCACTCGGGTAATACATTGATATATATGCGATATATGTTAATTGTATTATTTTATTTTATTACAATAAATATTGTATATGTGATATATAATATTGTAACATGTTAGGGTTATTAATGCAACATGATTAGTGGAGATTAAACATGATTAAGGTTTGATTTGGGTTAATTTTTCTAGAATCTTCGAGAAGCTTTTTGTTTTGTTTTTGCAAAGATATTTTGTAAAGATATTTTTGTATGATATTTGTTAACCCAACCCAACCCTTGACCATGGTTAAGTCTCTACATGGGTTAAGTTATCATACTTAACCCATGGTTGCATTTCTAACCACACTACACTTTCATTATTCATCACAAAAGAAATAGTTCTTCTTCTTCCTTCTTCTTTTGGATGGAAAAGCTTACTAGCTTTTTCATTAGTGATGATTTTGAGTGAGAAATAGAAAACAAATGAGAGCTAAAATCCTACTTCATCATCCTAATCTATCATAGCCATTTAGATTAGGGTGTTCACTTCATTTGTGAGTGAGAGCTTGTGTTGAAGAAACTTCAAGGTAGATCATGTTTGTTATTGAAGATCGGAAGCAAGCTTGCATCTTTCTCTTCGTGGAGCCCCTCTAGAGTCCTGATTCTTGATGATCGCAGCAAAGGGACCTCAACACGGAGCTTATGAAGTGAAGGACCGGACTACAAAAGTTGTAATCCCAAACTCTTAGATGTTAAAGTGTTTAACATGCTTTGTTTCGCGTAATCTCTAGTTTAAAGATCTTGGTTAAGGTTGTTCGGCACGTCTAAATTTTAAATCGGGCATGGTTGATGCCTTATAGACCCTTGTGAGAGTGCCTAGTAACCCTACACGTAACTCCACAAGGAGGGATAATGCGCTTTGCCTTCTCCTTAACAGAGCCGAGGACAAACAATGAAGCCGAGTATGAAGCTTTGATAGCAGGTCTCGAGATCGCCATCGGCATGGGGATTGAGAACCTCCTCATATACGGAGACTCCCAGCTGGTCGTTAGTCAAGTAAATGGCGACTAACAAACGTGCAAACCAGAACTGGTGAAGTACGGCGAGAGGGTACAACAACTGCTGACCCAAATACCTTCCTACACCTTGGAAAGCATACCGCGTGCGGAAAATAGCAAAGCGGATGCATTAGCCAAGCTTGCTAAAGAACTGGCCAACGAAAACCTCGATGACGTGAGGATCGTTGTGCAAAGCCGTCGGGTTCTTGCGCCGGCAGAAATATCTCCGGAGTCGTCCGAGAAAAAGGGAGCGACCGAGCAAACGGCCCTACAAGTGAAAGATCAAGAAACGGTTGAGGATTGGAGAGAAGTCTTTAAAGACTACTTCAAATCCCGTCGAACACCTGAAGATGCGTCCTCAAAGCATCAGCTCATGAAGCGAGCCCTATCTTTCGCTTTTGTCAATGATACTCTGTACAAGAGGTCATTTGATTCCTTATGGTTAAGATGCCTGGGACCTGAAGAAGCAAAAAGAGTCGTCCAAGAAACTCACGACGGATTTTGCGGTTCACACCAAGCCAGGCCGAAGATGAAGCTGAAGATCAAACGGATGGCTTATTATTGGCCCACGATGATCCAAGACTGCCTCGAATACGCGAAGCAGTGCCACTCGTGCCAGATTCACGGGGACTTCATCCATCAGCATCTGAATCCGTTACATCCGACAGTGGCTAGCTGGCCGTTCGAAATGTGGGGAACTGACATAATTGGCCCCATCGAACCAGCATCATCTAGAGGACATCGATTCATTTTAGCGACAACTGACTACTTCTCCAAATGGGCAGAAGCAGTACCACTAAGGGAAGTAAAGGCGGAAAATATCCTCCACTTCTTCAAGACGCACGTCATTTATCGGTTTGGAACTCCGAGACGGATCATCTCCGATAACAGGACAGCCTACCGAAGCTATAAAATCAGCCGCTTTGCACAACCGCACAACATAGACTGGAGATACTCCTCAGTTTATAATCCCCGAGCTAACGGTCTAGCTGAGGCTTTTAACAAGACCTTAACGAAGATCGTGAAAATGATGGTGTCTCGAAATAAGAAGGACTGGCACAAGAGACTGCATGAAGTTCTCTGGGCATACCGGACTACGTTCAAGACGGCCACGAACACAACGCCGTACGCATTGGTATTCGGTACAGAAGCAGTACTTCCCCTCGAGATAGAGCTACCCTCTCTACGAGTATCTTCATTACGAGCTAACGGACGAAGAGAATACTCATCTTCGGCTTGAGGAGCTCGATGCCCTTGATGAAACCCGGCTCATAGCGCAACAAAATCTGGAGGCTTATAAAGCAAAGATGACGCGCTCATATGAAAGATTGACTAGGCTGAGGACATTCCGCCAAGGCAAACTCGTGCTAGTGGTCAAAAGACCTATAATCCCCAACCGCGCCAAGCAGGGGAAATTCGAGCGAACTATGAAGGCTCGTATATTATAGACAAAGTTTACCAGGGTGGAGCCTATCTACTCATAGACATGCATGGTGAAAGACCTTTCAGGCCAATAAACGGCCGCTTCCTGAAGAAATACTACGCTTGACGAGTCACGGCCTAGGTCAACGATAAGTGACGACGCCTATGTCCGCTCGCTATCTTCCTAAGCCCAAACTCTATAAGTAGTAACCGGCTTATGGGACCGAAATGTCCATAAACTAACAACGGACCGAAACGTCCTTAAACTAACAACGGACTGAAATGTCCTTAAACTAATAACGGACCGAAACGTTCTTAAACTAACAACGGATCACTATGTCCTAAAACTAGCCGTTGACCGAGATGTCGATAAACTACGGTGGATTGCAACATTCCAAAGCTGATAAAAAAAAAGAGAAAAAGAATAAAAAAAAAAGAAAGGAAAACGGTATGTCCATAAGCAGAATGAGCACGGATGAAAACCCGAAAGGGCTCCGTGAGTAAAAACAGCAGGGTTACCGGCGAGTCTTGTGAAAACCCGAAAGGGCGCAACCTCGTTAAAAAATAAAAAAAAGAAAAAAAGAAGAAGAAAAGAAAAAAGAAATGGTACGTCCATAAGCAAAATGGGCACGGATGAAAACCCGAAAGGGCTCCGTGAGTAAAAACAGCAGGGCTACCGGCGAGTTTTGTGAAAACCCGAAAGGGCGCAATCTCGTTAAAAGACACTTTCAAGGTCCTCTCGACTTTGTAAGGAGAAACTACCTGCGTGAGATCCTTACGACTCACAAGGGAGCAACACACTTAGGGATCCCCACGATGCCTAAGGAGAAATTACACTTGCGAGATCCTCACGACTCGTAAGGAGAATCCTCTTATGGGACCCTCACGGCTCATAAGATTTGAAAGTCTTAAGCTACAGGGATCTGAACCTGTTCTTAAGCAGCCCCCACAACCTCCAATACTGCCCTACAAGTGGCTCAATGCTGACCCTTGTATACAATCCACGGGCGCGAATAAACATTTTCCTATCAAAGTCCCATCCGTGACTAGGGATATGTCTACATGGTGAACAACCCTTGTAAGTCCTCTCGACTTATAAGGAGAAAACCTTCTTGTAAGATCCTTACGACTTACCAGAAGCCATACACTTAGGAATCCTCTCGATTCTTAAGGAGAAATTACACCTACGAGATCCTCACGACTCATAGGGAGAAATACCTTTATGAGACCCTTACGGCTCATGAAGTCAAAAACCTTAGTCGACAGAATCCTAACCCTGTCTACTAAGCCACCTTTGTTCGATATAGACAGAGGCAAATGATGATTCGCTCCTGGTAATATCCCTTGTAGCGGTGCTGATGCCGAAATCGGTGTCTAATCCCAAATTTGCAGCAAAAAGCTAGCAAGCCACACATGCATACGAAATAGCCGAAATGATGGGGCAACTTGCAACAGAAGTAGCAAGTGAAGAAAATGTATGCATGCAAAAGATCCGAAATGATTGGGCACCGTGAAAAATAGCCGAAATGATTGGGCAATCGCAACCTTCGCGATATAAAAGGCTGAAATGATAGAGCATCGCGGAATAAAATAAAAAAATATAAAAAAATATGAATGAAATTTTTGGCCCTACAGGTGATATCACATCGGTCTCTGTATACAATCCAGGGGCGCAAACAAAGAAGGAATCCCACCCTTCCTTCCTAAGCTTCATCAGAAGGAGAAGCCAAGTCTCAATGGTTCACAGACAGCCTAGAGATCATCTCAACATTCGTCTTATTACAACGGACGCAACATCAAGCAAAGTGGAACCGCGGAAACTCCCAGTTCCATGACTCAGCAGTGCACAATCGACCGAAAGTCAAACCCCAACTCCGTGAAATGCGGATATAATAAAAAAATCCCTGGCTACGTGGAACGCGGATCATGTTACTTCTGACCCCGTGGAGAACGTCCAGAGCGGATCCTGGTACTCGTAGAGCATGGCAATGACCCCGTGTGAAGCATCCAGAGTGGAGCCTGATCCTCGCAGAACACGGCAGTGAACCCGTGGGAAGCACCCAAAGCAAAAATTGGATTGTGAGGTCCTTAAACTCATGGACTATGATGTCCTTAATCTCGACCGGGATGTCTTAAAACTAACATTGGACTGTGAGGTCCTTAAACTCATGGACTATGATGTCCTTAACCTCGACCGTGATGTCTTAAAACTAACACTGGACTATGAGGTCCTTAAACTCATGGACTATGATGTCCTTAACCTCGACCTTGATGTCATAAAACTAACAACGGACTGTGGGGTCCTTAAATCCACGGACTATGATGTCTTTAACCTTGACCGCGATGTCTTTAAACTACGATATCCTGAAAAGCCTTTGGAGTGGCGCCTGGTCCTCGCCGAACACGGCAGTGAACCCGTGAGAAGCATCCAGAGAAAAATTCCTGGCTACGTGGAACACGGATCATGTCACTTCTGACCCCGTGAAAAACGTCCAGAGCGGATCCTGGTCCTCGCCGAACACGGCAGTGAACCCGTGAGAAGCATCCATAGCAAATTCCTGGCTACATGGAACACGGATTATGTCACTTCTGACCCCGTGTGAAGCATCCAGAGCGGAGCCTGGTCCTCGCCGAACACGGCAGTGAACCCGTGAGAAGCATCCAGAGAAAATTCCTGGCTACATGGAACGCGGATTATGTCACTTCTGACCCCGTGTGAAGCATCCAGAGCGGAGCCTAGTCCTCGCCGAACACGGCTGTGAACCCGTGGAAAGCATCTAGAGCAAAATTCCTGGCTACGTGGAACACGGACTATGTCACTTCTGACCCCGTGGAAAACGTCCAGAGCGGATCCTGGTCCTCGCAGAGCACGGCAATGACCCCGTGTGAAGCATCCAGAGCGGAGCCTGGTCCTCGCAGAACACGGCAGTGAACCCGTGGGAAGCACCCAGAGCAAACATTGGACTGTGAGGTCCTTAAACTCATGGACTATGATGTCCTTAACCTCGACCGTGATGTCCTAAAACTAACATTGGACCGTGAGGTCCTTAAACTCATGGACTATGATGTTCTTAACCTCGACCGTGATGTCTTAAAACTAACATTGGACTATGAGGTCCTTAAACTCATGGACTATGATGTCCTTAATCTCGACCGTGATGTCTTAAAACTAACAACGGACTATGGAGTCCTTAAATCCATGGACTATGATGTCCTTAACCTCGACCGCGATGTCTTTAAACTACGGTATCCTGGAAAACGTCCAGAGCGGAGCCTGGTCCTCGCAGAACGCGGCAATGAACCCGTGGGAAGTATCCAGAGCAACCCCTAACTCAGTGAAATGCGGATAAGGGCAACTTCACCCATCACTTGCGGGTCCTCACGACTCGTAAGGGAGTAAATTCTCTTGTGAGATCCTTACGACTTTCAAGAGAAAACAGGCACTTAGGAATCCTCACGATTCTTAAGGAGAAACCACACCTACGGCATCATCTCGACCGGTAGGGAGAAAATTCTTTATGAGACCCTCATGGCTCATAAAGTTGAAAAGTCTTAGGAGACAGACCTTAACCCTGAATCCTAAGCCATCGTTGTCCTGCAGAGAAATTGAGATAGACTATCCACAGAACACATTCAATAAAAAGGGAGACACCATGGTGAAGAAAAATACATCTTTTATTCACGAATCAGAATGGATACAGAGTACAATTTGTGGAAGAACAAAAAATAATGTACTCTTATTCAGGAGTATGTACAAAGGAAAAAAAAGTATATACAAGTCTTCAGGCCGGCGGGCGATTTAGCAGCTTGGTCAGCTCATCCCTCTTTCGCTGGGCCTCGCCTTCGTAATTCAAAATCGCCAAAAGACGGGCCTCCGCCTGAGCTTGCTGGGACTGATATGAGGCGAGCCGGCCTTCGATCTCTTTCTCGGTAGCCTTTTGAGCCCCAACCCTTTCGCGAGTGAACACCGCGGCTTTGTCGATGGCCACCACCTCCTTGATGGCCTCTTGAAATACTCGCCAGAGTTCATACGCTTTGTTGGTTTTGGCTGTAAGGTTGGCTTTGAGCTCGTTCAGCGCCTTCGAAGCCAGCTCCCTCTCCGAAAACTTGCGGCTGAGCCTCTTCTTACAAGATATCATATTCACTGCGCACCGCTCAATCAGCCCCCACAAGCTCGCATTTGCAGCTATAACCTCTGAGGTAAGGCGTGTAGATTCAAGAATATGTAAGCAAAACTCTGTTTCAACGACGATACTTATTCCAGAATAAACACAAACCACTTGATATGGGAAGCAACAAGGAAAGCCCAGGATATATATCCCATCAAGCATACATGTGAAACTGTATGAACAGAAATAAAAAAAAATGCGCATGCAACATAACGATGATGCTCGCAATTAAAGAGAATTTCCATGGAAAAATATGAAGCTCATTTACGCAAGTAAGACGCACATACGAGTACCTGGCAAACATGAAAATTCGACAGAAAAGCATACAACAGCCAATGATAAAAAGAGTACATCGATTTAAGCATACTACACTACCGGGAAAAGGTCACCAAACAAAGGATCAGTGGCACAAGGGTTAACAAAACAAAACGCAAAATTTTCTAACTCCCTCTCTGCCTTCTCCAACACATCGAAACGACGATTCTCACGAGGAGTGGCTCCCTACCGATTAGCGCCGTGTTCATCCGCAAAGGCAGACATAATAGCCCGTCGGGCTCTTATCTGGCTCAAAAGACGGACCGAGCAGTCTTTCAGAGCCTGAGTAATCAGGCACGCCTCGTAAAAACACCCGAGCGTGTCTTTAGCCGCATCAAGGATCGTCAGGGTCATCTCTGCTGGGTGAGGAGGGATGTCAGCGAGCACGGCAGCGAGAATCATCCGGAGCCAAATAGATCCTATTGGAAGAGGGGACCCCCTACGGATCAAGAGTTCATATGTCGCCGAGTCACATTCTTCGTCGGTGAGAAGGGGATCCACCAGTCGGGCAGCAAAGTGAGGAATCATCTCCTTAATGGGTACTTCCCATGGTTGTCGACGAGCATGGGGACGGTTGCAAGCCATAGCACTCAATTGTCTCTTCAAGATAAATTACCCTAAAGTTGTAATTGGAGTTCTCTATGAAGAGAGAAGAAAAACGACGGCTTCAAGTTATAAATGGAAGCATTAAATGCTGTACATGGAAGATACTGCATGATGAAACTATTTCCAAGGCTTCTTTTTTGCATCTAATGTCGTGCACAGAAAATATGGAATGAAAAACTAAACAATCCCATCAACAGAGCACCACGCACAGGGCACGCGATCACACACCTTGGCCTATACTGAGAATTGAAATCATGTCATGCGTGAATAACACGTGAGTGGATGCCAATGCGAGATCAAAATCCCCATCAGTGCCTCACATGCAAAGCATGTGAGCAACAACAACAATATAACAAAATTTCATAAAGGAGGCATGCAAACACAAAAAGGGAAGGAAAGACTTAGCATTCATATTTTGAAAATTCATATAAAAAATAAGAGAAAACAATTACAATGGCAAGACCTCAGATCCAGGGCATGGATTGAGGAACTCAAAAGTGAGTTTGTCCAGAATCTTCCAGGCATTTCGAACCATTCTAGTATGCTTTCTTTCGCGATCACAAGCGTCGGGATCCTCACGGATGTCCTCCACGCTCCGATAGGCAGCAAGTATGGCCGACTGTTGAAAAGCCTGATGCAGGAGATCAATAAGATTGTCTCGTCTTCTCTTCGAGATTAGGCTCATTAGATACACCGAATGCACTTTATCCTCGGCGGCATCCAATGCCCTAAATGGTACGCCGGTACAGAATAGAGGGAGCGCCTCCCAGATCGCCCTCACGATGAGTTTCAAAAGAGGAGAGCGACGAGAGAGTAGTCGACCGTTGTACTCGTCGAAGCGGCTCATGATCTCGGCACACTGAGCGTTGGTGAACTCCTGGTTCTGGCTGCGGCCCAATGCACGAATGTCTCCGTAAGAAATGATTTCATCAAGATCATACAAATGGGCATCCATAGTATCTGAAATAAAGACCATGAGAATTTAATGAATTAGCCAATCAAGAAGAATACTTGTCTAGATGAACAGTGGATTTCAAATGACCCTACACATTCCCCTTAGAGAAATCAATCTTGGACTCTGTAACAAATCAAACAGAATCAAGGGAATTAAATTCCCAGAGAGCACCAATACATGCATCTTCTTATCGGTTGCAAAGAGACAACTCAGGGCGAGAAAACCCCAAGAAGCTCTCTGGGAAGAACTAAGTTCTTTGTAGGAATTAAATTCCTTTTGAAAAAAGGGGAATTAAATTCCCAGAAACATTTTAAAGATGGAATTAAATTCCATGGAAAAAAAATACAACCGCCACCATTAGCCCCCTGAAGATCAGAGAAACCCTAAAGGGTCTATTAATGAAAGATTGAATAGTTTTCTCTTTATTTAAAAGAACTTAAAAATGGGTTCTTGTTAAGAGGGAAAACCCTTGGCATGGATTTAAAATCCCGTGGTGATTTCTGTGAAAGTTCTTCGTTCGTTCAAGATCATTACCTGAAGAAAAGGAAATCTTTCAACAGAGTTAAACTCTAGAAAATTTTCAAGGCAGAGAACTAAGCTCTGGGAACGAGAATTAAATTCTCAAAAGGGAAAAAGTTAGCAAAGGAGGAAGATGAAAGAGTGGAGGCGCTTCTGAAGAGACCCCTGCATTTATAGGATGTGATGGAAACGCTTCATCTCCCCGATTCCCTAGAAGGATCCAACGGTCACAAAAGTGACAGCGTCGCACTCACGTGCAGACACGTGAGAGCAACGCTGTGGGGGCATTTGTTTCCTGATTAAAAAATCAGGAATTGCCTCAATGAGGTATTACGTGTTCACACGTGACCAATGGTCACGTGACCAATGGTCACGTGATGACACATGATGGATAAAACCCCATCAAGAAGAAAGGAAAACAAACGGCTGAAAGATGACTTAATTGGGGGTCACGTGCTCACACGTGACCAAGGGTCACGTGCCTGCACGTGACAGGCTTTGAAAGCCTTGCAGCTTAATAGAATATAATTCTAAAAATTGGGAATTACCTCAATGAGGTATCACGTGCTTACACGTGACCAACGGTCACGTGCTTACACGTGACAATTAAAACAGAAATAAAATAACAAGCGTCTGAAGGAAATACCTCAATGAGGTGTCACGTGCTCACACGTGACCAATGGTCACGTGTTGACACGTGATGGTTAAAACTGAAGCGTAAGTAAACGCCGAGAAAAGGACTTAATTGGGAGTCACGTGTCAGCACGTGACTAGCTTCGAAAGCCTTACAGTTAATAGAATTAAAATTCTAAAAGCTTCTAAATCTTTCCAAATGGAAAAAGATTATGGGGACCGTTGGATTAAAGATCCAAGGGTGATTAAAAATCACCAATTTATGGAAATATTTTAGATAAGGAAAGATTTCCCTGAAAATCTCACCAGAAATAACAAACAGAATATTTTTGGATTTAAAATCCAACGGTGAATAAAATTCACTTAATGATCTAAAGCCTCATACCAATTATGAAAACAAACAAAATCTTTCAATGAGAGATTTACTAAACAAATTGATTCTTTTCCTTCTCCTATAAATGGGATCCAATTAGAGAAGAACGATATAGAATTTTGGGTATCTTGAAAATTCAGAGAGAAAAGAAAGGAGAATTTAATTCCCAGCAAAGAAAACCAGAGGTGAGAAAAGAAAGGGAATCAAAACTTCAAAAGAAAAAAGAGTTTAATTCTCAAAAATCTAAGAGTTTAACTCTTTTGCAAAAGAACTTAGTTCTTGCTCTAGTTGAAGATCTGCAGAAGCATATCTCCCCATAGATTGAGAATTTAATTCTCATCGGGTTGAGATCCTGCCATGCAGATCCAAAATTTGGAGGGGGGATTGAGTTCAGAGAATTTAATTCTCCAAAATTTATAGGAATTCAATTCCTCCAAGATGAAATTAGGGTTTAACCCTATATGAGAATTTAATTCTTCTAAAATTATAGGAATTTAATTTCTTCAAGATGGACAGAACTAGGGTTTAACCCTAATTGAGAATTTAATTCTCTAAAATTCACAGGAATTTAATTCCTCCTAAATGAAATTAGGGTTTAACCCTACATAAGAATTTAATTCTTTCATAATAGGAATTTAATTCCTCCAAAATCATGATTAGGGTTTAACCCTACAGAGAATTTAATTCTCAAAATAAAATAAGGAGACTTAAAAAATCTCTATGCATGAAAAGAACTAAGGTCACGTGTCCCCACGTGACCCTTGAAAAGATCCCAAAAAATGAGAAGCATGAAGTTTTGAGGCAACGCCTCACGTGCTCCCACGTGACTTACAAAACACAGAAAGAAAAAGCGAAGGAAAGCAAAGCTTTGGGCGCTCTCACGTGTCCTCACATAACCCCTTAGTAAATGCTTTAATGATCTGTGCATAAATCCCCATCACGTGCCAACACGTGATGCTAAAAATAAAATATAAAAAAAGTGTTAAACACTTATTTACAAAGCAAAGTAAAAAATGGACCTGGGCGCTCTCACGTGTACTCACATGACCCCTAATAAATGCATTAATGAATCAGTGCATGAGTGCCTATTACGTGCCCACACGTGATGGCCAAAAAATTAAAAAGTGTTTAACACTTATTTTCAGAACAAAGCAAAGGAGATCTGGCCCCACCTTTGGGTGCCCTCACATGACCCATTCTTATCTAGTGTTTTACACTAATTTGAGAGCTTTATTTCTAATGTTTAACATTACTGTTCTCTACTGTTCAACACTACTTTTAGCCAAATTTTTCCAGAGGCAAAAGTCTCCCCTTCAACTGAGTCTCAAAATTGAGTAAAACTCACAACTACAACATTAATGCTCAGTCAAAGATAAAAATGTTATTAGAGACCTCAAACTCTTGTTTAGTATTGCTAAATAATGCGGGCTTGAACCCAGACAAGTGTCTAATGGTCCAACAGAGGGCCAACATTTCAAACTTAATTGGACTTAGCCCAAGTAGGCCATAAGTCCTCAATTCAGACTCAACTGAGTCAATGTGCTCATAATATAATTAATTGATCTTAGTTCCAAATTGGACTACAGATCACTTAATCCACCCTGGTTAAAGGGTACATCTCTTCACTCCTTTGATATTTGTCGTTGTAATTCCTCAACGTCTTCAAAGAGGTGACGGGTCCCGACAACCATACATTTCACGGACTGTGGGGTCCTTAAACTCACGGACTATGATGTCCTTAACCTTGACCATGATGTCTTTAAACTAACATTGGACTGTGGGGTCCTCAAGCCCATGGACTATGATGTCCTTAACCTCGACCGTGATGTCTTAAAACTAACAACGGACTATGATGTCCTTAACCTCGACCATGATGTCTTAAAACTAACAACGGACTATGATGTCCTTAACCTCGACCGTGATGTCTTTAAACTAATATCGGACTGTGAGGTCCTTAAACTCACGAACTATGATGTCCTTAACCTTGACTGTGAGGTTTTTAAACTCACGACTATGATGTCCTTAACCTTGACTGTGAGGTCTCTAAACTCACGGACTATGATGTCCTTAACATCGACCGTGATGTCTTTAAACTAACCATAGACCACCATGTCCTTAAACTGGCAATTGACCGCAAAGTCCCTAAACTAGAACAATAGAGCCCAAATGCTCTTTTGTTAGATTTAAACGATCCCGTTAAGTTGATCGTAGTCTAAAATTAGACTAACGTATTCTTAACAAACGTTTAAGTTGATCTTAGTCTCAAATGAGGCTAACGTATCCTTAAAACCAAACCCCTAAAACCCAAATCTAAGAAAGATACGGATTTGGACTAGTCCACGCCCTACAGACGACAACATAACTTAGTCTCCGTATACAATCCACGGGCAACCAAACACAAAATAAACACCCACGACACGAAGTGACCATCTGGAGAAGGAGAAAGTTGTTACCGCGATGCGGTAGCGTAATTAACTGCAGGGGCTTGCGTCTGCAGGGAAGAGCGTCCCCACAATCAAAAACCCCTCATCAACGAGGGGGAATCTGACGAAGTCTGCTATATCGGCCGCATCTGTTTAAACCTTCGATACATGGTGCCATAAATCAACTTGGCATCTTCGGAGAGGTGGACGGATAGCACCAATTAGCATCTGCCCCGAATTTCAGGCAAGACGTACACCGCGTCTCCGCCGCGTCTTTCGGAGAGGAACAATGACATATCATTTGCTTAGACAATTGAGTCAATAATGCAAAGTCTTGTACACCACCAAATATTGCTTTTGCACTAGATGCAATAAACAGATACTAATCCAATCCTCGAGAAACAAAGGGAAGCAATTATGAACATTAGAGGATATTCTTGGTATTTGGTAACGGCAGCCTCCTTCGGGAGGCGGTTATCGGTTATGGCTTCCAAGGTGACCTGGATGACAGAGATGCTGTCAAGTTTTGAGTTTAGCCTCTTCTGAGGATCAGTGTATAGGATAGTGTTCCAATAAGGATACTGAGATAATCATGGTGTAGGATGCTGGTCATAACTCAACAGAAGATACAACCCAAGAAGTTTGTTGGATAGGAGTTGTTCATTGATGAACTTGGTCCCATCAGGTATCCAGATAAATTCTTGTGGCGGGATATTGCTCAGTTTGGGAGATTGTTGATCTCTGCAAAGTTGAGATATAGAGAGAAGAATTTGAAACATTATAGCGGATCCACTCACTGAGGCTATTTCTCGAACACGGATGTTCCTCAAACGAGATTTGAGAAACTGATTAGTAGAGAAGTTGGGTATTCGGTAGCACACGAGCTGTGGGTACGCGATATCACAATAATTAGCTTTAAGTGCAAGTGGAAGATTGTTGGATATAGAGCCCTCAAGTCAATTATTGTAATCGCAAGCACGCGATTGTGATGATTGAGGGAGGACCTATACGGGTAGGACAATCTTACTCAAAATGATAGTATACTATCTGGTTTGTCTTTATCATCATGTACATGCATTATGTGGTATTGCAGATCACTATTACATGTTGATAGAGCCTATAAGATTCTTGCTTGACTACCAGCATTATGATGGCGATTATATACGTGAGAGCTGGGTAGCCTATAAGCACATCCTTAAATGTCCCTAGTCGTGCGAGTATCGAGACTGAGCATCGATATTCCGGAGCAGAGTAGTGTATACGTTTCGAGACCCTGACAAGGGGCGGTGGCCGGTCTCACAAGCCATTGGTGTTATGTCACCTGAGATAGTATACAAGTTCCTGCTCACTGGATGTGAGTACACTGGACGGACTTGCCGAGAACTTCTAAATGGTATTATACCTATCGTCAGATGGAAGTTCTCAGGTGGCATGAGTACAGTTTAATTCCTTGACCTGAAGTCGTCATTTTTCTCGTGTGAGTTCCCACTGTACTTTGATTACTACCCTACCACGGCTCAAAGGAGTCATGCAAACAGGTTTTAGTTGGGTACAGTCCCGAGCCACATGGAGGCAGTGGTCGACTGTCAAGGATTCGTCTCTCCTGGTATTAGGAGTCGATGTCGCGCTATGTTCAGTTGGCTATCAGCAGAAATCCGTGGCCACGGTAGGGGAGATTTACTGATAGTTGATCGGTAGTATCTCAGTTGGTGATGAGCTTGATTCAGACACGACTTATCGGGTTAGTAGGGGTCTGGCATTATCCACCCCCTAGATCCGATATGCGATACTTTTTAACGAAGAGACCGGACTGTACGGAGATTGTCGCATTTAGGCTCAATAGGGTAAGGACGTACTTGAATGTCGATCTCTCTTTCGACAAGTATCTGGGCAGCCGTTACGTACAGCTAGCGCTGCTGACGTGCTTGTGGTTAAACCCACTGCCAGCGTATTGTCGAGTCTTTAGAGTCCCATACAGAGGGTTTTCCCGATTCAGGCGATAGATGTAGGAGCCGTACGTTGGTACGTGTAAGGGAACTGATTAAATACGTGTACGCGATACACGGACTTTAATCGCACAGTTGATAATACTAGCCGGCTTAAAATTAAGCCGGATTATTAAATCAGATTTTGATTTAATTGTTAGTGTTTATGCCCTAGAAGGCCATTACTGTATCATACTAGTTTGTATATTACTTAATGGAAGCTTGGGATATTCACATGTATATAACAGTCTTGCTAAACATGGTAGTATGCTACTTGGTTTTTCTATCTTAATATGTGAGTATACGTATTGATAGAGCTCTTAGGATCTTGCTTGACTACCGGCGTTGTGATGGCAGTCACACTAGTGGGGGCTGGGTAGTCTACAAGCACATCCTTATTCAGGTTCCTAGTCGTTGGATTATCGAGACAGGGCATCGATACTCCGGAGTAGACTAGTGTGTACGCTTCTCATCCCAGTTGGGGAGATGGTCTGTCCCACAGCCGTCAGTACGTCGTACTGGAGATAGTATGCAGGTGCTCGTTGGGTTACGGGTACACCGGACAGGACTCACAGGGAACTGTTGGTTGGTTTTATACCAGTCGTCAGTGAACAGTTCCCAGGTGACATGAGTACAGCATAGTCCGCAGACTTGACACTGCTACTTCGCCTCGAGTGTGTCCCACTGTTCTTAGATTACTACCCTACCACGGCTCAAAGGAGTCGTGCAAACAGGTAGCAGTTGGGTGCAGTCCCGAGCGCTTGGAGGCAGTGGCGGTTAGATAGGATTCGTCTCTCCCGGTATTGGGGGTTGATATCGCGCTGTGTCAGAGAGCCATTACGCAAAGTCCCTGGCCAGGGCAAGCGAGATTTGCTGGTAGGTTCCAGTAGTTTCTCAGGGTGTAATGGGCTTCCCTCCGACACGACTTATACCGCTATTAGGGGACTGACGCTTGCCGCCCCCCTAGGCCCGATATGCGATAGTCTAAGACGAACGGACCGGACTGTATGGAGATTGTCACAGCGGGCTCAGTAGGAGTTCGGATGGGTTTCCTCATCGGCCTTCTTATCGACATCTACCTGGGGACCGTTACGTACAGCTAGTGCCGCTTGCGGTCTGTGGTTAAACCCACTACCAGCGTAGTAGTCGAGTCTCTAGAGTCCCACACAGAGAGTTTCCCTACTCTAGGCGAAACGATATAGATGTCGTATGGTTTTACGACAAGGGTTCGGACGCATACGTGTGTTTACGCACGTACGACTTTCGGACAGTTTTTACCAGTCGGCTTTGGTTTAAGCCAGTTACTGGTATCCGGTTATTGGATTTATACAGTCTAAAGTTTTTCCGTATTTTTGCGGAAAGGAGGGGCGTTCTCGTAATTGCGCGAGAAGCTTCTAGAAGATGGTGACTAAGGAGGTTTAGGTGGCATATACAATGAATGTGATTAGTGAGTCATATGGATGATTCATCCATGTCATATATGCATCATAAATGCTTAATGACTCATGGATGTGAATCATCACTAGATATTATCAAGCATGGTTGTTAAATTGATTTCTTTTCTTTTCTTGATAAAAAGAAATGCTTGATATATATTATGATAACTCATTATTCTCACTTCATTATTATCTTCACATTCTCTCTCCTCAAGCTCTCCCTCTTCAAACCCTAATCCCCCCCTCTCATGTGTTAGTACAAGGATTAGTTAGACTAATTAAACCATAACCCTCACTCTATATCACCTAGCTTCTTTGATTAGCACTTAAAGAAGGTTAGCTGCCTCAAGTTTAGAGGCTAAGCTTGGAGTAAAGCTCTCGGGTGGATCGTCTACTACTTCGAGAAGGCCGAGGAGGAGGAGGAGTTCGCAAAGACGAAGGACACGATTCGTTAGGTATAATCCCTAAACATAGTAGTATAGAACTTCTATGTTTCTTGTTAGTTATCGTTTAGCTTCGATTCGTGCGGTTAGTCGATGTTTAAGCAAAGAACAAGATCGTTTTTTATATTTCCGCCTCCCCGCAAGTCGTGGGGTGTTGTACATCGACTTACAGTGGTATCAGAGCCTCGCTAAACAATAAATAACTTACTTGCAAATTTTTATGAATTTCGAACGAAAAAAACGAAACCGGAAAACCCCGAAATCACAAGTTTCTGTCGAATTTTAAATGAAGTCCTAAAATTTTTCAGGGAGGTTCAGAAAGCTTTAAAAGACAGTAGAAGAACACCCAAGAAATTTAGGCCCCTGAATCGCCTAAAGAGCCGCAGAACCGCGGCGGATCGCACCGATCCGCCGCGCTTCCGCCGCCGAGTCGGCGATTCAGGAACCCAAATTTCCTGTGTTGCTTCTCTGTGATATTTGGTATTTTCTGGAATATTTTATTTTTGCTCAGGTTTCAGATTTACAGAGAAGTATTGGAGCAAAATTAAAAGTGTTTAATCAATCGAAATTATACAGTATTTGCTTGATGGATTATATCTGTGTTTGTATAATGTGTTCGTAAACCTCCCCTAACTGCTAGTATGTCGGTTGGCAGGGGGTTGCACATTTCTGTAATGGTTTTTACTGTTTGTGGATATGAACTGTGTTGGACTGTTGTGATGTATAGCCGGGGTTATGTGATGGATTATTATTTAATTCATTTGATGTAAATGTAATTTGTTGTAATATTATTTTGCGGGGCACATCCAGGTTGCGGTTGTAGCCACCGTTGTATTATTTCATTTTACTGTTTTTGCTCCTAGGACAGACCCAAGGTAGGGTGCACAAACTGCCGGGCGGGTAGTTTGCCGTACCCGTTGGGGTCTTGGGTGGGGTAATGGCTATACATCACAACTGTGTAATCCGTCTTTTGTTGCAGGCTCAAAACAAACACGGATTACTTGCAAATCCAATAAAGTTCATCTGTGATCTGGAATGCCTATTATTGCGTCTGACGAATGTACAATATCTATATATGATAGCTATTTAGACGTCACTTATGTTTTACACCCGTGCTAGTCCAGCCCCCGCTCTGTCGTTAGTTAAGTAACCTAACGGGTGATGACGGGACTCCGTGGCGAATGCGGATGGCATAAGAGGACGTTGTATTTTCGTTGTTTTCTGCAATGATAGGTTAATGATGGGACGCATTATTTATAATGCAAAGAAAATAAACCAAAAAGTTTAATCGCTGGAACAATTTAAAAGAAACCACTCGGTTAATTTTAAAAACAGATATTTTTAAATGCGGAACTTTAACCACTCCTTTTAAAAGCTATCAGGTTCCTTCGGTTATATCAAGTTCACTACGTTCACGGTTTCGCCAAAACCATTCGTAGCCCTCCGTCATTTCATCTGGGTATTCAGTAGTATTCAAGCTATGTATTTTGACCTAACGCTAAGGCATAGTGTTTGGTAGCTACTGGGTATTCATTTGTTGCATAGATAGATGAGTTAGTTTGGGACGAACGTCAAGGATATATATGGATGGGTTCAAATTGACAAGATAATGATGGGTAGAACTTGACATGTGACTTATGACATTTTGACCTAACGCCAAGGTCATAAGAGCATGGGGCAGAAATATATATCGGGAATTTCTAAAGAAACTGAAATTTGCAAAGAGTTGCATACCATTTGGAGTTTGATGAATGTTGGTAGGATTCCTTCAACATTATCATACAATGATATTTGGATCCCGATCCTACTGTGAGTATATGCTACTTATCAGGAGATTCGTCACTTAACGATCAATGCTATAAACCAAGTAGGTGTCCAGAAAGGTGTCAGCGAGGTTACGCCCCCAGAGAAAAGGGGTTATTTAATTAAGGAACTTCGCGAAAGCGTTGGAAAACCTCCCTCGAAGTATCGACACTAGCCTGGCTGAACGGTTAAGCAAGAATTGTACAGTGAGAATAGTCCTGGCTAATTCTTCTTTTATGGTTTGAGGAAGGATTCGAGAAACAGTGGGAGCCATCCAGTTTAGATAAACTAAAAACCACTCTAAACTTGCAAGAGCATCATGCTAAAGAGTTTTCTTCTCTCTCTCCTAATTGCAGCGACCCTGAAAATGACTGGACTTAAGTTACTTTTAGAGAAAAATATACTGACAGGGCCAAACTATAAAGATTGGCTGCGGAATGTCAAAATGGCTTTGACCTATGACAAATTGGGGTACGTCCTCACCGCTACGGCACCTGCTGTCCCTGGTCCCAAATCCAGCAATGCGGATAAGGAAATCCGCAAAACCTGGGATTTAGATTGCACGAAAGCCAAGTGCATCGTGCTTGCCTCAATGAACAATGAACATCAGAGGAGGCACGAGGATATGACCCTAGATGGCATATTTCTCCATACAAAGGAACTTTATGGAGAGCAATCTCGTATAGCAAGATACGAGACCTCTAAGAACTTGTTTCGAGCGAGGTTGGCTGTCGGGTCATCTGTAGGAGAACATGTCCTAAAGATGATCGGCTATATTGAAGAGCTCGCAGACCTTGGGACGACTTTGGATAATGAGCTCTATACAGACCTTATTCTCCAGTCCCTTCCTCACACCTACGCCCAGTTTATCCTGAACTTCAACCTTCAAAGAAAAGAAGTTGAACTTCCGGAACTCCTGAACATGTTAAGGAGTGCAGAGGGCACCTTGCAGAAAGCAAGGGAAACACCCGCTATGTTTGTTAGCGGTGCATCTTCTTCCGGGTCCAAGGCTAGGGCCAAAGGAAGGAAGAAGAAGGCCGCCACCAAACCTAGAGGAGGTGTTAGTAAGGTGGGAGGGAAGGGAAAGAAAAAGTTTGCGGTACCGGTAGTTGGCCAGGATGAGTGCTTCCATTGTCACAGGAAAGGGCACTGGAAGAAGGATTGCAAGGCGTGGAACGCCAAGAACCAGGAACCGAAGCAAGCTGTGGCTTCGACTTCAGGTGTGTTTATAATTGAGAATTGTCTGTCGATCAACTCTACTTCCTGGGTATTGGATACCGGATCAGGATCTCATATTTGTAATTCATTGCAGACACTGAGAAACCGTAGAGTGCTGAAGGAAGGTGATATGACCCTAAAGGTTGCTAACGGAGCTAGCGTGGGAGCTGCGTCCGTCGGGGATTATCACCTAGGATTGACGAGTGGACACATTTTGGTTTTACATAACTGTTTTTTTGTACCAAGCTTAACGTGTAATATCATATCAGTTTCCTTGTTATCAAATAAAGGTTATGATTTCACGTTTGTAAGAGATGTTGTTAACATCCACCTTAATCATGGTTTGATTGGGTCAGGTACACTAAATAAAGATATATATGTTTTAAACCAACTCCAAATTTTCAACGTCCAGAACACACTAAAAAGAAAGTCTCCAGATTTAAATAAACCTTTCTTATGGCATTGTAGACTGGGTCACATCAATGAGAGAAGGTTGACTAAGTTGCATAGAGAAGGATATTTGGACTCGTTCGAATATCAAACTTATGACACTTGTCAATCTTGTCTCAAAGGAAAGATGACAAAGACTCCATTTACTGGACATAGAGTAAGAGCGAGCGAGCTCTTAGGACTCATACACAGCGATGTATGCGGTCCGATGTCTACACATGCAAGAGGTGGTTTTTCCTATTTCATTACTTTCACGGATGATTACTCAAGATACGGATTCATTTATCTGATGAAACATAAATCCGAGGCTTTTGAGAAATTCCGAGAGTATAAGAATGAAGTAGAAAACCAAACCGGCAAAAGTATCAAGACACTTAGATCTGATCGAGGTGGTGAATACTTGAGTGCCGAGTTCCTAGGTTACCTAAAAGAGAAAGGGATTCTCTCTCAGCTTACTCCTCCATACACTCCACAGCATAACGGTGTATCGGAGAGACGGAATCGAACCCTATTGGATATGGTACGATCCATGATGAGTAATGCTGAGTTACCGCGATCTTTCTGGGGTTATGCGCTAGAATCAGCGGCATATCTTTTGAACATGGTTCCTACCAAGACTGTGCCTACCACTCTATATCAGATGTGGAGCGGGAAGAAACCCCATCTACATTATATAAAGATTTGGGGATGTCCAGCTTTTGTTAAAAAGCAGCATGTGGACAAGCTCGAGGCACGATCAGTAAAGTGTAAGTTTGTGGGATATCCAAAGAACTCCAGGGGATATCTATTCTATTACGCAAAGGAACAAAAGGTATTTGTTTCTCGTAATGCCCATTTTCTAGAACATCAGTTTTTAGAAAAGGAATCAAGTGGGAGTGAAATAGAACTGGAAGAAATTCCAGAACCACAAACTAATACTGAAAGTTTGGTAGAACCGGTAGTTCAAGAAGAACAGGACATTCCCGCACCCCTCCGCAGGAGTAGTAGGCCGTCTCATCCGCCTGAGAGATACTACGGTTTTCTCATAGATGGGGATAGAGAGGATTGCATCATAAATGATGATGAACCTACTGACTTCCAGCAGGCCATCCAGAGCGGCGACTCGGTACGATGGCTAGATGCAATGCGGACCGAAATGGAGTCCATGTACACCAACAAAGTATGGACTTTGGACTTTGCTCCAGATGGGGTAAAACCCATAGAATGCAAATGGATCTTCAAGAAAAAGATTGGTGTAGATGGATAGGTGGAAACCTATAAGGCTAGACTTGTTGCAAAGGGTTTTCGTCAAAGACCTGGTTTGGACTATGACGAAACTTTTTCTCCAGTGGCTATGCTCAAATCCATTCGGGTCCTTCTTGCTATTACTGCCTTCCATAATTATGAAATCTGGCAGATGGACGTAAAGACGGCTTTTCTAAATGGAAATTTAGAAGAGTGCGTCTATATGGATCAGCCAGAGGGTTTCAATCAGAGTGGGAGCAGCGGGAAAGTATGCAAGCTGCTTAAGTCCATTTATGGACTAAAGCAGGCATCGCGGAGTTGGAACATCTGTTTTGATGAGACAATCAAAGAATATGACTTTATCAAAAATCCAGATGAACCGTGCATATATAGTAAAGTTGTAGCCAGAAGTGTCGTATTCCTCGTCTTGTACGTGGATGACATTCTATTGATAGGAAATGACATTCCTATGCTACAATCTGTCAAAGGATTCTTGTCACACAGGTTCTCCATGAAAGACCTGGGTGATGCCTCTTACATTCTGGGGATCCGGATCTATCGTGATAGATCCAAGAGGATGTTGGGACTTTCGCAGTCCAGGTATATCGACACCGTACTGAAAAGATTCAGTATGGAAGATTCTAAGCGCGGTAATCTACCGGCTTGTCACGGAATCACCCTATCCAAAGAGATGTCTCCCAAGACTGATTTGGAAAGGGAACACATGTCTGTTATACCCTACGCTTCTGCGGTAGGCTCTATAATGTATGCGATGTTGTGTACCAGACCAGATGTAGCTTACGCACTGAGCGCGGTAAGCCGGTATCAGTCAGACCCAGGAGAGAAGCACTGGATAGCAGTAAAGAACATTCTCAAGTACCTGAGAAGGACTAAGGAGATGTTCTTGGTTTACGGCGGAAAAGACCTCAGGTTGGAGGCCTTTGCTGATTCCGGCTTCCAGAGTGATAAGGACGATTCCAAGTCCATGTCGGGATATGTCTTTACCCTCAATGGAGGGGCGGTGTGCTGGAAGAGCTCCAAGCAGGACACCGTTGCTGACTCGACGATAGAAGCGGAGTATATAGCTGCTTGCGATGCCGCAAAAGAAGCAATCTGGATGAAGAAGTTCCTAACAGAACTTCAGGTGGTTCCTACCATAGTTGATCCAATACCTCTGTATTGCGACAACAACGGAGCTATAGCTTTAGCAAAGGAACCAAGGTCCCATCAGAAATCCAGACACATCTTAAGGCGGTATCACCTGATCAGGGAGATCATTGATCGTCAGGAGATCGAGGTTCGGAGAGTTGCTTCTGAAGAGAACATTGCTGATCCATTCACGAAGGCCCTACCTCAGATTCAGTTCAAGAGGCTACTCGAGATCATCGGTCTACGATACGCCAGTACATGGCCCTAGTGCAAGTGGGAGATTGTTAGTGTTTATGCCCTAGAAGGCCATTACTGTATCATACTAGTTTGTATATTACTTAATGGAAGCTTGGGATATTCACATGTATATAACAGTCTTGCTAAACATGGTAGTATGATACTTGGTTTTTCTATCTTAATATGTGAGTATACGTATTGATAGAGCTCTTAGGATCTTGCTTGACTACCGGCGTTGTGATGGCAGTCACACTAGTGGGGGCTGGGTAGTCTACAAGCACATCCTTATTCAGGTCCCTAGTCGTTGGATTATCGAGACATGGTATCGATACTCCGGAGTAGACTAGTGTGTACGCTTCTCATCCCAGTTGGGGAGATGGTCTGTCCCACAGCCGTCAGTACGTCGTACTGGAGATAGTATGCAGGTGCTCGTTGGGTTACGGGTACACTGGACAGGACTCACAGGGAACTGCTGGTTGGTTTTATACCAGTCGTCAGTGAACAGTTCCCAGGTGACATGAGTACAGCATAGTCCGCAGACTTTACACTGCTACTTCGCCTCGAGTGTGTCCCACTGTTCTTAGATTACTACCCTACCACGGCTCAAAGGAGTCGTGCAAACAGGTAGCAGTTGGGTGCAGTCCCGAGCACTTGGAGGCAGTGGCGGTTAGATAGGATTCGTCTCTCCCGGTATTGGGGGTTGATATCGCGCTGTGTCAGAGAGCCATTACGCAAAGTCCCTGGCCAGGGCAAGCGAGATTTGCTGGTAGGTTCCAGTAGTTTCTCAGGGTGTAATGGGCTTCCCTCCGACACGACTTATACCGCTATTAGGGGACTGACGCTTGCCGCCCCCCTAGGCCCGATATGCGATAGTCTAAGACGAACGGACCGGACTGTATGGAGATTGTCACAGCGGGCTCAGTAGGAGTTCGGATGGGTTTCCTCATCGGCCTTCTTATCGACATCTACCAGGGGACCGTTACGTACAGCTAGTGCCGCTTGCGGTCTGTGGTTAAACCCACGGCCAGCGTAGTAGTCGAGTCTCTAGAGTCCCACACAGAGAGTTTCCCTACTCCAGACGAAACGATATAGATGTCGTATGGTTTTACGACAAGGGTTCGGACGCATACGTATGTTTACGCACGTACGACTTTCGGACAGTTTTTACCAGTCGGCTTTGGTTTAAGCCAGTTACTGGTATCCGGTTATTGGATTTATACAGTCTAAAGTTTTTCCGTATTTTTGCGGAAAGGAGGGGCGTTCTCGTAATTGCACGAGAAGCTTCTAGAAGATGGTGACTAAGGAAGTTTAGGTGGCATATACAATGAATGTGATTAGTGAGTCATATGGATGATTCATCCATGTCATTAATGCATCATAAATGCTTAATGACTCATGGATGTGAATCATCACTAGATATTATCAAGCATGGTTGTTAAATTGATTTCTTTTCTTTTCTTGATAAAAAGAAATGCTTGATATATATTATGATAACTCATTATTCTCACTTCATTATTATCTTCACCTTCTCTCTCCTCAAGCTCTCCCTCTTCAAACCCTAATCCTCCCCTCTCATGTGTTGAGTACAAGGATTAGTTAGACTAATTAAACCATAACCCTCACTCTATATCACCTAGCTTCTTTGATTAGCACTTAAAGAAGGTTAGTTGCCTCAAGTTTAGAGGCTAAGCTTGGAGTAAAGCTCTCGGGTGGATCGTCTACTACTTCGAGAAGGCCGAGGAGGAGGAGGAGTTCGCAAAGACGAAGGACACGATTCGTTAGGTATAATCCCTAAACATAGTAGTATAGAACTTCTATGTTTCTTGTTAGTTATCGTTTAGCTTCGATTCGTGCGGTTAGTCGATGTTTAAGCAAAGAACAAGATCGTTTTTCATATTTCCGCCTCCCCGCAAGTCATGGGGTGTTGTACATTGACTTACAGTAATAACTTATATATGTATTTTGATACATATATTTTAGTATTATTGTTTACTATTCATTTTCTCTCTTTGATGCTATCCGTATTTTTATACGGATACGCGTATATGTAGCGACACATATACCAGGTGAAGTATTCCGTATTTGTACGGGAATACTTCTAGAAGAAGGACACCTCATCTTTGATTTTCCTTTTTGGAAAATTAAATGGGAAATAAGGTGGCATGTGGAGGACATGAAGTATGGTTGTGGGCTTATAGAAAGGCATGGCTTTGTATATAAAATGAATTTTTTCATTTGTGAGCACTATTGTATCATGGTTGATTTTTAGCCATTTTTTTTCTACACTTATGACTTGATGAGATTTTTTCTTCATCTCCTCCACCATGGCTCATGCTTCCTTTAGCTCATCTCGTTCTTTTTTTTGCTATCATTTTTAAGCAAAATTCTAGAGAGAAAAATATAGTGATATATTCCTACATCAATGGCCATCCAAACCAAGCAACTTTGGACCGTCGGTTAGAGCCTCCTCCGCGTTTCCTCAGGTGGATCGTCTTCGGCAAAGGGTGGTTGATGCTCAAGCGCGTTCCCGACGGCTACGAGCTTAGAGGGGTCTTTCACAATTGGGTGGACACGCGACAAATGTTGTATTTCTCAACCTTGCATGTTTTAGTATTCTAGTTTAGGGTGTTTGGTTCGAATCCTTGGGTTTGGACGTCCGGTGCTCGTAAAAAGTTTTTGTTTTCGCTTCCGTCTCGTCCGCGGCCTCCGCGGTGTGGGCAACATATCCCAATACACTTTGCCTCGAATAATAAGTTGTTTGCTTTTAATTTGAATCTAAACTTATTTGATCATGAATACTGAATGGAATGGGAGTATGAATTGTATGCAATATTACCGGCGTAATATCTCTACTACAATAATGCAGAGAGAAAGGACGCCATGTGCCACTCTTATCTTTATTTTAGATTTATCCTTTATTCCACATCATCTATTTTTTGCACGTGTGACGCACGTTGATACTGCTTAGCATTAAGCAGCCAAGATTTAAAAACATTTTTAATGACTTTTAGTTAAAATAATAGAAACTTTGAAAACTTTTAGTTTCAAATAGCGAAAATATCCATATCGATTTTTGAAATAATATATGGGTAAAATATATTTTAAAATTCTTATAGTTTTGAAAAAAAATATCCATATTGAATGAAAATATTCACATCATGCATATTTTTATTTTAATAAAGATATGCATCACAAGTGCAAAACACTAGTATTAAGAAACAAGAGAGAGAGAGAAGAATTGAGCATTTATTTGAGGGTCCTAAAATAGGGCAAATCTTAGGGGCAGTGGACCCAGTTCTAAACGTAAATAACTTTATTTTATTTAACTTTTTGTCTTTTTCATACTTGCTTGCTTGAAGGTGGTGTTCGGCGGAAAGTGTCGGCGGAAAGTTAGAAGGCGGAAGCAATTTCTAGTGTTTTTTTTTGTTTGAACACACAAAAAAAACTTTTAGAAAATACTTTTCCACTTTCCTTCACATCATCTTTTCCCAACTTTTCATTTTTTCACTGAAAGCCTAGAGAGCGAAAGAAAGAAGTGAGAAAGTGAATATATTTATTATATTTTATTATACTTTCTAATTTTTCTTTCACACTTTTATTTTCTATAATTTCAACCAAACAATCCAATTTACTTTCGATTGCCACATAAGCGTCAACTCAGATTCTTTTCCACTTTTATTTTAGCAAAACAAACAAGAGTTCATATATTTTTTCACTTTCTTTTCATTTGACTTTCATACTGCTTTCATACTTTTCTGCTTTTTTTCACTTTACAATGGCCAAACATGCCCTTTTAAGGCTTTTTTCCACAAATGCCCTTACACTATTACCCATATTTACAATCTAGTCCATTGCATTTCTCAATTGAATAATACAAGGTTTCACAAGTGTACTCACCATCTCACTCACCCCATCGCTACCCTATATATATAGCGATCTGGTGAGATGGTGAGATTGGATTCTTAAAGTGACATGGAAAAATCCGACCATCATTCATCAATCAAAATGATGATCGGCTACATACATCTTGTTCTACGTGTACAAAAATTTAGACGATTTAGACGCTTCTAATTTATGGATATCACAGTTGCAAAATGAATGGTTGTTAAAGCATCGTAAAAATTGCATACATTGCATACCCTTGATGCATGACCTACAAACCTCCATATCGTCTAATTTTTTATACACATACATATTTTGATATGTAGAACATGATGCAAAAATCCGATCATCGATCCAACGGATCTCACTTTAAGAATCTCATCCCCCCTCCTTCCCTCCCTCTCTCTCTCTCTCTGTCTATATATATATATATATATATTGGATGCAACCCGGCATTGGAACCATATCCATTGGAGTCAAGTGAGCCTGCTATTTGTTAGGAGTTGAGTTTAGTGAGCCTGCTGTTTTTTAGGATCCCAGACGAGCCCAATAATAAATTGAGTTTCTTGGCTTATAAATCACTAATCTAAAATAATAATAGACGTATCAGAAGATGTTGCAAAACAAATATTAACGGAACTAATCTGTGATATAACCTTATGATGAGTATTGATTGTGTCTCAATCGACATAAGGCAATTTCGAACTTATCTTTTTATGAAAATAAGTTAACGTAGTTAAATATCAGTTGATTTCACTACGTTATGGTGCCCTTCGTCTTGAGTTTTAATGCGAATTCATTCATAATCCTGAAAAAGAAAATTAAATAAAATCAATCAAAAATTAATTAAAGGAACAAAGACAAAGTTGGAGGTGCAAAGTCGAACCCCAAAATACTCGGGCGTATGATAGAGAGAAAAACAATAGATGGCTTGAAGGAGTTTAGTGATGAATGGATAAGTAATTTTGGAGTTTTTTTTTTATAGGAATACCCATTTTCTTAGTGGGGGAGAAAATTGAGTTTTGAATTTGAATAATAGAGAGAGTATTTTGATTTTGAAAGTTGAGAGGGAGTGGTTATCATTTTGAGAATTTATGGTAGAAAGTATTTATGATGCCAAATGAATGGAGGAAAAGTATCCTTGTACCTATCTACAAGAATAAGGGTGACATTCAAAGTTGCTCAAACTACCGTGGAATAAAACTAATGTGTCACACCATGAAACTTTGGGAGAGAGTGATTGAACACAGGCTAAGGAAGGATATTAAGATAACAGAGAACCAATTTGGTTTCATGCCTGGACGATCGACGACAGAGGCGATCCATTTGCTTCGTCAACTTGTCGAGCGCTTTCGAGAGAGGAGAAGAGATTTGCATATGATATTTATTGATTTAGAAAAAGCGTACGACAAGGTACCTAGAGAGGTATTATGGGGGACAATGATGAAAAAGGGGGTCCCCGTCAAGTATATTGACATAATCAAGGATATGTACGACGGAGTAGTGGCAAATGTCAGAACTTGCGGTGGCTTAACAAGTGATTTTCCGATTACTATTGGTTTACATCAAGGATCTGCATTAAGTCCTTTCCTGTTTACCATCGTGATGGATGAGCTTACTAGAACTATCCAAGATGAGGTCCCTTGGTGTATGCTATTCGCTGATGATATTGTTCTAGTAAATGAGACGAAAGCAGGGGTTAATGCAAAATTGGAATTATGGAGACAAACATTGGAATCTCGGGGATTCAGATTGAGCAGGTCCAAGACAGCATATATGCACTGCAAATTTAGTAGCCAGAGAAGTCAAAACCATATTGGTATAACATTGGAAGGGCAAGAGATATCACCGAGCGACCAGTTTAGATATCTAGGTTCCATCATCCAAAGGAATGGGGAGATCGATAGTGATGTTAATCAAAGGATCCAAGCTGGTTGGTTGAAATGGAGGAGTGCAACAGGGATTTTGTGTGATCGTAACTTTCCGTTAAAATTGAAAGGGAAGTTTTATCGGAGCGCTATTCGGCCTGCCTTATTATATGGTACAGAATGCTGGGCTCCTAAGAAGCATCATACACAGAAGATGCACGTAGCGGAGATGCGCATGCTTCGTTGGATGTGCGGTAACACTAGAAAAGACAAGGTGCGAAATGAGGATATTCGTGCAAAAGTTGGTGTAGCACCCGTGGAGGAGAAGATGCGGGAAAACCGGCTTAGATGGTTTGGTCATGTGCGACGCAGACCTATGGAAGCACCGGTTCGACGAATAGATACTCTCGATATGGGTAATGGCAAAAGGGCAAAAGGGAGACCGAAGAAAACATGGATGGAGGTGATACGAAACGATATGGTTGCCAAAGGACTCAATGAAAGTATATTGTTCGATAGAAGTGAGTGGAGACAGAGGATTCATGTGCTGGACCCGGCGTGATTCTCATGTTGGTTCATGTAGCCTACCCCATATGCTTGGGATAAAAGGCTCAGTTGTTGTTGTTGTTGTTGTATGGTAGAAAGTATTTATGAATATGATATGAAAATCTATAATTTTTTCTTTGTATTTTTTTTTTTAAAAAGAGGATGGCTTCTAAGCAATCAATTTAGAAAATTTTGCACCCCTCCCTTTTAGCATTATCTATACTGCTAGCGTTTTTGCACGGCTTTGCGCGCAATTATAGAAATTTGTATTATCAATTTCTTTATTAATTTCACTACGTGCATCGCACTTTAAGATAATAACCCGTTGCAATTTAATTAGTTTTTTTGTTTGATTTATTTAAATAAATAAGATGTCACATCACAAATCAATTTCAAAATTAAACGACCTCTTCCTTTTGTCCTTTAATAATAGAGATATTAATACCAAAGGAGGGGTGTATAGAATACATGCAAAAGAAATCACTCTAATTTTCTGCCATATCAGTATTGCTGATGTGTCACAATATGAGAATTTTTCTATTTAATTTAAACTAAAATTAAAAAATAGAGAATTTTGGACTTTGCAGTTTTACTATATCCCATAACAAACTCTCCACAGTCAAAACAAATTGGAAACTTCCCATCTCCATTAACCACTCCACATATTTCCTCATATCGTGACCATGTCCCAACATCTCACCGAACTACTCACGATTTGAAAGAAAGAAGAAAAAGAAAAACTGCCTGCATCTCTTAATCACTTCTCTGTCTCTACTATTATTAGTACTATGCACGTGTGATGCACGTAATATACACAGAATAAAGCATACATACGAATATGCCCCCAAAAAACCTCCACATTATATAAAATGAGATAACTTGCAATTATTCTTTGAACGGATGCGGTTCACACGAAAAGTGTCTTATAAGTTTTTTTGATCAAAGATGGATATCCATCGTTTACCATCATATCAAATTAAGAAAATCAATGCCCGATTCCATTTGCAAATTCTTCCTTTATTTTGTATATCTTTTAAAAACAGAATGTGAATAATATCAGCTTTTGATTCTTTGTTTTGCTATGTGGATGAATGTTAGATATCAATCTTTAACCAACAAACTTCAAAGACACCTTTTATCGGAACCACACATATAGTTCAAGTTACGACTATTAAATTTCAAATTTTCAGAAAATCAATCTAAATTTTTTGAAAAAGACATAAATGTTAAATCTAAGCAATATATATGTTCATCAGTTTCACATATTGAGAGATCAAGTTAAGAGCAGATAATCCATAAAAGAATCCCCAAGGATCCAATTAACTACACCTTGTTGACTCCTACCCCTACTTGCCATTGAAATGAAATCTAAGGATAAGATCAGGGAATGCAAAACTAAATGCAGTAGAAAACATAAAGGGAACTATATTAACTAATAAAAGATAGAATAACAATCATAATTTTTCAGTTTAAGAAAATAAAATTACAGCTCCTCTTATAAGAAGAAGAAGAAGCTCTAAAAAGACTTATTTAGTAAAAAGTGTTAACATAGATTCTATTTAGTAAAAGATAAGTTAACAAAGAGTCTCACCTTCTATATATTTTTTCCCATTTTCCTTTCATATTTTTCTTCTTCTTCTACAGTCTATTCAGTAAGAAAAGAAAATGTTGACATAGATTCTATTTAGTAAGAAATAAGTTAAAAAGAGTCTCACCTTCTATTTTTTCCGATTTCCCTTTCATATTTTTCTTCATCTTCTTCTTTGGTCGGTTTTGTAAGAAAGGAAAACAACAACCATTAGTTAATTAATTTTCGAAAAACAGCTAGCAAATCGTAAACAGACACCGACCGTCCTCTTTTTATTAACTCTTCTACGGAATAGAAAAATAAATATCCATTATGTTACCCATTCAATATATTAAAAAGGCCTGTATTATAGTTCGTCGGTCGGGGGATTTGCATAATTTTTAAACACAAAAGATTGATGGTTATGGTGTATTTTTTTTGGAAAATTTGAATTAAACTAATTTCAGGAAAAAAAAATTAAAGGAAAATTAAAGATCATTATTTGCTTATCGATCTATTCTTTACATTATACATTCCACCAAGGTTTATGAATTTTGGTGGATCCTAAAAAAAATAATGTTCGGAAAGGTGTAGCTTTTATGATTTACCCATTCTTTTTTGTTCATGATTCATAATTTCATTGTAATTTGCTGAATTATTGGCCATTGAAACCAAATTATTCAGTAATAAGATAGAGACGTGTATTTTTATATATAAAAAGAAAGAAAACACCTGTTCTTTCCTTCTCTTTGGAGTATCCTTCTCCTGCTTCTGGCTATCCTTCTTCTTCTTCGTTTTTAACTGCTTCTGGCGGCTATGGGCATTGGTTTTTTTTTTTTTAATTTTCTATTTTCTTTTCTCCTTTTTCTTTCCCTTTTTTGGTTAAAGAAGGAGAAGGATGTGAGGGATTTTGTGCCGCAAAAGAAGCGCCGGCTTTCCCCCTTTTTCTGTCTAGACCGTGGTGATGGAGATCTTTTTCAGGTCTCCGTCAGATGTTGTCTTCCGTTGATCTCCCCATGGATTTTGGTGATGATCTTCTGTCACGTGTGAATCTCAATGGGTTTTGGTGGAAGAGGTGGTATGAGGGGATTGGCGCCGAGTATCTGCAAAGAAGTTCCGGGATGGTTTGGTACCACCAAGGACCCTCTGACAATCAAGTTAGTGATGAGATTCGAGCAGAGTAACGGCTTAATAGAGTCAAGAATCTCCTACTTGACCCCTCTGTGATGGGGGTTTATATAACGTTGATGGCACGCAACAGCAGGCGCGAGAATCTCGCCAGCAGTTACGCTCCCGACGTCACGCCCGCGTAGAGAGCGGATCGCCCATTAATGGGGATCGCGGAGGCATGGAACGTGGGATGTTGCTGGCGGAGAATCTGTGCATTGCGAGATTCGCGGAGCAGCGGTTACGCCTGTGAGCACTGGAGCTGGTCGGAGGACCAAGGGATACCTCCTCGGCTGGGGGGGCTCGGGACGAGCGAGAAGGCCGAGGAGTCTTGGTCTTGTGGCAGCTCGGGGCGAGCTGAGGGGCCGAGGAGGCCAGTTTGCAGGGGGTCCCGAGGAGGGCCAGCTTGTGATTGCAGGTCGGGTACAGGGTGGCTTGGTGGGCCCTTTTTCCTGAGTCCTGGGACACGTCATTTGCCACGTGTCCTGATCTTGGAGATCGCTAATATTGAGCATCATCATTAGCCCCCCACTCTTGTCCCGACCAGCTAGCGGGTCGGGTCAGGAGTGGACTGCTAGGCCTCCCTAGGCGGGCTCCTTCCCAGGGCTTTGGTCGGGACAAGTCCTCGGGCCGTCAGTTGTCTTTTCTGTTAGCGAATCAAAGCGAGATCTTTGCATTTAAAAAAGGTGCGCCGGTTCGTGCACTTCGCCACTGAAGCGACGGTCCACGCGTTAAGCGTCAATTGGCTGACGCGACGTATGCAGGTCTGCGGCGCCTGATGGGACACGGTCCAGCGCAGGATCGATACGTGGAGCGATCGGAGCCGCTGGGCGCGAGGAGTGGTTTCGGTGGGAGATGACGGGCGCCGTTGGATGAGGCTGCTTGCAGCAATAAACAGGGGTGGGGTCCGCTTTTGGGCCCTTATTCCTTCATATTTCCCTCTCTAAAGTCTTGGTTGCTCGGCGCTCGTCTCCTTTCTCCCGCTTTCGGCCCCTGAAGATTCCCTTTTCCAAGGTTAGATGTCTTCCTTTGTAGAGTCAGTAGATATTGTAGGAGTAGGTTCTAGGGTTCCTTTAGTTGCGTCTGAGTCTCCCCAGGGAGTAGGGGTTGGATCCTCTCCCCGGGGTCGTGAGGCGGGGGCAGCCCCCAGGGAAGAGACGGCAGATGCGGCCCCTGGCTCCTCATGCTGGGTGAGGCATGAGGACGAGCTCGCCAATGCTCGGGCTCACTTCCACATCCCCTCGCGCTACACGCTCCGACTGGCCAAGGAGGGAGAGAGGGCGGATCAAGTACGGGGTAGGGAAATCGCCCTGTACTTGGAAGCTTTTTGGGGCGGAATGCGCCTGCCCTTCTCTTCCGAGGTCGTCGCTGCGCTGAATTTTTTCGGTTTGGCCCCCGGCCAGTTAGTGCCGAACTTGTGGAGGATCCTCCTCGGGTTCTTGATCCGCCTGAAGTTGCAGGCGGTTCCCTTCAGCCTTTCCCTTCTCGATTCTTCTCTCGTCTTCAAAAGTTACCCTGATAGTCGAGTGGGCGACCCGAGATGGGTTTATCTCTCTTTCAGGAAGCGGCCGGGGGGTGCTGCCGGGACCTTCATGATTGGAAAAAGAAAATCTTCTTCGTTTCCCCTCCCGAGGGCGAGGACTGGCCCGTTCCTACCAAGTGGTCGAGAGAGAAATGTTTGCCGGGGACCAGTCCGATGACCCCGCCGTGGTGAGAGTGGCGTTGTGGGAGCCCATCCCCCGACCTGACGTGCTGCTGTCTGAGAGGGTCCTGCGCTGGGCCGGGCTTAGCCCCGTCGAGTTCGTCGGTAAGTTAGGCTCGCTTTTTTGGCTTGTGTTTTGCTCGTGTCACTGATTCGTTGGGTATTTGTTTTGTGCAGGATCCATGGACTTCGACTCGCTTAAAACCTCCATGCGCCAGCCGAGGAGCGCTATGAAGGCTGGGGGCACCATCTCTTCTCGCGCGAAGCCCGCCCCGGCTCCTACTGCTCTGGTGGCGGTGCCCCGGGAGCGCTCGGGAGCGGACCCCGCCCCGGGTCCAAGCAGAGTGTCGGGCCGGAAGTGGGCCCTGATTTTGGAGGACCCAGCCTCGGAGGAGGAGATCGACTCTCCCTCGGAGCCGCTCAAGAGGAGCTCCCGGGGACCTTCCCGGGGTCGGTCCTCGCTGACCGTGGTGGAGGAAGGGGGCCTCCGGTTTGCGGTGCCATCGGGGCTGCCCGTTGCGGATAGCCTTCTGCATGAGATAGAGACCTCGGCAAGGGGTAGAGTCCCTGGGGGGACCTTCAGGGCTCAGCTGGCGTCCATCGTCCAGGAGTCCGTGCAGGTAATTTTTTGGTTCATTGTGAGATCCAGTGCCTCCTTCATTTTTCTGATCTTTTCCGTGTCTCCCAGGTTCTCCAGCACGTAGCCCTCGCCTTGCGCATGGAAGCCGAGGTGGTAGCCCCGGCGGTGAAGGCTGTGGGTCGGCTCGCCTTGCTGCAAGAGAGCTCCAGGCGGGAGCTGGAGGCGATGACGGTGAGGGTTACCGCCTTGGAAGGCGAGGTGAAGGCCGGGAAATGGAAGGTAGCCCGACACTGCGAGGCCGCCGTGATTGCTGAGGTCAAGCTCGAGGATGCCCAGGTGCTCGCCGGCAACCTGAAGAGGATGGTGAAGACCCTTCGAAAGGAGCTGGGGGCGGCTGCCGAGGCGGCCAAGTCAGCTGAATCGAGGGCGGTGGAGGGCTAGAAGAAGTCGAGGGACTTCTATGACGACTTGGCCGTGGCTACGACCCGTATTTGGCATGAAGCCCTCGATGCCGTTAAGGCCCGGATGTCGGAGTTTGCCGACGGAGATCTCCGGGCCGAGTTCCCCCTCGTGGACGCCGATGAGCAGGGGGAAGAGGTTCCTGGCGAGGAAGCCATCGAGGACCCTGCACGTCACGTGGTGGAGGTCGAGGACCTCGAGGTCGTACCTGGCCCCGAGGTGTAGAGCCCCCGTCTTCCTCCTTATATTTTGTTTTTGAATTTTGTAAGGCTGGGGAGCCCCAAAAAATACCCTTTGTAAAGCTTTTGTCTTTGGTAGTAATAAAAATTTTCTTTGGCTTCATCGAATCGTGCCCTACCATCTGTTTGTGAAGAATGCTCGTAGGATATCTCTGCTTGCACCGTTGTGTTTTCATGTCAGGTTTGCCGCTTGTCTGGCAATCGCCCGTCGGGTTGACTTCGATCACTCGCCGACGAGCATGCCAAGCGCTGCCGAGGAGGTATCCCCTGTTGGGTTAGCCTAGCACTTCATGAAGGGTTTGGAAGCATCACATGTACCAAAGATTGAGTTTTTAGGGTGCTAAGTTAACAAACAAAGGATCTATCCTAGAAAATTAGGGTTTCTAAAACTTTTGCACATCAACATAAGCAAGAAAAGCTAGGGTTTTGAGAGTACAACCTTTGTAGCTCCCTACGCTAGACTCCTCGGCTACTTGGGGTTTGGAAAATCTCCGCTTGAACTCCTCTAGGTCACCGATGATCCACCCGGAGTCCGCTTTGTCCAAGCTTGCAACTTCACCCGATCAAGAGAATGAAATAAAGCTAACACTCCAAACAAGTGGGCTAGAGTTGTGTAGAATGGTGTTGTGGTTCTCTTTCTCACTTCAAAATCCTAACTTGATGAGTATATTGCTCACTACAAAAATCTAGAGAGCAAATGAGAGAGGAAGAAGAAGATGATGGCTATCTCTTGTACAAGAGTGAAAAGAATCACTCTCCTTTTAGAAAAATGAAAATATATCAATATATATATTTTCTTGTTCTCATCTCAAACCATGGTTTAAACAATGAATATATTATTGAACTTGAGTTAAAGCACAAAAGGAAAGTTTACCCAAGGTTAAAAGGTGGGTGAGGATGGTTAGGTCAAAAGAAGAGTGTAGAAACAAATCAATGATAACCATTTTCCTTTTTCCTTTTTGTTTTAAATCAAATGCAATAAAGTCCATATATAAAACCATGGTGTGAGTCTTATATTGCCACCATTTTCATGTATGTACAACCATGAAGGATGTATGTATGTATGTATGTATGTGTGTATGTACATCCATATGTGCATGAATCTAAAAAGAGAACATACATGCATGCATACATCCATCAAATACAAGAAAGGATTTCTAGTGAGAAACTAATGGTTAAATGATAAATCAACACTTGATTTATCAATCCGGTCATATCACATATGACCCTAACCAAAAGCAAGCCGCCCGATCAATATACGGTATCCTATACGCGCATTTTAATCGGGTCCATGCGCATATCGCATACGCGCACCACAACGTTTCGCCTGGACTAGGTAACTCCTTTGTGGGACTCTAAGACTCGTCAATACGCCGGCAGTGGGTGATGATCATATCAAGCACTCCCAAGCCGCAAGCGGTCAGCTAAACGTAACGGCCACCCAGGTATTGAGCGATCAGAAGAGAACAACCGAACCTGCTACAACTCCCGTCGAGCCAAACGACAACACTACCCGTACAGTCCGGTCTCCTCGTCTGATATGTCGCATATCAAGTCTAGGGGTGGTAAACGTCAGACCCCAATAACCGATAAGTCGTGCCGATATGAGGCTCATAACGGGTCGAGAAACTACTGGTAACACTTACCAGCAAATCTCTGAATCAGCCCTGGCCAGGGACTTCCCTGTTACGGCCAATCGAGCACAGCGCAACATCAACCCCTAATACCGGGAGAGACGAAACCCCTCCTATCGCTCATTGCCTCCATGTGACTCGGGACTGTACCCAAAAACCACCGTTTTGCACGCCCTCATAGATGTGGTAAGGTGGAAATCAAAGCACAGTGGGAATCACACAAGACTCTATGACGATCTCGGATCTACAGACTAACCTGCATAAGTGTCACCCGAGAACTGCCATCTGACGTGAGGTATAATACCATCTGGGAGTTCTCGGCGAGTCCGTCCAGTATACCCAGTCTCCACTGAGCACCCGTATACCATCTCTGATATCAAACACCAATGGATATGGGATCATCCATCGCCCATCTCATGGGTCGAGAAGCGTATACGCTAGTCTACACTGGTATATCGATGCTCCGTCTCGATACACCCACGACTAGGGACCTTGAAGGATGTACTTATGGACTACCATGTCCCCACTAGTATGATCCTCATCATAGTCCAGGTAGTCAAGTACACATCCTAAGGGCTTTACCAACATATAACTATAGGACAGTATAAAGAGACTAGTATACATGTTAAGATAAAGAGCAACCAGATAGCATACTATCATATCGAGCAAGAAAGTCATCTCCATATATGTCCAAGCATCCAATATAATATACATCCTCTGTACAATACTGGCCTCTAGGGCATACATACAACTAACATCCCCATGGGCCCCGAAGTCGAGGGGAGATTGCTTAGACCTGGATAGATCTGATGCCCCTCACTGGGGTCTCAGGTCCTCTGCGGGTGACGGGCGGAGCGCTGTTCACCGTACTCGAGCCGAGCGTGAGTGGGTGCCTGCTCGGTGGCTCTATGGGGGGTGCCATCTTTTGACCTCGGTCAACGCGAGCATCGACCACCAGCCGGGGGTGACTGAGCAGGGTAGCCGCTCGATTGCCTCTTGCGAGGGCTTTCTGATCCCTGGCATTGCGGTAGGGAAGCTACCCGCCAGGGATGACCGAGCAGGGTAGCTGCTCCATTGCCTCTTGCGAGGGCTTCGGACCTTAGCGTTGGAGGGGCTGTAAGAAGCCCACCAAGGATGACCGGGCAGTGAAGCTGCGTGGTTGCCTCCTAAAGAGGGCTTTGATCCCTGTCGGTTGTGGTAGGAAGCTACCAGCCGGGGATAGCCGAGCAAGGACTCGACTGCATTTAGGAGGACTTTGGTCCTTAGCGCTGGAGGGGCTATAAGAAGCCCACTAAGGGTGACCGGGCAGTGAAGCTGCGTGGTTGCCTCTTGGCGAGGGCTTTGACCTCTGGCGTCGTGGGTAGGAAACTACCAGCCTGGGACAGACGAGCGGGGTAGCCGCTCTGGTGCCTCTTGTGAGGGCCTTCAATCCCTGGCGTCGTGGGTAGGGAGCTACCAGCCGGAGTTGACCGAGCAGGGTTGTTGTTCTGTTGCCTATTGCGACGGCTTTGATCCTTCAGGATGGGGACTGAGCAGGGTTACTGCCCAGTGCCTCTTGGCGAAGACTTTGATCCCTATCGGTTGTGGTAGGAAGCTACCAGCCGGGGATAGCCGAGCAAGGATTCGACTGCCTCTGGGAGGACTTTGGTCCTTAGCACGGGAGGGGCTGTAGAAGCCAACCAAGGACCCTTGGTTGGGCAGGGTTACTGCCCGGTGCCTCTTGGCAAGGGCTTTTGTCCTGAAGGATAGCCGAGCGAGGGATCCTCGGGCTCGACCGCCTCTGAGAGGGCTTTTGATCCCCATCATTATGGCAGGGAAGCTGCCCGCTGGGGATAGCCGAACGAGAGATCCTCAGGCTCGACTGCCTCTGGGAAGGCTTTCTGATCCCTGGCGTTGCGGTAGGGAAGCTACCCGCCAGGGGTGACCGAGCAGGGTAGCTGCTGGGTCGAATCTTGGTGAGGTGCAGCCCAACCGTCCAGCTGTAGGCTTGGGGAATATGAACGGTCGTGGCAACATTGCGCGTAGCATGTGCATTGAATGCGGGGGAGGCGAAGCGCTAGGGGCGCGTCGCTTCGATTCCATCAGAGAAGGCTTGACGACCGCCGCGTGGCAGCGACCTTCTGGGTGAAAGCGGGCGACTGTTGAGCTGTGCAGCGGGCTATATAAGGCTAAAGGAGTACTGGTCCTTCCGTCTTTCATAAACAGGTCGTTGAAAATGCAAGACTTTCCGTTTACCATCCCCGACATCATCCACTTCGAAGACGTGTACCTTTACGACCAGTACTGCACCGAGGACACAGTGCAGCTGGTGTATGGGAGCATTGAGGACCATTTCGGCCAGCTGCTCCCCCGACGCTCCTCCCTACTGCAGCTGCTGATGTACTCCATCTGGAGGGCGTCGCCGGGGCTTTATAACCCCTTGTCCGAGCAGCTCTATGACGAGGCCATGGGCAAGCTGCGGTCTCTGAGGCGCTTCGGCCTGATCTCCGTGAACCGGCTGGCCCGCTCAGAGGCACTCATCCGCGAATGCTACGAGCCGAGGCTTAGGATCGACACGCGCTGAGGGATCTGTGGACAGAGGTTGGACCATGCCAGGCCCCGGCTGGCGGAGATCTTTACCGAGTACCAAGAGCAGTGCTCGCTGCACCCCCTTCCCCCACTGTTGTAATTTCCTTTTCTTTTTGTGTGTATAGCTGAGGAGCCCATAATACCTTTTGAATAAACAAGGTTTTTCTTTCTTTTTCGCAATGTTCCATTGATCTTTATTAAATTAACAATAGATCCTAGGAAGGGTTTACATTGCCCTAAAGAAAAGGTACAGGCTAGTAGATGATCTTATTGGCTTGGTCCGAGCTCCCTGGAGGACTGTGGGCCTCTGCGCTTGGCGCAGGGTGCGGGGCTCCCTGAGTTCCGTGCTGGCTGTCCGCCGAAACGAGCATGATCTGACCGATGGTCAGGTCAGCGGGAGGGCGATGCTGCTCCTGCTCGCGGTCGGCCTGCCGCTTGTCCCTCAAGTATATGGCGAGGTATCCCAATCGGATGAGCTCTTCGATGTAGTCCCTAAGTTGTTTGCAATCCTCCGTGGCGTGGCCCAGTATCCGGTGGAATGCGCAGTAAGGGCCCCGGTTCACTTCGCAGCCTGACGCGGGATCGGAGGGAACTTGAAGAACACCTCGTTCTGAGCCTCCTCTAGCAATACTGCGAGGGAGACGTTGAGGGGGGTATACTCCTAGAACTTCGGGTGGTAGGGCTGCTGACGCTCCGGCCTTTCTTCCCGAGCCCTCTTCTTCTGGTCGGATCGTTCTGCTCAGGGGAGGTTAGCGTTCACCTCGGATTCCAGCTGAACCTCGCGCTCGGTCCACGCCTTGACCTCGGCCATGGTCTTGGGTTGCGCCAACGCGAAGGAGCGTAACCACTCCCTGTGCCTCAGACCAGATCTAAGCGCCGTGATGATGGTCTCGTCCCGGTGCTCGGGTACCTCGAGAAGGGCGTTGTAGAAACGGGTAATGTAGGCCTTGAACGTTTCCTTGTCTCCACTCTTAACCGTGAAGAGGTAATCAACCGTGCGTTTCTGTTGACGGTTCCCAACGAAATGGCCGAGGAATTGAGTAGCCAGCTCATCGAAGGTTGAGATTGAGCGAGGCTCGAGCCCCCGGAACCAGTCCCGACCTGCGGGGATAAGGGTGGCCGGGAAAGCCCTGCACTGGGCGGCGTCGGAGTGGTCCTGGAAGCTCATCCCCGCAGTGAAAGCGTCCAAATGGTCCTTCGGGTTGGTTTTCCCGTCGAACAGAGAGACCTTTGGGGGCTTGTTGTGCGAGGAGACGTGGACGGCGAGCAATTCCTCGGTGAACGGCTTTGTGAGTGAATTGGAGGCGTACTTAGCCCCGTCGCTCGAGAGGTGAGCCTCCCAGCACATGCCCTCGATTTTCTTCTCGAGGGCGTCAAGCTGACCGCGGTATCCCGAGGAATCAGCGCCTTGGGATCCCTGGCCTCCGGTATGGGTGGCCTGGGTCTGGGAGCGGCCTCGGTTCCTCTCGATGAGGTGCCTCAGATCTTTGGGCAAGGTGGCTCTTGAGCTGCCGAGGTGAACCCCTTCTGTGCGGCCCCGCCGAGGGTGGTGGTGTCGACCATGCCTGTAGATAGGCGAGGTGACTGACATCTCCTCAGGGGGATAAGGGTCGCGAGGAGGCTCGTGGCGAGGCGTTCTAGCGGCGGACCTCGGTGTGGAGCCGTAGGGCACCCAGCGGGCTTCGGAGGGTACCGGCTCGAGAGATCGGTAGCCAGGAGTCGCAGGCCGCTGGTGGTCAGCCGTCCAGACGGGGGCAGAGCCCTCCGGAGGCGATGGAGTGGCGATCTGGGGCCCGGGCCCGGCCGCTTGGACGCGGACGAGCGCCTCCACGAGGGACTGTAGCCGATCTATTCGGCTGGCGAGGGCGTTGATGAGGGTCGCTGGAGGAAGCTCGTCCATGCCTTCGGTGAGGGGAAGGCGGCGGCCGGTGCCGTGATCTTCAGGATGGTTGCTCACCATGCGGGCGGAGATCGGAAGGCCAACTTTGTTTTTATGGAGTTTGTGATTCCCACAGATGGCGCCAACTGATGGAGATCTTTTTCAGGTCTCCGTCAGATGTTGTGTTCCGTTGATCTCCCGGTGGATTTTGGTGGTGATCTTCTGTCGCGTGTGGGTCTCAATGGGTTTTGGTGAAAGAGGTGGTATGCGGGTATTGGCACCGAGTATCTTCAAAGAAGTCCCGGGGTGGTTTGGTACCACCAAGGACCCTCCGACGATCAAGTTAGTGATGAGATCCGAGCAGAGTAATAGCTTAGTAGAGTCAAGAATCGCCTACTTGACCCCTCTGTGATGGGGGTTTATATAACGTTGATGGCACGGAGCAGCAGGCGCGAGAATCTCGCCAGCAGTTACGCTCCCAACGTCACGCCCGCATAGAGAGTGGATCGCCCATTAATGGGGATCGCGGGGGCGTGGAACGTGGGATGTTGTTGGCGGAGAATTCACGCATGGCGAGATTCACGGAGCGGCGGTTATGCCTGTGAGCGGTGGAGATGGTCGGAGAACCAAGGGAGACCTCCTCGGCTGGGGGGCTCGGGGACGAGCGAGAAGGCCGATGAGTCTTGGTCTTATGGCAGGTCGGGACAAGCTAAGGGACTGAGGAGGACAGTTTGCAGGGGGCCCCGAGGAGGGCCAGCTTGTGATTGCAGGTCGGGTACAGGGTGGTCTGGTCGGCCCTTGTGGGCCCTTTCTCCTGAGTCTTGGGACACGTCATTTGCCACGTGTCCTGATCTTGGAGATCGCCAATATTGAGCATCATCACGTGGTTTGTATTTATCCTCTGTGGGTCGAAAAATTATTCTATGTGCCAGCCGTATACAACCGAGCAAGAGAGAGAAGAAATAAAAGTGTGGACTCTTCCACACGCTGTCCAATACTGTCCGAAACTACCTCCCTCACTCATCCCTATCCGGATGTATTATAACCGGCACATCGAATAATTTCTCCTGTGGGTCCAAGTTCTCGTTGAGAGAAGTATTTGTTACTGGATTATTAGTTAGTTAGTTACAGTTATGATTTGTGTAAGGATTTGTCTCCTTGTTTCTTTGATTTTGTTTGAAAAATGAGATGGGCAATTGAACAGTCAATTTCAGAAACTAGAGACCCTTTTCTATCAGTAATAACTAGTGTTTTGCACGTGCGATGTACGTAGCGTAAAATTTACAAACTATCATACTTATTCCGTCACATTCGAAATATATATAACTAAAATACATGATACATCTATTTTCACACCAAATATTATAAGATTTTACGGTCAAAATATTTTTTTTTAGATTATGCAAGTGCGGTGATTTTATGGAAATATGAGATTTCTTTTTTTTAAAAAAATTACCCCAAAGGTCGATTGTTTTAAAACTAATGTACACCAATCCTGACATGAGAGGATTGTTTTAAAGTGATGTACACCAATCTTTGCCTTAATATTATTATAACCTTGCTTTAACTGATTAATTATTTATTTTATTTCATAGTTATTTCTATTTTACATTAGTAGTTGTATCTGACTTTTTTGTTTTTTTCATGCATATTTTGATAAAGGATAGCTGGGAGTTCTACTAGTATGAAAACTTTTCTTGGAAATTCTCGGATGCTCAAGTATATAAAAGTTTATTAAACGAATGAACAGATCCTGGAATGACCATAAAACCTATTGTCATGAGCGGTTAATGTAGGGTTCCTAGGCACACTAATGAGGTCTCACAAGGTATCAACCATGCCAATTTCAAATTTTACAAGTGCCGAGAAACCCTAATACGGATCGTTGACTAGAGTTTAAGCGAAACATGCAACTAGTTAACATCTTAACTATGAGTGAACGGAAATACAACCTTTGTAGATCCGGTCCTCCACCTCTATAGCTCCGTGATGACGTTCCCTCGCTGCGATCATCGGATCCCGGGCTCTAGTGTCAGCTTCATCGGAGAAATGGTCGGGCTAGGTCGTCGACTTCGATGCCGAAGATGATCTACGTCGAGGCAACACAAGATCAAGCTCCAACTTCACCAAGTCATGAAACTTGTGAAGAAAACACCCTATACTACTTGTCAAGTGGTAGAGGATGAATAAATAGGAAGTCGGTTCACTTTAGAATTGGATTTCTCACTCTTTTCGTCAAGTCACCATTGAAGGTTGCAAGCTTTCTTCTTCTTGAAGAAGAAGAAGAAGAAGAAGATGATAATATGATAAGTTATTTTTAAAATAGAAAATAAAATGAATACTTATCATATGGCAACCATGGTTAGGTGTAGAGAATAGACTATGGTTAGTTTGAATGGTTAGGGTTAAGCATGAGACAAAAATGGTGAACTTGTTCAAAACTTCATGAAGCTTCAACATGCAAACAAAGAAAGCCACCATTTCTTATTTATCTTTCCAAAATGAAAAAAAAAATAAATGAATAAGAAAAATGTAAACCCTAATCATTAACTTAACCATGATTTAATTCTTTACACAAACCCAAGTGAGCATGTATCATCAAACATGATACAAACAAGTGCACAAAAGTATATCACATATACAACTAGTGAACTTCAAGTGAGAAAATCCATTTAAAGTGAACCAATACTAGTTAATGCAAAGTAATATATCAAATATATAAATATGCATTAAATCATTAAATCAACACTTGATTTAACGATCCGGTCATATCGCATATGACCGACTAATATTCAATGTATCGGCTTATCAAATCAATCCTTGATTCGATAACTAGGTTATATCGCATACAACCAATCGATACATCCATCGCGAGAATAGAATACGGTATCACATACACGCATTATTCTCGGTCCCGCACATATCTCATATGCGCTCCTATTTCGTTTCGCTTGAGCCAGGAAACCTCTGTGTAGGACTCTAAAGACTTGTCAATACGCCGGCAGCAGGTGATGATCATATCAAGCACCCACAAGCCGCAAGCGGTCTGCTAAACGTAACGGCCACCCGGGTATTGAGCGATCAGAAGATCGACGAGCAAGCCCGCTCACACTCCTGTGAATCCAACCAGTAACACTTACCGTACAGTCCAGTCTCGTCGTCTGATATGTCGCATATCTTGCCTAGGGGTGGTAAACGTCAGAACCCAATAGCTCGATAAGTCATGTCGATATGAGGTCTATAACAGTTCGAGATACTACTGATAATACTTACCAGTAAATCTCAGCAATCCTGGCCAGGGATTTCCGGTTATAGCCAATCGAACACAGCGCAACATCAACTCCCTATACCGGGAGAGACGAATCCCCTCCTATCGCTCATTGCCTCCATGTGACTTGGGACTGTACCCAAAAACCACCATTTTGCACGCCCTCTTGGATGTGGTAAGGTGGAAATCAAAGCACAGTGGGAATCACACAAGACTCTATGATGATCTCGGGTCTACAGACTAACCTGTACCAGTGTCACCAGAGAACTGCCATCTGACGTAAGGTATAGTACCATCAGGGAGTTCTCGGCGAGTCCGTCCAGTGTACCCAGTCTTTACTGAGCACCCGTATATCATCTCTGATGTCAAACACCAATGGATATGGGATCATCCATAGCCCATCTGTATGGGTCGAGAAGGTATACGCTAGTCTACTATGGTATATCGATGCCCCATCTCGACACACCCACGACTAGGGACCTTGAAGGATGTACTTATGGACTACCATGTCCCCACTAGTATGATCCACATCATAGTCCAGGTAGTCAAGTAAACATCCTAAGGGCTTTACCAACATGTAACAGAGAGACAATCAGTATACACGTTAAGGTAAAGAGTAACCAGATAGCATACTATCATGTCGAGCAAGAAAGTCCTCCCTATATATGTCCCAGCATCCACTACAATATACATTCTATGTACAGTAATGGCCTCTAGGGCATACATATAACTAACAATCTCCCACTTGCACTAGGGCCATCTGTAGCAGTGGTTGTAGTATCTCATACTCAACCATCCCATAGAAATCTCTCTCTGGGAATAGGCCTTCGTGAGTGGATCCGCCGTGTTATCCTCTGAGTCTGCTCTCCTAACCTCGATCACCTTGGAGATCAGCCATCTTCATCTGGATCACTGATGGGACGAACGTTCCTTGGCTTAAGCCACAACTCTATTGTCACATAATGGGAGGAACTAAGTTCATCTCATGAACAAATATACATCCAGACTGGCTCTTTGGTAGCATCTTAAGTAGCGATGTATCCAGCCTTTATCGTCTAGTATGCCATGGTATCTAGCTTGGAACTCTTCCAACATACCGTCCCTTTACTGAGGGTAAAAACAATGCCTGTGACTGACATTCAGTCGTCCTTATCACCCTGGAACCTTTCCAGTGATTCTCCGTAGGATCAATTGATACCATCTCACTACAACTAGTGAGTATCCTAATATCCAGTTACATCTATCTCATAGATGAAAACTCAGGATTTAGGAGGTACCACTTTGATCCTATATAGAGAATCCTTGTGATAAGCGGAGATTGACCGAGCGTAGCATAGGAAACTCCTTCCCTAACAAGAGTATGTCATCCACGTACTCTACGAGGATCACTACCATACTCCCTACTACCTTTTTTGTATATACAAGGTTCATCTACCATTTTGATGATATCAAACTGTTTGACTAACACATCAAAAAAAGATGTTCCAACTCCGCGATGCCTGCTTTATCACATAAAATATCTTGCACACGTTTCTGCTGCTCCCACTGTCTACGAAGCCTTCTGACTGTGTACTTATAGACTCTCTCTTCTAAAATATCATTTAGAAAAACAGTCATGACACCCAACCGCCAGATATCGTAGTCATGGTATGTAGCCGTGGCAAGTAGAATCTGGATGGACTTAAGCATAGGCCCCAGAAAAGGTTTCATCATTATCCACGCCTGGTTGATGACGAAAACCTTTAACAAGTCTAGCTTTGAAAGTCTCAACTTTTCCATCTACACCAAGTAATCTTCTCAAGATATACTTGCTCCTAATGGGGATTTAACCCTTCAGATATAGCAACCAAAGTCCATACTTTGTTGGTGTATAAGGATTCCATCTCAGATCGATAAACATCCAGCCATTCTTACAGAGTCTCACTCCTGATGGCCAGCTCAAAACTAGTTAGGTCATCATCTCATGATGCAATCCTCGCTCCCACTGTCATAGAGAAACCAAAGTATCTCTCAAGTGGGTGAGGAAACCTACTAGATCGGCGGAGAGGCTGAGGTTCGTTAGAATCTATTGAATCCTTTGGTTCTACCAAATCATCAGCTGTAGTTTGTATAGCTGGAACCTTTCCAGTTCTACATAACTGACCTTGCCTCGAGGTTGTCCGGATATTGCTTTTAGACATAGCCCGGACAACCCCAAATCTTAATCATCTTAAGATATGGGCTCTTCCCTTTCCATATCACATATGAAGTGGTAGGCAACTGATTTGATTTGAACCCTTATTCAATAGGTATGCAACTTCATAAGTGCATAACTCCCTAAAAGGAAATAGGTAACTCAGTAATACTCATCATAGAGCGCACCTTATCATATAGGGTGTGATTGCTCCGCCCCGATATACCATCGTGCTATGGTGTATACAGAGGAGTAATGCTGAGAGAGAATCTCATTCTCCTTTAGAATAGTCCAGGATTTCCGTGCTCAAGTATTCTCCTCCTCTTCACATCAAAGGACATAATACTTATACCCGTATTTTGGTTCTCTACTTCTAACTTATATTCTGTGAATACCTCAAAAGGTTCGGACTTGTGTTTCAACAGGAACATATGTCTGAATCTTGAGAGATTATCAGAGAATGTAATGAAGTACAAAGAACCTGTCTTGGCATGTGTAGACAGGGGACCTTCATACATCAATATGTATCATCCCAAGAGTTCACTAACTCTTTCTCTGTTTCCAGTAAACAGAGCTATGGTCATTTTATCTTTGTGACATGACTGGAAAGTTTCATAAGATGTAAATTCAAACTGATTTAAATATGCATCTTTATGTAACTTCAGCTAGTCGGGTCGCATTAATATGACCCAGTCTACAATACCTCAAGAAGGATTTGTTCATTTCTGAACTCTTCCTCTTGTGTGTGTTCCGTATACTAAGAACTGTAGTTTGATTTAGAACATCAATGCTTTTAGATAACATGCCTGAACCGATCAACTTTTGATATAGGAAATGTTCAAAACATTATCCAACAATACAAAATTATATCCTTCTTTACTAATAAAGAGACTGATATGATTTTGTATATCAGGTTCGGTATCTAATAACATTCGTTCATAATCAATGTATTTGTAATACAGGGTGACAGTGACCAACAGACTTGGCTGCAACACTTGCCCCGTTTTCTGTCTCATGAAACTTATCACCCGTTCTCAGTTCTCTACCTTTCCATAGCCCTATGTAATAGATTACATAGTTGGGATCCTGATCCGGTATCAAATACCCAGGACGTAGAGAATACAGAGAAACAGTTCTATGTAATGAACACACCCGAAGGAGATGCATCATATGCACTTTCTTCGTTTGGGCGGCATAGGAATTCTCGTAATCCCCAATTTCCTGCTCTGTCTTATAACAATTATAAGTTGGAGCGGGACCAACGTTCCCCAGCTCAGTATAACAAGCGGGTTTGGTCAATTTATCCGTATTATTATCTTGATTAAGGCGTGATATGGTCGCTACCAGGAGAGAGAGAGAAGAAAACACTCAGCTTGCGTTCTTGCAAGATCAGATTGGTTATTTATTTTATCTAATCAGGATGGCTCCCACTGTTTTTATCAAATCTTCCTTCAAACCCTAAAAGGAAAGACTAGCCGGGATTAATTACACGCTACAAGTTCGCCAATCTTTCAGCCAGGCCAGTGTCGGTACTTTGAGGGAGGTCCCCCGTGCTTTTGCACGAACCTAATTACTGTAAACCTCATTTTCCTATAGGTGTAACCCCGTTGACACCTTTCTAGACACCTACTTGATCGGCTAATTGTAATGTGTAAAACTCTCCCAGGAGTAACAATTACTCGCAGCGGGTATCGGGATCCAACTATTTCATAGAAGGTATGCAATCTCATTGCAAATTTCAACACTTGAAATTCCCGATAATTTTGCCCCTAGCCTCCTATGACCTTGACAAAGGCCAGCAAACCATAGGATGCTAGTCAAGTTCAACCCGTCATTTCCTGATTGAATTAAACCCACCCGCACGATCCTTGACAAAGGCCAACAAGGTCGCACGACTACCCTAACCCAATCTGCATCATATGCATAAGCAGATAAGCACCAGTCAGTTACCGCACACTACGCCTTGACAAAGGCCAACAAACGCAGCACGAATACTAACTACTACTTATCCGAAATGACGGAGGGCTACGACAGGTTTTTCTGAAAACCTATTGCGTAATGAACTTGATATCGTTGTAGAATCAAATGATTTTAAAATGGAGTGTTTTTTAGGCTTTTCTAGTTTTGCTAAAGGGGTCACTCCCGGTGAAGGGATCGTCGGCCCTTTCCTCGTCGAATGAGGTGCGGGATATATCATATATATCACTGTGCAAAGCAAAAACTATAGAAGAAATCAAAAGACAAACCAAGGGTTGTAGCATCTACCAGTTATTGCTAAAGGAGTCACTCCCGGTGAAGGGATCTCGGTCCTTTCCTTATCGAATAAGGTGCAGGATGTTCTACAAGGAACACCGCGATGCAAAGTAAGAACTGTAGCTACCTGTTTTATTTAGAAATTCGATTCCACAACATCTTAGGTTTCTTTTCTTTCATTAATCACATTAATGAAGTCCCATCATTTAAATTACCTAAACATCACAGATAAATACGACATACACTTATGCCATCCGCATTCGCCTCGATGTCCCCTCGTGCACCGTTAGGTTAGGTAACTAACGACAGAGCGGGGCAGGGCTAGCGCGAGTGCAAAACATAAGTAACGTCTATATAATATATCATATATACTATATACAGTATTTATCACATAACATCAAATGATCACATCACAGATATCGCAGCAGAAGAATCATATGAAATATTGGATATACTAGGACGTCCGTGTTTTCAATACGAGCCAGTATAAAACACGGATTCCACGGTCGCGATGAATAGCCAAACCCACACCCCTAGACCCCTACGAGAGCGGCAAGCAACCCTACCAATTCTAGGGTTAGGAGACCCGGACTCGACTCCTCGAGTTGGTCTCCCACTGGACTCTAGAACCAGGTTACTTGTGCTTCCCTCCTTGGGTCTATCCTAGTGCGGAAAAGTAAATAATATACAAACGGTGACACCTTCCGCAACCTGGAAGTGCCCCAATAAAAGAATATTACATACAAGTTTTTACATGAATGAAAATGAAAAACACTCATCTCACATAAAAAAACCCCAGCTATTCAAACACGACGATCCAATATAACATATCCAGCAACATATAACATCACATGTCATCAACGTAAGTAAACATGCGTATCCTAATTGTCGTTGACATATAGCAACGAAACCGGCGATATCACATATTACACTTACGGTCACAGAAAAGAAAGTGTAAAACTACAACAGTTGGAATCCGCAACCTCTTTAGACATCGCATGCCTAAACAAATGAATTTCTTAGACATCGCATGCCTAACAATTATAAACCCCGCATTTTAGTCTCATTATCGAAAACTCTTTTCAATATCAAGTCGGGCAATTCAACAAGATTCCCGACATCCTAATCGAATGCTCGTCGCAAACTTTAGTAGGCGGCCGCACCCCCGATGCCGTCGACGAAGTGCACCAAGGCGGAACATCGCTACCGTGAGCAACCGGATGGATGCTTTCGGCGACGGGGTTCTCCTACAGTCACTTGGTCGGGGCTAAGGGGTGTAGCTATCTATTAAGTTTATCCGGCGAGTATCCGCATACGCTACGCGATTGCAACGGACTTTTGATCACATCAAAATCCCGTGGCAACCGATCAAGTGAGACTAAAGTGCTATGTTTATAACATTCATTCAGTTATCTCATAACTATTTGTGAATTCCAAATATTGTATCACATTCCAGATAAACAGAAAATGCTAAACTTTCCGATCGAACAGTCAAACACCCTGGTTTTCCCGAAACAGCTCAACACATGAAACATGTTTAAAAACATCCAGTTCATGCCTCAGTACCAACAGTCCAGCCGTAGAAGGGTCAAGCCAACGCCTTACATGTGGCACGCCGTACTGCCCCAAACCCGAAGGTTCAAAGGGTAGTTCAAGACGGTCAAATAATCAAGTTAAGGTTTGTTGTCTTCTAGAGGGTCCATCGCGTTACTTGCACTACTTAGAACGTTATTAAACCACGGAAAGATCCAACACTTGGAAATTTCCCGACAGGGGAAAAATTGGGTATTTATATCCGGTCGAACTTTCTAACATATTCAATAATTATCCGGAAAACACATAGACAAGATTAGACAATCCGATCGAATCTACGAAGTCCCAATACAACCCCAGAAAACTCAACTGTTGAGTATTAATTAAAAATTCCCATAAAATACAGCACTCAATATAGGACATTACTGTTCAAAGCACGTGCGAAGAAACAACCTTTTGGCCGCGGAACCACCGCAAATGCTAGGGTGGGGCCGCGGTTCCGCGGCCTTTAGTCGAGTTAGGTGCACGTGCTTTACAGTAACTCCTAGAAAACCCTGCTGTATTTTTTAGTAATTTTTAATTCACAAAAATCCAAAATTCCAGAAAATTTCCAGAGAGTGATTTGGAGTTAGGGTTTCGGGTTCGATCGGGTTTCTAACATCGTCTATGCATCGCCTAAGGCTCTAGCTAGGCTCTGATACCACTGTAGGGTTCCTAAGCACACTAATGAGGTCTCACAAGGCATCAACCATGCCAATTTCAAATTTTACAAGTGCCAAGAAACCCTAATACGGATCATTGACTAGAGTTTAAGCGAAACATGCAACTAGTTAACATCTTAACTATGAGTGAACGGAAATACAACCTTTGTAGATCCGGTCCTCCACCTCCATAGCTCCGTGATGACGTCCCCTCGCTGCGATCATCGGATCTCGGGCTCTAGTGTCAGCTTCATCGGAGAAATGGTCGGGCTAGGTCGTCGACTTCGATGCCGAAGATGATCTACGTCGAGGCAACACAAGATCAAGCTCCAACTTCACTAAGTCATGAAACTTGTGAAGAAAACACCCTATACTACTTGGCAAGTGGTAGAGGTTGAAGAAATAGGAAGTGGGTTCACTTTAGAATTGGATTTCTCACTCTTTTCATCAAGTCACCATTGAAGGTTGCAAGCTTTCTTCTTCTTGAAGAAGAAGAAGAAGATGATGATAATATGATAAGTTATTTTTAAAATAGAAAATAAAATGAATACTTATCATATGGCAACCATGGTTAGGTGTAGAGAATAGACTATGGTTAGTTTGAATGGTTAGGGTTAAGCATGAGACAAAAATGGTGGACTTGTTCAAAGCTTCATGAAGCTTCAACAAGCAAACAAAGAAAGCCACCATTTCTTATTTATCTTTCCAAAATGAAAAAATAAATAAATGAATAAGAAAAATGTAAACCCTAATCATTAACTTAACCATGGTTTAATTCTTTACACAAACCCAAGTGAGCATGTATCATCAAACATGATACAAACAAGTGCACAAAAGTATATCACATATACAACTTGTGAACTTCAAGTGAGAAAATCCATTTAAAGTGAACCAGTACTAGTTAATGCAAAGTAATATATCAAATATATAAATATGTATTAAATCATTAAATCAACACTTGATTTAACGATCCGGTCATATCGCATATGACCGACTAATATTCAATGTATCGGCTTATCAAATCAATCCTTGATTCGATAACTAGGTTATATCGCATACAACCAATCGATACATCCATCGCGAGAATAGAATACGGTATCACATACACGCATTATTCTCGGTCCCGCACATATCTCATATGCGCTCCTATTTCGTTTCGCTTGAGCCAGGAAACCTCTGTGTAGGACTCTAAAGACTCGTCAATACGCCGGCAGCAGGTGATGATCATATCAAGCACCCACAAGCCGCAAGCGGTCTGCTAAACGTAATGGCCACCCGGGTATTGAGCGATCAGAAGATCGACGAGCAAGCCCGCTCACACTCCTGTGAATCCAACCAGTAACACTTACCGTACAGTCTGGTCTCGTCGTCTGATATGTCGCATATCTTGCCTAGGGGTGGTAAACGTCAGACCCTAAAAGCTCGATAAGTCGTGTCGATATGAGGTCTATAACAGTTCGAGATATTACTGATAACACTTACCAGTAAATCTCAGCAATCCTAGCCAGGGATTTCCGGTTATAGCCAATCGAACACAGCGCAACATCAACTCCCTATACCGGGAAAGACGAATCCCCTCCTATCGCTCATTGCCTCCATGTAACTCGGGACTGTATCCAAAAACCACCGTTTTGCACGCCCTCTTGGATGTGGTAAGGTGGAAATCAAAGCACAGTGGGAATCACACAAGACTCTATGACGATCTCGGGTCTACAGACTAACCTGTACCAGTGTCACCAGAGAACTGCCATCTGACGTAAGGTATAGTACCATCTGGGAGTTCTCGGCGAGTCCGTCCAGTGTACCCAGTCTTTACTGAGCACCCGTATATCATCTCTGATGTCAAACACCAATGGATATAGGATCATCCATCGCCCATCTGTATAGGTCGAGAAGGTATACGCTAGTCTACTCTGGTATATCGATGCCCCGTCTCGATACACCCACGACTAGGGACCTTGAAGGATGTACTTATGGACTACCATGTCCCCACTAGTATGATCCGCATCATAGTCCAGGTAGTCAAGTAAACATCCTAAGGGCTTTACCAACATGTAACAGAGAGACAATCAGTATACACGTTAAGGTAAAGAGTAACCAGATAGTATACTATCATGTCGAGCAAGAAAGTCCTCCCTATATATGTCGCAGCATCCACTACAATATACATCCTATGTACAGTAATGGCCTCTAGGGCATACATATAACTAACAGTTAAGAGATTGTACATCCGTCGATGAGGCAATGGCTAAATTGCATGACGTGTCTTATAGTGAGGACCATCGGACAGCCCTGTATGCGTACTTTAACACCAATGAATTTAAGGTATGTGATTAACCAACAATATCTCTTTTATTTTTTTATTAATTATATATTAATTTAAACACTACCGATGTTATAACAACAGAAGAAGAGTAAGCAAGCGCCAGAAAATCGTGCAAATGTGAAAGATTGTTACAGGGGTGGGAGCAAGAGTATCGGTGAACGCTAAGTAGAATATGTAAGTTTCGATGGTAGAAGTTGGTTAAATTCAAATGTTACGTTTATTTCTTATTTAACCATATGCTCTCATAAATGTTCTACACAGTAAGAGAAGAATGATGGCCGTTGTATGTGTAGGATCGAAATGTACAAGTCCCATTATATGAGGGATGATTGCGCTCGAGACGATCATCACCTACTCGCATATGTAAGATTTCACTGGCTTTAGTGATTTTAAGTTAAATTAGAAATCCATTCTCTACTTGTTATTAAGTCAACATATTTTACTTATCAAATAGACCAAAATGGCAAAGGAAAGGGACAATATTATTGTGGAGATGGGTGAGGATAAAGGATGTTCACTAACCTGGAAGAGAGACTGAAGGTCGCATATAGAATCATAAACAGCTATAGGACAGACACTAGAAGATATGTGTTCGGTAGAGGGAGTCAAATTAGTCGGTCTAATTTCTAAGCCACGGCGCCACCAACTATGTACCCACCTCCATCAAAAACATACACATGCCACGGTCAAATGGAGTCGTCGCGTCCAACCAGGACCCCGACACATCCTGGCTCTCAAATGACCTCGTCTGGATCGTCGACTTAATACCCGATTGAAACAGATGTATATTGTACATTACCTCCACCATCTTAGGATCCTTGGTCCACAGGTACATCCACATCCAATCCTACGGCCCTATGTCCATCATCCTCGGCTCCCGTTGGCGAACCTTACAGCTGCTTATCCAACGATCAAAAAATCAAAATGTTGAAATTGCAATTGATGTAGGGCGGTGCTATAGATCTAATAAGTTCAAAAAAACTTCATTACATTTAGCAACAACTTATATGTATGCTCGCTTATAACTAATTATATTATCTTTACTGAAATCGGTATTTTGTTCTTTTCACCACAGGCGCTAGGTGATGCCATAGATTATAGCCACGTTGAATTCACAAATACGCCTTGCATACCACCATATACACCATGTTTTGATCAAAGCGACTTGCTGTTGGATATAGGTGCCCTCAAGGCAATTATCAGGCAATTATCGTAATTGCAGGAATGCAATTACTGAATTCAAGGACCTATATGAAGAATAGTCTTGCTTGAGATGCTAGTATGCTATTTGCTTTATCTTTATCTTTCATGTATATACATTTTACTTGTTATCACGTATCGCTCATACATGAGATAAAACTCATAGGATCTTTTCTTGACTATCAGGATTATGATAGGGATCATATTAGTAAGACCTGGGTAGTCCATAAGCACATCCTTAAATATCCCTAGTCGTAGGAGTATCGAGACCGGGTATCGGTACTCCAGTTTAGGCTAGTGTATACGTTTCTTGACCTCAACCGGGGCGATGGTTGATCTTATAGCCATTGGTAAGATTGTATACAGGTGCTCATTGGAGAATGAGTTACACTGGACGGACTCACCGAGAACTCCTAAATAATATTATACCTATTGTCAGATAGCAGTTCTCTAGTGATGTTCCCACAAAAAATTTTAGCCCAGAGCTTACTGTTCCCTTTATAAAAATAAAGGGCAACCCCCACATGTTAAACACATGAGCGTCTCATGTGATATCTACGTGAAGCGCTAATCCAGTCTCTTGGCAGTGCCTTATGTGATATCCACGTTAGCGCACTTACCGGTCTCTTCGCAGCGCCTCACATAATATCCACGTGAGCGCACTTGCCAGCTTCTTGGCAGCGCCTCACGTGATATCCATGTGAGCGCTATAGGCCAGCGCCCCACGTGCAATACACGTGAGTGTTCTTTTTGATAGAATTAAATTCTATGGGGGAAATATTTTCTTGATCTTTCTTAAACTAGAAAGATCTTCTCTGTTAAACAGAGGATCTTTGGGTCAAAAATCTAACGGTGATTATAAAATCACCCATTGATCATCTGATAGAATTAAATTCTATCTTTGGAAAATATTTTCCTAATTTTGTTAAAATAAACAAGAAATCTTCTCTGTTAAACAGAGAACCTTTGGATTAAAAATCCAACGGTGAATAAAATTCACCGGTTGATCTTTACGATTATTTCGATTGATTATGAAATCAATTATGACATCTCAATGAGAGATTTCCTCCAACAGATTGATTTTTCTCGTCTCGTATAAATATAAGTAAAGAGATTAAAAAAAGTGAGGAGACCCTTCATAAGCTTATGTAAAAAAAATATACAGAACATTCTCCAAAAGCTTCCACAAAACAACAGAGAATTTAATTCTCAATAAAGAAGAAATATCGTCTTCCTCCTCAAAGCCCTAGGTAAAAAAAAGAAGAGATCAAAATATCTCTTTTACCTACCGTAAATGAATATAAGGGTTTAACCATCCATAAAGAACTAAGTTCTTTCTCTGGATCTGAGATCCACAAGACAATCTCTCATAAGCTGATAATTTAATTCTCATCGGGAAAATCATGTTCTTGAGAATCAAGGATTTAGGGAAGAACAAGGTTGAAAAGGATATTAGACAAGAACATAAAGAAAATGGAGTTCGTAATACTCCAGGAATTTAGTCCCTTCATTATCAAGAACTTAGTTCTTAAGGAACTTGATCTCAGACCCTCAAAATAGTGGTCTTTCGTGATCGTTAATGGTCAAAATACCTTTAACAGAGGTTTAATTTATCTAAAAATATCAACAGAGATTAAATCTCTAAGAATTCAGTGTCTCATGTGAAACACACGTGAGCGCTAAAAAACTCAGCGCCTCACGTGAAACAGATGTGAGCGCTAAAAAACTCAGCGCCTCGCGTGATACCATGTGAGCGCCAAAAAATATAGCGTCTCACATGGTAACACGTGAGCGGAAAAAAGGAGCAGCGCCTCATGTGATACCTACGTGAGCGCTGTACAAAAGTGCTTAGCACTATATATATATTCAAAGTGACTAATTACTTAGCACTGATTGGACAACACCCAAGTTTGAGTGCCTCACGTGATACATACGTGAGCGCCAGAGAAGCAATTGGATATCATATCCGTAGTCAAAAGACTAAGTGCTTAGCACTGTTGAATGAGGGAAAAAGCCTAAGAATGAGTCCAAAATTAGCTAAGTCTTTGAAATTTCCTTCCGGTCGAGCCCATATGCTCTGTTGATGGATCTTAAACAAAATTGAATGATCCTTAAATATATTTCTAAGTTGATCTTAGTCTCATATAAGACTAACGTATCCTTAGTTAAAATAAATTAAGTCCATATGCTCATATATTTAAGTCGATCTTAATCTAAAACCAGATTAAAGATCCTTAAATAAAATAAAATATTCTTTGAATTGACAGAACATACAACCTAAGTTCAAACCCAAATCTAATAATACGGATTTGGAAAAATTCGTGTCCTATGAGTGACGACATAAACTAGTCTCCGTATACAATTCATGGGCAACCACATATAAACAAACACAACACAACACGAAGTGACATACTGGAGCAGGAGAAAATTGTTATCGCAACGCGATAACGTAATTAACTGCAGGGGCTTGCACCTGCATGGAAGAGCATCCTCAAAATCAAAACCCTCTCACAAATGAAGGGGAATCTGATATAATCTGTTACATCGGTCGCATCTATCCAAACCTCCGATATATGGTGCCATAGATCAACTTGGTATTTTCGGAGAGGTGGATGGATATGTCCAAATTGCATCTGCCCCCAAATTCAGGCTAGACGTCTCAATGTCTCAATCCAGTTTCCAGTGGTAAACAGATTTTGGCACGCCCAGTGGGACATCTTCCTATTTTCACTCCACATTTCATGTGTCATGTTTTTCCGCAATCAAATAACCGCAGTATATATATTTGTAGTGCCCTTGGGTGATGAGATACTGAAGCTGGCATTTCGTCTCTTTCTAGAATGGTATTTGCTTCCAGTCACCGCAACTCAGGCTCTGTCACATCTGGTGGAGTCAAGTATGGGCCACTTGTAGTCTCAAATCTCTGCAATTTGGTTCTTCAAGAAATTAATAGGCTTATCTTTAGGTCTATACTTCCATATCTTACCCTCGGTGCCTCAACGCCGAAGGTGGAAGCTCAGAAGAAGTCTGTCGTCCATGGACCGGCTCTTCAAGCTTCAGCCTTGCCGACAGCTCGATTGGCTTCTGCTAAAGACCAAGGTCAACACAGTGGGCATAATATTCATGCTTTGAAAGAAAACAAAGAGCTAGCTCAGCAAATTCCTGAGACTGATGAAACTCCGGTCGCAAGACATGATCGACGTCAGTATGGGTGTCGAATAAGATAAGCCGGTGGCAGTTCTTCATCCGTATTAACTCCACCTGCTTAAACTCCGATGGCGAATGCTGCTATTCCAACCGAGAACAGCTTTGGATTGTTGCGAAGGGTCAGACAAAATTCCCCTACCCTGGTATTGAAAAAGTCTCCGCAACCCACGAAGATCCAAGGAGAGCAAAAACTAGTTTGCTCCCTAAAAGAACTTTCCTCGTCTATATATAAGGTGTGGAAGCAGGTGAAGGACTCAGGCATCATCTGCGGCTCTTCCTCTAAGCGTCAGTCAAACTCTGACAACACCCCTTCCAAATACAAGGGAACTCATCCCAAGGTGGTTCCTGTTTTGATGATTCTTCTTAAAACCAAAGCGGTTTCTCACAAAAAAGAGAAGCCTAATAAAATCTAAACGCCTGAGGCAAACTCCAAGGGTAAAAATTCCAAATGCCTTAGGCCTAGGGGCATGGTAGTTCATATAGTCCACATGGTGAGCTCCAAAGGCGAAAGTTGTGCTTCTACTAGTCATGGACCGCATACCCGGTCTCTGACAAAAGCTCAACTGCAACGTGAAAAGTTGCAGAATATGGTTGCTCAGGCGGCAACACTCGCTAATCCATTTCCTAAGAAAAATCTCGAGGACGCACCCGAAAAAAGAGTTGGGCAGGATTCGTATATTGATTTTCTGAAGCACGCTCTCAAGAAAAGGGATGAAGAAGTGGCAGAGATGTCTGCTAAAATAAACCAGATGGCCTTCTTGATCCAGAATTTGGCTGGAATGATGGTCCAATCGGAACCACTGGCTGATGAACCACCGATAATCGCTCTTAAAGACAAAGGGTGACATTTCAAATCCTTTGCATGCCTCACCAATGGCTGAGGAGGAAATGATTCCAAAAGCAAAGCTGGATGCATATATCGCTCTGCAAGTCAAAACTTACTATGCCAATAAAGCTGCAAATAGGTCGATCAAGATTGGTTGACCGTATCCGACTATGATCAAGTACAACACCGGCCAATACATACTTCCGATGTTCCACATTTACAAAGGGACTGGGAATCCTCACCAATACATCGCGCGATTTAAATCCACGTGCAACAACACTGGAGGAAATGATATACTGCTTCTTCGATAGTTCAACAGCAGTTTGGCAGGCACTATGTTCGAATAGTATGCGGAACACCCTAATGACTCCGTGAATACCTACGACGAGATGGAGATGCTCTTTTGTCAGAGATTCACTAGTGTGAATAAACGCACTACCGTGACGACGTTGGTCAATGAAAGGGTTAGACCGAATGGGGCTTGGGTTCAATATGTTACACGATAGCGAAATCACATATCAAAATGCGAGCAGCGCATCGACGAAACTCCAGCCGTGGGAATGTTCAAGCCACCCTTGACCCAGATTCAAAGGTGTTCCCATATCTGGCCCTCTTCAAGCCGAGGATTTTCCAAGAGCTCATATATAAAATGGCTCGAGTGGGTCAGATGGGTTAAGACCCATCCTCCTCCGATGAAGATATATGAAAAGCAGAGGTAAGCGGCTATGAAGTAACCTGTCGCCAAAATAGCGACATCACGGGTTCTACCGTTCGAAAGATTAGGATGCGAATACTTGCTCCCCTGAAATATACGCAGGGAGAATATTGTTCGCTGGTGGACGAATCTTTACGCGAGGTAGTCCTTTCTTCAAAGAACAGAAAGGATGTTAGCAGACCTACAAGAGGGTCTTGCAATCAAGTGGAGTAACCCGCTTAAACCAAAAACCATGGAAGGGATGTGGAATCCATGTTCCAATTCGAATCAGATGATGAAGGGAACACCTTAAAGTCAAGTTCATTTTTCTATGGAAGAAGAAGACGAAGCAGAAAGAGTGGCATGATATCTCGTTCCTTTGTATATGAAGAAGATGCCGCGTCAGCGTCAGACGGCGACATTGATAAGCAGAGGACATGTGCCGTGTAAAGTGCCCGGTATTTCTCACAAAAAAACCCCGATTGTTGCGATGGTAAAATAAGCAGTCCAAGAAGGTGAAAATAGTTTAAGGTGTGAAGCGTCCATGTATACAAAGGATAGGCAACAACACCTTAGCAAGCAAGTGTTGGAAGGAATAAGTTATGCAACCCCCGACCAAATGATAAACCATGGACCGAAACGTCCCTAAACTAGCATTTCGCTTCGAACACGGAGATGATGGACCGAAACGTCCCTAAACTAGTATTTCGTTTCGAATACGGAGATGTTAGACCGAAATGTCCTTAAACTAATAATGGACCGAAATGTCTTTAAACTAGTGCGTCGCCCCAAACATGGCGATAATGGACTGCAATGTCCTTAAAATAATATACTCTCTTGAGATCTATATTGCAATTGAAGTCTCATCGGCGAAGATTGCAACTTAAGTCCCATCAGCTACACAGCTACTCCAGCGATGAAGCTACCCCCAAGTCCCACCGGCAAACAGATGGGTCACCTGCGATGAAGCTACTTTCGAGAGTTTCACCGTTTGCAAAAAGAAGAAAGAAAAATGGTATGCCCACAAGCGAAATGGGCACGGATGAAAACCCGAAAGGGTGCCGTGAGTAAAAACAGCAGGACTGTAGGTGAGTTTGTGAAAACCCGAGAAGGCGCAAACCCGTTAAATAAAAAATGTGTGCACTTGCAAGGTCCTCTTGACCTTGTGAAGAGAAAATACCCACGTGAGATCCTTACGACTCACAAATGAGCAACACACTTAGGAAACCATATGATTCCTAAGGAGAAAACACACTTACGGGATCTTCACAACTTGTAAGGAGAAGATACCCCCTATCAGACCTTCACGGCTCAAAAGATTCAAAAGCCTTAGGTTACAGGAATCTAAACCTGTTCTTAAGCCATCATGTCCTCTAAATTGCCTTACAAGTAGTTCAATGCTGATGCTTGTATACGATCTACGGGCACGAACAAAATATGTTTCTACAAAGGTCTACCAATGGTTAAATAAAAAGAGATCCCCATATGATCAACGACAGTTGTAAGTCCATTTGATTTATAAGGAGAAAACTCTCTTGTAAGATCTTTACGACTTGCGAGGGAAAATACCACTTAGGAATCCTTAAGATTCCTGAGGAGAAAACACACCTATGAGATCCTCACGACTCGTAGGGAGAAATACCTTTATGAGACCCTTACGGCTCGTAAAGTCAAAAAGCCTTAGTCGACAGAATCCTAACCCTATTTGCTAAGCCACCTTTGTTCAAATCGAAAAATGCAAATGAAGATTCGCTCATGGCAATATCCTAGTTGTAGCGATACTGATGTCTAAACAGGTGTCAAACTTCAAGTCCTCACAAGGCATATGATAATTCGCTCCTGGCAATATTCCAGTTGTAGCGATGTTGATGCCAAGATTAGTATCAGATTCTGAATCCTCAACTCGCAATAAAATCAGCGAGCGAGAAAAATATGCATATGAAATAACTGAAATGATAGGGCAACTCGCAATAAAAAGCAGCGAGTAAAAATAAAAAAAATAGCCGAAATGATTGGGCACCGCGAATACATAACCGGAATGATTGGGCAATCACAACTTTCGTATACGAAAAGCTGAAAAGATAGAGCTTTGTGGAAACATACTAAAATAAAAATTTTCTGCCCTGCAAGTAGGTCCATACCAACTCTTGTAAACAATTCATGGGCACAAATGAAAGAGGGAACCATAATTTCCCACCATATTTCGTCAAAAGAAGAACCGAATTTTGATAGCACATCTACAGCCTAGAGACTATTTAGATGTCCCTCTTAGTCCAGCAAAGTATAAACGCGACTTCAACAAGGACCCAAGGATCAAATGAAAGTGGAGTGACGGTATATTCCTACCTTCAGATCTCGATGGAAACATCTATAGCCTAGAGATCATCTTGACGTTCCTCTTCATTCCAGCAGGGTGCGGATGCAACGATCAAATAAAAGTGGAGTGACATCAAAATCCTAGCTCCAGCCTCAACAACGATATATACGGCTTTGGGGTCATACAGGTGTCTACCTTACTTTAGCAAAGATCGGTACGATATCAAAGCAAAAGCGAAGTGATGGCACATTCCTAGTTTTGGGTCTTGGCGGCAAGCCTAAAGACCATTGGATGTCATCCTACCCCGGAAGGGTGCGGTTATGACTTATCAGGGCTTCAAATCGAGCCTAATCTCAAGTAAAGCGCCATGGAAATACCTAATGCTTGATCTTCCAATGGTAATATGGATATTCCAATCTAAAAAGATTACTTGAAGATGTCTTGTCCAGCCTCAGAAGGGATTAGAGACACGACAAGCACGGGGTTACTTGAGCCGTAACCTAAGGGATTGCATGTCGAGAATATATCAGTCAATGCGACGGTACGATGGACTTAACCCATTTCCACAAACCTAATGGACCCCTATCATAAAAGAAGGGGTTATTTATATTTCACAATAGGATACATCTGTGAGATCCTCTCGACTAATAGGGAAAAACATTTTTATGAGACCTTCACGACTCATAAAGGTGAAAAGCCTTAGGTGACGGGGATATCAATCTATTTCCTAAGCCACTGTTGCCCTACAAGGAGGTCAATACTGACTCTTTTATACTATCCACGGGCCACATTCTCCAAAGTTGCATACCGATGAAGTAAAAAGCCACTTACGGGTCCTTTAGACGTGTAAGGAGAAAATACTCGCGTGAGATCCTTACGAATCACGAAAGAGAAAACACACTTAGGAATCCCCACGATTCCTAAAGAGAATATACACCTGTGAGATCCTCTTGACTCATAGGGAGAAAATCCTTCTCGAGACCTTTACAGCTCATAAAGATGAAAAGTCTTAGGCAACAGGGATCCTAAACCTGTCTCATAAGCCATCAAATCTATGGCGATGCATAACTTTGCACTACTTAACCCACGTACATATCTACGTGGGCAAAGTAGTGGGGTACATTTGTTCCCGCCAAAAATTTTAGCCAAGAACTTGATGTTCCCTTTATAAAAATAAAGGGCAGCCCCTATATGTTAAACACATGAGCGTCTCACGTGATATCCACATGAAGCGCTAATCCAGTCTCTTGGCAGCGCCTCACGCGATATCCACACGAGCGCACTTGCCAGCCTCTTGGCAGCGCCTCATGTATATCCATGTGAGCGCTATAGGCCAGCGCCCCATGGGCAATGCACGTGAGTGTTCTTTTTTATAGAATTAAATTCTATAAGGGAAATATTTTCTTGATCTTTCTTAAACTAGAAAGATCTTCTCTGTTAAACAAAGGACCTTTGGATCAAAGATCCAACAGATTTAATTCTATCAGATGATCGATGGGTGATTTTATAATCACCTATCGATCATCTGATAAAATTAAATTTTATTTTAGTTAATCTTGTTAAAACAAACAAGAAATCTTCTCTATTAAACAGAGAGCCTTTGGATTAAAAATCCAACAGTGAATAAAATTCACCGGTTGATTTTTAAGATTTTTTCGATTGATTGTGAAATCAATCATAACCTCTCAATAAGAGATTTCCTCCAACAGATTGATTTTTCTCTTTTCCTATAAATAGGAGTAAAGAGATTAAAAAAAATAAGAGGAGACCCCCTATAAGCTTTTGTAAAAAAAATATACAGAAGTTTCTCTAAAATTTTCCACAAAATAACAGAGAATTTAATTCTCAATAAAGAAGAAAGACCGTCTTCCTTCTCAAAGGTTTAGGTAAAGAAAAAAGAAGAGATCAAAATATCTCCTTTACTTACCGTATATGAATACAAGGGTTTAACCCTCCATAAAGAACTAAGTTCTTTCTCTAGATCTGAGATCCGCAAGACAAATCTCTCATAAGTTGAGAATTTAATTCTTATTGGGAAGATCCTGTTCTTGAGAATCAAGGATTCAGGGAAGAATAAAGTTGAAAAGGACATGAGAGAAGAACATGAAGAAGATGGGGTCCATAATACTCCAGGAAATTAATTCCTTCATTATCAAGAACTTAGTTCTTGAGGAACCTAATCCTAGACCCTCAAAACAGTGGTCTTTGGTGATCGTTAATGGTCAAAATATCATTAACAAAGGTTTAATTTCTCTAAAAATATCAACACATGCTTCACAACACCGGCTAACTCCAGGGTCAATTCGAAAACCTTAACTAACTAAACTATTATGAGGTTTAGCTACTCGGTAAGAGTGTTATACCTCTGTAAACTAGTCCTTTGGGTCTTCTTTTCCTCCTCTCCTTGGCTCCTAGAAGTATGGATCGAGCTTGCGACGTCGGCCTCCTCGCGTCAAAGAAGATCCATCCGAGAGTATGTGCTTTGAGCTCCAACCTCTAAACCGAGATAACTAGGTTAAATGGTTCGCTAATCCAAGTAGCCTAGGTGATGTATAGAAGCAATTAGATTGTTTTGTCTCACTAAACCCTTTGTTTCACAACACATGTGAGTGCAAGGATTTAGCTTGAGGAAGAAGGAGATGAAATTAAGTGAGAGAAGGAGAAGTGAACAAATGAGCTAGGGTTAAAGCAAACAGTAGAGAATGGCTCATTTCCCCACCTCACTCATTGAACCATGGATTAAAATCCAATAGAATAAATCACCTATGCTTCAATAGTGAGTCAAGACAAATAAAATAATACCATAGCCATACTTTATACCATACCACAAAAGTCTCCTCTATTTCCACCTCATTAATCCATTTAAGAAAATGGATAATACCAAATTATGATGTGTCACCTTCTAGAAGCATTCTTGAGAAAATTACAAGAATACCCTTCATCGTATATATATACCCGTATCCGTATTCCGAAAAATACGAATACACTGAGATGATAACAATCCAATAATAAAATACTAGGATCCGGCTTAAACCAAAGCCCACAAGTATTGTCTGCCCGAACATCATCCGTGTACAAGGACACGTATGTGATCGTAGCCTTGCCGTAAAACCGTACGGCCTCTACATCTTTTGCCCAAAGCAGGAAAACCCTCTGTGTGGGACTCTAAAGACTCGACAGTATGCTGACAGTGGGTTTAACCACAAGCACGTCAGCGGTACTAGCTGCACGTAACGACTACTCAGGTATCTGTCGATAAGAAGGCCGATGAGCAAATTCATCCGAACTCCTACTGAGCCTATCTGTGACAATCTCCGTAAAGTCTGGTCAGTCCGTCTAAGATACTCGCAAATCGGGCCTAGAGGGATGGTAAACGTCAGACCCCTAACAGCCTAATAAGTCGTGCCGGAGCAGAGCCCAAAACACCCAAAGAAACTACTGGAGTGCCTACCAGTATTTCTTGACTGCCCTGGCCAGGGACTTTGTGTAATGGCTTTCCGAACACTGCGCGATATCAACCCCTAATACCGGGAGAGACAAATCCTATCTGACAGCTACTTCCTCCAAGTGCTTCGGGACTACACCCAACTACTACTTGTTTGCATGACTCTTTTGAGCTGTGGTAGGATAGTAATCTAAGTGCAGTGGTAACACACTCGAGATGAAGTAGCGATGGCAAGTCAACGGACTAACCTTTACTTATGTCACCTGGGAACTGCTTCCTGACGATAGGTATAATACCAACCAGCAGTTCCCGACGAGTCCTGTCCAGTGTAACTCATAACCTAATATGTGTTGGGGTAAAAATTTACACCCCGGTTGACCGAGTCAAAGTCAAAGTCAAGGTCAACCCCCAAGCTAGGTGGGCCGAAGCCCAGGTCAAGCGGGCCCATGCCCAAATCGAGCCCGCGGCCAGCCTCCCCATGCCAACAACAAAATCATGTAATAAATAATTTTTATGTAATTTTTTATACATGAATGTATGCAAAATGGGCATAAAGCCAATATTTTGTAAGCCCATGGCTTATGTGCAAAAATGAAATGGCACATGAGCCATGGGATAGGCAAAATGCCATTTTGTAAAGCCCAAGGGGCTATATGTAAATATGTAAGCCTATATAAGGCAAAATGATGATGAATAAAAGATATACTTTTCATTCTCTCCAAAAAAATTTTTAGATCTGAGATCTTTTGTGCCTCCTGCTCCTTCTCCAAGGTTCTAAACCTTCTCATTTCTTTTGAATTAAATCAAGAGTTTTACTCTTTCTTTTCAAAAACTAAGAAGTCTTCCACCACAAAACCCACAAAGGGGAACTTGGATCTACCTTTAGATCTCAGAAAGGAGAGATTTTTAGATCTCGCATCTCTTGATCATCAAGATCCAGCCAACAGAGGAGGAAGAGGAAGAACCCCTTTCATCAACCAAAACATTTTAGGAGTTTAACTCTATATATTTACATAGACATATATATATATATATATATATACATACACACATATATATATATAATAAATATTTCCTTTCTGAAGCATAGCTTCTGGTTCTGGGACTAAAAGTCCCTTTGTCTCGCCAGCGCCCAGCGCTCGAGCGCAAAACGCCCACGTGCCGACACGTGGCGTGCTTGCGCTCAGGCGCACTGCGCTCGAGCGCAAAGCGCCCACGTGCCGACACGTGGCGCGCTTGCGCTCAGGCGCACTGCGCTCGAGCGCAAAGCGCCCACTGCCGCGCGCTCAAGCGCAAAACGCCCACGTGCCGACACGTGGCCCGCTTGCGCCTGAGCGCACTGCACCTAATCGCACAGCGCTCAAGGCGCTGGCCCCACGCATCCTTTGGATGCCTTTTCCCCCTCTTTCTTATATATATATATATATACATATATACATATATATATACACACACATATGTATACATATTTACACACACACATACTCCGCGACACCGTCCCTGTTAGAAAAAAAATTCTAACGGGGTGCTGCCCCGCACCTCACAAGGGGGCCGCTAGCCCCCTTGACCCCCAGCCCGCTATCCGGGTAGCGGAACCCCTGTAAAAACTCTGCGTGGATCCCGATATATCCAAACCCCCTTTTCAAAACACAATACACGTACATTGCACATTGAGTTCGCATAACCATTTTAACCCGTTAATCGGAGGTTCCCTCGCCCCAAAGGCGAGGGGTAATTAACGGCAGCTTAGTCCGCGGCTGCCGGAGATTTGGATCCCCACAATCAATAAACCCCGGCCTATCCTAGGCAGGGGGAATCTGTAGTATACGCCTGACAAGCGCACGCGTATTCCCATCTCAATGGGGTGACGAAAAACACCCTACAATGTGCACCTGCATACTTTCTCTAGTACGTCGTACTAATGGCTGTGGGACAGACCATATCCCTTGCTGGGATGAGAAGCATATACACTAGTCTACTCCGGAGTATCGATGCCCCGTCTCGATAATCCTGCGACTAGGGACCTGTAAAAGGATGTGCTTATAGACTATCCAGCCCCCACTAGTGTGACTGCCATCACAACGCTGGTAGTCAAGCAAAGATCCTAAAGGCTCTACCAATATGTATAAGCGATATGCTAAAAGAAACACATGCACATATTGAGATAGAATCAAACCAGGTAGCAAACTACCATTTTGAGCAAGACTGTTATCATAACTGTGAATATCTCAAGCTTCCAATATGTAATATACAATCCAGTATGAAACAATAATAGCCTCTAGGACATATATCACTAACATTATCTTCAAGAAAGCTTTGCTAAAACCTTACTACTCCAAGTAACCATATTCAAAAACTCATCGTTTTAACATCTAACTTATAAAAACATGGTTTTTACGCAAATTATATACTTTTCATGACCATGAACTTAAAATTTAAGATCAAAGGGAATTACTTCTTGATGAAGATGGTTTAAAAGGAGGTCTAAACTTGTAGGATGACACTTGAAGAGCTTAGGAGGGCTTCTACTTAGGATCTTGAAATGGTTTCAAGTTGAGGAGGTGAAGACTTGTAGCTTGTAGAGATTTTGGTATTGTGATGAGCTTGGATTTGGAGTTGGGAGTTTGGATGAGGGTATGAGAGTGTGTGAGAGTTTTGAGAAAGATGAAGAAATTAGGAGAGGGAGGAAATGAGGTGGTGTTTACCGCCGAAGATGGGAGACAGAACCGCGTAGGTCGTCTTGCCTGAATTTGGGGGAAAATGCTATTTGGATTTATCCGTCCACCTCCCCGAAGATGCCAAGTTGATTTATGGCACCGTGCATCGGAGGTTTGGACGGATGCGGCCGTTGTAGCAGACTTCGTCAGATTCCCCCTCGTTGTGAGGGGTTTTTGATTGTGGGAACGCTTTTCCCTGCAGGCGCAAGCCCCTGCAATTAATTACGTTACCGCATCGTGGTAACCACTTTCTCCTGCTCTAGAAAGTTACTTCATGTCATGTGTGTTTGTGTTTGTTTTGGTTTCCCGTGAATTGTATACGGAGACTAATTTATATTGTCGCCCGTAAGGCGTGGATTAGTCCAAATCCGTAAATTCTTAGATTTGGGTTTGGGTTGGTTTAAGGATCGTTGATCTCGTTTGAGATTAAGATTGTTCTCGCCAAAATTTTGGCTTAAAATTTGCTCCCTTAAAAAATAATAACAATAATATAAAAATAGAAATAAAGGAGAAACTCCATATGCAAAGCATGAAGGTACTGCCTCGGATAGAATTAAATCCTATGATAGCGCCCCACGTGCTCCACACGCGGGCGCCAATGTGCAAAGCACAAAAAAAGAAATCTATTAAATAAGAGTTAAACTCTTAGGAGGCAGCGCCTCACGTGCCTTGCACGAGAGCGCCAGCGCTAAGAGTTAGAAACTCCGAGGCAGCGCCTCAGGTGCAAAGCACGAGAGCGCTAGCGCCAAGAGTTAAACACTCCGAGGCAGCGCCTCACATGCAAAACACGAGGGCGCCAGCGCCAGAACTAAAAGTTCTCCACCCTTGGATCAAAAATCCAATGGAGATGATAAATCATTAGAGCACAGACATAAATTCTGATTGAGAAAATACTCCTCAAATCTTTCTAAAAAAGAAAGATTGTGTTTTGTAAATCAGAGCACCGTTGGATCAAAGATCCAAGGGTGATTAAAAATACAAAGATACGGAATTAAATTCTGATTGAGAAAATACTCAGCAAATCTTTCTAAACAAGAAAAATTGTGCTCTGTAAATCAGAGCACTGTTGGATCAAAGATCCAATGATGATTAAAAAAGTCACTAAGATACAGAATAAATTCTATGTGAGAAAATATTTTCCCAAGCTTATTAAAAACAAGAAAAATGTCTTCTGTAAAACAGAAGTCCTTGGATCAAACATCCAACGGTGGATAAATTCCCCAAATCAATTAAGAAATCTCTCAATGAGAGATTTCCTTAACTGAATCAACAAACCAGCCTCCTCTATATAAAAGACCCAAGACTTCAAGTCTTGAAAAAGGAAAAAAGGGGGGAGGAACTTGTAGGGTGTTTTTCGTCACCTCATTGAGATGGGAATACGCGTACGCTTGTCAGGCGTACTACAGATTCCTCCTGTCCAGGGTAGGCCTGGGTTTAATGATTGTGGGGATCCGAATCTCCGGCAGCCGCGAACTAAGCTGCCGTTAATTACCCCTCGCCTTTGGGGCGAGGGAACCTCCGATTGACAGGTTAAACCGGTCATGCGAACTCAATATGCGGTGTGCGTGTGTTGTGTTTTGAAAAGGGGGTTTTGGATATATCGGGAGCCACGCGGAGTTTTTACAGGGGTCCCGCTACCCGGATAGCGGGCTGGGGATCAAGGGGGTTAGCAGTCCTCTTGCGGGGTGCGGGGCAGCACCCCGTTAGAAATTTTTTTCTAACAGGGACAGTGTTATGGAGCACGTGTGTGTGTGAATATGTATACATATGTATATGTATATGTATGTATATAAAAAGAGGGGGAAAGGCATCCAAGGGATGCGTGGGGGCAGCACCTTGGGCGCTGTGCACCTAGGTGCCGTGCGCTCAGGCGCTAGAGTGCCACGTGTCGGCACGTGGGCGCTCTGCGCTTGAGCGCAAGCGCGCCACGTGTCGGTACGTAGGCGCTTTGCGCTTCAGCGCCTGACGCTCGAGCGCAAGTGCGCCACGTGTCGGCACGGAAGCGACTTGCGCTTGAGCACTGGGCGTTAGAGCGCAAGTGCGCCACGTGTCGGCACGAGGGCGACCTGCGCCTGAGCGCTTGCGCTTGAGTGCAAGCGCGTCACGTGTCGGCACCGGGGCAACTTGCGCTCGAGCGTTTGCGCTGGAGCGCAAGTGCGCCACGTGTCGGCACGCGGACGCTTTGCGCTTGAGCGCCGGCGAGAAAAGGAGGCTTTTAGCCTAAGAAACAGAAGCTATGCTTCAGAAAGGAAATATTTGTTGTTATATATATATATGGGGTTAAAACTCCTAGGATGTTTTGAAGCTGATGAAGGGGGTTCTTCTTCTTCCTCCTGTTGTTTAGCCGGATCTTGAAGATCAAGAAGTAGGAGATTTTAAAAATCACTCCTTTTTGAGATCTGATGGGAGATCTGAGTTCCCCTTTGTGGGTTTTGTGGTGGAAAACTACTTAGTTTTGGAAAAGAAAGGGTACAACTCTTGATTTAATTCAAAAGAAATGAGAAGGTTTAGAACCTTGGAGAAGGAGCAGGAGGCACAAAAAAACCCTAGTTTTTAGGGGAATGAAATGCATATCCTTTATTCATCATCATGTTGCCTTATATATGCTTACATATTTACATATAGCCTCTTGGGCTTCACAAAATGGCATTTTTCCTATCCCATGGCTCATGTGCCATTTCATTTTTGCACATAAGCTATGAGCTCACAAAATATTGGCTTTATGCCTATTTTGCGTACATTCATGTATAAAAAATTACATAAAATTATTTATTACATGATTTTGTTGTTGGCATAGGGAGGATGGTCGCGGGCTCGACTTGGGCATGGGCTCGCTTGACCTGGGCTTGGGCCCACCTAGCTTGGGGGTTGACCTTGACTTTGACTCGGTCAACAGGGGTGTAAATTTTTACCCCAACAAATTGCCCCCCATCAATGAATGCACACCGCATGCATGAGTTGTGTGCACGAAATTGATGGATCTTGAAGCTGAACTTCGAGGTGGAACATCATTCCGGGGGCGGAGCATTGATTAATGTGTCAAAACTTGTATTTACCGCAATCAGAAACGGCGTCGCTTCGCAGCTAGCCGGTGAGTACGGGTCGATCCACAGAGACGAGTAAATTCCTTTTATGTGTTGTAACGAGTTGATTCAAAATGTCGTTTTGATTGGTTTATAAAAATCTACAAAAACTGGATCTAATTAATCTAATTAAAAGTCTTGCTAGGGTTAGGCTTAGGGGAAGTTTTGGAGATTAACGTTTTTCTTCACTGCTTTCAATGCCTTTTTTTTTTAGATCTATTAGATGTTAAGTTAATTATTAATAAAGTGGATACAAATCTTTTGGGAAGATGTTTCTTCCTCTAGATTCGTATCCTTCCTTTGTTGATAATTACCTAACCCCCACGGAAAACGCGCGCAACCGGCCCTTTATACTACGGTTCATCGTTACCTCGAAGGGTAGGATGCCGCAGGGAGCGGTTGTGCTCGTATGCGTGGAGTTCTAATTCATTAGGTGAAAGTGGCATTGAAAGGGGTGAGAGATCTCATCTCTCAACCCTTTCCCTAAGGCTAACCCTAACAAGCGAGGAGACTACTCGCTCATTAGGAGATGATAAAACATTTTAATTAAAGGAATAAAAATACTTACTAGTTCGACGGCTCCTTCCAAGCAAGAAGAACAGATCTGAAATAGATTCCCAGAACTTCTGAATTTATTGATTGAAAAGAGGCATAGGGTTTTACAATTTATAAGTAAACAGGAGAATTAGGGTTTCAGAGTCTCGCACATGCGCAATTACTGATTTGACCTCTAAAAATCCCAACACCCGAACCGTCGCGGCAACAGAAGAAAAATCCACCGATACGGGCATTAGATGGCCGCGGATCCGCGGCATTGGTTGGCTTGGGCCCCGGATCCGCGGCCCTTTGGTGGTCTTGGGCCGCCAAACTTTTGGGCTCAATTCAGTGGTTCTTGGGCTCTGTATTTTTATATGTATTTTCTATTTTTGGCTTCTGGGTCTTCTCCAGATTTTCAGTGAAAACTTGTACGTATCTTTTGACCGTTCACTTGACATTTTGTACCTTGCACTGTTCTTCGACTAGGCTTGACTAGGATCCGTCTACTTGTTGGTCAAAAGTCCCTTTTCTGCATCAGCTTTCGTCTTTTTCACTGTATTCGCATCCAAGCCCTGTATCCTGTAACATGCAACAAACATGCGTCAAGAGTACCTGTTTATTTATAAAACGGATAAGAATAGGGGAATGAAAAATGCAATATTATGGTCTGAACAAATACCCCCAAACTTATCTTTTGCTCGTCCTCGAGCAAACTTATTTTTATTCACTAAATTCCTAACCACACTTTCGCAGGGAAACGCGATTGCACTGAGTATGTGCAACAAGCCGTTAAACCTCTAGGTGTCCCTAGTAGGAGGAGTGTTGTCTCCTGAGGGTTTTCAGCAGATTACACCCACAAAATCCTATCAACTCGGCCCATTGACTTTTGTTCTCCAATTAGGTTTTCCAGCACGGAATTCTATTATCTTATACTTGTAAATTATCCACCCACATTCTTCACACTTCCTCATTATTTAACTTAAGATTATATATGTTATGTAGACCTACTTAGCTTTCGGCATCTCTTAAGTTTTCCTTCTAGGGTTACATCTCCACTCAGGAATTTCTATCAACCCTACTAAAGATACAAGTTTTATTCTTCATTCATTTCTCTTATCTAAACTCTAATCACATATCCCTACGTGTGTGTAAATATCACCCCTACACTTGGAAATTCAAATCAAGCAATCGTACTCTCGTCCATTGTCCAAAGCACTTATTAATTAGTGAATTTTTAAATGAAATTTGCTTACACATCCTTCATGCGACCGTTAATACTTCTTGAGGTACCAACAACCGACTACAAGATGCGTTAGCACTTTAAAGCGTACTTCCTAGTTTTGCAACACCCAAGGCTTTAGCAGTGACTCCCAAACCAGTTGGTCTAAGGCACTAGGTGATAAGGCACCCTCGCTAAATATTTTTCTATTTTTTTACAGCCTTGAGTAATCACAAAAACCAGTGTCCATTTTTTTCTTTATTCACTTTTTTTTCTTTTATTTTCATTGTACTAAGGACTTTAGACAAGAGCATTTCAAGGTCTCTTCTACTATTCCAAGTTTCAAGGTGCGTGATTGTGCAAATTGTAGGGTATACGTTTTCAGAATCTAGACTTAAGCTAGGAACTATTTTTCAAACTTATACTCTAATAAGAACATCAATATTCTTCCCTTGTTTCGACTTAGCCCAAGAAGTGAACCCAAAATTTGCCTATTTCTAAATAAACTACTAGGCATATACTTTCTACCGTTAAATTTTAAGGAATGTTATTTTTAGGGTTTTTTAATTTAGTAAGTCTAAGATCTAGTTGTTCCTAACTAGTTAACCTATCTGTCAAACTCTAGTCAAATAAGCCAAAATTGAATGCATAATTTTTGAAATTTTTATGAATTTTCAAATAAGTATGCAAATGCAAAATATGTACAAATAAATGCGAAGGAAGAAGACGTACCGAGCATACCCCCAAACTTGAACTTGACAGTGTCCTCACTGTCATGCTAAACCAAGAGGGTCAAAATACCGGTACTTCCCTGTTTATTTATTTATAATTTTTTATTGTTAAGAAAAACAAAAATATTTACAAAAAGACCCTCCCCCAAACTTCATTTAAACTATGTTAGACATTACTGCCAAACTTTGCATCGGCCAAAAGTCAACACCAACCAGTTGAAAAATATCAGTAAAGAATATTGGTTGGTGGAAGAATAAGTTGTGGCGATCCAAAAAGAATTGGGGAAGATAGAAGTGGTGGTATGGAAGGTGTGGAAACGAATATACATGAGGTGGTGATGCATCAACACGAGAATGTAAATGATCAGCAATCAGTGGAGTGTTGGCATTCTCGTAGCTTATTAAAAGAAATGGGGGTATTTCAACTTCTAAAGGAGGAGGTTGACTCACCACAATACCCCAAAATGTTCCTGTGGGTCCTCTAGTGACTTGGCATCATCCATCAATTGTATATGATACTTAATTAAGAGGGAACTTATCTCCTCGATGTTCGCCATAGTCCAACCGAAAACTTGCCGTCTATCTTGTAAGACCATTAAAAGGGCGTTCTCTTGCTCGAAGGCTAGAGAGGCCGATATGATAATGGGAAAGGTCTCATTCTCACCTATGTAAGCATATCTAAGGTGAGACGGCAACGGCGTGAGTTCGAGTTTCAGAGGCGAAAGAATCATTGCAGAATCTACCTCGAACTCAAAGGACTCCAACACAGGTTCGAAATCACTGCAAACAACCGATTCGGATGGCTCGACTGACTCATCCAAAAATTCAAACGACTCATATTCGGGCTGTGAGTCGTCATCATCCAAAAAAGTGAAACATTCATAATCAACATCGGTTGTGTCAACGGTGGTAGGCTCAAGGAGGGACGCACTAGTGGCGTCAAAACTGTTTTCATTAAACAAGAATCTTTCAAGCTCGCAGTCCTCCTGCGTGATTTCGTGAATAGAGCAAACTTCTCGTGTACTAGTTTTAGGCACGGGGGGCAGACTTCCCATCTTATAAATATTGAACTCACTAGACATCTTCCCAAAGGATAGTGTCATGGAGCCATTACGACAGTTTATTACAGCATTGGAAGTGGCCAAAAATGGTCGACCAAAAATCACCAGAATTTGGTTTCTTGGGTTGGCAACAGGTTGTGTATCCATAACGATAAAATCAACGGGGAATATGAACTCCCCGACTTTGATCAACACATCCTCTAGTTGACCCCTTGGATGGGTGATTGATCGATCAGCCATTTGGAGAGTGCAACGAGTGGGTTTCAACTCTCCAACCCCTAATTGTTCGTACACGGAGTAGGGAATCAGGTTAACACTAGACCCAAGATCTAAAAGTGCTCGATTAATTTTCTTATCCCCAATTGTGATTGAAATAGTAGGACAGCCGGGGTCCTTTCGTTTTTGGGGTAAGGTTTGATGGTGGTTAATAGTATTGCTCACTGCACTAGCCACTAGCACTTTCTTGGGTACTTGAGATGCCTTTCTCTTCGAAGTGTATAAGCCCTTTAAGATTTTTGCGTATGAAGGGACTTGTTGGATGGCATCCAAGTGAGGTATATTTATGCTAACCTGTTTAAATAATTCCACAATCTTCTCCACTTGTGCAGTTGGTTTATTGGGACTCAACCTGTTTGGAAATGGTGCATTTTGAAAATTTGTTGAGTCACATGTCTGTGGAGTAGAATGTGGAGTAGGAACGGATCCCAGTGTGGATGTGTTCGTGTTGTGAGAAATGGGTCCGTTCGAGTCAGAAGAAGTAGAGCCGTGTGAAGGGTGGAGAATAGGCTCTAAAGAAAAAGGTGAAGAAGGAAGTGAAGAAAATGAAGAAGGGGAAGAAGAACCACCGGCGGGGATGTCATCACTAGTTCCCACATTATTTTGCAACTCTCTTCCGGATCTCAACGTGGTCACCGCATTTACATTGTGATTATGATATGCGTTTTGTGTGTGACCGGGATTGGGCAATGGTTGAGATGGAAGCTTTCCCTTTTCTCTCTCGCTCAACGCAGCAGTTAATTGTGCAATTTGTGCCTCAATAGATTTGATACTTTGATCGTGTGAGGCATTGTTATTCATTAAAGATTGAACATAACTTTCAAATCTTGCTGCGGATTCTGTAGATTGCTTGAGAAATGCTTCTAGACTCTTCTCGAGCGAGGTAACCTTATCATCATTAGGTTGAACTAAATTGTTCGTTTGATTTGTATAAGGTTGTTGTTGGAAAGGTTGCTGGTTTTGAGTTTGTGAGGGTGCTTGTTGTTGTTGTGGAGGAGATCTTTGAAGATTATTGTTCCCTTGGACTTGTTGATTTTGGTTCCAAGCGAAATTCGGGTGACTCCTCCACCCCTGATTGTATGTCAAAGAGTATGGATCATTTCTTTGTCGTTGCTGAAATGCAGCATTGCCTTGATCATGTCCTTGAATAGGTGCATTATAAGGACACTCTTTGGTTAGATGTGATGGATTAGAACAACAAGCACAAACAGTTCGTGTGGGTAGAGTAGGGGCAGGAGAAGACGATGAGATTTTTGTCTCAATGGTTTCTAGCTTTTTCATAAGTGAGGCCATCTCGGCCTTCATAGCGATCGACATATCTACTTGATGTATGCCTGCCCTAGATTGACCACTAGAAGATGATGTGGTCTTGGTACTCTTCCACTGAATTGTTTGCTCACTGAGGTCTTCAAGAAACTGCCACGCTTCGTCGCTAGACTTGGAGAGAAAATGACCTTGACATATTATTTCTAGCAACTGCTTCGTTGCTGCGTTCAATCCCTCGTATAATTTTTGGCAAAGTTGCCAACTTTCTATCCCATGATGAGGGCATTGAACAAGTAGGTCTTTAAATCTCTCGAAGCACTTCCAAAATGGTTCGGAAGGAAGCTGTGAAAATTGTATAATCTCGTTACGGATTCTAGCAGTTTTATGATGAGGGTAGAATTTTTTTAGAAAAGCTCTCACAAACTCGTCCTAATTTCTAATGGAATGTGATGCGGTGCTATATAGCCACTTCTCGGCTAGGTCACATAAGGTAAAAGGAATGACCCTTAGCCTTATTGCGTCATCACTTAATTGGGTTGTCTTCATCATGGCGCAAACGTTTTGGAATTTATTAATGAAAATATATGCATCTTCGGATTCCAAACCATGAAACTTAGGCAGCATATTGATGAAATGTGGTTTTATTTCAAAATTATCCCCATTTGCCGGTGGGGGTGAAAGACATGTAAGTAAAGAAGTGCGGACGGGGTAGAAGAGATCCTGAAGCGCAACTCATGCGGGCGCTACAACAGGCGGAAGATTCGGGTTATTCGCACCTAACGGAGGTGGAATCATTCCCGTCGGTAAGGTATTGTTGGGGTTGTGTCCCGACATACCTTCGAAAGAAGAATTTGAAGGTGGAGGTAAGGAAATGGACAGAATGTCGATGAAGGGCTCGTCGAAGGTTTCGTTGGTCGGTACCAACGAAACACGGACTAATCGGGCTTTAGTATCCCTAGTCCAAAATGACATACACTAAAAGGAGTAGTGTAGTCAGAAAAAATAGAAAAACAGAATGTGGGGGTAAGATAACGTCAACGAAGGAGAATTGGTGGAAGTAAGGTGCAAGTTTTCTTAGCGGCAAGTTGCAAGTTTTGAAAAGATTTTTCTTTATTTTTTTTTTATTGGAGAGTTTTGCAAGAAGGTTTTAGAAAATGGGACTCGTGACACAAATGTATCAACCACACATGCACAATCAGACCAAGATCTAGGGTTGCCTAGGTCTGGTAGACAGCTCCTAACTAGGGCTAGAAATAGGACCTCAAACCGCCTCTTCACGGACAAATACGGCCAGGTAAGTGGGAAGGGACCACCACTACAGTGAGCCTAATTAATAACCACTAGCCTAGACACCGCAAAGTCGGTTAGGATAAACGGCCGATGCCTATACTAGTCCTTTTCCTATTGAGCTCGATGTCCTTAGGTCTGAGTCTAGTCTTTTTTATTTAATTGTGGTCGATGCAAAATGCTTTAGGTGTTTTCTGGGGTCCTGGGAAGGGTGATGAAATCCCCACCCAATCTGAGTTTGGTCAATTAGCCCCTTAGAGTCCGGTTAAATTATGCAAAACAATAAAATTTCACTTGCAATCAATTTTTAGCGCGGCGCAAAGAAACCTGCAGAAAATCTGTTATTTAGAAGGGGGAGAAAGACTCTTTACGCAAAGAATTCCTGCAGAAAACTTTTTACAGAGAGATATATTGTAGGTTGCAGAGGGGAAGAAAAGAGAACAAACCCACTAATTTTGAACTGCTGACGTGGCCAAGTTGTGGCGGAAACGCGGTCAGGGACCCCTAATGCGGCGGAAACGCGGCTAAGTGAGGGGATCAGGTTCTGGAAAAAATTCTGTGGTTCTGTACATTCAATTCCTCTCTGTTCTTCTGTACCAATTTTTGTTTTGCCCTCTGTAAATTTCCAGATCCTCAATTCTTCGCTGTTCCTGCAAGATTCAAAAGATACACCCTTCAAACAGATCAAATTTGATAATTTTATTTTTATTTTTATTTTTATTTTTTCAGATTTTTATAATTTTTAAAATTTATATCAACCCGAAAATTCACAAAAAGAAAGATTACGCCGTCCCCGGCAACGGCGCCATTTGATTAATGTGTCAAAACTTGTATTTACCGCAATCAGAAACGGCGTCGCTTCGCAGCTAGCCGGTGAGTACGGGTCGATCCACAGAGACGGGTAAATTCCTTTTATGTGTTTTAACGAGTTAATTCAAAATGTCGTTTTGATTGGTTTATAAAAATCTACAAAAACTGGATCTAATTAATCTAATTAAAAGTCTTGTTAGGGTTAGGCTTAGGGGAAGTTTTGTAGATTAACGTTTTTCTTCACTGCTTTCAATGCCTTTTTTTAGATCTATTAGATGTTAAGTTAATTATTAATAAAGTGGATACGAATCTTTTGGGAAGATGTTTCTTCCTCTAGATTCGTATCCTTCCTTTGTTGATAATTACCTAACCCCCACGGAAAACGCGCGCAACCGGCCCTTTATACTACGGTTCATCGTTACCTCAAAGGGTAGGATGCCGCAGGGAGCGGTTGTGCTCGTATGCGTGGAGTTCTAATTCATTAGGTGAAAGTGGCATTGAAAGGGGTGAGAGATCTCATCTCTCAACCCTTTCCCTAAGGCTAACCCTAACAAGCGAGGAGACTACTCGCTCATTAGGAGATGATAAAACATTTTAATTAAAGGAATAAAAATACTTACTAGTTCGACGGCTCCTTCCAAGTAAGAAGAACAGATCTGAAATAGATTCCCAGAACTTCTGAATTTTATTGATTGAAAAGAGGCATAGGGTTTTACAATTTTGAGATTACAATTTATAAGTAAACAGGAGAATTAGGGTTTCAGAGTCTCGCACATGCGCAATTACTGATTTGACCTCTAAAAATCCCAACACCCGAACCGTCGCGGCAACAGAAGAAAAATCCACCGATACGGGCATTAGACGGCCGCGGATCCGCGACATTGGTTGGCTTGGGCCGCGGATCCGCGGCCCTTTGGTGGTCTTGGGCCGCCAAACTTTTAGGCTCAATTCAGTGGTTCTTGGGCTCTGTATTTTTATATGTATTTTCTATTTTTGGCTTCTGGGTCTTCTCCAGATTTTCAGTGAAAACTTGTACGTATCTTTTGACCGTTCACTTGACATTTTGGACCTTGCACTGTTCTTCGACTAGGCTTGACTAGGATCCGTCTACTTGTTGGTCAAAAGTCCCTTTTCTGCATCAGCTTTCGTCTTTTTCACTGTATTCGCATCCAAGCCTGTATCCTGTAACATGCAACAAACATGCGTCAAGAGTACCTGTTTATTTATAAAACAGATAAGAATAGGGGAATGAAAAATGCAATATTATGGTCTGAACAAGCATCATCCCGGGGAGCATGATTCCCGGGGATCGGAGCATCATTCCGATTCGCGAAGCATAATTCCAACGTCGGAGCATCATTCCGAAGAGTCGAAGTATAATTCCGAAGAGTAGAGGCATGATTCTAGGGATCGGAGCATCATTCCGAAGGGCGGAGCATAAATCCAAGGATCGGAGCATCATTCCGATGGGTGGAGCATGATTCCAGGGATCGGAGCATCATTCCGATGAGCGGAGCATGATTCCAGAGATCGGAGCATCATTCCGATGAGCGGAGCATGATTCCAGAGATCGGAGCATCATTCCGAAGGGCGGAGCATCATTCCAGAGATCGGAGCATCATTCCAATGCGCAGAGCATGATTCCAGAGATCGGAGCATCATTCCGATTAGCAGAGCGTGATTCTAGGGATCGAAGCATCATTCCGATGAGCGGAGCATAAATCCAAGGTTCGGAGCATCATTCCGAAGGGCAGAGCATGATTCCAGGGTTCGGAGCATCATTCCGAAGGGCGGAGCATGATTCCTCCGCATGATTCCAGGGTTCGGAGCATCATTCCGAAGGGCGGAGCATGATTCCAGGGTTCGGAGCATCATTCCGAAGGGCGGAGCATGATTCCAGGGATCGGAGCATCATTCCGAAGATCGGAGCATCTTTCCGGAGATCGGAGCATTATTCCGCGGATCGGAGCATCATTCCGAAGAACGGAGCATAATTCCATGGTTCGGAGCATCATTCCGAAGAGCGGAGCATGATTCCAGGGTTCGGAGCATCATTCCGAAGGGCGGAGCATGATTCCAGGGATCGGAGCATCATTCCGAAGATCGGAGCATCTTTCCGGAGATCGGAGCATCTTTCCGGGGATCGGAGCATTATTCCGACAGGGAAGGCAGATATTCTGACCGAAGCATAATTTCGATGCAGAGGTTGATTCCCAGGCGAAGCATAATTCCGACAGGGAAGGCAAATACTCCGAGGCGAAGCATGATTTCGACACGGGGTACATTCTGAGACGGAGCATGATTCCTGCACAGAGCTTGTTGGTTGACTTGATTCCGAGACGCAGCATAATTTCGACAGGGAAGGCGGGTACACCGAGGCGAAGCATCATTTCGACACGGGGTACGTTCTGAGGCGAAGCATGATTCCGACATAGAGCTTGCTGGTTGACTTGATTCCGAGGCGGAGCTTGATTCCGACGAGGAGGTCACTGGTTGATTCCGAGCCGAAGCATAATTCCGACAGGGAAGGCAGATACACCGAGGTGAAGCTTGATTTTGACGCGGGGTACACTCTGAGACAAAGTATGATTCCGACGCAGAGCTGGTTAGTTGATTTGACTCCGAGGCGGAGCATAATTCCGGCAGGGAAGGTAGATATCCCGAGGCGAAGCATGATTTCGACACGGGGTAAATTCTGGGACGAAGCATGATTCCACCGTAGAGGTTGTTGGTTTGATTTGATTTGGGTTGACATCAGCATTGCTATACTGGAATATGGTACCAGGAGCGAATCATCATCTATCATGAGTGGATTTGAGGATTTGGTTTTGGTTTGGCATCTGCATTGCTGCACGGAATAATGCCAGGAGCAACTCATCATTTGCCCCTAGAGGATTTGGGAATTGGTTTTTGTTTGGCATCAGCATCACTACACTGGAATATGGTACCAGGAGCGAATCATCATTTGCGTTTGCTTATTAGGAAACGATGGCTTAGGAGACAGGTTTTAGGTCCCTATCACCTAAGACTTTTCAACTTTGTGAGCCGTAAGGGTCTCACAAAGCATTTTCTCCCTACGGGTCGTAAGGATCCCGTAAGTGCATTTTCTCCTTAGGAGTCGTGGGGACTCCTAAGTGTGTTGCTCCTTCGTGAGTCGTAAGGATCTCACGCGGGAGTTTTCTCCTCACAAGGTCGAGAGGACTTTGTGAGTGTATTTCGTTCCCTTTTTCACGAGTTTGCGCCCTTTCGGGTTTTCACAAACTCGCCGGCAGTCCTGCTGTTTTTACTCACGGAGCCCTTTCGGGTTTTCATCCGTGCCCATTTTGCTTGTGGACATACCATTTTTTTAATTAATTTTTTTTTGGAGTTTGAATGTGGTCTCACCGGTAGGACTCGGGAGAGATTGGGATTGTTTTACGCCCGTGGATTGTATACGGTTTTGCAGGATGTATGACCCAGACCGTAGAGCCGGAAAAATTTTGAGATTTTGTTGGCATCTGCATCGCTGCACTGGAATATGGTACCAGGAGCGACTCATCATTCGCCATTGGGGTGTGGGATTTGGAATTTAGTTGGCGTCTGCATCGCTGCACTGGAATATGGTACCAGGAGCGACTCATCATTCGCCATTGGGGTATGGGATTTGGAATTTGGTTGGCGTCTGCATCGCTGCACTGGAATATGGTACCAGGAGCGACTCATCATTCGCCATTGGGGTATGTGATTTAGAATTTGGTTGGCGTCTGCATCGCTACACTGGAATATGGTACCAGGAGCGACTCATCATTCGCCACTTGGGGGTTGGGAAGCGATGGCTTAGGAGACAGGTTTAGATCCCTACCACCTAAGACTTTTCAATTTTATGGGCCGTGAGGGTCCCATAAAAGCATTTTCTCCCTGCGAGTCGTAAGGATCTCGCATGTGTATTTTCTCCTTAGGAGTCGTGAGGACTCCTAAGTGTGTTTTTCCTTTGTGCGTCGTAAGGATCCCATAAAGGTTTGTTCTCCTCATGTATCGTGAGGACACATGAGTGGGTCTTCTCAATGGAGCATAATTCCAAGGGCGGAGATCGGCCGCTGGACGGGTGACTTCGGTAGGATATAGGTATGATGAGAATTATTTGAGCCCGTGGATTGTATACGGTAGTCAATTTGGGGACTAACCGTAGGGCCAGGAGAATTTTGGGAAATTGGATTTTGGTTAGCGTCTGCATCGCTGCACTGGAATATGGTACCAGGAACGACTCATCATTCGCTGTTTTTTTTGTTTTTGTTTTTGTTTTACCGCGATTGCTCTATCATTTTAGCTTTTCTCATCACGAAGGTCGCGATTGCCCTATCATTTCGGCTATTTATTCGCGGTTGCCCCATCATTTCAGCTTTATTTTCATTTTTATTTTTACTCGCTGATTTTTATTGCGAGTTGCCCCATCATTTCCGCTTTTCTTTTTATTCATTTACTTACACATTCCTTTTTTTCTTATTTACACATTTTTTTTACATTCCCAGTTTAACGATTTAGAGGTCGATTGTTCCCAGTTTAATGACGTGGTGGTCGATTGTTCTCAGAGAAAGGTAGATGTCTGAGAGAATCGGTTTCGCGAAGAACTTCGGTCTCCGTTTATATGAAATTGGCGGTCGCAGCTGGACTGTTTGTTAACACGCCTTTAGACAGTTCTATCTCTCCTGCCCTATATTGTTTTTTGACCCAATCTTTGAAGACGAAGCAGTCCTCAATGGCATGACCTATCACTCTATGATAGGGGCAGTATTTGGGGTCATCGGTCCTATTCACTTCCTGCGGTCTTTTTGACTCTGGCGGTTGTAGACCGTTCTTGAGGGCGTCTTTGAATATTTTACGGATTTTGTCCCTTCTGAAGGAATAGACCTTATCTAGCTTCTCTTTGAGTGGAGATTCTCTTCCCTCTCCGAACACTGGCTTCCGAGGCTGGTTAGCGCTAGGCCCGCTCATCCCTTACTTATTTCGGTTAGCCGAAATGTTGAAAGATTCAGAATCATCGGAGTTTCCGCCTTTGCGATTATCATCCTTTCGGTTTCTCCAGGACCTATTGTTATTTTGGGAATCCGTGGAGGACTCCTGCTTTGAGCGCTCCAGCATCTGGACTTTCCTGGTCAGCTCTTGGAATGTTTTGAGACCCACGGTACATAGAAACGGGGCCATCCAGTTGTTGAGATTTCCGACGAGGAGACTGACAGATTGGTCATGTTCTATCGGCGGTTCGCATTTGACGGAGAGATTACGCCATCGGGTTATAAAATCCGTGCTGCTTTCGTCGCTCTTGGGCTTGGTCCTTACGAGCTCGGCAATGGTAATTTTATCACTGACGCTCATGAACCTCTACCGAAACAGAGACTCCATTTGGACAAAAGTTGTGATGGAGCCATCCGGTATGCTCGCGTACCAGTCGAAAGCAACATCGGTTAAGCTATTAACGAACTGGCGGAAGAGAAGCGCATCATTTCTCCTAGTATTCCCGCATGAGGGTTTGAAGTGGGCGATGTGCTGATTCGTATTTCCTGTCCTATCGAATCTTCCGAATTTGGGGATGACATAGCCGCTAGGAAATTCTACCAGATCATACTGAGCAGGATATGGTCTCCCACTACTGCTGATAGCTTTTTTGCGCTTCGGCTTCGGCCACCAATGTTTTGACTTTGCTGGCAACCAAATCCATAATTTGATCTTGAGTTAGCGGGCTACTGTCATCGGTAGCCAAGACATTTCCCGAGATAGGATGCGACTGATTTTCATGCGGTTCACCCACTTTTGGATTTGAGGGAATAGGCGTCGGCTGCTTTAGGACACCATTTCCCGGTTCATGAGAGCCCTGCGCCTGATTGGGCGGCTGAGAGGCAAGTTGGGCCGTGAGCTGTAAGACGACGTTTGTCAAGTCGTCAATTTTTGAGTAAAGCTTGGCCATCTCCTTGTCTTTTCTTCTGAGCTATTTTCGGAGCTCTTGGAGAAGTTGCTGCTCTGCGTTCTTAGGACGGAAGATTGGCTCATCTTCGCTTTCCGAGCCCGACTCCTCATGAACCGAGGGCCCTCTCTGCCTATCAGCCTCACCTAGAGGGTTTTCATCATCTAGCGGAGGCGGCTGTTCTTGGGAAGCGGCAACCACATTCAAGCCAGATTGGATTTGAGATGTGGTGGCCCCGTCCTTGCTCTTGCTGCACGTGCCCACCATGTAAACAGTGTGGATAACACATTCAGCCATCCCCTCATCTTTGGCGGGGTAACCCTGTTCCTCGAACCTCATGAGGTTCAGCCTAGCAGGAGCCCTAACCCTTTTGTTGGCTCTATATCTGAGCCTTTTCTGCCTTAGCTTCTCAATTTTACGGGCTTGGCAGACATTCATTCCCTGGGTAGCCACCGTGAGTCGGTCGACGGGGAGCTTAGAGAAGAGACCCGATCGAGCAGTTGTCAAGGGCATCGTCGGAGCTTGCTCGGGATGCCTTGCTGCTTTGTTGGTGTCGATGGCCTTGCCCCCAGCTGGGGCCAAGGAGAGTCGTTCAAACACCGATTTGCGTTTGAGTTAGGGCGCCTTCGAGACCACCACATTTGGCCTCTTGCCTTTCGAGACCGGTTTGTTTGTTACCGGGGCTTGAGGAGCTGGGATGGCGCCAACTGGCATGAACGTAATAGAGCCAAATGGTAGCAGCGGTTCCTCCCATTGTCGCCCGAGACTGGTCGGAGGGACCGTCCTGGAGTCTATCTTCATCGTGTAGGAGACGGGAGCCGTGCTGAGAGCTGAGCTCATCTTTGGAGACATTGTTGAAAGGTGATTTGCTTGAAAACCTGCATGAAAGAGCATTATTTTAGTATAAATATAAATATGTATATTGATTGAGTTCGCATGAACGTTTAACCCGAAATATGGGAGGAAAGATTGGTCCCACCGGGCGTGCCAGAATCTGTAGGGTGTTTTTCATCACCCCATTGAGATGGGAATACGCGCACGCTTGTCAGGCGTACTATAGATTCCCCCTGCCCAGGGTAGGCTGGGGTTTAATGATTGTGGGGATCCGAATCTCCGGCAGCCGCGGACTAAGCTGCCGTTAATTACCCCTCGCCTTTGGAGCGAGGGAACCTCCGATTGACGGGTTAAACTGGTCATGCGAACTCAATATGCGGTGTTCGTGTGTTGTGTTTTGAAAGGGGTTTTTTGGATATATCGGGAGCCATGCGGAGTTTTTACGGGGGTCCCGCTACCCGGATAGCGGGCTGGGGGTCAAGGGGGCTAGCAGCCCCCTTGCGGGGTTCGGGGCAGCGCCCCGTTAGAAATTTTTTTCTAACAGGGACAGTGTTGTGGAGCACGTGTGTGTGTGAATATGTATACATATGTATATGTATATGTATGTACATAAAAAAAGAGGGAAAAGGCATCCAAGGGATGCATGGGGGCAGCACCTTGGGCGCTGTGCGCTCAGGCGCTAGAATGCCACGTGTCGGCATGTGGGCGCTCTGCGCTTGAGCGCTGGGCGCTTGACGCCACGTGTCGGTAAGTGGGCACTTTGCGCTTCAGCGCCTGACGCTCGAGCGCAAGTGCGCCACGTGTCGGCACGGGAGCGACTTGCGCTTGAGCACTGGGCGCTAGAGCGCAAGCGCGCCACGTGTCGGCACGGGAGCGACTTGCGCTTGAGCACTGGGCGCTAGAGCGCAAGCGCGCCACGTGTCGGCACGGGGGAGACTTGCACCTGAGCGCTTGCGCTTGAGCGCAAGCGCGCCACGTGTCGGCACGGGGGCGACTTGCGCTCGAGCGCTTGCGCTCGAGCGCAAGCGCGCCACGTGTCGGCACCGGGGCGACTTGCGCTCGAGCGTTTGCACTTGAGCGCAAGCACGCCACGTGTCGGCACGTGGGCGCTTTGCGCTTGAGCGCAGGGCGCTGTAGTGCAAACGCGCCACGTGTCGGCACGTGGGCACTTTGCGCTCGAGCGCTGAGCGCTAAAGCGCAAGTGCGCCACATGTCGGTACGCGGACGCTCTGCGCTTGAGCGCCGGCGAGAAAAGGAGGCTTTTTTAGCCTAAGAAATAGAAGCTATGCTTCAGAAAGGAAATATTTGTTGTTATATATATATATATATATATATATATATATATATATATATATATGGGGTTAAAACTCCTAGGATGTTTTGAAGCTGATGAAGGGGGTTCTTCTTCTTCCTCCTGTTGTTTGGCCGGATCTTGAAGATCAAGAAGTAGGAGATTTTAAAAATCACTCCTTTTTGAGATCTGATGGGAGATCTGAGTTCTCCTTTGTGGGTTTTGTGGTGGAAAACTACTTAGTTTTGGAAAAGAAAGGGTAAAACTCTTGATTTAATTCAAAAGAAATGAGAAGGTTTAGAAACTTGGAGAAGGAGCAGGAGGAATAAAAAAACCCTAGTTTTTAGGGGAATGAAATGCATATCCTTTATTCATCATCATGTTGCCTTATATAGGCTTACATATTTACATATAGCCCCTTGGGCTTCACAAAATGGCATTTTGCCTATCCCATGGCTCATGTGCCATTTCACTTTTGCACATAAGCTATGGGCTTACAAAATATTGGCTTTATGCCTATTTTGCGTACATTCATGTATAAAAAATTACATAAAAATTATTTATTACATGATTTTGTTGTTGGCATGGGAAGGCTAGCCGCGGGCTCGACTTGGGCATGGGCTCGCTTGACCTGGGCTTGGGCCCACCTAGTTTTGGGGTTGACCTTGACTTTGACTCGGTCAACATGAGTGTAAATTTTTACCCCAACAGAACTGCCCATAAACTTCAAATTCAAAAAGATACACACACAGAGGGAGAGGGGAAGAAAAATAGAGAAAGAATTAATTCTCTAAAAGAAGAGGAACCCCCCCCCCCCCCATAAATTTCAAACTTCAAAGACGAGAGCAATTTCTTCTTAAGGTAAATAACAATAAGAGAGATCATAGCATCTCTTCCATATTTAAGAGTTTAACTCTCACATCAGAAGAACTTAGTTTTTTTTCCAGATCTCAGATCAATAAGACAAAGTCTTTCACAAGTTAAGAGAGATCATAGCATCTCCTCCATATCTAAGAGTTTAACTCTCACGTCAGAAGAACTTAGTTCTTTTTCCAGATCTCAGATCTATAAGACAAAGTATTTCATAAATGAGAACCTAATTCTTAGAGAATCAAATTGAGCAAAACAGAAAATTTATTGCTTAGCACTCAAAGTCTGGCGCTCAGCGTCGAGCGCTCCACATACTCCTCACGTAGGTGCTATTTTATAAGAAGTGCTTAGCACTCAAAGTCTGGCGCTCAGCGCCGAGAGCTCCACGTACTGCTCAGGTGGGCGCTATTTTATAAGAAGCGCTTAGCGCTCCAAGTCCGACGCTCAGCGGCGAGCGCTCCACATGCTCCTCATGTGGGCGCTATCTTATAAGAAGCACTTAGCACTCCAAGTCTGGTGCTCAGCACCGAGCGCTCCACGTGCCCCTCACGTGGGCGCTGATGAAATAAAGAGCGCTCTGTAAATAGAGCCCAACGCCATAAAGAGTGTTCAACACTCAATAAAAAACAAAAAAAGGGGTGAGCATTAAAGCCCATGTCAATGCTCAGCATTGTTGAACAAAAGGGGATCATGCCCAAATAAGTAATCTGAGCCCAAGGTTGGTCAAACCCCAAATCGACCGAGCCATAGGTCTTCTTCTAAATTGGCCTTAGTGCCAAACAGGACTACCAAGTCCTTGATGAACAATAAATTTGGCTCAAGGGTACATCTCTTCATACCTCTGATATGTGTCGTTGTAATTCTTCAACGTCTTCAGAGAGGTGGCGGGTCCCGATAACCATCAACCCAATGGACCGCAACGTCCCTAAACTAAACTCTATGGACTATGACATCCTTAAACCCAATGGACCGTAACGTCCCTAAACTAAACTCTATGGACTATGATGTCCCCAAACATAGACTATGATGTCTTTAAATTATGGACTATGATGTTCTTAAACCCAACGGACCGCAACGTCCCTAAACTAAACTTTACGGACTATGATGCCCTTAAACCCAATATGCCGCAACGTCCTTAAACTAAAACGATAGAGTCCAAATGCTTTTTTGTTAGATCTAAATGATCCTAAAACCTTGTTAAGTAGATTTTAGTCTAAAATTAGACCAACGTATCTTTAACAAACATTTAAGTTGATCTCAATCTTAAATGAAATTAACGATCCTTAAATCAAACAAACCCAAATCTAAGAAAATACGGATTTGGACTAATCCCCGCCTTACGGGCGACAACATAAATTAGTCTTCGTATACAATCCATGAGCAACCTAAAACAAAACAAACACACACGACACAAAGTGAACATCTGGAGCAGGAGAAAGTGGTTATTGTTACGCGGTAACGTAATTAACAGCATGAGTTGCTCCTGCAGAGATGAGCGTCCCCACAATCAAAAACCCCTCGCAAACGAGGAGGAATCTGACGAAGTCTGCTACAACGGCCGCATCTGTTTAAACCTTTGATACATGGTGCCATAAATTAACTTGGCATCTTCGGAGAAGTAGACAGATAAAACCAAATAATATCTGCCCTCAAAATTCAGGCCAGACGTCCCAACGTCCCGATCGCGTCTTTCAGCGGCGAACAGATTCTGGCACGCCCGGTGCGACCTTTTCCTCTTTCCACTCCACACTTCGTGTGTCGTGTTTCGTAAACAAATCATGGTCTGCTATGGTTACCCCTGGATTCGAGATACTAAGATTTAGTGTCTTGCTCCGTGCAGAAAAGAAGATGACATCGATGGCTTCTAACTGTACTAATTGCAACAGCAACTCCCGCTCCGCCCCATCTGGAGGAGTGACTTACGGGCCCCAACCGGCCTCCATCTTCACCATGCCAGTGGAACAGGTGACTCAGGCTACAACTGGATTGTTCTTCGCGACGATATTCCCACCGATAAGCCTCAATGCTTCAATACCATCACAAGAAGCCCCGAAGAAGTCGGTCTTTCATCGGCTTGCAACTATCGCGGCCCTTCTCAACGGGTCGTCTAAGTCTACTGCCTCAGTCTTCGACAGGCTGAGCGTAAGCTCAAATGGGCCCGCGAAGAGGCTCGCAATACCGAAGAAGGTTATCCCAACTCCTGCTGTGGGTGAAGTCGTCCAAACTACTTCCCCTACTCGAAAGTCGGCCTTCGACAGGTTGACCATTCCTTCCCAGCGAATGTCAGTCTTTGAAAGGCTGGCGCCAATAACAGCCTCTCCTCAAAGCAGGGGGCAGGACGAAGTTACTCCAACGATAAAGGTGATCCCGGCTACACGACATGCTCGACGTCTTCATTGGCGCCGAGTGAGGAAAGCTGGGGGCAATTCCCCTTCTTGACTTACCCCACCAGCTCCAACGGTGGAAGTTGATGCCGCTGTTCCAACTAGGAACATCTTTGAGATGCTCAGGAGGGTGCATAAGAACTCTCCAACAGCCGTGTTGAAAGGTCTCTTCCACCTGTAGAAAACATTACAAAGACAAACCCGGAACAACCCTCTCAGCGGCTATCCTCCAAAATCCACAGGGTCTGGCAAAGAGTCTAAGATTCTGTAATTGACAAAGACTACTCCCGCAGATCGAAGAAAATGAAGGCCCGGCAAGAGGAGGGTCATCCCGCCGTCGTACCATGGAAAGTATCGTCTGCAACAGCCCCTCAACTTCGACTACCCATAAAAAGAGAAGGCCGGAGAAGATCCCCATGTCTACGAAAAATCTCAAAGGCGCTGAATCCAAACGCCCCAAGTCTCGGGGCATGGTTGTGTATACCGTCTACATGGTATCCGGAAAAGAGGATAACCGTACTTCCACGGGTCATCGACCACTTACACGATTAGTAACTAAGGCTCAAGAGCAACAACAGAAACTCCAGGAGATGCTGACAAAGATGGCTGCACTCACAGGGCAGAAAGAAAGTCCGGAAGCATCGTCGGATCAACGCCAGGAGCAGGAAACCGATGCCGAGTTCCTCTGAACAATGCTCGAAAAGAAAGATAAAGAAGCCACGGAACAAGCGGCTAACATAAAAAAAATGGCGCTCCTGTTCCAAGATATGGTGGGGATGATGATCCATCCGGATCCTCCAGCCGAAGATCCCCCAATAATCTTTGAAGACGACAGAGGGGAGACATCAAACCCTCTTCTGGCTTTATCAGCATCCAGGGAGGAGACGATCTCGAAAGCTGCGCTCGATGACTACATAGCTCAGCATATACGAGCTCATCACGCAAGCGAAACTGCAGGCCAAGTCGTCAGAACTGGGCGACCCTATCCAAGCTGGTATGATCAAATTAAGTACCCGCCAGGATACACGATCCCTAAATTTCACATGTATAAGGGGATAGGCAACCCCCATCAGCACGTCACTCAGTTCAGGGATCTATGTGGCAATAATAGAGGTGACGACAAACTGCTGCTTCGCTAACTCGTCGGCAGCTTAGCGGAGACGGCATTTGAATGGTACTCGGAACTTCCGAATGACTCCATCAAAACATTCACATAAATGGAGTTAGCTATTCACCCAGCGTTTCGCAAGCGCCAACGAACGCACCCCGATCACGGCATTGATCAATGCCAGGGTGAAACCAGGAGAGACTTGGGTTCAGTATGCAATTTGGTGGTGGAACCTATGGTCGAGATGCAAACAACGCATAGAAGAAGCTCCTGCCGTGGGCATGTTTGTGGGGACCCTTGATCCGCAGGCAACTATATCCCAATTTATGATGTTCTTCAAACCGACCACTTTCCAGGCCTTGATCGACAAGCTGGCCCAAATGGACCAGATGGGCCATAGACCGCCCTCCTCGAAAACAGAGCCTCGAAATGAAAAGGGCAAAGGGAAAGTGACCTTCGTCGCCAACACTCAGTAACAGCCGAGTGATCCGAAACTAGCTGCTCGCCAAAATGATAAACAACAATCACTCAGAGAAAAGCTGAGACGTCCTTACTCATTCCCTCGGGATAAGACGAGAAGACTGTTCGAACTGGCGGTGCGCAACGGGCTCATCACTTTACCAGATCCGAGACGCCTGCTGCAATCTGGGGACATCAACAATCCCAATTACTGCCCCTACCACCGAATATTGGGCTATCCAATCGAAGATTGCCTCGTCTTCAAAAAATGGATTAAGAACCAGTACCAACAAGGCAAATTCACGCTGTCTGAAAACTGGAGGGTAAACCCGCCACAACTACACGCTCCTAAAAAGATGGACAAGCCGGGGGCATCATGCTCATTTATAGAGAAAGCTCCATGGGAAGTTTTTCTTTCGGCTAAAACTAAAAGAATATTGAAAGATCTTCAAGCATGTCCAGCGATTAGGTGGAAAAGCCCGCTAGAGCCAGAAATCATTGAGGGGGTGCTCAAACCGCGCCCAACATCGGAAGTTGGTAATGATGGGCAAAATACCCAGGCCCAGCCGTCGAAGTCTTCGAAGTAGAAGAAGGCCAAAAAGCCTGCGCAGTCTGACGACAAACGCACGGACCTGCAAAAGCATATTGACGCTCTAGAGGAATATAACTAGAAGGCGCGAACCCCAGTCACGCTCCAAGAGTTTCTCAACCATATCCTTGAAAGTGGAGATAACGACAATGATGAGGGAGAAGACTCGTCAGAAGAACCCGAAGATTATGTGGCAAGTTGCCACATGATCTCTCATTCGTCGCTAAATAACGAAGAAGCTTACTCGGCGTTAGAAGATAACATAGAGGAGCTGGGGGGGCAGGAGCAGTGCCAAAATCCTTGGATTATGTGACAAGGCTTATCAAGGGGGAGCCTACTTGCTCATGTATATGCATGGCGAAAGACCCTTCCGGCCAATAAACGACCGATTCCTTGAGAAATACTATGCCTGACGAGTCACAGCCCAGGTTAATGATAGATGACGATGCTTGTGTCCGTTCACTGTCTTCCTGAGTACCAAACTCTGTAAGTGCTATCCGGCAAAACTTCGCCGCATAAACTAACAATAGACCGCAATGTCCTGAAATTAACAATGGACTGTAATGTCCTTAAACTGGCAACGGACCGCAATGTCCTAAAACTAGCAACGGACCGCAATGTCCTTAAACTAGCAATGGACTGCAATGTCCTAAAACTAACAATGGACTGCAATGTCCTGAAACTAACAATGGACCGTAATGTCCTTAAACTAGCAATGGACCGAAATGTCCTAAAACTAACAATGGACCGAGATGTCCTGAAACTAGGTACGGACCGAAACGTCCATAAACTACTACGAACCGCAGCATTCTTAGGCTAACGCGGCAAAAAAAACGGTACGTACATAAGCGAAATGAGCACGGATGAAAACCCAAAAGGGCTCCGTGAGTAAAAACAGCAAGGCTACCGGCGAGTTTGTGAAAACCCGAAAGGGCGCAAACTCGTAAAGGAAATTCATGCACACTTGCAAGGTCCTCTCGACCTTGTAAGGAGAAAATACCTGCGTGAGATCCGTACAACTCATAAGGGAGAAACACACTTAGGGATCCTCACGATTCCTAAGGAGAAATTACACTTACGAGATCCTCACGACTCGTAAGGAGAATCCTCTTATGAGATCCTTACAGCTTATAGGATTCAAAAGCCTTAAGCTACAGGGATCTGAACCTGTTCTTAAGCCATCACATTCCCCAGATTGCCCTACAAACGGTTCAATATTGACCCTTGTATATAATCCACGGGCACAAATAAACGTCTACCCCACCAAGGTCCACCAATGGCGTGAAATGTCCTCATATGGTGAACGACACTTGTAAGTCCTCTCGTTTTATAATGAGAAAACGCTCTTGTAAGATCCTTACGACTTATAAGAGAACATGCACTTAAGAATCCTCATGATTCCTAAGGAGAAAACGCACCTACAAGATCCTCACGACTCGTAGGGAGAAACACCTTTATGAGACCCTTACGGCTCATGAAGTCGAAAGCCTTAGTCGACAGGATCCTTACCCTGTTTGCTAAGCCACCTTTGTTTGAATCGACAAAGGCAAATGATGATTCGCTCCTGGCGATGTCCCAGTGGTAGCGATGCTGATGCTTAAATCGGTTTCAAATTCCAAGTCCTTTCACGGCAAGTGATGATTCGCTCCTGGCAATATTCCAGTTGCAGCGATGCTGATGCTAAGATTGGTATCAGATCTCAGGTCCATACTCACAACAAAGTCAGCGATCCATAAATGCATATGAAATAGCCAAAATGATAGGGCAACTTGCAACAAAATCAACAAGTAAAATATATGCATACAAAAATAGCCGAAATGATTGGGCAACTCGCAATAAAAAGCAGCGAGTAAAAAGAAAAAAATAGCCGAAATGATTGGGCACCGCGAAAAACACCCAAAATGATTGGGCAATCGCGACCTTCGCAATATAAAAAAGCTGCAATGATAGAACATCGCAGAAAGAAAACAAATAAAATGAAACTTTTGCCCTACAGGTAAGTTCATACTGACCCCTGTATACAATCCATGGGCATAAATGATAAGGGAACCACATTTCCCCACCAAACTCTGTCAAAGGAAGCCAGATCTCAACGGCAACATCTACAGCCTAGAGATTAGCAACGGCGTTCCTCCTCATTCCAGCAGGATACGGACGCGACACCACCAGTCGGAGCCATGGAAAAGTCCCTAGTTCTAAGACTCCACGGTTCACAGACAACCTAGAGTCAACCCCGACACTGCAGAAAGCGGAACAAGTCAACCACGACATAGCGGAAAGCAGAGCAAGTCAACCCCAACACCGCAGCAAGCGGAGTAAGTCAACCCCGACACCGTAGAAAGCGGAGCAAGTCAACTACGACACCGCAGAAAGCGGAGCAAGTCAACCACGACACCGCAGAAAGCGGAGCAAGTCAACCAGACACCGCAGAAAGCGGTACAAGTCAACCAATGACATCCCCGTCGGAACAATGCTTCGACTCAGAAACAAGTCTGCCAATGACCTCCCTGCCGGATCAACGCTCCATCTCGGAAACAAGTCAGCCAATGACCTCCCCGCCAGATCAACCTCCCCGCCAGATCAACGCTCCGTCTCGGAAATAAGTCAACCAATGACCTCCCCGCCGGAACAACGCTCCGTCTCGGAAACAAGTCACCCAATGACCTCCCCGCCGGAACAACGCTCCGTCCCGGAAACAAGTCAGCCAATGACATCCCCGCCGGATCAATGCTCCGTCTCGGAAATAAGTCAGCCAATGACCTCTCCGCCGGAACAACGCTCCGACCCGGAAACAAGTCAGCCAATGACCTCCCCGTCGAAAAAACGCTCCGACTCGGAAACAAGTCAGCCAATGACCTCCCCGCCGGAACAACGCTCTGACCCGGAAACAAGACAACCAATGACCTCCCCGCCGGAACAACGCTCGGTCTCGGAAACAAGTCAGCCAAAAACCTCCCCGCCGGAACAACGCTCTGACCCAGAAACAAGTCAGCCAATGACCTCCCCGCCGGAACAACGCTCCGTCTCGGAACCAAGTCAGCCAATGACCTCCCCGCCAGATCAACGCTCCGTTTCGGAAACAAGTCAGCCAATGACCTCTCTGCTGGAACAACGCTCCATCTCGGAAACAAGTCACCCAATGACCTTCCCGTCGGATCAACGCTCCGTCTCGGAAACAAGTCAGCCAATGACCTCCCCGTCGGATCAATGCTCCGTCTCGCAAAAAAGTCAACCAATGACCTACCCGCCGGATCAATGCTCCGTCTCGGAATCAAGTCAACTTAAAAACCTCTCGAATTAGGAAAATCAGCGTCCTTGACGAGAACCTCTCAATTCGTTTCGACCCGCAAGGAAATCAGTATCTTTGCAGGAATTTCTCGATTCGTCTCGACCCCAGGGAAATCAGTGTCCTTGGCAAAACCTCTCGATTCAGGGAAATCAGGTCCTTGGTGAGAACCTCTCGATTCTTTTCGACCCGCAAGGAAATCAGTTTCTTTGCAAGAACCGCTCGATTCGTCTCGACCCCAAGGAAATCGGCGTCCTTGGCAAAATCTTTCGATTCAGGGAAATCAATGTCCTTGGCGAGAACCTCTCTATTCGTTTCGACCCGTAAGGAAATCAGTGTCTTTACAGGAATCTCTCGATTCGTCTCGACTCCAAGGAAATCAGCGTCCTTGGCAAAACCTCTCGATTCAGGGAAATCAATGTCCTTGGCGAGAACCTCTCAATTCATTTTGCCCCGCAAGGAAATCAGTGTCTTTGCACGAACCGCTCGATTCGTCTCGAACCCAGGGAAATCAGTGTCCTTGGCAAAATCTCTCGATTTAGGGAAATCGGCATCCTTGGCGAGAACCTCTCGATTCATTTCAGCCCGCAAGGAAATCAGTGTCTTTGCAGGAATCTCTCGATTCGTCTCGAACCTAAGGAAATTAGTGTCCTTGGCAAAACCTCTCGATTCAGGGAAATCAGCATCCTTGGCAAGAACCCCTCGATTCGTTTCGACCCGCAAGGAAATCAGTGTCTTTGTAGGAACCGCTCGATTCGTTTCGACCCCAGGAAAATCAGTGTCTTTGGCAAAACCTCTCGATTCAGAGAAATCGGCATCCTTGGCGAGAACCTCTCGATTCGTTTTGGCTCGCAAGGAAATCAGTTTCTTTGCAGGAATCTCTCGATTCGTCTCGACCCCAAGGAAATCAGTGTCCTTGGCAAAACCTCTCGATTCAGGGAAATCGGCATCCTTGGCGAGAACCTCTCGATTCATTTCGGCCCGCAAGGAAATCGGTGTCTTTGCAGGAATCTCTCAATTCATCTCGACCCCAAGGAAATCAGTGTCCTTGGCAAAACCTCTCGATTCAAGGAAATCAGCATCCTTGGCGAGAACCTCTCGATTCGTTTTGACCCGTAAGGAAATCAGTGTCTTTGCAGGAATCGCTCGATTCGTCTCGACCCTAAGGAAATCGGTGTCCTTGGCAAAACCTCTCGATTCAGGGAAATCGGCATCCTTGGCGAGAACCTCTTTATTTATTTCAACCCGCAAGGAAATCAGTGTCTTTGCAGGAACCGCTCGATCCTTCTCGACCCCAGGGAAATCAGTGTCCTTGGCAAAATCTCTCGATTCTGGGAAATCAGCGTCCTTGGCGAGAACCTCTCGATTCATTTCAACCCGCAAGGAAATCGGTGTCTTTGCAGGAACCGCTCGATTCGTCTCGACCCCAGGAAAATCAGTGTCCTTGGCAAAACCTCTCGATTCAATGAAATCAGCATCCTTGGCAAGAACCTCTTGATTCATTTCGACATGCAAGGAAATCAGTGTCTTTGCAGGAACCGCTCGATTCTTCTTGACCCCAAGGAAATCAGTGTCCTTGGCAAAACCTCTCGATTCAGGGAAATCAACGTCCTTGGCGAGAACTTCTCGATTCGTTTTGACCCACAAGGAAATCAGTGACTTTGCAGGAACCGCTCGATCCGTCTCGACCCTAGGGAAATCAGTGTCCTTGGCAAAACTTCTCGATCCAGGAAAATCAGCGTCCTTGGTCAAACCTCTCGATTTAGGGAAATCAGAATCCTTGGCGAGAACCTCTCGATTCGTTTCGGCTCGCAAGGAAATCAGTGTCTTTGCGAGAATCTCTCGATTCATCTCGACCTGCAGGGAAATTAGTGTCCCTGCGCATAAAGAAAATTCTCTTGTGGGATCCTTATGATTCTCGAGAGAAAACGCACTTAGGAGTCCTCACGACCCCTAAGGAGAAATTACACCTACGAGATCCTCTCGACTCGTAGGGAGAAAACCCTTTATGAGACCTTCACGGCTCATAAAGTTGAAAAGTCTTAGGCGGCAGAGCTGAACCTGTTTCCTAAGCCATCTCTGCCCTACAAGGAGGTCAAGGTGGACTATCTATGGGCCACATTTGCCAAAGCCACAATCGCCAATGAAATAAAGAAGCTACTTACGGGTCCTTACGATTCGTAAGGAAAAATCTTCGAGTGAGATCCTTACGACTCACGGAGGCGATGAACACTTAGAAATCCTCACGATTTTTAGGGAGAATTTACACCTACGATATCCTCTCGACTTGTAGGGAGAAAAAACCTTCTTGAGACCCTTACGACTCATAAAGATGAAAAAATTCTTAGGCTACAAAGACCCTAAACTTGTCTCCTAAGCACTCAATTCTATGGACATGCATAACTCTGCACTACTTCACCCATGTACATACTTACGTGGGCAAAGTAGTGGGGGCATTTGTTCCCGCCAAAATTTTGGCTTAAATCTTGCTCCCTTTAAAAATAATAACAATAAAATAAAAATAAAAATAAAGGAGAAACTCCACATGCAAAGCATGAAGGTACTGCCTCGGATAGAATTAAATCCTACGATGGCGCCCTACGTGCTCCTCATGCGGGCGCCAATGTGCAAAGCACAAAAAAAGAAATCTATTAAATAAGAGTTAAATTCTTAGGAGACAGCGCCTCACGTGCCTTGCACGAGGGCGCCAGCGCCAAGAGTTAGAAACTCCGAGGCAGCGCCTCACGTGCAAAGCACGAGAGAGCCATCGCCAAAAGTTAAAAACTCTGAGGCAGCGCCTCACGTGCAAAGCACGAGAGCGCCAGTGCCAGCGCCAGAACTAAAAGTTATCTACCCTTGGATCAAAGATCCAACAGAGATGATAAATCATCAGAGCACAGAATTAAATTCTGATTGAGGAAATACTCTTAAAATCTTTCTAAACAAGAAAGATTGTGTTCTGTAAATCAGAGCACCGTTGGATCAAAAATCCAATGGTGATTAAAAAATCACCAAGATTCAGAATAAATCTGTGTGGGAAAATATTTTCCCAAGCTTGTTAAAAACAAGAAAAATGTCTTCTGTAAAAATGAAGTTCTTGGATCAAAAATCCAACGGTGGATAAATTCCCCAAATCAATTAAGAAATCTCTCAATGAGAGATTTCCTTAACTGAATCAACAAATCAGCCTCCCCTATGTAAAGGACCCAAGACTTTAAGTCTTGAAAAAGGAAAATGGGGGGGAGGAACTGCCCATAAACTTCAAATTCAAAAAGATACACACACAGAGGGAGAGGGGAAGAAAAATAGAGAGAGAATTTAATTCTCTAAAAAAAGAGGAACCCCCTCATAAACTTCAAACATCAAAGACGAGAGCAATTTCTTCTCAAGGTAAATAACAATAAGAGAAATCATACCATCTCCTCCATAATTAAGAGTTTCTCTCACATCAGAAGAATTTGGTTCTTTTTCCAGACTTCAGATCTATAAGACAAAATTTTTCACAAGTTAAGAGAGATCATAGCATCTCCTCCATATCTAAGAGTTTAACTCTCACATCAGAAGAACTTAGTTCTTTTTCCAGATCTCAGATCTATAAGACAAAGTCTTTCATAAGTGAGAACCTAATTCTTAGAGAATCGAATTGAGCAAAACAGAAAATTCAGTGCATAGCACTTAAAGTCTGGCGCTCAGCGCTGAGCGCTCCATATGCTCCTCACGTGGGCGCTATTTTATAAGAAGTGCTTAGCACTCAAAGTCTGGCGCTCAGCGCCGAGCGCTCCACGTGTTCCTCACGTGGGCGCTATTTTATAAGAAGTGCTTAGCGCTCCAAGTCTGGCGCTCAGCGCCGAGCGCTCCACGTGCTCCTCACGTGGGCGCTATCTTATAAGAAGCACTTAGCACTCCAAGTCTGGCGCTCCGCGTGCCCCTCACGTGGGCGCTGATGAAATAAAGAGCGCTCTGTAAATAGAGCCCAGCGCCATAAAGAGTGTTTAACACTTAATAAAAAAAAGGGTGAGCATCAAAGCATATGTCAATGCTCAGCATTGTTGAACAAAAGGGGATGAAGCCCAAACAAGTAATATGAGCCCAAGGTTAGTCAAACCCCAAATCGACCGAGCCATAGGTCTTCTTCTAAATCGGCCTTAGTACTAAACAGGACTACCAAGTCCTTGATGAACAATAAATTTGGTTCAAGGGTACATCTCTTCACACCTCTGATATGTGTCGTTGTAATTCTTCAACGTCTTCAGAGAGGTGGCGGGTCCCGATAACCATCAACCCAATAGACCGCAACGTCTCTAAACTAAACTCTATGAACTATGACGTTCTTAAACCCAATGGACCGCAACATTCCTAAACTAAACTCTATGGACTATGATATCCCTAAACATGGACTATGATGTTCTTAAACTATGGACTATGATGTCCTTAAACCCAACGGACCACAACGTCCCTAAACTAAACTCTACGGACTATGATGTCCTTAAACCCAATAGACCGCAACATCCTTAAACTAAAACGATAGAGCCTAAATGCTCTTTTGTTGGATCTAAATGATCCTAAAACCTTGTTAAGTAGATCTTAGTCTAAAATTAGACTAATGTATCTTTAACAAACATTTAAGTTGATCTTAATCTCAAATGAAATTAACGATCCTTAAATCAAACAAACCCAATCTAAGAAAATACGAATTTGGACTAATCCCCGCTCTACGGGCGACAACATTAATTAGTCTCTGTAAACAATCTACGGGCAACCTAAAACAAAAAAACACACACGACACGAAGTGAACATCTGGAGCAGGAGAAGGTGGTTATCGCTACGCGGTAACGTAATTAACAGCAGGGATTGAGCCTGTAGAGAAGAGCGTCCCCACAATCAAAAACCCTTCGCAAACGAGGGGGAATCTGACGAAGTCTGCTACAATGGCCGCATCTGTTTAAAACTTTGATACATGGTGCCATAAATTAACTTGGAATCTTCGGAGAGGTAGATAGATAAAACCAAATAGCATCTGCCCCCAAAATTCAGGCCAGACGTCCCAACATCCCGGTCGCGTCTTTCGGCGGCGAACAAAGATCAACTTAGATGTTTGTTAAGGATACGTTAGTCCAATTTTAGACTAAGATCTACTTCACAGGATTTTGGGATCATTCAGACCTAACAAAAGTGCATTTGGGCTCTATTGCCTTAGTTTAAGGACGTTACGGTCCGTTGTTAGGTTAAGGACATTGCGGTCCATAGCTAGTTTAAGAACGTTGCAGTCCGTTAGGATGTGCTCATCGGTTTAGGAGCGCACCAAAGAGTTGTTGGTTGTCGGGACCCTCCACCTCTCTGAAGACGTTGAAGAATTACAACGGCATATATCAGAGGTGTGGAGAGATGTACCCTTGAACCAAATTCCAGATTGAGGGGAGAGATCATGGTGGACCATCTAATAATTATTAGTCATTTTTGGGAGATTAAGATTAACTTAGGAGATGTGTGATGGATATCGTTCTGGTCAATTAGTTTGGGAAGTCATGAGCATAGAGGCTCAGTTTATTTGGAGATCCAAGTCGTTTTAATCTCTAGATGACTTAGCCAATTTAGGGCTGAAGTTGGCTTCTTATAGTGTTAAACACTAATATATGCCCGGTGCTCACGTGAGTCTCTAAAGCAGTGTTAAACACTGAAATTTAGGGCGCTCACGTATAGCACATGAGGCACATGAAAGTTGAAGTTGTACACTTGGGTCCAAATCCCCGTCTGTATATAAGTGTTAAACACTTAATTCTTATGGCCATCACGTGTGGGCATGTGAGGCGCCCCAGAGTTAGGCACTGCTTTTTTGGGTTTATTCCCTCTTCCTTTTATAAGTGCTAAGCACTTAGCTCATATAGTGCTCACGTGCGGGTACATGAGGTGCTCAAAATGTGAGCGCTGTCTTTGGATTTTTCCCCTTTTCCATTTAAGCAACTGTTTGGGGGTCACGTGAGAACACGTGATTCGATCTCAATCATTCATTTTTGTTCATCAGAGGTGCTCACGTAGGAACACGTGAGCTTTCGTTACAGCGTCGACCACTAATGAATTCCCAGTCTTTTCTTTTACATGCATAGAGATTTTAATCTGAGTTTTAAGAATTTTTAGGCCCCTTGTTTTATAAGAATTAAATTCTTTTACAGGGTTAAACCCTAGTTTTATCATAGGAATTAAATTCCTATATCCTTTTATAAGAAATAAATTCTTTGAACTTAGTTCTTTCCCCTAAATTTTGAATCTGCATGACAGAATCTCCCCGATGAGAATTAAATTCTCAACTTGTGGGGAGATCTACTTCCGCAGACCTCAACCAGAGAAAGAACTAAGTTCTTTTAGAAGAGTTAAACTCTTGGTTTGATAATTAAATTCTCTTTTGTTTTGTGGGAGCTTTTGGGAGGCTTTTGTATATTTTTTTTTGAAGCTTATGGGGTGGTCTCCTCCTTTTTGATTTAATCTCCTTGCTCCTATTTATAGGAGAAGGGAAAAAATCACTTGTTGAGAAAATCTCTCATCGAGAGATCATGATCGATTCCATGATCTTTTTGATCAATCGGTGAATTTTATTCACCGTTGGATTTTTAATCCAAAGGCTCTCTGTTTAACATAAAAGATTTCTTGTTTGTTTAACAAGATTATGAATATCTTGTTAGTTTTAATAAGATTAGAATTTTATTCTATCATATCTTTTTAGTTTAAAAAGATCAGAAATATATTTTCTTAATATAGAATTTAATTCTATCATATGGATATCTCGTTAGTTTAACATAGAATTTTATTCTTGTCATGTGAATATCTTGTTGGTTTAACAAGATTAGGAAAATATTTTCCTATGATAGAATTTTATTCTACCACATGATCACCATTGAATTTTCGATCCAAAGGTCCTCTGTTTAACAGAGAATATTTTTTTAGTTTGAGGAAGATCAGGAAAATATTTTCCAAATAGAATTTAATTCTATCAGATGATTTAATTGGTGATATTTTATGACCATCGGATTTTAAATTCAGGATTCTCTGTTAGAGAAAGATCTTTTCATATTAGAAAGATCAGGGAAAATAATTCCCAAATAGGATTTAATTCTATCACATAGAATTTAATGGGAACATTTTAAATTGGGGCGCTCACATGCTTTGCATGTGAGAGGCAAGAGGACTCACGTATTTAACACGTGACCCCTGCAGTGGGTTTTTGCCTGCTTATTATCAGCGCTCATATGTTTTGCATATGAGCGCTCACGTGTTTTACACGTGAGGCCTGTTTGGTCATTGGTTATTTATTTTCACCGCTCATATGCTTTGCATATGAGCTCTCACGACATATGAGCTCTCACGTGTTTTAAACGTGAGGCCTGTTTGGTCCTTAATTATTTTTTTCAGCACTTATATGCTTTGCATATAAGCGCTCACGTGTTTAACACGTGATGTCCAACCGTGAATTTGTTTCCTCTTTCTTCTCTCCCTATTTTTATAAGGGTTATAAGGGAACAAACAGCTCTTGGCCGAAAATTTTAGCGGGAACAAATGCCCCCCATTACTTTGCCCACGTAAGTATGTACGTGGGTGAAGTATTGCAGAGTTATGCATGGCCATAGAATTGAGGGCTTAGGAGACAAGTTTAGGGTCTTTGTAGCCTATGACTTTTTTCATCTTCATGAGCCGTAAGGGTCTCAAGAAGGTTTTTTCTCCCTACAAGTCGAGAGGATCTCACTGCTGCATATTCTCCCTAGAAATCGTAACGATTTCTAAGTGGTCATCGCCTCCGTGAGTCGTAAGGATCTCACTCGGGTATTTTTCCTTACGATTTGTGAGGATCCGTAAGTAGCTTCTTTATTTCATTGGCGAATGTGGCTTTGGCAAATGTGGCCCGTAGATAGTCCATCTTGACCTCCTTGTAGGGCAGCGATGGCTTAGGAAACAGGTTTGAATCTGCCGCCTAAGACTTTTCTACTTTATGAGCCGTGAGGGTCTTATAAAGGTATTTCTCCCTACGAGTTGAGAGGATCCAGTAGGTGTATTTTGTCCTTAGGAGTCATGAGGATTCCTAAGTGGGTTTTCTCTTAAGAGTCGTAAGGATCTCACAAGAGAATTTTCCCCCTTTACAAGCCGAGAGGACTCGTAAGTGGTTTTTTCCCTCCTTGTCGATATTCGACTTTGGAGAGTGTGGCCCGTAGATAGTATACAATAGTCCATCTTGGACCTACTTGCAGGGTCCTAGTGCTTAGGAAACAGGTTGATATCCCCGTTGTCTAAGGCTTTTTCCCTATGAGTCGAGACGAATCGAGAAGTTCTCACAGGAACATTATTTTCCCTACGAGTCGAGACGAATCGAGAAGTTCTCGCAAGAATGTCCTAACGTCACAGTTAACCTCTGCTGATAGAAGTCCGTTAGGGTCTGTGGGACTAGGGTTTTTGTCCATCGTACCATCACTTTGGCCGATGCATTCCTCGATACGCAATCTTGTTTTTCGAGTAGCCCTATGACTATCGTGTCTCTGATCCCTTCGAGGGCTGGATAAGACGTCTTCAAGTAATCTTCCAGGTGATATTACCGTCGGAAGGGCAAGCGTTAGGGATATTCCATGCCGCTTTTTACTTGAGGTTAGGCTCAATTTGGGGAGCCCTGATGAGTCATAACCACTCCGCGCTGGTGTGGGATGATCTCTGATAGTCTTTTAGGTTTTATTTGAATTGCCGTCAAGACCCAGAAGCTAGAGATCTTCCTTTGCTTCGTTTGTTGACACCGTGTCTGCAATATTGCGACGAATGTCGGGGTTGTCTCTAGGTTGTCTGTGAACCTTCAAGTCTTGGAACTAGAGACTTTACCTTGGCTCTGTTTGTTGATGTCACATCTGCATCCTGCTGGAGTGAGAAGGAACGCCTTGGTGATCTCTAGGCTATAGATGTTGCCGTCGAGACCTTGAAGCTAGGAATCTTCCTTCGCTTCGTTTGTTGACATTGTGTCTGCTATATTGCAACGAATGTCGAGGTTGTCTCTAGGTTGTATGTGAACCGTCGAGGCTTGGAACTAGGGACTTTGCCATGGCTCCATTGTTTTGACCCTGGGGTCGGTTGTTGACGTTACGTCTGTATCCTGCTGGAGTGAGAAAGAACGCCGTTGCTGATCTCTAGGCTGTTTGTGAACCATCGAGATTTGGAACTAGGGACTTTGCCATGGCTCTGAGGTAGTCTCTAGGTTGTCGGTGAACCGTCGAGGCTTGGCTTTCCCTTTAATGAAGCCTGGTAGAACAATGTGGTTCCATTTTTGTTTGTGCCCTTGGATTGTACAGGGGTTGATGTGGACTCACCTGCAGAGCAGAAGTTTCATTTTTTTCCGCGATGCTCTATCATTTCAGCTTTTTATATCGCGATAGTCGCGATTGCCCAATCATTTCGGCTACTTTTCGCGGTGCCCAATCATTTCGGCTATTTTTCTTTTTACTCGCTGCTTTTTATTGCGAGTTGCCCAAACATTTCGGTTGTTTTTTATGCACATATTTTTCTCGCTGATTTTTATTGTGAGTTGCCCCATCATTTCGGCTATTTCATATGCATTTTTTCCGTTGATTTTTTCTACGAGTATAGAACTCGAGATCTGATACCAATATTGGCATCGGCACCGCTGCGACTGGAATATTGCCAGGAGCGAATCATCATTTGCTGTGAAAGGATTTGGAATTTGATACCGATTTAGGCATCAGTATCGTTGTTCATATCATAATTTTGCATTATTATATTCCTCATTCTTATTCATTTTGCAAATAAATAGGTGCTTTTGATCCATGTCTGCTAAATAGTTGCAGGTTACAGGTTCTCAGAACAATACAGTGTAAATGGTGAAAAGACGCTACAAAAGTGAGACTACGACCAACAAAAAGAAGAATCCTTATAATGTCGCCTACAGTTTAAGGAACAAGTGGAGATCAATGAACAACTCAATTGCACAAGGTACAAATGCAGCACAAAGATTCAAGACTTCAACGTGAAGCAAACGGTGAAAGTCCACAACATTCTGCACTGTGGAAATCTGGGAGAAAATAGAAAGCTATTATGAGAAACCAAGTGAAGAAAGCAGAAGTAAAATGCAACAGGAAGCAGCCCAGAAGATTTCAGCCAAAGACCCCACCATATGGCCGCGGATCTGTGGCCAAACAAGGCATATGGTTGTGGATCCGCGGCCGTGCTAAGCACGTGTCGGTGCAAAATGTCAGTGGGTGGCGGTGTGTTGACCATGCTTCTCAGGGTAGTTTTGTAAATTTAGATATGGATCAGATGTAAACCCTAGGGTTCCTATAATCTATAAATAGGAATCCTACAGCTCTTTTTGGAGCATGCCTCTTTTTATTTATCTAGTTTAGAATTTTTATTCCCTGTAATTGTTGAAGAGTGCATCAAATAAAAAAGTAAGTTTCTTTTCTGCCCTAGTTATTTCTCTAGCAATTCTATTTCTCTGCCGTAGTTATAAATTTCCGATCTGCCGTAGTTGTTAAATTAAAACCATAAAAATGAACTCGTTTATCAATACCCTAATGAGTGAGTAGTTCCTCACTTGTTAGGATTAGGTTTGGGGAAGGTTTGAGAGATGAAAATCTCTCACCCCTTTCTTGCCCGTTATACATTTTAAAATAGGACTCTATGCATACATACACACACCGCTCACTACGGTATCCTATCCCACGAGGTAGCGGTGATACCATAGTTAAAGACCGGCTGTATATGTTTTCCATGGAGGTTAGGATAAGAGTTAAGAAAGGACGGACAAGGACAAAAGAGAAGAAACCTAGTTTCTTCCCAATCGTGCTAATCCCCTTTGTTAATTATTACCTTAACACCTAAAAGTTCTTAATTAGGGCAAAGAAAGTGATGAGAATAATTGACTTTCCAAACCAACCTAATCCTAACCCTAGCAAGGTTTTAATCCTAATCAAACACAACTTCAATTTTTATTGAAAATCAAACCTACCACAATAGGAATTGACTCGTTAGAACAACTAGAAAATACACAAAATCCCTATGGACCGACCCCTATTCAACCGACTAGCTACCAAGCGACACCGTTCTTGATTGCGGTTAATTCTTTGATCTCAAATAGCCTAAGCACATAATTCTCTCGTAACAATCAAATGGTGTCGTTGCCGGGGATGGCGTAGTTATTTTCTTTTTGTAATTTCGGGTTGATTAAAAAAATTGAAAAATCATAAAAACTGAAAAATATAAAATAAAAAAAAATTTATCATCTTGTTATTTTTTGAAGGGTTTTCGTGTGAATTGTGCAGGATCGAAGAGACGAATAGATTCAGATATGGAAAATTCCAGTGAGCAAAACAGAAAACAGCAGATCTGAACAGGCAGAGGAAGATATAAACAGCAAACAGAAAAATCTCGGAGGCTTGAAACACCTAAAGAACCACGGAACCGCCGCTAATTTTTGCTTCTTACCGCGGAACCGCCGCGGCTTGCTGACGTCAGCAAGCCAAAACCCCTCTGTAAGCTTTCTTTTCTTCTCTGTAACCCCCTGATCTCCTCTGAAAAATTTTCCTGCAGGGTTCTTTGCGCAAAAACTTCTCCCCCTTCTCCAATAACTTGATCTTGTGCAGGATTCTTTGCGCCGCAATAAAAAAAAATTGGCAAGTGTTTTGTGTATTTATTGCTTTGCATTCTTAAACTGACTTTTAAGGGGTTATAACACCAATTCAGATTGGGTTCCTAGGACCCCAAAAATCACAAAAAGTATTTTGCATTAACCTTCGAGTTAATTAAAAAAGATTAGAATCGGCCTATAATGACTCTCGTGCTCATTAGAACAAAGGAATAGTTGTAGGCATCGGTCGTTTATCTAAACCAGATTTTGTGGTGCCTAGGCTAGACAAGTGGGAAAGGTAATTTTAAAAGGCCCGTCTCACGATGATTCGTGAGTGGATCCATCCTTTCTTTACTTGTGCTTACCTGGCCACAATTAGCGGTGAAGAGGCGATTTGAGGATCTCACAACTTGCCCTTTGGAATAGTTAGGAGCAGTCTAGTTGACCTAGAAGACCCTAGATCTAGGCTTGATTGTGCATATTGTGATTGCTTGAACGTGTGTCTAAGCTTCTTATAAAAATCTTTTGCAAAAACTCCTTATAAAAAAAACTCAAAACATAAAATTTTTACAAAAAGACTTACCAATTTTGTCGCTAGAAATCCTTTGCACCCCACTTCCTCTCATTGACGTTTTCTTACCCCCACCTTCCGTGTCTCGTTAGTACCGATTGACGACACTTTCGACTCCAAAGTCGAAATTCCATCCACTTCTTTACCTTCATCTTCATAGTCATCATCTTCTAAGGAAATGTCGGGATTCAATCCTAACAACCCCTTACCTGCGGGACTGATTCCACCCCTACTGGGTGCGAATAACCCACCACACCCTTCTGTCGAAGCGCCCTAACGAATCACGCTCCAGGATCTTTTCTATCCTATCCACACCGCACTTCCCACTTGTCTTTCACTTCCACCGGCCAATGAGGATAAATTTGAAATTAAACCCCACTTCATCAACATGTTGCCCAAATTTCATGGGCTTGAATCCGAAGATGCCTATATCTTCATAAACAAATTCCAGAATGTTTACGCAATGATGAAGACCACACAACTTTCTGATGATGCTATAAGGCTACGTGTTATTCCATTCACTTTATATGACCTAGCCGAGAAATGGTTATATAGCACAGCATCACACTTGATAAAAAATTGGGAAGAGTTTGTTAAGGCTTTTCTAAAAAAGTTTTACCCACACCACAAAACCATGAGAATTCGCAATGAAATTATTCAATTTTCCCAGCTTCCTTCCGAACCTTTTTGGAAGTGTTTTGAAAGATTTAAGGACCTCCTTGTTCAGTGCCCTCACCACGGTATCGAGAATTGGCAACTTTACCAAACTTTATACGAAGGACTGAACCCAGCAACTAAGCAGTTGTTGGAAACCATTTGTCAAGGTCACTTTCTAACAAAATCTAACGAGGAAGCTTGGCATTTTCTCGACGATCATGCTGAACAAACACTTCAGTGGGAAAGCACTAAGACCGCCTCATCTACTTCATCAGGTCAGTCTAGGGAAGGCATACATCAACTTGATATGTCGGTTGCAATGAAGGCCGAAATGGATGCACTTACGAAAAAGCTAGAAGCAATTGAGAGCAAATTCTCAACGCCTTCTCTTGCCCCTGCTTTACCCCCATACACAGTTTGCGCTTGTTGTTCGGATCCATCCCATCTTACCGAAGAGTGTCCTTACAATCCACCGGTTCAAGGACAAGATCAAGTCAATGCTGCCTTTCAGCAAAGACAAAGAAATGATCCATACTCTTCGACTTATAATCCTGGTTGGAGGAGCCACCCAAATTTTGCTTGGAATCAAAATCAACAACAATTCCAAGGTAACAACTTTCAAAGGCCTCCTCCACAACAACAAGCCCCTCAACAAACTCAATATCAGCAACCTTTCCAACCCCAACCTTACCCAAACCAAATGAACAATTTTGTACCCAACAACTCTTATCCTCAAAACAATTTTGTTCAGCCGAATAACGATAAGCTTTCCTCGCTAGAACGAAGTTTAGATGCGTTTTTAAAACAATCTACACAATCCGCAGCAAGTTTGGATACTTCCATTCAGTCTTTGGTACAAAACAGTGCTTCACATGATCAGAGCATCAAATCAATTGGGGCCCAAATTGCACAACTGAATGCTCCGTTAAGCGAGAGAGAAAAGGGAAAGCTTCCGTCTCAACCATTGCCAAATCCCGGTCACACACACAACGCAAATGTTGCATATGAACAACAAAATCATAATGTAAATTCTGTGACTACGTTGAGATCTGGAAGAGTGTTGCACAATAATGTGGGCATTAATGATGACAGCCCGGCCGCCGTTTCATCTTCTTCTTCATCTTCTTCGTCAGAGCCTGTTCTTCATTCTTCCCAAGGCTCTAGTTCTTCTAATTCGAACGGACCCACATCTCACTCCACGAAAACACCAACACTGGGATCCGTTCCAACTCCGCAGTCTACTCCATAAATATTGGACTCAACAAATTTTCAAAATGTTCCATTTCCAAACAGGTTGAGATCCAATAAACCTACTCCCCAAATGGAGAAGATTGTAGAGTTATTCAAACAGGTTAGCATTAACATACCTCTCTTGGATGCAATCCAACAAGTCCTTTCTTACACTAAAATCTTGAAGGAATTATGCACCAAGAAGAGGAAGTCTCAGCTATCCAAGAAAGTATTAGTAGCTAGTGCCGTGAGCAATGCTATTACCCAATCTTTACCCTTTCCCCAAAAATGAAAGAACCATGGCTGTCCTACAATTTCAATAACAATTGGGGATAAGAACATAAATCGCGCACTTTTAGATCTTGGTTCCAGTGTTAACTTGCTTCCCAATTCCGTTTATGAGCAATTAGGCGTTGGAGAGTTGAAACCCACTCATTGTACTCTCCAAATGGCCGATCGATCCATCACCCATCCTAGGGGTGAGTTAGAGGATGTGTTTATTAAAGTAGGGAACTTCATATTCCCCGTTGATTTCATTGTTATGGACACACAGCCTGTGGCTAACCCACAGAACCAAATTCCGGTGATCCTCGGTCGACCATTTTTGGCCACTTCCAATGCTGTAATCAACTGTCGTAACGGCTCTATGGCTCTATCCTTCGGGAAGATGTCGAGTGAGTTCAACATTTACAAGATAGGAAGTCTGCCCTCCGAGCCTAATGCTAGTATACTTGATGTTTGCTCGATCCAAGAGATCACGCAGGAGGACTATGAGCTCGAAAAATTTATGTTCGATCACAGCAGTTTTGACGCCACTAGTGCGTTCCTCCTTGAATCTGACACAGTGTTCACAACCGATAACGATTACAAGTGTTTCACTTTTTCGGACGATTTTGAAGACTCACACCTGAGTTTGAGTCTTTTGAATTTTCGGATGAGTTAGTTGAACCATCCGACTCGGTTGCTTACACTCTCTTCGAACCATTGTTGGAATCCTTCGAGTTCGAGACAGTTTCACCAATTTTACCTTCAATTGTTTCGCTTCCAAAACTCGAACTCAAGCTATTGCCGTCTCACCTTAAATACGCTTACTTAGGTGAGAATGAGACCCTTCCTGTTATTATATCGGCCTCTCTAACCCTCGAGCAAGAGAAAGCCCTTTTTAATGGTCTTACAAAACAATCGGCAAGCTTTTGGCTGGACTATGGTGGACATCAAGGGGATTAGTCCCCTCATAGTTGAACATCATATACATATGATGGATGATGCCAAGCCAGTAAAGGATCCACAGAGACACCTCGAGGATTTTGTGGTTAATTAACCTCCACCTATAGAAGTTGAACCACCACCTTTTTTCTAATAAAATACGAAAATGCCAATATTCCACTCATTTCTGATCATTCACATTCTCGTTTTTATTTATCATCACCTTTTATCTCCTCACAATCACATTCACACAAACCCTTTCCATACCACCACTTATCTCTTTCCTACTTCTTCTTGGCTCTATATAACATGTTCTTCCACCGACCTATATGTTACATTGATAAATTCTTTGAATGGTTAGTGTTGACTTTTGGTCTTTGCAGAGCTTGGCATTGACCGATAACTTTGACCTCACTCTTTAAAAAACTTAGCATTGTTTAAATTAAGTTTAGGGAGGGGGTTATAATTTGGCTCTTGAAAATAAATTTTTTTTAAACTCAAAGTGGTGAGTCAAAAATAAGTTTGGGAGGAACCTTTTTGTGTATATATTTTGTTTTTTTTCTGTTAATAATAAAATAAAAAAAATAATAAACAAACAGGTGAGTGCCGACAATTTTTTGACCCTCTTGGTGTAGCCTGACAGTGAGGGTACTGTCAAGTTTAAGTTTGGGGGTGTGCTCGGTAAGCTTTCTTCCTTCGCATTCATATGTATATTTTTGCATTTGCATACTTATTTTAAAACCCATAAAAATTGAAATTTTTTAAAAATTATAAAAATTCAATTTTGACCAAAATTGACTTAAGTTTGATAAGACGGTTAACTAGCTAGGAAAAAACTAGATCCCAAAACTTAGTAAATTAAAAACCCTAAAAATAACCTTTCTTAAAATTTAACGGAAGAAAATATATGTCCTTTTAGTTTACTTAGAAATAGGCAAATTTTGAGTTCACTTATTGGGCTATGTTAAAATAAGGGAAGAGTATTGAAATTTTTATTGAAGTGTAAATCTGAAAAATAATTCTGAACCTTAAGTCTAAATTCTAAAAATATATACCTTACTACTTGCACAAACATGAACCTTGAAACTTGGAATAGCAGAGGATACCTTGAAATGCTCTTGTCTAAAATCCTTAGTATGAAGGAAAATAAAATTTTAAGTGTGAATAAAGAGATATAAAAAAATGAACGCTGGTTTTGTAATTACTTAAGGCTGCATAAAATAAAAAATTATACAGCGAGGGTGCTTTATCACCTAGTGCCTTAGACCAACTGGTTTGGGAGTCACTGCTAAAACCTTAGGTATTACAAGACGAGCAATTACGCCTTAATGTGCAAACACATTTTGTAATCGGTCATTAGTACCTCAAGAAGTATTAACGGTCGCATGAAGGATGTGTGAGCAATTTCATCTAAAATTCACAAGCTAAAAGTATTTTGGAGGATGGACAAGAGTAGAAGAGCTTGAATTGAATTTCCAAGTGTAGGGGTGATACATACACATACGTAGGGGTATATGATTGGGGTTTGGATGAGAGATAGGAATGAAAAATAGGACTTATGTCTTTAGTAGAGATGATAAAAATTCCTAAGTAGAGATGGAACCTTAGAAGGAAAACTCAAGAGATGCTAAAAGCTAAATAAATTTACAGAACATATACAATCTTAAGTTAAATGATAAGAAAGCGTGAAAAATATGGGTTAATAATTTCTGACTTGAGGATAATAGAATTTCTTGCTAGAAAACTGAATTGAAGAATAAAAGTCAATAGGCCAAATTGATAGGATTTTGTGGGTAATATCCGCTGAAAACCCTCAGGAGACAACACTCCTCCTACTAGGGACACCTAGAGGTTTAACGGCTTGTTGCACGAGCTCAGTGCAATCGCGTTTTTCTGCGAAAGTGAGGTTAAGTTTTTTTGAGAATAAACTGGTTTTGCTCGGGACGAGCAAAAGATAAGTTTGGGGGTATTTGTTCATATCATAATTTTGCATTATTATATTCCCCATTCTTATTCATTTTGCAAATAAATAGGTGCTTTTGATCCATGTCTGCTAAATAGTTGCAGGTTACAGGTTCTCGGAACAATACAGTGTAAATGGTGAAAAGACACTACAAAAGTGAGACTACGACCAACAAAAAGAAGAATCCTTATGATGCCGTCTACAGTTTAAGGAACAAGTAAAGATCAATGAACAGCTCAATTGCACAAGGTACACAGGCAACACAAAGATTCAAGACTTCAACGCGAAGCAAACGGTGAACGTCCACAACATTCTGCACTGTGGAAATCTGGCAGAAAATAGAAAGATATTATGAGAAACCAAGTTTCTTCCCAATCGTGCTAATCCCCTTTGTTAATTATTACCTTAACACCTAAAAGTTCTTAATTAGGGCAAAGAAAGTGGTGAGAATAATTGACTTTCCAAACCAACCTAATCCTAACCCTAGCAAGGTTTTAATCCTAATCAAACACAACTTCAGTTTTTATTGAAAATCAAACCTACCACAATAGGAATTGACTCGTTAGAACAACTAGAAAATACACAAAATCCCTGTGGACCGACCCTTACTCAACCGGCTAGCTACCAAGCGACATCGTTCTTGATTGCGGTTAATTCTTTGATCTCAAATAGCGTAAGCACATAATTCTCTCGTAACAATCAATCGCTACCACTCGAATATTTCCAGGAGCGAATCATCATTTTCCTTTATCGATTTGAACAAAGGTGGCTTAGCAAATAGGGTTAGGATCCTGTTGACTAAGGCTTTTTGATTTTACGAGCCGTAAGGGTCTCATAAAGGTATTTCTCCCTACGAGTCGTGAGGATCTTATAGGTGTATTTTCTCCTTAGAAATCGTAGGGATCCCTAAGTGTGTGTTCTCTTATAAGTCGTAAGGATCTCATAAGAATATTTCTCCTTATAAGTCGAGAGGACTTACAAGTGTCGTTCACCATTGGTGGGACTTGGTGAGGGAACGTTTATTTTTGCCCGTGGATTGTATACAAGGGTCAATAATGGACCGCCTGTAGGGCAACTTGGGGAGTGTGATGGCTTAAGAACATGTTCGGGTCCCTGTATCTTAAGGCTTTTGAATCCTATGAGCCGTGAGGGTCTCGTAGAGGGGAATTCTCCGTACGAGTCGTGAGGATCTCATAAGTGTAATTTCTTCTTAGGAATCGTGGGGATCCCTAAGTGTGTTGCTCCCTTATGAGTAGCAAGGATCTCACACAAGTGTTTTCTCCTTATAAGGTCGAGAGGACCTTGCAGGTGTTTTTATTTTAATGAGATTGCGCCCTTTCGGGTTTTCACAAACTCGCCGACAGCACTGCTGTTCTTACTCATGGAGCCCTTTCGAGTTTTCATCCGTGCCCATTTCGCTTGTGGATGTACCTTTTTTTACCCCTCCGTTTGCCAATGGCACTTAGGGGAACTTCGCCACCGGGGCAGCTGGGCAGCCAGCGGGCTTTGAGTTGCAGTCTTCGCTGCTGGAACTTGTGAACTTGAATTCCACTGTCGCCATGTTTGAGGCGAAGTATTTAGTTTAAGGATATTACGGTCCATTGTTAGTTTAGGGACATCTCGGTCCATTGCCAGTTTAGGGATGTAGTGGTCCATTGTTAGTTTAGGGACAACTCGGTCCATTGCCAGTTTAAGTACATAGTGGTCCATTGCCAGTTTAGGGACGTAGTGGTCCAGGGCCAGCTTCGAGGCGAAGTTTTGTCGAATACTACTTATAGAGTTTGGACTCAGGAAGACAGCGAGAGGACACGAGCATCGTCATCTATCATTAATCTGAGCCGTGACTTGTCAAGCATGGTATTTCTTAAGGAACCGGCCGTTTATTGGTCGGAAGGGTCTTTTGCCATGCATATCCATGAGCAAGTAGGCCCCACCTTGGTAGACCTTGTCTATGATGTATGAACCCTCGTAGTTTGGCTCGAATTTCCCCCGCTTTGCACGGTTGGGTGTTGGGACTTTACCCACGCACAAAAACGCGTATGTTTTGAAAATGGAATCGTTTTAAGCAAATGGATACGCACACGAGCTCGGTTTTGTTTTAAAATTTATAAACCGCAGGTGCACGGCGCCTTGTACTAAGCCGGCAAGTACGGGTCGATCCGCAGGGAACCGTGTATTAGATTTTGTTGTTTAAGGTTCAACAAATAACGAATTGGTTGGTTTGTCACAAAAATATAAAATACGAAAACAAAGAAAACAAGTTAAGAAAGAGATGGCCGTGGCTTTGGCTTGGATGGTCGAATCGCGACGATTCCTTCGACACTCCCTTGCTAATGAGTTGTCCGTCCTTGTGTCGATCCCGACGTGAAGCATGACTTGTCAAGGCGGTTGCGGAGCACAAATCATCATGTTCCCGAATCTCGACTCAAAATACGAAATGAGTCTGTATTGTTCACTTACCATTTGTATGTCCAAGTTTGAGGTATCAACACTAAGCACCAGGGTTAGCAAGCATACGACAACATCAAAAACACAAAACGAGCAATTAGTTTTAGTATTAGCTTTACTAAGTGTTTGTGATAGTATAGGGTATATGAAAACCGAGGGTTTGTCAAGCACTTGGTCACAAAATACCGTATCTAACTTGGCAAATTTAACACCAAATTGATTTTATCTTAAACATTGTGAAATGGGGAAAGGGAGTGAGTATGGTATATGAAGAGGTTACAAAGTAACCATGGTTTCAAAATACCATATCACATCAATATATGAAACAATGCTTAAGTTAGAATCATAATTATAAGCACATTAAACATGAACAAGAAGAGGAGGAAGGCAAAGCCTTTCATCTCACATCCTCACCATAACCACAATCAAAGAAATTAGTTACACATAATGAAAAGAAAGCAAGAAACAAAAGAAGAAAGTAAACAAAATAATAACAATATTATTAACACTTGAAGAAGTTTAGGTACAAGATATTGGTAACTTGTTCAACCTCCATAATGAAGCTCTCAAAAGAAAATTTCAAGAGGGAAGAAAAAGAAGAAACCAAATTGAAGCCCACTCAACTCTCAAGCTAGACCAAAAACTAAACAAAATGGAAAATGTGGTATATATTATGCACCCTATACACCCTTCTCCTCTCACAATCTGTTCTGGTATTTATAGGCATCAAAATAGAATAAATAAACAATATAGATGGGATGATGTGATACCTATAAAGTGCCAAAAGAAAAATGGGGCAAATGGAGCTAGGGGGCCCGGCGGCGCTGGATTTTGTGGGGGTCTCGCCGGTCAGGATCCGAGCACTAGGGCTCGTCTTGGTATAGTGGACTTGTGTGCTCTCCCCTATTCTTCTGGTGTTGTTTGATTTCTCTAAATAACCATGGTTTGCACTCAGTAGAATTGGAGGGAAAGTGTTGCATTATATCACATCATAACTTTTTGCATTTAACACACATCACACTCACTTGTGGCTACTTGCACAAGTCATGAGTGTGCCAAGGCAGCCCCCACCATGGTCCATGTCCCAAAAGAGCTATGTGTACACTTGTATTGTGTTGGACCAAAATTGTGTACACATGTTTATTTGCAAAAGAGCTCTTTGAATATCGGTCGGTTTTCTGTTCTGATTGCAGCGTCGGCTCCCAAACGTTATATCTGTGATTTTGAGTGTGTTTCCAGTATTATGTCATGAATACCTGTAATCTGTAATTACAGAGCAAACACTGATTAATAATACCGATATATCACAAAATAGATAATGAATGAGCGGTATTAAATTGCAGTTTTCTGAGATGAACAAATACCCCCAAACTTATCTTTTGCACGTCCCGAGAAAAACAAAATCCTAACCTCAATTTCGCAGGGAACGCAATTGCACTGAGTACGTGCAACAAGCCGTTAAACCTCTAGATGTCCCTACCAGGAGGAGTGTTGTCTCCTGAGGGTTTTCAGCGGATTACACCTACAAAATCCAGTCAAGTTAGCGCTGTGGAGAAACTGTTGATTCTAATTTTAAGTTAGAGATCAAATTTAGAAGTTCTATCACCCAGGTCAGAAACATTAAACCCTATTTTTCTCTCCTCACAATTTGTTTAACATAAGCTCATACGCGTCTTTACGTGATTGTGCGGATAGTGTCCACAAGTTTTTAAGAACTTGATTACGGTCATCATGTCATAAGTACGGACCAGGATAAACTTCTAAAGGATCACACAAGTTTGAAAGGAGTTAAGAATTTCTCAAGTTTTTGTTCTCAAGTTAGGTTTCAAGTCAGAATTTCTATCGTTTTTTAACAGAGAACCTAAGTCTTATTCTTCAGTCCTACCTTTCACCTGTTTTTGTTCATACACACCCAAGTTATCGTGCAAAATGTCTTTATAAATATACCTTCATATCTCCATGAAAAAACTGTTTTGATAGAAAACTTGTCTCCGCCTAGATTATTCTCCCACAAAGAACCATGAGAACTTTTAACTTGGAGAGAACACTTGCTTAGCTTATTTTATTTGGCGATTGGAAACTTAGCGAGTTTTGGGTCAATGACTCCCAAACCAGATGGTTTTAGGGCATTAGGTGCGGAGATACCCCAAATACTTAATTACCCAAGTTACCAAGGCCACAAAACAAAAGGCTCATTTTATTTGCGTTTGAAATATTCTAGAAGCAGTGAAAACGGAGATATAGCCAGCTTTTCTTTTTAATTCCGAAGACGTGTTCATGTGGATAAGGTGTGTAATCACTTCAACAAGGTTTCAGATAGGTTATTTTTCAGACTTATAGCTTCTATTAAAACCTCAATAATATCCTTCATATTCACTTCATTTTATGAACTATTCATGATATTACTTAATTCAGAACAAACCTATTTGATCCTAAAGATATTTATCAATTTTCAAAAAGGTTTGAGACATGTCATACATTTCATCTAATTCTCAAGAAATCATGACATGTGTAAAGTGATATAAAAGATGTATATTAGCTACGGCTAAACTCAAAGGAGGGTTATCTTTTGGGTTTTCAATCTCTCGAAAAGGATTTAGTTGCTTCTATCTTATCAACCGAACCGTCAGACTTTGAGTCTAAGTTCCCCCATTAGCTAACATGAATTTTTTTTTATGTTTTTGAAGAAATTTTTCAATTTTTATGGGTTTTTTTTAATATGTTTGCAATGCAGAATATACACATGATGCAGCAAAATAAACGCAGTGCTCACCCCCAAACCTGAGTTTTACGATGTCCTCATCATTGCCTCCATCACCGGTAGCTAGACTTAGATATCAGGGTGAGAATTTTATTCAAAGAAAAAGAAAAAACTAAGACTAATTACAGCATATACAAGTTAAAAGATTGAGTTAGTCCAGAAATTAATACCAGCCATTTAAAATTTTTGTCAATATAGTGCAAAGGCTGGTAAAAGAATGTGTATATAAAAAAGAAAAAGAAAAAGAAAAAGAAAATGCATATGTTAGATGTTAGTGAAGGGCCTGGGCGTGTAAAAGTAGCAATCGGAAGGCGTTGAAGGTGAAAATGAAGTTTTGAAGAGGTCAAACAATTATTGCCCGAATGTATTGAATTTTCAAGAAGCACGTGTTGAGTTTCAAAATTAAGTTCGTTTAAAAACTGGTGTTCATCCGCAAAAAGTTCAGCAAAAGAAAGGTTCTTAGCATGTTCCCAAATTGATCCTAACTCAAACTCAGAAAGAATATCAAGTTCATCAGCAAATATCTCCTCAAAACTAGACATGAAAGAATATTTTTCAAGGCTGCCTTCCTCCCTATAATCCGGCACAATCCTATTCCCATCATTACAGCTCACTAACTCTCCCAAAACTAGTTCTCCTTCATCACATTCATACCTGGGTAGGTTCATGTCATCTAAAAAGGTAGGTTTCCACACTAACGTTTCTTCCGAAACAATATCAACAGGGGATACAAAAATTGTGGGTTCCTGATCATTGATTTCCTCTAACAATTTATCCCAACCATACCCAGCAACTTCACAAGTTCCCTCCTCTAAAATTGGAATGCAAAAATCAGTCGGTGCAAGAATTTCATCTTCAAGTGGCATATCAGTTAAATCAACATCTAGATTACTAGTGACAAGAGGTTCAATTGGTACCTGAAGGTTAGTGTTGGACTGATTTAGAGGGTTTTCTTGTGTGTCCTGATAACACTCAGTCTATTCATTTGCATCATCATCTATGAAATCATCAAAATTCATTTGATCGTTTATCTCACTCGGGTGACTTCTTAGATGACAGATATTAACACTATATGGTTCTAATTGACTGTGTTCACTCTTTAGAATCACTATAGCTACATGCTCTTCAATTTTAGCCAAAGATTGAGCTTAAGCGTGAAACAATTGCTTAGACTGCTATATAAACAGGGCTAGCGTCGCAGCTATTTGATTCTCGATCGCAATCATCACTTCAATACCCTTCTCTAAAGCGGTCAACCTAGCATCTATCACACTATCATTCCCTAATGATGGCTCAATTGTTTCAGGTAGGGATGGTTGTGACGGTGGTGATGCTAAAGCTGTTACCCCCATGTCGACCTCTTTCTCTAAATCTTCAATCATTAGGTCTATAATTGAAGTGGGACTAGGTTCAAGAGTGTTAGGTGGGTGGCCGTTAGCAAAACTCTATGACGGTTGGTCACCCCTAGTAAAGGATAATTTTTATGAATGTGGGAAGAATCGTGGCAATTTGAACAAAAGAATTTGGACTGAGTATAAACAAAAGAATAAGAGTCATGAAAAATTGAATTGAATTGTGTGTCACCCATATTAACAAGAATTCATAAAAATCACAAAAACCAAGAATATCACACCCCTGACAGTCTATGTTATGCCAAGTCAACTAGACTTGCTCAAGAACCTGATTGTCGAAGTAAAATTGTGTCGAGAAACGGGCTCAAGATATACGGATTACGAAGCCAGGTAAGTGCAGAGATAAGGGGAGGTTTTCCAACGCTTTCGTGAAGTTCCTTAATTAGAATAACCCTTTCTCATGAACACTTGCCTAGACACCTCGTGAACGTTATACCGTTAAGCAGTGTTCTAAACACAGTTAATATCTCCTAATGAGCGCGTAGTCCTTAAAGTCAAAGTTCTAGTTGATTTTAAATTATTGTGGGTATGCAAGAATACAGTTTTGTGATTTGTGGGCTATGAAGAAAGGTGATGAAATTCTTTACCGTATCTTGTTTGGTCGTTCCCTTAAGATCTGTATTAAAATGCAAATGCGCAAATCAATAAAAGAATTCAAGAATTCAATCAATAAAGCAATTCTTTTTCTGTTTAGGCTTAAGCGCTGTAACAAATACGGGTTAGTTCTCTGTGCAATTGGTGGAAAGTTTGTGCGAAGAATCCTGCAGAAGATAGTGTATTGGAATGCGTCGGATTTGAGCGAAGGTGTTAGAAAATACGTACCAATGCGAGTTTGGGTTTAGAAACCTCTTTGAAGTGATTAAGGGTATTTGAATGTTCGCTTGCGCAGTTCAATCTACCCAGATCTTTGGAACTATACTTCACTAACGTTTTGCAATTGAATTTGAGCCTTGCTCCGCACGATCGCTGGTCGTAATTTCTTAAAAACCCGAAAATGTCGGAAAATACGATATTTAGTGCCAAAAGTGATATATCTGCCCCAATTCCTGCACACTAAAAATTATAAAAATCAAACAATACCACTAGAATACCAACAAGTCACTGGAGATCACATAAAAAGAAAAAACCAAAAATACCACCTAGGACCCGGCGACGCCGGACTTTTGAGCGATGTCGACGGTCTAATGAAGTCCAATGGTGCTCGAATTTTGTGTGTAATCTCTAGGCTATATTTGTATTCCACTAGTATACTTTGATTTTTTAATTTGATTACAGAGTGATAGCAGGTCTGAAGGATAGAGAACAAGGTTAGAAGTGTGTTTTTGTTAGTTTTGAAAAAAAATTGAGTTAATAGTTAGTTAGTTAGTACGAACCAGAAATAACAATTTCTAATAACTGCCAACTCCCCGGCAACGGCGCGAAAAACTTGTTGGGACTTTACTCGCGTGCGCAAACGCGTATATTTTGAAAATGGAATCGTTTTAAGCAAATGGATGCGCATACGAGCTCGGTCTCATTTTAAAATTTATAAACTGCAAGTGCACGGCGCGTTATAGCAAGCCGGCAAGTACGGATCGATCCGCAGGGAATTGTGTATTAGGTTTTGTTGTTTAAGGTTCAACAAATAACGAATTGGTTGGTTTGTCACAAAAATATAAAATACGAAAACAAGAAAAACAAGTTAAGAAAGAGATGGCCGTGGCTTTGGCTTGGATGGTCGAATCGCGACGATTCCTTCGACGCTCCCTTACTAATGAGTTGTCCGTTCTTGTGTCGATCCCGGCGTGAAGCATGACTTGTCAAGGAGGTTGCGAGCACAAATCATCAAGTTGCCAGATCTTGACTCAAAACACGAAATGAGTCTGTATTGTTCACTTACCGTTTGTATGTCCAAGTTTGAGATATCAACACTAAGCACAAGGGTTAGCAAGCATACGACAACATCAAAAACACAAAGTAGCGAGTACGAGCAATTAGTTTTAGTGTTAACTTTGCTAAGTGTTTGTGATAGTATAGGGTATATGAAAACTGAGGGTTTTTCAAGCACTTGATCACAAAATACCGTATCTAATTTAGCAAATTTAACACCAAATTGATTTTATCTTAAACATTGTGAAATAGGGAAAAGGAGTGAGTATGGTATATGAAGAGGTTACAAAGTAACCATGGTTTCAAAATACCATATCACATCAATATATGAAACAATTCTTAAGTTAGAATCATAATTATAAGCACATTAAACATGAACAAGAGGAGGAGGAAGGCAAATCCTTTCATCTCACATCCTCCCCATAACCACAACCAAAGAAATTAGTTACACATAATGAAAAGAAAGCAAGAAATAAAAGAAGCAAGTAAACAAAACAATAACAATATTATTAACACTTGAAGAAGTTTAGGTACAAGATATTTGTAACTTGTTCAACCTCCATAATGAAGCTCTCAAAAGAAAGCTTCAAGGGGGAAGAAGAAGAAGAAACCAAGTTGAAGCCCACTCAACTCTCAAGATAAACCAAAAACCAAACAAAAAATGGAAGTGGTATATATTATGCACCTTATACATCCCCTCCTGTCACAATCTGTTCTGGTATTTATAGGCATCAAAATAGAATAAACAAACAATATAGATAGGATGATGTGATGCCTATAAAGTGCCGGAAGAAAAATGGGGGCAAACGGAGCTAGGGGGCCCGGCGGCGCCGAATTTTGTGGGGGTCTCGCCGGTCAAGATTCAAGCACTGGGGATCGTCTTGGTATGGTGGACTTGTGTGCTCTCCACTATTCTTCTGGTATTGTTTGATTTCTCTAAATAACCCTGGTTTGCACTCAGTAGAATTGGAGGGAAAGTGTTGCATTATATCACATCATAACTTTTTGCATTTAACACACATCACACTCACTTGTGCCCTCTTGCACAAGTCATGAGTATGCCAAGGTAGCCCCCACTATGGTCCATGTCCTAAAAGATCTATGTGCACACTTGTATTGTGTTGGACCAAAATTGTGTACACATGTTTATTTATAAAAGAGCTCTTTGAATGTCGGTCGGTTTTCTGTTTTGATTGCAGTGTCGGCTCCCAAACATTATATCCGTGATTTTGAGTGTGTTTCCAGTATTATGTCACGAATATCAATAATCTGTAATTACAGAGCAGATACTGATTAATAGTACCGATATATCACAATATAGATAATGAATTAGCGGTATTAAATTGCAGTTTTCTGAGATGAACATTGGGGATCATAGGTCTCTTTACGACTAATACGAGTTCGCCTTGACGGAATATTCTCGGACTGGTTAGTCTTTCGTATGAGCGCGATATCCTTGCTTTGTAAGCTTCCAGGTTTTGCTATGCCATGTGACGAGTTTCATCAAGGGCATCGAACTCCTCAAGCCGAAGATGGGCATTTTCTTCATCCGTCAACTCATATCGAACTGCCACTCACAGAGAGGGTAGCTCTATCTCCAAGAGAAGTACCGCTTCCGTGCCTAATACCAACGCGAATGGCGTCGTATTCGTGGCCGTTTTGAACGTGTTTTGATACGCCCAGAGAGGTTCATGCAGTCTCTCGTGCTAGTCCTTTTTGTTTCTGGACACCGTTTTCTTTATGATCTTCGTCAAGGTCTTGTTGAAAGCCTCAGCTAGACCGTTAGCTCGGGGATTATAGACTGAGGAGTATCTCTAATCTATTTTATGTTGCTGTGCAAAGCGGCTGATCTTATGGCTTCTGTAGGCCGGTCCATTGTCCAAGATGATCCTTTGTGGAGTGCTGAACCGGTAGATGACGTGTGTCCTAAAGAAATGAAGGATGTTCTCCGTCTTCACCTCTCTTAGTGGTACTGCTTCTTCCCATTTAGAGAAAAAATCGATTGTTCCCATTATGAACCGATGTCCTTTAGATGACGCTGGTTCGATAGGCCCGATTATATCAGTTCTACACATTTCGAATGGTCGGCGAGTCAGTGTTGGGTGTAGCGGATTTGGATGCTGGTGGATAAAGTCCCCGTTAATTTGGCATGAGTGACACTGCTTCGCATATTCGAGGCAGTCCTGAATCATCGTGGTCTAATAGTAACCCATTCTTTTGATCTTCAGCTTCATTTTTGGCCCGGCTTGATGGGAACCGCAGAGTCCGTCGTGAGTTTCTTGGACGACCATTTTTGCTTCTTCTGGTCCCAGGCATCTCAGCCACAGGCAGTCGAATGATCTCTTATAAATAGTATCATTGACGAAGGCGAAAGACAGGGCTCGCCTCATAAGCTGATGTCTTGATGACGCGTCTTCGGGTGTTCGATGGGATTTGAAGTAGTCTATGAAGACTTCTCTCCAATCCTTAACCTTTTCTTCGTCCTCTATTTGGAAGGCTGTTTGTTTGGTCGCTTCCTTTTCTTCAAGCGACTCCGGAGATATTTCTGCTAGTGCGAGAATTCGAACGCTTTGCACAATGATTCTTACGTCATCGAAGTTTTCGTCGGCCAGTTCTTTAGCGAGCTTAGCTAACGCATCCGCCTTGCTATTTTCCGCACGTGGTATGCTTTCCAAGACATAAGAGGGAATTTAAGTCAGCAATTACTGCACTCTTTCACCATACCTAATCAATTCTTGCTTGCACGTCTGATAGTCGCCATTTACTTGGCTAATGACCAGCTGGGAGTCTCCATATATGAGGAGGTTTTCGATCCCTATGTCGACAGCGATCTCAAGACCCGCTATCAAAGTTTCATATTCCGCTTCGTTGTTTGTTCTTGGCTCTGTTAAGGAAAGGGCAAAACACATTATCTCTCCTTGTGGAGTCACAAAGATTGTGGAGTCACAAAGATAAGACTTACCCCAGCTTTGATTATGGGGGTGTTTTGCTTTCGCTTCTTCATGGAAGACACTCCGTCGAAGTAGAGTTCCCATTAGACATTATTTTCCTCCGTCTTCCCTTCGATTGTGTCGAACGTGTGTTCATCTGGCAATTCACAATTTAAGGGAAAATCAGCTGGTATCCGATGCTCAGCGAGAAGTCGGCAATGGCCTGGCCTTTTACTTCCTTGAGGGGTCGATATATTATCGAGAACTCCATCAAGAGGAGCGCCCATTTAACAAGCCTTCCTATTAATATGTCTCTTGACATCAAATACTTGAGAGGATCCACCTTTGATATGAGATGGACCTCATATGCCAAGGCATAATGTCGAAGCTTCGTTATTGCAAAGATCGGTGCCAGGCAATGCTTTTTGATGGGGGAGTAGTTGTTTTCTGCCCCCAGGAGAACTCGACTCAAATAATAGAGAGCTCTCTCCTTCCCTTAGTCATTTTCCTATACCCATAGTGCGCCTAAAAAACCTTCCAGGGCTATTGTGTACAGGATGAGAGGTTTTCCCTTGACCGGAGCGGTCAGTACTGGCGGGTTCTGTAGATATTGCTTGATTTTGTCCCGTGCACTTTAGCATTTCTGATCCCAGACGAACGGGGTCCCCTTCTTCATTAGATGGTTATAGGGACGACATTTTTCAGAGAGGTTGACTTGGAGTTTGACACCTGTTTAAGCATTAGTATCGCTCCAACTGGGATATTGCCGGGAGCGACTCATCATTTTCCTTGGGAGGACTCGGAATTTGATACCGATTTAGGTATCAGCATCGCTACAACTGGGATATTGCTAGTAGAGAATCATCATTTATCTTTGTCTATTTGAACACAGGTGGCTTAGCAAACAGGGTCAGGATCCTGTTGACTAAGGCTTTTGACTTTATGAGCCGTAAGGGTCTCATAAAGGGTTTTCTCCCTATGAGTCATGAGGATCTTGTAGGCGTATTTTCTCCTTAAGAATCATGGGGATTTCTTAGTGATGTCTTCTCTTGTAAGTCGTAAGGAACTTCCAAGAGTGTTTTCCCCTTATAGGTCGAGAGGACCTACAAGTGTTATTCACCATATGGGGACATTTCTTGCTATTTGTAGAACTTGGCAAAGAAATATTTATTCGTGCCCTGTGGATTGTATACAAGGGTCAATATGGACAGCTTGTACGGCAATTTGGGAGATATGACGGCTTAAGAATAGGTCCAGATCCCTGTAACTTAACGCTTTTGAATCCTATGAGCCGTGAGGGTCTCACAAGGGGGATTCTCCTTACGAGTCGTGAGGATCTCGTAAGTGTATTTATTTTAACGAGGTTGTGCCCTTCTAGGTTTTCACAAGCTCACCGGCAGTCCTGCTGTTTTTACTCATGGCGCCCTTTCGGGTTTTCATCCGTGCCAATTTTGCTTGTGAACTTACCTTTTTTTAGAGGGGCATTCCACTAGATTGTAGGACCTGTTTGTAGACCCCTTAATATCCTTCATGTCCTTTGAGAATATTGGACCATTCTACCTAGAGATTCTTCTGCCAGTGAGAAATATGCCCGATGTGTATATCTCGGGGGGAACGAGTACCCACGCGGTCGCTATTTTGGCGACAGGTTACTTCAGAGCCGCTTATTTTTGTTGAGCGTAGGAGAAAAACGCCATCTTGCCTCTGCTTTTCACTCGTCATCATCGGATGAGAAAGAGTCTTGACCCATTTGATCCAATCGAGCCATTTTATCCATGAGTTCTTTGAAGGTCGTCGGCTTGAAGAGGGCCGTATACGGGAACGCCTTTGAATTTGGATCAAGGGTGGTTATGAGCATTCCCATGGCTGCAACTTCATCGATGCGTTGCTCGTATTTGACCAGAGATTTCGCCATCGGATAACATATTGAACCCAAGTCTCATTCGGTCTAACCCTTTTGTTGACCAGCGCCGTCGCGGTAGTATGTTCGTTTTTATTAGTGAATCCCTGACAGAAGAGCATATCCATTTCGTCGAAGCTCTTCACGAAATCATTTGGGAGTTCCGCATACCATTCGAAGGTGATACCCGCCAGACCGCTGACGAACTGTCGGAGGAGTGGTATGTCATTTCCTCCGGAATTGTCGCACATAGATTTAAATCGCGCAATGCGCCGGCGAGGATTCCCAGTTCCTTTGTACATGTAGAACGTTGGAAGTGTGTACTCTGGCAGGTACTGTATTTGATCGTACCACGTCGGATATGGTCGACCAGTCTTGATTGATCTATTTGTGGCTTCACTGGCGCAGTGAGTTTTGATTTGCTGAGCGATATATTCGTTCAGCTTTGCTTTTGGAATCATTTCCTCTTCGGCCGTTGATGAGATCTGCAGAGGATTTAAAATGTCATCCTTATCTTTAACACCGACTACCGGCGGTTCATCTGCTAGTGGTTCCAATTGAACCATCATTCCAGCCATATTCTGAATCAGAAGGGCCATCTGGTTCATTTTAGTGGACATTTCTGTCTCTTATTCATCTCTCTTTTTCAGAGCGCGCTTTAGGAAATTAATATCCGACTCCTTCTCTATTATTTCTTCGGGTGCGTTCTCAGGATTTTCCTTAGGCGATGGATTACCGTTTACTGCCGCCTGAGCGAGCATCTCCTGCAGCTTTTTACGTTGCAGTTGAACCTTTGTCATGGACCGAGTTTGAGGTCGGTGACTAGTAGAAGCTCGAACTTCATCTTTGGATTTCACCATATGGACTGTATAAACTGCCATGCCCCCGGGCTTGGGGTGTTTGGAGTTTTTGCCTTTGGAGTTTACCTCGGACACTTGAGCTTTAATAGGCCTCTCTTTTTTATGAGAAGCCGCTTTGATTTTGGGAGGAACCGCTGTATCAGGATTCGTCTTGGGATGAATCCCTTTGTATTTGAAAGTGGATTTGTCAGAATTTGGCTGACGTTTAGAGAAAGAGCTGCAGACGACGACTGAGTCCTTCACCTGCTTCCACACCTTATAGATAGATAAGGAAAGTTGTTATAGGGAGCGAACTGGTTTCTGCTCTCATGGGATCTCCATGGGCTGCGGAGATTTCTTCAATATTGCGGGGGAGAATTTTGTCTGACCTTTCGCAACAGTTTGAAGCTGTTCCCAGTTGGAATAACAGCATTCACCACTGGGGTTGAAGCAGGACCATACGGAGAACTGCCCCAAGCTCATTTTGTATGATGCCAATATCGACGTCAACCGTTTCTTATGGCCGGGATTTGATTAGCTTTAGGATTTTGCCGAGCCTGCCCCCCGTTTCCTTTGAGAGCTTGAATATTCTGCCCCCTGCATCGACCTTGGTTCTTGGAAGGTGCCAGTTGTTTGAGGACTGATTCCGTCGGCAAAGCTGCAGCTTGGGGAACCATCCTGTGGAAGACAAACTTCCTCTGGGCTTCCTCCATCGGCGTTGAGGCACCGAGGGTGGGAGGTGGGAGTATCGACCCAAAGAGAAGCCCGTTGATTTCTTGAATAGCCGGATTGCAGAGATTTGAGGCTGCAAGTGGCCCATACTTAACTCCCCCGGATATGACAAAGCCTGAGTTGCTAGGGTGGGAGCAAACGTCATTCGTCATAGAGAAGAAACGTCGGCTTCAGTATCCCATCAACCAAGGGCAACCACAAACATATATACCGCGATTATTTGATCGCGGAAAAACACGACAAATGAAGTGTGGAGTGGAAAGAGGAAAAGGTCCCACCGGGCGTGCCAGAATCTGTTTACCGCCGAAGACGGGAGATGGAACCGCGTAGGTCGTCTTGCTTGAATTTGACAGCAGATGCTATTTGTATTTATTCATCCACCTCCCCGAAGATGCCAAGTTGATTTATGGCACCATGCATCGGAGGTTTAGACGGATGTGGCCGTTGTAGCAGACTTCGTCAGATTCCCCCTAGTTGTGAGGGGTTTTTGATTGTGGGGATGCTCTTCCCTGCAGGCGCAAGTCCCTGCAGTTAATTACGTTACCGTATCGCAGTAACCAATTTCTCCTGCTCCAGAAGGTCACTTCACGTCGTGTGTGTTTGTGTTTGTGTTTGTTTTGGTTGCCCGTGGATTGTATACGGAGACTAATTTATGTCGTCGCCCATAGGGTGTGGATTAGTCTAAATCCGTATATTCTTAGATTTGGGTTTGGGATGGTTTAAGGATCGTTAATCTCGTTTGAGATTAAGATCAACTTAAATGTTTGTTAAGGATACGTTAATCCAATTTTAGACTAAGATCTACTTAACAGGATTTTGGGATCATTCAGACCCAACAAAAGAGCATTTGGGCTCTATTGCTTTAGTTTAAGAACGTTACGGTCCGTTTTTAATTTAAGGACGTTGCAGTCCACAGCTAGTTTAAGAACGTTGCGGTCTGTTGGGATGTGCTCAACGGTTTGGGAGTGCACCAAAGTGTTGTTGGTTGTCGGGACCCTCCACCTCTCTGAAGACGTTGAAGAATTACAAAGACATGTATCAGAGGTGTGGAGAGATGTACCCTTGAACCAAATTCCAGACTGAGGGGAGAGATCATGGTGGACCATCTAAGAATCATTAATCATTTTTAGGATATTAAGATTAACTTAGGAGATGTGTGATGGACATCGTTCTGGTCAATTAGTCTGGGAAGTCATGAGCATAGAGGCTCGGTCTATTTGGAGATCCAAGACGTTTTAATCTCAAGAAGACTTAGCCAATTTGTGGCTGAAGTTGGCTTCTTATAGTGTTAAATACTAATATATGCTCCATGCTCACGTGCTCTCATGTGAGTCTCTAAAGCAGTGTTAAACACTGAAATTTGGGATGCTCATGTATGGCACGTGAAACGCCTGAAAGTTGGCATTGTACACTTAGGTCCAAATTCTCGTCTGTATATAAGTGTTAAACACTTAATTCTTGTGGTCATCACGTGTGGGCACGTGAGGCGCCCCAAAGTTGGGCACTGCTTCTTTGGATTTATTCCCTCTTCCTTTTATAAGTGCTAAGCACTTAGCTCATATAGTGCTCACGTGCGGGCACGTGAGGTGCTCAATATGTGAGCGTTGTCTTTGGATTTTTCCCCTTTTCCATTTAAGCAACTGTTTGGGGGTTACGTGAGAACACGTGATTCGATCTCAGTCATTCCTTTTTGTTCATCAGAGGTGCTCACATGGGAACACGTGAGCTTTCGTTATAGCGTCGAACACTAATGAATTCCCAGTCTTTTCCTTTACATGCACAGAGATTTTAATCTGAATTTTATGAATTTTTAGGTCCCTTGTTTTATAAGAATTAATTTTTTTTACAGGGTTAAACCCTAGTTTTATTATAGGAATTAAATTCCTATATCATGTTGTAAGAATTAAATTTTTTGAACTTAGTTCTTTGCCCTAAGTATTGAATCTGCATGACAGAATCTCCTCAATGAGAATTAAATTCTTAACTTGTGGGGAGATATGCTTCTGCAGACCTCAACCAGAGGAAGAACTAAGTTCTTTGAGAAAAGTTAAACTCCTGGTTTGAGAATTAAATTCTCTTTTGTTTTGTGGGAGCTTTTGGGAGGCTTCTGTATATTTTTTTAGAAGCTTAAGGGGTGGTCTCCTCCTTTTTGATTTAATCTCCTTACTCCTATTTATAGGAGAAGGGAAAAAATCACTTTGTTAAGAAAATCTTTCATTGAGAGATTATGATCGATTCCATGATCTTTTTGATTAATCGGTGAATTTTATTCACTGTTGGATTTTTAATCCAAAAGCTCTCTGTTTAACAGAAAAGATTTCTTCTTTGTTTAACAAAATTATGAATATTTTATTTGTTTTAACAAGATTAGAATTTTATTCTATCATATCTTATTAGTTTAACAAAATCAGAAATATATTTTCTTAATATAGAATTTAATTCTATCATATGGATATCTCGTTAGTTTAACATAGAATTTTATTCTTGTCATGTGAATATCTTATTGGTTTAATAAGATTCGGAAAATATTTTCCTATGATAGAATTTTATTCTACCAGATGATCACCATTGGATTTTTGATCCAAAGGTCCTCTGTTTAACAGAGAAGATTTTTTTAGTTTGAGGAAGATCAGGAAAATATTTCCCAAATAGAATTTAATTCTATCAGATGATTTAATTGGTGATATTTTATGACCATCGGATTTTAAATCCAGGATTCTCTGTTAGAGAAAGATCTTTCCATATCAGAAAGATGAGGGAAAATATTTCCCAAATAAGATTTAATTTTATCACATAGAATTTAATGAGAACATTTTAAATTAGGGCGCTCACATGCTTTGCATGTAAGAGGTAAGAGGGCTCATGTGTTTAACACGTGACCCCTGCTGTGGGTTTTAGCCTGCTTATGTTCAGCGCTCATATGTTTTGCATATGAGCGCTCACGTATTTTACACGTGAGGCCTGTTTGGTCATTGGTTATTTATTTTCAGCGCTCATATGATTTGCATATGAGCGCTCACGTGTTTTACACGTGAGGCCTGTTTGGCCCTTATTTATTTTCTTTCAGCGCTTATATGTTTTGCATATAAGCGCTCACGTGGTTAATACGTGATGTCCAACCGTGAATTCTTTTCCTCTTTCTTCTCTCCCTTTTTTATAAGGGTTATAAGGGAACAAATAGATCTTGGCCGAAAATTTTGGCGGGAACAGATGGGAATGAAGGAGAATGTGAATGAAACATGGGGAATGGGGCATGGGACAATAGGCATGGGCTCACCTATGCCTCTCTCCCTCTCTCCCCTTTATAAAATATAAAAACATAGTCATGCCCTTTTAATTATTTTATTTTATTTTTTAAAAGATAACCCCCCCTACTTCATTAATAAATGAAATGAGAATGTTAACTTGAGGAATATTTGTTATGCCAAAATACTTATTAGTTTTATCATGACCAAATTATGATAACCCAATTCGATAATTGGTATTATTTTAATAAAGCATATTATATAATTATTTAAATTCCAAAATAATATTTACCGTTTTATTAAATGTTACACTTAATTGGGATAATCCCAAAACTTACTAGATATATATCTATAGACCTAGTCACCAGAATCAATGATATCTTTTGCCCAAATCCTATATGGAGAAACATCCATGATAACCATCGCTTAACCAATTTGTAGTATAGGAACATCACATCATATTAGAAGAATGCCATCCATATTCAATATGTTGTCTTTGACATTCTACTCTACGACCTTCTTACTGATCCCTGATTCATCTATCATTTTGATGAAATCAAACACTTTAACCGTATCATAAAAAACAAATGATCCTTCTCCGCTATGCCTGCTTTGGTATCTAATAGACTTAAGCAACTTGCACACTTTCCGCTGCTCCCATTGACTATGATAACCCTCTGGCAGAGTCATATATACGTGCACTTCTAAATCACCATTTAGAAATACGTTATAGTCATCCATCTACCACATATCATATTCATGAAAACAGCAGTGGCAAGATATATCCCAATGGACTTCAGCACAGACATTGAAGTAAAAGTTTCATTACAATCCACACCGGGTATTTGATGAAAACCTCTTTGCTACAAGTCTAGCCTTATTAGGTTAATACCTTCCATCTTCACTGATCTTAAAAGATTTACTTGCACCCATGGGTTTTACCCAATCAGGAACACCCAACAAAGTCCATACTTTGTTGCAGTGAATGGAGTCCAACTTGGATAACTTGGTGATTTGTATGTGATTATGCTTATGCGTTATAAAATCAAAATTAAGAATACCGCAATCAAGAACGGTGTTGCTTGGTAGCTAGCCGGTTGAGTACGGGTCGGTCCACAGGGATCTTGTGTATTTTCTAGTTGTTCTAACGAGTCAATTCCTATTATGGTAGGTTTGATTTTCAATAAAAACTAAAGTTGAGTTTGATTAGGATTAAAACCTTGCTCGGGTTAGGTTTAGGTTAGTTTGGAAAATCAATTATTCTCACTGCTTTCTATGCCCTAATTAAGAACTTTTAGGTGTTAAGGTAATAGTTAACAAAGGGGATTAGCACAATCGGGAAGAAACTAGGTTTCTTCCTCTTGGTCCTTGTCCGTCCTTTCTTAACTCTTACCTTAACCTCTATGGAAATTATATACAACCGGTCTTTAACTATGGTATCACCGCTACCTCTTGGGATAGGGTGCCGTAGTGAGAGGTGTGTGTATGTATGCATAGAGTCCTACTTTAAAATGTATAACGGGCAAGAAAGGGGTGAGAGATTTTCATCTCTCAAACCTTCCCCAAACCTAACCCTAACAAGTGAGGATCTACTCACTCATTAGGGAATTGATAAACGAGTTCATTTTTTTAGATTTAATTTACAAACTACGGCAGATAAAAAATTTATAACTACGGCAGAGAAATAAAAATTGCTAGAGAAATAACTAGGGCAGAAAAGAAACTTACTTTTTTATTTGATGCACTCTTCAACAATTACAGGGAATGAAAATTCTAAACTAGATAAATAAAAAGAGGCATGCTCTAAAAAGAGCTGTAGGGTTCCTATTTATAGATTATAGAAACCCTAGGGTTTACATCTGATTTATATCTAGAATTACAAAAATACCCTAAGAAAATCTGGGTCAATGCACCGACTTCCACCGACACGTGCGACGCACGGCCGCGGATCCACAGCCATAAGCATGGTTTGGCCACGGTTCCGCGGCCATTTGGTGGGCTTGCTGGCTCATTTCTTTAGGTATACTTCATGTTGCATTTTCCTTGTATTTTCTTCACTTGGTTCTTCAGAATGTCTTCTAGTTTCTTCCAGATTTCCACAGTGCAGAATGTTGTGGACTTTTCCCGTTCGCTTCGTGTTGAAGTCTTGAATCTTGTGCTGCCTTTGTACTTTGGGCAATTGAACTGTTCATTGATCTTCACTTGTTCCTTAAACTGTAGGCGGCATCATAAAGATTCTTCTATTTGTTGGTCGTAGTCTCACTTTTGTAACGTCTTTTCACCATTTTCACTGTATTGTTCCGAGAACCTGTAAGCTGCAACTATTCAACAAACATGGATCAAAAGCACCTATTTATTTGCAAAATGAATAAGAATGGGGAATATAATAATGCAAAATTATGATATGAACAAATACCCCCAAACTTATCTTTTGCTCGTCCCGAGCAAAACTAGTTTATTCTCGAAAAAACCTAACCTCACTTTCGCAGGGAAACGCGATTGCACTGAGCTCGTGCAACAAGCCGTTAAACCTCCAGGTGTCCCTAGTAGGAGGAGAGTTGTCTCCTGAGGGTTTTCAGCGGATACTACCTACAAAATCCGATCAATTTGGCCTATTGACTTTTATTCTTCGATTCAGTTATCTAGCAAGAAATTCTATTATCTTCGACTCAGAAATTATCAACCCGTATTTTTCACGCTTTCTTATTATTTAAATTAAGATTGTATATGTTCTGTAAATTTATTTCGCTTTTAGCATCTTTTGAGTTTTCCTTTATAAGGTTCCATCTCAACTTAGGAATTTTTATCGTCTCTACTAAAGATATAAGTCCTATTTTTCATTCTTATCTCTCATCCAAACCCCAATCATATACCCCTATGTGTGTGTATGTGTCACCCCTACACTTGGAAATTCAATTTAAGCTCTTATACCCTTGTCCATCGTCCAAAGTATTTTTAGTTGGTGAATTTTTAGATGAAATTGCTCACACATCCTTCATGCGACCGTTAATACTTCTTGAGGTACTAACGGCCGATTAAAAAATGTGTTTGCGCATTAAGGCGTAATTTCTCGTCTTGTAATACCTAAGGCTTTAGCAGTGACTCACAAACCAGTTGGTCTAAGGCACTAGGTGATAAAGCACCATCGCTATATATATATTTTTATTTTACGCAGCCTTAAGTAATTACAAAACCAGAGTTCATTTTTTTTATATCTCTTTATTCTCACATATAATTTTATTTTCCTTCATACTAAGGATTTAAGACAAGAGCATTTCAAGGTATCCTCTACTATTCCAAATTTCAAGGTTCGTGTTTGTGCAAGTTGTAGGGTATATATTTTCAGAATTTAGACTTAAGCTTAGGGATTATTTTTCAGACTTACACTTTAATAAAAATTTCAATACTCTTCCTTTATTTTGACTTAGCCCAAGAAGTGAACTCAAAGTTTGCTTATTTCTAAGTAAACTACAAACACATATATTTTCTACTGTTAAATTTTAAGAAAGGTTATTTTTAGGGTTTTTAATTTACTAAGTTTTGGATCTAGTTTTTCTTAGCTAGTTAACCGTCTTGTCAAATTTAAGTCAAATATGGCCAAAATTGAACTTTTCAATTTTTTTGTTTTAAATTTTTTTTTATGGATTTTAAAATAAGTATGCAAATGCAAAAATGTACATATGAATGCAAAGGAAGAAACCTTACCGAGCACACCCCCAAACTTAAACTTGACAGTGTCCTCACTGTCATGCCACACCAAGAGGGTCAAAAATGTCGGCACTCCCCTGTTTATTTATTTATTTTTTATATTTTTTATTGTTAAAACTGGAAATTTACCAAAATACCAAAAAAAAATTATTTTTAAATTTTTATTTTTTATGTTATTTTCGAGAGCTAAATTATACTCCCCCAAACTTGAGTTAAATAATGTTAAGCTTTTAAAGAGGGGGTTCAAAGTTATTGGTCAATACCAAGCTTTGCAAAGACCAAAAGTCAACACCAACCATTTGAAGAATTTATCAGTGTAACGTATAGGTCGGTGGAAGAACATGTTATATAGAGCCAAGAAGAAGTGGGGAAGAGATAAGTGGTGGTATGGAAAGGGTTTGCGTGAATGTGAGGAGATAAGAGGTGATGATAAATAAAAGCGAGAATGTGAATGATCAGAAATGAGTGGAGTATTGGCATTCTCGTATTTTATAAGAAGAAAGGGTGGTGGTTCAACTTCTATAGGTGGAGGTTGATTAACCACAAAATCCTCGAGGTGTCTCTGTGGATCCTTTACTGGCTTGGCATCATCCATCATATGTATATGATGTTCAACTATGAGGGGACTAATCCTCTTGATGTCCGCCATAGTCCAGCCAAAAGCTTACCGATTGTTTTGTAAGACCATTAAAAGGGCTTTCTCTTGCTCGAGGGCTAGAGAGGCCGATATGATAACAGGAAGGGTCTCATTATCATCTAAGTAAGTGTATTTAAGGTGAGACGGCAATAGCTTGAGTTCGAGTTTTGGAGGCGAAACAATTGAAGGTAAAATTGGTGAAACTGTCTCGAACTCAAAGAATTCCAACAATGGTTCGAAGAGAGTGTAAGCAACCGAGTCGGATGGTTCAACTAACTCATCCGAAAATTCAAAAGACTCAAACTCGGGTGGTGAGTCTTCAAAATTTTCCGAAAAAATGAAACACTCGTAATCGTTATCGGTTGTGAAAACTGTGTCAGATTCAAGGAGGAACGCACTAGTGGCGTCAAAACTGCTGTGATCGAACAGAAATTTTTTGAGCTCACAGTCCTCCTGCGTGATCTCTTGGATCGAGCAAACATCAAGTATACTAGCATTAGGCTCGGAGGGCCGACTTCCTATCTTGTAAATGTTGAACTCACTTGATATCTTCCCGAAGGATAGAGTCATAAAGCCATTACGACAGTTGATTACAGTATTGGAAGTGGCCAAAAATAGTCGACCGAGGATCACCGAAATTTGGTTCCGTGGGTTAGCCACAGGTTGTGTGTCCATAACAATGAAATCAACGGGGAATATGAAGTCCCCTACCTTAATCAACACATCCTCTAACTCACCCCTAGGATGGGTGATGGATCGATCGGCCATTTGGAGAGTACAATGAGTGGGTTTCAACTCTCCAACACCTAATTTCTCATAAACGGAATAGGGAAGCAAGTTAACACTGGAACCGAGATCTAAAAGTGCGCGATTTATGTTCTTATCCCCAATTGTTATTGAAATTATAGGACAGCCAGGGTCCTTTCGTTTTTGGGGCAAAGGTAAAGGTTGGGTAATAGCATTGCTCACGGCACTAGCTACGAAAACTTTCTTGGGTACTTATGACTTCCTCTTCTTGGTACATAAGTCCTTTAAGATTTTAGCGTAAGAAGGGACTTGTTGGATTGCATCCAAGAGAGGTATGTTAATGTTAACCTGTTTGAATAACTCCACAATCTTCTCCATTTGGGAGTAGGTTTATTGGATCTCAACCTTTTGGAAATGGAATATTTTGAAAATTTGTTGAGTCCAATGTTTGTGGAATAGATTGCGGAGTTAGAACGGATCCCAGTGTTGGTGTTTTCATGGAGTGAGATGTGAGTCCGTTAGAAGAAGTAGAGCCTTGTGAAGAATGAAGAATATGCTCAGAAGAAGAAGAATATGATGAAGATGAAGCGGAAGAAGATGATGAAGAAGAAGAAGCGGCGGCCGGGGTTTTGTTCATAACATAATATTGCATTTTGTATTCCCCATTCTTATGCATTTTACAATGAAAACAGGTGCTTTTGACCCATGTCTGCTACATGTTACAGGTTACAGGTTCTTGGAGCAAAAACAGTGAAAAACACAAAAGACGACACAAAAGAAGGACTTTTGACCAACAATTAGGAAGATCTTAGTAAAGCCTAGAAGAAGAACGGTTCACCATCAACAAGGCAACGCAAGATCCAAATTTGCAAGAAAAACGGTTAAAAGATCCATTGCAAAGTGTTCACTGAAGATCTGGAATTAATACAGAAGCCAAATTGATAAAAAGAATAAAGAACCAGGAAGCCCAAAAGATACCAAGGCGGCCCAGAAAAAATGATGAGCTGAACTCACCAACGGGCCGCGGAACCGCGGCCCAAGAGCGCCCATGCCGCGGTTCCGCGGCTGTTTGAAGCCCTAATGCACAGAAATTTTTACCATAATTCTTTGGCGGCTTTGGAAAGATTTTCTAGCGGTATATTTGTAATTGTAGACATGCGGAGCAATTGTAAACCTAGGGTTTCTATGTCCTATAAATAGAACCCAAAGCCTTGTATTTTCTCATGCCTCTACAGATGAATAAAATTCTGTTTTCTTGAAGTTAGAGCACATCAAAAATAAGTAGGTTGTTTTTCTTGCAGTAGTTGTAGTTTTTTTTCATATCTACTCTAGGTAAATTATTTTGTCGCCTTAGTTTAATTTAGTTTAGCTTTTATCAACTTGCTATCGATGTTTTCTCTCTTTAATAAAATCATGTCTTTTTTCATCTCCTCGATGAGCGAGTAGTTTCCTCGCTTGTTAGGGTTAGGAATAGGGAAGGATTTGAGAGATGAAGATCTCTCATCTCTTTTCGTTGCCAAACTTTTACGAACATTAGAACTCCATGCATACCTTCTTATTCCGCTCCCTACGGCACTTTTACCCTCAAGGTAGCGGTGATTCCGTAGTCTAAAGGCCCGGATTTTGAGGTTTTCCATGGAGGTTAGGATAAATATTAATAAAGGAAGGACAAGGATCTAGAGGAAGAATCAATCATCCCAATCATCCTAATCCCCTTTATAAATATTTACCATAACACTAATATGATAGATTTAATTAATGGCAATGGACAGAGATGTAGATCTTTGTTTACCAAATTTTCCCTAAACCTAATCCTAGCAAGTTTCTAATCCTAGTCTCATACAACATCAATTTTAGGTTTATTTATAAGACCCAACATCATTTGGAATTAACTCGTAAGAACTTAAAGGAGATTTACACATCCCTGTGGACCGACCCGTATTCACCGGCTAGCTTCATGCGACGCCGTTCTTGATTGCGGTAAATATTTTTGATCGACAAAACCTCTCTTAATCAAATGGCGCCGTTGCCGGGGATGGCGTAAAATTTTCTTTTTGTAATTTCGGGTTAATATAAAATCTAAAAAATCATAAAAATCTGAAAAAATCAAAAATAAAAAAAATTCTATCATCTTTTATTGTTTGAAGGGTTTTCTTTGTGAATCTTTGCAGGTTCGACGGATCTGAAACAACACAGAAGGGGAAACAGAAAAGGATACATCAAAAACAGAGAGGGATTGAGATTACAGAACAGCAGAAATTTTTTGGCAACCTGAAGCTTCTAACCGACCGCGATTCCGCGGCTTATGCCCATCAAAGACCGCGATTCCGCGGCTTCCTGTGGAGATCTCTACACAAAAATTGCACTGTTTGTTTCCTCATTCTCCCCTCTACAAATCCCCATATATCTTCTGTCAAATCTTCTGCAGGATTCTTTGCGCTAAAAATCTTCTTCCCCCTTCCAATAATTGATTTTCTGCAGGATTCTTTGCGCCGCGCTAAAAAGCAAATTGATTGTAAGTGATTTACTGCTTTGCATACTTTAATCTGACTTTAAGGGGCTATTGACCAATTCAGATTGGGTGGGGATTTCATCACCCTTCCCAGGACCCCAAAAATTACTTAAAGCATTTGCATTGACCACTTTTAATTAAAAAATACTAGACTCAGCCCTAAGGAAATCGAGCTCCATAGGAAAATGACTCGTATAGGCATCGACCGTTTATCCTAACTGATTTTGCGGTGTCTAGGCTAATGGTTTTTAATTAGGCCCACTGTCGTGGTGGTTCCTTCCCACTTACCTGGCCGTACTTGTCGGTGAAGAGGCGGTTTGAGGTCCTATTTCTATCCCTAGTTAGGAGCTGTCTAGCAGACCTAGGTGACCCTAGATCTAGGCCTGATTGTGCATGTGTGGTTAATTGCATTTAATTTGTGTCACAAGTCTCTTTTCAAAAATCTTTTTGCAAAAGCACACATAAAAAAAAGAAGAAAAAGGGAAAATCTTTTCAAAACTTGCAACTTGTCGTTAAAGAATCTTTGCACTCACTTAAACCACTTCTTCTCATTGACATTTTCTTACCTTCATATTCTGTCTTTCATCTTTCGACTATACTAACCCTTTTAGTGTATGTCCGGTTGGACTAGGGACCCTAGCGCCCGATTAGTCCGTGTTTCGTTGGTACCGACCGACGAATCTTTCGACTCCGAAGTCGAAATCTTGTCCACTTCTTCACTTCTACCATCACATTCTTTCGAAGTTATGTCGGGATACGATCCTAACAACACCTTACCGACGGGAAGGATTCTACCTCCGTTAGGTGCGAATAACCCGAATCTTCCGCCTGTCGAAGCGCCCGCACGAGTCGCGCTCCAGGATCTTTTCTACCCCGTCCGCACCGCCCTTCCTACTTGTCTTTCCCTCCCACCGGCTAATGGGGACAATTTTGAGATCAAACCCCACTTCATCAATATGCTGCCTAAGTTTCATGGTTTGGAATCCGAAGATGCATATATCTTTATCAACAAATTCCAAAACGTTTGCGCCATGATGAAAACTACCCAATTAAGTGATGACGCTATAAGACTAAGGGTCATTCCTTTCACCTTATGTGACCTAGCCGAGAAGTGGCTATACAGCACCGCATCACACTCAATTAGAAATTGGGACGAGTTTGTGAAAGTTTTTCTTAAAAAGTTCTATCCTCATCACAAAACTGCTAAAATCCGTAATGAGATTATACAATTTTCACAGCTTCCTGCCGAACCATTTTGGAAATGTTTTGAAAGATTCAAAGACCTACTCGTTCAATGCCCTCACCATGGGATCGAAAGATGGCAACTTTGCCAAACATTATACGAGGGATTGAACCCGGCAACGAAGCAGTTGCTAGAAACCATTAGTCAAGGTCACTTTCTGTCCAAATCTAGTGAGGAAGCGTGGCAGTTTCTTGAGGATCTTAGTGAGCAAATAATTCAGTGGGAGAGCACCAAGACCACATCATCATCTTCTATTGGTCAACTTAGGGCAGGCATACATCAAGTAGATATGTCAATTGCTATGAAGGCCGAGATGGCCGCCCTTACGAAAAAGCTAGAAGCGCTTGAGACCAAAATCTCAGCACCTTCTCCTGCCCCTATTGTGCCTCCACGAACTGTTTGTGCTTGTTGTTCGGATCCATCACATCTCACGGAAGAGTGTCCTTACACTACATCTACTCAAGGACAAGATCAAGTCAATGCTGCCTTTCAGCAACGACAAAGAAATGATCCATACTCTTCGACATACAATCCTGGTTGGAAGAGCCACCCTAATTTCGCTTGGAACCAAAATCAACAATCCCAAGGAAACAACAATTTTCAAAGGGCAGCTCCTCCACAACAACAAGCACCTCCACAAACTCAATTTCAGCAACCTCTCCAACAGCAACCTTACCCTAATCAGATGAACAATTTTGTGCCTAAAAAATTTGTCCCCCCTCAAAATGCTGTTAGCTCGCTCAAAAGAAGTCTAGAAGCATTCCTAAAGCAATCTGCACAGTCCACAGCTAGGATAGAGACTTCTGTTCAATCTTTGGTGCAAAACAGTGCCTCACACGATCAAAGCATCAAAGCTATTGAGGCACAAATTGCACAACTCAACGCAGCATTAAAAGAGCGAGAGAAAGGAAAGCTTCCGTCTCAACCACTCCCAAATCCTGATCACGCACATGTTGCACATGAACAGCAGAATCATAACGTGAATGCTGTGACTACGTTGAGATCCGGAAAAGTGCTGCAAAACAATGTGGGTATTCACCATGACACCTCTGCCGGTGGTTCTTCATCTTCCTCTTCTTCTTCGTTAGAGCCTATTCTCCATCCTTCACATGGCTCTACTTCTTCTAGCTCGAACGGACCCTCTTCTCACAACACGAACACATCTACACGGGGTTCTGTTCCAACTCAACAATCTGATCCGCAAAAATTGGACTCAACAACTTTTCAAAATGTTCCTTTTCCAAATCGGTTGAGATCCAATAAACCAACTCCACAGATCGAGAAGATTGTAGAGTTGTTCAAACAGGTTAGCATAAATATCCCTCTTTTGGATGCAATCCAACAAGTTCCTTCATATGCAAAAATCTTAAAGGACTTATGCACCAAAAAGAGGAAGTCACAAGTACCAAAGAAAGTTTTCGTGGCTAGTGCTGTTAGTGATGCTCTTGTCAATTCTTTACCCCCAAAGCACAAGGACCCCGGTTGTCCTACTATTTCGATCACAATTGGGAACAAGACCATCAATAGAGCACTATTAGATCTTGGTGCTAGTGTCAATTTGCTACCTTATTTGGTGTACGAACAATTAGGCATTGGAGAGCTTAAGCCCACTCATTGTACTCTCCAAATGGCCGACCGATCAATCACCCATCCTAGGGGAGAATTGGAGGATGTGTTAATTAGAGTAGGGGATTTCATTTTCCCCGTGGACTTTATTGTTATGGATACACAGCCTGTCGCTAACCCCCGTAATCAAATTCCGGTGATACTTGGTCGACCATCCCTCGCGACTTCTAACGCGGTAATCAACTGTCGTAATGGTTCAATGAATCTATCTTTTGGCAAGATGACAGTTGAACTTAACATTTTCAAGTTAGGAAGTCAGCCTTGCGAGCCTAATTCTAGCGTACTTGATGTGTGCTCGATCGATGAGATCGCGGAGGAGGACTGTGAGTTCGAGAATTTCATGTTTGATCACAGTAATATTGACGCCACTAGTGCGTTCCTCCTAGAATCCGACACAGCTTTCACGACGGACAAGATTATGAGTGCTTCACCTTAGTTGATGATCTTGAAGACTCTCCACTCGAGTTTGAGTCTTTTGCTTTTTCGGATGAGTTAGTTGAACCATCCGACTCGGTAGCGTACACTCAATTTGAACCTTTGATGGAATCCTTCGAGTTTAAAACAGTTACTCCATTGTTACCATCTATTGTTTCACCACCTAAACTCGAACTAAAGCTTTTGTCGTCGCACCTAAAATATGCTTATCTAGGTGAAAATGAGACCTTACCCGTTATCATCTCGGCCTCTCTAGCTCTTGAGCAAGAGAAGGCTCTTTTAACGGTCTTATACGATAATTGGCAAGCTTTCGGCTGGTCTATGGCGGACATCAAGGGGATTAGTCCCCTCATAGTCGAACATCATATACACTTGATGGATGATGCCAAGCCGGCAAGGGATCCACAAAGACGCCTCAACCCCATCATGAAAGAGGCGGTCAAGAAGGAGATTGTTAAGTGTCTTGATAGCGGTATTATTTACCCTATCTCGGATAGCCAATGGGTTAGCCCCATTCATGTCGTGCCAAAGAAATCGGGCATCACGGTCATCACCAATGAGGCAAATGAGTTAATTCCCACTCGCACCCAAACTGGGTGGCGAGTTTGCATCGACTACCGAAAACTCAATGCCGCGACAAGGAAGGACCACTTTCCTTTACCATTCATTGACCAAATGCTAGAACGATTGGCGGAGCACAAATTCTACTGCTTTTTAGATGGCTATTCCGGTTATAATCAAGTCCCCATAGCCAAAGAGGATCAAGACAAGACTACATTTACTTGTCCCTTTGGCACTTTTGCTTATCGTCGCATGCCCTTTGGGTTATGCAATGCACCTGCTACATTTCAGCGGTGTATGATGGGGATCTTTTCGGACATGGTGGAGAAGTTTTTGGAAATCTTTATGGATGATTTCTCCATTTTTGGTGACTCCTTCGATGAGTGTTTACGACATCTTGACGCAGTTCTCACCCGCTGTAGGGAAAAGAACCTGACTTTGAATTGGGAGAAGTGCCACTTTATGGTACGAGAAGGCATTGTCTTAGGACATGTCATCTCGCAAAACGGCATAGAGGTTGATAGAGCTAAAATCGAAGTCATTTATAATCTTCTTCCTCCTAAATGCGTCAAAGATATCCGAGCTTTCCTTGGCCATGCCGGTTTTTATAGACGGTTCATCAAGGACTTTAGCAAGATTGCTAGACCCTTGACTCTCTTGTTGGCCAAGGACACTACTTTTGTTTTCGACTCAACTTGCATGGAAGCGTTCGAGTCTTTGAAACACTCACTCATTTCTGCGCCCATCCTTTCATCTCCAGACTGGACGCATCCCTTCGAAATTATGTGTGACGCATCAGATTTTGCCATTGGTGTTGTTCTTGGACAGCACATTAACAAGATGCCGCATGTAATTTACTATGCTAGCCGAACATTAAATGAGGCCCAATTAAACTACACAACAATAGAAAAAGAGTTTTTAGCGGTTGTGTTTGCCCTTGAAAAATTTCGGCCTTATTTAATCGGCTCTCCAGTTATAGTGTACACGGATCACTCAGCTCTTCGCCACCTTTTTGCGAAGAAGGATGCTAAGTCTAGGCTAATACGTTGGATCCTTTTGCTGCAAGAATTTGACCTTGTTATAAGGGATAAAAAGGGATGTGAAAACATAGTGGCCGATCACCTTTCACGACTTCCTTCTTCGCCTACACTTGAACTGCCTATCACTGATGCTTTCCCCGATGAGCAACTCTTGACCGTTTCTTGCGAACCATGGTTCGCCGATATTGTAAACTACTTAGCCACCGGCTTGATACCTAAAGATTGGTCGAAACAAGACAAACTACGATTTTTGTCCCAAGTAAAGCATTTTTACTGGGATGAACCTTATCTTTTTAAATACTGTTCCGACCAAATCATTCGTCGGTGTGTACCTGAAAATGAGGTTAAGAGTGTGATGTCTTTTTGCCACGATCAAGCATGTGGCAGGCACTTTGGCCCAAAGAAGACAGCCGAGAAAGTTTTGCAGTGTAGTTTCTATTGGCCACGACTCTTCAAAGATGCATTCGAATACTGCAAAACTTGCTCTCGGTGCCAACACTTGGGCCGGATATCGCGGAGAAACGAAATGCCGCTCCAACCAATTTTGGTTGTAGACATTTTTGATGTTTGGGGTATAGACTTCATGGGACCATTTCCTAACTCTTTTGGAAATGTGTATATTCTTTTGGCTGTTGACTATGTTTCAAAGTGGGTCGAGGCTGTACCAAGTCGAACGAATGACAACAAGGTTGTCGTTCGATTTCTAAAAGAACACATCACCCTCGTGCGATAATAAGTGATAATGGTTCTCACTTTTGCTATAGGACTTTTGAGTCCTTAATGCGCAAATACTCTATCACCCATAAGCTGTCAACGCCATACCATCCCCAAACATGTGGGCAAGCCGAGGTCTCGAATCGGCAAATTAAGCAAATCTTGGAGAAAACGGTTTCTAAAAACCGTAAAGATTGGTCACTCAAATTAATCGACGCGCTATGGGCTTTCCGTACTGCATACAAGACCGATCTTGGCATGTCTCCATACCGGCTTGTTTACGGGAAGGCTTGCCACCTTCCAGTAGAAATTGAGCATAAGGCATTTTGGGCCATTAAAGAGCTGAATTTATCTTTAGGAGATGCGGGAAGCAATCGAAAACTGCAATTGAATGAATTGGAGGAGCTGCGGGATGAGGCATATGATAATGCCGTGATTGCCAAGAACCGAGTTAAGGTATTTCATGATAAAAACCTTTCGCGAAAGACATTTAAACCAGGTCAACAGGTTTTATTATATGATACTCGGTTACATTTTCATCCTGGCAAGCTCCGTTCTAGATGGAGAGGACCTTTTGTAGTCCGCACCGTTTATCCGCACGGTGCGGTTGATCTTGAGAATCCAGAAGACGGTACTTTATTCAAAGTAAATGGACATCGATTGAAACCGTTCTTCTCAGCGGACCATTCGGAGGAGCTCCTGCTTTTACAGGAGCCGATTTACACCGATTGATTTTCCTCCACCTTCACCCTCGAATTTCCATTTTTCCAAAACTTTATTTCAAATAAGTTTGGGGGTGTATATAATATATAAATATAATAATAAGCAGGAACTCGCCGATATTATCAACCCACTTGGTGCAACATGACAGTGAGGACACTGTCCATTGTAAGTTTGGGGGTATGTTCCGTAAGTTTTTCCTTTTGCATTCATATGTATATTTCTGCATTGCATCTTTATATAAAAAATCATAAAAAATTAGAAAAATAAAAAAATTAGAAAACAGAAAAACCCATAAAAATTAAAAAAATTCAAAAATTATAAAAATTAATATATTCAATTCTGGTTAATTGACTTGAGTTTGATAAATAGGTTAACTGGCTAGGAAAAACTAAATCTTAGACTTAGCAAATTAAAAACCCTAAAAATAATCTTCCTTAGAGTTTAACGGTAGAAAGTATATGTCTTTGTAGGTTATTTAGAAATAGGCAAATTTTGGGTTCACTTCTTGGGCTAAGTCAAAATGAGGGAAGAATATTGATGTTCTTGTTAGAGAATAAGTTTGAAAAATAGTTCCTAGCTTAAGTCTAGATTCTGAAAACATGTACCCTACAAAATGCACATTCACGCACCTTGAAACTTGGATTAGTAGAAAAGACCTTGAAATGCTCTTGTCTAAAGTCCTTAGCACAATGAAAATAAAAAAAAAATGAATAAAGAAAAAAAAATGGACACTGGTTTTTGTGATTACTTAAGGCTGTAAAAATAGAAAAATATTTAGCGAGGGTGCTTCATCATCTAGTGCCTTAGACCAACTGGTTTGGGAGCCACTGCTAAAAGCCTTGGGTGTTGCAAAACTAGAAAGTACGCTTTAAAATGCTAACGCATCTTGTAATCGGTTGTTGGCACCTCAAGAAGTATTAACAGTCGCATGAAGGATGTGAAAGCGAAAATTCACCAATTAATAAGTGCTTTGGACAACGGACGAGAGTACGATTGCTTGATTTGAATTTCCAAGTGTAGGGGTGATATTTACACACACGTGGAGATATGTGATTGGAGTTTAGATAAGAGAAAGGAATGAAGAATAGAACTTGTGTCTTTGATAGAGTTGATAGAAATTCCTAAGTGGAGATGGAACCCTAGAAGGAAAACTTATAAAATTCCGAAAGCTAGGTAATTCTACAGGATATATATAATCTTAAGTTAAATAATGAGAAAGTGTGAAGAATATGGGTGGATAATTTATGAGTCGACGATAATAGATTTCCTTGTTAGAAAACCTAGTTAGAAAACAAAAAGTCGAAAAACCAAATTGATAGGATTTTGTGGGTGTAATCTGTAGGATTCCTAGGCACTCTCTAGAGGTCTCACAAGGCATCAACCATGCCAATTTCAAAAATTACGGTGCCGAGAAACCCTAGACTACGGATCGTTGGCTAGATGTCTAGGCGAAAAAGAAACTAGTTAACACTTAACTACTAGAATACGGAAATACAACCTTTGTAGATCCGGTGCTCCACCTCCATAGCTCCGCAATGAAGTCTCCTCGCTGTCCAAGTCGAACCCCGGGCTCTAGTGTCGGCTTCATCGGAGAATGGACGGGCTAGGTCATCGACGACGTGCCGAAGATGATCTACGTCGAAGCATCGCTAGATCAAGCTCCACCTTCACCAAGCCATGAAAACTTGTGAAGGAAACACACTCTACTACTTGGCAAGAGGTAGAGGATGAAGAAATAGGAAGTGGGTTCACTTTAGAATTGGATTTCTCACTCATTTCCAACAATCACCATTGATGGAGCTTGCTTTCTTCAAGTGAAGAAAGGAAGAAGAAGAAGAATATTATGATAAGATTAATTAGAAAAGAAAAGAATAATCATTCTTATCATAAAGGTAACCATGGTAAAGTGTAGAGAGTGAACAAGGGTTAGTGGAGTGGTTAGGGTTAAGGATGAGACAAAAATGGTGACTAAGTCAAAGTATTCATGAAGCTTCATGAATGAACAAAAGAATTCCACCATTTTTCTCTTTGAATTTTATTTTCCAAAAAGAATAAATGAATAAGTAAAAACCCTAATCATCCACTTAACCATAGTTTAATACTTTACACTTAACCAAAAAGCATGTATCATCAAACATGATACAATCAAGTGCACAAAATCATATCGCATATGCAATGCGCACACCCGAGTGAGAAAATCCATTTAAAGTGAACCGATACTAGTTAATGCAAAGTAATATATCAAATATATAATTATGCATTAAATCATTAAATCAACACTTAATTTAATGATCCGGTCATATCGCATATAACCGACCAATATCTACAGTAACAACTTATCGAATCAACACCTGATCCGATAACCCGGCTATATCGCATATAACCGATCAATGTCACAAATCGCGAGAATCGAATACAGTATCACATACTGGTATCATTCTCGGTCCCGCACATATCTCATATGCGCTCCTATTTCGTTTCGCTTGAGCCAGGAAACCTCTGTGTAGGACTCTAAAGACTCGTCAATACGCCGGCAGCAGGTGATGATCATATCAAGCACCCACAAGCCGCAAGCGGTCTGCTAAACGTAACGGCCACCCGGGTATTGAGCGATCAGAAGATCGACGAGCAAGCCCGCTCACACTCCTGTGAATCCAACCAGTAACACTTCCGTACAGTCCGGTCTGATCGTCTGATATGTCGCATATCTCGCCTAGGGGTGGTTAACGTCAGACCCCAATAGCTCGATAAGTCGTGTCGATATGAGGTCTATAACAATTCGAGAAACTACTGGTAACACTTACCAGTAAATCTTAGCAACCCTGGCCAGGGATTTCCTGTTATAGCCAATCGAACACAGCGCAACATCAACTCCCTATACCGGGAGAGACGAATCCCCTCCTATCGCTCATTGCCTCCATGTGACTCGGGACTGTACCCAAAAACCACCATTTTGCACGCCCACTTGGACGTGGTAAGATGGAAATCAAAGCACAGTGGGAACCACACAAGACTCTATGACGATCTCGGGTCAACAGACTACTCTGTACCAGTGTCACCAGAGAACTGCCATCTGACGTGAGGTATAATACCATCTGGGAGTTCTCGGCGAGTCCGTCCAGTGTACCCAGTCTCTACTGAGCACCCGTATATCATCTCTGATGTCAAACACCAATGGATATGGGATCATCCATCGCCCATCTGTATGGGTCGAGAAGGTATACGCTAGTCTACTCTGGTATATCGATGCCCCGTCTCGATACACCCACGACTAGGGATTTTGAAGGATGTACTTATGGACTACCATGTCCCCACTAGTATGATCCGCATCATAGTCCAGGTAGTCAAGCACACATCCTAAGGGCTTTACCAACATGTAACAGAGAGACAACCAGTATACACGTTAAGGTAAAGAGCAACCAGATAGCATACTATCATGTCGAGCAAGAAAGTCCTCCCTATATATGTCCCAGCATCCACTACAATATACATCCAATGTACATTAATGGCCTCTTGGGCATACCTATAACTAACAATCTCCCACTTGCACTAGGGCCATCTGTAGCAGTGGTTGTAGTATCTCATACTCAACCATCCCATAAAAATCTCTCTCTGGGAACAGGCCTTTGTGAGTGGATCCGCTGTGTTGTCCTCTGAGTCTACTCTCCTTACCTCGATCCCTTAGAGATCAACCATCTCCATGATCAGGTGATACTGCCTTAGAATATGTCTGGATCACTGATGGGACCGGCGTTCCTTGACATAAGCCACAACTCCATTGTCTCACAATGGTAGGAACGTTGTTCATCTCATGAACCAATATACACCCAAACAGCTTCTTTGGTAGCATCTTAAGTAGCGATGTATCCTGCCTTTATCGTCTAGTATGTCACGGTATCTAGCTTGGAACTCTTCCAACATACCGTCCCTTTACTGAGGGTAAAGACAATGCCTGTGACTGACATTCAGTCGTCTTTATCACCCTGGAACCATTCCAGTGATTCTCCCCAGGGTCGATTGATACCATCTCACTATAACTAGTGAGAATACTAACATCCAACTAGATCTATCTCATAGGTCCAAAACCCAGGATTTAGTAGGTATCAATTTGATCCTATATGGAGAATCATTGTGATAAGCGGAGATTGATCGAGCGTAGCATAGGAAACTCCTTCCCTATCAAGAGTATGTCATCCACGTACTCTACGAGGATCACTACCATACACCCTACTACCTTTTTGTTTATACAAGGTTCATCTACCATTTTGATGATGTCAACTTCTTTGACGAATCCATCAAAACAGATGTTCCAACTCCGCGATACCTGCTTTATCCTATAAAGCATCTTGCACACGTTTCCGCTGCTCCCACTGTCTACGAAGCCCTCTGGGTGTGTACTTATAGACGCACTCTTCTAAAATATCATTTAGAAAAGCAGTCATGACACCCAACCGCCAGATATCGTAGTCATGGTATGTAGCCGTGGCAAGTAGGATCTGGATGGACTTAAGCCTAGCTCCTTAGAAAAAGGTTTCCTCATGATCCACACTTGGTCAATGATGCAAACCTTTAACAAGTCTAGTTTTGAAAGTCACAACTTTTCCATCTACACCAAGTAATCTTCTCAAGATCTACTTGCTCCTGATGGGGATTTAACCCTTCAGATATAGCAACCAAAGTCCATACTTTGTTGGTGTATATGGATTCCATCTCAGATCACTAAGCATCCAGCCATTCTTACAGAGTCTTACTCCTGATGGCCAGCTCGAAACTAGTTGGGTCATCATCTCATGATGCAATCCTCGCTCCCACTGTCATAGAGAAACAGAAGTATCTCTCAGGTGGGTGAGGAACCCTACTAGATCGGCGGAGAGGCTGAGGTTCGTTGGTAACTATCGAATCCTTTGGTTCTTTCAAATCATCAGCTGCAGTTTGTATAGCTGGAACCTTTCTAGTTCTACATTACAGACCTTGCCTCGAGCTTGTCCGGATTTTGCTTTCAGACATAGGCCGGACAACTCCAAATCTTAACTAACTTAAGACATGGGTTCTTCCCATTCCATATCACATATGAAGCGGTAGGCAACTGATTTGATTAGAACCCTATTCAATAGGTATGCAGCTTCTCAAGTGCATAACACCCAAAAGGAAATAGGTAGCTCAGTATTACTCATCATAGAGCACACCTTATCACATAGAGTGTAATTGCTCCACCCCGATATACCATCGTGCTATGGTGTATGCGGAGGAGTAATGCTGAGAGAGAATCTCATTCTCCTTTAGAAAAGTCCAGGATTTCCGTGCTCAAGTATTCTCCTCCTCGATCACATCAAAGGACATAATACTTATACCCTTATTGGTTCTCTACTTCTAACTTATATTCTATGAATATCTCAAAAGGTTCGGACTTGTGTTTCAACAGGAACATATGTCTGAATCTTGAGAGATTATCAGAGAATGTAATGAAGTACAAGGAACCGGTCTTGGCATGTGTAGACAGGGGACCTACATACATCAACATGTATCATCCCAAGAGTTCACTAACTCTTTCTATGTTTCCAATAAACAGAGCTAGTGTCATTATATCTTTTTGACATGACTGGCAAGTTTCACAAGATGTAGATTCAAACTGATTTAAATACGCATCTACATGTAACTTCAGCTAGTCGGGTCACATTGATCTGACCTAGTCTACAATACCTTAAGAAGGATCCGTTCATTTCTGAACTCTTCCTCTTATGTGTGTTCCATATACTAAGAACTGTAGTTTGATTTAGAACAACGCTTTTAGATAACGTGCCTGAACCGATCAACTTTTGATATAGGAAATGTTCAAAACATTATCCAACAATACAAAATTATATCCTTTCTTTACTAATAAAGAGACTGATATGATTTTGTATATTAGGTTCGGTATCTAATAACATTCGTTCAGAATCAATGTATTGGTAATACAGGGTGACAGTGACCAACAGACTTGGCTGCAACACTTGCCCCGTTTTCTGTCTCATGAAACTTATCACCCGTTCTCAGTTCTCTACCTTTCTGCAGCCCTATGTAACAGATTACATATCTGGGATCCTGATCTGGTATCACATACCCAGGACGTAAAGGATACTGAGAAACAGTTCTCTGTAATGAACACACCCGAAGATGATGCATCAGCATGCACTCTCTTCGTTTGGGCGGCACGGGAATTCTGGTAATCCTCTATTTCCTGCTCTGTCTTATAACAATTATAAGTTGGAGCGGGACCAACGTTCCCCAGCTCAGTATAACAAGCGGGTTCGGTCAATATTCCGTATTATTATCTTGATTAAGGCGTGATATGGTCGCTACCTGGAGAGAGAGAGAAGAAAACACTCAGCGTGCGCTCTAGCAAGAATAGATTGGTTATTATTTTATCTAATCAGGATGGCTCCCACTGCTTTTTATCAAATCTTCCTTCAAACCCTAAAAGGAAAGACTAGCCGGGATTAATTACACACTACAAGTTCGCCAATCTTTCAGCCAGGCCAGTGTCGGTACTTTGAGGGAGGTCCCCCGTGCTTTCGCACGAACCTAATTAATGTAAACCTCATTTTCCCAGAGGCGTAACCTCGTTAACACCTTTCTAGACACCTACTTGATCGGCTAATTGTAATGTATAAAACTCTCCCAGGAGTAACTCTTACTCGCAGCGAGTATCGGGATCCAACTATCTCATAGAAGGTATGCAATCTCATTGCAAATTTCAACACTTGAAATTCCCGATAATATTTTGCCCCAAGCGATCTATGACCTTGACTGAGTCAACAAATCATAGACCACAAGTAAAGTTCAACCCGTCATTTCTCGATTGAATTAAACCCACCCGCACGACCCTTGACGGAGTCAACAAGGCCGCACGACTACCCTAATCCAATCGCATCATATGCTTTGCAGATAAGCAATAATCAGCTACCGCACACTACGCCTTGACTGAGTCAACAAACGCAGCACGAATACTAACTATTACCTATCTGAAATGACGGAGGGCTACGACAGGTTTTTCTGAAAACCTATTGCGTAATGAACTTGATATCGTTGTAGGATCGAATGAATTTTGAAATGGAGTGTTTTTGAGGCTTTTCTAGTTTTGCTAAAGGAGTCACTCCCGGTGAATGGATCGTCGGTCCTTTCCTCGTCGAATGAGGTGCGGGATATATCATATATATCACTGTGCAAAGCAAAAACACTTAAAAGCAATCAAAAGACAAACCGAGTGTGTAGCATCAGCCAGTTATTGCTAAAGGAGTCACTCCCGGTGAAGGGATCTCGGTCCTTTCCTTATCGAATAAGGTGCAGGATATATCACATATACCGCTGTGCAAAGCAAGAACTGTAGCTACCTGCTTTATTTTGAAATTCGATTCTACAACAACTTAGGTTTCTTTTATTTCATTAATCACATTAATGAAGTCCCATCATTCAAGTACCTAAACATCACAGATAAATACGACGTACACTTATGCCATCCGCATTCGCCTCGATGTCCCCTCATGCACCGTTAGGTTAGGTAACTAACGACAGAGCGGGGCAGGGCTAGCGCGGGTGTAAAACATAAGTAACATCTATATAATATATCATATATACTATATACTGTATCTATCACAGAACATCACATGATCACATCACAGATATCGCAGCAGAAGAATCATATGAAATATTGGATATACTAGGACGTCCGTGTTTTCAATACGAGCCAGTATAAAACACGGATTCCACGGTCGCGATGAATAGCCAAACCCACACCCCTAGACCCCTACGAGAGCGGCAAGCAACCCTACCAATTCTAGAGTTAGGAGACCCGGACTCGACTCCTCGAGTTGGTCTCCCACTGGACTCCAGAACCCGGTTACTTGTGCCCTCCTCCTTGGGTCTATCCTAGTGCGGAAAAGTAAATAATATACAAACGGTGACAACTTTCGCAACCTGGAAGTGCCCCAATAAAAGAATATTACATACTAGTTTTTACATGAATGAAAATGAAAAACACTCATCTCACATAAAAAAAACCCGGCTATTCAAACATGACGATCCAATATAACATATCCAGCAACACATAACATCACATGTCATCAACGTAAGTAAATATGCGCATCCCAATTGTCGTTGACATATAGCAACGAAACCGGCGATATCACATATTACACTTACGGTCATAGAAAAGAAAGTGTAAAACTATAACAGTTGGAATCCGCAACCACCTCAGACATCGTATGCCTGACCAAATGAATTCCTTAGACATCGCATGCCTAACAATTATAAACCCCGCATTTTAGTCTCATTATCGAAAACACTTTTCAATATCAAGTCGGGCAATTCAACAAGATTCCCGACATCCTGATCGAATGCTCGTCGCAAACTTTAGTAGGCGGCCGCACCCCCGATACCGTCGACGAAGTGCACCAAGGCGGAACACCGCTGCCGCGAGCACTCGAATGGATGCTTTCAACGACGGGGTTCTCCTACAGTCACTTGGTCGGGGCTATGGAGTGAGGCTGTCTATTAAGTTTACCCGGCGAGTATCCGCGTACGCTACGTGATTGCGATGGACTTTTGATCACATCAAAATTCCGTGGCAACCGATCAAGTGAGACTAAAGTGCTATGTTTATAACATTCATTTAGTTATCTCATAACTTATTGTGAATTCCAATTATTGTATCCCATTCCAGATAATTAGAAAATGTTAAACTTTCCGATTGAACATTCGAACACCCAAGTTTTCCCGATATAGCTCAACACATGAAATAAGTCTAACAACATTCCGTTCGTGCCTCAGTACCAACGGTCCAGCCGTAGAAGGGTCAAGCCAACGCCTCACACGTGGCACGCCGTACTGCCCCAAACCCGAAGGTTCAAAGGGCAGTTCAAGACGGTCACATAATCGAGTTAAGGTTTGTTGTCTTCTAGAGAGACCATCGCGTTACTTGCACTACTTAGAACGTCGTTAAACTACGGAAAATCCAACACTTGGAAATTTCCCGACAGGGGAAAAGTTGGGTATTTATATCCGGTCGAACTTTTTAACATATTCTAAAATTTATCCGGAAAGCCACACAGACAAAATTTGATAATCCGATCGAACATACGAATCCCCAAAACAACTCCAGAAAATTCAACTCTTGAATAAATTTTAAAAATACCCAGAGAACTCAGCACCTGAAACAATGAATTACTGTGCAAACATTTAGGGCTGACGTCATCAATCTGCCGCGGAACCGCCGCCTAAGGAAGGCATCTGCCGCGGTTCCGCCGCAGTTTGCACTGTTCATGACCCCAATTTTGCGCCGTAATTCTTAGATTTCCCTGCTGGGTTTTCTGCATATTTTTAATTTGGAAAAATCCCAGTTTTTGAAAAAAGGACAGAGAGCATTTTTGTGATCGGGTTTCGGGTTCGTTCGGACTTCAAACTCCGTCTGGACTTCGCCTAAGGCTCTAGCTAGGCTCTGATTCCACTGTAGGGTTCCTAGGCACTCTCTAGAGGTCTTACAAGGCATCAACCATGCCAATTTCAAAAATTACGGTGCCGAGAAACCCTAGACTACGGATCGTTGGCTAGATGTCTAGGCGAAAAAGAAACTAGTTAACACTTAACTACTAGAATACGGAAATACAACCTTTGTAGATCCGGTGCTCCACCTCCATAGCTCCGCAATGAAGTCTCCTCGCTGTCCAAGTCGAACCCCGGGCTCTAGTGTCGGCTTCATCGGAGAATGGACGGGCTAGGTCATCGACGACGTGCCGAAGATGATCTACGTCGAAGCATCGCTAGATCAAGCTCCACCTTCACCAAGCCATGAAAACTTGTGAAGGAAACACACTCTACTACTTGGCAAGAGGTAGAGGATGAAGAAATAGGAAGTGGGTTCACTTTAGAATTGGATTTCTCACTCATTTCCAACAATCACCATTGATGGAGCTTGCTTTCTTCAAGTGAAGAAAGGAAGAAGAAGAAGAATATTATGATAAGATTAATTAGAAAAGAAAAGAATAATCATTCTTATCATAAAGGTAACCATGGTAAAATGTAGAGAGTGAACAAGGGTTAGTGGAGTGGTTAGGGTTAAGGATGAGACAAAAATGGTGACTAAGTCAAAGTATTCATGAAGCTTCATGAATGAACAAAAGAATTCCACCATTTTTCTCTTTGCATTTTATTTTCCAAAAAGAATAAATGAATAAGTAAAAACCCTAATCATCCACTTAACCATAGTTTAATACTTTACACTTAACCAAAAAGCATGTATCATCAAACATGATACAATCAAGTGCACAAAATCATATCGCATATGCAATGCGCACACCCGAGTGAGAAAATCCATTTAAAGTGAACCGATACTAGTTAATGCAAAGTAATATATCAAATATATAATTATGCATTAAATCATTAAATCAACACTTAATTTAATGATCCGGTCATATCGCATATAACCGACCAATATCTACAGTAACAACTTATCGAATCAACACCTAATCCGATAACCCGGCTATATCGCATATAACCGATCAATGTCACAAATCGCGAGAATCGAATACAGTATCACATACTGGTATCATTCTCGGTCCCGCACATATCTCATATGCGCTCCTATTTCGTTTCGCTTGAGCCAGGAAACCTCTGTGTAGGACTCTAAAGACTCGTCAATACGCCGGCAGCAGGTGATGATCATATCAAGCACCCACAAGCCGCAAGCGGTCTGCTAAACGTAACGGCCACCCGGGTATTGAGCGATCAGAAGATCGACGAGCAAGCCCGCTCACACTCCTGTGAATCCAACCAGTAACACTTCCGTACAGTCCGGTCTGATCGTCTGATATGTCGCATATCTCGCCTAGGGGTGGTTAACGTCAGACCCCAATAGCTCGATAAGTCGTGTCGATATGAGGTCTATAACAATTCGAGAAACTACTGGTAACACTTACCAGTAAATCTCAGCAACCCTGGCCAGGGATTTCCTGTTATAGCCAATCGAACACAGCGCAACATCAACTCCCTATACCGGGAGAGACGAATCCCCTCCTATCGCTCATTGCCTCCATGTGACTCGGGACTGTACCCAAAAACCACCGTTTTGCAAGCCCTCTTTGACGTGGTAAGATGGAAATCAAAGCACAGTGGGAACCACACAAGACTCTATGACGATCTCGGGTCAACAGACTACTCTGTACCAGTGTCACCAGAGAACTGCCATCTGACGTGAGGTATAATACCATCTGGGAGTTCTCGGCGAGTCCGTCCAGTGTACCCAGTCTCTACTGAGCACCCGTATATCATCTCTGATGTCAAACACCAATGGATATGGGATCATCCATCGCCCATCTGTATGGGTCGAGAAGGTATACGCTAGTCTACTCTGGTATATCGATGCCCCGTCTCGATACACCCACGACTAGAGACTTTGAAGGATGTACTTATGGACTACCATGTCCCCACTAGTATGATCCGCATCATAGTCCAGGTAGTCAAGCACACATCCTAAGGGCTTTACCAACATGTAACAGAGAGACAATCAGTATACACGTTAAGGTAAAGAGCAACCAGATAGCATACTATCATGTCGAGCAAGAAAGTCCTCCCTATATATGTCCCAGCATCCACTACAATATACATCCAATGTACAGTAATGGCCTCTAGGGCATACATATAACTAACATAATCCGCTGAAAACCCTCAGGAGACAACACTCCTCCTACTAGGGACACCTAGAGGTTTAACGGTTTGTTGCACGAGCTCAGTGCAATCGCGTTTCCCTGCGAAAGTGCGGCTAGGTTAGATTTTTATCGAGACTAAGTAAAATAATAAGTTTGCTCGAGGGCGAGCAAATGATAAGTTTGGGGGTATTTGTTCATAACATAATATTGCATTTTTTATTCCCCATTCTTATGCATTTTACAATGAAAACAGGTGCTTTTGACCCATGTCTGCTACATGTTACAGGTTACAGGTTCTTGGAGCAAAAACAGTGAAAAACACAAAAGACAACACAAAAGAAAGACTTTTGACCAACAATTAGGAAGATCTTAGTAAAGCCTAGCAGAAGAACGGTTCACCATCAACAAGGCAACGCAAGATCCAAATTTGCAAGAAAAACGGTTAAAAGATCCATTGCAAAGTGTTCACTGAAGATCTGGAATTAATACAGAAGCCAAATTGATAAAAAGAATAAAGAACCAGGAAGCCCAAAAGATACCAAGGCAGCCCAGAAAAAATGATGAGCTGAACTCACCAACGGGCCGCGGAACCGCTGCCCAAGAGCGCCCATGCCGCGGTTCCGCGGCTGTTTGAAGCCCTAATGCACAGAAATTTTTACCATAATTCTTTGGCGGCTTTGGAAAGATTTTCTACGGGTATATATTTGTAATTGTAGACATGCGGAGCAATTGTAAACCTAAGGTTTCTATGTCCTATAAATAGAACCCAAAACCTTGTATTTTCTCATGCCTCTACTCATGAATAAAATTCTGTTTTCTTAAAGTTAGAGCGCATCAAAAGTAAGTAGGTTATTTTTCTTGCAGTAGTTGTAGTTTTTTTTCATATCTGCTCTAGGTAAATTATTTTCTCGCCTTAGTTTAATTTAGTTCAGCTTTTATCAACTTGCTATCGATGTTTTCTCTCTTTAATAAAATCATGTCTTTTTTCATCCCCTCGATGAGCGAGTAGTTTCCTCGCTTGTTAGGGTTAGGAATAGGGAAGGATTTGAGAGATGAAGATCTCTCATCTCTTTTCGTTGCCAAACTTTTACGAACATTAGAACTCCATGCATACCTTCTTATTCCGCTCCCTACGGCACTTTTACCCTCAAGGTAGCGGTGATTCCGTAGTCTAAAGGCCCGGATTTTGAGGTTTTCCATAGAGGTTAGGGTAAAGATTAATAAAGGAAGGACAAGGATCTAGAGGAAGAATCAATCATCCCAATCATCCTAATCCCCTTTATAAATATTTACCATAACACTAATATGATAGATTTAATTAATGGCAATGGAAAGAGATGTAGATCTTTGTTTACCAAATTTTCCTTAAACCTAATCCTAGCAAGTTTCTAATCCTAGTCTCATACAACATCAATTTTAGGTTTATTTATAAGACCCAACATCATTTGGAATTAACTCGTAAGAACTTAAAGGAGATTTACACATCCCTGTGGATCGACCCGTATTCACCGGTTAGCTTCATGCGACGCCGTTCTTGATTGCGGTAAATATTTTTGATCGACAAAACCACTCTTAATCAGGTTTCATCACTAATACCCACATTATTGTGCAACACTCTCTCAGATCTCAACGTGGTCACAACATTTACATTATGATTTTGTTGTTCGTAAGCAACATGTACGTTGTGTGTGTGACCGGAATTTGGCAATGGTTGAGATGGAAGCTTTCCCTTTTCTTGCTCACTTAACGCAGCATTTAGTTGTGCAATTTAGGCCTCAATTGATTTGATGCTCTGATCATGTGAAGCACTGTTTTGTACCAAAGACTGAATGGAAGTCTCCAACCTTGCTGAGGTTGTGTAGATTGTTTTAAAAACGCATCCAAACTTCGTTCTAGCGAGAAAACCTTATCGTTATTCGGCTGAAAAAAATTGTTTTGAGGATAAGAATTGTTGGGTACAAAATTGTTCACTTGGTTTGGGTAAGGTTGGGATTGGAAAGGTTGCTGATATTGAGTTTGTTGAGGGGCTTTTTGTTGTGGAGGAGGCCTTTGAAAGTTGTTATTGCCTTGGAATTGTTGTTGATTTTGATTCCAAGCAAAATTTGGGTGGCTCCTCCAATCAGGATTATAAGTCGAAGTGTATGGATCATTTCTTTGTCTTTGCTGAAAGGCGGCATTGACTTGATCTTGTCCTTGAACAGGTGGATTGTAAGGACACTCCTCAGTAAGATGGGATGGATCCGAACAACAAGCACAAATAGTGCGTGGCGGTAAAGCTGGGGCAGGAGAAGGTGATGAGAATTTGCTCTCAATTGCTTCAAGTATTTTCATGAGTGCAGCCATTTCGGCCTTCATTGCAATCGACATATCAAGTTGATGTATGCATGCCCTAGACTGACCTGATGAAGTAGATGAGGTGGTCTTAGTGCTTTCCCACTGAAGTGTTTGTTCAGCAAGATCATCAAGAAATTGCCAAGCTTCCTCGCTAGATTTTGTAAGAAAGTGACCTTGACAAATGGTTTCCAACAACTGCTTAGTTGCTGGGTTCGGTCTTTCGTATAAAGTTTGGCAAAGTTGCTAATTCTCGATACCATGGTGAGGGCACTGAACAAGGAGGTCCTTAAATCTTTCAAAACACTTCCAAAAAGGTTCGGAAGGAAGCTGGAAAAATTGAATAATTTCGTTGCGAATTCTCGCGGTCTTGTGGTGTGGGTAAAACTTTTTTAGAAAAGCCTTAACAAACTCTTCCCAATTTTTAATGGAGTGTGATGCTGTGCTATATAACCATTTTTCAGCTAGGTCACATAAAGTGAATGGAATGACACATAGCCTTATAGCATCATCAGAAAGTTGTGTGGTCTTCATCATTGCGCAAACATTCTGGAATTTGTTAATGAAGATGTAGGCATCTTCGGATTCCAGCCCGTGAAATTTAAGCAACATATTGATGAAGTGGGGTTTAATTTCAAAGTTATCCCCATTAGCCGGTGGAAGTGAAAGACAAGTGGGAAGTGCGGTGCGGATGGGATTGAAAAGATCTTGGAGTGCGATTCGTTGGGGCGCTTCAACAGGAGGTTGTGGTGGGTTATTCGCACCTAATGGAGGTAGAATCAGTCCCGCAGGTAAGGGGTTGTTAGGATTGAATCCCGACATCTCCTTAGAAGATGATGAATATGAAGATGAAGGTAAAGAAGTGGATGGAATTTCGACTTCGGAGTCGAAAGCGTCGTCAGTTGGCACTAACGAGACACGGACTAAACAGGCGCTAGTGTCCCTGGTCCAATTGGAAATACACTAAAGAGGTGTAGTGTAGTCAAAAAGGTAAAAACAGAAGGTGGGGGGTAAGAAAACGTCAATGAGAGGAAGTGGGGTGCGATGGATTTCTAGCGATAAATTAGCAAGTTTTTTTTTGTAAAAATTTTCTGTTTTGTGTTTTTTTTTATAAGGAGCTTTTGCAAAAGATTATTATAAGAACCTTAGACACACGTTCAAGCAATCACAATATGCACAATCATGCCTAGATCTAGGGTCTCCTAGATCAACTAGACTGCTCCTAACTGTTCCAAAGGGAAAGTTATGAAATCTTCAAATCACCTCTTCACCGCCAATTGTGGCCAGGTAAGCACAAGTAAAGAAAGGAGGGATCCGCTCACGAATCACCGTGAGACGGGCCTTTTAAAATTACATTTCCTACTTGTCTAGCCTAAGCACCACAAAGTCTGGTTTAGAAAAACGACCGATGCCTACAACTATTCCTTTGTCCTTATGAGCACGACAGTCCTTATAGGCCAAGTCTAATCTTTTTTAATTAACTCGAAGGTTAATGCAAAATGCTTTTTGTGATTTTTTGGTTCCTATGAAGGGTAATGAAATCCCCACCCAATCTAGATTGGTGTTAAAGCCACTTAAAAGTCAGTTTTAAAAATGCAAAGCAGTAAACACACAAAACACTTGCCAAAATTTTTTTTTCTTTTATTGCGGCGCAAAGAATCCTGCACAAGATCAAGTTATTAGAGAAGGGGAAGAAGTTTTTGGGCAAAGAACCCTGCAGGAAAATTTTTCAGCGGAGATCAGAGGGTTACAGAGAAGAAAAGAATGCTTACAGAGAAGATTCAGAGGGCTGACGTCAGCAGACCGTGGCGGTTCCGTGGTCAGAAGCATAAATTAGCGGCGGTTCCGCGTTTCTTTAGGTGTTTCAAGCCTCCGAGATTTTTCTGTTTGCTGTTTATATCTTCCTCTGCCTGTTCAGATCTGTTGTTTGCTGTTTTGCTCACTGGAATTTTCCAGATCTGAATCTTTTCGTCTCTTCGATCCTGCACAATTCACACGAAAACCCTTCAAAACATAACAAGATGATAAATTTTTAAATTTTTTATTTTTTAGTTTTTATGATTTTTCAAATTTTTAATCAACCCGAAATTACAAAAAGAAAATAACTACTCCATCCCCGGCAACGGCGCCATTTGATTTGTATGTGATTATGCTTATGCATTTTAAAATCAAAATTAAGAATACCGCAATCAAGAACGGTGTCGCTTGGTAGCTAGCCGGTTGAGTACGGGTCGGTCCACAGGAATTTTGTGTATTTTCTAGCTGTTCTAACGAGTCAATTCCTATTGTGGTAGGTTTGATTTTCAATAAAAACTAAAGTTGAGTTTGATTAGGATTAAAACCTTGCTAGGGTTAGGTTTAGGTTGGTTTGGAAAATCAATTATTCTCACCGCTTTCTATGCCCTAATTAAGAACTTTTAGGTGTTAAGATAATAGTTAACAAAGGGGATTAGCACGATCGGGAAGAAACTAGGTTTCTTTCTCTTGGTCCTTGTCCGTCCTTTCTTAACTCTTACCCTAACCTCCATGGAAATCATACACAACCGGTCTTTAACTATGGTATCACCGCTACCTCTTGGGATAGGGTGCCGTAGTGAGCGGTGTGTGTATGTATGCATAGAGTCCTACTTTAAAATGTATAACGGGCAAGAAAGGGGTGAGAGATTTTCATCTCTCAAATCTTCCCCAAACCTAACCCTAACAAGTGAGGAACTACTCACTCATTAGGGAATTGATAAACGAGTTCATTTTTTTAGATTTAATTTAACAACTACGGCAGATAAAAAATTTATAATTACGGCAGAGAAATAAAAATTGCTAGAGAAATAACTAGGGCAGAAAAGAAACTTACTTTTTTATTTGATACACTCTTCAACAATTACAGGGAATGAAAATTCTAAACTAGATAAATAAAAAGTGGCATGCTCCAGAAAGAGCTGTAGGGTTCCTATTTATAAATTATAGAAACCCTAGGGTTTACATCTGATCCATATCTAGAATTACAAAAATACCCTAAGAAAAACCGGGTCAATGCACCGACTTCCACCGACACGCACCGACTTCCACCGACACATACGACGCACGGCCGCGGATCCGCGGCTATAAGCATGGTTTGGCCGCAGTTCCGCGGCCATTTGGTGGGATTGCTGGCTCATTTCTTTAGGTATACTTCATGTTGCATTTTCCTTGTATTTTCTTCACTTGGTTCTTCATAATGTTTTCTAGTTTCTTCCAGATTTCCACAGTGCAGAATGTTATGGACTTTTCCCGTTCGCTTCATTTTGTAGTCTTGAATCTTGTGCTGCCTTTGTACTTTGCGCAATTGAACTGTTCATTGATCTTCACTTGTTCCTTAAACTGTAGGCGGCATCATAAAGATTCTTCTATTTGTTGGTCGTAGTCTCACTTTTATAGCGTCTTTTCACCATTTTCACTGTATTATTCCGAGAACCTGTAGCCTGCAACTATTCAACAGACATGAATCAAAAGCACCTATTTATTTGCAAAATGAATAAGAATGGGGAATATAATACTGCAAAATTATGATATGAACACTTGGCATCCGGCCATCAGTCGGAAGTTAGCTCCAAGCAGGAGCTAGCTCTTCGCCAAATTGGCGGAATCACAACTATGCAATAAAGCACATATACAACTCCCTACGGCGAAGATCCATCACAGAAAGAATAATAAGCAAACCTAAGACACTATCCAGCTCAAAATAGCGAACATACACCTATCTCGCTCTCAGTCTCTCAAATATACAAGTCTGTTTAGGTCTACCAATAATACATAGTCTGATTTCTGATTGATGGAACTTTAACTAGACACAACAGAAATAAATAGGTACATGGGTGGTCACGATCCAAATGTGTGTCCCACCTACCAAAGCAAAACACCCTGAAGAAAACTGTGTGCCAGCGATACCGCTACTGATCCAAGCGGTCGAACCCGCAAGAAAACAGTGGCACAACGGGGGTGAGTTGCCAACTCGTGAGTAGAAAATATCAGCAGGTAGAAATCGAATGAAGAACGATCCTTAGGTCCTACTGTATCATGAAGGTAAAACTATGGTATCTAGGGTGATCATGTATGCATATGTGTACAATAGAGTCGTGCCAATATCAGTATGTAATGATAGTCATCTGAATATATATACATGTATGCATGTGTATCAAGCAACGTGTGTCCATCAACGACACATAAACATCATGAAACATGAGTGTCCAACATCGACACTCGAAACATAATGAAACCAATGTCTAGCATCGACAAGTAAATCCTCATATCTCAGGCGCCGCATCCTCAGATCGGCCCTCATATCCAGCTGATCTCACGACTCCGGTCGATATCCTTCGGATAACCGCCGAGTCCAAACTATCACCGGTAGGTAGCGCATCCCCTTCCACGCTCATCGTCTACTCCACGATCTTCTTGCCCCGGGGTACCTTATCGGTCCACTATGTACCCGCAGACGGTTCCTCCTCACTCCTCGAATCGGGTATCACATAGCTCAGAACCGAGAAAACATATGGTGGACATGAAATATCACATCACAAGAAACCGCGTTTTTAAAACAATTCATAATTTTCTTTGAAATATAACCATGGTTCTCAAATTCATAGATCTCATGAAAACAACATCTCAATGCATCTAACCATAAAGTACAGTATATGCAAACATAAAATAGTACTGTAAGCATCTCAAGTATTATCATGTAAGCATGTCATGTGATAATTACTGAACAAATGATTGTACTTTACAGTTAAGAGTAATACCGTGATATAGCAGTTCTACTGTGTAAGCGGATGACAATTACCGATGATGAATGTGTGAGCCAGCAAATCTGTGTAAGTATAACATGCGCATCATCGGTAACAGTGCAGGTGTATGAGTAGACAAAGCCATATATAGGTAAGTGCTAGGAACATAGTACGTATGTCATGGAGAATAATACAGCATAACATGAACGGTAATAAGATATGTAACTATCCCTGAATACATCAAATATAACCCATTATCTACTAAGGTGTTTAGAAGCAACGATTCTCCGAATCAAGGCAAATCCATAAGTCGGCGATCCAGCCTCATAGTATCAGATGTGATATAATTCTCGTACATCATCCTCGGGTCAAGAGTGCGGATCAATCATCCGGTATCATATCACATACGGTATAATCCATCATACGGTGTTATCAAATCAGAATAAGGATCTATCGTCCTAAAACATAACATCATCTCATATTCTCATAGATACATACATATATATCAACCTCATATCATATATATATATATATATATATATATATATATATATATCGATCTCACATCATATTTCATCAATCTCATAACATATCTTGGCATATGTATTTATGTATACATATCACCTCACATCCTCATATTAAGCATATCCGCTCATGTTATCTTATATCATCATATTCTCATAATGATATACCATCTCGTACTTGTTCTCTTTTCAATTATATATATGTATGTATGTATCGCTTCACATCCTCATTTCAACATATCATCATCTCAATTCAAGTCATCTTGTATTTATTATATTCTCATACTAAATCTTTTGATCATATCCGTAAGTTCAAAGCATAAGTTTCACCAAAATATTATATATATATATATATATCGATTCTCCATTATTATGGTTGCGGGGGTGCCATACGCCATCCACCCGACATCCCCCGTAGATATAGATCTACTCACCTGCAATATCCTTACTTAGTTTAAGTCGATGAACTTCTTGATCTCCTTCGTCATCTCGGAAGTCCACGTGAAGGTACCTACAATCAATACACATCGTAACGATATTAAAACCAAGTCCGAAAACCGATATGGCATGCGGAGTGCTCATAGGTTAGAACTTATAGCCCACGCAAGAAAGAACAACCAAATAACCCTCAGCGTTGATGTATGAACATCCAACGACCGTGCCAAAACAAAAATACCAAAACCAAGTTTTCAGAAATCGGAAATCCGAAATTAGAAACATGGAGAAACACTCCTAGATTCTACCCTAGGTCAAATTAGAAGATTTTTCATATAGGGTACGTCTATATATCACATAACAAAGCCATGCAAGAAAAATCACACCCACTGGTCAGGTCGCAATTGCGGCCATTATGATTAAATCTGCGGCATGTAAATGGAGGTAGGGGCTCGGGTCTCTGGGGAAAATTTTATGTGGCATGCACGTCTCACTGTGATGGGAACTTATTTTATGGAGCTCTCGGGTCACAGCAGATCCTATAGAGTCATCACAAATCGCCAAAAACTGATATCGGGAAAATTCTAAGTTCGTGTTTTGGGGTTCTAGTCTCAAGTTTAGCCAGAATATCATCACTAATGGCTTGAGGTCACTAACTAAACCTCAATTACATCTCTACTATTCAAATCATCCACTAAAGACATTCTAGAAATTTCTAAAGTCGCTAATATAGCTTAATCAAACTCTAAACATAAGTAGGGGGTTAAGAAACTAAATAACAAGAAGAAAAGTGAAGGTTATACCTCTTGGAGCAACTGAAGAAAATTCCAAGATGGTTGAAAGTGCTCAAAATCCAAACTTGAGCTTTCTATGGGGTGTAGGATGAGGTTGTGCACCTTTTTTGTGAAGGTGAGGTGAGGTTTTGGAGATGATTTGGAGGTGGAGGAAGGAGGAGAAGGAGATGAAGATGAAGGAGTTGAAGAAAATAGATGAAGTGATGAAGGATGGTGGAGGAGCCATGGTCAAGATAACCACTCTCCCTCTCTCTTATCCTCTCTCATGCCCATGACCTCTTGTCCCCTCTCCATGCCATCCTTTTGTTTTCTTTTTCTTTTCTCTTTCTCTTTTCTTTTAAAAACCCAAATATCAAAAAATACTAAGAAGCCATGCATGAATCAACACAATGTGTCTTGGTGCACTAGTCATGGCTTAACATAAATGGATTTGGCTTAATCATGATTAGTAGTGCACTACTCAAGTTTAATATAAGCTTGCATATAATTAATTGCATAATTATTTATAAATTGTCCAAATCCAATAAATGCCTTTATAATTAATAATTCATATTAATATCTAATTATTTTCCAAATATTGGTATATATAATTATACCATTTTACGAAAACCCAAAATCCATACTCGAATAGTTTTCGTGAAATTTATTATTTTATTATTTAAATTCCAAAAATATTATTTTATATTTCTGAAATGTACAATCTTCCCCCCTTAAATAAATTCGGTCCCCAAATTTAAATTTAAACCCCCAAATACTAAATCATTTCAATAATCAGTCCAATCAACAGGGCTCCGAAATCATGAAATACTCAAATGTTACACAGCGCATCGTGTGCGCATGAAAACAAGTGCGAAACTCAAAATCAAAACCCTGTAAAGCGTCACGCAATCATAGTAGTTATAATGGAGATGCAAATCTCGAAATCCATGTAAGGCTAGGCCAGCGCCCCGGCCATCAATCCGTGGCCAAACGCGGAACAAAAACTTTATAAAACCCGGCGCTAACGGAACCCGATTCCCGGATCGAACCATTAACCCTATACTACTAGTAAACTGTAAAAGGAGTTTAGAGAGGTTATACCAATCGATCCGTGTTCTTCGGTCTTCAACCTCTGTCCCAAACTCCTCGCGGCTTCCTCGACCATGTTCGGTCTCCGGTCTCACTCGTCGAAAACGATCCACGTCGAGAATTAGTAATATGGGCTCCTGCTTTAAAACCGAAGCAACTCGGGCATCCAGTTTGCTAGCCTAAATACCCAAGGTGAAGTAGAGATAGTGTGTGAATATTTTGTCTCATAACACCCAAGGATTTGGGTGGAGGTGAATGAAGTTGCCATGGATAAAAAAATGTGAGCTAAAGAATTTTGCTTGTGAGAAAAATGGTGGTTGCCTTCCAAAACAAAATTTTTGTTCTCTGTGGATTTCTAATTGTGTTGTGTGTTATAATGGTGAGTGTAACAAATCAAGCAACACAAGAAAAAACCATAGCCACTCAAACCCCTCACCAAAATATCAACAGCCACCAAAATATCTCATACATAATATCCTTAACTAAACAAAAACAATCAATGCACAATGAATTAATGCAAGCATGATAAATATCCCCAGCACACTAATGACAAACGAATTTTCCCAGCCAAAGAAAAAACCATAACTCACACTTTAACCAATTAAACATTAAACTAAATGTTTAATCCAATAAAAAGAAATGGCAACTTCAAAAGTAAACTCGTAACGAATTACAAGAATACCCATCATCCGTATATACATACTTGCATCAGTATTCTGACTGAATATGAATACAACGAGACTAAAATAATCCAATAATATAATAATAGGATCCAGCTTAAACCAAAGCCCGCTAGTATTACCCGTCCGATCATGATCCGTGCACAAGTGCACGCATATGATCGAACCCTGCCATAAAACCATACGGCCTCTACAACGTTTCGCCCGAACCAGGGAAAACCTCTTTATGGGACTCTAAAGACTCGTCAATACGCTGGCAGTGGGTTTAACCATAAGCACGTCAGTGGCACTAGCTGTACGTAACGGCTGCCCAGGTATTGAGCGAAAGGGAGACCGACGAGCGAACTCATCCTGAAACCCTACTGAGCCTGACAATGACAATATCCGTACAGTGCGGTCCGTTCGTCTATGAGTATCGCATATCGGGTCGAGGGGGTTGGATAAAGTTAGAACCCTAATAACGCAATATTTAGTGTCGGTATGATACTCATCACCACCTGAGAAACTACCGATCCTAGATCAGTAATTCTCGACTATCTTGGCCAAGAATTTCTAGTGATGGCCATCCGTGCACACCACGACATCAACCCCCAATACCGGGAGAGACGAATCTCCTGACGATCCGCTCATTGCTTTCATGTGGCTCGGGACTGTACCCAACTAAAACCTGTTTGTATGACTCCTTTGAGCCGTGGTAGGGTAGTAATCAAAGCACAGTGGGAACTTACACGAGACAAATGACGATCTCAGGTCGATAGAGTAACCTGTACACATGTCACCTGGGAACTTTTATCTGACAATAGGTATAATACCAACTAGCATGTTCCCGGCGAGTCTGTCCGGTGTACTCATACCCAATGAGCACCTGTATACCATCTTAGGCGAACCAACTGACACCAATGGCTTGTGAGACTGGCCACCGTCCCTCGTCGGGGTCTTGATCCGTATACACTAGTCTACTCTCTGAGTATCGATGCCCAGTCTCGAAACTCCCACGACTAGGGACACTTTAATGATGTGCTTATAGACCACCCAACTCTCACGTATATGATCGCCATCATACTGCTGGTAGTCAAGCAAGAATCCTATGGGCTCTATCAACATGTAATGGTGATCTGTAATGTCACCTGAAATATGAACACGATGATAAAGATAAACCAGATAGCATACTATCATCTTGAGTAAGACTATTCTACCGGTATAGGTCCTCCCTCAATCATTGCAATCACGTGCCTGTGATCCAATAATTGACTTGAGGGCACTATAGCCAACAATCTCCCACTTGCACTTAAGGCTAATTATTGCGGTGTCGCATACTCACAGCCCGTGTGATACCGAACACCCAACTTCTCTACTAATCAGTTTCACAAAGCTCGTTTGTAAAATTGTTTCGTTCAAGAAATAGTCTCAATGAGTGGATCCGCTCCAATGTTTCTTTCTATGTCTCTCTTTATCTCAAATTCGCGGAGAAATCCATCTTCCGAAATGAGCAATACCTGTTTTAGAATATGTCTGGATATCTGATGGGATCCAGTTTACAAATGAACTCCAAATCCAGTAAACTTCTTAGACTGTATCGTCAACTGAATTTAATCAGTATCCTGCGCCATGCCTCCCTCAGTATCCGATTGGACCACCTGTCCAAACTACTGCTCCTCGTAAGAGGGAAAACTATAACTCTGACAGTCACTCTGTCATCCATGTCACCTTGGAAGCCTGGAATGATACCCGTCTCCAGAAGGAGGCTGCCGTTACCACATCCCTAGAACATCCACTTATGTTCTAAAACTGCTTCCTAACGTTTCTCCAGGATTGGATTAATATAAAAATTTGTTGCATCTAGTGCAAAAACAACATCTGGTGTGATACTTGACATTTTATGATTGACTCAATTGCCTAAGCAAGTGATATGCTAATCATACACATCCCTCTCCCCTTTAGTCTGTAAGACACCTTTAGAGAGGGTGACTCCGTTACCTGTAGGGACACTACCATGCCAGAAGTCGTCCATTCTAAAACACCTTTAGAATACTGTCTAAGTACCCGGATTGGGAAACTATCCAAATCTGGATCTAAAACCATAGATCTAGTAACCAGAATACCTTATATAATATCCATATCTTATGTGGAGAAACCACTGTGTGACAACCACAGTATAACCGATTGTAGTATAGGAATTTCACTTCCTACAAAGTGTATGTCATCCAAATATCAGGACATACCACCCTACTACCTTCTTAACAGATCCATCTCCTATTCTGATGAAGTCAAAACCTATGACTATCACATCAAAAATAGATGATCTATATCCGCTATATCCGCTTTAGTCTATAAATAGACATAAGCTACTTGTCCGCTATGCTTCCGCTGCTCCCACTGACTACAACAACCCCTTGGCAGAGTCAAATACACGTGCACTTCTAAAGCTAGTTTAGAATGACACAATATATATCCTCCTGTCGGGTCTCATAGTCTAGAACAGCAGTAATGGCAAGTCTGGGTAAACAAGAACCTCCCTGTCACCGTCTTTGAGGATACCGAAATACCTCTCGGGTGCTTGAGATTACCTACCATATCTGAAGAGTGGCTAATGGGATTTCAAACCCGATTGAATCTTTAGGTTCTTATTAAATTTTCAGTAATCGTCTGTGATTCTGGAATCACTTCCAGTTCTACTATACTCCCACTATTATTTTCTGAAAAAGATCCATTTTGCTAAAACTGTGGCGAGTCAAGAACAATATCACTATTGATCTTCCAGATGGTAGAAAGTTGACCCTCGTCATAGCCTGGGTTAACCCACAAACTGCCACTATAGAAACGTGCCTTGAGTTATCCAGAGTCTGGTTTTAAGCATAAGCCGGACAACTCCATATACCTTAACATTGTTAAGATATAAACCATTCTATATACAATATAGAAACAGAGGCACTGATTTAATTGGAACCGGATTCAAATCATGCAGCTGTCTCCAGTGCATGTCAACTAAATGGAAGGAGGCCGATCAGCATTACTCAACTTAGGAGTGCATCCAGATATGAGTAACCTGAAAGAGAAGCTAGTTCTCAAAACCATTACTATCAACTGAATACCAAACACAAGTATCTATATCTTCGATCACCTTGAAGAATCCTAATACTTGTAACACATGGTTCTCTACTTTATTCTTGTACCTATAACTTCTCAAAATTTGGACCTTGTATTTCTATGAAACACTTGTCTAAAACTGAAGAAGTCACAAGTAAACAGAATATAGTACGATGACCAACCCCTTTGTCCTAATGGACACTGGACAGCATACAATACTTTGTATAAATTCACTGAGTTTAATAACTCAAACCCTATACGTCATAGGTTGAAAACTATACTTATGGTTAAGAAGAATTACACCATTATTTAATGCTCCTTACCTAACCATCAACTGATATAGGTAAATGTCATGAACATAATTTCAAAAAGTTATATCTTACTTTATAAAATAAACGTACAGATATATCAATTTGAAATTGGTGCATAACAACGGATATTCAAAACCAAATATTTGCCATCAGACAAAAACTCCAGGCGATTTCCTCAAATATCATCAATTACAACGAATTCCGATATAATGAGGATGATCGCCTAATTCCCAATAACTTACTCCCACTCATTATCTGTAAAACCATACAGATGTGAGAATCAAACCTGGTAAATACATACCCTGGAGTAAGGGTTTAATTGGGAAATTAGTTTTCAATTAATAGCTGAATAAATCTTATTCTATTTCTCCTGAACCAAAATCCATCCTCGAACTGGAACAAGTTCCTTCGAGTTTGTATGTAACTATACGACGGATTATCCATTAACTGTGGATCTTTGTAATGATATGAAGTGTTCTGGAGAAATACAAAGGTGAAGTAGGAGTGGCGATGAAATACGTGGTTTGGTCGTGAATGATAGCAGTCACAATTTACTTTGCCCTCTTTCTAATCCCTTTATCTGTCTTTACTTAGTACCTCCTGTACACCACACTTAGGCTAATTGGTTTTCTTCTTTCCCTACCTTTCGACACCTGCCTATGGTTTGGAAGAAGACTATCCAATAAGCGCAATAGGTGTACCCTCTACTAATCCTAGGAGCCCTCACAATGTAAGAGAAGGTAAAAGGAAAAGACAACTGAATAGTCCTATTCATTTTCTCCAGAACCGGAAACCATCCTCGAATCTGAAACAAGTTTCTTCGAGTTCGTATGTAACTATACGATGGTCATATCCAATAACTGTGGATCTTCGTAGTGATACAGAATGTTCCGGAGAAAAGCAAATGGTAAAAATAAGAGTGGCAATGATGTATGCAACTCTGGCAATCCAAAGGCCAGTGTTTTAAGAAAGTTCGTTTAACTTGGTCACTGAGTTATAGTCTAGGGTCGGGACATGGTCGCTGCCAAAGAGAGAGAGAAAAGAAACACTCTGCGTGCACTCTAACCTAGATCAGAATGGTTAATCACTTTATCTAATCCGGATGTCTCCCACCGTTTCCTCGAATTTTCCTCCAAACCTAAAAGAAGAATTAGTCGGGATCATCTAAAATCACCCGAGGAGTAAACCAACTCATCAGTGGGTATCGGGATCCAACTATCATCGCATGATAACCTGATGGAATCCACCCACGTTATCACACTCCAGAAGGTATGCTTATGCCTGGAAAGTTTCCTGTATGTTTGAAACTCCCGATGTGATTTGTACCCCATGCTCTTATGACCTTGACGAAGGCCAACAAATCATAAGTCATATGTAAAGTTCTACCCGTCATTGTCCAGGTTAATTTGAACCCACCCATACTCGCCCTTGACGAAGGCCAACAAGGCTGTACGACTGTCCTAAACCAACGCGTCTATCTATGCTACATAAAGGCAACAAGCAGCTACCATACACTATGCCTTGACGAAGGCCAACAAACATAGCATTAATACTAAGTGCTACCCGTCTGAAATGACGGAGGGCTACGAATGGTTTTTGGCGAAAAACCTTTAATGTAATGAACTTGATATCGTTGAAGGAACCGGATAGCTTTTTACAAATATATAGTGGCGAAAACCTTTGCTAAAGAGGTCATTCCCGGTGAAGGGATCTCGGCTCTTTCCTCGTAGAATGAGGTGCAGGATATTCCCACTGAATACCGTGATGCAAAGCAAAAAGTAATCGACTGTAGTGGTGTTATTACCCTGACGCAAACTTCTGCCCAAGGGGTCACTCCCGATGAAGGGATTTCGGCCCTTGCCTCGTCAAATGGGGTGCTGGCTATTCATAACCAAATACCCCTATGCAAAACAAAAGAAAACGTCCTTGTAATAACAGCGTTTTGAAAATTGTTCCAACAATATCGAATAGGTCTGTTTTCCTTGCATTGATCTGAATCAACGCAGTCCCATAAATTAATCACACCAGAAAAGAACGAAAATATGATGTACGTATATGCCATCCACATTCGCCACTGGGTCCCGTCATCACCCGTTAGGTTACTTAACTAACGACATAGCACGGACTGAACTAGCGCGGGTGTAAAACATATACAACATCTACTAGTATATATATAGCAATATATAATAATCGTTCCAGGTATGATAAATGCAACATCACAGAACAGCGATAAGCATCACAGAACAATACAGATAATCTGGGAGCCGCGGGTTTCCTTTGAGCCACAAGTGAAACCCAACATTCCCCTAGTCGTGTGGATAGGCCTGTGCAATGAAAACCTAGACCTCTACGAGTGCGGCAAGTTACCCGTCAAAACCAGAAATGAAGCATCCCCTTCATCAAAGTGAATGGACCACCCAGCACTTCACGGAATCCGGTAACTTGAACACCCCTCCTTAGGTCAACATGTACCCCCTACGAGTGCGACGAATATCCCGCCAATTCTGGAGTGAGGCCCATTCCTTCTCAACCCAATGAGATGCGGACCTTTTGCCCTCCAGAACCCGCCTATCCGCGCACTCCATCGTGGGGTAATCTTAGTACAGAAAAAGAAAAATATATACACCGGTGACATCGACCTCAACCCGGTCGTGCCCCAAAAGAATAATATACAAACAGGAAGTGACGACAGTTCACATGTCGGACGCTCGCCCCGCGATATAAAATGTACAAATAAAACCAAACTGTACTACCATTTCACCCAAGCAATCCACCATGACGAATCCGCAACAATACATCACAATACAGAACATCAACATGAATGTCACGTTCGCAAACCCGTCTAAAAGAACTATAGCAATTAGACAAGTTGTACCGCTCTAATGACATTTACGGTCACAGATAGAAATGTAATGTACTGTAAACTTTGAACAATTTTATAAATATCGAGTTCGAAATAACCCCGAATAGCCCCAAACAACTAGATAATTCCATATCAAAACTGGACTAAACTAGCAATACCACTGAACCAACATTCCAGAGACCAGACCACACACGAAATACGAAGTCCAGACTCTTCTCTGAGGCCAGCCAGCTCGGATTCTAGACTAATGTGGCCGGTTTTTTCTGGTGGATTTGGCTCGTATTTGGTCTGTGGTCTAGTGGTCAGGTCAATAGTCTTCTGCAGTTACTACAAAATTTTTAGAATACCATGAAAAATTTGACAGAAACTGGAATGTGTTAGGTATTAATTTTGAGTTATTTCGATTTCGATACTTTAACATCGTCTAAAACAACTAGTATGCGGTTAATGGCTTAGCTCTGATACCATATAAGGCTACACCAGTGCCCTGGCCATCAATCCGTGGCCAAACACGGAACAAAAACTTTTTAAAACCCGGCGCTAACGGAACCCGATTCCCGGATCGAACCATTAACCCTATACTAGTAAGCTATAAAAGGAGTTTAGAGAGGTTATACCGATTGATCCATGTCCTTCGTCTTCAACCTCTGTTCCAAGCTCCCCGCGGCTTTCTCGATCAATTTCAATCTCTGGTCTCCCTCGTCGAAGACGATCCACGTCGAGGATTAGTAATACGGGCTCCCACTTCAAAACCGAAGCAACTTGGGCATCCAGTTTGCTAGCCTAGATACCTAAGGTGAAGTAGAGATGGTGTGTGAATACTTTGTCTCATAACACCCAAGGATTTGGATGGAGGTGAATGAAGTTTCCATGGATAAAAAAATGTGAGCTAAAGAATTTTGCTTGTGAGAAAAATAGTGGCTGCCTTCTAAAACGAAATTTTTGTTCTCTGTGGATTTCTAATCGTGTTGTGTGTTGTAGTGGTGAGTGTAACAAATCAAGCAACACAAGAAAAAACCACAGCCACTCAAATCCCTCACCAAAATATCAACAACCACCAAAATATCTCATCATAATATCCTTAACTAAACAAAAACAATCAATGCACAATGAATTAATGCAAGAATGATAAATATCCCCAGCACACTAATGACAAACGAATTTTCCCAGCTAAAGAAAAAACCATAACTCACACTTTAGCCAATTAAACATTAAACTAAATGTTTAATCCAATAAAAAGAAATGGCAACTTCAAGAGTAAACTCGTAACGATATTACAAGAATACCCCTCATCCGTATATACATACCTGCATCCGTATTCCGACTGAATACGAATATAACGAGACTAAAATAATCCAACAATATAATACTAGGATCCGGCTTAAACCAAAACCTGCTAGTATTACCCGTCCGATCATGATCCGTGCACAAGTGCACGTATATGATCGAACCCAGCCATAAAACCATACGGCCTCTACAACGTTTCGGGCGAACCTGGAAAAACCTCTGTGTGGGTCTCTAAAGACTCGTCAATACGCTGGCAGTGGGTTTAACCACAAGCACGTTAGTGCCACTAGCTGTATGTAACGGCTGCCCAGGTATTGAGCGAAAGGGAGGCCGACGAGCGAACTCATCCTGAAACCCTACTGAGCCTGACAGTGATAATATCCGTACAGTGCGGTCTGTTCGTCTATGAGTATAGCATATCGGGTCTAGGGGATTGGATAAGGTCAGACCCCTAATAACGCAATATTTAGTGTCGGTATGAAACTATCACCACCTGAGAAACTACTGATCCTAGATCAGTAATTCTCGACTATCTTGGTCAAGGATTTCTGGCGATGGCCATCCCTGCACACCGCGACATCAACCCCCAATACCGGGAGAGACGAATCCCCTGACGATCCGCTCACTGCTTTCATGTGGCTCGGAACTGTACCCAACTAAAACCTGTTTGCACGACTCCTTTGAGCCGTGGTAGGGTAGTAATCAAAGCACAGTGGAAACTCACACGAGACAAATGACGATCTCAGGTCGATAGACTAATCTATACGCATGTCATCTGGGAACTGCTATCTGACAATAGGTATAATACCAACTAGCATGTTCCCGGCGAGTCCGTCCAGTGTACTCATAACCCAATGAGCACATGTATACTATCTTAGGCGAACCAACTGACACCAATGGCTTGTGAGACTGGCCACTGCCCCTCGTCGGGGTCTCGATACGTATACACTAGTCTACTCTTGGAGTATCGATGCCCAATCTCGAAACTCCTATGACTAGAGACACTTTACGAATGTGCTTATAGAACACCCAACTCTCACGTATATGATCGCCATCATACTGCTGGTAGTAAAGCAAGAATCCTATGGGATCTATCAACATATAATAGTGATCTGTAATATCACCTGAAGAATATACACGATGATAAAGACAAACCAGATAGCTTACTATCATCTCGAGTAAGACTGTTCTACCGGTATAGGTCCCCTCTCAATTATTGCAATCACGTGCCTATGATCCAATAATTGACTTGAGGGCACTATAGCCAACAATCCACTGCTAAAATCCGAATATACTATATTCAAGATCATAATACGTATATAATACGCATCATTGTAAAACCCTTTTAAAAGCTGAATAAACATATGCAAAATTCTTTCCAACTGTCGTTTGATGCGTAACTCATAATACAAGTGGCGGACGCTCATTTTGTAAAGAAATAGATATATGTTTATATATATTTTGCTCAAAATATATGTCCCACTTCTTTTGTTTTTGAAATATCCCAAAAAGTTCTCCTTGTAAAAGATCGTGTCTCTCTTGGGCACGTAGGAAAGTAGTGAGACTATAGCTCCTTTTTGAAAATCTCTTGGTAATTACTGATGCGTGCAAAAATACTCAGATGCTGTCCTCAGACCAATCCTGCTCGGTTACTATATAATATAGTACCTATCATAAAGATATGATGCTCATGAGTAAGATCAGCCTCAAAAGGCATATCCAATATCACGTGCGTCTGGTGCACACAGAAATCAAAACCAAATACAAGTGTCACGAATGTGCACAGAAGCAAAAACTAAGTGCAACGGGTGTGCATAAAAGCATCTGTCAAGTGCAACGGGTGCGCACGACAACAACATCAAGTGCATCTAGAGTGCACAAAAATCTCAACCAAGTGCAACTAACATGCACAAATAAAAATCTTGATCAAGTGCATCTGGTGTGCACAAAATCACATCTCATGCGCTCAGTATGTGCGAAAATCTAAATCAAGTGCATCAGGTCTACACAAAAACATCTAGTGCAGTAAAGTGCACGATAACGAACGTCAAGTGGAGACGGTGCACGAAAACATAAATCTAATGCAACAAATGCATGAAAACAAATATCAGGTGCACTAGGTGCCCGAAAACTCGTCAATGTACCAAAAGCGCATAAAAACAACACCGAGCGTACCAATATATATAAAATCATAAACGTGTGCAACTGTGTGCACAAAACCCATATCAATGCACTGCAAGCACATATGAACTATACCGAGTGCATAAGTCAGTAAAGTGCATACATCATGCACGAAGTCAAATCGACAGTATCGAAGTCCACAAAATCATAAATATATGCAGCCAAGGCATAAAATTGATATTAAGTGCAATAGATATGCACAAATCATAAACCAATGAAACAGATGCATAAAACATAAATCAAGTGCAACAACTGTATACAAATGAAATGTCCAGTGGGTGCAACTACGGTGCACGAAAACAAATCATGAATCCGAATCATCAAAACTCAAGTCCAAGCAATAAAAGTGTGATACTCGTATCACCAAATGCAAATCGCAATAACTGACATTAAGGTACACCTCTTTCAATGTCGAAAAATGTCGGTGCGCCCAAAGCTGGCAGAGTAAGAACATCCGCTTGCCTCCTGCTCACGGTCTGGCGTCTTCTGTCTCTGGGTTCTTGTTTTTCTCTGTGGGTTACCAATCCCACAATCTTTCTGCTCGTCGGCCCGGTTAGGTGTAATGACGGAATAGTTCCTCTCTAGCACTCCTTTGATCATCTCTTGGCCAATTAACATGACCACTCATAAGGTAGCACGTTACTGATGGCGGCATCTAGCCCTATGATTATGCGCGATATAACTAATCTTAGGTGCAAATCCTTATCGCTATGGCATCCTGGAAAGAACCTGCTTACGATCTCTTCTGATCTCACCTATGCCGAACTATACGGAGGTTGGCATTCTTACTTAATCCTTTTCTCCTTTCCGGACAGCTGCGTCCTCAGCATGGCTTTCCTCTGGAATTTGGCCGTATCCAACGCCTCTGCATACATATCAATCCTCTGGTATCAACGGGGAGTAACAACGGCTCGTTAATATCTCGCATGAACCTATTGTCCCACCAGTCTTTATTATCGTCCACTTCAATGTCATATCTTGCTGACTGCATACTGCAATTCATCCTCGACCACAGTTAATCCGGAGTCTCTCACAAGGACTCCAAGTTACGGACTCAGGTATCTTCACCACTCTGTGGAAGATATCCAGCCGATCACGTCCTCAGGAACTCGTCCAAACATAGGAGGAATAAGATTCATTCGTCCGTTCTCGATCAACTCACAATGCATCTGGGTGCGGCCCTTCTATCTAAAGTTGGTCAACTTACTGGTCTCACATCGGAGCATCCAACGAACAATGTCCTCTCTTGATCGATTTACTCTAGATCTGAGTAAGATCTTGCAAACTGGAATTCTTCAACTCAAACGAATCATCCCAGTCATTCTATTCAAGATGGACTAGCGATCTTCTGTCACATCCCTACCTGTAAGCTCCTGTGGTTTCAGCTTATAAAACTCTGGAGGTGACATCCCATCAATCACAGCAACAGCTGGGTCATCTGTCTGCACGGTAGACAACATCGCGATCTCTGGAGTAGGCTGTACATCAATAGTCCTCTCAATCTTGCTGCCTCTATCAATGGCATGATCATCCAGTATAAATCCCGAACACTCGTCTCAACCGAGAGATCTCAACACGAACAATAAACCGATACGTTCCTACGTCACCAGAAGAATATCTTAGTCAGTCCTCATCCGTGACGAGCTCGTTCCGACTGCATTTCTAGCAGCAGCTCTCTCTGCTCTCGTAGCCATGGTGACAGGAACCTCAAGCAAATATCGATGAAGATAGATCATAGGAACGAGTGGAATTGATAGGTCTGAAATGGAAATATGATCATAGGAACGAATGGAATCAGTGGGAATATGATCATAAGAACGAATAGAAGCACGGATCTTAGGAAATGTACATCCTAAGGTCATGTAAGCGGAGCAGCGCATCGTAAGTATATCGTGAAACATACACACGGTATATCACTCTACTCAAGTTACATACTCCATCAACCGAGGTCAACATATGAGATGAAAACTCGGGTCCTAAAAACCCCCCTTAGTCAAGTCTAAGTTCCGTAAGGTCAAGCCTAAACTCTAACCAAGGTTAAACCTAACACTCCGATACCAACTTTGTCACGATTCGGAATTGCCACTTGACCGGCACGAGAATTACGTGAAATCTACAGGACCCCGCCGTAATTCAAGTAAGCCGAAGCCCAGAAATCTAAACTTTTTTGCGGAAAATAGTAGAGGTGCAGTTTTGAAACATCGGCATAAAGAATTTAAGCCATCCTTTTAAAGTATAAGTCATATCATATGAAAATGCAATAGTTTGTATCTATCTTTGAAAACATTTTCGTCCTTAAAAATTTGGGCAGCACCTCCCTTGTATATTTTGATCCAAAACCACATACATGCAATAATATAGGCATCCTCAAGCGGGAGCTAGCTCTTCCCCAAATTGGCGGAATCACAACCACACAATAAAGCACATATACGACACCCTACGGCGAAGATCCATCACAAAAAGAATAATAAGCAAACCCAAGACACTATCCAGCTCAAAACAGTGAACATACATCCATCTCGCTCTGAGTCTCGTAAATATACAAGTCTGTCTAGGTCTACCAATAATACATAGTCTGGTTTCTGATTGATGGAACTTTAACTAGATACAACAGAAATAAATAGGTATAAGGGTGGTCACGATCCAAATGTGTGTCCCACCTACCAAAGCAAAACACCCTGAAGAAAGTTGTGCGCCAGCGATACCGCTACTGATCCAAGCAGTCGAACCAGTAAGAAAACTGTGGCACAATAGGGGTGAGTTGCCAACTCGTGAGTAGAAAATATCAGCAGGTATAAATCGAATGAACAACAATCCCTAGGTCCTACTGAATCATGAAGGTAAAACTATGGTATCTAGGGTGATCATGTATGCATATGTGTACAATAGAGTCGTGCCAATATCGTAATGATAGTCATCTGAATATATATGCATATATGCATGTGTATCAACCAACGTATGTCCATCAACGACACATCAATATCATGAAACCTGAGTGTCCAACATCAAAAATAGAAACATCATGAAACCCATGTCCAGTATCGACATGTAAATCCTCATATCTCAGACGCCGCATCCTCATATCGGCCCTCATACCCAGCTGATCTCATGACTCCGGTCGGTATCTTCCGGATAACCGCCGAGCCCAAACTATCACCGGTAGGTAGTGCATCCCCTGCCAGGCTCATCGTCTACTCCACGATCTTCTTGCCCCGGGGTACCTTACCGGGTCCACCATGTACCTGCAGACGGTTCCTCCTCACTCCACGAATCAGGTATCACATAGCTCAAAACCGAGAAAACTCATGGTGGACACGAAATATCACATCACGAGAAACCGTGTTTTTAAAACAATTCATAATTTCCTTTGAAATATAACCGCGGTTCTCAAATTCATAGATCTCATGAAAACAACATCTCAATGCATGTAACCATAAAGTACAGTATATGCAAACATAAAATGTAAGCATCTCAAGTATTATCATGTAAGCATGTCATGTGATAATTACTGAACAAATGATTGTACTTTACAGTTAAGAGTAATACCGTGATATAGCAGTTCTACTGTGTAAGCGGTATGGCAATTACCGATGATGAATGTGTGAGCCGGCAAATCTATGTAAGTATAACATGCGCATCATTGGTAATATTGCAAGTGTACGAGTAGACAAAGCCATATACAAGTAAGTGCTGGGAACATAGTACGTATGTCACGGGGAATAATACAGCATAACATGAACGGTAATAAGATATGTAACTACCCCTGAGTACATCAAATATAACCAATTATCTACTAAGGTGTTTAGAAGCAATGATTCTCCGAATCAAGACAAATCCATAAGTCGGTGATCCAACCTTATAGTATCAGATGTGATGTAATCCTCGTACATCATCCTCGAATCGAGAGTGCGGATCAATCATCCGGTATCCTATCACGTACGGTATAATCCATCGTACGGTGTCATCAAATAAGAATAAAGATCTATCGTCCTAAAACATAACATCATCTCATATTCTCATATATACATACATATATATCAACCTCATATCATATTTATATCGATCTCACATCATATCTCATCAATCTCATAACAAATCTTGGCATATGTATTTTTGTATACATATCACCTCACATCCTCATATCAAGCATATCCGCTCATGTTATCTTATATCATCATATTCTCATAACGATATATCATCTCGTACTTGTCATCTTTTCAAATACACACACACACACACACACACACACACACACACACACACACACACACATGCATACCTACATGTATCGCTTTACATCCTCATTTCATAATATCAACATCTCAATCCAAGTCATCTTGTATTTATCATATTCTTATACTAAATCTTTTGATCATACCCATAAGTTCATAGCATAGGTTTCTCCAAAATATATTCTATATATCGATTCTCCATTATTATGGTTGCGGGGGTGCTATACGCCATCCACCCGACTTTCCCCATAGATATAGATCTACTCACCTACAATATCCTTGCTTAGTCGAAGTCGATGTACTTCTTGATCTCCTTCGTCATCTCGGAAGTCCACGTGAAGGTACCTACAATCAATACACATCGTAACGATATTAAAACCAAGTCCGAAAACCGAAATGACACACAGAGTGCTCATAGGTTAGAACCTATAGCCCACGCATGAAAGAACAACCAAATAACCCTCAGCGTTGACGTACAAACGTCCAACGACCGTGCCAAAACTCAAATACCAAAACCAAGTTTTCAGAAATCGGAAACCAGAAATCAGCAACATGGAGAAACCCTCCCAGATTCTACCTTAGGTCAAATTAGGAGATTTTTCATATAGGGTATATATCACATAACAAAGCCATGCACCAAAAGTCACACCATATCACACTGGTCAGGCCGCAATTTGCGGCCATTATGATTAAATCTGCGGCTTGTAAATGGAGGTAGGGGCTCGGGTCTCTGGGGAAAATTTTACGTGGACTGCACGTCTCACTGTGATGAGAACTTATTTTATGGAGCTCTCGGGTCACAGCAGATCCTATAGAGTCATCACAAATCGCCAAAAACCGATATCGGAAAAATTCTAAGTTCGTGTTTTGGGATTCTAGTCTCAAGTTTAGCCAGAATATCATCACTAATGGCTTGAGGTCACTAACTAAACCTCAATTACATCTTTACTATTCAAATCATCCACTAAAAACATTCTAGAAATTTCCAAAGTCGCTAATCTTGCTTAATCAAACTCTAAACATAACTAGGAGATTAAGAAACTAAATAACAAGAAGAAAAGTGAAGGTTATACCTCTTGGAGCAACTGAAGAAAATTCCAAGATGGTTAAAAGTGCTCAAAATCCAAACTTGAGCTTTCTATGGGGTGTAGGATGAGGTTGTGCACTTTTTTTATGAAGGTGAGATGAGGTTTTGGAGATGATTTGGAGGTGGTAGTGAAGGTGGAGGAAGAAGGAGAAGGATATGAAGATGAAGGAGTTGAAGAAAATAGATGAAGTGATGAAGGATGGAGGAAGAGCCATGGTCAAGATAACCCCCCCCCCTTCTCTCTCTCTCAACCTCTCTCAGCTCATGCCCTCTTGTCCCCTCTCCATATCATCTTTTTGTTTTCTTTTTCTTTTTCTTTTCTCTTTCTCTTTTCTTTTAAAAACCCAAATATCAACAAATACTAAGTAGCTATGCATGAATCAACACAATGTGTCATAGTGCACTAGCCATGGCTTAACAAAAATGAATTTGGCTTAATCATGATTAGTAGTGCACTAATCAAGTTTAATATAAACTTGCATATAATTAATTGCATAATTATTTATAAAATGTCCAAATCCAATAAATTCCTTTACAATTAATAATTCATATTAATATCCAATTATTTTCCAAATATTGGTATATATATATACCATTTTACGAAAACCCCAAATCCATACTCGAATAGTTTTCGTGAAATTTATTGTTTTATTATTTAAATTCCAAAAATATTATTTTATATTTCTGAAATGTTACACTTACCTAATCAACATTTGATGTAGGTAAATGTCAATTACTTGGTTTTCAAAATTATATCCTACTTTATCCAATAAAAAGACGGATATAAGAGTTTTTAAAAGTTGGTGCAAAATAATGGCTATTCAAAACCAAAAGTTTGTTGATAGGCAAAGCATGGAGATTTCTCCAATAGCAACAGTTGCTCCGAGTCCCGACATTGGGGATCAAATCACCATTTCCCAATACTTTACTCCCTCTCACCATCTGTAACATCTTACAGATATGGGATTATAAACCGGTATCTGTATACCCAGGAGTCAGAGGTAATTGAGAAACATTTTTCAATTATAACCACATAGGAAATATGAAACATCAAATGTTTCAAGAGGTGGCTGGGTATTCCTGGTAATGCCTCTTCTTTTGCCCAGGCTAATGACAGTAGTCGCGATTTCATTTCCCTCACAATAACCCCTTTCGATGTCTCTCCATCTTACTTTCTATATACTGAAATTATGCTTGCTGGTTTTCTTCTTTCCATTCGTTTAGCATCAGCGTCGTGATTAGAAGAAGACTATTTAATAAGTCTAACTGATATATTCTCCTTATTTAAGGAGCTCTCGAACTAGAGAAAAGGTAGAAGGGGAGACAAATGAACAATTCATTTCTTCCAGAATCGGTGGAGATCTTCGGACTGGAACAATTCATTTCTTCCAGAATCAGTGGAGATCTTCGGACTGAAACAATTTCTTCAAGTTTGTATCTAACTATACGAGATAGCCTTTCCAAGAAATATGGATCTCTGTATTTGATACAAAGGGTTCTGGAAAAACAAAGTGTAAGTTGGAGGGTAAAATACATACGCAAGTTTATCGTGAATTAGGGCAATCCAGACTTTCCAAAGCTATAAGTTTTGTAAAATGGTCGGTTAACTTGGTTAATGAGTCTTAGTTTAAGGTTAGTCCATGGTCGCTACCAGAGAGAGAGAGAAAAGAAACACTCAGCGTATACTATAGTCAAGATTAGATTGGTTTATTAATTCATCTATTCACGATGTCTCACACTGTTCTGTCGAATTCTCCTTCAAACCATAAAAGGAGAACTAGCCGGGATCATATGAAAATCTTCTGGGAGTAACTATTACTCATGGTATGAATCGGAACCCAAACTACCATGACATGGTAACCTTGATGGATGCCAACAAGTTACCCCACTCCATAGAAGGTATGCAATCTCATTGCAAGTTTCAACACTTGAAACTCCCGATATGGTTTTTACTCCTAACGACCTATGACCTTGACAGATGCCAACAAATCATATGCCGCTAGTCAAGTTCTACCTGTCATTTCGTGATTAATTCGAATCCACCCACATAGGCCCTTAACGGATGCCAACAAAGCAGTGCAACTGTCCTGGCTAATCGCATCATATACAAGCAGGAAGCATCACTTAGTTACCGTTCACTCCATCTTGACGGGTGATAACAAACGCACACGAATACTAGTTATTCCTGAAATGACAGAGAGCTACGACTAATTTTGAATAAAACCATTAACGCAATGAATTTGATCTCATTGTAGGAACTAAATGGGTTTTCAAATTTATAGTTACGTAGAATTTTACTTAAGTGAGGATTCCCTGTGAAGGGATCAAGGCTCTTACCTCATCGAATGAGGTGCAGAATATTCTTAATCGAATACCATGATGCAAAGCAAAATATTACGGCTATAATGTTTGCAAGTTTATAGTAACACAAATTTTTGCTCAAGAGCGAACTCCCAGTGAAGGGATCAAGGCTCTTTCCTCATCGAATGAGGTACAAGATATTCCTAACTGAATATCTCTATGCAAAGCAAAAGAATCAGCTAAAGTTGCTTTTAGAAAAAATTTGGTTAAAACAACGTACTAGGTTTCTTTTCTTTGCATTAATCCAAATTAATACAATCCCATCATTTAGATAATCACATTACCTATCATCTTTTCACACAATCATTACAGAAAATGTATCAAAGGAAAAATAGAATGCATGTATATGACATCCGTATTCGTCACAGGGTCCCAGGTCTTCACTGTAAGGTTACTTAACTTACGGCAGGGCAGGGACGGAACTAGCACGGATGCAAAACATATACAACATTTATTTATATATCATTTATCATATATATCAATATATCATCTCACGCAAATAATTACATTACATCATGAAGGAAAACAACATCACAAGCAAGCAATCAAATCACAAGCAAGTGATAAGCAAGGATCACAACCCTCCCTCGAGAGCACTAATTGGTTCTCTCGGGTGGGGGCGACCCTTTCGAGCTCCTTGCAAGTATCTTGATGACGAAAAGAACCCAAATATAGTTTGGGCACGATAAAAATATGCCAAAAAGAAGTGAATTAAGTTGCAACACCCAAAACAACGAGCTAATTAGAAAAACAGTGAGAAATTTTGGTTTGCCAGAATGGTTTAAGGAATCAATTAACCACAAAAACAATTATAAGTATTTAAATTGGCTATGATACCATGTTTGTGTTAGTCAGCGCAGTGGAAGCTTACCGTGGCGCCCAAAGGTCTCGCAGCAGCTACTTTTAACGTTGTCCCTCAGCAGCTACTTTTTACTAATCCGCAAGGGGCACCTTAGGGGTAAGAGCACACGCTTCACCAATAATTTCACACAGTGAAAACCCCCCATAGGTCGGCATCCCTACCTAGTAGCTCTAATACCATGTTAGTGAACCGGGGTTAGGGTCGTGACGATCACGGTCCGGGCGGAATATCGAAAACAATAATTTTTCCTAACATAACCATAATTCAAACATAAAGATCTTCAAGTATTATTGCAATTGTAAAAACTAGAAAACCTAGAGAGCTAAACTAGAAGGGTGGAGATGCTACAACCTTTGTAGTTGTTTACCGCCGGAAACTGGACTGAGGCACAAGGAGCGCTTCCATCATGAATCTGGGGGCAGATGCTATATGGAACATATCCATCCACCTCTCCGAAGATACCAAGTTGATTTATGGCACAGTATATCGGAGGTTTGGATGGATGCGACCCTTGTAGCAGACTTATTAGATTCCCCCTCACATATGAGGGGTTTTTTTTTATTTTGGGAACGCTTTTTATTGCAGGCGCAAGCCCCTAAAGTTAATTACGTCATCGCCAAGCGATAACAACTTTCACGTTCTCCATGTCTATCACTTCGTGTCGTGTTATATTTTTGTTTATTTTAGGGTTGCCATTAGATTGTATACGAAGACTAATATATATCGCCGCTTAGGGTTTTTCATAGAGATTAATCTCTGTTCTTTTGAAACTTAAGTTCCATGAAGCTTAAACTTCTGTTAATGGCTATTTTGGACATTAACGATCAACAAGATCAGTACTTTATGATCTGGGATCTCTATTTTTTAATATATGGATCATATGATCAATTCTTTGGAAATTTAAATTTCCTCGACCATCATCGTTGCACTTTTTTATAAAGGAGTTTGGTTCTTCTCTCAAATGCTAGATCTTAAGATCAAATAAATCTCTCAAATGAAAAATTAAGTTTTCTCCAGACAAAATTTGATCTAAAGATCTTAAGTTCAGCGAAAGAACTTAAGTTCTGTATATAAAGGTTAACCTTCTCATGGATGAAACTTAAGCCTTTATATAGAGATTGGTTTCCTTTTCTCAGCTCGGTTGATGACAATGATAGGAAGAAGATGAAAGCTTTTATTGCAAAGAACTTAAGTTCCTGATCAAGTTAATGGGGTCTATTGCATATATCACAAAAGCTTATGGGGGGTATTGTCTCTCTGAGTTTTTGACCTCTAGGGTCCTTTATATAGGGTATGAATATTGCTGGAAAAGTAGAGACAATCTCTCTTTGACTTCCACATCAAAACAGATGTTGCAATCCACGATACCAACTTTAATCCGTAAATTGATTTAATCAGCTTGCACACATTTCCACTGCTCCCACTGTTTACGAATCCCTCTGGCTGTGTTATGTACACGCTCTCTTCTAATCACCATTTAGAAAAACGGTCTTGACGTCCATTTGCCAGATTTCGTAGTCATGGTATGCATCAATGTCAAGTAAGATCTTGATGAACTTAAGCATAGCCACTGGAGAAAAGGTTTCATCATAATCGACACCTGATCTTTGACGAAAACCTTTTGCAAAAAGTCTATCTTTGAAGATCTCAACCTTTCCATCTACACCAATTTTCTTCTTAAAGATCTACTTGCTCTCAATGGGTTTTACCCCTTCAGGAGAAACTTCCGAAGTCCATACTTTATTGGTGTACATGGATTCCATCTCAGATGGCATAGCATTTAGCCATTTCACAGAGTCCCCACTTGTGATGGCCTGCTCGAAACTAGTTGGGTCATCATCTTCCATGATACAATCCTCACTCCCACCGTCTATGAGAAAACCGTAGTATCTCTCAGGTGGATGGGGAACCCTACTAGATCTGTGGAGTGGATGAGATTCGTCGGCGACTATCGAATCCTCCGGTTCTACCAAATCATCAGTTGTAGTTTGTGTAGTTGGAACTTCTTCCAGTTCTACCTCATTGCCTCTAATTTCTTTCACGAGAAATTCCTTTTCTAAAAAGGTGGCATGTTGAGAAACAAACACCTTTTGTTCCTCAGTATGGTAGAAGATATATCCATATGAATTCTTTGGATATCACACAAACTTGCACAAAACAGACCTTGCCTCGAGCTTGTCCGGATTTTGCTTTTAACATGTTCGTTAACTTAGCACCCTATTGATACCAATCTCCCACTTGCACTAGGGCCAACTGCTGTAGTATCGCATAACGAGCATCCCGAAGAGTCTCTCAAACTGTATCTGGGGAATGGCCTTCGTGAGTGGATCCGCTGTGTTATTCTTCGTGTCAACCCTCCTGACCCCGATCTCCCAGCGATCAACTATCTCCCGGATCAGGTGATACCGCCTCAGAATATGCCTGGATCGCTGATAGGACCTTGGTTCCTTGGCCAAAGCCACTGCTCCATTGTTATCGCAATACAAAGGTATTGGATGCTCAATGGATGGAACCACTCCAAGTTCAGTAATGAACTTCTTGATCCAGACAGCCTCTTTAGCAGTATCGTTGGCAGCGATGTATTCAGCCTCCATCGTCGAGTCTGCCACGGTTTCCTGCTTGGAACTCTTCCAGCTAACCGCCCCTCCGTAAAGGGTAAAGACAAATCCCGACTGCGACTTAGAGTCGTCCTTATCACTCTGGAAGCTCGAATCGGTAAAGGACTCCATTTGGAGTTCTCCGTTACCATACACCAAGAGCATCTCTTTAGTCCTTCGTAAGTACTTGAGAATGCTCTTCACAGCTGTCCAGTGACTCTCTCCAGGATCAGCTTGATACCTGCTCACTACACTTAGTGAGTATGCTACATCGGGTCTGGTACATAGCATCGCGTACATGATAGAGCCTACAGCCGAAGCATAGGGTATCCCTTGCATGAGAGCTCTCTCCAAATCAGTCTTGGGAGACATCTCTTTGGAGAGAGTGACTCCAGAGATCGTGGGTAAGTTCCCACTCTTGGATTCTTCCATACTAAACCTCTTTAGTATGGTGTCAATGTACCTGGATTGGGACAATCCTAATATCCGTTTAGATCTATCTCTATAGATCCTAATTCCCAATATGCAGGAGGCATCACCAAGATCTTTCATTGAGAATCTTTGTGATAAGAAGAGCTTGACCGATTTCAGCATAGGAATGTTATTTCCTATCAAGAGTATGTCGTCCACGTACAATACGAGGAAGACAACCTTACTCTCTGCTACCTTCTTGTAAATACAAGGTTCATCTACATTTTTGACAAAATCAAACTCTTTGATAACGACGTCAAAGCAGATGTTCCAACTCCGCGATGCTTGCTTTAATCCATAAATGGATTTAAGCAGCTTGCACACCTTCCCTCTGCTCCCACTATCTACGAAGCCCTCTGGCTGAGTCATGTACACGCACTCTTCTAAATCACCGTTTAGAAAGGCGGTCTTAACATCCATTTGCCAGATTTCGTAATCATGATATGCAGCGATGGCAAGCATGATCCGGATGGATTTAAGCATAGCCACTGGAGAAAAGGTTTCGTCATAGTCCACACCTGGTCTTTGACGAAAACCCTTTGCAACAAGTCTAGCTTTGAAAGTCTCCACTTTCCAATCTACACCAAGTTTTTTCTTGAAGATCCACTTGCTCCCAATGGGTTTTACCCCTTCAGGAGCAACTTCCAAAGTCCATACTTTGTTGGTGTACATGGATTCCATCTCGGACCGCATAGCATCCAGCCATTTCACTGAGTCCCCACTCGTGATAGCCTGCTCGAAGCTAGTTGGGTCATCATCCTCCATGATGCAATCCTCGCTCCCACCATCCATGAGAAAACCGTAGTATCTCTCAGGTTGGTGAGGAACCCTACTAGATCGGCGGAGAGGCTGAGGTTCGTTGGGAGGTACTGAATCCTCTGGTTCCACTAAATCTTCAGTTTGAGTTTGTGTTGCCGGAATTTCTTCCAGTTCTACCTTGTTGCCACTAATTTCTTTTGCAAGAAATTTCTTTTCTAAAAAGGTGGCATGTCAAGAAACAAACACTTTTTGTTCCTCGGCATGGTAGAAAAGATATCCATGTGAATGTTTGGGATATCCCACAAACTTGCATAGAACTGATCGCACCTCGAGTTTGTCCGGATTTTGCCTTTTGACATAGGCCGGACAACCCCATATCTTAACTCGTTTAAGACATGGTCTCTTCCTACTCCATATCTCATATAGTGTGGTAGGTACAGATTTAGATGGAACTTGATTCAATAGGTATGCTGCTATTTCCAGCGCATATCCCCAGAAGGAAATAGGTAACTCAGCTGTGCTCATCATAGAGCGCACCATATCTAATAGGGTGCGGTTCCTCCGTTCCGATACACCGTTGTGCTGTGGTGTATATGGAGGAGTCAGCTGAGAGAGAATCCCATTCTCTTTTAGGAAGTCCAGGAATTCATTGCTCAAGTATTCACCTCCTCGATTAGATCGAAGGATTTTAATACTTTTTCCGGTTTGGTTTTCGACTTCTTATTTATATTTTCTAAATTTCTCAAAAGCTTCTGATTTGTATTTCATCAGGAACACATATCCGAATCTAGAGAGATCGTCAGTGAATGTAATAAAGTATAAAGAACCATCCCTGGCATGTATAGACATGGGACCGCATACATCACTATGTATTAGTCCCAAGAGTTCAGTAACTCTTTCTCCGTGTCCCGTAAACGGAGTTTTGGTCATCTTGCCTTTGAGACATGACTGGAAAGTTTCATAAGATGAAAATTCAAACGGATTCAAATATCCATCCTTATGCAACTTAGCCAGTCGTGTCGCATTGATGTGACCCAGTCTACAATACCACAAGAAGGATTCGTTTAGTTCTGAACTCTTCCTCTTATGTGTGTTTGTTATACTCAGAACTGTTGATTGATTTAGAACATAAATGCCATTGCACAACGTACCTGATCCAACCAACTTTTGGTTATGGAAAATGTTCATAACATTATCCTGTAATACAAAATTATATCCCTCTTTACTCAGTAAAGAAACCGATATAATGTTGCATATCAGGTTCGGCATGTAATAGCATTCGTTCAGAATCAATGTATTACCAGTTGGTAATGCAAGGTGATATTCCCCGATAGTCTTAGCTGCAACAATTGCACCATTTCCAACTCTTATGTCTTTATCACCTTCTCCAAGTTCTCTACCTTTCCTAAGCCCATGTAACTGATTACATATATGGGATCCTGACCCGGTATCTAACACCTAGGACGTAGGGCAAATGGAGAAACAGTTCTCTGTAACGAACACACCCAAAGAAAATGCATCATCATGTACTTTCTTCATTCGGGTGGCATGGGAATCCTGGTATTCCCCTATGTCCTGTTCATTCCTATAACTCTTATAAGAAAGAACGGAACCAACGTTCCCCAGCACAGTATAACTTGCGGGTTCGGTCAATACATCCATATTATTATCTTGATTAAGGCATGACATTGTCGCTACCTGGAGAGAGAGAGAGAGAAGAAAACACTTTAGCGTATGCTCTTGCAAGATCAGATTGGTTATTATCTTATCTAATCAGGATGGCTCCCACTGGTTTTTATCAAATCTTCCTTCAAACCCTAAAAGGAAAGACTAGCCGGGATTAATTACACCCTACAACTTCGCCGATCTTTCAGCCAGGCCAGTGTCGGTACTTTGAGGGAGGTTCCCCATGCTTTCGCACGGACCTAATTAAAGTAAATCTCGTTTTCCCAGAGGCGTAACCCCGTTGACACCTTTCTAGACACCTACTTGATCGGCTAATTGTCCTGTGTAAAACTCTCCCAGGAGTAACAATTACTCGCAGTGGGTTTCGGGATTCAACTATCTCATAGAAGGTATGCAATCTCATTGCAAATTTCAACACTTGAAATTCCCGATAATATTTTGCCCCTAACCCCCATGACCTTGACAAAGGCCAACAAATCATAGGATGCTAGTCAAGTTCAACCCGTCATTTCTTGATTGAATCAAACCCACCCGCACGACCCTTGACAAAAGCCAACAAGGTCGTACGACTACCCTGAAACAATCTGCATCATATGCATAAGCAGATAAGCACTATTCAGCTACCGCACACTACGCCTTGACAAAGGCCAACAAACGCAGCACGAATACTAAACAGTTCTTATCTGAAATGACAGAGGGCTACGACAGGTTTTTCTGAAAACCTATTGCGTAATGAACTTGATATCGTTGTAGAATCAAATGAATTTTTGAAATGGAGTGATTTTGAGGCTTTTATTAGTTCTGCTAAAGAGGTCACTCCCGGTGAAGGGATCTCGGCTCTTTCCTCATCGAATAAGGTGCGGGATATATCATATATATCACTGTGCAAAGCAAAACTCCAAAAGCAGTCAAAGTCAAACCGAGTGTTGTAGCATCTACCAGTTTTGCTACGGAGGTCACTCCCGGTGAAGGGATCTCAGCTCTTTCCCCATCGAATAAGGTGCAGGGTATATCATATATACCGCTATGCAAAGAAAAACTGTAGCTACCCTTTTATTTGAAAATTTGATTCTACAACATCTTTTAGCTTTCTTTTCTTTCATTAATCACATTAAGGAAGTCCCATCATTTAATTCACCTAAACATCACAGATAGATACGACGTACACTTATGCCATCCGCATTCGCCACGATGTCCCCTCGTGCACCGTTAGGTTGGGTAACTAACGACAGAGCAGGGCAGGGCTAGTGCGGGTGTAAAACATAAGTAACGCCTATATAATATATCATATATACTATATACTGTATCCATCACAACATATCAAATGATCACATCACAGATATCGCAGCAGAAATATAGATATAATGTGGAATATACTAGGACGTCCGTATTTAGTATTTAGCCAACAATAGAAAATACGGATTCCACAGTCGCGATGAATAGCCAAACCCACACCCTAGACCCCTACGAGAGCGGCAAGTGACCCTACCAATTCTGGAGTTTAGGAGACCCGGTCTCGACTCCTCAAGATGGCCTCCCACTGAACCCCAGAACCCGGTCACCTGTGCTCCCCTCCTTGGGTCCATCATAATGCGGAAAAGTAAATAATATACAACACAGGTGGCATCGACCTCAACCCGGAAGTGCCCCAAATAAAAGAATATTACATTACATTTGAATTTACATGAATGAAAATATAAAACTCTCATCTCACATACAAAAAAACCCTGGCTATTCAATCGCGATAATCCTGCACATCATATCTCAGCAACACATAATATCTCATATCATCAACGTAAGTAAGTATGCGTACACCGATTGTCGTCGACGTATAGCAACGACAATCGGCAATACCACTACATACTACACTTACGGTCACAGAAAAGAAAGTGTAAAACTGCAATATCTGGAATCCACATTCTATTCAGACATCGTAAATGCGAAGTATCACATACCTCGTATTTCATGTCTTATAATGTGAATTCCACACATTGCATCACATTCCAGATAATTAGACAGTATTAAAGTTTTCGAACGAACGATCAAATACCCAAGATTCACTAAAGCTCAACACTTGAGCGGAGTTCAAAAACCCGGAGTGTGACACAGTAGTAGCGGTCCAGCCGTAGAAGGGTCAAGCCAACGCCTCACATGTGGCACGCCGTACCGCCCCAAACCCTAAGGTTCAAAGGGAAGTTCAAGACGGTCACATAATCGAGTTAAGGTTTGTTGTCTTCTAGAGGGACCACCACAAAACTTGCACGTATCTCCAAAATATATAAACCCCGTGAAAAGTGAGCAAATGATACTCGTTCAAACACTTCAATACTTTCTAATTTATCTCGGAAAAGCTAAACAAAATTAAATTCTCCGATCGAATCGACAATTACAAAATGAACCCCTGAATACTCAACACTTGAGTCAGTTTAAAAATACCCATAAAATAATACATTAAGATACAAGAATTACTATGCAAACCTAATGCAAAGATCTCACTGTACGGCCGCGGTTCCGCGGCACAAGCAGGGTATTGCCGCGGAACCGCGGCGGTCCGTACAGATCATGTCAAAAATTTTGCGCCGTAATTCTTAGAAATCCCTGCTGTATTTTTTAAGTATTTTTAATTCCCAAAAATCCCATATTTTAAAAATTGTCCAGAGAGGGGTTGATTTTGTCGATATCGGGTTCGATCGGGGTTTTAACTTCGTTAAAGTGTCGCCTAATGTTCTAGGTCGGCTCTGATACCAATGTTGGGTTAGCCTAGCACCTCATGAAGGGTTTGGAAGTATCATATGAACCAAAGATTGAATTTTTAGGGTGCTAAGTTAACGAACATAGAATCGTTCCTAGAAAAATTAGGTTTTCAAATTTTTCACATCATCTCATGAAAGAAAAGCTAGGGTTTAGAGAGTACAACCTTTGTAGCTCCCTACGCTAGACTCCTCGGCTACTTGGGGTTTGAAAAAGCTCCGCTTGAACTCCTCTAGGTCACCGATGATCCACCCGAAGTCCGCTTTGTCCAAGCTTGCAACTTCACCCGATCAAGAGAACGAAATGAAGCTTACACTCCAAACAAGTGGGCTAGACTTGTGTAGAATGGTATTGTGGTTCTCTTTCTCACTTCAAAATCCTAACTTGATGAGTATTATGCTCACTTGAAAAATCTAGAGAGCAATGGAAGAAGGAGGAAGAAGATGGTGGCCCTTTTTGAATAATAGAAGAAAAACCTCATCTTGAAAAATAGAAAATATATTTTTATATATTTTTTATCTCTCATCTCAAACCATGGTTGAATCATTATTGAACTTGAGTTAAAAACCAAAAGGAAAAGTAATCCATGGTTAAATGGTGGGTGAGTATGGTTAGGTCAAGAAGAGTGTAGAAACAATCCAAAAACTAACCCATTTTCTTTTCCTTTTTGTTTTAACTTAAATACAATAATAATCCATATAACAACCCCTGGTGTGAGTCTTATATTGCCACCATTTTCTTTGTATAAGCAACCATAATTGATTATGTATGTATGTATGTATGCACATCCATATGTGCATGAATCTATAAAGAAAGTATACATGCATGCATACATCCATCATACTCAAGAAAGGATTTCAAGTGAGAAGCTAATGGTTAAATGATAAATCAACACTTGATTTATCAATCAGGCCATATCACATATGGCCCCACCAAAAGCAAGCCGCCCAATCAATATACGGTATCATATATACGCATTTTAATCGGGTCCTTGCGCATATCGCATACGCGCACCACAACGTTTTGCCTGGACTAGGTAACTCCTTTGTGGGACTCTGAGACTCGTCAATACGCCGGCAGTGGGTGATAATCATATCAAGCACCCCCAAGCCGCAAGCGGTCAGCTAAACGTAACGGCCACCCGGGTATTGAACGATCAGAAGAGAACAAGCGAACCTGCTTCAACTCCCGTCGAGCCAACCGGCAACACTTCCCATACAGTCCGGTCTCCTCGTCTGATATGTCGCATATCAAGTCTAGGGGTGGTAAACGTCAGACCCCAATAACCGATAAGTCATGCCGATGTGAGGCTCATAACGGGTCGAGAAACTACTGGTAACACTTACCGGTAAATCTCTAATCAGCCCTGGCCAGGGACTTCCCTGTTACGGCCAATCGAGCACAATGCAACATCAACCCCCAATACCGGGAGAGACGAAACCCCTCCTATCGCTCATTGCCTCCATGTGACTCGGGACTGTACCCAAAAACCACCGTTTTGCACGCCCTCATGGACGTGGTAAGGTGGAAATCAAAGCACAGTGGGAATCACACAAGACTCTATGATGATCTCGGGTCTACAGACTAACCTGCACAAGTGTCACCTGAGAACTGCCATCTGACGTGAGGTATAATACCATCTGGGAGTTCTCGGCGAGTCCGTCCAGTGTACCCAGTCTCCACTGAGCACCCGTATACCATCTCTGATGTCAAACACCAATGGATATGGGATCATCCATCGCCTATCTCATGGGTCGAGAAGCGTATACGCTAGTCTACACTGGTATATCGATGCCCCGTCTCGATACACCCACGACTAGGGACCTTGAAGGATGTACTTATAGACTACCATGTCCCCACTAGTATGATCCGCATCATAGTCCAGGTAGTCAAGTACACATCCTAAGGGCTTTACCAATATGTAACTATAAGACAGTATAAAGAGACAAGTATACATGTTAGGATAAAGAGCAACCAGATAGCATACTATCATATCGAGCAAGAAAGTCATCTCTATATATGTCCAAGCATCCAATATAATATACATCATCTGTACAATACTGGTCTCTAGGGCATACATACAACTAACATAACATAGGCCGGACAACCCCATATCTTTACTCGTTTAAGAGATGGTCTCTTCCCATTCCATATCTCATATGGAGTGGTAGGCACAGATTTGGTCGAAACCCTATTCAATAGGTATGCAGCTGTCTCAAGTGCATAACCCCAAAAGGAAATAGGTAACACGGCAATACTCATCATAGAGCGCACCATACCTAATAGGGTGCGATTTCTACGCTCCGAAACTCCATTGTGCTGTGGTGTATACGGAGGAGTAAGCTGAGAGAAAATCCCATTCTCTTTTAAATAGTCTCGGAATTCAGTGCTTAAGTATTCTCCTCCTCGATCAGATCGAAGGACTTTAATACTTTTACCCATCCGGTTCTCAACTTCGTACTTATATTCCTTGAATTTCTCAAAAGTTTCGGATTTGTATTTCAACAGGAACACATGTCCGAATGTTGAGAGATCATCGGTGAATGTAATAAAGTACGAGGAACCGTTCCTGGCATGTGTAGATATTGGACCGCATACATCACTATGTATCAATCCCAAGAGTTCAGTATCTCTTTCTCCGTGTCCAGTAAACGGAGTTTTGGTCATTTTGCCTTTGAGACACGACTCGTAAGTTTCATAAGATGTAAATTCAAACCGATTCAATTATCCATCTTTATGCAACTTAGCTAGTCTTGTCGCATTGTTATGACCAAGTCTATAATACCATAAGAAGGCTTCGTTCATTTCTGAACTTTTCCACTTGTGTATGTTACGTACATATAGAAATGTATTTTAATTTAGAACGTATATACCGTTACAAAAAGTACCAAACCCAATCAACACTTGATTTAGGAAAATATTCATAACATTTTTCTCTAGTGCAAAGTTATATCCTTCTTTATCTAATAAAGAAATAGATATTATATTGCACATCATCGACGGTACGAAATAACAGTCATTCAAAATCAATGTATTACCATTTGGCAATACAAGGTGATATTCGCCGACAACTTCGGCAGCAACAATTGCTCTGTTCCCTACTCTAAGAGACATATAACTCTTTCCTAGTTCTCTACTTCTTCTTAACCCTTGTAACTGATTACAAATATGGGATCATGATCCGGTATCTAATATCCATGACGTAGAGCAAACTAAGAAACAGTTCTCAATGACGAACACACCCGAATAAGATGCATCAGCATGCTCTTTCTTCGTTCGGGTTGCGTGGAAATCCGTGTATTCCCCTATTCCCTGCTCAGACTTAAGACAGTCATAAGATAGAGCGGAACCAACGTTCCCCAGCTCAGTATAATAAGCGGGTTCGATCAATACATCCATATTATTATCTTGATTAAGGTGTGTCATGGTCGCTGCCTGGAGAGAGAGAAGAAAATACTTTAGAGTGCGCTCTTGCAAGATTAGATTGGTTATTATCTTATTTAATCAGGATGGCTCCCACTGTTTTTATCAAATCTTCCTTCAAACCCTAAAAGGTAAAATTAACTGGGATTAATTACACCCTATAAGTTTGCCAATCGGTCAGCCAGGCAGGTATTGGTACTCCGATGGAGTCTCCCCATGCTTTCGCATGGAACTAATTAAATAACCTCGTTTCCGCAGGGGCATAACCCCGTTAACACCTTTCTTAGAAACATACTGGATCAGCTAATTGTAAAGTGGAAAACTCTCACAGGAGTAACTCTTACTCGTAGTGGGTATCAGGATCCAACTATCTCATAGAAGGTATACAATCTCATTGCAAATTTCAACACTTGAAATTCCCGATATATGTTTTTACCCCTAGCGACTTATGACCTTGGCTATGGTCAACAAATCATAAGCGCTAGCCAAGTTCAACCCATCATTTCGTAATTGAATTAAACCTACCCGTACGACCCTTGGCTATGGTCAACAAAGCCGTACGACTATCCTAATCCAATCACATCATATGCTGCAGATAAGCACTAATCAGCTACCGTACACTACGTCTTGGCTATGGTCAACAAATGCAACACAAATACTAAATAGCGCTTATCTGAAATGACGGAGGGCTACGACTGGTTTTGAATAAAACATTTAACGTAATGAACTTGATATCGTTGTAGAATCTAGTGATTTTTGAAAAGGAGTGGTTTAAGCTCCGCTTTTAAAATCTAGTTTTCAAAACAAACTAAGTGGGTTGTAGCACATGCTAGTTTTGCTAAAGAGGTCATTCCCGGTGAAGAGATCTAGGCTCTTTCCTCATCAAATGAGGTGCTGGATATTCATAATGGAATACCGCTATGCAAAGCAAGAACTAGAGCTACTTTTTTGGGGGGGAAAATGATTCTACAACATCTCTTAGGTTTCTTTCTTTTCATTAATCTCATTAATGACGTCCCATCATTTATGTTTCATAAACATCACAGAAGAAACGATAATAGAACGTATGTGTTTACCGCCGAAGACGGGAAACGGAACCGCGTAGATCGTCTTGCCTGAATTTGGGGGCAGATGCTATTTGGATTTATCTGTCCACCTCCCCGAAGATGCCAAGTTGATTTATGGCACCGTGCATCGAAGGTTTGGACAGATGCGGCCGTTGTAGCAGACTTCGTCAGATTCCCCCTAGTTGTGAAGGGTTTTTGATTGTGGGGACACTCTTCCCTGCAGGCGCAAGCCCCTGTAGTTAATTACATTCCCGCATCGTGGTAACCACTTTCTCCTGCTCTAGAAGGTCACTTCATGTCGTGTGTTTTTGTGTTTGTTTTGGTTGCCCGTGGATTGTATACGGAGACTAATTTATGTTGTCGCCCGTAGGGCGTAGATTAATCTAAATCCGTATATTCTGAGATTTAGGTTTAGATTGGTTTAAGGATCGTTAATCTCGTTTGAGATTAAGATCAAATTAAATGTTTATTAAGGATACGTTCGTCCAATTTTAGACTAAGATCTACTTAACATGATTTTGGGATCATTTAGACACAACAAAAGAGCATTTGGGTTCTATTGCTTTAGTTTAAGGACGTTACGGTCCGTTGTTAGTTTAAGGACGTTGCGGTCCATAGCTAGTTTAAGGACGTCGGTCCGTTGCGATGTGCTCATCGGTTTGGGAGTGCACCAAAGAGTTGTTGGTTATCAGGACCCTCCACCTCTCTGATGACGTTGAAGAATTACAACGACATGTATTAGAGATGTGGAGAGATGTACCCTTGAACCAAATTCCAAATTGAGGGGAGAGATCATGGTGGACCATTTAAGAATCATTAGTCATTTTTGGGAGATTAAGATTAACTTAGGAGATGTGTGATCGACATTATTCCGGTCAATTAGTTTGGGAAGTCATGAGCATAGAGGCTTAGTCTATTTGGAGATCCAAGACGTTTTAATCTCAAGAAGACTAGCCAATTTGGGGCTGAAATTGGCTTCTTATAATGTTAAACACTAATATATGCTCGATGCTCACGTGCTCTCATGTGAGTCTATAAAGCAGTGTTAAACACTGAAATTTGGGGCGCTCACGTGTGGTACGTGAGGTGCCTGAAAGTTGGCGTTGTACACTTGGGTCCAAATCCCCGTCTGTATATAAGTGTTAAACACTTAATTCTTGTGGCCATCACATGTGGGCACGTGAGTCGCCCCAGAGTTGGGCACTGCTTCTTTGGGTTTATTCCCTCTTCCTTTTATAAATGCTAAGCACTTAGCTCATATAGTGCTCACGTGCGGGCACGTGAGGTGCTCAAAATATGAGCGATGCCTTTGGATTTTTCCCCTTTTCCATTTAAGCAACTGTTTGGGGGTCACGTGAGAACACGTGATTCGATCTCAGTCATTCCTTTTTGTTCATCAAAGGTGCTCACGTAAGAACACGTGAGCTTTCGTTATAACGTCGAACACTAATGAATTCCCAGTCTTTTCTTTTACATGCACAGAGATTTTAATCTGAGTTTTGAGAATTTTTAGGTCCCTTGTTTTATAAGAATTAAATTCTTTACAGGGTTAAATTTTAGTTTTATCATAGGAATTAAATTCCTATATCCTTTTGTAAGAATTAAATTCTTTGAACTTAGTTCTTTCCCCTAAATTTTGAATATGCATGATAGAATCTCCCCGATGAGAATTAAATTCTCAACTTGTGGGGAGATCTGCTTCTGCAGATCTCAACCAGAGGAAGAACTAAGTTCTTTGAGAAAAGTTAAACTCTTGATTTGGGAATTAAATTCTCTTTTGTTTTGTGGGAGCTTTTGGGAGGCTTCTGTATATTTTTTTAGAAGCTTATGGGGTGGTATCCTCCTTTTTGATTTAATCTCCTTGCTCCTATTTATAGGAGAAGGGAAAAAATCACTTTGTTGAGAAAATCTCTCATTGAGAGATCATGATTGATTCCATGATCTTTTTGATTAATCGGTGAATTTTATTCACCGTTGGATTTTTAATCCAAAGGCTCTTTGTTTAACAGAAAAGATTTCTTGTTTGTTTAACAAGATTATGAATATCTTGTTATTTTTAACAAGATTAGAATTTTATTCTATCATATCCTTTTAGTTTAACAAGATCATAAATATGTTTTCTTATTATAGAACTTAATTCTATCATATGGATATCTCGTAAGTTTAACATAGAATTTTATTCTAACATAGAATTTTATTCTTGTCATGTGAATATCTTGTTGGTTTAACAAGATTAGGAAAATATTTTCCTATGATAGAATTTTATTCTACCAGATGACCACCATTGGATCTTTGATCCAAAGGTTCTCTGTTTAACAGAGAAGATCTTTTTAGTTTAAGGAATATCAGGAAAATATTTCTCAAATAGAATTTAATTCTATCAGATGATTTAATTGGTGATATTTTATCACCGTCGGATTTTAAATCCAAAATTCTCTGTTAGAGAAAGATCTTTCCATATTAGAAAGATCAGGGAAAATATTTCCCAAACAGGATTTAATTTTATCACATAGAATTTAATGGGAACATTTTAAATTGGGACGCTCACATGCTTTGCATGTGAGAGGCAAGAGGACTCACATGTTTAACACGTGACCCCCGCTGTGGGTTTTAGCCTGCTTATGTTCAGCACTCATATGTTTTGCGAATGAGCGCTCACGTGTTTTACACGTGAGGCATGTTTGGTCATTGGTTATTTATTTTCAGCGCTCATGTGCTTTGCATATGAGCACTCACGTGTTTTACACGTGAGGCATGTTTGGCCCTTAGTTATTTTCTTTCAGCGCTTATATGCTTTGCTTATAAGCGCTCACGTGTTTAACACGTGATGTCCTACCGTGAATTCTTATCCTTTTTCTTCTCTCCCTTTTTTTATAAGGGTTATAAGGAAACAAATAGCTCTTGGTCAAAAATTTTGACGGGAACAGTACGCTTATACCATCCGCATTCGCCACGGGGCCCCGTCATGCACCTTTAGGTTACTTAACTAACAGCAGAGCGGGGGCAGGACTAGCGCGGGTGAAAAAAATAAGCAATATTTATTATATATATCATATATATAGCATTCATCTCACGCAGTTATATGATTACATCACAGAACACAGGCAGCAGAAACAAACATATGAAATATAGGATATATTAGGAGGTCCGTGTTTTAATTTAAGCCAGTAATGAAAAATACGGATTCCACGGTCATGATGAATAGCCAAACCCACATCCCTAGACCCCTACGAGAGCGGCAAGTAACCCTGCCAATTCTAGAGTTAGGAGACCCGGTCTCGACTCCTTGAGATGGTTTCCCACTGGACTCTAGAACCCGGTTACTTGTGCTCTCCGCCTTGGGTCTATCCTAATACGGAAAAGTAAATAATATACATCAATAGTGATATCATCCTCAACCCGGAAGTATCCTAATAAAAGAATATTACATACAAAATTTATATGAATGAAAATAGAAAAACTCTCATCTCACGTAAAACCCCCGGCTATTCATTCACGACGATCCAATATAACATATCACAATCAACACATAATATCATATGTCATCAACGTAAGCAAATATGCATATTCCTAATATCGTTTACGTATAGCAACGAGATCGGGGATACACCACACATTACACTTACACTCGCAGAAAAGAAATGAAAAATACAATAATTAGAATCTGCATCAAACCTTAGACATCATAAACCCGGAATATCTCATATCTCGGATTTCATGCCTAACCCTTTAAATCCTGCATTTATGTCTCGAATTGAAAACACTTTTCAATAACAAGTCGGGTAATTCGACAAGATTCCTGATTAAATGATCGAATGCTCGTCAGGAACTTTAGTAGATTGTCGCACCCCTGATACCGTCAACAAAGTGCACTTAGATGGAACATCGCGGCCGCGAGCTCCCGAGTGGATGCTTTTGGTTACGGTGTTCTCCTATACTCACTTGGTCGGGGCTATGGGGCGTGGCTATCTAGTAGTGTTTCCCGATGACTATTCGCGTACAATACGAGATTGCGACGGAGTTTTGATCCGAATCGAAACTCCGTGGCAATCGATCAAATGAGACTAAAATGCTAGATTTACAAAATACAAACTAGTTTTTACAAAACTAATTAATGTGGATTCCAAATATTGTATCATATATCATAAATATCTAGACGATGTTAAACATTTCAATCGATATATCAAACACCCACAAAACACAGAGACCTAAACAACTTGAGTCTCACTAAAAATCCCCAGAAAATCCAAAATGTCAAAATGGAGCAGCACAAGAAAAACGATCCCTCAACTCCTTAAGATTGTGGCTGAACCACAGCCAAACAAGGGGTTAGGCCATGGTTCTATGGTGCTTTGACAGAGTTGGAGCCTCGTACTTCTTGGGCCTCCATTAAATTGTAAGGTTACAGTAGCGCCCCGGCCATCAATCCGTGGCCAAACGTGGAATAAAAACTTTTAAAACCCGGCACTAACAGAACCCTAATCTACGGACCGTGCCATTAACCCTATACTAGTTCTCAGAAAGGAGTTTATAAAGGTTATACCGATCGATCCGTGTCCTTCGGTCTTCAATCTCTGTCCCAAGCTCATCACGGCTTCCCCGATCAAGTTTGATCTCCGGTCTCCCTTCGTCGAAGAAGATCCACGTCGAGGGTTCTTAATACGGGCTCCCGCCTCTAAACCGAAGCAACTCGGGCATCCAGTTTGCTAGCCTAGATACCCAAGATGAAATAGAGATAGTATGTGAATACTTTGTCTCAAAACACCCATGGATTCTCAACTCATGAGAGGGATGGGTGGAGGTTGAAGAAGAAGCCATTGATGAAGAAGTGTGAGCTCAAGCAAAACCAAGTGAAGAAAGTGAGTGAAGTGTTGTGAGCTATTTTGAGAGTGTGAGCAACTAAAGAAAATTCCTCTATGAGAAAAGAACTTCCCCCACTCTCCAAAAATATCTCACATCCCTCACAAAATATCCCACAACACTATACACAAATATCTTAGCCAAGACAAAAACCTAGCCATGCCAACATGACTCACAACATGAGTCATCAAGTGTACAAGCTAGATTCATGCCAAGAATGAGTCACACTTTCCACCAAATAAACATTTAAACCAAAATGTTTAATCCAAAAAAAGAAACGGCATCAACTAAAGTAATCTTGTAACGAATTACAAGAATACCCCTCATCCGTATATATACATACCCGCATCCGTATTCCGACTGAATACGAATACTACGAGACGAAAGTAATCCAACAATATAATACTAGGATCCAGCTTAAACCAAAGCCCACTAGTATTATCCTTCCGATCATGATCTGTGCACAACTGCACGAATATGATCGAACCCTGCCATAAAACCATATGGCCTCTACAACGTTTCGCCCGAACCAGGGAAACCCTCTGTGTGGGACTCTAAAGACTCGTCAATATGCTGGTAGTAGGTTTAACCACAAGCACGTTAGTGGCACTAGTTGTACGCAACGGCTACCTAGGTATTGAGCAAAAGGGAGGCCGACAAGCGAACTCATCCTGAAACCCTACTGAGCCTGATAGTGACAATATCCATACAGTCTGGTCCGTTCGTCTATGTGTATCGCATATCGGGTCTAGGGGGTGGATAAAGTCAGACCCCTAATAACGCGACATTTAGTGTCGGTATGAAGCCCATCACCACCTGAGAAACTACTGATCCGAATCAGTAATTCTTGACTACCTTGGCCAAGGATTTCTGGTGATGGCCGCCCGTGCATACCACGACATCAACCCCTAATACCGGAAGAGATGGATCCCCTGACGATCCGCTCACTGCCTCCATGTGGCTCGGGACTGTACCCAACTAAAACTTGTTTGCACGACTCCTTTGAATCGTGGTAGGGTAGTAATCAAAGCACGGTGGGAACTCACACGAGACAAATAACGATCTCAGGTCAATAGACTAACATGTACACATGTCATCAGGGAACTGCCATCCGACAATAGGTATAATACCAACTAGCATGTTCCCGGCGAGTCCGTCCGGTGTACTCATAACCCAATAAGCACCTATATACATCTTAGGTGAACTAACTGACACCAATGGCTTGTGAGACCGGCCACCGCCCCTCGTCGGGGTCTCAATCTGTATACCCCAGTCTACTCTCGGAGTATCGATGCCCAGTCTGGAAACTCCTATGACTAGGGACACTTTAAGGATGTGCTTATAGACCACCCAACTCACACGTATATGATCGCCATCATACTGCTGGTAGTCAAGCAAGAATCCTATGGGCTCTATCAACATGTAATAGAGATTTGTAGTGTCACCTGAAACATGTACATGATGATAAAGACAAACCAGATAGTATACTATCATTTCGAGTAAGACTGTTCTACCGGTATAGGTCCTCCCTCAATCATTGCAATCACGCGCCTGCGATCCAATAATTGACTTGAGGACACTATAGCCAACATAAATAACCTGCATGATTTTCTGAATATTTTTAATCTATAAAATTTCAACTTTTGAAAAATGGACAGAAACTTGGTAAAATGCGGGTTTCAAAGTTCGATCGAACACTTTAACGTCGTCTAGATATCACCTAATGCTCTAGCTTGGCTCTGATACCATGAAAGTGTGTCTTAGCACCTCTACTGGGTTTCCACATGCATCAAGTATGCAATTTTTAAAAATCTAGAGGTCTAAGGTACATTAACCTAGAATCGAACTAGAGAATTAGGGTTTTATGCAAGCAAAAAAGTTCTATAGCTAAGTGAAGAGGATTACAACCTTTGTAGACCAAGTCCTTCACTTCTATAGCTCCAAATAGTAGTCCCTTAGGTCCAATTGGTAGTCCCTAGAACTCTTCTTGGCTCCACTTGAAGAAAGGATTGAGCTTGCTTTGATGTCTTCGAAGCCGAAGATGATCCACCTTGAAGTCTCTCTAACTCAAGCTATCTCTTCACAAATCAAGATATTAGTGAAGCAAACAACCTATACTAAAGGGCTAAGATAGTGTATGTTGATGAAGTAGGAATTTTGCTCACTTTAGAAATCTATTTCTATTTTTATTTCTAACTCAAGAAAAACCCTAGTGAGCTCTTGAGGAGGAAGAAGATGAACTTGGGTGGGTGAGAGTTGTGTTGAATTATTGAGTGAGAGAGAGAGAACCATAAGCTCAAGATATTTTATTGCATGATAAAATATCTAAGAGTAAAATAAAAATGAATGGATGAGTCATGACTTCTACATGCTTCTACAAGCATCCAAGCCATCTCATTTTTCAAAAGTTGAAATTTTTACAGATTAAAAATGAAAGTGTGTCTTAGCACCTCTACTAGTTTTCCACATGCATCAAGTATGCAATTTTAAAAAATCTAGAGGTTTAAGGTACACTAACCTAGAATCGAACTGGAGAATTAGGGTTTTATGCAAGCAAAAAAGTTCTATAACTAAGTGAAGAGGATTACAACCTTTGTAGACCAAGTCCTTCACTTCTATAGATCCAAATAGTAGTCTCTTAGTTCCAAGTAGTGGTCCCTAGAACTCTTGTTGGCTCCATATGAATAAAGGATCGAGCTTGCTTCGATCTCTTCGAAGCCGAAGATGATCCACCTTGAAGTCTCTCTAACTCAAGCCATCTCTTCACTAATCAAGGTATTAGTGAAGTAAACAACCTATACTAAAAGGCTAAGATAGTGTAGATTGATGAAGTAGGAATTTTGCTCACTTTAGAAATCTATTTCTCTTTTTATTTCTAACTCAAGAAAAACCCTAGTGAGCTCTTGAGGAAGAAGAAGATGAACTTGGGTGGGTGAGAGTTGTGTTGAATTATTGAGAGAGAGATAACTATGAGCTCATTGGGTGAGAAATATCTAAGAGTAAAACGAAAATGAATGGATGAGTCATGGTTTCTACATGCTTCTACAAGCATCCAAGCCATCTCATTTATCTACTCATTTTTCATTTCCTCTTAAAAATAAATCACCTAAAAATATCCTAAGTCTTGGTGTGAGTCTCATACACCCATGTTCTATGTATCATCCACTATGACACAATAGTATTATATATATATATATATATATATATATATATATATAACAAGAGAAGAAAGTCGTTAGTGAGCATCAATATTAGTTAATATATAAATATATCAAATATAAATATATATCAAATTATTAAATCAACACTTGATTCAATAATCCGGTCATATCATATATAACCGACTAATATCATTTATATGTATATCAAATTATCAAATCAACACTTGATTCAATAACCCGATCATATCACATATAACCGACAACATTCAATATACTATATCAAATCAACACTTGATTCAATAATCCGGTCATATCATATATAACCGACCAATATCAAATATATATACATATAACATATCATTGAATCAACACTCGATTCAACAATCCGGTTATATCACATATAACCTAACCGATATCAAATATCGCGAGATTAGAATACGGTATCACATACTCGTATTTAATCAAGCTCCCGCACATATCAACATATGTGCCCTACTTCGTTTCGCTTGAGCTAGGAAACCTCTGTGTGGGACTCTAAAGACTCGTCAATACGCCAACAGTAGGTATTGATCATATCAGATACCCACAAGCCGTCAGCGGTACTAGCTAGACATAACGGCTACCCAGGTATTGAATGAATAGAAGATCAACAAGTAATCTTGTCCAAACTCTCATGAAGCCTAGCAACACTTACCGTACAGTCTGGTCTCTTCGTCTGATATATCGCATATCGAGTCTAGGGGTGGAATCATCAGACCCCAGTAACTTGATAAGTCATGCAGATGTGTGGCTTATAACCGTTCGAGAAACTACTGATAACACTTACCAGTAAATCTGATCAGCCCTGGCCAGAGACTTGCTGTTATACCCAATCGAGCATAGCGCAACATCAACTTCCTATACCGGGAAAGACGAAACCCTCTATCGCTCATTGCTTCTATGTGAATCGGGACTGTACCCAAAATCCACATGTTTGCATGACTCCTTTGAGCCGTGGTAGGGAGGAAATCAAAGCACAGTAGGAACCACACAAGACTCTATGACGATCTCGGGTCTATAGACTAACCTGTACAAGTGTCACCAGAGAACTGCTATCTGACGATAGGTATGGTACCATCTAGGAGTTCTCGGCGAGTCATGTTCAGTATATACATTCTCTAATGAGCACCTGTGTACAATATTTGATGTCAAACACCAATAGATGTGGGATTAACCATTGCCCCATACAGGGTCAAGAAACGTACATACTAGTCTACTCTAGAATATCGATGCCATGTATCGATACTCCCTCGACTAGGAATGGTTTAAAGGATGTGCTTGTGAACTACACAAGCCCCACTAGTATGATCTACATCATGGTCTTAGTAGTCAAGCTAACATCCTAAAGGCTTTATCAACATGTATCTGAGAGACGGTATAATAATAATAAGTGTACATGTTAAGATAAAGTACAACCAGAGAGTATACTATCATATCGAGCAAGAAAGTCTTCTATATATATGTGTCCAAGTATCCACTATAATATACAATAATAGCCTCTAGGGCATACATATCACTAACATCAGGCGTTGTCTCATCGGATTGGCCTTCATATTTCAGGCACCATCTCATCAAATCGGTCCTCGTATCCATCTGTCTCATATCACTCCGGTCGGTATCCTCCAGATATCCGCCGAGTCCAATATTGTCACTGGTAGGTAGTGTTCCCCTGCCGAGCTCAACACCTTTCTATACGATCTTCTTGCTCCGGGGTACCATACTGGGTCCACCATGTATCCGCAATCGGTTCTCCCCCTACCTCGATTCAGATAATCATCATAGCTCAGTACTAAGAAATCTCATGGTGGACGCCGAAAAATCATATCAAGAGAAATCGCATTTTTAAAACAATCACAAGTTTTTAAATAATATATGCGGTTTCTCAAATCCAGAAATCTTATGAAATGCATGGCAGTAATGAAATAATATGTACGGCACAGAACAATACTGTAATACATAGCAAGTGTGTTCATATGAGCGTGTCGTGTAGCAAGATAAGGCAAGTGCAATAACTGAACTAGTATGCGGTACTGAGTACTAAACAGTAGCTAAAATACTAACAGGTTATAAAGTGATACAGTAACATAGCGAGTTCTAATGTGTATGTAGCATGGCAATTACCGATGATGTGTGTGTGAGCCGACAAGTATGTATACGTGAAACATATGCATCATCGGTAATGGTGTGTGTGTCCTAGCAAACGAAGTCACATAAAGATAAGGGTATGAAACATAATATATATATCATAAAAGAAAATAATGCGAGCGTATGCAGAAATAAGAAATCGTAACGCAATCGTAAACAGAATAGAGAATTTGTAAATGTGAACAGTATAAAAATACACAACTACATATGAGCCATACAGTTATAGTTTAAAATAGTATGAATCGTTATTTTAGAAATTATGGGGCTACGATGTTTCAAAAAGATACCATTTGAAAAGGCGTAGCGTCCCCTTGAAGTTATCATTTAAAAGTGCGTAACGATTTGTTACTTTTGAAAATAGATATGGATCTAAACATATCATACTATCTACTTGAGTGATTTTAAATATTTCTTTTCGAGTTGAAAATAATATCGGCGATCCATCCTTATCATATCACGTACGGAATAATCCATCGTACGATATCATCAAATCAATAGTACGGAACTATATTCACGTACATCATCTCATCTCATATCATCATATATCATCTCATGTCCTCATATATCATATCATGTAATATCGCCTCATATCATCACATCCAATCATATCAACTCGTATCATCAAATCAGATAATATCCTCATCTTATTGTATCATATTGCAAATATATGTATTTATATACTTCATAAGTAGATATAGCTCATAGGCTAAGAAACGGTACTAGGGTATATCTTTCCACTAAGTCTACTACTATCGCATATAATATCCTAATAACCCTATAGGGTAGGTATACACATCTAATATATCTATATATAACTATATATCTAGTATCCCAGTACTACGGTTGCGGGGGTGCTATACGCCATCCACCTGACTTTTCCAGTAGATATGGATCTGCTCACCTAGTTTCGCCTCGCCCTAGCCGATTTCGACGGATGCCTTGCCCTCTTTCGTCGTCCCGGATGTCCACGTGCTTGTACCTACAATTCAAAACATATCGTATCGCATAAAAATCTAATTCGAAACCCGATACGACGAGTGAAGCACAAATAGGTTAGAACCTATGGTCAACGTGTGCTAAAACAACAAAACCACCCCCGACGTCGACGTATGAACGTCAAACGACCGAGTCAAAACTCAAATATAAAAAATCAAGTTTCAAATATCGTTAAACATCGACAGAAACTTAGTAAAACAACTCCATATTTTTCTTAAGGTGATTTTAGACCTTTTTGGATATAGAGTAGTCTTAGTTATCTAATAAGTGAGCTACAGACCAAACCTAGGACCCAAATTCCTAGATTGACCCGAAATTTGCAGCCATTTTGAATAAAATTGCGGTTTTGACATGGGGGATTGGGCTCGGGCTTCTACAGTGGCTTTCTACAGGTCTATACATCTCACATTATCCTCTATTTAATTTTCAGAGAACCCAAGTAGCTCCAGATTTTCATTTGATCCTCAAAATCTTCACAAAACCGACATCGGAAAATTCTAAACTCGTCTTTGAAACGTCTAAGCTCATCTAAGTCAAGGATTCTATCACTAATAGGGTTGTAGTCACTCTATAGACCCTCTACTATATCACTACCACAAGTTTTATCCACTATATCTCACTTTTAAAAACTTAAGTTCACGAAACATGCACTTAAGGCTCTAAAACTAGTTCTAACTAATTTGTGATGTTAAGAAATCTAGAAACTTATCTAAAGGAGAGAGTTTTACCTTATAGAAGCAACTTAAGAATTTTCCTAGATGGCATAAGATGCTCAAAACGCAAACTTGATCCCACCAAGATGTTTAGGATGAAGTTGTGAATGATTTTTCTGAAGGTGAAATGGGGTTTTGAGTTACTTCGGGTTTTTTTTAGGTGGTGGTAGAAAGGGAGAAGGAGGTAGAGAAATGAGAGGAAGAAGATGAGAAAATAATGAAAGATGAAGTGAAGAAGAAATGGTTAAATGCAACCATATCTTACTGTAACACCTTAGGATAGATTTAGTGAATAATTATATTTAAATATTGGGTTTTTAACAAAAAGTTTACCAAATTGTGTTTTAAATATTTTTCCTAATTTAATAAATATTTTTCCAAAATTTTCCTAGGCTTGCACACACATGTGCATGTAAACTAGGGTTTTTAAAATGAGTTATTACCATAATTATTAACCATGGTGGGTTAATCCTAGAATTAAGCCTTTTGGGTTTTAAGTGGGCTAATTAGCTAATTAAAAGCTACTTTAATTTGAATTGTTTTAGGTGTTGACTTGTGAGAGAGAGGGAGGGTGCATCATGGCTCAAGCCATGCTTGGCATTAATGAAGAGAGAGAGAGGAGGGTTGACAATTGGACCTTGGGTGTTTCCTCTCATTTCTTTGTTCCTCTCAACTCTCACATACACACACACACACACTTACCTCTCAAACCCCAGCAGAACCAGCAGCAACAGCAAGCATAGTAGCAGCAACAGCAGCAAGCACAGCAACAGCAACATCTGAGGCCAGAAGCAGCAGCATGCAGAGGCAGTAGCAGCAGCACAGTGAGCAGCAGCACCACCAGCACCTAGTGCAGCCCCTTCCCTTCACTTCTTCATCTTCCTGCAGCTCCCTAGGGTTAAGTGTGAGGTATATTTCCTAACTTGCTTCCCTAGTTTGCTTGGTTAGTGTCGTTTTGCATCGGTTAGTGGTTTTTAGTGCGTTTTAGTGTGATATGGAGTGTTTAGTGGGAACCTTGTGCTAATGAGGTGTAAATTGGTTTCAGTAGGATAATTGAGGTTTGTCGAGACCCTATTAGCTTAGCTTAACCCCTATTACACTAAAATACCACCAGTTTCCCTATTTGATGCAAATTGTCGTTTTTAAGCAAATTTGAGGTTTTCTGGATCTGCTTTTGACCCGATGAGATCTGAGTGAAATTGGGAAGACTGCAGTGTAGTGGAGATGTGCTGATACCATAGCTTGAACCCGACCCCCTAATTGCTACAATAGACCGCCGATTTTCTCTTTCTGGCCGCAAATTGCGGCCAGATGGGTAGGGTTTGGGGTGGTGTTTGGTCCTGTAGGTGTCTGCTAGTGTGTAGGGTGTTGTTATATATATATAGTTTTGTAAATCTAGTTCTGTATAGAAATCTGGGACCAAATACCTATTCTGCCGTTTTTCTAAACCTTCGCGACACGCGTGATACGTGAGTAGGTTTGGGGTTTTTGCGTATCGCGACGCGTCGGGGTAGTTTCAGGCGCGTGATCACACGTTTTAGCGTATCGCGCACACGCGTGATTGGTTTGCGACACGGGTTTCTAGTTGGACCGTAATATCGCATTTCTGTGAAATTGAGCTTATGTGTGATATATGTTATGTGATTCTAGGTTCGCAGGCCAGTGAGACGGACGCTGCGAAGAAGGGCAAGCAAGTGGTTGGATACACTTAGCGCGAGACACGGTGAGTAGATTTCACATCTACGGGGATATCGCCCGCATGGCGTTATGCGTCAGGGCTGATAGGACCTTAGTATATATATTGCATTTACCCCATGGATTGTCATTGCATATTGCATTCCCTGCTGTGTTTATATATATATGCTTAGAACTGATAGAACACCGCACTATTACTAACGGTTTATGTTGCACGGGCACTATTTGCATGCTACACACACACCGTTAGTAATTGCCATGCCACACTCACTGTAGAACCGCCCTGATTATATTGATGTAGTTTATCTTACATATGATTGGTGGTGATTTCCTGGAAATTGGGAGCCGCATGACATCTTTAAAAACGGAAACTATTTTTAAAAGCGGTTTTCCCCTCATGCTCATACCATGGATTGATTTACATTGTACCTCGCATTGGATTTACTTATTGGTGTTGGATTTCATGCGATTTCTGGTTTTGAGGACCGTGGAAGTATTTAAGAAAAGATGCACTATTTTGAAAAACCCGGTACCTCGTGATATGATATTTTGGTGTGTCCACCACGCGTTTTCTCGGTGCTGAGACGTGTGCTTGAAACCCGATTCGAGGAGTGGATGATCCGTCTGCGGGTTCGTGGTGGGCCCGGTATGGTTCCCCTCGGCGAGATGATCGATGGGTTTTGCCGATTGAGCCTGGAGGCGGGCGAGTACCTACCGGTGATTGGTTGGACCTGGCAGTTGTCCGGAGGATACTGACCAGAGTCGAGAGATGGATGCGGGATGATCCGTACTGCCGGGGCCGAGGGCCGATACCGCAGACGGACCCCGTGGGCTGATCCGGAATGATGGAGCCCGAGATACGAGGATTTGCGTGTCGATGCTAGACACGAGTATTTTATGATATTTTGGGTGCCGATGTTGGGCACTCGTGATTCCTCTGAGATATACAGGATTTGAGGGCCGATGGGTGTGCCGGCGCCTGAGTGTATTTGGGATTTGGGTGCAGTCTGAGGCACCGGTTATTGTTTTCCATGTTGACATAGTCCATGTAGATGTTATTTATCCCATACTCAGTATTGACTGTTATATATCTCATCCTATAGCATTTACCAGTTAGAGTACTTGCATTATTATTGCATCCTCTGTTTGGCATGCATTGACATCATCTGCTGGCATTAGTAGAGCCACGCTATATGTGCATGCTCGCGATCACCTTTGTATGTTATCTCTATTCACGAGTTGGCAACTCACCCCCGTTGTGCCACAGAATTTGCAGGTTGCCCTTGGGAGTAGTCACGGCTGGCTGTTTACCGCATCTTTTGGCACAGATGCCCTTTTGAGGCGAGATAGCCTTTTTGCTGATAGGTGGGTTTTGTATGGTATCTGTTATCCTTCAGTTGTATATTGATGTATCTAGTATTCTCCATCTACCTTTCTGTATTGACTTAGAGACAGTTGTGAGGACGATGTGTATGATTTTATACTCTGGTGTCGAGCTCGCATGTGAGCCGACTTTATTATATGCAGTTTTACCTTTTGTGATATTTGTCCTGGCTTTATCATGTATTCTTCGCTACGGCATCGTATATCATATTGTGATGCTTTATTCATTTCACTTGTTATTTCTGCTACACCTTGCTTTTACCCGACTTGCGGGACCAATGTTAAGAATGGAAATGTTGCCAAAATTATAAAAGTTATAATTCTTGAACTTAAAAGGATTTCTACTAAATAAATGGAAGCTTTTCAGACATGTATTACTGTTTTTACAAAAATGTTTTAATCACTCTTTATTTATTGGTTTTGATTTCTGGGTTCGGCTTACTTAGCTGCGTTACGCCTGTAGACGTTGCGTGGTTAAGTGCCGGTCACGAGTCGAAACTCTCGGGTCGTGACACTTACTCTCTCTCTCTCTCATTCACACCCATACCCATGTGTTTTCTTGTCCCCCCTCCGCCATTTTCCTTTTTCTTTTCTTTTCTTTTCCTTTCCTTTTTTTAAAAACAAAACATAAAAGTATGATAAAATGAGACATTAACATGTCATGACAAGTTAAACATGGTTTAATAAATTAGGCTTCGTCTAATGCATAATTTGTGAAGTACTAATCAAGTTTAAATTAAACTTGTATGGAAATAATTATAAATTAATTTATAAAAAGCCTAAATCAATTAAATGCTTTCATAAATAATAAGTCATTTTTAAATTCCAATTATATTCCAAAAATATAGGTATATACCATTGTACTAAAACTCAAATCTATATTCGTATAATATTCGTGAAATTTATTATTTTATTATTTAAATTCTAAAAATAATATTTTCTATTTTCTGAAATATTACAGTTTTCCTCTTGTAAGTCGTAAGGATCTTATAAGACTATTTTCCCTTTGCAAGTCGAGGGGACTCACAAGTGTCGTCCATCGTGTTGGGAATATCGATCGCCTTCGGTGGATCTTGGTTGGGAACACATTTATTTATGCTTGTAGATTGTATAAAAGAGTTAATATTGAACTACTTGTAGGGGATATGATGGCTTAGGAAACAGGTTCAGATTCCTTAACCAAGGCTTTTGAATTCTATGAGCAGTGAATATCTCATAGGTATCTTCTCCTTACGAGTCGAGAGCATCTCGTAAATGTATCTTCTCCTTAGGAATCATATGGATTCCTAAGTGTGTTGCTGCTTTATGAGTCGTAAGGATCTCATGCAGGTGTTTTCTCTTTACAAAGTCGAGAGAACTTCGCAAGTGCATCTTTCTTTTCTTTCAACGAGTTTTCTCCCTTTCGAGTTTTCACAAGCTCGCCAGTAATCCTGTTGTTTTTACTCACAGAGCCCTTTCAGGTTTTCATCTGTGCCCATTTTGCTTGTAGACATACCCCTTTTTTTAAACTCTCGGACGTAGTTTCCCTGCCGGTGACCCAACATCGCTTGCCCACAAGACTTGGACGAGATATGGATCGTTTATGCTCGTAGATTGTCTACGGTGATCAACATGGAGATCAGCTATAGGGTATAACATCTTTTGGAGGACTACATCATCGATGGAGCTTCACAACCAGTGGGGCTTCAGGTGCAGTCTCGCAGGTGGGACTTGAGTTGCAATCTTTGCCGGCGGGACTTCGGGTGCAACGTAGATCTCAAGGAGTCCATAGGGCAACATGTTAGTTTAGGGACATCTCGGTCCAAGGGAGCCATGAAGAACATATGCGGGACATAAATCGTTTGTAGATTGTATACGGCTGGTTATATGATCCATGATGTAGAGCAACATATTAGTTTAGAGACATTTCGGTCCATCATTCCAGTTTAGGGACATAGTTGTCCATCATTCCAGTTTAGGGACATAGTGGTCCATCAACATATCGGGGGTGCATATCATTCGGTGGGTCTTTCAAAGCTTTGACCCAGGAGGATAGCGTGTGGACATAGGCATCATCATCTATTATTGACCCAAGTCCCGACTCTTCAAGCATAGTACTTCTTAAGAAATCGTCCGTTAATTGGCCGAAACGGTCTTTCTCCGTGCATATCCATGAGTAGGTAAGCTCCACCTTGGTAGACCCTATCTACGACATACAGGCTTTCATAATTCGGCTCGAACTTCAAACGTTTCACGCGGTTAGGGATCATCGGCCTTTTGACAACTAGTACGAGTTCGCCTTGGCAGAAAGTCCTCGGTCTAGTTAATATTTCATATGATTGTGTCATCTTTGCCCTGTAAGCTTCCAAATTTTGTTGTGCTATAAGGAGGGTCTCATCAAGAGAATCAAGTTCTTTGAGCCAGAGATGGGTATTCTCTTCATCCATATGTTTACATTGAACCGCCATTCGCACTGAGGGGAGTTCGATTTCTAATGGGGGTATTGGTTCGACGCCAAACACCAACGCATAAGGTGTCTTCTTTGTAGCCGTCTTGAACGTCGTTCGGTACGCCGAAAGAGCTTCATGTAGCCTTTCATGCCAGTCCTTTTTATTCTTGGACACCATCTTTTTTATGAGCTTGGCTAGCGTCTTATTGAAAGCTTCGGCTAAACTATTAGCTCAAGGATTATAGACGGAGGAATATCTCCAATCTATTTTGTGTTGTTGGGCGAAGTGACTTATCTTGTGGCTTCTATATGCCGGTCCGTTGTCTAAGGGTATCCGCCATAGAACTCCGAACTGGTATATGACATGGGTTTTGAAGAAATGGACAATATTCTTCGTCTTTACTTCTCTCAATGGTATCGCCTCTGCTCATTTGGAGAAGTAATCGGCCATCGCTAAAATGAACCGATGTCCTCGGAATGATATCGGCTCGATGAGGCTTATTATATTGGTCCCCCACATTTCGAAAGACCAACTGGCTATGGTCGAATGCAGCGGATTGGGGTGCTGATATATAAAGTCCCTGTGTATTTGGTATGAGTGACATCACCTTGCATAGTTGATGCAGTCTTGGGTCATCGTGGGCCAGTAGTAACCCATTCTTTTGATCTTCAATTTCATCTTTAGACCGGCTTAATGGGATCGACAGAGTCCGTCGTGAACTTCTTGGCCGACCTTTTTAGCTTCCTTCGGTCCTAGGCACCTTAGCCATACATGGTCGAAGGACCTTTTTATATAGAGTTCTTTCAATTAGGGCGAATGACAAGGCTCGTTTCATGAGCTGATGTATTTGCAACGCATCTTCAGGCATCCGTTGAGACTTAAAGTAATCTATAAAGACTTCTCGCCAGTCATCTTCTCCTTCACCATCTTCTTCCGCTTGAAGGACATGTTCATTGGTTGCCTCGGCTAGGGTTCCAAGGATATCTCTGCCAGGGCTAAGACCTTGTGACTTTGGACAATAATCCTTACATCTTCGAGGTTTTCATCGGCCAATTCTTTGGCGAGTTTGGCTAATACATCCTCCTTGCTATTTTCCACTCACGACACATTTTCCAGTGTATATGAAGGAAGTTGCATCAGCAGTTGTTTCAACTTTTCGCCATAATTTATCAGTTCTGGCTTGCATGTTTATTAATCTCTATTGACTTGCATGACGATCAATTAAGAGTCCATGTATATGTGGAGATTCTTGATGCCTATATCGATCGCGATTTCAAGACCAACTATAAGCGCTTCATATTCGACTTCATTTTTGGTCCTAGGCTCCGTCACCGAAATAGCATAGCGGGTTATTCTATCTTGATGGGTTACGAAAATAAGGCCTATCCCAGCTCTGATTATCGAGATACTCTTTTTCCGCGCTTTTATTGAGGATGCTCCATCGAAATATAGTTCCCAATCAGTCTTCCCTGCTTCTGCTATCTCTTTACTCGTGTTGAACGCATATTCATCCGGCAACCCACAGTTCAGTGGAGATTCAGCTAGAATCGGGTGTCTGGCGAGGAAGTCGGAAATAGCTTGTCCTTTTACCGCTTTGAGGGGGCGATAAACGATCGTGAACTCCATCAACAAAATGGCCCATTTGGTGAGCCTTCCGGTCAGTATTGCTTTTTTCATGAGATACTTGAGAGGGTCCACATTTAATATAAGGTGCACCACATGGGCCAAGGCATAGTGTCTGGGCTTCATTATCGCGAAGATCAGCGCCATGCGATGCTTCTCGATAAGGGAGTAGTTGCTTTCTGCTCCTAGCAGGACTCGACTTAGATAGTACAAGGCATTTTCCTTTCCTTTATCATTCATCCATGCCCATAGCGCGCCTAGGGAACCATCAAGGGAAGTTGTATATAGGATTAGGGAGTTTCCCTTAACTGAAGCGGCCAATATGGCAGATTCTGCAAATACTTCTTGATTTCCTTCTGTGCTTTCTAACATTTCTGGCCCCATATAAAGGGAGTCCCTTTCTTCATCAGATGGCTGTATAGATGGCACTTTCCAGAGAGGTTGGCGATGAACCATCAAATATAGGCGAGCTTTTCTTAGAGAGATAGTAGCTACTTGAGATTTCTTGGTGGGGGCATTTTCGTAATTGCTCTAATTTTAGAGGGGTCGATCTCGATCCCTCGGTGGCAGATTATAAAACCCAAGAATTTGCCGGAAGAGACTCCAAATGAACATTTCAGTGGGTTCATCTTCAGGTTATACTTCCGAAGGCGCTTGAAGATTGTCCTTAAGTGCTCCCAATGCTCTTCGTGAGATTTTCTCTTGACCACCAAATCAACGATGTAACATTCGACGATATCATGTATAAGCTAATCAAATATCTTTGTCATAGCTCTTTGATATGTTGCTCCGACGTTCTTTAATTCGAAGGGTATGACCTTGTAGCAAAATACGCCCAACAGGATGCGGAAGGCTGTATGCTTCTAGTCTTCGAGATTCATCTTTATCTGATTATACCCTGAAGATCCATCTATAAAAGAGAAGACCTCATGAGTGGACGTATTGCCGATCATAAGCTCCGTCACTGGTACATGGAAGTCTTCTTTCGAACACGCTTTATTGAGATCCTGAAAGTCCACACAAATCTGGACGATCCTGCTCTTCTTCATCACGAGGATGATATTGGTTATTTAATCCAGGTATTTTACTTCATGGATGAAGACAGTGTCGATGAGCTTCTTGACTTCGGCGTTGATGCTCATCTCGAGTTCGAGCCGCATCTTTCTTGGTGCTTGTTTGACTGGCTTTATCCCCAGGTTTATAGCCAGCTTGTGAACCGCTATATCTAGATCAGACCCGCCATCTCAGAGTAATTCCAGACAAAGCAGTCTCTATATTCCATAAGCACGTCTATTAAGATGGCTACTTGTTCTTCAGATAGCAGCTCACTGACAACGTTGGTCTTGGATCATCCTCCGTTTCCAAGTCTATCTTATTTAATTCATCAGCGATGGTATGGATTCCGTCTTCCAGCTCCTTAGGTGCTAGCAGCAATTCTGAAAAATCCTCATCTTCGTTGACGAGGAAATCGAAGAGCTCAAGCATTTCTTCATCTTCTTTGTCATTGGAAAGCCTTATCATATGGCATACCTGGGTGAGCTTTAGTTTCTTGGGCTGGCCGGACTCTGATTTGGTAGAGTAGTCTCACATTGGTACATGCTTTCGTGGAGTCTCTACTCTCCAGTTATCACTTAGCGTGAACATGTCTTGCCTATATCGCTCTTCCGCCCAATTCTTGAAGACGAAGCAATCCTTAATCGAATGGTCGATGATCCAATGGTAAAGACAACAATCTGGATGATTAGAGGCATTTGCTTAATGGGGCCTTTTAGACTCGGACAGTGTTAGCATTTTGTGCTTCATGATGAGGGTGAATATCTTCCTTGTTTTGTCATGGGGAAAAGAATATCCCTATCCCATCTTCAATCTAAGGGATTAGCTAAGGCAGCATTTTTTCGTTGACGCAGTATCCCGATATCATCTTGTCTTGGTTGAAGGTTGGATATAGATGTCGTCCCATTTTCATTATTGCTACTTCGAATCTCCTCTCTTATAAAGGAAGATAGAGGTAGCTATTGCGGATCCGAACTAACATAACTCCTTACTCTATTATATTGCTCGGTTAGAGGCAACCGCATGGCCTTTTCACATAGGGCAATTATACTTTTTCAAGCTCATTGACTTCTTGAACCGCTTCTTTCATTAACATCTCAATCGACTCTTCTGATGGTTGGGTTGAAGCACTTTGTAAGGTATCTCCCTCTTGCTCGGCTGCGTCATCTACCAGCCATGTGTCTTCTCCTTCGCTTAAGGCATAGCAGCTATGAGTTCGTTGCCGCTCCTTGGGTTGTACATATCCTAAGCCAGTAGTATCCATCTTTCCATTCGGCTTGATTTGGCGAGTCCCGGGAACTTCCCAAATCCTCCTGTAATATTGAGTCTGACGAGCAGTTTGTTTGAATGACATTCCCTGATGCTTCAAGAATTCCCTTAATCCTTTCATGAAGTATTTTGGCATGCAGATAGGCTGAAACCTGTCAAGATTCAGGTCAAGTCCATACCAGATCTCTTTCTCCACCTTGGTCTCTTCCGATTTATAAAAGAGAATCGCCTTCTAACATCTATATCTGGGAGGTACATGAAAAGTGACCAACTCCTGCACGTTGTAGGTGCTGAATATGTCGAGTTCTTTGTAGTGACAATACGGAACCATCACAATATGTAGAGCCCAGTTCTCTTCATTGGGAATCTTCACCTATGGGTGGGTAGAGAACACTACATCAGCTTCTTCTTCTGAGTCACTGCCGAAGACTGAAATGGTGGTTAATGAGCTTGGTTCATTAGCCTTTCTCGGAGGCTGACCTGTGAACACTATCTCTTCTTCTTCTTTAGAATCGCTTCCAAAGATTGGGATGGTGGCTTCCTATACATGTTTGTTCTTCGAATTTCCACACTTCTTAGTATCTTTGAAGTCTAATAGGAAGTACTTGGCATCTTCGTATTTCCGTACTTCATTCAAGGAGAAAGGGTTGAGCTCTCCTGTGATGGTGTGCTCTTGGCCATTCTTAAAATACTTTATACACTGATGTTGTGTAGAAGGGATGATGTCATGCTCATATAGCCAAGGTGTACCGAGTAAAGATCTATAGCCTGTCTTGCCTTCAATGACATGGAACTTTACGTCTGTGACGAGCTGTCCGAAGCGCGATGTCAATACTATAGATCCAAGCATTTTTGAAGACTGCGGTCGAATCTAGAGATGGTGACCTTTTCACGGCCGAGATATCGAACATCCATAAATAGCTGCTTGAGCACTTTTACATTCAAAAGGTTAACCGAAGAGCTATTATCGATGAGGATCTTATCTATCCTCTTATCATTGCAATACTCGGCCATGTAGAGCGGTCGATTATGCTCGAATGTTCCCAGGAGAAGATCTTCTTCACTGAAGGAAATATCGTCCGTGTATACTTCTTCCAGTTTATCCTTCATTGCTTCCTCGGCAAAGAAATCTTGTAATTGATCGGGTTCTTCAAAGGCTTTGATTAAACATTCCCGTAGTTCCTTCGACAGGAGTAGAGTATCATATATACTCAAGTGAGAAGGTAGCTTTTTCAGATGGGTAACACATTGTAGTCCACCTTATTCCTCTTGGGCGGGTCTATGGCCACCTCTTCATCTAGAACAATCTCTTCGGACATCTTCCATTTACCCTTATCTTGATTCCTTGGATCCTTTCTTGCAGGTCCAAGGTTCTTCTCGGGAAGGGTGCGGTTCCACGGACGGATATTACTGCATTTTTTTGTCCTTTCTTCTTCTCCTGATGAGGAGCTTGCATAGGGGAGATTGACGGGGACTTCATCTTCCGATTCACATCCAAAAGTTGGTACTGTTGAACCCCTTTCTTCTGAAGATTGAACCTTGGTCATACAACAGATCCTAGTCACTGACCTTGCCTGTCTGTTTGCTTTGGAACTATCATGCAGGAGCGGGCGAGCCTTGGCCTTCCGCATCTCCCTTTTTAAATGCCTTTGGTGGGAGACATACTTTTGCCACCATTTCCCGAATGCTCTACATTCGTAGATGGGGTGACAGACTCTCCAGTGGTAGAGACAGTATTTTGGGTGCTCTTCTCCACTTTCGAAGTCTACAACCCCTGGAGTATACATCTTCGCAGATGGTAGCTTCATCCCTTTCGATAAGGCCTTAGAGAAGTGCTTCTCGGCCTTGACCTTGCTTTTCTTTAGCAATGTTTTTTTCTTCGATTGTGGAGTTGCATGACTCGCCTCCTCCGCGGCTTGCCTGTTTAGACACTGCTGTCTGGCCTTCTCATATATGGCTAGTTCACGTCTTTGATTTTTCCTGCTTCTTTGGAATGCTTCTCTTAAGAGCTTCTCAATTGGGTCTTCTTGTGGCGTATTTGAAGCTTCTGGTATTGATTATGCCCTCTGTTCGTCTGAATCACTTTCAGACACAGCTGGCGCATCTTCGTTACATATGGAGGAGTGAGAGACCATGCGACAACTTTCCACATATTCTTCAATTTCCTCCTCTTCTCCCTCTGAGTCGTCATCTTTATCCTCCTTGCTATTCTCAAGAATATGTTGAAGAAATTTTTCGAGAGTGACTAATGAACGCACTTTCTGGTTATATTTCTCTAGCACATCTATATACTTTTGTATCTCCGTACGGTTGTCTACATACTTAGCAGGTTGCACGGGTTTCTTTGCTTTCTTTTTCTTCTTCTTAGACTGCTTGACTTTGGGGCTTTCCCTTTATCAGTAATCTTCGGAGTGGGACATGGTTTCAGCATCCTCTCTATGATCTCAGGTTCAAGCGGGCTTCTCCACCTGATTGCCAGACATGCTCGGAGATCCATTAACATCTTCGTTGTTTTGGTGGAAAACGCTATCTCCCACGGGGTTTCTTCTATGAATTAACAGAATGCCCCTTGTGTATTATCCCCCGTAGGGGTATGCTTTTGGAGCAGATTCACCTTCCAGTTATCTGATAACATGAATTTACCATGTTTATACCGATCCCGGACATAGTTTTGAAGACATAACAGTTCTCGATCGGAGGATTACCTCCCGATGGTAGGGGCAGTAATTTGGATTGTTGACCTCATTAGCTTAGGCTAGCCGCCGCAACTTGGGCAACATCACCATGCCATTCTTTGTGGCGAGCTCGAATAACTTCTTTGTTTTATCGTGGGGGAACAAATATTCGTGCCCTATCCTTTCCTCGAGAGTCGGCACCATACGATTATTGTTTTGGCGACCAGATACTTTAGGGCCGCTCTGCAGCTGTTGTGTATTGGCGACAAATGGAGCTTTGCCTTTCCTTTTGTTGTTTTATGAGTCTCCGCCCGAAATGGAAGGACCTTGACACATAGAATCCAGCTGAGCTAATTTATCAATAAACTCCTGAAAAGTGGTAGGCTTGAAGAACGCCATGAAGGAGTATACTTGTGAGTGTCGATCGATGGTTTCTATGAACATTCCAACAGCTAGAGCTTCACCGATGCGCTGCTTGCACTTAGACCACAGGTTTCGCCATCGGATAGCATATTGAACCCATGCCCGGTTCGGCTTGATTCTTTCATTGACCAATGTCCTTATAGTAATGCGTTCACTCGCGCTGGCGAATCTTTGGCAAAAGAGCATCACCATGTCATCAAAGGTCTTAACGGAGTCGTTAGGAAGCTCCGAATACCACTCGAAAGCAGTGCCTGATAGACTGCTAACGAATCGGCAGAGAAGCAATACATCATCTTCTCCGGTGTTGTCGCACCTGGATTTGAATTGAGTGAAATGTTGACGAGGATTGTCAGTACCCTTGTATACTTGGAACGTTGGGATCATATATCTTGGAGGGTATTGCCTCTGGTCATACCATGCTGAGTACGGTCGACCGGTTTTGATCAGCTTGCCTGCCACTGCACTGGCCTGAAGAGCTTTAAATTGCTAGACGATATATTTGTCCAGCTTTGCTTTGGGGATCGTCTCCTCACTCGTCGCTGATGGGGCTTGTAGAGGATTTGACGTGTCTCCTTTGTCATCGATAATAACTGCCGGTGACTTATCTGTCGGTGGTTTCGGTTAAGCCATCATCCCGACTATGCTTTGGAATAGGAGGGCCATCTTGTCCATCTTAGCGTTCATTTCCACAGCTTTATCATCCTTTTTTTCGAGGACGTGCCTCAAGAAGTCAATATCAGACTGCTGACCTGTTCTTTCTTCGGGAGCATTATCAAGGTTTGCATTAGGCGGTGGACTCATGAGTCTGGCCGCTTGAGCCAATATCTTATGGAGCTTCTGTTGATCCTTCATTATAAACCGAGTGATTGGTCTATGAGAAACGGAGGTACGACTCTCATCTTTGAAGTTCACATATATACTGTATGAACTACCATGTCCCCCAGACTTAGGGCATTTGAAGTGTCGGCCTTTGGAATTTGCCTCGGGCATCAGGACTTTATCAGGTCTCTCTCTTTTATGAGAATCTGTTTTTGAAGGAGCCATCATAGCAGGAACCTTTTGAGAATGATCCTCCTTGTATTTGGGAGGGGATTTGTTATCATCTTATCGACCTATGAGTTTCTTTGGCCGGTGAGAGTTGCGGTCATCAATGACAGAGTTCTGGAATTCTTTCCAAAATCTGTGGATGGTTGAGGAAAGTCGTTTTACCGAACGTATTGCCTTCGGCTCATCATACATTTCCGTAGGAAGTGACGACTTTTTTAGTATAGCAGTGGGCGGATTGCGTTTAACCTTCTTCAGCGGCTCAAAGCTATTCTAAGTTGGAACAGCAGCTCGGATCATCGGAGCAGGTGGAATCAACCAAGATAGGGAGCTACCCCTAGTCTGCCTCATTCGACGCCAGTATCAGCATCGAGCACCTCTGGTAATAGGGGCCGACGCTTCTTCGATCATGGGAGCTTCATGGACCTGCCCCTGTGTTCTTTTGAGATTGGATTATCTTTCCCCCTGTGTTTATATGAAGCTTCGGCAGGTGACAGTCGCTTGAAAACTGACTGTCTGGGTATGGGAGTAGCAACAGCTTGAGATGTCAGTGTGTGGAAGATAGACTTCTTTGGAGGATTTCACGCCCCGCTTCCTAAAATACGGAATACGAGGGGTTGACAAGGCCAGCCATACTCCTACGGTCGAGGTAATATCTCCCCGTAGTCACACTTCGGCTTCTAACTTTAAGTGGTAATCAGTAATCAATGCACAGGTAATGAGAAATGCAGTAACTAAAACAAAACAAATACAAAAGCACTAACCAGGTGGAGATCAAGAGAGTTTAGCTCTGGGTAGCTGATCAAGATGTCCACGACATACGTCTGGTCCTGGTTCAAGCTAGATCCACTTCTCACTCTGAGTATGCATACTCAGGTCGTCAGAGCGACACGATAGCAATATACATATAGATACAAATGGTAACTCGTATAATGATAATGAATATGCAACAGTAATCAAAGAGTAAAGACGTGAAAATGAAGTAGTCAATACAAGTAGCTAAAAGAGCAGGTAAACAGTAACGCGGTAAACAATATAGCAGGTATGTTAATTCAGTAAACGATGCATGTCAATGTCACTAATCCTATCAGTCTCTAAGTCTCACTGTACAGGTCACTAAGCCTATCGTCAGTCCAAGTGTGAGAGTCAACCACTCGTGAGTGTCCCCCATCCAAGGGTAGGACCCAAGGGCAAGGGAACACGGGCCTGAGTCGCTCGCTAATAATCAGTGATATCCCTATATATCTCCATATATGCCGGCATGGGACTCCCGAGATTCTGTTGAACTCGCACTCAAACTACCCCGCACCTCGTGGTCTACATCAAACGCCAACCATAAACTCTAATACCAGTCGGTCCATGACGAGTCTACGCGAGAACTGAAGACAAGGTCTCCGTCAAGCATATCTCGACTGATACCCAAGATAAATGGACAGTGTTTGGTGCCTTACCTGTGACACCCATACAAGTGCTTCCATAATTGTCCCATACCAATTATAGTCATGCTTATACACGTCCCACAGACGTCGACAATGCAATAAATCAATAAGGTCCACTGATTGTGTACAAGTACGTGTCACTTTCACTTACCCATTCATACTTAAACACTAAAGTACTTGCCACAATCAAATGCTAAAACCTAACACTGGGTAATACACATGATCACTATGTTACCATTGCAATACCATATATGTAATATGATGAGAATACAATAATTCAGGCATGATTAAGAAGTCATTAGTCGGCGTACTACCACTTGCATAATTTATCATAAATCATATACGCAAAATTTAGCGAAACAATAAAAGGGGGGTAAGCATCATGTTTAATTGTCTAACCATTAAAATTAGTTTCATGTTAATCGGGTTTCAGGATCACTAGATATGGCCATTTTATTTTAAGCGTTCACTGCTGGAAATCCGGTTTCAGAATCAGAAGTCCGTTTCGTAACGCATTTTAATCCCAGTTGGGATCAGAATTTTGCAATACTACAGTTGAATGAAATTTAGGGTTTTCAATAAGGTTTCTAATTCACTAGACGGATTCTCAATCGCGTCCCTACATCAGAAGTTATGCACTGTTCAACACTAGAGTATCAGTTCTAGTTCTGTTTGGGACTGCTATACGTCTCGTTCTTCTAAAATGCAGTTTAAATAGTAAACGACGATGTAAGGGGTGAAATCACTTGCATTATTTAGCTAACAGATTCATCTTCAATAAAGTATAGGGTTCCGCAACATACAAGTTCAGGCGACAAGGTAGTGAGCATTACGAGATAGAAACCAACAGCCGGAGCTGCTCTGGACTGCAGTCCAGAGCTACTCTCCGAACCAATTCTCGTCATAATTTCAGTACAGAAACAATTAAGAACTTGCATAGGGTTACAGGTCGTCGAGTCGGCTTCGATTTGAGCCCTTGAACGCATCATTTCAATATGTACACAATTAATTATAATGTTAACAAGTTTCAAGTGCGGGAAATTCCCAGTTTTTACGGGTGTAATTGGGGGTGTTCGTTTAAGCTAGTAACAATCACATTTTTCAGTCAAATTTCTACACAAGGTTCATTGCCAGGCGGGCTAGAATATGCAATCGAGTTCCGTCAATTTATAGAAAGGTTTTTGTTCGAGTTTTGCATCGAACACCTACACCGATTTAAGTCGCACTAAATGTCAATGTGAATTTTAACAGTATTTCAAGTTCTATTAAAACAATTAGCATGAAGCAAGTAGATAACTTGCTTGGAGACGCTTTGGCGACGCACGGCAGCGGCAATGGCACGAACGCGTGATGAACGGCGCAGCAAGGGTTCGCGGCCTCGGCTCGCGTTCGGGTTTGTCGTCAGAGTTGCCCGGGGATGTCTCGCGATTCCTGGAAGCAGAGTGAGATACTGTGGACCTCCTGGGGCGTGCTGGGGTCGGCGATTGTCGGAGGTGTCGCTTCGGCGAGGGGCAGCAGGGGGTGTTTGGATGTGTGCTAGAGTTTGGTGGTTTTTTAGAGAGAGGGGGAGCAGGTAGTGGGGCTCGGGTATGGTGACGGTGATGCGGAGGGTGCAAAGGCGTCGACGAAGTGGTTCGGGTGCAGTGGAAAGCTCGCCGGAGTGAGGTGCAGGTAGTGGCCGAGGGGAGTCGAGGGTCGGCTCGATGGCGGCTGAAGGTGCAGGGGAGGCTCGGTGAAGCAGTGAGGGAAAAGGTGGTGGTTTGGGTTTGTGAGAGGGAGTGAGGGAGGAAGGACGAGGAGGTTGTCGTCGTCGTCGTCGGTGAGGACTCGAAGGCAGTGGGTTTGAAGCTTGGGTGCAGGGAGTTTTCTTGGAGAGAGGAGATTTGAGAGCGAGAGTGATGAGGGGGAGAGAGTTTGAGACGAGGAGAGGTTGAGGGGTGCGCGGTCGTGGTCGGGGTCGCGGGGATGTGCGGAAATGGCGCGGGTGATGTGGGCGCGAGGGGAGGCTCGGGGACGTGGGTTCGCGCAGGGGAGAAGAAAGAAGCGGGAAAGTTTTGTGGGGAAGGGGGGGCAAACGGGTCGGGTCGGGTTGTTGGGTGTGGGTATGGGTTTGGGCTTTGAAGCATGGGCTGGGCCGGGGGATTTATTATATAATTAGTTTTAATTAATCTTTTTATTTGTTTGGGCCGGGCCGGGATTTGAGGTTTAATTGAATTTGTTTTGATAAATTTTGTTTGTTTTGTTGGGCTGGGGAATTAATTTGTGTATGTTAAGAATTGGGTTGGGTTATAAGGAAATGGAAAATATAAAAAGAATAGGTAATAGGGTTTTGGCCTCGTTTAGGGAAAAAGTAATGAAGGAGAAGATGGAAGTGTGGTTAGGGTTTTTGGAAAAAATAAAAGGTAGAAAATAAAAGGGTTCTAGATAAATTAGGGTTAGGGATGTAAAATACTAAAAATAATAATTATAAAATAAATAAATTTTAAGAGTAACAAAAGTACGGATGTTGGTATACAAAAGGACTGGGTATTACATCATACCACCCATACAAAAATTTCGTCCTTGAAATTTAAAATAAACGATAAGTTACAAATAATAAGCAAAGAGCTACCACATCGAACACTAACACATATTGATTTACTTAAAACAGGTAGGTAAAAATTGAAGGTCTATAAATGTATAAAAACTAACGTAACAAAAGGGCAGGTCTAAATAAGTACAAGGCAGACTCAACTATAAGGGCAAACTATATATACAAGAGAATAAAAATAGCAATAACAAACAATAATATTCGAGACATGCTAGATAAAATCAAAACCCTAAATATATGCATACATGCGTATATCGAAATAGCGCAGCTAGGATAATAGCATCAGGCATAACCATTTATAATAGCAGCTATAATCACAATACTCAGGGAAATAAAGTAGCAAAAATAAAATAGTGAAGGGTTTGTCGATAGGTTAAAACATTCTAGTATAATGTATCGATCAAAAGAAAAAAAATTTAAAATAACTTAGAAAGTCCACATGGTGAAAATAAGAAACATAGCACAAAATAATATGTGCAATATATAGTTGTGCCATCGAAAAATGGAAAGGTTAGTAGTAAAGTACTTGAAATGCATAAAACGGAGATAGTTAATAACACGCACTTTTCGATAAATACAAGATAATGAAAACTAAATTTTCAAATAACGATGTCCCAAAATATAGTTAGGGTGATAGGAGATAGCACAAAGATGTATTGAGCTAGCCAGGGTAGGGATTACGATGGAATATGGCTCATTCAAAAGGTTGGAGTATGACACTTTAAACTGAAGGTCGAAGAGACCGGGGTCGGGTCAGCCCAGGGTGTAAGGGTGAACAGTAATGAACCTCAGGAGGGGAAGGGATGTATGGGAAGGAAAACGGTCGATACATCATGCGAATCAAAAATCCGAAAGGTTAGCGAACTCGAAAATTTCACTATCAATTTCTCCTCCATAAGGATCTCAAATAAGGCACATACGAAGGATGAAGGGTGGCCCATTCAAAAGATCGGGATGCGGTACTTTTTAATCTAAGCGAGGGTCAAAAAAGCACAAGGTGCAGAAGTGAAGGACACTAATGAATCTCAGGAGAAAAGAAATGTATGGGGGAGACAGTCAAAGCAATACGTGAACTAACAAGCAAAAGATTAGCGAACTCAGCAATTTTTATTTCATTCCAGAAAATTCTAAACAAGGCATTCTCGAAAAGTAAAAGATGGCCCTAAACTATACATGGATTTTATTTGGCCAGAAGAAGCGAAAGCTCAATCGCGTCAGTCGCGGTTGTGAAGGATCAGCAGCTTATGGTAGGCTCGCGCGCTCAGATAGGGGCGTCCATTTCCATATCGCCTCGCAGGGATCGCCACTGGAGGTTCTTCCGCCATAGGGTCTTCTTCTTCGGGCCCTTCTTCCTCAGCTGGAGCTTCTTCATCGAGATCTGATTCTACGTGATCCTCTTCTGCTGGATCTTCTTCCATGGGATTTTCTTCCACTGGATTCTCCCTAAGGTCTTCCTCCGCTGGATTTTCTTCTATCGGGTCCTCCTCGGGATCTTCCTCTATTGGGTTCTCTTCGAGGTCCTCTTCTTCATCGCCCAAGTCACTGATCATGTCGACTTCTGGGGCTGCGAATCTCTCACCCTCGGAATCGCTGTTTCCGAAAATAACCTGTGGGCCGTTGATCTCATCATCTGAACTTACCAGTATGTAGTTCAAGGAAATGCACGACCGCGTGTCCTCATCTAGAGGCAGCGCTCCTCCAAGGTGGGCCATGACCTGAAAAGAGAGAGTCATGATTAGATAGTGGGACACATTAAGAAGATAACCAAGGATACGGTAGCACAGGGAGGATATGCTGGAGGCAAGGACGGAAAAATTAAAATGTAAAAATGCTGATGCAATGAATGGTATAAATAAAGTGAGAAGCAAGAGAAGGATACATACATCACAACTCAGAGTTTTATTGCATTCAGCTAAAAGTTCGACGGATACAAGATTTCAAACGAAAAGAAATATTTACAAAAGAGTGACAACATTTTTATTGAAAGCAGAAAACGTGATAATTCTTCTTTGATTTCTGGACTGCTGCATTCCTGTCTCGCGAGTTGAATCCTGCGCGGGGTCCGCACTATCCTCGAAGCTCGAACTACGAAATAACCATCACTTAGACGAAGTGGAGAGTGTGGACGAACCGCCTCCTTGTAGCTCCTTCCTATTATGGCAACTATTAATAAAGTGTTCGCTGGATCCGCAAATCAGGCATTTCCCTTTGGCGCGGCGACAATCCCTCTGAAGGTGTCCTGGCTTCTTGCAGTACCCACAACATTGGGTCTTCTGCTGCTTCTGTCGCGGGGAAACAAGTGGGCGCTTCATCTTCACCTCTTTTCCTCGTCTAACAGGGATCCCTTTACGATTGGAGACTTCCGCTGGTGTCTGAGTCATCTGCCTTCTTAGTCCTTCAACTAACAGGTCATTTGTTCGTTTCTGGGCTTCCTTCAGACTTTGCAGTGCATTCAAAATCTCTACGGTCTGATTCTGAGGAGTGGAGATAGAGAAAGAGTCGTTGGAAGACATGATCCTGAAACAACAATTTTAGGACGGCATAAGGTACAGTGGAAAAAATCAGAACAAGATATAAAATTGACAATGAAACAAGAATATTGGGTGAGGTGAAACTCAATCGAGCGGAAAACAAATGTAGAACTCCAAGTTACCCAATAGAGTATAGTATTGTAGCTATGCTGCAGTTCATAATTACAACCACATAACTCTACTAAGTCACCAAAAACTCTAGCGGATAGATCAATATGTATAGCAGCATACACTATGTGAATTGATATTAAGAGTACAAAATTTACAGTCTAGACCGAAGGATGTCTTAGATTGCCAAGCACTATACGGAAACTGCAATCCCAAACGAAGCAAAACCTGCTCTGATACCAACAAAACCATGTCACGCTCCGCTTCCCAAAATACGGAATACAAGGGGTTGACAAGGCCAGCCATACTCCTACAGTCGAGGTAATATCTCCCCGTAGTCACACTTCGGCTTCTAGCTTTAAGTGGTAATCAGTAATCAATGCACAGATAATGAGAAATGCACTAACTAAAACAAAACAAATACAAAAGAACTAACCAGGTGGAGATCAAGAGAGTTTAGCTCTGGGTAGCTGATCAAGATATCTGCGACGTACGTCTGGTCCTGGTTCAAGCTAGATCCACTTCTCACTCTGAGCATGCATATGCAGGTCGTCAGAGCGACACGATAGCAATATACATATAGATACAAATGGTAACTCGTATAATGATAATGAATATGCAACAGTAATCAAAGAGTAAAGACGTGAAAATGAAGTAGTCAATGCAAGCAGCTAAAAGAGTAGGTAAACAGTAACGCGGTAAACAGTATAGCAGGTATGTTAATTCAGTAAACGATGCATGTCAATGTCACTAATCCTATCAGTCTCTAAGTCTCACTGTACAGGTCACTAAGCCTATCGTCAGTCCAAATGTGAGAGTAAACCACTCGTGAGTATCCCCCATCCAAGGTAGGACCCAAGGGCAAGGGAACACGGGCCCGAGTCGCTCGCTAATAATCAGTGATATCCCTATATATCTCCATATATGCCGGCATGGGACTCCCAAGATTCTGTTGAACTCACACTCAAACTACCCCGCACCCCGTGGTCTATATTAAACGCCAACCATAAACTCAAATACCAGTCGGTCCATGACGAGTCTACGTGAGAACTGAAGACAAGGTCTCCATCAAGCATGTCTCGACCGATACCCAAGATAAATGGACAGTGTTTGGTGCCTTACCTGTGACACTCATACAAGTGCTTCCATAATCGTCCCATACCAATTATAGTCACACTTATACACGTCCCACAGACGTCGACAATGCAATAAATCAATAAAGTCCACTGATTGTGTACAAGTACGTGTCACTTTCTCTTACGCATTCTTACTTAAACAATAACGTACTTGCCACAATCAAACGCTAAAACCTAACACTGGGTAATACACATGATCACTAGGTTACCATTGCAATACCATATATGTAATGTGATGAGAATACGATAATTCAAGTATGATTAAGAAGTCATTAGTCGGTGTACTACCACTTGCATAATTTATCATAAATCATATACGCAAAATTTAGCGAAACAATAAAAATAAGGTAAGCAGCATGTTTAATTGTCTAACCATTAAAATTGGTTTCATGTTAATCGGGTTTCAGGATCACTAGATATGGCCATTTCATTTTAAGCGTTCACTGCTGAAAATCCGATTTCAGAATCAGAAGTCCGTTTCGTAACGCATTTTAATCCCAGTTGGGATCATAATTTAGTGACGATACAGTTGAATGAAATTTAGTGTTTTCAATAAAGTTCCTAACGCACTATACAGATTCTTAATCGCATCTCTACGTCAGAAGTTATGCACTGTTCACTAGAGTATCAGTTCTGGTTCTGTTTGGGACTGCTATACGTCCCGTTCTTCTAAAATGCAGTTTAAATAGTAAACGACGATGTAAGGGGTGAAATCACTTGAGTTATTTAGCTAACAGATTCATCTTCAATAAAGTGTAGGGTTCCGCAACATACAAGTTCAGGCGACAAGGTAGTGAGCATTACGAGATAGAAACCAACAGCCGGAGCTGCTCTGGACTGCAGTCCAGAGCTGCTCTCCGAACCAATTCTCGTCATGATTTCAATACAGAAACAATTAAGAACTTGCATAGGGTTACAGGTCGTTGAGTCGGCTTCGATTTGAGCCCTCGAACGCATCATTTCATTATGTACACAATTAATTATAATGTTAACAAGTTTCAAGTGCGGGAAATTCCCAGTTTTTACGGGTGTAATTAGGGGTGTTCGTTTAAGCCAGTAACAATCACATTTTTCAGTCAAATTTCTACACAAGGTTCATTGCCAGACGGGCCAGAATATGCAATCGAGTTCCGTCAATTTATAGAAAGGTTTTTGTTCGAGTTTTGCATCAAACACCTACACCGTTTTAAGTCACACTAAATGTCAATGTGAATTTTAACAGTATTTCAAGTTCTATTAAAACAATTAGCATGAAGCAAGTAGATAACTTTCCTGGAGACGCTTTGGCGACGCACGGCAGCGGCAATGGCACGAACGCGCGACGAACAGCGCGGCAAGGGTTCACTGCCTCGGCTCGCGTTCGGGTTCGTCGTCGAAGTTGCTCGGGGATGTCTCGCGATTCCTGGAAGCGGAGTGAGATGCTGTGGACCTTCTGGGGCATGCTGGGGTCGGCGATGGTCGGCGGTGTCGCTTCGGCGAGGGGCGGCAGGGGGTGTTTGGATGTGTGCTAGAGTTTGGTGGTTTTTTAGAGAAAGAGGGAGCAGGTAGTGGGGCTTGGGTGTGGTGACGGTGATGCGGAGGGTGCAGAGGCGTCGATGAGGTGGTTCGGGTGCAGTGGAGAGCTCGCCGGAGTGAGGTGCAGGTGGTGGCCGAGGGGAGTCGAGGGTCGGCTCGGTGGCGGCTGAAGGTGCAGGGGAGGCTCGGTGAGGCGGTGAGGAGAAAGGTGGTGGTTTGGGTTTGTGAGAGGGAGGAAGGACGAGGAAGTTTTCATCGTCGTCGTCGGTGAGGGCTTGAAGGCAGTAGGTTTGAAGCTTGGGTACAGGGAGTTTTCTTGGAGAGAAGAGATTTGAGAGCGAAAGTGATGAGGGGGAGAGAGTTTGAGACGATGAGAGGTTGAGGGGCGCGCGGTCGTGATCGGGATCGTGCGGATATGGGGAAACGGCGGAGGTGACGTGGGCGTGAGGGGAGGCTCGGGGACGTGGGTTCGCACAGGGGAGAAGAAAGAAGCGGGAAAGTTTTGTGGGGAATGAGGAGCAAACGGGTCGGGTCGGGTTGTTGGGTGTGGTAAGGGTTTGGGCTTTGATGCATGGGCTGGGCCAGGGGATTTATTATATAATTAGTTTTAATTAATCTTTTTATTTGTTTGGGCTGGGCCGGGATTTGAGGTTTAATTGAATTTGTTTTGATAAATTTTGTTTGTTTTGTTGGGCTGGGGAATTAATTTGTGTATGTTATGAATTGGGTTGGGATATAAGGAAATGGAAAATATAAAAAGAATAGGTAATAGGGTTTTGGCCTCGTTTAGGGAAAAAGTAATGAAGGAGAAAATGGAAGTGTGGTTAGGGTTTTTGGAAAAAATAAAAGGGAGAAAATAAAAAAGGTTCTAGATAAATTAGGGTTAGGGATGTAAAATACTAAAAATAATAATTATAAAATAAATAAATTTTAAGAGTAACAAAAGTATGGATATTGGTATACAAAAGGACTAGGTATTACAAAGGAGCATCATCCTTCAGGGCCTCGATCATATCAGAAGTTGCGAATGCCAGCCATTTGAAGACTGACTTCTTTGGGATCACGAGCTTTTTATTGGAACCCACAGAGTTTGGCTTCAGCTTCTGAAAGACCAAACCTTCAGCTTGAGCAGACTTATAAGCAGAGCTGGCAGCAGCCTATTAAAAACCGATTTCTTCCACGTCTCCTCCTTTGGCGCTGGGATGCCAAGGGAGGGAGATGGAAGCATTGCTCCAAAGAAGATCTCATTAAGTTGTTGTGACACCTGAGCCATCGGAATGCAGAGTACAGGGGACACGGCTTTCCCTGACCGAGTTACTCCGGCTGGAGTGGTGTTGGAGCTAGCATTTCGATTGGAGTTGCTGGGTGAGGCCATTGATCTGCACGGAAGCGAAACACCACCTTTTGTAACCCAAATATCTAAGGGCAATATAAACATATATACCGCGATTGGTTCACAAAACATGACACACAAAGTGTGGAGTGGAAAAAGAAAAAATTCCCACCGGACATGCCAGAATCTGTTTACCGCCGGAAACCGGAATGAAGCGCGGGGAGCGCGTCTAACCTGAATCTGGGGGTAGAATCTATATAGAAAATATCCATCCACCTCTTCAAAGATACCAAGTTGATTTATGGCAACGCATATCGGAGATTTGGATGGATGTGACCGTTGTAGCAGACTTATCAGATTCCCCCTCATATATAAGGGTTTTTTTTTTATTTATTGTAGGGACGCTTTATCCTGTAGGCACAAGCCCCTACAGTCAATTATGTTATCACCAAGCGATAACAACTTTCACGTTCTCCATATCTATCACTTCGCGTCGTGTTATATTTTTGTTTATTTTGGGGTTGCTCTTGGATTGTATACGGAGACTAATATATATCATCGACCGCAGGGCGCGGATTAGTCCAAATCCATAAATCTCATATTTGGGTTGAACCTAGGTCATATATTCCATCAGTTCAGGATATATTTGGGTTTGATCTAAGGATCGTTAGTTGTATATGAAACTAAGATCAACTTAAAAAATATACTTAAGAACTGTTAATCTTGTTTTAGATTAAGGTCAACTTAAAAAATATGAGCATATAGGCTCAAGAAATATTATAGAAGCTTAAGCTTTATAACACTTAGTCAATTTGGACTAAGAATTGGCTCTAGAGTATATATATACTGGTGCCCAGAAGCTCTGACGCATGCCACGTGTCACATAAACAAAGGTATATAGGTCTATAGCACATTGAATCATTGTCGTATAAGGGTTGTGGCGCATGCCACATATACGATGGGGATTGGCGCATGCCTTCGACTTTTTAGTCTCTGGCGCATATCTATGTTGGCGCATAGCCTTTATATTGGTGCATCTTTATGTGGTGTATGCCTATTGGCTCATATGCCTCTGGTATATAGCCACTTAGGTTTTTTCATAGAGATTAATCTTTGTTCTTTTGAAACTTAAGTTTTATGAAGTTTAAGCTTCTGTTAATGGCTATTTTGTCCATTAACGATCAACAAGACCAATACTTTATGATCTAGGATCTTTATTTTTTTTTTATATATGGATCACATGATCAATTCTTTAGAAATTTAAATTTCCTCGTTCATCATAGTTGCACACTTTTATAAAGGAGTTTGGCTCTTCTCTCAAACCCTAGATCTTAAGATCAAAGAAATATCTTTAATGAAAACTTAAGTTTTCTCGAGGTGAAGTTTGATCTTAAGATCAACGAAAAGAACTTAAGTTCTGTATATGAAGGTTAACCTTCTTATGGATGAAACTTATGCCTTTATATGGAGATTGGTCTCATTTTCTCACCTCGGTTGATGATGAGGAGGAAGAAGACAAAAGCATTTATTTTTTTGGAGGGAACAGTAGCGTGTCCTATCACCGTTAGAAAATCCATGCTAGCCTTTGTGAGCTCCCGAAGGTTTCCATAAGCCGACCATCTTGCCGTAGATAATCCGCGGTGAAAGGAGGCTGCCCGAAATTTCATCTCGATCATCGGGCGGAGGAACTCTCTCTAGGGACTTTCTAGGTGTAGAAAGAGATGAGATGGATAATCGGTACTCTCTCATTTCTTATTTTCCTCACTAGAACTTGACTTGTCATTGATGTAGTAAGCAAGCTCAAGAAAAAGAGGAAGAAGAAGAACAAAAAATGATAGCATAAAAATGAATTAGTTAATTCTTATTATCAATTCTCATTACTTTTATGAGAGTAAACTCTCATCCTCTCTTTCTCTCTGTTATGTGTCGTCACAGAGAGGGGGGGTTTCCCTACCATCACATGTTGTTAATATTATATATTATATATTATGTATTCATATAAACATATATATGTAAACATAAATATATAGGTATAAGTATCAAACATAAATGAGAGTGTGATTATATATATATATATATATATATATATATATATAGAGAGAGAGAGAGAGAGAGAGAGAGAGAATAATGGAGGAAAGATGCCATATGAGGGAATTTCCTCCTATGGCGTCGAAAAAGTATACCCTCCCTCATTTTTTCTGACGATCGGCACCCATCATCTTCATCGTTATCATCTAAGATATAGGTACACCAAATTTCATATGATTCTACAACTTTTTCACCGTTGATTTAGCAATGCAAAAAGTTATGTTGTCGGTAAACCATTAATTTTGAACCCACCAAATCAACGGTGAAAAGTTGTTGAATCACATGAAATTTGGTGTACCCACATCTTAGATGATAACGTTGAAGATGATGTGTGCCAATCATCGGAAAAAATAAAGGAGGGTGTGTTTTTTCGACACCATAAGAGGCAATTCCTTCTTTCCTCCATTATTCCCATATATATATGTATATACGAAAAAGCCATCATTAATCTTATCAGTATCATATACTGGAAAGAGTGCATATATCATATACACAAAACTAGAAATTGCATCTTAATACGGTTATCAAGTCAATACTTGACTTGATATTCCAGCTTCTAAACCGGCTAGTATTCCCGGGCGTTCGATTAAATCAAGTATTTAATCGAACTCCCGCACGTATCCAATACGCACACCACATCACATTTTTCCCGGGCAGACACTTTCGTTGCGGGACTCTAAAGACCTGTCAATACGCAGGCAGTAAGTTAAACAGGATCATATCCGATTGAATTCGAAACACTTTCAAATTCAATCCCCTCACGGGTTAACTCACAAGCTCGTCAGCGATACTAGCTGCACGTAACGGCTACCCAGGTACGATCAAGATAAAGACGGGTCGACAAGCGAACTCATCTGGACCCGACAAAGTCTATAAATGACAGTCATTGTATAGTCCGGTCTCTTCGTCAAAGAGTATCGCAAACCGGGTCTAGGGGTGGAATCTGTCTGACCCCCAATAACCTGATAAGTTATGCTGACAGAGGACTCATAATTAAAGAGATACAACTGGTAACACTTACCAGTTTATCTCTACTGTCGTGGCCACAGACTTCTGGTTATAGTCGTGTCCTGCACAACGCGATATCAACTCCCTATACCGAGAGTGAAGAATCCCCTCGACCGCTCACTGCTTCCATGTGATTCGGGACTATACCCAACTAAAACCTATTTACACAACTCTTTAAAGCCGTGGTAGGGTAGTAATCTAAGTACAGAGGGACCACATACAAGTCATTATGGCGATCTCAGGTCTAGGGATTACCATGTACTCATGTCACCAGAGATCTACTATCTGACATTAGTATAAGACCAATTATGAGTTCTCGGTGAGTCCGTCCAGTGTAACTCATCCAATGAGCATCTGTATACAATCATCAGTGTCAAACACCAATGGCAACGAGATCAACCATCGCCCCGTGCAGGGTCTTGAAATATATACATTAGTCTAAACTGGAATACTGATGCTTAGTCTCGATACTCTTACGACTAGGGATATTTAAGGATATGCTTATAGACTAGCAGGCCCCACTAGTATGATCATTATCATCAATCCTGGTAGTCAAGCAAAAATCCTATGGGCTTTATCTCATGTATTATCGATACGTGATAACGAGTAAAACGTATACACATGACAGATAAAGACAAACCAGATAGCATGCTATCATCTCAAGTAAGACTGTTTTCTATATAGGTTCTCTTGAATTCAGTAATTGCATTCCAGTAATTACGATAATTGCCTTGAGGGCACCTATATCTAACAAACTCAAGGGTGAAATGTGTTGAGGCTTGAAATAAAGCAATCAAGGAGTTGCACCAATAAAGAAACTCCAGTACCTAAGAAAGGACCAATGGGCAAAAAGCCAGGGAGACCTAAAAGCATTGAAAGGAATTTCTGTGAGTTTGGAAAGTTAAACTCTCAGGCACCAAGTCAGCTTACTGTATCTTTAGTGGGGCAATTTACTCCTAATATGGCAGGCATTGGTAGTCAACGTAGCAGCAGAATGAAAGGAAGTTTGGATGTTGGTAGATGTGGAGTGTCATCACAACCAAGACAATCAAAAATATGTCTCATTACATTTGTGTTGTATTATTTCAAATATATATTGGATAACATTTCATTTTCAGTTGATGTATACTCTCTATTACACATTTCACAAATTTGACTAATATACTATATACATTTCATCAAGTCTGTTTCCTTTTTACCTTTATGATCTGTGCAAGCAGCTAAAACCTATAAGGAAAACAACAAAGAACGCAAGAATTGACGTGAAGGGAAATAATAAGCCTAATTAAGGGTAAGCATACTACTATGCATCTGAAAAATAGTGAATACTGCATTCTACTTACACATTGAATTATATAACTAATAATTTTGGCACAATTGGACTTAAGCAGACATAATGTGAATGAAAGAATGAAAGATCGCAAAAGCTGATGATTACAAGATGTTGTATGCAGTGTTGTGTTTTGATGGAGATGACAAATTATGTACTGATATGAGCAGAAAACTAATGGATGTGTAATGCAAGTATACTCTATATTTTTTGGGTTCTTTAACAATGGTGTGATGGAGACTATGTATTTTGTTTTGAGTTATTAAACAATAATATGGATGGAAACTATGTATTTTGGTTTGAGATGCTAAACTTATTATTACTCTAATGCTTGTGTTCTTTTAATTTGTTGTGTGCATATTTATTACATTGAGATGCTAAACTTATTATGTATGTGTTCTTTTAGTTTGTTGTGTATATGTTTTCATATATGAGATGTTAAAGTTGACTTAAGTAACTATGTGCTATATTGGTTGTTCTAATTATCTCTTATATTTCTATATACACTGCTTATTCATTATAATTTGTTGATTTCTATGTCAGTTTTGTTTTAGTCTTTTTTTAGATTTCATGTGCATATGTACTGCTTATACATGTATAATTTGTTGATTTCTATGGCAGTTTAGGTTTTCTTTTTTAAGATTCTATATGTGCATATATACCGCTTATTCTTTGTCAGGATTTTGATTTCTATGTCAGGTTTCAGGTTAGGGATTTTCTCTGCAACTTGAATTTTTTGCAAAGAATGTCAACTCTAATTTTCAGTTTTCAGGTTCATGCTTCACTATCTTCATAGTTTTCTTATGCATAAGTTTTTTTGTGTATTTTTTTCATATTCAAATCCCATTCATTCAGATTTTGTAATTGATGTTTCATTTTCAGATTGTCATCAAGGGAAATCTCACCATCTCTTTAAAGTATTTTCACAAACACATTCACAATCTAAACACCACAAAAAATTCTCATCACCTCTTTTATGAATTTATACACGCACATTATAAACATTACAAGAAAATCTCATCATCCCTTTTAGACATTTAAACACAATGTAAACACCATCATTCATTTACATACATTTGCCATAACAAAATCCATATTTCTTTCAAACATATTACATAACAAAACACATCATCAATTGACATACATTTGCCACAACGTTCATTCATTCTACATTTTAAAATAACTTAGTGATCCTTTCAAGTATTTGAATCAACAACAAGATCACAACTATTATAAGCAATACTCTAACCAACCAAGTCTGTTCAGCTATACTTGGGATAGTTGGAATTACTCTGATATTTGGAGCATCTGGTGCTTCTATGGCTTCTCTATGCGCTTCAATGTAGGTTGTAGCCATCATCAACTGTCTCTCTAGCTTCAAGACACGATCATGAAGTGATCGATTGTCTCTTGAAGTCATATCAGAAGTTATCCATTTAATGAAGGGACGCCTCTTAGGGTGATAGTGGCAACCAAAGAATTTCTTCCCTGCATTTTCTACAGTGGTTGCAACTCTGACCGGTGATCTAAAGCCGCATGCACAGTAGAACACATCGTCCTCGGTCACGATGCTTGAGCTCTCCGCTGGAGTGCTGGATCTTCTTCTTGAGGAGCTCGCCGACGTTTCTCCGTTGGATGCTTCGATCAAGCAACCCTAGAAAATTTAGTGTGAATTGGATGAGAATTGGGGAAGGTTACTGTTATAATGAAGAAGGGTAAAATGGGGACTAAAAAGCTTTAATTTGTCACGTGATGGTCACATGGCCACTTATAAGTGGGATTTAACGGTAAAGGGGGCTGCGGGGTAACGATTGTAAACCCGAGAGGGTTTTCGACTAACGGCAAAACTACAGGGGTTTCTGGATATTATTCGTAAAATAACCCATATATTATAGAATATAACATTTCATATTTACAACTATGAACTAACTAATTACATCATAATTGTATCGTGGGTATATCTACTGTCTAGTTGATTAGATTTCATTTATTTTTCTTTCATCGTCCTTATAAGATAGTTGTATAGCATATATAGTTAATCCATCACAGTTTACAGGGTGACATTGAGATCAAATATTGAATCATTTCAAGACAAACGATGATCGTAGAAATGACAATTTGCCAAGCAATTCTACTAAGTAGTTGGCACAAATAATATTCCTTAAATATATGTATTGAACATTTGAACAACATGCGAAGTTAACTACATTATTTGCTTGCATTGCATGGATGCTTAAAACCAATTATAAGTAACTAACTAGTACAACTTGTTATGCTAAACCACTCAATTAATTTTCTACAAGGAAGCACCAATTTTTTTGCATGCTTGCATGGTATGAGCATATGTTTGCCTTTGAATCCTTTTGCATGTATCTTATAATATTTATACATGATACATGGCATCTGGACGTTACAATTGCTTTGAAGTAAGAATTTCGTAGGAATGAATATTATATATAATGCCGGTACGAACATCGAATATTCAATTCATATTCCCAATATCTTGTCTGAAGGGCTCAATCTGATGTAAGAAACACCAAGCGATATGAACCTTATATCCGATATTTAAGACCTTACTTTTCAAAAAAATAAAGCATCCATCCTTAAAAAGCTCACATTCTGAGTTTTCTACATACCATATCAAATTCTGCCACATTTCTTTGAACCGCTTCAACACCAAAACTAATAAATCATGCCTTTTTCAGTCTTATTGCTGTCTATAAAAGGCTTGTCTTCACGTTTTAAAACCGCTCTTTATGGACATAACATCGAAGACTTAATACAGCACAACCTCAAATTTACCGAGCTGGTAAACTCAGATCCTATTAGAACCATTCACACCTCTTTCCATTATTTTGTTCCGAGTAAAGCTAATTTGCTAATTATCTACTCCAAGAAAAATAATGAAGGAATATAAGGCTAAAAATATATAAACTTGGCTCACCTCTTCACGCCGAGGGACCCAGTTGTTAGCACGGAGATCAAGGACATCACGAACCATAAATCTCAGACGTGGTTCAAGTTGGGGATGCTTTGTTAGCTCCTTCAACCGATTGAAGTAGGCATCGTTGAAACGGCGAGATTTGGGACTTGCATCTAACTGCTTCCCTATTGTGTTGAAGAACTGACAAATTGCCTCGACGTTTTCCTCAGCTGGGCAAGTTTTTGCATCATGCCCTAGTAATTCCTGCATGCAATATAACCGTCATTTAACATCCTTTTCCAAAAAAGAAGGAATTATGACACCCTAAAAACCCTTTATCTTCAAAAAGGGCCTCCTAATAAATTTCTGGTTATAAATAGACTCCAATGCAGACTACATACTATTAAAAATTGCTGATAAAATAACTAAAAGTTTAAAGTTAGCTAGAAGGTAAGATTTGACAAACACTTGTGTATTACAGACAAGGAAAGAGTCCGGACACTTCACCCCACCCTACCACCCAACCCACGAAAAAAAGGGAGAAAGAGAGAGAGAGAGAGAGAGCACAGAATGTAGATTTGAAGTGGAATGTCGCATTTACAGACCTGAACGATATGGTGAACAATTTTTTCTGGCACCATCCTTTGCTTTAGAAGCTCACCAATGAGGCGAATGTTACCAAGAGTTCGGAGCTTCACCCTTCTTTCTTTATCCCTTCGCTCCGTTTCCTGATCTGGGCTGTTTAATTTCCTGATCTCGGCCCTTAGATTATCAGCACCTTCAAAGGCCTCCTGACAATTATTTAAGAGTATACGCTTGAATGTGATTTCTTTGCCTCCTTGCTCTTCAGATGGAAATGGAGGGAGTTCTTCATTCAGATCAAAGCACAATTGAGCATACATAGGGCAAAAAGTAGGCTCCAAGACTGCTTTGTCAAATATGAGCGCAACTACATCCTGCAATATTAGGGGATGTTATACAAGTAGATACACCATCATAGGCGGTAAAATAATGATGCCATTAGAAATCAAAGGAACCTTTAGGATATCAGGCGTTGTTATTCCTGCATCGATCAGTTGGCCCTTGAGAATATCAAATTTCTCAGGTGTTAGCTTGTTCAGTACTCTGCACATCAAAAGGTGAGAAAATTCTAGTAAATCCTGGCTTCTTTATTAGCTCTCAATTGAAGGCTATGAATACCAATGTAGCAAAGTAGAATTCAATTCAGGGGGAAGAATATATATATATATATATATATATATATATATATATATATATATATATATATATATATATAAAACTCATTTTTGTGATAAACAGCATCAAATTAAAACATATGAAGAATAAGTAAACATGTTTATGAAAAGATGGATGACATTTCCGAGCGTGACGAAATTAGTACCCTTTAACTGTTTTCAAAACCCGGTCATTTTCAGAGAGGTTGCCTCTTCGAGCAGACCATGGCACTTCAGCTTTAATTAACGCAGGAGCAGGTCCACCCTGATTCATTACAACAATAAGTCATCATTATAATAAGCAATCATGACGAATAAACAAAATATAAGTAACATCAATGCATAAAGAAATGAACTTTAATTTCTATGCATGCCATACACATGAAAAAACAAAATCCACTCAATCAATTGAACCCGCTTCATATCTGATTATAAAAAGGTTATATTAAAATTAAACACTGGCCTGCATTAAGCAATTAACCCCATGAACAATAAATTTCATCAGTCACCTTTGAAAATCATGTGCACTTGAACTAAATGCCAAAAAAATTTCCAACTAGAAGTATTATATATTATGCTGACATATAACATTTAAAAATAGTATTACAGTTGCAAACTTCATCCCTGTGGTTGTTAGCTTTACCTTAACATAATAATCTAATTAAAGAACTAAGCATTAAGACTCTGTCGCAAGCTTATTAACTCTAATACATGTGACTACAAATTATAGTAAAACATCAATATTGTTCAGAGCGTTATCCTCAATAGACTGCTCCTTATTGATGTTGACATGAGTAACAGGGCTGATGTAATATCACAGCGATGCCAAACTGACTAGACCAGAAGTGTATGCTCAAAAAACACTAGTGATACCAAACTTATGCAGCACAAGCACAATTAATAACACAAGTTAGAAAAAGAGGGCTAAGAATATGGCGTCAGTTTCTTCCTTTCAGGTTTTTTCTTTGGATCCGAACATCAAATGAACAAGAACTGCCAAAAATGGTGTTGTTCAAATTTTAGAAATATGGTGAATAACTTGATTTAGGGGGCAATGGTGGATGAACATACGGAAGATCATGGCTTCAAAACCAACTGAAGAAGGGCTTCAATCCCAGCCAAGGGTTGTGCACGCATCCAAAGAAGGGGAGGAACTTTCTGTCTATATTCTCAGATTATAAGAGAAATAGACAACATGATTTTTCAAAAGCAAACATCAATCTGCTTAAAATCCTACTCTCCTACATGAGAATTGGGAATAAATAATTCATTACTAATAGAGTCCAAATAAAACCAAAATCTGCAAAGCAACACTAACTAAAATAGAATACTAGCAAAAAATCTCAGGTCAACCATCAGTAATTTCTCAACTGTGAATGGGCATTTTTCATCTGGGTTCACTCCCTCACTACTTGCACCAAAAAAAACGGGGGGAGGGGGAGAGGGGGGAAGAAGGTTATGTATGGAGCATCTGGAAAGTAATGTGTAAAAGTGAAACATCACATTGTGTTTGTAACATGCAACACTACATTACTATACATCAAATTGTCATAGGCATGAATGGGCCTGATAAATTTGTTTTCGCCTAAATTCCAACCATGTTTGCATGAGGAGATAGCGCACAAGACTGCTAAAGGTTATAATTATTCAGGAAGGCAACCATGAGGATGACGGTCAAATGGATAAATATATGGAAAGTTCACAAAAACCTATGCCAGAATTCCCATTATACAAGAACATGACTGTCTTTGGCCTAAAGCAGTGATTCCGTGACAAACGAGTGGTAAGAAATGTCAAACTAATGAACTAATAAGATTTGATGACTCTGATAGCATCTACTAAGCCTAAATAAGTAGCTATGAGGACTAGCCCTGTGGGATAACTACTCAGCATTCAATGCAAAAAGAAAGTAACTATTTGATATTTAGTGACTAATCATCTCACTAATTCACCCCTAAGAAAACTACAGTTGTTCCCAACTTTCTTTCCTCTAGCTCGTCTCTTCCTTCGTATCTCTCAATCAAAGTTGAAAAATGGCGTGAGCACTTTCGCTATATGGTGCATCCATATAGAACATATACCATGTAGTGTACGCTATTTCTATAAATAGCGTACACTTGTGTTCTAAATGTCAGCTGATATCACCGAATTGTCGGCAACATGTCGGTTTTAGGAGGAAAACAACACGAACTTGCAAAATTATTTCGGTCACCGTTATTTGGTAAATGTCGGCCGACATTTCGGTATATCGCCGTTATAGCCGACATCTACCGATTTGTAAAAAAAAATTGAGATAATTTCTATAGGCTTTTAGGATTTGAGCTTTTTACATACATCAAGTAAATAAGTAATTAACTCATTTCCTCTCTTATCCTCAGGAACAACGATTGAGTTTACCTCATTTCCTCATTTACTCGCAACAGCAAGCCTTAGCCCTAGCGCCACCATCACTCTAACCCCAGCGCCGCCATCGCCATCGCCTCCAAGTAACTCCCTCTCTCTCCCCCATCCTCCCTCTCTCTGCATCGCCACCCTCTATCTCTTCCTAAATCCCTCTCCTATCTCTGTTTTTTTATTATCAAGTTCAGCCACAGAGACTAGAAGGAATTGATTTATTTATTATTTTGTTAATTTACACCTCTTTCTCTCTCTCTCTCTCTGGTTTATGTTCTATTGCGATTACTTTTACTTTAAATGCTTATTATCAATATTTTTTATGTTGGGTTATTAATATTTATTATTTATTATTGAGTATCCTCAAGTAGGATTCGAACCTATGACCATTCTCTTAATATGTGACAGTTTTATCTCTGAGCTATTGAGTAAAATATAAATTAAATAAATAACGTTTACATTACAAAAATGTAGAATCCGATATTTGATAAACCCACCCGACATTTCACTATATCCGACATTAAAATTTTCGGACTGACACGACACCGACATCTGACATTTAGAATATTCAACAGACTTCGAGCCATCAGATGCCAACATCGAGGCATGTCAGCAATCATCTGAAAGATTCACCCATCAAAATCAAGAACCTGCTATATTTTGGGCCTGATTTTTCAACTTTCTGACGACTTTTGACTTTAATTTCAGTTTTGAGTTTACTTTTCTGATTTAAAGACATCCACTTCGCAATTTCAAATTTGTATGACTTGTGGAATTCTAGTAGCTATTTGCTTATTTTATTTCATTTTGAATGTCTATTTATATATTATGGACGAGCATGTAACGTTATAATGAACTATTGATGATGGATGAATAGTGTGGCTCATAGATTGAACTTTGTAAAATCGTTGGTTCGCTGGTAATTTTTTAGATTTTTGTATAAAGAAATCTTCAAGTTCTAGACTATTTTTTCTATTTGTTATATATAGTATAACCATATTATATTTTTAATTAAAACATTAATAAATTGCATAGCTTACGCTATACGATACGCTATTTGCACTTTCGCTATTTTGTGACCGAGCGCTACGTTACACACTATCGCTATTTTCAACTTTGCTCTCTATTCCAAGGTTCGAGAATTCGGTATCGGTTTCGGTCAAAGTTTGGTTTGTATCATTGGGTTTCGATCCATGTTTCAGTTTCGGTTGAAATTCATGTGGTGTGTACATGTGTGTAAGAATAACGAAGAAAAGATCTTAGGAGGCTTTTTCAGTAGGTGGCATCAAAAATCTTATTCTCTAAGATTTTTTCCGGCGATCGGCACCCATCATCTTTATCATGTAAGATGTGGTTACACCAAATTTCATATGATTCCATCCCTTTTCACTGTTGAATTAACAATGTAAAAAGTTCTATTGTCGGTAAACTGTTATTTTTGCACCCAATAAATCAACGGTGAAAAAATGGTGAAATTACATGAAATTTGGTGCATCCACATCTTATATGATAAAGATAATGATGAGTGCCGATCGTCGAAAAAACCCATGGAGGATATATTTTTTCAACGACATAGGAGGAAATTCCCTTCTATGACATCTTTCCTCCATTATCCTCTCTCTCTCTCTCTCTCTCTCTCTCTCTCTCTCTCTCTATATATATATATATATATATATATATATATGATTTGAAAATTAAAAGATAATATCGAAGCGATGACTAATTATCAAAGTGTATAAAAAAAATAGCATGTAATTTGAAAGTTTCGACTTATATATCTTTTTTCATGTCACCCGTTTTTCTCTTTTTCCTTGGTGCATAATATCGGTCAATTTTGGCCGGTATCGGCTGACACTTGAACACCACCAGTCGGTAGCGGCGGTGTTTCGGTTTCGGTTGAAATTCATGTGGTATGTACATGTATGAGAATAATGTAGAAAAGAGGCCCTAGAAGGCTTTTTCGTTGGGTGACGTCAAAAATCCATATTCTCCATGAATTTTTTCGACGATCAGTATCCATCATCTTTATCATGTAAGATGTGGTTACACCAAATTTCATATGATTCCGCCACTTTTTCACCATTGAATTAACAATGTAAAAAGTTCTATTATCGGTAAACTGTTATTTTTGCACCCACTAAATCAATAGTGAAAATGTGATGAAATTACATGAAATTTGGTGTATATATTCACATCTTACATGATAAAGATGATGATGATGATGGGTGCCGATAGTCGGAAAAAACCATGGAGGATAATTTTTTTGACGCCATAGGAGGAAATTCCCTCCTATGGCACCTTTCCTCTATTATCCTATATATGTGTGTGTGTGTGTTTTGAAAATTAAAAGATAACATCGAAGCGGTGACTAGTTAGCAAAGAATATACAAGAAAATGGCATGTACTTCGGAAGTTTCGACTGATGTCTCTTTTTTCATGTCATCCTTTTTTTCTTTTTTTCCTTGATGGTGGATAATATTGGTCAATTTTGGCCGGTATCGACCGATACTTGAACAATACCGGTCGATATCGACCGATACTGAGTTTTGAAGGCCATGTCAGACCGGTTCCAACCGAAACCGGTCATTCATGTGTTTCCTCAACTTATGTTTTCTCCACTACCTTTTATCTATTTTTCTCCTATTTTCTCATCTCTATCGGCTAGTAAACCAACAACTATGTAGCATGGATTCGGAAATGGATTCGGTACACATTATGAGTCGAATTCACCAATTTGCAATTATCTAAAAGTTGAGGATGCATATTGTTAGGGTATGCTAATTATTTAGCCGTTTTCACCAGTCTGATATTGCAAACAACAACCAATTGACAATGTCTTAGCTATTGATGTAAGGTTGACTCATCCAGTCTAATACCCATAATTTCACCCTTTAATGTTTAGGACAAAGATTCTTTGGTGAATCTTAATGAATCAGATAGGAATACGAATATGTACAATGGATATGTTAGCTCAACGAAGAATCAGTGCAACATAGGCCAGCAGTAACATATAAAATATTGAAGACGCAAAAAGGGAAGAACGATAGATTGGGATGACTATGTTGATGGAAATGGAGATTAACCTGTTGGACACCACAGGGGCCTCATGACAATATAACCATGTCTGGTGAAGAAAGACCACTCATCAAATCAAACTATTCAACAACAAAAAATTCCCCTTCAAATACTAATTTGTAAATTGCTTTAGTCATCAATACTCCTCATAGATACTATAAAAGGTTGACATCGAATTCAGGTATTCCCTTTACTAGGCTGTACTTCATTTATTGTACATACATGTGTGACTTATTCTATCCCATTAAGTTCATGTTATGGTATGTGTTGGTTGACGTAGGAAAATCTTAGAGGGAGGAAGTCCGAATGGTTGCTTTGCCCAAAACAAAACAGCTGCAGCAAGGTAGCTGGGAAAAAGACAGAATAATCCACCTATTTCTGCCTTCACAAGCAAATAAACCTTCTTTCCATATTCTAGGATTGAACTGAGAATTAAAAAAGTACTTATTTTAGAGAAAAGTACAAAAAATTAACACTAAAAACAGATAAAAATTATCTAGCTGCCAGACCATTTCAGTTTCATAGCAAAAATTTATTCCACACTCCAGGTAACTCTTGCAGTTCAAACTTAATTTAAATTATGATTTTTCCAGCAATTGTATGTTGAAGATTTTGTAAATGCGATAAGGACCATTTAGTTTTGTTAGGATATGCATGAGTATTAACTTTCATTCCATAATACTCAGTATGCATGTCCATTCATGTATGACAGGCACCTCTATCCAGCCATGTCCAGAACTTCTTGCCCACTGATTAACATGTGTGCTTTATATAGTAAGGAGTGTGCATAATTAAGTATTATGTCTTTTTCTGTTCATAAAATTATATTAGATTAGTTGCTTATTCATGCTGCTCATGCTATATGGTTCTTTAACATTCAAGTAGAACTGTAGAACTCAAACATATATATCTAATTATATATATGTCAGATGCAAGTGTGTTTACAAATAATCATGTAATTAAACAGCAGCTTACATGCACAATACCCATTCAGATCGGTATTGCTGATGTGCATAAAATATTTGTATTTTACAAAAGGAAAAAGAAATTTTGTTAAAGAACGTGTCTTGTCAAAGAACACTTCTTAGTTTACAAAAAACATTTTGTTAACCAACATAACAACCAGAATGGCCAACATAACAACCAGAATGGTGGGACAAAATGTGCATATAGATAGATAAGACGGACCAACAGCTAATAATTGTATAGAGATAACAGAAATTTAAAATGCCACCTAGTATATGGCTAGGATACCACCTAGTATTCAAGTTTGGAACTTGACCTAGAAACTTAGAAATATTATCCAAACCATATTCCACATAATAAGAATCAACTTGCCACTAGGAATCTAGATGCAGAAAGGGTAAATGATTCATGGAAACTGCATATATGACAAGAATCATGCTAACCTAAAAATGCACAAGAAGGTCGTGGTTAACCATCTATACAGAAATAATGAAAGCAGAAATTTGCCTGCTGATCATTAGATAATATAGCACTCCCTGAAATAATGATAGACGTTAAAATACACACACGCACGCACGCACATGTTCATATAATTTGACATATACATTACAAAAAAGAACAGGAACCCCTTTTGAGGTAAACTAAAAATAATAAAAGTAAAACCAATCGTTTAACCAAAAAAAAAGCCAACATAACCTAGCAATATTAGATAGTTACCGCTTGGGCTTGAACTCTGGATGGATATTGATCCTGGTGGGCTTCGTAAGACCCCTTGTTATGCTAAACCACTCAATTAATTTTCTACAAGGCAACACCAAGTTTTCTGCATGCTTGCATGGTATGAGCATATGTTTGTCTTTGAATCCTTTGCATGTATCTTACAATAATTATATATGATACATGACATCTGGATGTTATAACTGCTTTGAAGATTTTCGTATGCATGAATATTATATATAAAGCCGGTACGAACATCGAATATTAACTCATATTCCCAATATCTTGTCTGAAGGACCATCTGATGTAAGAACCTTATATCCGATATTTAAGATCATACTTTTCAAAAAAGTAAAGCATCCATCCTTGAAAAACTCACATTCTAAGTTTTCACCATATCGAATTCTGCCACATTTCTTTGAACAGCTTCAACACCAAAACTAATAAATCGTGCCTTTTTCAGTCTTATTGCTGTCTATAAAGGCTTGTCTTCGCGTTTTAAAACCGCTCTTTATGGACATAACATCGAAGAATTGATACGGCAGAACCTCAAACTTACCGAGCTGGTAAACTCAGATCTTATTAGAACCATTCACGCCTCTTTCCATTCTTTTGTTACGAGTAAAGCTAATTCGCTAATTATCTACTCCAAGCAAAATAATGAAGGAATATAAGGCAAAAAATATATAAACTTGGCTCACCTCTTCACGCCGAGGGACCCAGTTGTTAGCACGGAGATCAAGGACATCACAGACCATGAATCTCAGACGTGGTTCAAGTTGGGGATGCTTTGTTAGCTCCTTCAACCGATTGAAGTAGGCATCGTTGAAACGGCGAGATATGGGACTTGCATCTAACTGCTTCCCTACAGTGTTAAAGACCTGACAAATTGCCTCGACATTTTCCTCAGATGGGCAAGTTTTTGCATCATGCCCTAGTAATTCCTGCATGCAATATAACCATCATTTGACATTCTTTTCCAAAAAAGAAGGAATTACGACACCCTAAAAACCCTTTATCTTCACAAAGGGCCTCCTAATAACTTGCTGGTTCAAAAATAGACTCAAATGCAGACTGCATACTATTAAAAATTGCTGATAAAATAACTAAAAGTTTAAAGTTAGCTAGAAGGTAAAGATTTGACAAACACTTGTGTATTACAAACAAGGAATGAGTACGGACACTTCACCCCACCCTACCCCACACCCCACGGAAGAGAGAGAGAGAGAGAGAGAGAGAGAGAGAGCACACAAAATGTAGATTTGAAGAGGAATATCGCATTTACAGACCTGAACGATATGGTGAACAATTTTTTCTGTAACCATCCTTTGCTTTAGAAGCTCACCAATGAGGCGAATGTTACCAAGAGTTCGGAGATTCACCATTCTTTCTTTATCCCTTCGCTCCGTTTCCTGATCTGGGCTGTTTAATTTCCTGATCTCGGCCCTTAGATTATCAGCACCTTCAAAGGCCTCCTGACAATTATTTAAGAGTATACGCTTGAATGTGATTTCTTTGCCTCCTTGCTCTTCAGAGGGAAATGGAGGGAGTTCTTCATTCAGATCAAAGCACAATTGAGCATACATAGGGCAAAAAGTAGGCTCCAAGACCGCTTTGTCAAATATGAGCGCAACTACATCCTGCAATATTAGGGGATGTTACACGAGTAGATTCACCATCATATGCGGTAAAATAATGATGCCATTAGAAATCAAAGAAACCTTTAGGATATCAGGCGTTGTTATTCCTGCATCGATCAGTTGGCCCTCGAGAATATCAAATTTCTCAGGTGTTAGCTTGTTCAGAATTCTGCACATCAAAGTGAGAGATAATTCTAGTAAATCCTGGCTTCTTTATTAGCTCTCAATTGAAGGCTATGAATACCAATGTAGCAAAGTAGAATTCAATTCAGGGGGAAGAATATTATATATATATATATATATATATATATATATATAGAGAGAGAGAGAGAGAGAGAGAGAGAATAATGGAGGAAAGATGCCATAGGAGGGAATTTCCTCCTATGGCGTCGAATAAGTACGCCCTACCTCATTTTTTCCGACGATCGGCACCTATCATATTCATCGTTATCATTTAAGATGTGGGTACACCAAATTTCATGTGATTCTACAACCTTTTCACCGTTGATTTAGTGGGTTCAAAATTAACGGTTTACCAACGACATAACTTTTTACATTGCTAAATCAACGGTGAAAAGATTATAGAATCACATGAAATTTGGTGTACCCACATCTTAGATGATAACGATGAAGATGATGGATGCCGATCGTCGGAAAAAATGAGAGAGGGCGTACTTTTTCGACGCCATAGGAGGGAATTTTCGTCAGGAGGCGTCAAAAAACTACACCATCCACTATTTTATTCGACGATCGGAACCCATCATCATCATCTTTATAAGATGTGGATACACTAAATTTCATGTGATTCCACCACTTTTTCACCGTTGAATTAGCAATAAAAAAAGTTCTATTGTCGGTAAACCGTTAATTTTGTACCCACTAAATCGACGGTCAAAAAGTAATGGAATCACATGAAATTTGGTGTATCCACAACTTATATGATAAAGATGATAATGATATGTGCTGATCGTCGAAAAAAATGGAGGATGTACTTTTCGACGTTACAGGAGGAAATTCCTTCCTCTCTCTCTCTCTCTCTCTCTCTCTCTCTCTCTCTCTCTCTATATATATATATATATATATATATATATATATATATATATATATAACTCATTTTTGTGACAAACAGCAACAAATTAAAACATATGAAAAATAAGTAGACATGTTTATGAAAAGATGGATGACATTTCCGAGCGTGACAAAACTAATACCCTTTAACTGTTTTCAAAACCCGGTCATTTTCAGAGAGGTTGCCCCTTCGAGCAGACCATGGCACTTCAGTTTTAATTAATGCAGGAGCAGGTCCACCCTGATTCATTACAACAATAAGTCATCATGATAATGATAAGCAATCATGACGAATAAACAAAGTATAAGTAACATGAATGCATAAAGAAATGAACTTTAATTTCTATGCACGCCATACAAATAAAAAAATAAAACCCACTCAATCAATTGAACCCGCTTCATATCTGATTATAAAAAGGTTATATTAAAATTAAACAATGGCCTGCATTAAGCAATTAACCCCATGAAGAATAAACTTCATTAGTCTCCTTTGAAAATCATGTGCACTTGAACTAAATGCCAAAAAAAATTCCAACCAAAAGTATTATATATTATGCTGACATATAACATTTAAAAATAGTATTACAGTTACAAACTTCATCCCTGTGGTTGTTAGCTTTACCTTAACTTAATAATCTAATTAAAGAACTAAGCACTCAGACTTTGTCGCAAGCTTATTAACTCTAATACATGTGACTACAAATTATTGTAAAACATCAATATTGTTCAGAGCAGTATCCTCTAGAGACTGCTCCTTATTGATGTTGACATGAGTTACAGGGCTGATGTAATATCACAGCGATGCCAAACTGACTAGACCAGAAGTGTATGTTCAAAAAAGTAAGGATACCAAACTTGTGCAGCACAAGTACAATTAATAACACAAGTTAGAATAAGAGGGCTAATAATATGGCGTCAGTTTCTTCTTTTCAGGTTTTTTCTTTGAATCCGAACATCAAATGAACAAGAACTGCCAAAAATGGTGTTGGGCAAATTTTAGAAAGACGGTGAATAACTTGATTTAGGGGGCAATGGTGGATGAACACACGGAAGATCATGGCTTCAAAACAAACTGAAGAAGGGCGTCGATCCCAGCCATGGGTTGTGCACGCATCCAAAGAAGGGGAGGAACTTTCTGTCTATATTCACAGATTATAAGAGAAATAGACAACATGATTTTTCATAAGCAAATGTCAATCTGCTTAAAATTCTACTCTCTCCTACATGAGAACTCGGAATAAATAATTCATTACCAATAGAGTCCAAATAAAACCAAAATCTGCAAAGCAACACTGACTAAAATAGAATACTAGCAAAAAATCTCAGGTCAACCATCAGTAATTTTTCAGCTGTGAATGGGCATTTTTCATCTGGGTTTACTCCCTCGCTACTTGCACCAAAAAAGGGGTGAGGGGGTGAGGGGGTGAGAAGGTTATGTATGGAGCATCTGGAAAGTACTGTGTAAAAGTGAAACATCACATTGTGTTTGTAACATGCAACACTACATCACTACACATCAAATTATCATAGGAATGGATGGGCCTGATAAATTTGTTTTCGCCTAAATTCCAACCAAGTTTGCATGAGGAGATAACGCACAGGACTGCTAAAGGTAATAATTATTCAGGAAAGCAGCCATGAAGATGACGGTCAAATGGATAAATATATGGAAAATTCACAAAAAACTAAGCCAGAATTCCCATTATACAAGAACATGACTGTCTTTGGCCTAATGCAGTGATTCCGTGATAAGTGAGTGGTAAGAAATGTCAAACTAATGAACTGGCAAGATTTGATGACTCTGATAGCATCTAATAAGCCTAAATAAGTAGCTATGAGGACTAGCCCCGTGGGATAACTACTCAGCATTCAATGCAAAAAGAAAGTAATAGTTCAATATTCAGCGACTAATCATCTCACTAATTCATGACTAAGACAACCTACAGTTGTTCCCAACTTTCTTTCCTCTAGATTGTCTCTTCCTTCATATCTCTCTATCAAAATTGAAAAATGGCGTGAGCACTTTCCCTATAGTGCGCATCCATATAGCACGTTTCCCACATAGCGTACGCTATTTCTATAAATATCGTACACTATATAACTCACGCTATGTAACTTAGGTTATGTATGCTATAAAGCGATGGGATTTTAGTGGGTTTTTTAATGAAAAACCCCGACCTGAACTCTTTATACCCGCTATATAAAACACCCAAAAATTATTTCATGTTCCCAATTCCACTAGGGCATGTCTCTACTCCTCTTTTCCCTTCTCGCCTCTCCCCCAATCTATCAGCAAAAGCCATTTGCGGCCAACTTCAGCCATCGACAGCCCTCAGTGGGCCATCGACAGCCATCAATAGATGACATTTGAAAACGTCGATTCTCGTTCGCTTCTTCTGACGCTCTAGCCGTAACTGTGATAGCCTTACTACACCTGTGGGATAACTACTCAGCATTCAATGCAAAAAGAGTAATTGTTCGAAATATATTCAGCGACTAATCATCTCACTAATTCACCACTGAGACAACTACAGTTGTTCCCAATTTTCTTTCCTCTATATCTCTTCCATGGTATCTTTCTATCAAAGTTGAAAAATGGCGTGAGCACTTTCGCTATATAGTCCATCCATATGACGCATCCATATAACACATACCACGTAGCGTACGCTATTCCTATAAATAGCGTACGCCATTCCTATAAATAGCAGACGCTATGTAACACATGCTATGTAACTTGGGTTATGTATACTACAAAGCGATGGGGTTTTAGTGGGTTTTTTATGAACAAACCCGACCTGAACTATTTATATCCGCTCTATAAAACACCCAAAAGTTATCTCATGTTCCCACTTCCAATAGGGCACGTCTCTACTCTTTCCCCTTCTTGCCTCTCCCCCAATCTACCAGCAGAGGCCATTGACGACCAACTTCAGCCATTGACAACCCTCAACGGCCATCAACGGACGACGTTTGAAAACGTCGATTCTCGTTCGCTTCTTCTGAAGCTCTAGCTGTAATTGTGATTGGCTCTACTGCACCTGTGGGATAACTACTCAGCATTCAATGCAAAAGGAAAGTAACAAAAAGAAAGTAACTGTTTGATATTCACTAATCATCTCATTAATTCACCACTAAGACGACTACAATTGTTCCCAACTTTCTTTCCTCTAAGATTGTCTCTTCTTTCGTATCTCTCTATCAAAGTTGAAAAATGGCATGAGCACTTTCACTGTATAGCGCATCCATTTAGCACGTATAGCACGTAGCGTACGCTATTTCTATAAATAGCGTACACTATGTAACTCACGCTACGTAATTTAGGTTATGTATGCTACAAAGCGATAGAGTTTTTGTGGGTTTTTAATGAAAAAACCCAACCTGAACTCTTTATACCCGCTATATAAAACATCAAAAAGTTATCTCATGTTCCCAATTCCACTAGAGCACGTCTCAACTCCTCTTTCCCCTTCTCGCCTCTCCCCAAATCTATCAGCAGAGGCCATTGGCGGCCAACTTCAGCCATCGATGGCCCTCAGCGGCCATCGACAGCTATCAACGGATCTCAGAGGCCTTTAGAGGTAAACTTTGAGCCATCAAAGACCAACATCGAGGTATATCAGCAATCACCTGGAAGATTCACCCATCAAAATTAAGAACATGTTATATTTTGGGCTTGATTTTTCAACTTGCCGATGACTTTTGACATTAATTTCAGTTTTGAGTTTACTTCTCTAATTTAAATACATCCACTTCGCTATTTCAAGTTTGTATGACTTGTGGCATTCTAGTAGCTATTTGCTTATTTTATTTCATTTTGAATGTCTATTTATATATTATGAACAAGTATGTAACGTTATAATACACTATTGATGATGGATGAATAGTATGGCTCATAGTTTGAACTTTGTAAAATCATTGGTTTGCTAGTATTTTTTTAGATTTTTCTTCAAATTCAAGACTGTTTTTGCTATTTGTTATATATAGTATAACTATATCATATTTTTAATTAAAATATTAATAAATTGCATAGCGTACGCTATATGTTACGCTATTTGCACTTTCGCTATTTCGTGATTGAGTGCTGCGTTACATACTATCGCTATTTTCAACTTTGCTCTCTATTCCAAGGTTCGAGAACTCGGTATCGGTTTCGGTTCCTCAAAGTTTGGTTTACATCGTTGGGTTTCGGTCCATGTTTCAGTTTCGGTTGAAATTCATGTGGTGTATGAGAATAATGAAGAAAAAAGACCTTATGAGGTTTTTTCGTTAGGTGGCGTCAAAAATCTATATCCTCCATGATTTTTTTCCGACGATCGACACCCATCATCATCTTCCTTATCATATAAGATGTAGTAACACCAAATTTCATGTCATTCCATCACTTTTCACTGTTGAATTAACAATGTAAAAGGTTCTATTGTCAGTAAACCATTATTTTTGCACCTAATAAATCAACGGTGAAAAAATGATGGAATTACATGAAATTTGGTGTATCCACATCTTACATGATAAAGAAGATGATGGGTGCCGATCGTCGAAAAAACCATGGAGGATATATTTTTTCGACGCCATAGGAGGAAATTCCCTCCTATAGCACATTTCCTCCATTATCCTATATATATAGGATTTGAAAATTTAAAAATAACATCAAAGCGATGCCTAGTTAGCATAGTATATACAAGAAAATGGCATGTAATTAGGAGGTTTCGACTGATATCTCTTTTTTCATATCACCCGTTTTTCTCTTTTTCCTTGATGGTAATATCGGTCAATTTTGGCCGGTATCGGCCGATACTTGAATAACACCCGTCGGTATCGGCCGATATCGACCGATACCGAGTATTGAAGGCCATGTCAGACCGGTTCCAACCGAAACCGGTCATTCTTGTGTTTCCTCATCTTATGTTTTCTCCACCACCTTTTATCTCTTTTTCTCTTATTTTCTCATCTTTATCGGCCAGTAAACCAATAGTTATGTAGCATGAATTTGGATACAGATTCAGTACACATTATGAGTCGAATTCACCAATTTGCAATTATCTAAAAGTTGAGGATGCAAATTGTTAGGATATGCTAACTATTTAGCCATTTTCACCAGTTTGATATTGCAAACAACAACCAACAATGTCTTAGCCATTGATATAAGTTTGACCCATCCAGTCTAATACCCATAATTTCACCCTTTAATGTCTAGGACATAGATTCTTTGGTGAATCTTAATGAATCAGATAAGAATATGAATATGTACAATGGATATGTTAGCTCAACGAAGAATCAGTGCAACATAGGCCAGCAGTAACATCTAAAATATTGAAGACGCAAAAAAGGAAGAACGATAGATTGGGATGACTATGTTAATGGAAATGGAGATTAACCTGTTGGACACCACAGGGACCTCATGACATTATAACTATGTCCGGTGAAGAAAGACCTCTCCTCAAATCAAACTATTCAACAACAAAAAATTCCCCTTCAAATACTAATTTGTAAATTACTTTAGTCATCAATACCCCTGATAGATAATATAAAAGGTCGACATCTAATTCAGTTATTCCCTTTACTAGGCTGTACTTCATTTATTGTACGTACGTGTGTGACTTATTCTATCCCATTAAGTTCATGCTATGGTATGTGTTGGTTGATGTAGGAAAATCCTAGAGGGAGGAAGTCCAAATGGTTGCTTTCCCAAAACAAAACAACTGCAGCAAGGTAGCTGGGAAAAAGACAGAATAATCCACCTATTTCTGCCTTCACAGGCAAATAAACCTTCTGTCCATATCCAAGGACTGAGCAATCAATTAGAGCTTGAACACATAAAATCCACACGACACCAAGATCGAATCTTTTCCACAACCAAACTAAGACCAATACCTTAAACGCATAATTCAATGAAAACAACATCGCCTAATTCAATACACAACCAAACTAGGACCAAGAACCCAACTTTTCCACAAGAAACCATCAAACACCACACCAAGATCAAATCTTTTCAAACCCTAGATCGAAGCGAAAACCCTATATCCACAGCTCAATACCTTAAACGCCGTCGCGGCCCCGGCACCACCATGGGGCCTGTGTGCGGGAAGATCCGACTGACTCGAAGACGAAGAAGCGCTGTTCAACGTGTTGAACGCCAGCGAATCGAAGCGAGGAACGAGGAATCTGCTGCCTCTGTTGCCGCCGCCGCTGCCTGGCCTCAAGCTGATCACCGTCTGATCTGCCTGCATAACTCGCTGGTAACTCTCTAGTGAGCGGGGTCGGTATCGCGTCGATCGATTCAGTGATCAAAGAAAAAGTTCGCCGATCCAGTGGGCGATTTCTTCGGCTGCAAATCATGTGCAATGCAGCAACAGACCTTGTTTTACACAAATCTCAATTGCTGATTTCGATTTTAAATGCGTGTTGATTGTAATAGGACGGAATAACATAGAAGGATAATAGCAGGGAAAAGGAAAAAGAAAGAGGGAAGAGATGTAGAAAGTGGGAAAAGAGTGGCTAGTACCAAAAAGCTGCTGTTTTACATAAATCTTGACTGTTCATTTTTATTTTAGATGGTTCTGGACTGTTCGATATAATAACATGGATACTATTATCCTCATAATAGCAGTTATTCCAGATCCATAAAAAAAAGCAGCTTTTTATTGTTAAAAGGCAATCGGATCGTGGGGTGCGTTTTCGTAAATAAGTCGATGTTCGGGTAAATATGAAATAGTATCCTTATATTTATTTTGGCCAAAGCAATTGTATCCTTAGATTGCGCTTGGTACATGAAATAGAAGATTATCGGAAATCCTCGCATTTCTGGGAATAGGATGATCGGGTATCTAATTCCAAGGAATCTTGCATTGACGTGTTTGGTATATTTTAATCATTCCCGTTAATATATATATACACACGCACGCGTGCAATCAACGACGAGGCCCGAGGAGGGCCAATGGATGACGGCGAGACCAGCGACAAACGATCAGCGGCGGGCCGCCGAGCGGTCGGCAACCAACGTTTGATCGGCGGCGGGCTGATTGGTGAACGATCAACGATGATCGGTGTTCTGCCGGCGACTAACTTCCGATCGGCCGGCCGACCGACCGATGAATGATCGGCAAACAGCCTGTGAATGATCGGCGAACGGCCGGCGGAAGACGGATGATGGGTGCGGGGCCGGCAGGCCGACGGATGGCGAAAGAGATCAGCGGCGGATGGTCATGGCTCATTCATTTTAGACGGGAATATTTCGTGGTAATCTGATATAGACGCATGTTTTGGAAAGAATAGAATTACCATGAAATTGGATCATTTTATTACTATGGCACTTCTATATTTCTGGGATTATCTTTTACACCTTAACTAGTATGGTAATCTACGATTACCGCCAAGATTACCTCCTACCAAGCGTTAAGGTTGAAATTTGAACCATGGTGAAGAGGAAGAAGAAGATGAGAGCAACACTTGCTAAAATGACTAAGCGTTGGAATGAGATGGGTGAATGGCAACCCCTTGACTCTCACTCATTCAAGCATGGAAAAATAGCAATATAAAATTGCAACCATACTTGAATAGTGAGTCAAAATGAATAAAGAAAAGAAAAAAGCCATGCCTCACATGCTCCCCTTTTCCACCTCAATTTCTATTTTTCACAAAAATAGAAAATAAGCCATGCTTCATATATATATATATATATATATAAGAAAATATTTAGTGAGCTAATGATATTAGTTAAGATATAATTATATCAAATATAATATACATCGCATTATTAAATCAACACTTGATTTAATAATCCGGTTATATCGCATACAACCGACTAATATCATTTATCTGTGTATCACATTATCAAATCAACGCTTGATTCGATAATCTGGTTATATCACATATAACCTAACTGATAACAGATAACTGCCAGATTACAATACGGTATCACATACACGTATTTAATCAGGCCCACGCACATATCACATATGTTTCCTACTTCATTTCACTTGAACCAGGGAACTTCTGTATGGGACTCTAAAGACTCGTCAATACGCCAGCAGTAGGTGATGATCACATCAGTCACCTACAAGTCGTCAGCGGTACTAGATGGACGTAACGGCTACCCGGGTATTGAGCGATATGAAGATCAACAAGCAAGCTTGTCCATACTCTCCATGAAGCTTATGAGTAACACTACTGTACAGTCCGGTCTCTTGGTCTGATATGTCGCATATCATGTTTGGGGGGTAAACGTCAGACCCCAGTAACGTGATGAGTTATGCCGATGTATAGCCTATAATGGTTCGAGAAACTACTGATAACTCCTATCAGTAAATCTCAGCAGAAGCCCTGGCCAAGGACTTTTAGTTATAGCCAATCGAGCATAGCGCAACATCAACCCTCAATACCGGGAGAGACGAAACCCCTCCTATCGCTTATTGCCTCCATGTGACTCAGGACTGTACCCAAAATCAACCTGTTTGCACAAATCCTCTTAAGCGTGGTAGAGAGAAAATCAAAACACAGTGGGAGCAACACAAGACTCTATGACGATCTCGGGTCTACAGACTAATCTGTACCAGTGTCACCAGAGGGCTGCTATCTGACGATAGGTATACTACCAACTAGGAGTCCTCGGCGAGTCCGTTCGGTGTACCCATTCTCTAATGAGCACCTGTGTATAATCTTTGATGTCACACACCAATGGCTGTGGGATCAACCATCGCCCTCCAAAGGCAAGAAACGTACACACTAGTATACTATGGAATATCGATGCCCTGTCTCGATATCCTCTCGACTAGGAACAGTTAAAGGATGTATTTTTTGACCACCCTGACCCCACTAGTATGATCTCATCATAATCCTGGTAGTCAAGTACATATCCTAAGGGCTTCATCAACATGTAAGAGACAGACAGTATAAAAATACCAGTCAACATGTTAAGATAAAGGTAACCAGATAGCATACTATCATGTCGAGCAAGAAAGTCCTCTATATATATGTCCAAGCATCCACTATATCAACAATAATGGCCTTTAGGGCATACATATTCCTAACAATCTCCCACTTGCACTAAGGCCAGTTGTTGTAGTATCTCATACCCAACGTCCCAAAAGTCTCTCGAATAGCATCTGGGGGAGGGCCTCGGTGAGTAGATCCGCTGTGTTATCCTTTATGTCAACTCTCCTAACCTCGGACTCCCGGAGATCAACTATCTTCCTGATAAGGTGATACTGTCTAAGAATATGTCTGGATCGCTGACGGGACCGGGGTTCCTAGGCCAAAACCACAACTCTATTGTTATCACAATATACATGTATTGGATGCTCAAAGGTAGGAACCAAGTTCATCTTATGAACTTTATTTATCCAGACAACCTCTTTGGCAGCATCGTTGGTAGAGGTGTAATTAGCATCTATCAACGAGTCTGCTACGGTATATAGCTTGGAACCCTTCCAACATACCGTCCTTCCACTGAGGGTGAAGACAAAACCCGAGTCTGACTTTCGATCGTCCTTATCACTCTGGAAGCTCGAATCGGTAAAGGACTCCACTTGGAGTTCACCGTTACCATACACCAAGAACATCTCTTTAGTCCTTCTCAAGTACTTAAGAACGTTCTTCATAGCTGTCTGGTGCTTTTCCCCAAGATCTTTTCAATACTTACTCACGACACTTAGTGAGCAAGCTATATCCGATCTGGTACACAATATCGCATACATGATTGACCCGACTGCCGAAGTATAGGGTATCCCTTATATGCGAGCCCTTTCCAAATCAGTCTTGGAAGACATCTCTTTGGAGAAAGTGATTCCTGAACAAGCTGGTACATTACCACGCTTAGAATCTTCCATACAAAACCCTTTTAGTATGGTGTCTATGTACCTGGATTGGGACAATCCCAAATCCATTTAGATATATCTCTATAAATCTATATCCCTAGGATATAGGAGGCATCAGTTAGATCTTTCATGGAGAACTCGTGTGATAAGAGGAGCTTGACCGAGTGTAGCATGGGAACATTGTTTCCTATCAAGAGTATGTCATCCGTGTACAATACGAGGAAGGCAATCTTACTCTCTACAACCTTCTTATGTATACACGGTTCATCTATATTTCTGATGAAGTCAAACTCTTTGACAGGTTTATCAAAACAGATATTTCATCTCCGTGATGTCTGTTTTAACCTGTAGATGGATTTAAGCAGCTTTCACACGCTTCCGTTGCTCCCACTGTCTACGAAGCCCTCTGGCAGTGTCAAATACACGCTCTCTTCTAAATCACCATTTAGAAAAGCAGTTTTGACATGCAATCTGCCAGATTTTGTAGTTATGGTATGCAGCGATGGCAAGTAGGATCCTGATGGACTTAAGCATAGCGACAGGAGAAAAGCTTTCATCATTGTTGACGCCAGGTCATTGACGAAAACCTTTTGCTACAAGTCTAGCTTTAAAAGTCTCAACTTTTCCATCTACACCAAATTATCTTTCTCAAATATCCTCTTGTTCCCGATGGGTTTTACCCCTTCAGGAGCAACATCCAAAGTCAATACTTTGTTGGTGTACATGGATTCCATCTCAAATCGCATAGCATCCAGCCATTTCACAGAGTCCCCACTCGTGATGGCCTGCTCGAAACTACTTGGGTCATCATCTCCATGATGCAATCCTTGCTCCCACCATCTATGAGAAAACCGTAGTATCTCTCAGGTAGATGAGGAACCCTACTAGATCTGCGGAGTGGCTGCGGTTCGTCAGGGACTATTGAATCCTCCGGTTCCATCAAATCATCAGTTATAGTTTGCGTTGCTGGAATTTCTTCCGGTTCTACCTCACTGCCACTAATTTCTTCCATAAGAAATTCCTTTTTAAAAAAGGTGGCATGTTGAGAAACAAAACACCTTTTATTCCTCGGTGTGGTAGAAGATATACCCTCGCAAATGTTTGGGATATCCTACAAACTTGCATAGAACCGATCTTGCCTTGAGCTTGTCCGGATTTTGCTTTTCAACATAGGCCGGACAACCCCATATCTTAACTCGTTTAAGAGATGGTCTCTTCCCATTCCATATCTCATATAGAGTGGTAGGCAATGGATTTGGTCGGAACTCTATTCAATAGGTATGCAGCTATCTCAAGTGCATATCCCCAAAAGGAAATAGGTAACTCGGCAATACTCATCATAGAGCGTACCATATCTAATATGGTGCAATACCTCCGCCCCGAAATAACGTTGTGTTGTGGTGTATACGAAGGAGTAAGCCAAGAGAGAATCTCATTCTTTTTTAAATAATTTCGGAATTCCGTGCTCAAGTATTCTCCTCCCTGATCATATTGAAGGATTTAATACTTTTACTCATCTGGTTCTCAACTTCATACTTTTATTCCTTGAAATTCTTAAAAGATTCAGATTTGTATTTCAACAAGAATACATGTCCGTATCTTGAGAGAACATCGGTGAATATAATAGAGTACGCGGAACCATCCCTGGAATGTGTAGACATAGGAGCACATACATCTCCATGTATCTGTCCAAGAGTTCAGTAGCTCTTTCTCCGTTTCCAGTAAACGGAGATTTGTTCACCTAACCTTTGAGACATGACTGGCAAGTTTCATAAGATGTAAAAACGTATTCAAATATTCATCCTTATGCAACTTTAACTATTCTTGTCTCATCGATATGACCTAGTCTACAATCCCACAAGAACACTTCGTTCATTTCTGAACTGTTCCTCTTGTGTGTATTCTGTACATTTAGAACTGTGTTGTGATTTAGAACGTATTTACCGTTATATAACGTACCATACCGAATCAACATTTGATTTAGGAAAATATTCATAATATTTTTAGTACGAAATAACAGTCACTCAGAATCATTGTATTACCAGTTGGTAACATTAGGTGATATTTGCCAACTGCCTTGGCTGCAACAATTGCACCATTCCCTACTAATAGAGACATATCACCCTTTCTCAGTTCTTTACCTATCTGTAGCCCATGTAACAAATTGCATATGTGGGATCCTGATCCGGTATCTAATACCCAGGATGCAGAGCTAACTGAGAAATAGTTCTTGGTAACGAGCATACCCGAAGACGATACATTAACATGCTTATTTTTCATTTGGGTGGCGTGGGAATCCGGATATTCCCCGCCCTGCTCAGACTTATGACAATCATAAGATAGAGCGAAACCTAGCCCAGTATAATAAGTAGGTTCGGTCAATAAATCCATATTATTATTTTGATTAAGGCATGTCATCGGTCACTACTAGGAGAGAGAGAAGGATAATCACTTTGCGTGCGCTCTTTGCAAGATTAGATTGGTTATTATTTTATCTAATCAGGATGGTTCCCACTGTTTTTATCAAATCTTCCTTCAAACCCTAAAAGGTAAGATTAGCCGAGATTAATTACATTCTACAAGTTCGCTAACCAGTCAGCTAGGAAAGTGTCGGTACTCCGAGGGAGGTTCCCCGTGCTTTTGCACAGACCTAATTAAAATAAACCTCGTTTCCCTAGAGACATAACCCCATTGACACCTTTCTAGACACCTACTGGATTAGCTAATTGTAAAGTGCAAAAATCTCTCAGGAGTAACTCTTACTCACAGTGGGTATCGGGATCCAACTATCATATAGAAGGTATGCAATCTCATTGCAAATTTCAACACTTGAAAACCCTGATAATGGTTTTTACCCCTAACCACTTATGACCTTGACAAGGTCAACAAATCATAAGCGCTAGTCAAGTTCTACCCGTCATTTCTTGATTGAGTTAAACCCACCCGTACGACCCTTGACAAGGTCAACAAGGCCGCACGACTAACCTAACCCAATCGCATCACATGCGGGCAGATAAGCACTAATCAGCTACTGCACACTACACCTTGACAAGGTCAACAAACGCAGCATGAATACTAAATAGTACTTATCTGAAATGACGGAGGGCTACACAGGTTTTTAAGAAAACCATGAGCGTAATGAACTTGATATCGTTGTAGAATCTAATGATTTTGAAAAGGAGTGTTTTTTAGGCTTTTGCTAGTTTCGCTAAAGAGGTCACTCCCGGTGAAGGGATCTCGGCTCTTTCCTCATCGAATGAGATGTTGGATATTCATCAAGGAATACCACTATGCAAAGCAAGAACTAGAGAAGCTATCAAAAGACAAAACCGAGTGGGTTGTAGAATTTGTTAGTTTCGCTAAAGAGGTCACTCCCGGTGAAGAGATCTTGGCTCTTTCCTCATCGAATGAGGTGCTTGGTATTTATCAAGGAATACCACTATGCAAAGCAAAAACTAGAGCTACCTTTTTTGAAAATTTGATTCTGCAACATCTTTAGGTTTCTTTCTTTTCATTAATCTCATTAATGAAGTCCCATCATTTAATTTTTCCTAAACATCACAGAAAAATAAAACGAAAATAGAACGTACGCTTATGCCATCCGCAATCGCCACTGGGCCCGTCATGCACCGTTAAGTTACTTAACTATCGGCAGAGCAGGGACTGGACTAGTGCGGGTGCAAAACATAAGCAACGTTTATTATATATCATATATAAAATATAACATTTTTCTCACGCAGTTATATGATCACATCACAGAACTAAGCAGCAGAAGCAACATATGAAGTATTGGATATACTAGATTTTCCGTGTTTTAAATTTAGTCAGTAATGTAAAACACGGATTCCACAGTCGTAAAGAATAACCAAACCCACATCCCTAGAGCCCTACGAGAGCGGCAAGCAACCCTACCAATTCTAGAGTTAGGAAACCCGGTCTCAACTCCCCGAGATGGCCTCCCATTAGACTCTAGAACCTGGTTACTTGTGCTCTCCGCCTTGGATCTATTCTAATGCGGAAAAGTAAATAATATACATGAATGATGACATCATCCTCAACCCGGAAGCATCCCAATAAAAGAATATTACATACAGATTTTATATGAATGAAAATAAAAACTCCTAGCTCACATAAAAACCCCGGCTATTTTTACACGACTATCCAAGAAATCATATCAACAGCAATACATAACATCACATGTCATCAACGTAAGTAAATATACGTATCCCGAAAACTCGTTGACATATAGCAACCAGATCGGGATACCCCACATATTACACTTACGGTCGCAGAAAAGAAATGAAAAACTGCAATAATTAGAATCCGTATACGTTTAGACATCATAAACCCGGAATATCTCATATTCTGGATTTCATGCCTAATCTATAAAGCTTGTATTTTAGTCTCAAATTGAAAACACTTTTCAATCACTTAGTCATGTAATTCAACAAGATTCCCGACTACATTATCGAATACTCATCGGAAACTTTAGCAGATAGTCGTACCCCCGGTACCGTCGACGAAGTGAACTACGGCAAAACACCGTGGCCGCAAGCACCCTAGTGGGTGCTTTTGGCAACGGGGTTCTCCTACAGTCGCTTAGTCGCGGCTGTCTACTAGAGTTACCCGGCAAGTGTTCGCGTACAATACGCGATTGTGACAGCGTTTTGATCTGAATCAAAACTCCGTGGCAACCGATTTACCAGGACTAAAACACTAGATTTATAATATACTAACTAATTTTCACAAAACTAATTACTCCGGATTCTAATAATTGTATCACATATCATCAAAGTCTAAACAACATTAAACATTTCGATCGGTTTAACAAACACCCATAAATTCCAGAGAGCTCAACAACTTGAGAATAATCAAAAATACCCAGAGAGTGCAAAACTACATAATGGAGCAGCACAGAAAAAATTAGCACACAACCCTACTAGCCTGCCGCGGAACCGCGGCCAAGCATAGGGTTTGGCCGCGCTTCCGCGGCCGTTTGATGGAATTGGTTGCTCAAATTTCATGAGGCTCCATTGAAAAGCCTGCTCGATTTTTTGGATATTTTTAATTTCAAAAATTCCAACGTTTGAAAAATTCGATAGAAACATCAAGATTTATCGGGTTTCGAAACCGATCGAACACTTTAACATCGTAATGACCTACCCAAAAGTTCTAGCTTGGATCTGATACCATGAAAGCCTATCCTAGCACCACCATGAGGTTCTAGTGGCATCAAGCATGCCTAATTTTAAATTTTCCGGTGCTAAGTTAGACTTAACCAAGATCGTGAATAGAATATTTAGGGTTTAACATGATGGTATGAATACTATAGTGGAAGTGAAGATGGCTATACCCTCATAGATCGAGTCCTTCACTTCACATGCTCCGTATAGTAGTCCACACGACTCCACTGGGCTCCACTTGAGCTTTTGGACGAGCTTCCTCCGATGACCTTCATACCGAAGATGATCCACGCGAAGCCCGCTAGCTCAAGCTACATCTTCACTAATCTCCGATTAATGAAGTAAACACGCCACACCAAAGTGCTAGTTTGGTGTGGGATGGTGAAGTAGGGGATTTGTGGCTCACTTATTTGTGTTCAAGTTTCATGGTTCACATCACATGTGAGGGTTGAAGCTTGAACCATGGTGAAGAGGAAGAAGAAGATGATAGCATGAGAGCAACACTTGCTAAAGTGACTAAGTGTTGGAATAAGATGAGTGAATGGCAACCCCTTGACCCTCACTCATTCAAGCATGGAAAAATAGCAATATAAAATTGCAACCATGCTTGAATAGTGAGTCAAGATGAATAAAGAAAATAAAAAATCCATGCTTCACATGCTCCCCTTTTCCACCTCAATTTCTATTTTTCACAAAAATAGAAAATAAGCCATGCTTCATATACACACACACACACACACACACACATATAAGAAAATATTTAGTGAGCTAATGATATTAGTTAAGATATAATTATATCAAATATAATATACATCGCATTATTAAATCAACACTTGATTTAATAATCCGGTTATATCACATACAACCGACTAATATCATTTATCTATGTATCACATTATCAAATCAACACTTGATTTGATAATCTGGTTATATCACATATAACCTAACTGATAACAGATAACTGCCAGATTACAATACGGTATCACATACACGAATTTAATCAGGCCCATGCACATATCACATATGTGTCCTACATCGTTTCGCTTGAACCAGAGAACTTCTGTGTGGGACTCTAAAGACTCATCAATACGCCAGCAGTAGGTGATGATCACATCAGTCACCTACAAGCCGTCAGCAGTACTAGCTGGACGTAATGTCTACCCGGGTATTGAGCGATATGAAGATCAACAAGCAAGCTTGTCCATACTCTCCATAAAGCTTATCAGTAACACTACCGTACAGTCCGGTCTCTTAGTCTGATATGTCGCATATCATGTCTAGGGGGGTAAACGTCAGACCCTAATAACGTGATAAGTCATGTCGATGTCTGGCCTATAACGGTTAGAGAAACTACTGATAACTCTTATTAGTAAATCTCAGCAGCAGCCCTGGCCAGGGACTTCCAGTTATAGCCAATCGAGCATAGCGCACCATCAACCCCCAATACCGGGAGAGAAGAAACCCCTCCTATCGCTCATTGTCTCCATATGACTCGGGACTGTATCCAAAATCCACCTGTTTACACAACTCCTCTTGAGCGTGGTAGAGAGGAAATCAAAGCATAGTGGGAGCCACACAAGACTCTATGATGATCTCGGTTCTACAGACTAACCTGTACCAGTGCCACAAGAGGACTGCTATCTGACGATAGGTATCTACCAACTAGGAGTCCTCGGCGAGTCCGTTTGGTGTACCCTTTAATGAGAACATGTGTACAATCTTTGATGTCACACACCAATGGCTGTAGGATCAACCATCGCCCTCCAAGGGCAAGAAACGTACACACTAGTATACTATGGAATATCGATGCCCTGTCTCGATATCCTCTCGACTAGGAACAGTTAAAGGATGTACTTTTTGACCACCCTGACCCCACTAGTATGATCTCATCATAATCCTGGTAGTCAAGTACATATCCTAAGGGCTTTATCAACATGTAAGAGACAGACAGTATAAAAATACCAGTCTACATGTTAAGATAAAGGTAACCAGATAGCATACTACAATGTCGAGCAAGAAAGTCCTCTATATATATGTCCAAGAATCCACTATATCAACAATAATGGCCTCTAAGGCATACATATTCCTAACACAGAATTGTTTGTGTACTGGTATGTACATGGGGTAGACACCAAAAATATTTTCGATCGAAATTCTAAGTTACTTGGTTAATTTGGGTTTTCTGTGATTATATATGTGTTGCTAAACGTCTGCTAATTGCTATATATCGATTAGTGAGGGTTGCACATATCTGTATTTTGATGATAGTTTGTGTATATGGAGTATTGGACCGTCATGAATGAATAGCCGGGGGGATGTGAGAAGAGTGCTTTCTTTTCTTTCACTCATATAAATTTGTAAATTGATATAATATTATTATTGCGGGGCACATCTGGGTTGAGGTTGTAGTCACTGCTGTATTATTTCATTTACTTTTTCTTTCACCTAGAATAGACCCAAGGTGAGGTGCACAAACTACTGGATTCTTGAAGTGCCGAGTGGCCTACTCATTTCATTGAGGGAGGTTGCTTCACTTCGGGAATTTGGAGGGTAGTTGGCTGCATCCGTAGGGGTCTAGGGTGGGGTTTAGCTATTCATCACGACTGTGGAATCCGTGTTTCGTTATAGGCTAAAACGAAACACGGAAACCTAGTAAATCCAATATATTTGTAACACCCGAGCCCAATGCTACTATTTTCAGTTACTGTTTGAGCATAATGTGGTACCCATTTCATTTAACTTGCTTGTTTATTGCTTACTGTAAAATTTACCCGGCAAGGTCATTTCTACATATAACAATTTTTGGCATCTAAAATAAAATTAAAAATATTCATCTTGGCCTACTTGACACCCCTAACCCCGTTGTAGCGTCCGTGGATCGTGTTCTTGTTCCGTTCAGTGAAACGGGAGAGTTTGGATGGCTACGTGCACGTGCGTGTGTCCGTTTTGGGGGTATGCTTTTTGATCATAAAACACTTCATTTTAAATTTTGGATCCCGCCTAAAATTCTATTATTTCAATTTCAAATTTTTGGACCCGACCCGGGCGCGATTTTGAAATGTTTTACTTTGCGCCAAAAATCCCAAATTTTAATATTATTAAAACCATCGCATATATTTTTCTAACTAACCTGATATCTTACTGTTCATTACCTATATTTTAAATCTTTAAGTTAACCATATAATATTTTTACAATCTTTTATATCCTTCTCAATTTATTCTCTCAGCCAATCGCAACCTCCCCTTTAACCCCGTGGGCCCCACTTCTCTCTCTATCTCTCTCCACTTTTCTCTCTCTCTCTCATATATTCTCTTGTACTTCTCTTTATCATTCTTTCTCTTCTTGCTTCATGTCTCGTTTCTCATTTTTTTTTAACTGTTCTTTTGTTGCCGGAATTCCGTCGTGCCGGTGACGCTTCTCGACGTTCCAGCAAGGTACTCCGACCCTTGTGGTTCCTTTGTTCGTCGTTTGGGTTCATTCCGTGAACCGTGCGCCCGTCGTGAGTTTTCCCCGCCGACGGTTAACGTTCCGTTTTCCCGATTCGCGACCCATCGAGGCAAGTTAATCTTGCTACATGCTATATAATTCTTTTTATACCTATTTGAATAAATACCATACCTATAGTTTAAATCTAGTGCCCTATGTTTAATTTTATAACGTTTCGATGTTCCGTTTGCATCCGTTTATATCATATTAAATCTAGATCATGAAAACTTATCTTGTGACATACTAGATTACATTATACTGCAACCATATCATTTAAAATATATATCGTCGTAATATTTATTATTATTATCTTTAATTAGTTTATAATCTTCATTTTATAATGTTATACATTTGAAAATCTTATAATTTACACATGAAACGTCGTTGAAAAATCGGATATGACAAATCTGAAATTTACTGTACACCTTATCTTATAAAATTCATTATAAATCATAGAAAAATCATTAGTATACGTTCTTTAGTTCGTTACGAACCTAACTCAGAATACTATAACTCTATGAAATATTTACTTGCAAAATAAATTGTTTAAATAACGTAAAATGCAAATGAAAATGTCTCCAAACTGCTGTCCAGGGAAATTCCAGCAGCAAACTTTCAATTTCGAATGTTCATAACTTTTTGTAGGGACAACCTGAGATGCTTATACTTATAAAACTGAAAACCTTATTGAATTATCTTTGTTTTGGTATAAGACACGTCTCTTTTGGAGAACGTTGTTATTTTTAAGCTATTTTACAAATTAGGGTGACGCTGAATTTCTGAACGGAACTTTTCTTGTGCATGGTTAATCAATACCACTTTTATAGTTATTAATCGCTTTGAATATACTATCCATATTAATATTATTATATCAATATTTATATCACATATCGCTTAGTTGTACATCCCACATTACCATTTTATAGTTTTATAACTTTTCGGATACCCGTTTGCATCCATCGCATTTAAGATACATATAATTGCATCCATAGATCACATTACTACATAATAATGTGATATTAACACTCCATGTTTAATAAATTGCATCCTAATTAATATTAGAACTATAAATGTAACCCTAATCGATATCTGTGCATCCATATCCTTGAAATTATATCTATTTGCATATCATATTACATGTTCCAGTTTATTGTTCTGATAGTACTCATGCTTGTTTATTTATACACATGCTTTTGCTAGTTTGATTATGAGCACCCACATGACATCTTGTGCTTCCTGATATGACCTGTTACACTTTCTACTTGACATGACATGGTACCGTACACTCTTGACATGACATGACACCTTTATACATTACCTGGCTTGACGTGATGTACCATGGCTTTACCTGTTACCTGATCTTGTGTCTAATGCCAACAAACATAACATGTAGTCCTCATGGACCGTTCCTGTTGTCTATCCAGACAAAACCTGCTGTTACCTGATCCTGTGTTGGCATTAGTTCTTGATTACTGAATACCTGACCTGACACATATAACTTGGGGGTATGGGGAAATCAAAAGTGTAAACTAAAGTGTAACTTAAAAGGGTATTACTTGATCCGTGGTCCCGGGGGGTAACGGGACAGAGCCATTCGTGACTCTTACATTTTCTTGATCCGTGGTCCCGGGGGGTAACGGGACAGAACCACTACTGGTTCACATATTCCTGATCCGTGGTCCCGGGGGGTAACGGGACATATCCTTTGAGTTACATGGAGGATTACTCAAATTGATTTCAAAGACTTTAGAACAGAGAACCTGATAGAACAATCCAGTTTACCCACTGCACACTATTCTGTACTGCTCTGATTTATATTATTGTTACCCTTGCTTTATTCATGTTTATATTCGCATTGCCTGTTTACTATGTTATTACTTGATGACTTGACGCGCTGACGTCTAGGTTTTGCATGGCCCAGATTCTTCTACCTTGCTGCAGACTGATTAGGAGTTTTGCCGCTGTTAGACGAGCGGTGAGGTTCCTGTCGGTACGTAGTTTCACTCCAGGTGTTTCATTTATTGTATCTTTTGGCTTCCGCATATTGTTATCTCTTGATTCTTTTACTCTGGCTTATGGACATGTACTAGGTAGTTAGTTTACTTTCCTGTTCTTGATATCTCCATAGCCGTAATGTGACTGTGGAAGGATTTTTCCTATCCACAGGTAGCATGGTTGGCTATGTCACGTGCCCAATCTAGCGTAATCTGGGAAGCGGGGCGTGACATGGTTCTTTTGGTATCAGAGCCATAGGATAATTGGGTTGATTCTTTTGTGGTTGGGTATTGTACCTAATACACGAATCAGAATACCCGTGTTTAGGAAACATGTCCTGCCACCTTGACCGTTTTACCATTCTTGAATCACATTCTTCCTGATTATATCTTTTACGATGTGCAAACTTCCTTTGTATATCGATTCGAAAACCTGATTCCTTGTTATCTCTAGGACTTAGGCGACTTGGATGGAGTTATGTAATTGTGGCTATGATACCGCAGCATAGTTACAATACGGTACTCTATTTAAGTATCTTGGAGTTCTAGCCTTGATCTATATTCAAAATCTATCATCATGCTAATGTTGGGTATTTTGAGTTCAGGATTATGGCCGGTAAGAAATTGAAGACATACCAGAGGCGTGTGGACGAAGCCGCCATGCTTGGAGTGATAAGAGGAATGCAGGAGAATCAAAGAAACAGACCGAGCTGATCCAGCAGCAAGCGGACTCGTTTCGGGAAGGTTTGCAGATCGTTCAGCAGTCTGTGAACAATGTTGGAGCTAGACCCGTTGACCGAGTAGGGACCGTAGCAGATTTCAGGCGGTTGGGTCTGTCTACATTTACTGGTTTAAAGGAGCCGTTGCCAGTGGAGCAGTGACTAGTTGACACAGAGAATTTGCTTATTGCGGCACAGATTCCAGATGAGAAAGAGTTGATGTGGTACGCATTCAGTTTGTGGATTATGCCCGAGAATGGTGGCTTGTAGAAGAGAACCGTTTGCCCAAGCCGATCAAGTGGGCGGATTTTTCGAAGAGTTTCCTGGAGAAGTTCTTCCCGCGGACTGCACGGGAGGAAATGAAAGAGAAGTTCATCAGACTAAAGCAGAAGGGAGCACCCGTAGATGTGCATGTAGCAGAATGGATGAGACTCAGTAGTTTCGCTGGACCTTTAGTTGCCAACGATGCAGACAGGGCACGGAGGTTCATGCGCAGACTGGACGTGGACATCCAGAGGCAGATTGTCTCCCTGGGTTTGACCACTTCCTCACAAATACTTGCAGCAGCCAAGAGCAGCAGAGTTTATCTGGGATGAAAGGGAGTTTGCAGCAGACAGCAGTTGCGTTAAGGAAGCTGTTCGGTCGGGCCGGTCGAGTTTAGGGCTAGGCCGACAAACAATATTCTTGCATCAATGGAAGTGATGAAAGTAAAGAGCCGGCTGTTGTTCGTGATTTTATGGACGTGTTTGAAGATATATCGGGTTTACCGCCGAGGAGAGACGTGGAGTTCGCAATTGATCTTATTCCTGGTGCAGCGCCAGTATCTAAAGCGTATTATCCAATGGCGCCAGTAGAGTTGGAAGAAGTAAAGAAACATGTTGCTGAATTGCTTGAAAAGGGTTGGATTCGAAGCAGTAACTCGCCTTGGGGAGCTCCAGTTCTTCTAGTAAAGAAGGAGGATGGCACAAGAAGGATGTATCGACTATCGAGAATTAAACCGGGTGGCTATCAAGAACAAGTACCTGATCCCTCGCATTGGAGAACTTTTTGAGCAGCTTAGTGGCGCGAAGGTATTCTCGAAGCTGGATTTATGATCCGTATATCATCAGGTCCGAGTGAAAACAGAAGATATTTGCAAGACGGCGTTCTGAACTCGGTATGGACATTACGAGTACTTAGTGATGCCCTTCGAAGTAACGAATGCGCCGGCAGTATTCATGGACTTGATGAACCGAATCTTTTCACCGTTCTTGGATCAGTTTATTGTGGTATTCATTGACGATATTCTGGTTTACTCGAAGAGTTTTGAAGAGCATGCTGAGCATTTGAAGATCGCACTGCAGACGTTGAGACATGAGAAATTGTATGCGAAGATGAGTAAGTGCGAGTTTTGGCCGGAGGAAGTAAGGTTTTTGGGGCATGTTGTGTCTGGCGATGGCATTGCCGTCGATTCAGAAAAGATTGCAGCAGTTCGAGATTGGCCTATTCCAAAGAATGTTGCTGAGATAAGAAGTTTCTTTAGATTAGCCGGATACTACAGGAGATTTGTGGAGAACTTTGCTCGTCTGGCAGAGCCGTTGACCAAGCTTACGCGCAAGGAGGTACCTTTTGTATGGACGGATAAGTGTGCGTTAGCTTTCGAGACGTTGAAGCAGAAGTTGATAACCGCCCCTATTCTGATCGTGCCAGACAATTCCGGAGGATTGGTGATTCACAGCGACGCATCTGGGAAAGGATTGGGATGTGTTTTGATGCAACATGGGAAGGTTGTAGCGTACGCATCGAGACAATTGAAGACCCATGAGAAGAATTATCCAACTCATGACTTGGAGCTTGCGGCTGTGATTTTCGCTTTGAAGATTTGGAGACACTACCTTTTAGGCGAAAGGGTCGAAGTTTTTACGGATCATAAGAGCTTGAAGTATGTGTTCACACAGAAGGAGCTGAATATGAGGCAGCGTAGATGGTTGGAGTTGATGGCTGACTACGATCTTGATCTTAAGTACCATCCGGGGAAGGTTAACGTCGTGCCGGATGCGCTTAGTCAGTTACCAGCAATTCAGGTGTTAACTACGCAGAAGGAGATCGTTGAAGATTTTCGAAGATTTGACTTGGAGGTTGTGCTATCGCATTCTACGGGACAGTTGATGCAGCTGCAAGTACAGTCATCATTGATCGAGAATATTAAAGAAGCACAATCGCAGGACCCTAGACTGCAAAAGTTTCGAGGACAGGTTGAAGCCGGACTACGAACAGATTTATTAATCCCCGAAGATGGTTCGTTGAGGTTTGGTACCCGTTTGTGTGTGCCAAAGGGTGATGTTCGTGAAGAGATTATGAAGGAGGCACACATTTCAGCTTATTCTGTACATCCAGGAGGCACAAAGATGTACCGAGATATTCGACAGCATTTCTGGTGGGAGGGCAATAAGCGGGAGATTGCATGCTTTGTGGCAAAGTGCTTGGTGTGTCAGCAAGTTAAGGCTGAACATCAAAGGGTTGCTGGTTTATTGCAACCACTTCCGATTCCTCAGTGGAAGTGGGAACATATAACCATGGATTTCGTGACGGCTTTACCGCGGAGTCCAAAAGGCAACAATGCAGTATGGGTAATTGTTGACCGACTGACCAAGGCAGCTCACTTTATTTCTTTTCGGGTTGGTCAATCAACAGAGACTTTGGCAGAGCGGTACATGCAGGAGATTATAAGATTGCATGGAGTACCCGTGAGCATCGTGTCCGATCGGGACACTCGGTTCTTATCACACTTTTGGCGGAGTCTACAGGAAAGTTTGGGGACTCGATTGAAGTTTAGCACAGCTTATCATCCTCAAATTGATGGTCAGTCGGAGAGAACGATCCAAACTCTTGAGGATATGTTGAGAACATGCATGTTGGACTTCAAGGGGTCTTGGGAGGATCATATACTTTTGGTGGAGTTGTCTTACAACAACAGTTTTCAGGCAACTATTCAGATGGCTCCATTTGAAGCTTTGTATGGTCGTAAATGTCGTTCACCTGTTTGTTGGGACGATATCGGTGAACGAAGATTATTGGGACCAGATTTGGTTGTGCAAACAGTTGAGAAGGTTAACCCTATCAGAAATCATATGAAGGCAGCACAGGACCGACAGAAGAGTTGGCAGATACGTCAAGAAGACCTCTAGAGTTCACCGTGGATGATTTGGTATTCTTGAAGATATCACCGACTAGAGGGGTGATTCGTTTTGGAAGTCGAGGAAAGCTTAGTCCTCGATTCCTTGGACCCTTGAGATCGTGAAGCGTGTTGGTGAGGTAGCGTATCGTTTGGCGTTACCACAGTCCTTGGCAAATGTGCACGATGTGTTTCACGTATCTCAACTCCGTAAGTATGTTCGAGATGAAACACACGTTTTGGATCATTCGGAGCTAACAGTACGAGAAGACTTGACTTTTGAGGAGCGACCGATTGAAATCGTGGATCGAAGGGAAAAGGTTCTTAAGAACAAGGTTATCCCCCTTGTGCTTGTTTCTTGGGGTAATCGCTCGCATGGAGAGTCCACTTGGGAACGAGAAAATAAAATCCGGCAGAAGTTTCCTCACCTTTTCTTGTAGTTATCTATCTTTGTATTCTTGGAATTTCGAGAACGAAATTATTTTTGTAGTTGGGTATAATGTAACACCCGAGCCCAATGCTACTATTTTCAGTTACTGTTTGAGCATAATGTGGTACCCATTTCATTTAACTTGCTTGTTTGTTGCTTACTGTAAAATTTACCCGGCAAAGTCATTTCTACATATAACAATTTTTGGCATCTAAAATAAAATTAAAAATATTCATCTTGGCCTACTTGACACCCCTAACCCCGTTGTAGCGTCCGTGTATCGTGTTCTCGTCCCGTTCAGTGAAACGGGAGAGTTTGGATGGCTACGTGCACGTGCGTGTGTCCGTTTTGGGGGTATGCTTTTTGATCATAAAACACTTCATTTTAAATTTTGGATCCCGCCTAAAATTCTATTATTTCAATTTCAAATTTTTGGACCCGACCCGGGCGCGATTTTGAAATGTTTTACTTTGCGCCAAAAATCCCAAATTTTAATATTATTAAAACCATCGCATATATTTTTCTAACTAACCTGATATCTTACTGTTCATTACCTATATTTTAAATCTTTAAGTTAACCATATAATATTTTTACAATCTTTTATATCCTTCTCAATTTATTCTCTCAGCCAATCGCAACCTCCCCTTTAACCCCGTGGGCCCCACTTCTCTCTCTATCTCTCTCCACTTTTTTTTCTCTCTCTCTCTCATATATTCTCTCGTACTTCTCTTTATCATTCTTTCTCTTCTTGCTTCATGTCTCGTTTCTCATTTTTTTTAACTGTTCTTTTGTTGCCGGAATTCCGTCGTGCTGGTGACTCTTCTCGACGTTCCAGCAAGGTACCCCGACCCTTGTGGTTCCTTTGTTCGTCGTTTGGGTTCATTCCGTGAACCGTGCGCCCGTCGCGAGTTTTCCCCGCCGACGTTTAACGTTCCGTTTTCCCGATTCGCGACCCATCGAGGCAAGTTAATCTTGCTACATACTATATAATTCTTTTTATACCTATTTGAATAAATACCATACCTATAGTTTAAATCTAGTGCCCTATGTTTAATTTTATAACGTTTCGATGTTCCGTTTGCATCTGTTTATATCATATTAAATCTAGATCATGAAAACTTATCTTGTGACATACTAGATTACATTATACTGCAACCATATCATTTAAAATATATATCGTCGTAATATTTATTATTATTATCTTTAATTAGTTTATAATCTTCATTTTATAATGTTATACATTTGAAAATCTTATACTTTACACATGAAACGTCGTTGAAAAATCGGATATGACAAATCTGAAATTTACTGTACACCTTATCTTATAAAATTCATTATAAATCATAGAAAAATCATTAGTATACGTTCTTTACTTCGTTACGAACTTAACTCAGAATACTATAACTCTATGAAATATTTACTTGCAAAATAAATTGTTTAAATAACGTAAAATGCAAATGAAAATGTCTCCAAACTGCTGTCCAGGGGAATTCCAGCAGCAAACTTTCAACTTCGAATGTTCATAACTTTTTGTAGGGACAACCTGAGATGCTTATACTTATAAAACTGAAAACCTTATTGAATTATCTTTGTTTTGGTATAAGACACGTTTCTTTTGGAGAACGTTGTTATTTTTAAGCTATTTTACAAATTAGGGTGACGCTGAATTTCTGAACGGAACTTTTCTTGTGCATGGTTAATCAATACTACTTTTATAGTTATTAATCGCTTTGAATATACTATCCATATTAATATTATTATATCAATATTTATATCACATATCGCTTAGTTGTACATCCCACATTACCATTTTATAGTTTTATAACTTTTCGGATACCCGTTTGCATCCATCGCATTTAAGATACATATAATTGCATCCATAGATCAAATTACTACATAATAATGTGATATTAACACTCCATGTTTAATAAATTGCATCCTAATTAATATTAGAACTATAAATGTAACCCTAATCGATAACTGTGCATCCATATCCTTGAAATTATATCTATTTGCATATCATATTACATGTTCCAGTTTATTGTTCTGATAGTACTCATGCTTGTTTATTTATACACATGCTTTTGCTAGTTTGATTATGAGCACCCACATGACATCTTGTGCTTCCTGACATGACCTGTTACACTTTCTACTTGACATGACATGGTACCGTACACTCTTGACATGACATGACACCTTTATACATTACCTGGCTTGACCTGATGTACCATGGCTTTACCTGTTACCTGATCTTGTGTCTAATGCCAACAAACATAACATGTAGTCCTCATGGACCGTTCCTGTTGTCTATCCAGACAAAACCTGCTGTTACCTGATCCTGTGTTGGCATTAGTTCTTGAATACTGAATACCTGACCTGACACATATAACTTGGGGGTATGGGGAAATCAAAAGTGTAAACTAAAGTGTAACTTAAAAGGGTATTACTTGATCCGTGGTCCCGGGAGGTAACGGGAAAGAGCCATTCGTGACTCTTACATTTTCCTGATCCGTGGTCCGGGGGGTAACGGGACAGAACCACTACTGGTTCACATATTCCTGATCCGTGGTCCCGGGGGGTAACGGGACATATCCTTTGAGTTACATGGAGGATTACTCAAATTGATTTCAAAGACTTTAGAACAGAGAACCTGATAGAACAATCCAGTTTACCCACTGCACACTACCCTGTACTGCTCTGATTTATATTATTGTTACCCTTGCTTTATTCATGTTTATATTCGCATTGCCTGTTTACTATGTTATTACTTGATGACTTGACGCGCTGACGTCTGGGTTTTGCATGGCCCAGATTCTTCTACCTTGCTGCAGACCGATTAGGAGTTTTGCCGCTGTTAGACGAGCGGTGAGGTTCCTGTCGGTACGTAGTTTCACTCCAGGTGTTTCATTTATTGTATCTTTTGGCTTCCGCATATTGTTATCTCTTGATTCTTTTACTCTGGCTTATGGACATGTACTAGGTAGTTAGTTTACTTTCCTGTTCTTGATATCTCCACAGCCGTAATGTGACTGTGGAAGGATTTTTCCTATCCACAGGTAGCATGGTTGGCTATGTCACGTGCCCAATCTAGCGTACTCTGGGAAGCGGGGCGTGACAATATTCATCTGTGATTCTGTGATCTGGAATGCTTATTATTGCGTGAGATGAATGGTTCTATATATATTATATATAATAAATGTTTTTTATGTTTTGCACCCGCGCTAGTCTAGCCCCCGCTCTGCCGTTAGTTAAGTAACCTAACGGTGCATGACGGGGCCCCGTGGCGAATGCTGATGGCATAAGCACGCGTTCTATTTTCATTTCTTTTTCTGCAATGATAAGGTTAATTGATGGGACCACATTAATACTAATTAATACAAGGAAATAAACCTAAAATCTGATGTCGTTGGAACAATTACAAAACTACTCAGTTTTCTTCAAAAAACAATTTTTAAAAGCGGAACTTAAACCACTCCTTTTCAAAAGCTATCCGGTTCCTTCGACTATATCAAGTTCATTACGTTAACGGTTTTCGCTAAAAGCCTTCCGTCATTTCAAATAGGTATCTAGTGGTATTCATGCTATGTGTTTTGACCTTCGCCAAGGCATAGTGTTTGGTATTTAGTGGGTGCCTATCTGTAGCATAGATAAATGCATTAGTTTAGGACAGGCGTACAACTGTTTTGGCCTTTGTCAAGGGCTTGTACGAATGGGTCTGGATTAATCTGGATAATGACGGGTTGAACTTGACTTGCAACTTATGATGTTTTGACCTTCATTAAGGTTAAAGCGCTCGGGGCAAAAATCACATCGGGAGTTTCAAACATAAAGGAAACTTGCTAGTACTGCATACCTTCTGGAGTGTAGTGTTTTTGGTAGGCTTCCTTCAAAATCATCACACAATGATAGTTGGGTCCTGATCCTACTGTGAGTATCCGCTACTCTTCGGAAGAATTTTTCACTTAACAATCAATTCTATAAACCAAGCAGGTGTCTAGAACGGTGTTAGCGGGGCTTCGTCTCCAGGGAAAATAGGTTATGTAATTAAGAAACTTTGTGAAAGCGTTGGAAAACCTCTTTCAAATTACCGACACTAGCCTGGCTGAAAGGTTAAGCAAGAATTATGAGGTGCGATTAATCCTGACTAATTCTTCTTTTAGGATTTGAAAAAGAATTCGAGGAAATAGTGGGAGCCATCTTGTTTAGATAAACTAATAACCAATCTAAACTTGCAAGAGCATATGCTGAGTGTTTCTTTTCTCTCTCTCTCCTAATTTCAACGACCATGACGGGACTTAAGCTAATACTAGATAAAAATAAACTTGCTGGGCCAAACTATAAAAATTGGCTGAGGAATATTCATATGGCCATTACATATGATAAGGTCACATACGTTCTCACGTCGAAAGCTCCCCCTATTCCTGGTCCAGAATCCTCGGTCGCGGACATTGAGGTCCGTAAGACCTGAGATCTTGATTGTGCGAAAGTCAAGTGCCTCATGCTGGCCTCTATGGATAATGAAAATCAGAGACGGTATGAAAAGATGGACCTTACTTCCATCTTCCTCTATACCAAAGAATTATATGGAGAGCAATCTTGTATCGCAAGATATGAGACCTCGAAGAAATTGTTTCAAGCGAGGTTGGCTGTCGGATCATCTATTGGGGACCACGTCCTGAAGATGATTTCTCTCATAGAAGAGCTTGCGGACCTGGGAACTACGTTGGAGAATGAGTTGTACATCAACTTGATTCTACAGTCCCTTCCTTCCACCTATGCCCATTTCATATTGAATGTCAATATGCAAAGTATGGAAGTTTCACTTCCTGAGCTCCTCAACATGTTGAGGATGGTAGAGGGCACCTTGAACAAAACTAAAGAAACACCTGCTCTGTTTATTGGGAGATCTTCTTCTGCTAAATCTAAGGATAAGGCCAAGTGGAAAATGAAGAAGGCCCCTACCAAACCGAGGGAAGGTGTGCAGAAGGTGCAGCGAAAGGGAAAGGAAAAGATAGAAGGCAGCCACAAAGGAAAAATGCTTCTATTGTCGGAAAAGAGACATTGGAAGAAGGACTGCCGGGCCCTAAAGGCCAAAAATCAGGACACGAAGCAAGTTGTGGCTTTGGCTTCATGTGTGGTCGTGATTGAAAACTGTTTCTCTATAAACTCTACTTCTTGGGTACTGGATACCGGATTAGGATCTCACATCTGTAATTCATTGCAGGCGCTGAGAAGCCGTAGAGTTTTGAGGAAAGGTGATATGACCCTCAGGGTTGGCAATAGAACCAGTGTGGATGCTGTTGCAGTAGGAGAATATCACCTAGGATAGGCGAGTGGACATATTTTGATATTGCATAACTGCTTTTGTGTACCCAGTATGGTGTGTAATATTATATCTGTATCTTTGTTATCAAATGAAGGATATAATTTTGGACTTGTAAGCAATGTTATAAACATTCACCTAAATCATGAAATGGTTGGGTCGGGTACACTTAGTAACGGAATATACATTCTCAATCAATATCAAGTTGTAACGTCAATAACATACTAAAAAGAAAAGCTTCAGAATCAAACCAAGCTTTCTTATGGTATTGTAGACTTGGTCATATCAATGAAACACGACTGACTAAGTTACATAAAGAAGGATATTTAGATCCGTTTGAGTATCAATCATATACAACTTTTCAATCATGTATCAAAGGCAAGATGACAAAAACTCTGTTCACTGGACACGGAGAAAGAGCTACTGAGCTCCTGGGACTCATACACAGCGACGTGTGTGGGCCAATGTCTATGCATGCAGGAAGTGGCTATTCCTACTTTATTACTTTTACAGATGATTTCTCAATGTATGGACATGTATTCTTAATAAAACATAAATCCGAGGTCTTTGAGAAATTCCAATAGTATAAGAATGAAACGGAAAAGCAAACCGGCAAAAGTATCAAGATGCTCTGATCCGATAGGGGATGGTGAATACTTAAATACCGAGTTCCTAGAATATCTAAAAGAGAATGAAATTCTCTCCCAGCTTACTTTTCAATACACACCACAACACAACGGTGTATCAGAAAGACAGAATCGTGCCTTATTTAATATGGTGCGTTCCATGATGAGTAATGCCGTGTTGCCGCCCTCCTTCTCGGGTTATGCACTAGAAACTGCTGCATACCTATTGAATAAGGTTCCAACTAAGTTTGTGCCTACCACTCCATATGAAATGTGGAGTGGGAAGAAAATATGTCTTAAGTATCTAATGATATGGGGTTGTCCTGCCTTTGTCAAAAAAGTTCATCTGGACAAACTCGAGGCACGTTCAGTATTGTGTAAGTTTGTGAGATATCCCAGGAATTCTAGGGGGTATTATTTGTATTACGCCGAGGAACAAAATGTCTTTGTTTCTCATCATGCCCGCTTCATGGAAACTCAATTTCTTGAAAAGGAGATAAGTGGGAACGCAATAGAGCTGGAAAAAATTTCAGAACCATAAACTATTACTGAAAACTTAGTAGAACCTGAGATTTCAATGGAACCGGACGTACCTACGCCACTCCGCAGATCTAGTAGGCAGTCTCATCCGTCCGAGAGAGACTACGGTTTTCTCGTAGATGGGGATCGAGAGGATTGCATCATCGAAGATGATGAGCCGACTAGTTTTCAGCAAGCTATCATGAGTAAAGACTCGATGATGTGGCTTGATGCTATGCGATCCGAGATGGAATCCATGTACACAAACCAAGTTTGGACTTTGGATTTTGCTCCTACTGGGGTAAAACCCGTAGGATGCAAATGGATTTTCAAAAAGAAGATTGGTGTAAATGGTCAGGTAGAAACATACAAAGCTAAGACTTTTTGCTAAAGGTTTTCGTCAAAGACCAGGACTAGACTATGACGAAACTTTTTCACCAGTGGCTATGCTTAAATCCATTCGGATCCTACTTGCCATTGCTGCCTTCCATGACTATGACATCTGGCAGATGGATGTTAAAACCGCTTTTCTAAATGGAAGTTTAGAAGAGTGTGTTTACATGGATCAACCAGAGGGTTTCGTAGACAGTAGGAGCAGCGGAAAGGTATGCAAGTTGCTCAAATCCATCTATGGATTAAAGCTGGCATCGCAGATTGGAACATCTGCTTTGATGAGACGGTCAAGAAATTTGACTTTATCAAAAATGTAGATGAACCTTGTATTTATAAAAAGATTGTAGGGAGAACTGTGGTATTCCTCGTTTTATACGTTGACGACATTCTCCTAATAGAAAATGACATTCCTATGCTACAATCGGCTAAGATGATCTTGTCACAGAAGTTCTCTATGAAAGATCTGGGTGATGCCTCGTACATTCTGAGGATTAAGATCTATCATGACAGATCTAAAAGAATGTTGGGACTTTTACAGTCGAGGTACATTGACACCGAACTATAGAGGTTTAGTATGGAAGATTTTAAGCGCGATAATTTACCCGCTTGTCACGAAGTCACTTCTCTAAAGAGATGTCTCCCAAGACTGATGAAGAGAGGGCTCGCATGAGCATAGTACCCTACGCTTCGGCGGTAGGGTTGATAATGTATGCGATGTTATGTACCAAACCAGATATAGCTTACACACTTAGCATGGTAAGCAGGTATCAGTCCAACCCAAGTAAGAAATATTGGATAGCAGTAAAAAACATTCTTAAGTACCCGAGAAAGACTAAGAAGATGTTCTTGGTGTATGGTAAAGGGGACCTCCAGATCGAGGCTTTTACCGACTCTGGCTTCCAAAGTGACAAGGATGACTCTAAATCTGTCTCGGGTTATTATTTACCTTCAACGGAGGGGCGGTCTGTTGGAAGAGTTCCAAACAGGACATCATAGCAGACTCGACGATGGAGGCTGAGTACTCGCTGCTTGTGATGTCGCAAAAGGGGTAATCTGGATGAGGAAATTCGTTTCTGAACTTCAGGTGGTTCCATCCATTACTAATCCAATACCTTTGTATTGTGATAATTACGGAGCCATGGCTTTGGCAAAGGAACCACGGTCCGATCAAAAATCTAGACATATCTTGAGGCGGTATCACCTGATCAGGAAGATCGTGGATCGCTAGGAGATCGAGGTGCAGAGAGTAGATACAAAGGACAACACGACATATCCATTCACCAAGACCATCTCTCAAGTCCAGTTTGAGAGACTGTTCGAGATATTGGGTATTCGGTATGCCAGCAACTGGCTCTAGTGCAAACGTTCGAGAGACTGTTCGAGGTTGTGTTGGATATGTATGCCTTAGAGGCCTTCATTGTATAGGATGCTAGGGATATGTATGTACAAGACAATATTGCTCGATATGATAGTTTGCTATCTGGTTTGTCTTTATCTTAACATGTGATTTGTTTTACTTAGTATTTCATATCTTGTATACATGTTGATAAAGCCCGTAGGATCCTTGCTTGACTACCAACGTTGTGATGGCAATCATACTTATGTGAGCTGGGTAGTCGATAAGCACATCCTTAAAGTGTCCATAGTCGTGGGAGTATCGAGACTGGGCATCGATACTCCAGAGTAGACTAGTGTATACATATCTAGACCCTGACGAGGGGCGATGAATTGGTCCCGCAGCCATTGGTGAGGTGCACCTAAGATTGTATGCAGGTGCTCACTGGGGGTGAGTACATCGGGCGGACTCGCCGAGAACTGGTTAGATGGTATTATACCTAGCGTCAGACAGCAGTTCTCTGGTGACATGAGTGCAGATAGTCTGTCGACCTGAGGTCGTCATTTGTCTCGTGTGAGTTCCCACTGTGCTTTGATTACTACCCTACCATGGCTCTACTGAGTCGTGCAAATAGGTTTTAGTTGGGTACAGTCCTGAGCCACATGGAGGCAGTGAGCGAATGTTGGGGATTCGTCTCTCCCGATATAGGGAGTTGATGTCGCGCTGTGATCGGTTGGTCAACACCATAAGTCCCTGACCAGGGCGGATTGAGAATTACTGGTAGTTGGACCAGTAGATTCTCGGATGGTCTTGAGCTACACCGACACGACTTGTCTGGTTATTAGGGGTTTGACGTTTTCCACCCCCTAGGCCTTGCATGAGATACTCTCTGACGAACAGACCGAACTGCACGGAGATTGCCACGGACATGCTCAGTAGGGGTTCGGATGAGTTCGCTCGTCGGCCTTCTTTTCGACAGATATCTGGGTAGCCGTTACGTACAGGTAGGTCCACTGACGGACTTGTAGTTAAACCCACTGCCAGCGTACTGTCGAGTCTTTAGAGTCCCATACAGAGGGTTTCCTTAGTTCAGGTGAAACGATGTAGAAGCCGTATGGTTTTACGGCAGGGTTCTGATCATATACGTGTACTGGCTACACGGATGTTGTTCGGATGGATAATACTAGTGGGTTTTGGTTTAAGCCGGATTCTAGTATTATATTATTGGATTATTATAATCTCATTGTATTCGTATTTTTACAGTACGAATACGGGTATATATATACGGTGAGGGCATTCTTGTAATTTCACAAGACATACTTCTAGAAGGAGACACCTCATTATTAGATTTATCTATTTTTAGAAATAGATTAATGAGGTGGAAAATGGAGATATTTGTGGCATGGTTGAAGCATGGCTAAGTCATTTATTTTATTCATTTGACTTTATTATTCAAGCATGGTTGCTTATTTTTTATTGGAAATAATCCATGCTTGATGATTGAATGACTTAGCCATTCTCATTTGCCTTTCTACACTTGAGCTCATTTGTGTTCTACTCATTCTCTCTCCATTTTCTCTCCTCCTTCTTCATCAAACCCTAACCCTCACATTTGTTGTGAATCCTAGGGTTCTTGAGATAAAATACTCTAATCATCTCTCTACATCTCCTAAGTTGTCTAGATTAGCAAACTGGACATCTTAGTTACCTCATTTGAGGTTGAAGCTAGAACCAAAGACTCTTGGGTGGATCGTCTTTGACAAAAGGAGGTCGACGACCGAGTTCTATTCAAGCCACCTAGGAGCCAAGAAGAGGAGAAGAAGATTCAAGCCACCAAGGAGCTAAGAAGAGGAAAAGAAGATCCGAAGGACTTGATCAAGAAGGTATAAACTCTCACCGAGTAGTTAGAACCTCTTTGTAGTTAGTTTTAGCTAGTTAGGTGTTGGGGTAAAAATTTACACCCCGGTTGACCAAGTCAAAATCAAAGTCAACTCCAAGCCAGGTGGGCCCAAGCCCAGGTCAAGCGGGCCCATGCCCAAGTCGAGCCCGCAACCAGCCTCCCCATGCCAACAACAGAATCATATAATAAATAATTTTTATGTAATTGTTTATGCATGAATGTAAACAAAATGAGCATAAAGCCAATATTTTGTAAGCCCATGGCTTATGTGCAAAAATGAAATGGCACATGAGCCATGGGATGGCTAAAATGCCATTTTTGTAAAGCCCAAGGGGCTATATGTAAATATGTAAGCCTATATAAGGCAACGTGATGATGAATAAAGCATACACTTTTCATTCCCCCAAAAACTAGGGTTCTTTGTGCCTCCTTCTCCTTCTCCAAGGTTCTAAACCTTCTCGTTTCTTTTGAATTAAATCAAGAGTTTTACTCTTTCTTTTCCAAAACTAAGTAGCTTTCCACCACAAAACCCACAAAGGGGAACTCAGATCTCCCATCAGATCTCAAAAAGGAGTGATTTTTAAAAAATCTCCTACTTCTTGATCTTCAAGATCCGGCCAAACAACAGGAGGAAGAAGAAGAACCCCCTTCATCAGCTTCAAAACATCCTAAGAGTTTAACTCCATATATATATATATAATAAATATTTCCTTTTTTTGAAGCATAGCTTCTGTTTCTAGGCTAAAAGCCTCCTTTTCTCGCCGGCGCTCAAGCGCAGAGCGCCCGCGTGCCGACACGTGGCGTGCTTGCGCCCTAGCGCAAAGTGCCCACGTGCCGACACATGGCGCATTTGCACTACAGCGCCCTGCGCTCAAGCACAAAGCGCCCACGTGCCGACACGTGGCGCGTTTGCGCTCAAGCGCAAATGCTCGAGCGCAAGTCGTCCCGGTGCCGACACGTGGCGCGCTTGCGCTCAAGCATAAGCGCTCGAGCACAAGTCGCCCCGGTGCCGACACGTGGCGTGCTGGCGCTCAAGCGCAAGTCGCCCCCGTGCCGACACATGGCGTGCTTGCGCTCAAGCGCAAGCACTCAGGCGCAAGTCGCCCCCGTGCCGACACATGGCACACTTGCGCTCAAGCGCAAGTCGCTCCCGTGCCAACACGTGGCGCGCTTGCGCTCGAGCGTCAGGTGCTGAAGCGCAAAGCGCCTACGTACCGATGCGTGGCGCGCTTGCGCTCAAGCTCCCAGCGCTCAAGCGCAGAGCGCCCACGTGCCAACACGTGGCACTCTAGCGCCTGAGCGCACAGCACCTAAGCGCACAGCGCGCGAGGCGCTGGCCCCCACGCATCCTTTGGATGTCTTTTCCCCCTTTTTATATATATATATACACATATATATATATATACACATATGCATACATATGTACACATACTCCACGACACTGCCCCTGTTAGAAAAAAATTTCTAACGGGGCGCTGCCCCTATTAGAAAAAAATTTCTAACGGGACGCTGCCCCGCACCCCGCAAGGGAGCTGCTAGCCCCCTTGACCCCCAGCCCGCTATCCGGGTAGCGGGACCCCCGTAAAAACTCTGCGTGGCTCCCGATATATCCAAACCCCCATTTCAAAACACAACACACGTACACTGCACATTGAGTTCGCATGACCAGTTTAACCCGTCAATCGGAGGTTCCCTCGCTCCAAAGGCGAGGGGTAATTAACGGCAGCTTAGTTCGCGGCTGCTGGAGATTCGGATCCCCACAATCATTACACCCCGGTCTACCCCAGGCAGGGGAATCTGTAGTACGCCTGACAAGTGCGCGCGTATTCCCATCTCAATGGGGTGACGAAAAACACCCTACATTAGGTTTTATGAAAGATCTTAGTTGTTTGGTCAATGTTGTGAAGTTTCTCAAAAGAAAAAAATCGTTTTTTGTGTATTCCGCCTCCCCGTGAACTCGCGGGGTGCGCGACATCGACTTACAGTACATATGCCGCGAGGAGATTATACAGCGTAACATAAACGGTATAAAATAGATGACTACACATGAACCATACAGTTTTAGTTTAAATAATACGAATCGTAGTTTTTGAAACTAGGGCCACGGTGTTTTGAAAAAGAGATACCATTTGGAAATCCATAGCGTCCCTTGAGGTTGTAATTTAAAGTGCCTAGTGATTCGTTGGTTTAAAAATAAGTATGGTTCAAATGTAATCTATTATCTACCAAAGTGATTAGAAAGCAATGATTTTCCAAGTCAAGATAATCCATAAGTCGGCGATCTAGCCTCACAGTATCAGATGTGGTATAATCCATTGTACATCATCCTCGAGTTAAGAGTGCGGATCAATCATTCGGTATATCATATCACGTACGGTATAATACATCGTACGGTATCATCAATCAAAGTAAGGATCTATCATCCTGTAAATTATATGGCGTACGGTATAATCCATCGTATGGTATCATCAATCAAAGTATGGATCTATCGTCATATACATTATATCGCGTACGGTATAATCCATCGTACGGTATCATCAATCAAAGTTCGGATCTATGGTCGCGTATCTCATATTCTCATATATATATATCATATCTTAGCATATGTATATGTGTATATATATCGCCTCGCATCCTCATATCAAACATAAAGACTTATGTCATCTCGTTTCATCATGTCGTCATGGTTATATCCGAACGTACATAAGCGTATGTTTCTATATATATGCTACATCTCTGGGCTCCTAGTATTATGGTTGCGGAGGTGCTATACGCCATCCACCTAACTTCTCCCGTAGATATACATCTACTCACTTTCTATCCTTGCTCTAGCCGAAGTTGATGAACGCCTTGCTCTCCTTCGTCGTGTTGGGAGTCCACGCAAATATGCCTACAAATCAATACATATCGTAATGAAATCAAAACCAAATCCGCAAACTAATACGGCACGCGAAGAGCATATAAGTTAGAGTCTATGGCCCACGTATGTGAGAACAACCAAACAACCCCCGGCGTTGACGTACGAACGTCCAACGACCGTGTCAAAACTCAAATACCAAAACCAAGTTTTTAAGAGCTGCAAAATGAAATCATCAACTTGGAAAAACACTCCCAGATTTTGACTCAGTTGAAATTAAGATATTATGCACATAGGGTAGGCCTAGATATCAGGTAATAGAGCTATGGACCAAAAAACACACCCTATCACCAAGACCAAGCCGCAAATTGCGGCTAAATAGGATATTTTGGAGGCCAGAAAGGGGAGTTGGGGGCTCGGGTTTCTAGGGTATCTTCTGAATAGCCTGCACATCCAACCATGTTTGCAAAATATTTTTCAGAGTCCCCGATTCATAGCAGATTCTAATTGATCATCACATTTCAACAAAAATCCGATATCAGAAAATTCCAAGTTCATGTTTGGGACTTCTAAACTCAAGTTTGGTCCAGAATTCTATCACTAATGGGTTTGTGGTCACTAACTAAGTCACAATTGTATCTCCACAATTCAAAACATCCACTAAAAATCATTCTAGAATTTTCCAAGATCACTAATCATGCATCTTTGAACTCTAAATATATGTAGGAGATTAAGAAACTTAATAACTTGAAGGAAGGTGAAGGTTTTATCTCATGGAGCAGCTCTAGAAAATTCTAAGATGATCCAAAGTGCTCAAAGTTCTAACTTGATCTCACCATGGGGTGTAGGATGAGATTGTGGACATTTTTTGTGAAGGCTTTAGGTGGTTTTGAGGGAGTTTTGGGGATGGTTTCATGGTGGTAGTGAGGTAGGAAGAAGAGAAGAAAGAAGAAGATGAAGAATAAGATGAAGGAAAATGAAGAGGGGAAAAAGATGGTCGGAGGTAACCATACTCTCTCTCTCTCTCTCCCCTCTTAATTACAATCACATCTACGTCTCCCCTCTCTCTCTCTCAAAATATCTTTTCATTTTCTCTTTTCTTTTCTTTTCTTTAAAACCAAATAACAACAACTACAAATGAAACCAAACATGCAACAAAATACAATATGTCTTGGTGTATTATTCATGGTTAACAAAAATGGATTTGGCTTAATGAATAATTAATAATGCACTAATCAAGTTTAACATAACTTGTATGTAAATAATTGTATAATTATTTGTAAAATGTCCAAATCCAATAAATGCCTTCATAATCAATAATTCATATTAATTCCCAAATATTTTTTTCAAAATATAGGTATATAATTATACCATTCTACGAAAACCCAAATTCATACTCGTATAGTTTTCGTGAAATTTATTATTTTATTATTTAAATTCCAAAAATAATATTTTATATTTCTAAAATTTTACACGAAAGGTAGGGAAGAAGAAAACCAATTAGTCTAAGTATGGTGTACAGAAAGTAAGAAGTAAAGATATATAAATGGGTTGGAGTGAGGGCAAGGAAAATTGAGACCACTGTCCTGAATTTGGATAGTGAAAGAGACATTACTAAGAATACCCGGCCATCCCCTCGAAACATTTTCATGTTTCAGTTATACTGTGCGGTGTTTATTGAAAGCTGCTTTCCTAATTAGATTCTGACTCCAGAGTATGTATTTACCAGACTAAATTCTCACTTCTGTATGGCGTTACAAATGCCGAGTGGGAGTAAAATATTGGTAATTAGGTGATTAGATCCTCAATATCAGAATTTTTTGTAATTGGTGATATTTGAGAAAATCATCTGGGTTTTGCCTAACGACAAATATTTGTTTTTGAATATCCGTTGTTATGTACCAGTTTCAAATTGATATATCTATATGTTTATTTTATAAAGTGAGATATAACATTTTGAAATAATGATTATGACATTTACCTTTATCAGTTGATGCTTAGATAAGGTGCATTCAATAACGGTGTAATTCTTCTTAACTATAATATAGTTTTCAACCTACGATGCACAGGATTTGAGTTATTAAACTCAGAGGACTTATACAAAGTATTGTATGTTGTCCGATGTCCATTAGGACAAGGGTTTGGTACTCGTACTATATTCCGTTTACTTATGTCTTCTCTGGTTTTAGACACGCATTTAGTTGAAATACAAGGTCCAAAATTTGAGAAGTTATAGGCATAAGAATAAAGTGGAGAACCATTCATTGGAATTATCAAGATTTTTCGAGGTGATCAAAGATGTAGATACTTATGCTAGGTATTCCGTCGTAAATAATATATTTGAGAACTTACTTCTCTCTTAGGTTACTTATCCGTGGGTGCGCTCTTTGATGAGTAATGCTGCATGGCCTTCTTCTATCTAGTCGATATGCACTGGAAACAGCTGTATGATTTTTGAATCTGGTTCCAATTAAATTTGTTCTTTTGTTTCTATATTGGATATAGAATAGATTCATACCTTAACGATGTTAAGGTATAAGGAATTGTCCGGCTTATGCTTAAAACCAGAATCCGGATAAACTCAAGGCACGTTTCAGTAATGGCAGTTTGTGGGTTATCACGGACTTTAACGAGGGTTAACATTCTACCATTTGCAGTATCAATAGTTATATTGTTCTTGACTCGTTATCCATTTTAGTAAAATGAGTTCTTTTTAGAAAACATTATTAGGAGTATAGTAGAACTGGAAGTGATTCCAGAACCACAAACGATTACTGATTATTTAGTAGAACCTAAGGATTCAATTGGATTAGACAATCTATTAGCCACTCCACAGATTTGGTGGGTAAATTCAGCCACTCGAGAGGTACTTCAGTTTCCTAAAAAACGGTGACAGGGAGGTTTTGATGACCCAAGCTTACCATTACTGCTGTCCTAGACTATGAGATCTGGAAGGTGTATGACTATGATTTCGTTCTTAATTAGTTTTAGAAGTGCACGTGTATATGACTCCACCAGAGGGTTGTTGTAATCAGTAGGAGCTGTTGGGTTATGACAGCGCCCTGGCCATCTACCGTGACCATTTGCGCAAACAAAAATTTTCAAAACTGGCGCTAGAACAACCTTATAACCCGAATCTGCCATAAACCGAAAGCTAGCAAACTAAAGAGGATTTTATAATAGTTATACCGAATGATCTGAGTCCTTCGGTCTTCTACCATCTTCCTAAACTCTTAGAGGCCACCATGATCAAGCTTGATCGCCGGTCTCCCTCCATCGAAGATGATCCACCTGAGGATTTGTAGTTCAAGCTCCAACCTCACAGCCGAAGTAACTAGGGTACCTAGTTCGCTAAACTTGATAGCTTAGAGGATATAGAGTCTAATGATGGATTAATTTGTCTCCAAACACTCTAGGTTTCTCAACACATGAGACTTTTAGGGTGGAGGTAGAAAAAGAAGCTTGAGGAGATGAAAGTGTGAAGCAACCATCAAGAATTGCTAAATCTTGTAAAGCAAAGAAGCATAGCAATAATATCTCACAACACAAATATCAAGTATGCCACAATAGTAACTCATGAGTCACCCCATGAGTCACCACAAAGCCATGCTTCATTTAAATCCAAAGAACACCTCATCCCTCCACCTCATTAACCATTTAATAAAATGGTTAAAACAAAAATAAGGTGGTATCTTTTAGAAGTATCTTGTAATAAATTACAAGAATACACTTCATCTGTATATACATACCCGTATCCGTATTCTGAAAAATACGAATACAAAGAGACGAAAATAATCCAATAATATAATACTAGGATGCGGCTTAAACCAAAGCCCACTTGTATTATCCGTCCGAATCATGATACGTGCACAAGTGCACGTATATGATCGAACCCTGCCGTAAAACCATACGGCCTCTACATCGTTTCGCCCGAAGTAGGGAAACTCTCTGTGTGGGGCTCTAAAGACTCGTCAATACGCTGGCAGTGGGTTTAACCACAAGCACGTCAGCGGTACCAGCTGTACGTAATGGATACCCAGGTATTGAACGAAAGGAAGGCCGACGAGCAAACTCATCCGAACCCCTACTGAGTATGTCTGTGACAATCTTCGTACATCCCGGTCTGTTCGTTTAAGAGTATCGCATATCGAGTCTAGGGGGTAAGTCAGACCCATAATAACACTATATTTCATGTCGGTATGAAACCCATCACCAACTGAGAAACTACTGATCCAAATCAGTAATTCTCGACTATCTTGGCCAAGGATTTTTGGTGATGGCCACCCGTGCACCTCGTGACATCAACCCCCAATATCGGGAGAGACGAATCCCCGACGATCCGCTCACTGCCTCTATGTGGCTCAGGACTGTACCCAACTAAAACCTGTTTGCACAACTCCTTTGAGCCATGGTAGGGTAGTAATCAAAGCACAGTGGGAACTCACACAAGACAAATAACGATCTCAGGTCGACAGACTAACTTGTACACATACCACCTAGGAACTGCTATCTGACAATAGGTATAATACCAACTAGCATGTTCCTGGCGAGTCCGTCCAGTGTACTCATAACCCAATGAGCACCTGTATACTATCTTAGATGACTAACTGACACCAATAGCTTATGAGACCGGCCACCGCCCCTCGCCGGGATCTCGATAAATACACACTAGTCTGCTCTTGAGTATCAATGCTAGTCTCGATACTCCTGTGACTAGGGACATTTAAGGATGTGCTTATAGACCACCTAGCTCCCACGTATATGATCACCATCATAATGCTGGTAGTCAAGCAAGAATCCTATGGGCTCTATCAACATATAATAGTGATTTGTAATACCACATAATACATGTACATGATGATAAAGACAAATCAGATAGCATACTATCATTTTGAGTAAGACTGTTCTATCCGTATAGGTCCTCCCTCAATCATCATAATCACCTGCCTGTGATTACAATAACTGCCTTGAGGGCACTATAGCCAATAGGAGCAGCGGAAGCATGGTGGGCCAGTAGCTTATGTCTATTTATAGACTAAAATATGGATAGCGGAATTGATCATCTATTTTTGATGTGATAGTCATAGAGTTTGACTTCATCGGAACAACAGATGGACCTGGTAAGAAGGTAGCAGGGAATGATGTCCTGGTATTTGGATGACATACTCATTTGATAGCAAGTGATGTTACTACGATCGGATATACTATGGTTGTCACAAGGTGTTTCTCCATATAGGATCTGGACAAAATATTAGGGATTTTGGTAACTAGATCTATGATTTTAGATCTAGATTTGGGAAGTGTCCCAATTCGGGTACTTTCACACTATTCTAAAGTGTTTTAGAATGAACGACTCGTAGCGTGGCGGTGTATCCGCAGGTGATGGAGTTACCCTCTCTAAAGAGATGTCTTCTAGACTGATGATGAGAGAGATTTGCATGGTTGACATATCACTTGCTTAGGCATTTGAGTCAATCATGAGATGTCAAGTACGACACCAAATATTGCTTTTGCACTTGTTGCAAAAAGAATATATTAATCCAATTCTGGAGAAACATTAGGAAGCAGTTATGAATATAAGAGGATGTTCTTGCTATATGGTAACGACAGGCTTCTTAAGGAGACGGTTATAATTTCAGGCTTCCAAGATGACCTGGATGACAGAGTGACTGTCAGAATTAAAGTTTACGATCTTCTGAGAAGCAGTATGTTGGAAAGGGGGTCCAAGAGGATACCGAGGAAGGCATGGCGCAAAATACTGATTAAATTCAGTGGAAGATACAGTCCAAGAAGTTTGTTGGGTTTGGAGTTCATTTATGAACTTGGTTCCATCAGATATCCAGACAAATTCTAAGATATGTATCGCTCATTTCGGGAGATAGTCATTTTCCGCTAAGTTGAGATATAGAGAGATAAAGATAGAAACATTGGAGCGGATCCACTCACTGAGGCTATTTCTCGAACACGATAGTTTCTCAAACATGCTTTGCAATACTGATTGGTAGAGATGTTGGGTGTTCAGTATCACACGGGCTGTGAGTATGTGACAGCGTAATAATTAGCCTTAAGCGCAAGTGGGAAATTGTTGGTTATAGTGCCCTCAAGTCAATTATTGTAATCGCAGGCAGGCGATTGTGTTGATTGAGGAAGGACCCATACGGGTATAACAGTCTTACTCGAGATGATAGTATACTATATGGTTTGACTTTACCATCATGTACATGCATTATGTGGTATTACATGTCACTGTTACATGTTGATAGAGCCCATAGGATTCTTTCTTGACTACCAGCATTATGATGGCGATCATATATATGGGAGCTGGGTAGTCTATAAGTACATCCTTAAATGTCCATAGTCGAGAGAGTATTGTGACCGGGTATCGATACTCCGGAGTAGACTAGTGTGTACTTTTTAAGACCCCGACGAGGGGCGGTGTCCGGTCTCATAATCCATTGGTGTCAGTTGGTCACCTAAGATAGTATACAGGTGCTCACTGGAGGTGAGTACACTGGATGGACTCGCCGGTAACATGCTAGATGGTATTATACCTATTGTCAGATAGCAGTTCTCAGGTGACATGAGTACAGGTTTATCTGTCGATTTGAGATCATCATTTGTCTCATGTGAGTTCCTACTATGCTTTGATTACTACCATACCTTAGCTCAAAGGAGTCGTGCAAACATCTTTTAGTTGGGTACAGTCCCGAACCATATGGAGGCAGTGAGCGGGCCGTCAGGGATTCGTCTCTCCCAGTTGTTCCCTGATTAAAAATCAGGAAAAATCTTCAGAGGAAGCATCACGTGCTTACACGTGACCAGTGGTCACGTGTTGGCACATGATGGTTAAAGCAGCGGCAAAGAACATAGCAAAGAAGAGGAGCCCATTCAGGGGGTCACGTGGCCACACGTGACTGGCTTTAAAAGCCTTGTTGTTCAACAGAATTAAATTCTGAAAAGGATCATTTAAATCTTTCCAAATAAGAGAAGAATTATGTAAAACCGTTGGATTAAGAATCCGAGGGCGATTAAATATCACAAGTTTATGGAAAAATCTTGGACAAGGAAAGATTTCCCCTAAATCTCACCGAAATAACAAAAGGAATATCTTTGGATTTAAAATCCAACGGTGAATAAAATTCACCTAATAATCTAAAGGCCCGGATTAATGATGAAAATAAATCAAATCTTTCAATGTAAGATTTACTAAACAGGTTGATTCTTTTCCTTCTCCTATAAATAGGAGCCAAAAGAAAGGAGAGATAGATATAGAGCTTTGGAATCTTGAAAATTCAGAAAGAAAAGAAAAGAGAATTTAATTCTCTACAAAAAAAACCCTAGGTAAGAAAAAGAAAGGGGATCAAAACTTCAAAAAGAGAATTTAATTCTCAATCTATGAGTTTAACTCTTCTAAATAAAAAAGAACTTAGTTCTTTCTCTGGTTGAAGATCTGCAAAGTGCACATCTCCCCATAGGTTGAGAATTTAATTCTCATCGGGTCGAGATCCTGCCATGCAGATCTAAAACATGGAGAAGGAATCGAGTTTTGAGAATTTAATTCTCACAGAGTATAGGAATTTAATTCCTCCAAGATAAAATTAGGGTTTAACCCTATGTGAGAATTCAATTCTCCAAAAATTATAGGAATTTAATTCCTTCAAGATGGACAGAACTAGGGTTTTACCCTAATTAAGAGAGTTTAATTCTCTCAAACTCACAGGAATTTAATTCCTCTTAAAATAAAATTAGGGTTTCATACTATGTCAGAACTTGATTCTTTACATATATGGGAATTTAATTCCTACAGAAGGGAAATTAGGGTTTAACCCTATCTAAGAATATAATTCTTCAAAAGAAAATAGGAATTTAATTCCTCTAAAGTTATTGCTAGGGTTTAACCCTATGAAGAATTTAATTCTTAAAAGAGATAAGCACATCTTCAAACAAGCAAAGAAACAGGGTCACGTGCCCCACGTGACCCCTGTAAAGATCTATAGAAAAGAATTCAGAGGCAACGCCTCACGTGCTCCACGTGACCCTTGAAGCACATAAAGAAAAAGCAAAATAAACAGAAGCTCTGGGTGCTCTCACGTGTTACCACGTGACCCCTTGGCGAATCAGCGCCCAAATCCCCGTCACGTGTCAGCACGTGATACTCCAAAATCAAATATAGAAAGTTTTCAATACTTTTTGCAGAACAAAATAAGGGGAATCAGGGCGCTCTCACGTGTCCACACGTGACCCCTCTTTCTTTAGTGTTTGACACTAATTCGAGATCTTTGTTCCCAGTGTTTAACACTGATTTTCTTAGTGTTTAACACTAATTTGAAAACCCTATTTGCAGTGTTTAACACTGTTATTTTCTAAATGTTCGACACTAAATCGGGAACTATATTTCCAATGTTTAACACTGATTGTACTCTTAGTGTTTAACACTAGTTTGAGAATTCTATCTTTAGTGTTTAACACTTTTGATCTTTAGTGTTTAACACTACTCTTAGCTAAGTTGACTGATTTTTCAGAGGCAAAGCCTCCCCTTCAATGGACCAACAGAGGGCCAATATTCCAAACATAGTTGGACTTAGCCCAAGAAGGCCATAAGTCCTCAATTTAGATCTAACTGAGCCAATGGGCTCATAATATAATTAATTGATCTTGGCTCCAAATTGGGCTACAGATCATTTAATCTACCTTGGTTCAAGGGTACATCTCTTCACTCCTTTGATATTTGTCGTTGTAATTTCTCAACGTCTTCGAAGAGGTGACGGGTCCCAACAACCATACACTTCAAGGACTGTGGGGTCCTTAAACTCATGGACTATGACGTCCTTAACCTTGATCGTGATATCTTAAAACTAACAACAGGCTGTGGGGTCCTTAAACTCATGGACTATGACGTCCTTAACCTTGACTGTGATGTCTTAAAACTAACGTCGGACTGTGGAGTCCTTAAACCCATGGATTATGATGTCCTTAACCTTTACCGCAATGTCTTAAAACTAACATTGGACCACAATGTCCTTAAACTACCTATCGACCGCAATATCATTAAACTAAACAACAGGGCTCCCAATTGCTCTCTTTTTGGATCTAAACGATCCCGTTAAGTTGATCTTAGTCTAAAATGAGGTTAACGTATCCTTAACAAATGGTTAAGTTGATCTTAGTCTGAAATGAGACTAACGTATCCTTAACAAACGTTTAAGTTGATCTTAGTCTCAAATGAGGCTAACGTATCCTTAAACACAAATCCCCCCAAACCCAAATCTAAGAAAGATACGAATTTGGACTAGTCCATGCCCTACGGGCGACAACATAACTTAGTCTCCGTATACAATCCATGGGCAACCAAACATAAAACAAACACCCACGACATGAAGTGACCATCTGGAGAAGGAGAAAGTTGTTACCGTGATGCGGTAGCGTAATTAACTGCAGGGGCTTGCGCCTGCAGGGAAGAGCGTCCCCACAATCAAAACCCCTTCAAACGAGGAGGAATCTGACGAAGTCTGCTACATCGGCCGCATCCGTTTAAACCTTCATACATGGTGCCATAAATCAACTTAGCATCTTCGGAGAGGTGGACGGATAGCACCTATTAGCATCTGCCCCGAATCTCAGGCAAGACATCCTCGTCGCGCCGTCTTTCAGAGGGGAACAGATTCTGGCACGCCCGGTGGGACCTTTTCCTCTTTCTACTCCATACTTCGTGTGTCGTGATTCGCGAACCAATCGCGGTTCGCTAATGGTTGCCCTTGGGTTTCGAGGTACTAAGATTTGGCGTTTCATTTGCTGTAGAAAGCAAAAGGATCAATGGCTGGAAACTGCTCGAACTGCTCCAACTGCAAATGCAACCGACGCTCCGCCTCACCTGGAGGTGTAGCCTACGGACCGCAGGCTTCTTCCCTATTCACTATGCCTGTGGAACAAGTGACTCAGGCTACCACCGGCCTGTTCTTCGGGACCATGCTCCCGCCAGTGAACATTAATATCCAGCTACCGAAGGAAGCGCAGAAGAAGTCGGTCTTCGATCGGCTCACTACTACCACGGCCCCTCTCAACGGGTCGTCCAATTCCAACTCCTCGGTCTTCACCCGACTGAGCCTGAACTCCGATGGGCCTGCCAGGAAGCCCATGACCCCTGAAGTGACCATCCCAAGGAAGATAGCCATCTCTGCTCCTGAAGTCGTCAAGGCGGCTTCTCCTGCCAAAGAGTCGGTCTTTACAAGACTGGCTACTCCGGCTCCCATCCCTGCTCGAAGGTCTGTCTTTAACAGATTGGATACCGCTACTCAAAAGGCATCAGTCTTCAAGAGGCTGGCACCAGCGGTGCCTCATCTAGATAGGGGGCAAGACGAAACCATCCCCATCACCGGACCAGCCCCAACAGCTCGACACGCTCGACGTCGCCAATGGCACCGAGTAAGGAAAGCCGGGGGCGGCCCCCCCTCTAGGCTAACCCCACCAGCTCCAACGGTGGAAATCAATGCTGCTGTTCCGACTGGGAACAGCTTTGAACTGCTCAACAAGGTGCGCAGAAACTCTCCGACTGCCACGCTGAAAAGATCTCCTCCACCCGTGGAGAATGTTACAGAAACAAAGCCAGAGCAGCCCCCTCAACGGCTGTCCTCCAAAATTTACAAGGTCTGGCGACGAGTTCAGGACTCAGTAATCATTCGAGATCACTCTCACCGGCAGAAGAGGGTGAAAGTTCAGGAAGAAAAGAACCGTCCTGTCAAACCGCAAAGGACGATAACTACCTGGGTGCCCGCGGCAACGGCCCCCTCAACGTCAACTGCCCACAAGAGCAGAAAGCAGGAGAAAGTCCCCACGCCTGCAGCAAATGTCAAAGACAGTAAGCCTAAACGCCCTAAGTCTGGGGGCATGGTGGTGCATACCTTCTACATGGCGTCCGGAAAAGAGGACAGCCGTATATCCACAGGTCATAGACCGCTTACACGATCGATGACTAAAGCTTAGGAGCAGCAGCAGAAGCTCCAAGAAATGATGACTGCGATGGCCGCACTCACTGGGCCAAAAGAAAGCCTCGAAGCGTTCTCGGATCAACGCCAGGAGCAAGAAACCGACGCCGAATTCCTTCGGAGAATACTGGAAAAGAAGGACAAAGAGGCTGCGAAACAAGCAGCCAATATAAAACAAATGACCCTTCTGTTCCAGGACATGGTGGGTATGATGATCCAGTCGGATCCCCCAGCCGAAGACCCTCCGATTATCCTTGAAGATGACAGAGGGAAAACGTCAAATCCACCTCCGGCTCTTTCAACAGCCAAAGAAGAAACGTTCTCTAAAGCTGCCCTGGATGACTACATAGCCCAGCAGATACGAGTTCACCAGGCAACTGAGGCGGCTAACCAAGTTGTCAAAACGGGGCGACCATATCCGAGCTGGTATGATCAGATCAAATACCCGCCGGGCTACACGATCCCAAAATTCCATGTTTACAAGGGGACAGGCAACTCCCATCAACATGTTGCCCAGTTCAGGGCTCTTTGCGGCAACATCGGCAGCGACAATAAGCTCTTGCTTCGCCAATTCGTCGTCAGTTTATTGGAAATAGCATTTGAGTGGTATTCCGAACTTCCGAATGACTCCGTCAAAACTTTCGCTGAAATGGAGTTATTGTTTACCCAGCGTTTCGCAAGCGCCAGCGAATGCACCCCGATAACAACTTTGATTAATGCAAGAGTGAAACCGGGTGAAACTTGGGTCCAATATGCAATCCGATGGCGGAACCTGTGGTCGAAGTGCGAGCAGCGCATCGAAGAAGCACCAGCGGTGGGCATGTTCATGGGCACCTTAGACCCTCATGCAACTATTTCACAGTTCATGATGTTCTTCAAACCGACTACGTTCCAGGCTTTGATCGACAAGCTGGCCCAGATGGACCAGATGGGTCACAGACCTTCTCCTCCGAAACCGGAACCTCGGAACGACAAGGGTAAAGGGAAGGCAACTTTCGTCGCGAACACCCAACAGCAGCCCAGTGCTTCAAGACTGGCGGATCAATTGGAGGAGAGACGACGTTATTATAATGAGAAAATAAAACGCCTTTACTCATTCCCGTAGGATAAAACGAAGAGGCTGTTCGAGCTGGCGGTACGCAACAGGCTTATCAACTTGCCGAATCCAAGACGACCGCCGCAACCCAGTGAGGTGAATAACCCCAATTACTGCCCTTACCATCAAACGGTAAGCCACCCGATTGAGGATTGCTTCGTCTTTAAAGGATGGATCGAAGATCAGTACCTACAAGGCAAGTTTGCGCTATCCGAGAAGTGGAAGGTAAACCCACCACAACCGCACACTCCTAAGAAAATAGACACACCGGGGGCAACTTGTTCTTTTATTGAAGAAGCTCCATGGGAGATCGTGCTTTCAGCCAAAACCAAAAGAATGCTGAATGATCTTCAGACATGCCCGGCGATCAGGTGGAAGAATCCGTTGGAACCCCAGATCATTGAAGGGATGCTGAAGCCGCGCCTAACTCCAAAGATTGGTGGTGATGGCCCAAGCACTCACACCCAACCATCAAAATCTTCAAGGAAGATGAAGAAGAGATCCAAAAAGGCCGTGAAGCCTGGCGACAAGTGCACAGACTTACAGAAACAGATCGACACGCTGGAAGAGTACAATCAAAAGGCACGGACTCCCATCACGCTCCAAGAGTTCCTCAGCCACGTCTTTCAGGAGGAAGATGACGGAGAGAGCTCGTCGGATGAGTCCGAGGGATACGTGGCGAGTTGTCATGTGATCTCTCATTCGTCGCTAGACAATGAAGAAGTGCCCTGCACAGAAAGACTGGGGCCAGAGCCTGAACCAAAACTTCTGTGGCCGTCAGACGAGATCATCGACGCCTTTCTGAATGAGATTCGTCTGAAAAGTAAAGCCGATCGGGAGCGTGGGATGGACATATTGGAAGGAGCCAAACGCCGGCGACTTGACGAAAGAGTCGAAGCACTCCCGTCAAATCAAAAGACATCCGATACGGATAAAAATAGATTCAAGACGAGGAAAAGGTTTGCTAAAGCCATATCAATAGGAATGAAGCTACCACCCTCGGAAGAAAACACTCTCGATGGAGCAGAAATGCATCCTAATTACTGTTCATATCATCAGAAGATTTCGCACCCCACTGAAGAGTGCGACGCTTTTAAAAGATGTTGGAAGGGATATGTTGCTCACCGGCAGCATTTTAAACGGATGAAACGCAAAACTCGTCGGGAGCAGAGAAGTACGACCGAGGGGCACAAAAGAACTACCGGTAACTGTTGCACGGTCAACGCCGGAGGATCACAAGTTCTCACCTTTGGGAGCGACTCTGATAAGGAAATGGCTCTTGGCCCTCTTTTTAAAGAATCCACCTTAGGGAAAGAGGAAGAACCAAAGGCCTGCGAAAACATTCAGCTGCGCAATCGCACGCTTCCAGGAAAGAATCTCGGACCCACAACAAGAAAAGATAAGGGGAAAGAAAAGGTCGCTGAGGATATCACTTTAGATGACCAAGTCATGAAAGAGCTGACTGCCAAGGACCCACCAAAGAAAAGTAAGGTGGACTACAACATCCTAGCGCACCTGAGGAAGCTACCCTCTCAGCTTAGCATTCTCGACGCCCTCTTATTATCAAAAGAAGCGAGAGATTCATTAATCAAGGCACTGCAAGAGCCTGAGCAATTCCAAGCCTTCCTCACCGAAGAAAGGATGAAGGATGAACTGGAAGAAGTGCTCACAGCCGATGTCACTTTCGGTGATGAAGACCTTCTCCTTGGGATGTGCGACCACAGCCGTCCCCTATATGTCTCTGGATACTGCCATGATATCAAGATAGGCAAAATCCTGGTTGATAATGGATCCTCCGTCAATCTCCTTAATGTTCGGGTGTTGAAGGAAATCTGCATGAGCGTTCAACACCTCGCCAGTGATAAAATTACCATCTCTGGTTTCGATTCTCAGTCATCACGGACTCTCGGATCGGTGATACTAACATTACACTTCGGGCTACTCGTCACGGATATTAAGTTTCACGTCATTGACGCCAAGACCTGCTACAATGCTCTGCTCGGTCGTCCCTGGTTACACGAGTACAACATCTTAGAGTTTCCACTGGCACCAAAAGAGCTGGAAGATGGAATGCATACCACTGCAGATAACCTCAAGGAGATTGATTTGGGGACGACGAGTGACCCGCGACCAACATTCTTCAGCCAGCTACTATCTAAAGAAAGGGTAGCCGCGTTAAAAGACATGCTTATGCAGCATAGAGATTGCTTCACATGGAACTATTCCGAAATGCCAGGATTAGATCCAGAGATCGCGGTCCACAAACTAACGATATCCCCGGACATCAAGCTGATCAAACAAGCATCGAGAAGAATGCGACTCGAGCTCGAGATGAGCATTAACGCCGAGGTCAAAAAACTAATCGACTCTGGCTTCATCCAAGAGGTTCAGTACCCTGATTGGATCGCCAACATCGTTCCGGTGATGAAGAAGAATGGGACAGTACGCATATGCGTGGACTTCCGGGATCTCAATAAAGCTTGCCCGAAGGACGACTTCCTAGTGCCAGTCACCGAGCTGATGATAGATAACACGTCCACTCACGAGGTTTTCTCCTTCATGGATGGCTCATCAGGATACAATCAGATAATGATGCATCCCGAAGACCAGAAGCACACCGCTTTCCGGACCCCTTTGGGTATATTCTGCTACAAGGTTATGCCCTTCGGTCTAAAGAACGCCGGTGCCACCTATTAGAGGGCCATGACGAAGATCTTCGATGACCTCATACATAAAATCGTCGAATGCTATATCGACGACCTCGTGGTGAAAAGCAAATCGTACGAGGAATATCTCGAGCATTTGAAGATCGTATTTCAACGTCTTCGGCAATACAACTTGAAGATGAACCCTCTCAAATGCGCGTTCGGGTGTCCTCAGGCAAATTCTTAGGATTCATTGTCCGGCACCGAGGTATCGAGATAGATCCGTCAAAAATCAAAGCGATCATGGAAATGCCCCCGCCAAGGACTCTCAAACAGTTGCGGTCTCTCCAAGGAAAGCTCGCGTACATCCGGCGATTTATAGCCAATCTCTCAGGCAAGTGCTGCCCTTACAGTCACCTGGTGAAGAAAGGAACCCCATTCATCTGGGATCACAAATGCCAAAGTGCGCTGGATGAAATCAAACAATACCTGCAGAATCCGCCAGTGTTGGCTGCTCCGGTTAAGGGAAACCCTCTCATTCTTTATACGACCGCCCTTGAAGGTTCCTTAGGCGCATTATGGGCACAAGAGAACGACCAAGGGAAAAAAGAGCTCTCTACTATTTGAGCCGAGTTCTCCTAGGGGCAGAAAGCAATTATTCTCCCATCGAAAAACACTGCCTGACGTTGATCTTCGCGATAACGAAACTCAGGCACTATGCGCTGGCGCACGAAGTCCGTTTGATATCAAAGGTGGACCCTCTCAAATATTTGATGTCAAAAGCCATATTGACGGGGCGACTCGCTAAATAGGCCCTGCTCTTGATGGAGTTCTCAATAACCTATCAACCTCTCAAGGCAGTGAAAGGCCAAGCCATCGCCGATTTCCTCGCTGAACATCCGATACCGGCCGATTCTCCCTTGAATTGCGAACTTCCATATGAACATGCATTTGACACGATCGACAGAAGCGGTACTCGGTGGGAACTTTATTTCGATGGAGCATCTTCCATGAAGAAGCGCAAACAAAACACGCCGATAATCAAATCAGGGGTAGGCCTCATCTTCGTAACCGCGCAAGGAGGGATAATGCGCTTTGCTTTATCCTTAACAGAGCCGAGGAAGAACAATGAAGCCGAGTATGAAGCTTTGATAGCAGGCCTCGAGATTGCCATTGACATGGGAATTGAGAACCTTCTTATATATGGAGATTCCTAACTGGTCGTCAGTCAAGTGAATGGCGACTACCAAACATGCAAACCAGAGCTGGTGAAGTACAGCGAGAAGGTGCAGCAACTGTTGACCCAAATTCCTTCCTACACTCTGGAAAGCATACCGCGTGCGGAAAATAGTAAAGTGGATGCATTAGCCAAGCTTGCTAAAGAACTAGCCGACGAGAACCTCGATGATGTAAGAATCGTGGTACAAAGCCGTCGAGTTCTTGCTCCAGCAGAAATATCTCCGGAATCATTCGAGGAAAAAGGAATGACTGAGCAAATGGCTATGCAAATAAAAGACCCGGAAAAGGCTGAGGATTGGAGAGAAGTCTTTATAGACTACTTCAAATCCCGTCGAACGCCCGAAGATGCGTCCTCAAGACATCAGCTCATGAAACGAGCTCTGTCTTTCGCCTTCGTCAATGATACTCTGTATAAGAGGTCGTTTGATTCTCTGTGGTTGAGATGTCTGGGACCTGACGAAGCAAAAAGAGTCGTTCAGGAAGTTCACGATGGACTCTGCGGTTCTCACCAAGCAGGCCCGAAGATGAAGTTGAAGATTAAACGAATGGGCTACTATTGGCCTATGATGATCCAGGACTACCTCGAATATGAGAAGCAGTGCCACTCATGTCAGATTCATGGGGACTTTATCCACCAACATCATAATCGTCTACATCCAACAGTGGCTAGCTGGCCATTCGAAATGTGGGGAACTAACATAGTCGGCCCCATTGAACCAGCATCGTCCAGAGGACATCGTTTCATCTTGACGACGACTGACTATTTCTCCAAATGGGCAGAAGCAATACCACTGAGGGAAGTGAAGACGGAGAATATCCTCCATTTCTTCAAGATACACGTTATTTATCGGTTTGGAACTCCTCGACGGGTCATCTCCGATAACGGGCCAACCTACAGAAGCCACAAGATTAGCCGCTTCGCACAACAGCACAACATAGACTGGAGATACTCCTCAGTTTATAATCCCCGAGCCAATGGTCTGGCGGAGGCTTTCAACAAGACCTTAACGAATATCATGAAGAAGACGGTGTCCCGAAATAAGAAGGACTGGCATGAGAGACTGTAAGAAGCTCTCTGGGCGTATCGAACTACGTTCAAGACGGCCACGAACACAACGCCGTACGCGTTGATATTCGGTAGAGTTACCCTCTCTACGAGTGGCAGTTCATTACGAGCTAACGGACGAAGAGAATGCTTACCTTCGGCTTGAGGAGCTCGATGCCCTTGACGAAACCCGACTCCTGGCACAGCAAAATCTGGAGTCTTATAAAGCAAAGATGACATGCTCATATGAAAAATTGACCAGGCCGAGGACATTCCGCCAAGGCGATCTCGTGCTAGTGGTCAAAAGACCTATGATCCCCAATCGCGCCAAGCGGGGAAATTCGAGCCGAACTATGAAGGCCCATACATCATAGACAAGGTCTACCAGGGTGGAGCATATCTACTCATAGATATGCATGGTGAAAGACCTTTCAGGACAATAAACGGTCGCTTCCTGAAGAAATACTACGCTTGACGGGTCAAGGCCTAGGTCAATGATAGATGACGACGACCATGTCCGCTCGCTATCTTCCTAAGCCCAAACTCCATAAGTAGTAAGCGACCTTCTTTAATAACGGACCGAAACGTCCTTAAACTAACAGCGGACCGAAATGTCCTTAAACTAACAACGGACCGAAACGTCCTTAAACTAACGCTGGACCACTATGTCCTAAAACTAGCTGTTGACCAAGATGTCGATAAACTACGGTTGACTACGGCATCCCAAAACCGATACAAAAAAAAAGAAAAAAAAATAAAAACGGTATGCCCATAAGCAAAATGGGCACGGATGAAAACCCGAAAGGGCTCCGTGAGTAAAAACAGCAGGACTACCGGCAAGTGTTTGTGAAAACTCGAAAGGGCGCAACCTCGTTAAAAGACGCTTACATGGTCCTCTCGACCTTGTAAGGAGAAACCACCTGCGTGAGATCCTTACGACTCACAAGGGAGCAACACCCTTAGGAATCCTCTCGATTCCTAAGGAGAAATTACACTTGCGAGATCCTCACGACTCGTAAGGAGAACTCTCTTATGAGACCCTCACGGCTCATAAGATTTGAAAGTCTTAAGTTACAGAGACCTGAACCTATTCTTAAGCAACCCCCACAACCTTCGGTAATGCCCTACAAGCGGCTCATACTGACCCTTGTATACAATCCACGGGCGTGAATAAACATTTCCCTAACCGAGTCCCATCCGTGACTGGGGATATGTTCGCACGGTGAACAACCCTTGTGAGTCCTCTCGACTTATAAGGAGAAAACCCTTTTGTAAGATCCTTACGACTTACAGGGGAACACGCGCTTAGGAATCCTCACGATTCCCAAGAAGAAAACACACCTACGAGATCCTCACGACTTGTAGGGAGAAATACCTTTGTGAGACCCTTACGGCTCATGAAGTCAAAAGCCTCAGTCGACAGGACCCTAACCCTGTTTACTAAGCCACCTTTGTTCAACATCGACAAAGGCAAATGATGATTCGCTCATCACAATATCCCAGTTGTAGCGATGCTGATGCCTGAAACGGTATCAAATTCCAAGTCCTTTCATGGCAAATGATGATTCGCTGCTGGCAATATTCCAGTTGTAGCGATGCTGATGCTGAGATTGGCACCAGACTCTAAGCTCTACACTCGCGATAAAAATCAGCGAGCTAAAAATGCATATGAAATTGCCGAAATGATAGGGCAACTTGCAATAAAAAGCAGCAAGTAAAAATGTATGCATGAGAAAAAGCCGAAATGATTGGGCAACTCGCAATAAAAAGCAACGAGTAAAAAATAAAATAAATAGCCGAAATGATTGGGCACCGCGAAAAATAGACGAAATGATCGGGCAATCGCGGCCTTCGCAATATAAAAGCTGAAATGATAGAGCATCGCGGAAAAAGAAATAAAATAAAAAAGAAATTTATGCCCTAAAGGTGATGTTACATCAATCCCTGTATACAATCCAGGGGCACAAACGAAGAAGGAATTACACTCCTCCTCCCCAGGTTTCATCAAAAGAAGAAGCCAAGTCTCGAAGGGCCACAAATAGCCTAGAGATCACCTCAACACTCGTCTCGTCACAACGGACATAACATCAAGCAAAGCGGAACAGCGGCAACCCCCAGTTTCATGACTCGGCGGTGTACGGATCACCGAGAGTCAAATCCCAACTCCGTGAAATGCGGACATCCACAACAAAATTCCTGGTCACGTGGAACGTGGATAACGTCACTCTTCGACCCCGTGGAAAACGTCCAGAGCGGATCCTGGTCCTCGCAGAGCACGACAGTGAACCCGTATGAAGCGTTCAGAGCGGATCCTGGTCCTCGCAGAGCACGGCAGTGAACCCGTGTGAAGCATCCAGAGCGGAGCCTGGTCATCGCCGAACACGGCAGTGAACTCGTGTGAAGCATCCAGAGCAAAATTCCTGGTCATGTGGAACGCGGATAACGTCACTCTTTGACCCCGTGGAAAACGTCCAGAGCGGATCCTAGTCCTCGCAGAATACGGCAGTGAACCCGTGTGAAGCATCCAGAGCGGAGCCTAGTCCTCGCCGAACACGGCAGTGAACCCGTGTGAAGCATCTAGTGCAAAATTCCTGGTCACGTGGAACGCGGATAACGCCACTCTTTGACCCCGTGGAAAACGTCCAGAGCGGAGCCTGGTCCTCGCCGAACACGGCAGTGAACCCGTGGGAAGCTTCCAGAGCAAAATTCCTGGTCACGTGGAACGCGGATAACGTCACTCTTTGACCCCGTGGAAAACGTTCAGAGCGGAGCCTGGTCCTCGCCGAACACGGCAGTGAACCCGTGGGAAGCATCCAGAGCAAAATTCCCGGTCACGTGGAACGCGGATAACGTCACTCTTTGACCCCGTGGAAAACGTCCAGAGCGGATCCTGGTCCTCACAGAGCACGGCAGTGAACCCGTGTGAAGCCTCCAGAATGGAGCCTAGTCCTCGCCGAACACGGCAGTGAACCCGTGTGAAGCATCTAGAGCAAAATTCCTGGTCATGCGGAACGCGGATAACGTCACTCTTTGACCCCGTGGAAAACGTCCAGAGCGGAGCCTGGTCCTCGCAGAGCACGGCAGTGAACCCGTGTGAAGCATCCAGAGCAAACATCGGACTGTGGAGTCCTTAAAATCCACGGACTATGATGTCCTTAACCTTGACCGTAATGTCTTAAAACTAACGATCAACCATGATGATTCTAGACTGATTTTACCTTGGTTCGAGGGTACATCTCTTCACTCCTTTTTATTTGTCGTTGTAATTCCTCAACGTCTTCAAAGAGGTGACGGGTCCCAGTAACCACACGTTTCATGGACTGTGGAGTCCTTAAATCCACGGACTATGATGTCCTTAACCTTGACCGTAATGTCTTAAAACTAACATTGGACTGTGGAGTCCTTAAACCCACGGACTATGATGTCCTTAACCTTGACCGTGATGTCTTAAAACTAACGTTGGACTGTGGAGTCCTTAAATCCACGGACTATGATGTCCTTAATCTTGACCGTGATGTCTTAAAACTAATATCGGACTGTGGAGTCCTTAAATCCACGGACTATGATGTCTTTAACTTTGACCGTGATGTCTTAAAACTAACATTGGACTGTGGAGTCCTTAAACCCACGGACTATGATGTCCTTAACTTTGACCGCGATGTCTTTAAACTATGGTACCCTGGAAAATATCACAAAGCAACCCCTGACCCCATGAAATATGGATAAGGGTGACCGCACCCAGCACTCACGGGTCCTCACGACCTGTAGGGAAGAAAACTCTCTTGTGAGATCCTTACGACTCCCAAGGGAAAACCCGCTTAAGAATCCTTACGATTCTTAAGGATAACTTACACCTACGGGATCCTCTCGACCTGTAGGGAGAAAAACTCTTTATGAGACCTTTACGGCTCATAAAGCTCAAATGTCTTAGAGGCAGATCTTAACCCTGAATCCTAAGCCGTCGCTGCCGTGCAAAGCGACCAAGATAAACTGTCCGCAGAACAAATTCAATTAAAAGGGACACACCATTGAGAAGAAAAATATGTCTTTTATTCATAAACCAAAATGGATACAAAGTACAATTCATGAAAAAACAAAAAAAATATACTCTCATTCAGGAGTATGTACAAAAGAAAAAAATTGTACAAGTCTTCAGGACGGCGAACGATTTAGCAATTGTACTAGCTCATCCTTCTTCTGCTGGGTCACGGCTTCATGATTCAGTATCGCCAGAAGACGGGCCTCCGCCTGAGCCTGCTGGGCCTGATATGAGGTAAGTCGGCCTTCGAGCTCTTTCTCGGTAGCCTTGTGAGCCTCAACCCTTTCGCGAGTGAACACGACAGCTTTATCGAGGGCCACCACCTCTTTGATAGACTCTTGAAGCACTCGCCAGAGTTCATACGCTTTATTGGCTTTGGCTGTAAGGCTGGTTTGGAGCTCGCTCAGTGCCTTAGAGGCCAGCTCCCTCTCCGAGAATTTGCGGCCAAGCCTCTTCTCGCACGACACCATGTTCGCCGTACACCACTCTATCAGCCTCCGCAAGTCCGCCTTTGCAGCTACGACCTCCGAAGAAAGGAGGGAACACTCAAGTGCGTGCAAGCAAGCCTCCACCTGCCGACAGAACTCCACCCAGACTCGCACCACCTCTTCGCTATGGTAGGTGGCAAGAAAAGGAAGAGAACCGTTAGCTTCGGCATCAAATGCTTCAGCTGTGATTGCACTGCCAGCACGAAGCTCCTCGATCAAAGACGACAGGGAGATAAGGCTTAACTTGGCCAGGCGTTCTGAGGCTCACAAAGCATAAGGACCGGGTGGCATGGCGATGTGCGACTCCAGCCCTGTGGGAGCTGGCAAGGCTGTTCAGATTTGAAAAATGTCAGTGAAACTCTTAAGCAAAGGAACAAGTGGGACCATATTGAGACGTCACTTACCCACAGTCATGCAAGAAGGGGCTAAAGGTTCCCCTGGCCCTTCGAGGACCTCAACCTCGTCATCAGCCTCCAGAACTGCAAAGAACATCAATGTTATTCCGCAAGGTAACAACAATGCTATAAAAAGACGGTGAGCGACACTAACCTTGCCCAGACGAGAGGGCGATGCGTTGAGGAGAGATCGCCTGCGGAGCGGCCATCTCCAGCAGACGCTGGAAGGATTGCCGAGGAGACAGATCGGCAATAGAGGCCGCCAGCCCACGCAATTCTGAAAAGGCAAAAGAGTTTAGGTAACAGAAAGACTACTAGTTTAAAGTATAAAGGGTTACCTTCGACACTCCTCTCATTCTGAGCTGGGGGGATAGCAGCTTCAACGGCCTTCGCCGTGACCTCGGGCTCCAACAAAGGGAGGGTAACCTCCATCCCAGCCTCTGGGCCGCCCTCAGGAAGAGTCGTTGGGGCGGCGACCACCAAAGGAGCCTCTACCAAAGGAGCGAGTGCTCCGTGATCAAGAACCACCACCGGAGGCTCTATTGTAAGAGAAGCAGCCTCGTCAACCCCCTCCACACCGAGCAATGTTTCATTGGGAATGTCAACAGGCTCTATCTTCAACAAGCCCGTAGGAACCTCCCCCATCGCCGAAGACTCTGCACAATTCACTCAAGAATAAGGATATATACATACAGGTGTAAACAATCTGAAATGCTACAAAGAAGTATAAAAACATACCAATGCGTAAGGAAGCCTTCAATATGGCTTCTTCAAGCCGATGCTCCTTCTCAAGGAGGCGTGCTCGCCGGGGTTCGAGGGTGGACTCGTGGCCGCCGGTCCACAAGGAAAGCGCGTCCGTAGTATCCTCCGAAGCGGCTTGCTTCAGAGCCCTTTCTCCCCATTCCTCTAAAGGGCCAATAAACCGCCGCCAGATCCATGAGGGGTCTTCATAGAAGATTACGGCAGGATAGGGTTTCTTCGGAACCTTTACGTTCTGAGACTCATTTTTAGAACGTCGTATGGCCTCAGCCAATTGTGCGGCTTCCTCGGCAGCTGAACCCGGGAAAAGAAGACCAGCGTCCGACTCTTGCACGACCAACGGTTCATCTGGAAGTATGGGCTCAGACTCCGCTAAAGAATCAAGTAAGTTGGTGGTCACCCTCCTCCGCTTCTTAGATCCAGAATCGGCCGCCGAAGATGACCGTTTCTTCCCCCGTGGAGCCCTAGTACGGCGCCGGCCCACGTCACCTTCAACACCCTCGTCCCTATCACCCTCGCTTGGCGCCACAACTGAAGATGACACGGCCATTGTCGACGCCACGGGTGGTGGTGCCGCCACCGGAGCTCGATTAGCCCGCGACCGGGTGCCCAAGGGCATACCAACAGTGGGAGTGAAGTCTACTCCCGACTCTCTCGGAATAAGCGCGATGCCGGTATCCCTCAGAGGAAAGCGGACCGGGGCACGCGGTCGCAGCGTAGCTCCTGTGACCGGAACCTGAGTAGGGGCACCATGGCCAAGGAGCACCCTTCTCTGCTCAACAATAATCGGATTGGCCCGATGAAGGTACCAACCCGTGAACGATCCCACGCACCGGGGAAGATGGTCAGCTTCAGGGATCATGAAATGGGAGCCGGTGTTCAACCTCACGAAATGGTGAGTTGCATCGCGAATGGCTTCGAGTGAGGGGACCGGCGCAACTACGAAAGCCTCGAAAGGAACGCCCTGGTCATATCCAAGCTGCCGAGCGAAGCGATGCGGGTTGTACCGCATGAAAAGAGCCGCACTATCCTGGCAAAATACCAGGTAGCCTGGCCTAATTGAATACAAGTGCGCGGCCTCCCGGGCCCTTAAAGTAGGCACATTGTCTTTTAACTGGTCCCAGAGTTGCTGAGCTGGACCTGAGGGAGGAGATAAAACTCGGTCGGTAAATACCAATCCGCCAGCAGCAATATAAGGGGCAATCAACACTCGAATGGCTCCAAACTGAGTTGGGTCGGAGGCAGAAACATTCACCAGTCGCATAAGCCGCGGGAAGGTGTAGGCGTCGTAGAATGCGGGTCTCTGATGCATAGCGAAAGCACCCAATATGTGCATTTCGATCCAAGACGTGAAGTAGTGAAGCGAAAAGTTTACCACATCTATGCCAGGGGTAGAGGTATTAGCTGCAGCGCTCAACCTGTGGTAGAGATGCGCCAGTGCCGGGATGCCAACGGCCAGCCGTGTCCCCTCAGCTATACGATGAGCCGGATAGATGACCGAAACTCTCATAAAGCGGCGATGCATGGGAATGACAAACCAGCTGAGCTAGACACTGACAAACCCCACGAAGAACGTCTCCTCATCCATGCCGGGAGCTGCAATGGATTCTAAAGACATCGGCGACATAATGGGAATGTAGTACTGTGGAAGATCCGATTCATTGGTCGGCAGCTTCTTCGAACTAAACCCGAAGGGGTCATTAATACTCGCGAACTTCGGATCCGTCTTCGACAGAACATCCTCGCGAAGGAAGCAAGCGATGAAGCTCTTAAAAGTGACGCCTTTCTCCTCGGATTCGGTGGACAGCCGGTCAAAGATACCCAACGCCTTGATCAGACTCGGAAGCTTGTGGCGCACGACATTTTCGCTCGACAAGCCATCGGGGATTGCGGGCTCGACCTCAAAGACGTACTCATCGGGAGGCAGCAACTCCTCATAAAGTGCCCCCCGAATTGGCAGCCCCGAGATCTCATAAAATTCTTCCAAAGAGATCGAAACCTCTTGGTCCCCCAGAAGAAAAGTGTTGGTGGGGAGATTCCACTGGTTCAAGAATGCCTTAACCCACCAGACATGCGGGGATTGGTAGTGGAAGAGCGACGCATATATCGCCTGGTAAAGCCCGACCTTCTGCAGCCGCGCAAGATGAGCAGAAAGGATGTAATGAGCCCAGAGGAGGTAGCCCGTAGGGTGTCGGGGGGTGAGCCCTATCTTGTAGATCTGTCCCTATGGGTGGGCCTCACCTTGACAAATGCGCCGTCCCAAAATATCTATAGCTGGGATCGGATGGTTCGGGATACCAGTCGTCGAGGGCTCGAGTCGCCCCATCGGAGTCCAATTCGGCATCTCCACGGCAAAGACTGTCCTTGGTGGGTCCAATGGCAGAAACGGGAAGGTGGGCTCCGTTGGTACTTCGCAAAGGAAGCTTCGGCGCCCCCGGATGATATGACCGTACCAGGTCCCCCACAAAAATAAGTTGGTGCAGTTCGGGTCGTGAGCCCTGATCAACGCCATCGCTTCCTCATCAGATGGTGACTGAGGAAAAGCGGCCTCCGAGCGAGCGAAAGGAAAGTACGGAACGGAAGCCATTATACCTGAACTAAAATAAAGGAAAACTGTCAAAAGCGAAGCCAACAGTATATATATATATATATATATATATATGAGCATAAATATATATATGTATATAAAGACAGTTGAAGAAAGCGACAGCAGATTTTTTTTGGGACCATTGGCTACAAAACACATGGGTCCCACAGAATCAGGATGACGGCTCGTTAATAATGAGGCCAAACAATTATAATAAGACAAAGGGAAGATTCCCATTAAATAGGCAGTGGGTTTCAAGTGACCCTACACATTTCCCTAAAAGACAAATCCATCTTGGACTCTATGATAAATCAAACAGAATCAAGGGAATTAAATTCTGTCACGACCCGAAAGTACGGAACGTGACCGGCACTTAGATTACGAAGCGTCTAGAGGCGCCACGTAACCTAAGTAAGCCGAAGCCCAGAAATCTAAACCATGAAAAAGAAGAAGCAGTAAAAGAAAACAAGTATAAAATCATCAACAAATTTTACCAAAAATTTCGGCAGAGTCTCCTCTATAAAAACTGGCCCCCAAATGGGTACAACAAGTATAATATACATAAACAATAAAAAGCATCCCCAAACGGGAGCTAGCATCAACGCCAACAGGAGGAAACAACCACAACAAGCACAATAATATACAACGCCAATAGGCGAGGCTCAAAACTCAAAAGAAAACAAAACCACCAGATCAGAATAATACATGCGCGACTCTAAGGTCGAAATAAAAGACTGGCCCAATAACTTATCAAGTAATACAAGTATGGTTGATGGAGCTTACTAGATACAATGAAAGAATAAAAGTACAATGGTGGTTCGGATACAAGTGAACCAACCTACCGTGCAAATCACCCTGAAAGAATAGATGTGCCAACAAGCTGCCACGGAAACCTGTACATCGAACCTGAAATAAAATTTGGCACAACGGGGGTGAGTTGCCAACTCGTGAGTAGAAGACATCTACGAAAAGAAATCGAATGCACGACGCTATCCTAGGTTATAATGATACACTACTATATCTCAATCATCTAGAATAGCAGGGTAATACTTCCTGTAAGTGCAAATACTCCGTGTCGTGTCAGTGCCTCATATAGTACTAAGTCATATGAAATGAAATGCATGCACCATGAATGTAAAGTAACAAATCCTAAAATCCAGATATATATGTATGAGAACTCTTTAGCTGTTATTATAGTAAAGTGTGTATAAGCATCTGAAATCTCAACAATGAAATCCATGGAAATCCGTGTCAAGCATCGACACAACACAGGTAATCTCAAGTCTCAATACCTCGGGCTCCGTCAGTCCGGATCGGCCCATCATCAAATCTCACGACAACGGTCGGTATCCTCCGGATATCCGCCGCGCCAGACATCACCGGTAGGTAGCCTTCCCCTGCCAGGCTCATCGTCTACAACTCGATCTTCTTGCCCCGGGGTACCATACCGGGCCCACCATGTACCCGAGACGGTTCATCCACTCCTCGAATCGGGTCTCGAAATCCAACAAAAAACATGAAATCTCATGGTGGACGACACATACATCACGAGAAAACCGCATCTTATTTTAAAAAGAGAAGAGGAGAGAGAGAGAAGTTTTATATATTTTTGCGGTTTTCCCCAAAAATCCAGAAATCTCATAGAAATCCAAATCTCAAAATCATGAGTAAGTATATGATAAGTGTCGGCAAATGCCCATACTACTGTGCGATAACATGAAATATGAATGCATAAATGTCTAAGTAATAAATATCATGTTTTATACTAACATCAGAGGGCAATCATAATATTATATCGGTTTAGTTGTTAACTGATTCTATCAATAAAAGATAATATGATCTAAAGTGTACGTGACATAGCAATTACCGATGATGATGTGTGTGAGCCGGCAAATAAGTGTGCGTGGAATATGCGCATCATCGGTAATGGTGCTGGTGTCCTAACAGGTAAAGTTTATACTGATTATAGCAACATATAAAAGAACATGCACCATGATGATTACAGTATGAAAGAAAATACAGGTGTGCATTGTCCACTATGTGAGTCGAACCTAAACCAGTGTCCATCTAACATCCTAAGGAACTAAACCTAATAGACTAGTCAGTAAGAAACTAGAGTCTACCTAAGGTCTGAATCAATATCTCTAATAGTCGGCGATCCCGCCTCAATAGCGTCACGTACGTAGTACGGCTTCCTCGAATCAAGAGTGCGGATCAATCATCAAATCTAAACCTCGTACGGTAAAATCCATCGTACGGCATCCCAATATCGGGGTACGGTCAAGTATCTCCTAGGTGTCTCCTCATTCGTATAATGTCATCATCAACACATCTCATGATCAAGGTTCTAAACTGTGATCGCATACATCAATCATATATCATTGCCATCATGATAAGCATCATTAGTTTATCCTCAGAAATATCATGTCATATGTATCATATCACATCAATGAATCCCATATACGTGTTGTGTATATATATATACACCTATACCTAGTTTTATATATATACACACATATACGTATACGCCATGTCAAGTTTTAGTGTGTGCGCGTGTGTTTCTATTAGAAACCTACGAACCTCTCCCAAAGTATTCATCCTCAGGTGTGGTTTTCCTAAATCAGTTTAGTCCCTCCTAGGGTCATTACCAAGGTCCTACTCAGTAAGAATCTAGGGTCACATCTGGTTTCCTAATGTCAATAAGTGCTATTCCTATTCTACGTTGCGGGGGTGCTAAACGCCATCCACCCGACTTCCCCCCGTAGATATGCATCTACTCACCTGGTCCATGTCTGCCGACGACGGTGTCGCCATCCTCCTCTTCATCGCCCGCAGTCCACATGAGGGGTACCTAATCGCAAGCATATAAATAGCATCGTAAACCGAATCATATACAAAAGTCAAACGATATAAGGAACAAGCACAGGTTAAAACCTATGTCCCGTCCACGCAAAAGAACCAAATACCGCTCGATATCGGCGTACAAACTCCGATGGATCGAGATAACATCATCAAACAACTTGTAGTTTTAAAACACATTACTTATACCATAAAACACGATTAAATCCATCGAAACCCGAAAATCCATCAAATCGCCCGATTTCGTAAAACCCGAAAACGCCAATTTACCGTTTTACTTCAGAACATGATGTTTAAAGGGAACTAATGATCATAATACTCATTAAATATCATAACTAGAATATATAAACCATTCCTATAATTTATCCTCACCAATTTGTATTGAACATGAAAATTCTAGTTTGCAAAAATAACAAATTTTAATACTTTTTAAGCAAAATTTTACAAATCAACAACTAAACTAAGTTTGCATGATCTAAGTTGCTAACAACAAACTAGAATGTTAATAATATCATGAAAACCATAATTAGATTTTAATCCTCATTATTTAGTCCATTTCCAAAAACCAAGTTAGCAAAAATAAGCATACTTATCAAATTTTCCAACTAACATATTGAAACTAACAACTAGATTAGCCTTTGCATTAAATTAACATGCTAATCTACCCATTAAAACCATGAACAATTTATAAACATTCTCATTAGAATTTTATCTAACTTATTTATATGTTTTGTAAAAATCTAGTTTGCAAAAAGAACCTAATTCAACAATTTTAAATGCAACATCTAGCAAATTTTGCTACTAGATTAGGTTTAACATTTCCTAATGTGTTAAACTACAAATTTAGATCAATACCCAATAATGAAAATCCTAATTAAAACACAAATCCTTTACTAGAATTTCCTAAACAAGAATTCATAACCAAATTACACACTAAAACTTTTTAATCTAGCAACTAAACTACAATTAAACAACTAGATTAGGATTATACCTTACAAGTGTTGATTCCCTTGAACTAAACCTCCAAAGTAGCATCTTTTCTCCTTGCTTTAGACCAACTAGGGTTTGAGAATGGATGGCTTAAGGTTTTGGTTTGAATTTATGAAGGAAAAGTGTGAATTTCGGTGGATTTTTGAATGAATTTTAATGAAATTTGAAGAAGAAAGAGAGGGGAAAATGGGGGGCTGCCCCTAGTGAGGCCGGCCACAATGGTGGGGTGAAGAGAGAGAGAGAAATGAGTGTAGAAAGATGTGGAAACCACATGAAGAAATCATTTCCTTTAGGTCTTTTCACTAATTTCTTTTAATTTTTATTTATTTTCTTTTCTAAACTACTCCTAGAAAATTCTAGAACCATGTAAAAATTTGAGAAACAATTTTACATGTTTCACACTTATTTTAAATTGTCATGGCTCATTTTATAAAATTAACCCATTTCAAATTTGTAATTTACACTAATTTAGTGTAAAAATAAAGCTTATGTTAATATTTAAAATAATTAATTTAGGAAAAATATTTTATTAAACTAAAAATTTATAAGTGGCTAAATAAACACTATTTACTAGTAATTACGTAATTAAATAGATATTTTTGAATTTATAATGAAAAACAATTGCGGTTTGGTTTTACGAAAAATACATTTTGCTTTACCGAAAATCATAAAATTCACATAAACAATTTTATTCATTTAATTATTTATTTAATTATTTTTAAAACGTTACAAATTCCCAGAGAGCAACATTGTAAACTTGGATGTGAAGGAGACAACTCAGGACAAGGAAACCCCAAGAAGTCCCTATGAGAATAACTTAGTTCTTCATAGGAATTAAATTCCTTTTTTGAAAAAGGGAATTAAATTCCCAGAAAATTTTGTTCCAGAGCCAGAGCTCCTTGGGAATGGAATTAAATTCCATGGAAAACAACCAACATCATCATCTCCCTAAAAGATCAGAGAAACCCTAAGAGATCTACAGTTTGAAGATTAGATGGTTTTATGTTTCTGTTGAAGAACTTGAAGAAAAATGGGTTCGTGTTAAAAGGGTGAAACCCTTGATATGGATTTAAAATCCAGAGAGTTTTTTTAAAAAGAAAAAAATGGGGGTTCTTCAATCGTTCAACATCATTACCTGAAAGAAAGAGTCTTTCTTAAACAGAGTTAAACTCTGAAAATTTTTCAAGGCGGAGAACTAAGCTCTGAGGAACGAGAATTAAATTCTTAAGAGAAAAGTTATCAAAGGAAGAAGATGAAGAGTGGAGGCGCTTCTGAAGAGACCCTTCCATTTATAGGATGGGATGGAAAACGTTTCATCTATCCTACTCCTAAGGCAGATCCAATGGTCACAAAAATGACAGCGTTGCACTCACGTGCAGACACGTGAGAGCAACGCTGTGGGGGCATTTGTTCCATGATTAAAAATCAGGAAAAAGTTTCAGAGGAAGCATCACGTGCTCACACGTGACCAGTGGTCACGTGTTGGCACGTGATGGTTAAAGCAGCGGCAAAGAACAGAGCAAAGAAGATGAGCCCATTCAGGGGGTCACGTGCTCGCACGTGACCAAAGGTCACGTGGCCACACGTGACTGGCTTTAAAAGCCTTGCTGTTCAACAGAATTAAATTCTGAAAAGGATCATTTAAATCTTTCCAAAATAGAGAAGAATTATGTAAAATCGTTGGATTAAAAATCCGAGGGTGATTAAATATCACAAGTTTATAGAAAAATCTTGGACAAGGAAAGATTTCCCCTAAATCTCACCGAAATAACAAAAGGAATATCTTTGGATTTAAAATCCAACGGTGAATAAAATTCACCTAATAATCTAAAGGCCCGGATTAATGATGAAAATAAATCAAATCTTTCAATGAAAGATTTACTAAACAGGTTGATTCTTTTCCTTCTCCTATAAATAGAAGCCAAAAGAAGGGAGAGATAGATATAGAGCTTTGGAATCTTGAAAATTCAGAAAGAAAAGAAAAGAGAATTTAATTCTCTACAAAGAAAAACCCTAGGTAAGAAAAGAAAGGGGATCAAAGCTTCAAAAAGAGAATTTAATTCTCAATCTAAGAGTTTAACTCTTCCAAATAAAAAAGAACTTAGTTCTTTCTCTGGTTGAAGATCTGCAAAGTGCACATCTCCCCATAGGTTGAGAATTTAATTCTCATGGGGTCGAGATCCTGCCATGCAGATCTAAAACATGGAGAAGGAATCGAGTTTTGAGAATTTAATTCTCACAGAGTATAGGAATTTAATTCCTCCAAGATAAAATTAGGGTTTAACCCTATGTGAGAATTCAATTCTCCAAAAATTATAGGAATTTAATTCCTTCAACATGGACAGAACTAGGGTTTTACCCTAATTAAGAGAGTTTAATTCTCTCAAACTCACAGGAATTTAATTCCCCTTAAAATAAAATTAGGGTTTCACCCTATGTCAGAACTTGATTCTTTACATATATGGGAATTTAATTCCTACAGAAGGGAAATTAGGGTTTAACCCTATCTAAGAATATAATTCTTCAAAAGAAAATAGGAATTTAATTCCTTTAAAGTTATTTCTAGGGTTTAACCCTATGAAGAATTTAATTCTTAAAAGAGATAAGCATATCTTCAAACAAGCAAAGAAACAGGGTCACGTGCCCCACGTGACCTCTGTAAAGATCTATAGAAAAGAATTCAGAGGCAACGCCTCACGTGCTCCATGCGACCCCTGAAGCACATAAAGAAAAAGCAAAATAAACAGAAGCTCTGGGCGCTCTCACGTGTTACCACGTGACCCCTTGGCGAATCAGCGCCCAAATCCCCGTCACGTGTCAGCACGTGATGCTCCAAAATCAAATATAGAAAGTTTTCAATACTTTTTGCAGAACAAAATAAGGGGAATCATGACGCTCTCACGTGACCCCTCTTTCTTTATTGTTTGACAGTAATTCGAGATATTTGTTCCCAGTGTTTAACATTGATTTTCTTAGTGTTTAACACTAATTTGAAAACCCTATTTGCAGTTTTTAACACTGTTATTTTCTAAATGTTCGACATTAAATCGGGAACTATATTTCCAGTGTTTAACACTGATTGTACTCTTAGTGTTTAACACTAGTTTGAGAATTCTATCTTTAGTGTTTAACACTTTTGATCTTTAGTGTTTAACACTACTCTTAGCCAAGTTGACTGATTTTTCAGAGGCAAAGCCTCCCCTTCAATGGACCAACAGAGGGCCAATATTCCAAACATGGTTGGACTTAGCCCAAGAAAGCCATAAGTCCTCAATTCAGACCTAACTGAGCCAATGGGCTCATAATATAATTAATTGATCTTGGCTCTAAATTGGGCTACAGATCATTTAATCTACCTTGGTTCAAGGGTACATCTCTTCACTCCTTTGATATTTGTCGTTGTAATTCCTTAACGTCTTCAAAGAGGTGACGGGTCCCAACAACCATATACTTCACAGACTGTGGGGTCCTTAAACTTATGGACTATGACGTCCTTAACCTTGACCATGATATCTTAAAACTAACAACGGACTGTGGGGTCCTTAAACTCATGGACTACGACGTCCTTAACCTTGACCGTGATGTCTTAAAACTAACGCCGGACTGTGGAGTCCTTAAACCCATGGACTATGATGTCCTTAACCTTGACCACAATGTCTTAAAACTAACATTGGACGCAATGTCCTTAAACTACCTATCGACCGCAATGTCATTAAACTAAACAACAGGGCCCCCAATTGCTCTCTTGTTGGATCTAAACGATCTCGTTAAGTTGATCTTAGTCTGAAATGAGACTAACGTATGCTTAACAAACAGTTAAGTTGATCTTAGTCTGAAATGAGACTAACGTATCCTTAACAAACGTTTAAGTTGATCTTAGTCTCAAATTAGGCTAACGTATCCTTAAACACAAACCCCCCAAACCCAAATCTAAGAAAGATATGGATTTGGACTAGTCTACGCCCTACCGGCGACAACATAACTTAGTCTTCGTATACAATCCACGGGCAACCAAACATAAAACAAACACCCACGACATGAAGTGACCATCTGGAGAAGGAGAAAGTTGTTACCGTGATGCGGTAGCGTAATTAACTGCAGGGGCTTGCGCCTGCAGGGAAGAGCGTCCCCACAATCAAAATCCCTCAAACGAGGGGGAATTTGACGAAGTCTGCTACATCGGCAGCATCCGTTTAAGCCTTCGATACATGGTGCCATAAATCAACTTGGCATCTTCGGAGAGGTGGACGGATATCACCTATTAGCATTTGCCCCGAATCTCAGGCAAGACGTTCTCGTCGCGCCGTCTTTCGGAGGGGAACACCAGTGTTGGGGGTAGATGTCGCACTATGCATGGGTGGCCATCACTAGAAATCCATGGCCAAAGTGGACGATATTTACTGATTTGGATCAGTAGTTTCTCAGTGGGTGATAGGCTTCATACCGACATGAAATATCGCGTTATTAGGGGTCTGACTTTATCCAACCCCTAGACCTGGTATGCGATACTCTTAGTCGAACAGACCAAACTGTAAGGAGATTGCCACAGACATGCTCAGTATGGATACAGATGAGTTTGCTCGTCGACCTTCCTTTCGTACAATACCTGGGTAGCCGTTACGTACAGCTAGTGCCGCTGATCTGCTTGTGGTTACATCCACTGCCACCGTATTGACGAGTTTTTAGAGTCCCACACAGAGGGTTTTCACGGTTCAGGCAATATGATGTAGATGATGTATGTTGGTACATACAGGTGTCCGATTAAATATGTGTATAGGCTACATAAACTTTAATCGAACGGTTGATAATACTAGTGGTTTAGGATTAAGCCGGATTATGAAATCACGTTTTGATTTAATAATTTATATATATATATATATATATATATTTAATATATGTATTCTAGTATTATTGTTCACTATTCATTTTCTCTCTTAGCTATTTATATTTTTATACGTATATGCGTATATGTATTTCGATACGTATATCGGGTTGTATTCTGTATTTATACGAAATTTATTCTAGAAGATGGACACCTCATTCGTGAATATTCATGAAATGAAGTGGAAGGGGAGGTGGCATTGAGTATGGTTGAAGAAATGTAGATAAGAATAGGCTTCTTTATTTTATTACAAATTGGTTATGATATTTTATTTTGCATGGTTGAAAAAATAATAAAGCCATTCCACTCTTTTCTATTCTTCATTCTACACTTCATTTATGCTCTCTTACTCATGGCTATTTTTCCTCACCTCCTCCTCCTTCTTTAGATACTCTCTTGAGCTTAGATTTGAGAGAAAAAGATAGTGGAAAATTCCAACATCCCCACTCTCCATTCCTAGCGAGTTTGGAGCGTCGGTTGCTTCACAAGGTGAAGCCGGAGTTTGGATCGGTTCCCTCGGGTGGATCATCTTCGGCGAAGGAAGACCCGCTTGCAAATGCAATCCGGAGTTCTTGAGAGTATGCTATAGTCCAACCCAATTAGAGAAAATGAAGTACTATAAAGGTTGTGAATTCTATCTTGTTATGGTTTTAGTTTAGGTGTTTGGTTCGATTCTTGAGTTTTAGTTTCTAGTGCATAGAATATTTTGTTTTTAAATTCTGCATTGGCTGCTAGTTAGCGGCGGGGACACTAGGAACTTTCAACTCCATATGAGATATGGTATGGGAAGAGACCATCTCTTAAACGAGTTAGGATATGGGGTTGTCCTGCTTTTGTTAGAAAGCAGAATCCAGACAAACTCGAGACACGATTGGTTTTGTGCAAGTTTGTGGGATATCCTAAATAGTCATATGGATATCTATTCTACAAGGAGGAACAAAGAGTGTTTATTTCTCAGTATGCCACTTTTTTAGAAAATGAGTTTTTTTACAAATGATATTATTGGTAGTGCGGTAGAACATGAAGAAATTCCAGAGCCACAAACTGCTACTGACGATTTGGCTGAATCTGAAGCTTCAATAGAACCCGACGAAGCTCAGCCACTCCATAGATCTAGTAGGTCTTCTCATCCACCAGAGAGATACTACGGTTTTCTCATTGATGGTAATAGAGAAGATTGCATCATAGAAGATGATGACCCTACTAGTTTTCAGCAGGCTATCACGAGTAGTGACTCGGTGAAGTGGTTGGATGCTATGCGATCCGAAATGGAATTCATACACACCAACAAAGTATGGACTTTGGAAGTTACATCTCCTGGAGTAAAACCCATAGGGTGCAAATGGATTTTTAAGAAGATCGGTGCGGATGGACATGTAGAGACCTATAAATCTAGACTTGTAGCAAAAGGTTTTCGTCAAAGACCAGGACTGGACTATGATGAGACATTTTCTCCAGTAGCTATGCTTAAATCCATTCGAATCCTATTTGCTATTGCTGCTTACTACGACTATAAAATCTGGCAGATAGACGTTAAAATTGCATTTCTGAATGGTAATTTAGAAGAATGCATTTTTATGGATCAGCCAGAAGGTTTCATTGACAGTGGGAGCAGCGAAAAGGTATGCAAGTTGCTTAAATCTATTTATGGATTAAAGCAAGCATCACGGAGTTGGAACATTTGTTTTGATGATAGAATCAAAGGGTTTGATTTTATCAAAAATGTAGATGAACCTTACATTTATAAGAAGATTGTAGGGAGTACGGTCATATTCCTTGTATTGTACGTGGATGACATTCTCTTGATAGGAAATGATGTTCCAATACTACAATCGGTCAAACTATTCCTATCACAACGGTTCTCCATGAAGGACCTGGGTGATGCCTCGTACATTTTAGGTATTAAGATCTATAGAGATAGATCTAAAAGAATGTTGGGATTGTCCCAATCTAGGTATATAGACACCATACTAAAGAGATTTACACTACTACAATAAGGAGTTGCCCCTACGGATAAAGGCATTCGTAGGGGAAACATTTTATTGCCCCTACGGATTACTCCGTAGGTCCCCATGGTTGTCCCTACGGTACCCTACGTTTTAATTTAAAAATATTAAAACATAATTTGCCCTTTGGCCCTACGGAACCGTAAACGAAGGCCCTACGGTTAAGTCTGTAGGGGCATATATATTGGTTATTAATAAAAAAAAGCACAGAAAAGTCCTCGTTACCAAAAATTCCTCTCTCTCACTCGATCTCCCGTGCGTGCCTCTCGTCGCCACCTCTCTCGTGCCTCGTCGCCACCGCCCTCCGCCCGCGGCCCGCCACCTCCCTCGATCTCCTAAAACTTCCTCGTCGCCACCACCCGCGACTCGTCGCCGATTGCGTCGTCGACCACCGGTCTCCTCCATCGTTGGCCTAGCTACAGGTTAGTAAATTCCAAATTTTTACTTCTAATAATGCTTTTATTTATAATTTTGATGATTAAAGGGTTGCTACTTGGGCTAGGGTTCAGGGTTCAGGGTTCGGTTAGGGTGAGGGTTTGGGTTAGTGTTCAGTTTAGAGTAGGGTTAGGGTTAGGGTTCGGTTCAGTTAGGGTTAGGGGTAGGGGTAGGAGTAGGGTTCGGTTCAGTTAGGTTTAGGGTTAATTAGTTAGGGTTAGGGTTAGGGTTAATTAGTTGGGGTTAGAGTTAGGGTTAGGGTTAATTAGTTGGGGTTGGGGTTAGGATTAGGGCTAATTAGTTGGGGTTAGGGTTAGGGTAATTAGGGTTAAGGTTAGGGTCAGGGTCAGTGTATGGTTAGGGTTCAGTGTATGGTTAGGGTTAATTTGGGTTTAGGGTGCTAGTTATATGTATGCCCTAGAGGCCATTACTGTACATACGATATATATTGTAGTGGATGCTTGGACATATATAGGGAGGACTTTCTTGCTCGACATGATAGTATGCTACCTGGTTGCTCTTTATCTTAATATATACCCTGATTGTCTCTATGTTACATGTTGATAAAGCCCTTAGGATGAGTACTTGACTACCAGGACTATGATGCAGATCATACTAGTGGGGACAGAGTAGTCGCTAAGTACATCCTTCAAATGTTCCTAGTCGTGGGTGTATCGAGACAGGGCATCGATATACCAGAGGAGACTAGCGTATAGCTTCTCGACCGATGTAGATGGGCGATGGATGATCCCATATCCATTGGTGTTTGACATTAGAGACAGTATACGGGTGCTCAGTGGAGACTGGGTACACTGAACGGACTCGCCGAGAACTCCTAGATGGTATTATACCTAACGTCAGATGGCAGTTCTCTGGTGACACTGGTACAGGTTAGTCTGTAAACCCGAGATCGTCATAGAGTCTTGTGTGATTCCCACTGTGCTTTGATTTCCACCTTACCACGTTCAAGAGAACATGCAAAACGATGGCTTTTGGGTACTGTCCTGAGTCACATGGAGGCAATGAGCGATAAGAGGGGTTTCGTTTCTCCCGGTATTGGGAGTTGATGTTGCACTGTGCTCGATTGGCTATAACAGGAAGTCCTTAGCCAAGGCTGCTTCAGAGATATACTGGTAAGTGTTATCAGTAGTGTCTCAACCCGTTATGAGCTTCATATCGACACGACTTATCGAGTTACTGGGGTTTGACGTTTACCACCTCTAGACGAGATATGCGACATATCAGACGAAGAGAGTCTACTGTACGGTAGTGTTACTGATTGGATTCGCAGGAGTGTGAGCAGGCTTGCTTGTTGATCTTCTGATCGCTCAATACCCAGGTGGCCGTTACGTTTAGCAGACCGCTTGCAGCTTGTGGGTGTTTGATATGATCATCACCTACTGCCGGCGTATTGACGAGTCTTTAGAGTCCTACACAGGGGTTTCCTGGCTCAAGCAAAACGGAGTAGGAGCATATATGTGATATGTGCGGGACCGAGATTGATATGATATGAGATACCGTATTCTATTCTCGCGATATGAGATATCGGTCGGTTATATATGATATAGCCGGGTTATCGGATCAAGTGTTGATTCGATAAGTTGATTCATATGATATTAGTCGGTTATAGGTGATATTGCCGGATTATTAAATCAAGAGTTGATTTGATAATCTAATGTATAATCATATATTTGATATATTACATTACATTAACTAGTATTAGCTCACTTATGATTTCTTTTCTCACTTTGGATACATTGATGTATATGTGATATATGTTAAATGTATCATGCTAGGTTACAAATGCAACTAGGGTTAATGAGGGTTATACCATGGTAGGGTTAAGATTATGGTTTATAATTTTATCATTAAGTAATTCAAAAATTATGGAATTAGTCATGGTTGATATTTGTTGAAAGCTTGTAGAAGCTTGTAAGCATCTTTGACTTTGTCCTCTCCTTTTGTCTAGCTTAAGATATTATTTGACCTAACCTTTAACCCTAGCTCATGGTTAACTCTCTACAAGGGTTAAGAATGACATGCTTAGCCCTTGGTTGTATTTTTAACCTTAACAATAATTCATTCTCTCTTGATATTTCATCATCTTCTTCATGAGCTCAAAGAGAAAAGAGTTTTCTAGGGTTTGAGTTTGTGATGAAAACTTGTGAGAATATGAAATCTAATGTGAGCAAAATTCCTACTTCATCATCCTCTACTACTTGCCATTTATTATAGGGTGTTTGCTTCACTAATTCCATGATTAGTGAAGAGATAGCTTGGGTTAGTGTCTCTTCGACGTAGATCATCTTCGGCCTCGAAGACTTTGAAGCAAGCATGTTCGTTTCTTCATCGGAGCCTCTCTAGAGTCCGGGACTTCTTGATTGCAGCAAAGGGACTACTACACGGAGCTATTGAAGTGAAGAACCGGTCTACAAAGGTTGTATTCCTTGCTCACTTTACTTGCAAAGTGTTTGCATTTACTTTTCCGTCGATTTCTAGTAGACGATTCTAGGGTTAGGGTTAGCTAGAACGGCAAAAGTTTAATTTGGCATGGACGATGCCTCCCGAAACCTTGATGCCTTGCTAGGTAACCTTGCATAGGGTTAGGGTTTGGTTCAGGTTTAGGGTTAGAGGCTAGGGTTAATTTAGGTTAATTAGAGGGTAGGGTTAATTTGGGTTAATTAGTGATAATTTGAAAGGGTTAGGGTGTTGATTAGGGTTAATTAGGTTAATTTGGATAAATTGGGTTAAGTTTGGGTTGATTAGGGTTAAGCAGGTTAATTTGGGTAAATTGGGTTAAGTTTGGGTTAATTAGGGATAATTTGTGTTAGGCTAACGATTATGGTTAATTGTGGTTAATTAGGTTAATTTAGGTTATTTAGGGTTAGGGTTTAAGGTGCACTAGTTCATTCAGTAGGATACTCGATGATAACGTAAACGTACAACGTTACCGTAAACGCAAGAAAAATTTACCTTAAACTTGAAATTTCGAACTCTTAATAACGAAACGTAAATGTAAAACCTATTCATGTTAAATGTTCAAGTTAAAACCAATATATGATACTCGATGATAATATGAAACTTTCATATTCTTATCGATACTCATATATGAAAGTCAAAGCGCCACTTAGTCCCTGTCTATCGGTTAACATACGTTCAATGTTCGTCGTGACATAGAACTATACAAAGGCTGTTAAATATCGGACAGTATAGCTCGGTTCTAACAACCGTCGTGTAGTCTATATGACGAGAAGATTCAATCGTATGATAACCGATAGATTTGTCCCGTGTGGACAAGTTAGGAATGTATAAAGCAAACACCTGCATTCAATTGTGTTTTCATCCGTTTCGAGTTATTTCGTCGGTACATTTCCGCTGGTTCTCCGTGTACAAAGATAGATTAGATGTTCATCTCAACGTTGTTTTACAGCTTTGAAATGATTATCTATTCTATTACAGTGTACTCATAGAACAGCGGGGAGGTGCTGCCGAAATTTACTCGAAACGGTTGAAAGTACAAGCGAATGGGTGTCTGCTCTATACATTCTTAATGGGATAGAAGCCTTACCCCCGACAGCCGAAACACACACATACAACACGAATACACAACAAATGCACACACATCACATACACACTAACAACCCTACACTTAAGCGAAATCATAAATTAAAACTTATATATAGAATACAACTCATACATGGGTATCCTGAAATCTAACTTTGATTATCGATAATTTATTCTTTTCAACGACAAACGCACAAACAAAGCATATACACGGATTTTCTCCTTTGTCAGTAACCATCCCGTTCTTAGATTTCTCAATATAGTCATCGTAACCTACACTTTATATGTTATACAGTCTAACATGGCCCATGAGTATATCAGAGTTAAGGACTGGATGTATGTGGATTGGCAAAAACGTATGCAACCTAAGTTTGTCGCAGGAGTTGCTACTTTTATTGAATTTGCACACGCACAAAATAAGATCGTGATAGAGAAGATTCTCTGCCTGTGCGATAGATGTGGGAATAAGTACTGGCAGAAGGTAGAATTTGCAGAGCTTTATATCTTTAAACATGGTTTTACTAGACTTTATACAACTTAGCTATATCATGGGGAAGGAAAAGAACACAGTAATATGGCAGAAGAAGAAGGAGAAGCCGATAATGCGGCAGAAGAAGAAGAAGACGGTAATGCGGCAGAAAGAGAAGACGGTAATTTCTTTTCAGGAGAAGAAATGGAGGATATGGTAGAGGCTGACCTAGGTGAATCTATTCGTACCGAAGATGACATTCCTTCCGGTCAAGGACCGCATGCGGATAAGTATGAAAATTTTATGAATGATGCCTGAAAACCAATTTATGAGAATGCAAAGTATTCCACCCTCTCATGGTTCGTCCAACCTTTCCAGATTAAGTGCCTAAATGGATGGAGTAACAATTTATTCACAATGCTTCTTTCGTTCTTGAAAGATTCTATGCCCCTGGGAAATAACGTGCCCGACAGTTGGTACGGAGCCCAGAAGATGATGTCTGATTTGGGTCTAAAGTGTGAGAAGATTCAAGCATGTTCTAAAAATTGCATATTGTACCGGAAAGAGAATTCAGATTTGAAAGAGTGTCCAACATGCGGAGATGCCAGGTATAAGCCGAAAGATTCTGATAAGAAGTCCGATATACCTGTCAAGATAGCACGATACTTTCCTATAACACAGAGGCTGCAAAGGCTATTCAGGTGCAAGAAAACAGCCGAGGCAATGATTTGGCATCACCATGCTCCTCCAAGTGACGATGGAAAAATGAGTCATCCAAGAGATTCACCGACATGGAAGGATTTCGATAGGAGGCATGAAATATTCAGTAGCGATCCTCGCAATGTCAGGCTCGGACTCGCTAGTGATGGCCTCTGCCTATTCAACTATATGGCTGGAAGCCACAGCACATGGCCCGTTGTAATGATAGTTTATAATCTATCGTCTTGGTTGGCTATGAACCAATCATACTTTATGATGCCTCTTCTTATTGACGGACCAAACTCACCGGGAAACAATATCGTTGTTTATCTCCGACCTCTGATTGAGGAGTTAAAATCTTTATTCATTGATTGTGTAGAGACTTACGATGCAAACACAAATACAACCTTCATACTGCGTGCGGCTTTAATGTGGACAATTAATGACTTTCCTGCGTATGGAATGATATCAGGTTGGTCCGTACATGGTCACAAAGCATGTCCTTATTGCCATCAACATACAACATCGAAATTCTTGAATTTTAGCAGGAAGGTTTGTTATTACGGCCATCGACGTTTCCTGCCTCTAAACCATCCCTACAAGTTAGATGCTGTTCACTTTGATGGTCATCATGAGCTTCTTGGACCTCCAGCCCCATTGTCCGGAGAGGACGTGACTGCTCAGTGGGATGGTTACAATAACGTGACCTTCGGGATGGATCCGCCAAAATAGATCAAACCACCATTCTGAAACAAGTTAAGCATTTTCTTCGAGCTTCCATACTGGTCAACAAATTTAGTGCGTCATTATCTAGACGTTATGCACATAGAGAAGGGAGTATCCGAGCACATACTCAACTTTTTTCTTTGTAAAGACGGGAAATCGAAAGACAACCTCAATGCTCGGATGGATCTACAGGACTGGGAAATTTGAAGTGAATTGCATCCGAAACCGGTAGCGGGTAAACCAGGAAAGTTTGTACTTCCCAATGTCACATATCATATGTCACAACCGGAGAAGAAAAGATTCCTACAGGTGTTGCATGATTTGAAAGTTCCCACAGATTTCTCAGGATCATTCAGCAAGAAGATAAAAATTGTGAAAGGCAAGATCGATGGGCTGAAAAGTCATGATCACCATGTTATTATGGAGCACCTTCTCCCATTAGCCTTCAGGACTTCCCTTCCCGAATCGGTTGGTCTAGTAATCAATGACCTATGTTGTTTTTTCAGAGAATTATATGCTAAAACACTGTATGCTGTGACGTTGGAGAAACTAAAAAATTCTATTTCGTTGATACTTTGCAAGTTTGAGCGTATTTTCCTACCGTCATTCTTCGATATCATAATAAACCTGATAGTTCATCTTGCAACTGAGGCTAAGTTTGCCGGACTGGTACAATATCGATGGATGTATCCCGTCGAGAGGTACATGGAATTTTTCGTTTCGCGCAATTTATAAAATTATTGTTGTCATGTATGCCCGTATTTATTTATTTAACATATTTTTCTTTAGATACCTCTACACTCTTGAAAAGTATAAACGCAATAGAAATCGACCAGAGGGTTCTATCATGCAAGGTTATCTTCTAGATGAAGCAACCACATTTGGTTCCCGCTATCTAGACGAGAACATTGAGACGAGACTTAACCGGCCTCGAAGAATTCAGGACGGGCCATATAGTAAAGCCGATTATAAGAGGGTAGACGCTATGTTTATCAACAAGATATACCGGTTTATCCTCCTCAACAGCGCATGTCTTGAAAAAATTAGAGAGTAAGTTTTTTTGGATTAATTTTTATATTTTTGTTTGTGTGTATGAAATGATATAATATTAATTTCATATGCCGTTGTTGAGAACATCAACGAGGTACGTGAGGGGCATCTTGATTGGAACGATGAATGATTGGAAAAATATCATCAGGATAATTTTTGCGATTGGTTTGCAGATCATGTAAGTTATTCGAATAATATTTTATTGCTACCAGTTTTAATCGAAACTTATATCGTTATGTATTTGTCGTAAAATTTGTTTTGTTAGATCCAGGATCCGAACTTGTCTGGATCATTAGAGAGTGATTCAAGATATTTAGCTCAGTTTCCTAATATGGAGGTTGCATATTATAAAGGTTTAGTGTCCTTGGATAAAAATTCGAAGTTAAGGACACAGAAACATCTAGAACCACTCAGAATAGTGGGATTGCGACAGTAGGATCGGATGGTGTGATTTATTATGGATACTTAAATTGTATACTTGGTATCCAATATCCCGGACGATCAGAACCGTTATATATATTTCAGTGTACTTGGTACGATACACGAACCGATATGGATAAGTAGAGAAACAATCTCGGGACTTGTAAAGATGAATATGGATTGACCAGTGTGAACACATTTCGATTTTACGGTTAGGACGATCCGTTTATCTTTCCGAACCAAGCATTCCAAGTATACTACTCACATTGTTTGAAGCATCCGGGATGGAGTGTCGTATGCTGTTGGAAACCCAGGGATGTTTACGATGTCCCAGAATTCGAGGACAACGATGAGGATGAAGAAGAGAGAAAACTTAGAGTGCTCCGACCGTCTGTTTCAAAATACGGGTTGTCTTCGGCTAATCATGAAGTTACGTGGGTTATAAATGATATCGATGATGAAATCCAAGTAGATATGTCTAATGCGTCCACGAAACGAAAAAAGTTATCAGTAATGTTATATTATTACTTCACATTTTACGATCTATACATATGTAGTCAATGTTTGTAATGATTGTCTAATGCGTCCACGAACCGTTTTATCTAAATTTGATGACGATGACGGGAGCAACGAGTGGCGGCAGGAGCTCCAGCCGCGGCACCGGCAGAGGCAGAGGCAGAGGCAGAGCGGTTCTGCCACCAGGAGAGCTGCGTAGGGAGCTTCAGAGGGCCGGTCTTGCATCCCGATCGGAGACCCCTTCGGATGGCTCCTTCTGTGTGGAATTTGCCACACCTCCAGGTATATTGCATGCATATTCATTTTGAATGTAATAGTATAGATATACATGCATGTTTATATCAAAATTACTTATATAGTCAATGTTTGATTGTTTAGCTGTTGGTGGTGCATCTACATCAAGGACAGAGACTACTCGCGTACGTCCAGGTATGTTTATATGTCCTATAGTGCATGCATATTGATTCAAAATTCCATATCATAAATTTACATACATTCTTTTTGCTCTTACGTACTTAGATAATCCTTTTTTAATTACCTAGCTGTAGGTGGTGCCTCCACATCTCGGGCAGAGGCCACCACCGCACCTGCGGGTAAGTTTATATATATATCCTATAGTGTATACATGTTGATTTAGAATGCAATTACTTATATAGTCAATGTTTAATTGTCTAATTATAGGTGGTGCGTCCACGTCTCGTGCAGGGGCCACCCCCACTTCCATACCCTCCGCTCAGTCTGCAGGTTGGTATAAATAAATATAAAATATTTATTTATTTTACACATCCTTTAAGAATAAACATGAACTACATGTAATTTTATCGATATTTATTTTCTATTTGGAGGGGATGCGTCCACGTCCGTGTCACCGGCTGTTCCTCGCCGGAGGAACTATCGTCCCGCTCGTGCAGCTGCCTGGGCCCAGGCTCATGTTTGTATCGCCGGAGGTATATATCACACTTCAATTTTTGTTAAATCTTGATTTCTTAATACCACTTTGTCTTAATACTGATTGTCTTGATATTTCTTGTAGACATAGGGCATCCCCATCCCGAGCGGGAGACTCGAGGCCCGAATCAGTCCCACAGGCTAAGGCCCGACAGTGCTAGGGGGAAGGCAGCATTCCCCCTCTTCTTTACCCCTGATTATCGCTATACCGGTGATTATGCCGAGAGTTTCGGCCGGTATATGGGGGATGAGAGCCACCTTGTGAAGAAGTATCCACTTCACGTTGAGTGGGGCGACCAGCACCGGCGCTTATTCACTCTCTTCTGGGATCAGGCTCGGGTATTAATATATATTTTCATTTGATTTATCCAATATATTTATTATTAACACTTGCAATTTAATAACATTGTTTTTTTTGTATTTGCAGTTGGATTATGATTTTCAGCCTGTACCCGACCCTGATCACCCTGAGAGGGTGCTCGATTTTCACGCTCTGTACCATGGCCTGATGAAGAACATGCAATCAAAGGTCCGATACAATAGAAACGAGCTGAAGATCGACTGCTATTCCCTGTTGATGGCGACCCTCGAGGCAGAGAGAGTGGCTCTCCTACATACTCCGGCCTTTGCGAGAGTCGACGTAGATACATGGCCTCTCTTGTGCCAATATTTCGACTCTCAACGCAAACAGGTTTGTATTTTAAATGCAATTCATTGTTTAGTATATAATTTATTTTTTTGTGTTGCTTAATTAGAAAACTAAATCTGTATGTGTTGTGCAGAAACAGACGGATCAAAATAAAGAGAATAGAAAGTCAGCGAAGAGGGGTCACCCCACTTATACAGGTGGCTCGAGGAATATTACTTGTGCCATGGAGGCATCAGTAAATTACAATAGATCTATTGTGATATAATGTAATATTAAGAGTTATTTTATAATATATGTAATTTTTTTGCTAATTGCAGAGATCTCAGACCCTGGCGTAGGGTGGTACACCGAGCATGCTGATCGTGTATCTTGCCATCCATGGCACCTCGACAGATCCCGCCACGGGTGAGCTTCGATACCCCGACACCGCTACCCAGGAGTATTGCGTAAGTGTTAATATTCATTCAACCCCTATTGAAAATTTTGTTTTGAAAAGTTCAAATTTAAATGATATACTTATATTTTACTGGTTAATGTGGGTGTAGGAGCGGGTGGTTGAGCAGGCGGAGGCATCGGGGATCGATTTTACTGGACAGAACAATCTGATGCTGCTAATCCCAGACCCAGACGCCGCATACGGAGGGCACCACGGAGGTTAGGAGAGAGGCCGGGGACTGGGTCCTAGCAGGGCCCATATGAGGTTGGACTCCACTCCGGCGGTTACTTCCTCTATCTCCCGTGAGCGACGTCTAGAGCAAGATGTTGCCACCTTGAAGGCCACCGTCCAGGAGTTGAAGGAAATGATGGTATATATACTACTTAATAGTAAAATATTATATCATATTATAGATAGCAACATATCCAATATTAGTATGTAGCCTGAGGTTATTTAGTTGTAGACTCAGCTTTGATTAATCATACATACATATAACTGTCTAATTAAAATAAACTACAGTTTTCCAAACTAGATATCCAAACGAGGCCTAAGTCCCTAAGTATTCATAGATTGGGGTTTCACAATAACCTGATAATGATACGAATTCGACTAATACACGGTTCTTACTCGTTTATTACACACAAAACTGAACAGACACGACAGGGTACTTCGGCTGAGGCTCCACATGCATCTCCTTCGGCTGCGGCTCCATATGCATCTCCTTCGGCTGCGGCTCCGCAACCCACTACCTCGACTGCGGTTGCGCAGACCACTCCTATAGCTCCACAGCCCGCTCAGACTCCCACACAGTCCGCATTGGTCAAGTTATTGACTCAAGGTTTATCCGAGGAGCAGATGCGCCAGATTACGACGATTATCAGAGGTGGAGCTGGACCGAGCCAGGGTAGCTTTTTTATTTTTATATTTTAAGCATGTATATACTTATATGATACATATTATATATATTTTGGACGATATTAGTGGTGTTTGCGTGTTCACGATAATTTAGATTTATATCATATTCTGTTTGTTGATTTCTTTTATATATTATGCGTGAGATGTTGATTATGAATACTGCGGTATTTGGTTATATGATGTATATATTATTGTGCATAGGGCGAGAAAAAAACAGACAGCCCTATTTTAAAAAAAACTGATAATTTGTCCTTACGGATTAATCCGTAGGGACAACAGTTACATCTACAGATTAATCCGTAGGGACAGACTTTGCCCCTACATATTTATCCGTAGGGACAAAATATCAGGATACCTGATATTTTGCCTTTATGGACTCAGTAACAGGTGTTAGACTTTCCCCTACGGATTAATTCGTAGGGGCATAAGGATAGACCTACGAAGGTATAAATCTGGTCCTGCGTATTACTCTGTAGGGGCATGTATTTAGCCTTACGGAGTAATACATAGGGGCAACTATTTTATTTTATAAACCGATAAATTGAATAAATATTTTATCCCTATGACTTACACTATAGGGACATACGTACCTACTCATTAAGTCGTAGGGGCAATTATTCAACCGTAGGGGCATGTTTAAGGTAAAGAGTTGCACCTACATCGTTTGCACCTACGGTTACTTTTTGTTCCCCTACGAATATATCCGTAGGGGCAGTGGTTTGCTCCTACGGCTTTATTTGTAGGGGAAAACCCTATTTGTACTAGTGTTAGTGTCACGACCCAGAATTGGCACGTGACTGGCGCTTGAATCACGCGACTTCTATAGGACCCCACTGTAATCTAAGTAAGCCGAAAGCTCAGAAATCTAAACCTTTTTAGGAAAATAATGGAGGTGCAGTTTTGAAATAAAGGTATCAAGGATTCGGATTCTTTCTTGAAAAGTATAAGTAATGTTATATGAAACTACAGGTGAGTTGTATACTATTTTTGAAAACATTTTCGTCATTTGAAATTTAGGCAGCACCTCCTTTGTAAATTTGATCCAAAACCAATACATAACAATAATATAGGTATCCTCAAGCGGGAGCTAGCCCTTCGCCAATTGGTGGAAACAACCACACAAATAAAAATATACGATGCCCAAGGAGATGATCAAACACAGAAAAGGAAGTAAAGAAACCAAAACATCATCAAAACCAGAATAAAGAATAATACACACATCTCGCTCTAAGTCTGAAAGAATATAGAAGTCTGTGGTTTCTAAGTCTACAAAATATATATAGTTTGGTTGATAGAGCATTTAACTAGATAAAAATGAATAATGAATATACAACGGTGGTTACACTCTATACTTTAACCCACCTACCAATGCATATCACCCAGAAAGGAGCAATGAGCCAGCAAGCCGCTACGGAATCCGAGTGGTCGATTCTGTAAGAAAACTGTGGCACAACGGGGGTGAGTTGCCAACTTATGAGTAGAAAACATCACCAGGTAGAAATCGAATGTATGACGATCTCCTGGGTCATACAGTAATATAATAATATAATACCGTGTGGTAACAAGGGTGATCGTGTATGCATACGTATAATAATAATAATAATAATAATAATAATAATATCGTGCCTGTGGTAATATATTGTACTATGTCATCCGTGCCATATATAAGTGTATGTATGTATCATCCAACGTGTGTCCATTAACGACATATCAAATCATCATAAAACCTTAGTGCCAAGCATCGACACTCAAAATCATCATAAAATCCGTGTCTAGTATCGACACATAAATCCTTATATCTCAGGCGTCGTCTCATTGGATCGGCCCTTATATCCATCTGTCTCATATCACTCTGGTCGGTATCCTCTGGATATTCGCTGAGTCCAGTACTGTCACCAGTAGGTACTGTTCCCATGCCAGGCTCAACGTCTCTCTATACGATTTTCATGCCCCGGGGTACCATACCGGGTCCACCATGTACCTACAGACGATGCCTTCTCTCTCTTCGAATCGAGTATACACAAACTCAGAACCAAGAAAACTCATGGTGGACGCCAAGCATCATATCAAGATAAAACCGCGTGCTTTAATAAATCATAAGTTTTTAAAAATATATCTGCGGTTTCTCAAATCCAGAAATCTCATGAAAATAGAATCTCATAAGCATGGAGCAATAATGAAACAATATGTACAGGCACAGAACAATACTGTAATGTATAACAAGTGTGTTTATATGAGCATGTCGTTTAACTAGGTAAGGAAATGCAATAACTGAACTAGTATGTGTGGTACGTGGTATTAAACAATAACTAAAATGCTACAGGTTATAAGGTGATACGGTGACGTAGCGATTTCTAATGTGTATGTGGCATGGAAATTACCGATGATGTGTATGTGATCTGGCAGGTAAGTGTACGTGTAACATGTGCATCATCGGTAATGGTGCATGTGTCCTAGTAGATGAAGTCATATATAAAGATAAGGGTATGAACACAGTATATACATCGTAAAAGAAATAATGCGAGCGTATGCAGAAATAAGAAATCGTAACACGAGCGTGAACAGAATAAAGAAATCATAACGTGAATGGTATAAAAACATGAAACTACGTATGGGCCATACAATTATAGTTTAAAATAGTACCAATCGTTGTTTTAGAAAAATAGGAGGCTACGATATTTTAGAAAAAGATACCATTTGAAAAGTCATAGCGTCCCTTGAAGTTATTATTTAAAAGTGCGTAATGATTCGTTGGTTTTGAAAATAGGTATGGCTCTAAATATGTCGTAATATCTACTTAAGGATTTTAACCAATATTTCTCGAGTCGATACATACATAAGTCAGTGATCCATCCTCATCATATCATATATGGTATAATCTATCATACGATATCATCAATCAAATGGTGCGGATTTATCGTCACGTACATCATATCATCCCATCTCGTCATATATCGTCACATGTTATATCATCTCGTATCACATCATGTATATATATCACCTCATATCATCATATCATATCATATTGACTCATTTCATCATATCGGATCATATCCTCATCATCTCGTATCATATTGTAAATATATATAGTTATATACTTTCATGAGTAGATATAGATCATAGGCTAAGAACTAGAGCTGGAGATATACCATTCTACTAATATACTACTATCGCTATAATATTCTAGAAACACTATTAGCTAAGTATAATCGAATATCTATATATATAACTATATATCTAGCATCCTAGTACACACACACACACACTACGGTTGCGGGGGTGCTATGTGCCATTCTCCCGACTTCCCCCGTAGATATACATCTACTCACCTACTATCCTCGCTCCAGTCGACGTCGATGAACATCTTTCTCTCCTTCGTTGTCTTGGAAGTCCACGCGAAGGTACCTACAATTCAATGCATATCGTATCGAAATCAAAATTAAATACGAAAACCGATATGGAAAGAGAAGCGCACATAGGTTAGAACCTATGGTCCACGTATGCAAGAACAACCAAATAACCCCCAGCATTGATATACGAACATCAAGCGACCAAGTCAAAACTCAAATATCAAAACCCAAGTTCTCAAAAGTCGCAAAACGAAATTAGCAACTTAGTAAAACACTCCCAGATTCTACCTAAGATGAAATTAGAACATTTTGCATATAAAAACCAAACCTTAACTCCAAGACCAGGCCGCAATTTGTGGCCATATGGATTAAATTGGCAGCCAAGAAAGGAAATTGAGGGCTCGGGTTTCTAGGGTAGCTTCCTAATTGCCTGCACATCCCACTGTATCTTCAATTAATTTTTCAGAGTCTTCAATTCATCCCAGATTCTAATTGATCACCACAATATCAACAAAACAGATATCGAAAAATTCTAAGTTCGTATTTAGGACTTCAAAGCTCGTTTTAGACAAGGCTACCATCACTACTAGGCCAAAGGACACTCACCACACCACCACCAACCTCTACTACAAGTTTCAACCTTTAATCCTCATCCTAGAATTTTCCAAGATCATAAAACTTAACCCTTTTTAACTCTAAACTAAGACTTGAGGTTAGGAAACCAAACATTTGAATAAAGGTGAGTGTTTTACCTCGAGGGAGTATATCAAGAAAATTCCTAGATGGTCCAAAGTGCTCAAAACTCTAACTTGATCCCACCATGATGCTTGTAGTGAGTTTAGGAATAATTTTTGTGAAGGTTAGATGAGATTTGGAGGTGGTTTGATGGTGTTTGTGGGGGAGGTAGTGAGGGTTTTGGAGGTGATGAAGCACGAGGAAGATGGAGGAGATGAAGAAAAGTAAGCGATGAAGGTAAATAATGAGTGGTGAAGGTAGTAGCCATGGCTCATTCTCTCTTTCTCCCTCTCTCATCGCATACCTCTTTGTCCCCTCCTTTTCTTTCCTTATCTATTCTTTTTTCTTCTTATCTATTCTTCTCTTTTCTTTTCTTTTTCTTTAAAAACACAACATAAACTATATATTACAACAAAATATGTCATGCCACTTTAAAATATGGTTAGCAAAAATGGATTTGGCTTAATTGTAACATTTCAGAAATATAAAATATTATTTTTGGAATTTAAATAATAAAATAATAAATTTCACGCAAACTATACGAGTATGAATTTGGGTTTTTGTAGAATGGTATAATTATATACCAATATTTTGGAAAATATTTGGGAATTAATATGAATTATTAATTTTGAAGGCATTTATTGGATTTGGACATTTTATAAATTATTATACAATTAATTACATACAAGTTATGTTAAACTTGATTAGTGCATTAATCCAAATCCATTTTTATTTTTAATGACTAATGCACCATGACACATTGTATTTTGTTGCATGTTAGCTTCAATTGTAATTTTTGTTATTTGGTTTTAAAAAGAAAAAGGAAAAAGAGAAAAGAAAATGAAAAGATATTTGATGAGAGAGGGAGACATAGATGTGACCTAATAATGAAGAGAGAGAGAGAGAGAGAGAGAGAGAGTGAGGGGGAGAAATATGGTTGTATTAACCATGGTTGGCATCACCCTCATCTTATTTCTTCACCTCCTTCATCTTCTTCATCTCCTCATTCTCCACCTCCTCCACCTCACTACCCCATGAAACCATTCCAAAAACTTCATCAAAACCCCCACACCACCGTCACAAGAAATGACCACAAGCTCATTCTACACCCCATGGTGAGATCAAGTTAGAGTTTTGAACTCCTTGGGCCACCTAAAGAACTTTCTTGAGTTGCTTCCAAGAGGTAAAACCTTCACCTTCCTTCAAGCTATTAAGTTTCTTAATCTCCTATATATGTTTAGAGTTCAAAGATGCATGCGTAGTGATCTTGGGATATTCTAGATTGATTTTTAGTGGATGAACTGAAATGTGGAAATGCAATTGAGGTTTAGTTAGTGACCACAAATCCATTAGTGATGAAATTCTGGATCAAATTTGAGATTAGAAGTCCATAACATGAACTTGGAATTTTCCGATATAGGGTTTTTTGACGAATTGTGATGATTAAATAGAATCTGGTATAACTCGAGAGCACTGAAAAATATTTTGCAAATACAGTGAGATGTGCAGGCTATCTAGAGACTACCCTAGAAACTTGAGCCCCCAACTCCCACTTTAGGCCGCAGATTTATTAGATATGGCCGCAAATTGCGGCCTGGTCTTGGAGTCTTGGGTTGGTTTTTGGTCCATAGCTCTATTACATGATATCTAAGCTATGTGCAAAATATCCTAATTTCACTTGAGTCAAAATATGGGAGTGCTTTTCTAAGTTTCAGATTTCGGTTTACGGCTTTTGAAAACTTGGTTTTGGTATTTGAGTTTTGACATGGTCGTTGGACATTCGTACGTCAATGCCAGGGGTTGTTTGGTTGTTCTTGCTTGCGTGGATGTAACGCCTTAGGATGCGATTAGTGTTAATTAAGCGATAATGCGGGGTTTTAATGAAAAGTTAACCGATAAATATTTTAATATATTTTATTATTTTAAATTAATATTTTAATATTATTTTGATAACTGCACATAACTTGTGCATGTTAACCATAATATTTTGTAACATGACATGTTGTGTACAAGTTTAAGATTAAGTGTTGGGTTAATTAGTAATAAGGGTTTTCTTTTAATTTTGAATTTGTGAGGAGAGAGAATGATGAGGCTAAGGCATGGGGAGAAAAAGCATGCTTAGCATTTAATGAGGAAAGAGGGAGATGCATGCTTCCTCTCATACACTCCTCTCACTCTCTCTATTATTTCTCACACAATTATTCTCACCTCATTTCCTTTCTCTCATTCTCCAACTCCTCAAACTGAAACCTTTCACTTGTTCTTCAATAAATCCTCACAATCCTCACTAATCTTCACACATCTCACTAAAACCCTTCACCAAACTTGACCTAAAACCTATGGAGATGACTTGGAGAATGGAAAGCTAGGGTATTGAGCGAGATGGCTAAGGTAGTGCTCTCCACTATTAATTAGGCCCTTTTTATGTTGTGTTGCTAATTAGGTTCAGTTTAGAACACTTAAAATTTAGTTTTTTTGTGCAAATGTCTTATTTTGGGTAAAGTTTTGGTGTCCTGTTGAATCTGCTATCAACTCAGGTTGTTGTTTTGAAAGTTTCCATTACCGAGAGGTGTTTGTGAGATATAGAACCCATCACCAAAACCTGAGACCATTTCCCCTAATCACGGCCGCAAATAAATTCATTCTGGCCGCAATTTGTGGCCCAGAGCTATGTGGGTCAGGGTGAATCTCGGTCGTGGGGTCTTTGGGGTTGTTTTTAGGCTCGTGGAACTTGCAACTTTCAACAATTCTTTGTATAGAAAAATCAGGGACCTTTTAGCTAAAATTCAAGCGTTTCGGCAACGTGCGATGCAGATTGTCCGATATTTATTTATGTGTTTCGTATGATGTGTAGCCGTAGGGCTGTTCTAGGAAGTTGCTGCACGTGTTTATCCCGCTAGGAGAACACTCGGGAGCTTATGGGAGTCGGTTAGTTGTTGCCGTTGTTTGCGTGTGTTATCGAAAGGTTTCTAATTTGCACTTGTTATGTTGTTGTATGATTTTAGGATCGCAGGCGGGGAACTCGGACGCCGCGAAGAAGGGAAAGTAGGTGGTTGGATTCACTTATCTCGAGATCGTCGATGAGTAGATTTAACATCTATGGGGAAATCGCCCGTATGGCATTATGCGTCAGGGCTTGATAGGATATTATAGCCGCATATTTATATATATCCATTGATTGTGCATGTGTACCGTTGTTGCATACCCTATTTTCTACTGCATATGGACGTAGTATCAATGAGATACAACACTGTTACTAACGGTTCATGTTTGCACGAGCACTAAACTGTATGCCACACACACACACCGTTAGTAATTGCTATGACACTCACACTATAGAATTGCCATGGATAATACATTGCTTAGCTTACCTTATCATCCGACATGATTCTTGTTCTATTGCGCATATGAATTGCATTATGTGTACATACATACTTGCGTACATACATACTTGCGTACAAACATCCCTCGCTATAGCTACATATATGCTCATATGTGATGTTGCATTGGATTTCGGAGAATTTGGAAACCGCATGATATATTTTAAAACTGGATTCATTTAAAAGAACAGTTTTCCCTAGATGTGCTCATATCACTATTTTATGTTGCATACGTCATATTTCATGGATTTACGTATTGAGATATGGATTTCATGTGATTGATGGATTTGAGAACCGTGGGGATATTTTCAAGGAAGCATGCATTGTTTTTGAAAACCCGGTTTCTCTTGTTATGATATTTCGATTCGTCCACCATGAGTTTTCTCGGTTCTAAGAGCTTGTGTGAGTATACCCGATTCGAGGAGCGGGAGGCACCGTCTGCGGGTACATGGTGGACCCGATGAGGTACCCCGGGGCAAGAAGACTCGTATAGTTAGACGGTGAGCCTGGCACGAGAGCACTACCCACCAGTGATTGGTTGGACCTGGCAGTTATCCGGAGAATACCGACCGGAGTCGAGAGATGGATATGGGCCGATCCGGACTGACGGAGTCCGATATATGTGGATTTGCATGTCGATGTTGGACACGAATATTTCATGATGTTTTCGAGTGCCGATGTTGGGTACTTAGGTTCCATGAGAATTACAGGAGTGAGGGCCGATCAGAGTGACGACGCCTGAGGTATTGGGATTTGGGGTGTCGTTGATAGACACCGATTTTTCCACAATGATAATTCATTGACGATGACGTGTTTTATCCCATACTCAGCATTCATTGATATGCATTGCTTCATGTATTTGTAGTACCTGATAGAGTATCTTTCATGACTGTTTCATATCCATATTAGTATATTGATACTATCATATTGCATGTGATAGAGTATCGTCGTACGTGCATACCTGCGATTACCTGTATGATGTTACTTACTATTCACGAGTTGTCAATTCACCCCTGTTGTGCCACAGTGTTATGCAGGTTAACCCTCAGAGTAGTCACGGTAGAGCTACATTACCGTATCTTTTGCAGTGGATACCGCTATAGTTGGCTGTAAGCCGTTTTGCTATATGTGGGTTTTCCGGTTATCCGTTTATATTCATTGTACACCATATTGTATCTAGTACTCTCCATCTACCACTTTATGTATTGACTTAGAGACGAGATGTGAGGACGATATTGTATATTATTTTGTGACTTTGGGTGTCGAGCTCGTGTGAGCCGGCTTTTATTATGCAGTTTTATCTTTTATGCTGTTTTTCATTTATATTGTTCATTCCTTCGTTACGGCGTCGTATATATGCTTGTGGTGGTTGTTTCCTCCTTTGGGCGTGATTTGCTCCCGTTTGGGGATGCTTTATTTATATCATATGTCGCTTTACTTATATCTTATGTTTATACCCGTTTTGGGGCTAGTTTTTACAAAGGAGGTGCTGCCGAAATTTTTGAGAAAATAAAGTTAAACTTTAAAGATTTTTACTTGAGATTTCCAAATGTTTTTATCACTTACTACTTTTGATGGTTTAGATTTCTGGGTTTTCGTCTTACTTAAATTGCGTTACGCCTGTAGACGTTTCGTGGTTTAAGTGTCGGCCATGTGCCAAATTTTGGGTCGTGACAGTGGACCACAGGTTCTAACCTATGTACGTTTCGCTTGCCGTATCGGTTTTCGGATTTGTTTTTGATCTCATTACGATATATATTGATTTGTAAGTACCTTTGCGTGGACTTCCGGAATGACGAAGGAGAACAAGATGGTCATCGAATTTGGCTAGAGCAAGGATAGCAGGTGAGTAAATATATATCTACGGAGGAAGTCTGGTGGATGGCGTATAGCACCCCCACAACCATAGTGATAGGGGAACAAAGATGTGGAATATATATAAAGAAACATATACTTATGTACTTACGGATATAACTATAAGGATAAGTACGAGATGATATGATGAGATGAGAACATGATGAAACGAGTTGACACGAGTCGATATGTTTGACATGAGGATGCAGGCGATATACATACATACACACACACACACACACACATATATATATACACATATGCTAAGATATGATATGAGATGATTTATACGTATATGAGATGATAGATTGTACGTGACCATAGATCCGTACCTTTGATTTATGATACATCTGATGATTTATCTGCACTCTTAACTCGAGGACACCGTACGATGGATTATACCGTATGCGATATAATATACAGGATGATAGATTCTTACTTCAATTGATGATACCGTACGATGGATTAAACCGTACATGATATGATATACCGAATGATTGATCCGCACACTTGATGTAACATTTCAGAAATATAAAATATTATTTTTGGAAATTTAATATTAAAATAATATATTTTGCGAAAACTATTCGATTTGCGAATAGGGATTTTTCGTAAAATGGTATAAGTATATACTAATATTTGGAAATTTATCGAAGATTAAAATGATTTATGTATTTTAATGATATTTATCAGATTTTTGGTCAAATCCGTATTTATACGCTTTTTCATGTCATGTGCATGTTGCATTGTGTTTGTTTTGTGAGTTGTGAGAAAAGAAAAGAGAAGCAAAGGAATAAAGGGTTTGAGTGTGAAAGGAAAAGAAAAGAGAAGAGAAAGAAAGAGAGTGTGTGTGTGAATGGAGTTATGTATGAAAAACAAAAGGGATAAGAAACAAGAATAGATATTTTGTGATTGAGAGAGTGAAGATAAGAGAGGGGGAGTTGCAGGGTTGCCTAACACGGCAACAAGGTTTCGGGAGGTATCGTCCAAGCCAATTTCAAAAATTTGCCGTTCTAGCTAACCCTAACCATAAAATCTTTACTAGAAAATGCGACGATACAATATGTAAACTACTTTACAACTAAGTGAATGAGAAATACAACCTTTGTAGACCAGTCCTTCACATCAAAAGCTCCGTGTAGTAGTCCCTTCGCTGCGAGTAATGATCTCCCGAACTTTAGTATGGGTTCCTTTGGAGAAATGAACAAGCTTGCTCGAAGTCTTCGAGGCCGAAGATGATTACATCGAGAAGACTCAAGCTCATGCTACCTCTTCACTAATGGCAGGTTAGTGAAGCAAGCACTCTAAACTAAATGGCTAATAGTAGAGGATGAGAAAGTAGGAAATGAGCTCTCTTTAGTTTTCTTTTTCTCACAATATTTTCTCACCTTGAGAAAAGCTAGTGAGCTTTTTTCATGAGGAAGAAGAAGCTCAAGTGAAGAATGAGAATGAATTCATTAGGTGAGAATAGCAACCATGGGTGAGTTAGTATCATACACTAACTCATGTAGAGAATAAACCATGGATTACACTAATGGTTAGGTTAATAAATATCTACAAGTAAAACAAAACTAGTGGACTAAGTCAAAGATGCTACAAGCTTCTCCAAGCTTCCAAGCATGTGACTAATTTCTTACTAATTTTGATTAACTTTAAATAAATAAAACCATACATTATCATAAGCTTGGTGTGAGTCTCATACACCCATGTCACATATGGCATCAAGCATGATACAAAATAATGTACATTAATATATATCACATATATACTATATGCACACAAGTGAGAAAAGAAATCTTAAGTGAGCTAATATTAGTTAATGTATGTTAATATATCAAATATACAATTATACATTAAATTATTAAATCAACACTTGATTTAATAATCTGGCTATATCACATACAACCGATTAATATAAAATGTAACAATCTATCGAATCAACACTTGATCCGATAACCCGGTTATATCACATATAACCGACCGATATCACATATCAAGAGAATAGAATGCTGTATCACATACGCGCATTAATCTCGGTCCCGCACATATCACATATGTGCTCCTACTTCGTTTCGCATGAACTAGGAAACCTCTGTGTAGGACTTTAAAGACTCGTCAATACGCCGGCAGTAGGTGATGATCATATCAAACACCCACAAGCCGCAAGCGGTCTGCTAAACATAACAGCTATCCGGGTATTGAGCAATCAGAAGATCAACAAGCAAGCCTGCTCATACTCCTGCGGATCCAATCAGTAAAACTACCGTACAGTCCGGTCTCTTCGTTTGATATGTCGCATATCTTGCCTAGGGGTAGTAAACGTCAGACCCAAATAGCTTGATAAATCATGCCGATGTGAGGCTCATAACGAGTCGAGAAACTACTGATAACATTTACCAGTAAATCTCATAAACAGCCCTGGCCAGGGAATTTCCTGTTATAGCCAATCGAGCACAACGCAACATCAACCCCCAATATCGGGAGAGACGAAATCCCCTCCTATTGCTCATTGCCTCCATGTGACTCGGAACTGTACCCAAAAACCACCATTTTGCACGTTCTCTTGAACGTGGTAAGGTGGAAATCAAAGCACAGTGGGAATCACACAAGACTCTATGACGATCTCGGGTCGATAGACTAACATATACTATTGTCACCAGAAAACTGCTATCTGATGCGAGGTATAATACCATCTAGGAGTTCTCGGCGAGTCCGTCCAGTGTACCCAGTCTCCACTGAGCACCCGTATATCATTTCTGATGTCAAACACCAATGGATATGGGATCATCCATCACCCATCTACATGGGTCGAGAAGGTATACGCTAGTCTACTCTGGTATATCGATGCCCCGTCTCGAAACACCCACGACTAGGGACATTAAAGGATGTACTCACGGACTACCTTTGTCCCACTAGTATGATCTGCATCATAATCCAGGTAGTCAAGTAAACATCCTAAGGGCTTTATCAACATATAACAGAGAGACAATCAGTGTACATGTTAAGATAAAGAGTAACCGGATAACATACTATCATGTCGAGCAAAAAAGTCCTCCCTATATATGTCTAAGCATCCACTATAATATACATCATATGTACAATAATGGCCTCTAGGGTATACATATAACTAACAATCTCCCACTTGCATTAGGGCCATCATATAGCAGTGGTTGTAGTATCCCATACTCAACCATCCCATAAAAGTCTCTCTTGGGAAAATGCCTTTGTGAGTGGATCCGCCGTGTTGTCCTCTGAGTTTACTCTCCTAACCTCGATCTCCATGGAGATCAACCATCTCCATGATCAGGTGATACTGCCTTAGAATATGTCTGGATCACTGATGGGCCTGGGGTTTCTAGGCATAAGCCACAACTCCATTGTCACACAATGGTAGGAACGAAGTTCATCTCATGAACTAATATACACCCAGACTGCCTCTTTGGTAGCGATGTATCCAGCCTTTATCGTCTAGTTTGCCACGATATCTAGCTTGGAACTCTTCCAACATACCGTCCCTCCACTGAGGGTAGAGAAAATGCCTGTGAATGACATTCAATCGACCTTACCACCCTGGAAGCTATCCAGTGATTCTCCCCAGGATCGATTGATACCTGTAAGTCCACGTTGCCCACCCGGATGCTTACGGGAGGCAGAAACGGTATAAAAATTTGATTTTTAGAACTCAAGGCAACATGGACTAAAAGGAGGATCTTTGCTAAACAAAAACTAACAACCAAGCTAAGAGATTTAGCTACTCGGTCAAAGGGTTATACCTAAGTCTTGAACTCCTTCTCTTCTTGCTACTTGGAGTGGGATGAATGGGTCGTTCTCGTCGCCTTCTCTTGCCGAAGAAAGATCTACCCGAGGGCCTCTACCTTTGGCTCCTACCTCAACCTAGAGATAACTAAAGTGCTTGGTGTGCTAAACCTAGAACCTTAGGATGAGTAGAGAGTAATTTTGGTGTTTTATCTCAAAAGCAAAATTGTTCTCAACTCATGAGAGGGGAGAGCTTTGAGAGAGAGGAAGAGGATGAGAGAGAATGTGCATGAGAGAATGAGGATAATATCAACCATTCTCACATATATGTGAATTATGATAATTAAGTAATTAATCAAAAATAATAGTGATGGTTAACTTGAAATGACCATTATCATTTCACATTAATGAATTTTGCAAGAATCAAAGAGCATCTTTCATGTGAAATGATGATGGTCAATATATCAACATAGGTCAACAAATAAACCATAGTCAAATGGTCAACAACCCTAACCATAACACAATTATAATTAATTAATATTAATAATCATATTTCACATATACATTAGGGTTAAGAAAAAGACAACGGTCATCAACCCTAATGAAAGTCCTCTGCCTCTGCCTCAGTCAACTATGCATACACACCCGTATCCATGTTCCGAGGAACACGAATACAATGAGATAAAACCAATCCCCAAACATATACTAGGATCTGGCTTAAACCAAAGCCCGCTAGTATAAGCTGTCCGGACACCAAACGTGCACAAGTGCGCGGATGTGAACGAACCCCGTCGCAAAACCATGCGACCTCTACTCTGTTTTGCCTAAAGGCGAATAACCCTCTGTGTGGGACTCTAAAGACTCGACACTACGCTGGCAGTGGGTTTAACCACAGGCCGCAAGCGGTACTAGCTGTACGTAACGGTCCTCAGGTAGATGCCGATAAGAAGACTGACGGGGTGAACCCATCTGAACTCCTACTGAGCCTGAATGTGACAGTCTCCGTACAGTCCGGTCTGTTCGTCTGAGAATATCACATGGCGGGCCTAGGGGGGCGGTAAACGTCAGTCCCCTAATAGCGGTACAAGTCGTGTCGGAGTGTAGCCTAGAACACCCTGAGATAACACTGGAAACCTACCAGTATATCTCGCTTGCCCTGGCCAGGGACTTTGTGTAATGGCTCTCCTAGACACAGCGCGATATCAACCCCCAATACCGGGAGAGACGAATCCTGTCTAACCGTCACTGCCTCCAAGTGCTTCGGGACTGCACCCAACTGCTACCTGTTTGCACGACTCCTTTGAGCCGTGGTAGGGTAGCAAACTAAGAATAGTGGGAACACACTCGAGGCGAAGTGACAGTGTCAAGTCAACATACTAAGCAGTAATCATGTCACCTGGGAACTGATAACTGGCGATAGGTATAATACCAACCAACAGTTACCGACGAGTCCTGTCCAGTGTACTCGTAACCTAACGAGCACCCGCATACTATCTCAAGTACGACGTACTGACGGCTGTGGGACAGACCGTCTCCCATGCTGGGATGAGAAGCGCATACGCTAGTCAACTCCGGAGTATCGATGCCCTGTCTCGATAGTCCTACGACTAGGGACCTGCATAAGGATGTGCTTGTGGATTACCCAGCCCCCATGAGTGTGACTGCCATCACAACGCTGGTAATCAAGCAAAGATCCTAAGGGCTCCACTAATGTGTAAAGGCGATATGCTATAAGAAACACATGCACACATTAAAGTAGAAACAAACCAAGTAGCATACTACTATTTTGAGCAAGATTGTCTATACAACTGTGAATATCCCAAGCTTCCATTAAGTAATATACAAACTAGTATGATACAGTAATGGCCTCTAGGGCATATACACTAACAATCTCCCACTTGCACTAAGGCTATGTACTGGCGTATCGAAGACCTATCATCTCGATTAGCCGCTCGAACTGAGTCTGGGGTAAGGCCTTCGTGAATGGATCAGCAGTGTTATCTTCCGTAGCAACTCTCCGAACCTCGATCTCCTGGCGACTTACGATCTCCCTGATTAGGTGATACCGCTTCAAGATGTGTCTGGACTTCTGATGGGACCTGGGTTCCTTCGCTAAAGCTATAGCCCCGCTGTTGTCGCAATACAGAGGTATTGGATCAACAATGGACGGAACCACCTGAAGTTCTGTCAAGAACTTCCTTATACAGACGACTTCTTTTGCGGCATCTGCATCAGCGATATATTCCGCTTCCATCGTCGAGTCAGCAACGGTTTCCTGTTTGGAACTCTTCCAACACACCGCCCCTCCATTGAGGGTAAAGACATAACCCGACATGGACTTGGAATCATCCTTGTCACTCTGGAAGCTGGAGTCAGCAAAGGCCTCGATCTGGAGGTCTTTTCCGCCATACACCAAGAACATCTCCTTAGTCCTTCTCAGGTACTTGAGAATGTTCTTTACCGCTATCCAGTGTTTCTCCCAGGGTTTGACTGATACCGGCTTACCACACCCAGTGCATAAGCTACATCCGGTCTGGTACACAACATCGCATACATTGTAAAGCCTACCGCAGAAGCGTAGGGTATAATAGACATGCGATCCCTTTCCAAATCAGTCTTGGGAGACATCTCTTTGGAGAGGGTGATCCCGTGACAAGCCGGTAGATTTCCGTGCTTGGAATCTTCCATACTGAATCTTTTTAGTATGGTGTCGACGTACCTGGACTGTGAAAGTCCTAATATCCTCTTGGATCTGTCACGATAGATCCGAATCCCCAGAATGTAAGAGGCATCACCCAGGTTTTTCATGGAGAACCTGTGTGACAAGAACCCTTTGACAGATTGTAGCATAGGAATGCCATTTCCTATTAAGAGAATGTCATCCACGTATAAAACGAGGAATACTACAGTTCTTGTTACAAATTTACTATAGATGCATGGTTCATCTAGATTTTTGATAAAGCCAAATTCTTTGACCGTCTCATCAAAACAGATGTTCCAACTCCGCGATGCCTGCTTTAGTCCATAGATGGACTTAAGCAACTTGCACACCTTTCCGCTGCTCCTACTTTGAATGAAACCCTCTGACTGGTCCATATAGACACACTCTTCTAAATTTCCATTTAGAAAAGCGGTCTTTACGTCCATCTGCCAAATCTCATAATCGTGGAAGGCAGCAATGGCAAGAAGGATCCGAATGGATTTCAGCATAGCCACTGGAGAAAAGGTTTCGTCATAGTCCAAACCAGGTCTTTGACGAAAACCCTTTGCAACAAGTCTAGCCTTATAGGTCTCAACCTGTCCATCTACACCAATCTTCCTTTTGAAGATCCACTTGCATCCTACGGGTTTTACCCCATCTGGAGCAACGTCCAACGTCCATACTTTGTTGGTGTACATGGACTCCATTTCGGTCTGCATTGCATCCAGCCATTTTACCGAGTCAATACTCTGAATGGCCTGCTGGAAGCTAGTTGGCTCATCATAATCAATGATGCAATCCTCTCTATCCCCGTCTATGAGAAAACCGTAGTATCTCTCGGGCGGATGAGACTTCCTACTACTCCTGCGGAGCGGCGCAGGAATGTCCTGATCTTTCGAACCCTCTGGTTCTACTAAGCATTCAGTAATAGCTTGTGGTTCTGGAATTTCTTCCAGTTCTATTGCGCTCCCACTTATCTGATTTTCCAAAAACTCAGTTTCCAAGAAGTGGGCATGACGAGAAACAAAAACCATTTGTTCCTCTTCGCAATAGAAGAAATATCTCTTGGAGTTCTTTGGATATCCTACAAACTTGCACTGTACTGAGCGTGCCTCGAGTTTGTCCGCATGCTGCTTTTTGACAAAAGCTGGACATCCCCATGTTTTAATGTGCTTAAGATAGGGTTTCTTCCCACACCACATCTGATATGGTGTAGTAGGCATAGTCTTAGTTGGAACTCGGTTCAAAAGGTATGCAGCTGATTCTAGCGCATATCCCCAGAATGATCGCGGTAACTCAGCATTACTCATCATGGAACGTACCATATCCAATAGGGTCCGGTTCCTTCTCTCCGATACACCGTTATGTTGCGGAGTGTATGGAGGAGTAAGCTGAGAAAGAATTCCATTCTCTTTTAGGTAATCCAGGAATTCGGCACTCAAGTATTCACCACCTCGATCAGATCTCAGTGTCTTGATACTTTTGCCGATTTGTTTTTCTACTTCATTCTTATATTCCTGGAATTTTCCAAAGGCTTCGGATTTATGTTTCATTAAAAAGACATATCCGTACCTTGAAAAGTCATCCGTAAAAGTAATGAAGTAAGAATAACCGCTTCGCGCATGCGTAGACATTGGACCGCACACGTCGCTGTGTACGAGTCCCAAGAGCTCGCTCGCTCTTACTCCGTGTCCAGTGAACGGAGCTTTTGTCATCTTTCTTTGAGACATGATTGACAAGTTGCATATGATTGATATTCGAACGGATCCAAATATCCTTCTGTATGTAACTTTGTCAACCTTCTCTCATTGATGTGACCCAGTCTACAATGCCATAAGAAAGCCTGATTTGTTTCCGGAGACTTTCTTTTGTGTGTATTCTGGACATTGAAAATCTGTGGTTGGTTTAATACGTATATACCATTATTTAATGTACCTGACCCAATCAGAACTTGATTAAGGTGAATGTTTACAACATTGCTTATAAATGCAAATTCATAACCTTCTTTAGATATTAAAGATACAGAAATGATATTACAAGTTGCATTGGGTACAAAATAACAATTACGTAAAACCAAAACATGTCCATCTGACAATCCCAGGTGATAGTCCCCCACGGCCTCAGCATCCATGCTATCTCCATTTGCAACTTTGAGGGTCATATCACCTGCCTTCAAAACCCTACGCTTTCTCAGTGCCTGCAAAGAATTACAGATATGAGATCCTGATCCGGTATCCAATACCCAGGAAGTAGAGTTTATTGATAGGCAGTTTTCAATAACATACACACCTGAAGCCGAAGCCGTAACTTGCTTCGGGTCCTGGTTTCTGGCCTTCCAAGCCCTGCAATCCTTTTTTCAGTGTCCACTCTTGTGACAGTAAAAGCACTCTTCCTTCCCCACAAGCTTTCCCGCTACCTTTGTTGCCTTTGCCTTTCCCTTCGTATCCACTTTACTAACACCGCCCCTTGGTTTGGTGGGGGGTTTTCTTCTTCTTTCCCTTGGCTTTCGTCTTGGACCTAGAAGAGGAAGATCCTCCTATAAACAAAGTGGATGTTTCCCTACCTTTCTGTAGGGTGCCCTCTGCACTCCTCAGCATGTTGAGGAGTTCTGAAAGTTCAACTTCTTTTTCTTGCAAGTTGAAGTTCAGGTTAAACTGGGCATAAGTGGAAGGAAGGGACTGGAGAATCAAGTCAGTATAGAGCCCGTTCTCTAACGTGGTCCCAAGGTCCGCGAGCTCTTCAATATAGCCAATCATCTTAAGCACATGTTCCGCTACCGATGATCCGACGGCCAATCTCGCCGAAAACAGCTTTTTCGAGACTTCGTATCTGGCGATACGGGATTGCTCTCCATACAGTTCTTTTGTATGGAGAAATATGGATTCAAGGTCCATATTCTCGTGCCTCCTCTGATGTTCATTGTCCATAGAGGCAAGCACGGGGCACTTGGCCTTCGCGCAGTCGATTTCCCAGGTCTTACGGATTTCCTTATCCGCGACGCTGGTTTTGGGACCTGGGACACGGGGAGCTTTGGTGGTAAGGAGATACCCCAACTTGTCATAAGTGATTGCCATTTTGACATTCCTGAGCTAATCTTTGTAGTTTGGCCCTGTCAGTATGTTTTTATCTAGTAGTAACTTAAGTCCAGTCATGATGTTTGGTCGCTGCAATTAGGAGAGAGAGAAGAAACACTTTAGCATGATGCTCTTGCAAGTTTAGAGTGGTTTTTAATTTGTCTAAACAGGATGGCTCCCACTGTCTCTCGAATCTCTCCTCAAACCAAAAAGGAAGAATTAGTCGGGATCAATCTCATCGTACAATACTTGCTTAACCGTTCAGCCAGGCCAGTGTTGGTACTTCGAAGGAGGTTTTCCAACGCTTTCGCGAAGTTCCTTAATTAAATAACCTCTTTTCCCTGTGGGCGTAGCCCCGCTAACACCTTTCTAGACACCTACTTGGTTTATAGCATTGATCGTTAAGTGAGAAAGTTCCGGAGGAGTAGCATATACTCACAGTAGGATCGGGATCCAAATATCATCGTGTGACAAAATTGAAGGAATCCTACCAGAATCATCACACTCCAAATGGTATGCAGCGCTAGCAAGTTTCAGTTTCTTTACAAACTCCCGATGTGGATTTTTGCCCCATGCTCTTATGAACTTGACTTTGGCCAACAAATCATAAGTCACATGTCAAGTTCTACCCGTCATTCTCCAGGTTAATTTGAACCCACCCGTACCTACCCTTGATTTTGGCCAACAAGGCAGTACGACTGTCCCAAACCAACACATCTATCTATGCTGCACATGAATACCCAATAGCTACCAATCACTATGCCTTGACTTTGGCTAACAAACATAGCTTGAATACTATTGACTATTCATGTGAAATGATGGAGGGCTACGAATGGTTTTGGCGAAACCGTGAACGTAGTGAACTTGATATAATCGATGGAACGAGATAGCTTTTAAAAGGAGTGGCTTAAGCTCCGCGTTTAAAAGTTGTTTTTGAAAAGAAACCGAGTGGTTTTGAAAGTGTTCCAACGACTCTACTTTGGTTTATTTTCTTGCATTAATTTTAATGCGTCCTATCATTTAATCCTACCATTGCAGAAAACAACGAAAATATGACGTACGCTTATGCCATCCGCATTCGCCACGGGGTCCCGTCATCACCCGTTAGGTTACATAACTAACGACAGAGCGGGGGCTGGACTAGTGCGGATGCAAAACATAAGCAACGCCTAAATAGATATCATATATAGATATATACATTCGTCACATGCAATGATAGCCATTCCAGATCACAGATGAACACATTGGATATACTAGGAATCCGCATTCCGTATGAGCCTGTAACGAAGAGCGGATTACACGGTCGTGATGAATAGCCAAGACCCCATCCTAGACCCCTACGGGTGCGGCAAACTACCCGCCAAGTACCCGAAGTGAAGTAACCCCCCTCAACAATGTGAGTAGGCCACTCGGCACTTCGAGGTACCCGGTAGTTTGTGCACCCCACCTTGGGTCTATCCTAGGAGCAAAAACAGTAAAAGAAATTATACAATGACCGCTACAACCCCATCCCGGTTGTGCGGCCATATAAATAATATTACATCAATTTACATATTACATGAATTGAAAGAAAAAGAAAACTCTCATCTCACAACCCCCCGGCTATTCATCCGCGACAATCCAATGAATTCATATACACAAACCATCAACATTACAGATCACAGATATGTATAACCCCCACTAATCGACGTGTAGCGATTAGCAGACGTTCAATACATATATCACATCACAGATATAACCCATTAGCCAAAGTCCAGAGAAGTTCGATCAAAATACGGATTTGTAACCACCCCAGAAACGAATTTGTTCTCTGGAAAATCTGGGGTAGAAACAAACCATCCTAAAAATCCCAAAACATCAATATAAGAACACTGCAGGAGAAACGACCCACGGCCGAGTCAACTCGGCCGTGGATCCGCGGCAAGAGCATGCTCTTGCCGCGGTTCCGCGGTGAGTTGGTCGACTCGCTGGATCGTTTTTCTTGGGTATTCTTTAAAAACCCTGAGCCGATTTTTAGTGTATGATTAATTATTTTTAAAGCAGGTTTAAAAATCGGCAGAAAGTTAGGTTTTTGAAACGTGTTTTGCGATTTTTCTCCGATCGAAATTCTAGATACTTTGCTAACTTGCTGGTTTGTGTTTAGCTAGGCTCTGATACCACTGTAAGTCCACGTTGCCCACCCCGGTGCTTACGGGGAGGCGGAAATGATATAAAAATTCGATTTTTAGAACTCAAGGCAACATGGACTAAAAGAAGGATCTTTGCTAAACAAAAACTAACAACTAAGCTAAGAGATTTAGCTACTCGGTTAAAGGGTTATACCTAAGTCTTGAACTCCTTCTCTTCTTGCTCCTTGGAGTGGGAAGAACGGGTCGTTCTCGTCGCCTTCTCTTGCCGAAGAAAGATCCACCCGAGGGCCTCTACCTTTGGCTCCTACCTCAACCTAGAGGTAACTAAAGTGCTTGGTGTGCTAAACCTAGAACCTTAGGATGAGTAGAGAGTAATTTTGGTGTTTTATCTCAAAAGCAAAATGGTTCTCAACCCATGAAAGGGGAGAGCTTTGAGAGAGAGGAAGAGGATGAGAGAGAATGAGCATGAGAGAATGAGGATAATATCAACCATTCTCACATATATGTGAATTATGATAATTAAATAATTAATCAAAGATAATAGTGATGATTAACTTGAAATGACCATTATCATTTCACATTAATGAATTTTGCAAGAATCAAAGAGCATCTTTCATGTGAAATGATGATGGCCAATATGTCAACATAGGTCAACAAGTCAACCATAGTCAAATGGTCAACAACCCTAACCATAACACAATTATAATTAATTAATATTAATAATCATATTTCACATATACATTAGGGTTAAGAAAAAGACAACGGTCATCAACCCTAATGAAAGTCCTCTGCCTCTGCCTCAGTCAACTGTGCATACACACCCGTATCCATGTTCCGAGGAACACGAATACAATGAGATAAAACCAATCCCCAAACATATACTAGGATCTGGCTTAAACCAAAATCCGCTAGTATAAGCTGTCCGGACACCAAACGTGCACAAGTGCGCGAATGTGAACGAACCCCGTCGCAAAACCATGCGACCTCTACTCTGTTTTGCCTAAAGACGAATAACCCTCTGTATGGGACTCTAAAGACTCGACACTACGCTGGCAGTGGGTTTAACCACAGGCCGCAAGCGGGTACTAGCTGTACGTAACGGTCCCCAGGTAGATGCCGATAAGAAGACTGACGAGGTGAACCCATCTGAACTCCTACTGAGCCTGAATGTGACAGTCTCCGTACAGTCCGGTCTGTTCGTCTGAGAACATCGCATGGTGGGCCTAGGGGGGCGGTAAACGTCAGTCCTCTAATAGCGGTACAAGTCGTTTCGGAGTGTAGCCCAGAACACCCTTAGATAACACTGGAAACCTACCAGTATATCTCGCTTGCCCTGGCCAGGGACTTTATGTAATGGCTCTCCTAGACACAGCGCGATATCAGCCCCCAATACCGGGAGAGACGAATCCTGTCTAACCGTCACTGCCTCCAAGTGCTTCGGGACTGCACCCAATTGCTACCTGTTTGCACGACTCCTTTGAGCCGTGGTAGGGTAGCAATCTAAGAACGGTGGGAACACACTCGAGGCGAAGTGACAGTGTCAAGTCAACGGACTAAGCTGTACTCATGTCACATGGGAACTGATAACTGACGATAGGTATAATACCAACCTACAGTTCCCGACGAGTCCTGTCCAGTGTACTCGTAACCTAACGAGCACCCGCATACTATCTCAAGTACGACGTACTGACGGCTGTGGGACAAACCGTCTGCCATGCTGGGATGAGAAGCGCATACGCTAGTCTACTCCGGAGTATCGATGCCCTGTCTCGATAGTCCTATGACTAGGGACCTGCATAAGGATGTGCTTGTGGATTACCCAGCCCCCACGAGTGTGACTGCCATCATAACGCTGGTAATCAAGCAAAGATCCTATGGGCTCCACTAATGTGTAAAGGCGATATGCTATAAGAAATACATGCACACATTAAAGTAGAAACAAACCAAGTAGCATATTACTATTTTGAGCAAGATTGTCTATACAACTGTGAATATCCCAAGCTTCCATTAAGTAATATACAAACTAGTATGATACAGTAATGGCCTCTAGGGCATATACACTAACAATACCATCTCACTACACCTAGTGAGAATCCTAACATCCATTTAGATCTATCTCATAGATCCAAAACCCAGGATTTATGATGCATCACCTTGATCCTTTATGGAGAATCCTTATGATAAGAGGAGATTGACCGAGTGTAGCATAGGAAACACCTTCCCTATCAAGAGTATGCCATCTACGTACAATACGAGAAAGACCACCTTACTCTCTACCACCTTTTTTATATACAAGGTTGATCTACCATTTTGATGAAGTCAAACGCTTTGACTACCACATCAAAATAGATGTTTCAACTCCGTGATGCCTGCTTTAACCCGTAAAGCAACTTGCACACGTTTCCGCTGCTCCCATTATCTACAAAGCCCTATGGTTGTGTACTTATAGACGCTCTCTTCTAAATCACTATTTAGATAAGAAGTCATGACACCCAACCGCCAGATACTGTATTCATGGTATGTAGCAATAGCAAGTAGGATCTGGATAGACTTAAGCATAGCTACTGGAGAAAAGGTTTCATCATAATCCACATCTAGTCGATGATGAAAACCTTTTACAACAAGTCTAGATTTGAAAGTCTCAGCTTTTCCATCTACACCAAGTAATATTCTCAAGATATACTTGCTCCTGATGGGGATTTAACTCTTCAGATAGAGCAACCAAAGTCCATACTTTATTGGTGTACATAGATTCCATCTCAGATCACTTAGCATCCAACCATTCTTACAGAGTCCCCACTCTTGGTTGCCTGTTTGAAACTAGTTGGGTCATCATCTCATGATGCAATCCTCGCTCTCAGGTGGATGAGGAACCCTACCAGATCGGCGGAGTAGCTGAGGTCCGTCGGGAACTATTGAATCCTTCGGTTCTACCAAATCATCAGCTATAGTTTGTATAGATAGAACTTATTCCAGTTCTACCTCATGGCCACTTATTTCTTCCATAAAAAATTCCTTTTCTAAAAAGGTGGCATGCCGAGAAATAAAATACCTTTTGTTCCTCGGTGCGGTAGAAGATATTTCCTTGCGAATGCTTGGGATATCTAACAAACTTCCACAGAACTGACCTTGTTTCGAGATTGCCCGGATTTTGCTTTTAGACATAGGCCGGATAACCCCAAATCTTAACTTAAGACATGGGCACTTCCCATACCATATCTCATATGGAGTGATAGGCACCTGATTTGGTTGGAACCCAATTCAATAGATATGCAGCTTTTCAAGTGCATAACCCCAAAAGGAAATAGGCAACTCAATAATACTCATCATTAGTCACACCATATCTAATAGGGTGCGATCGCTCCGCCCCGATACATCGACGTGCTGTGGTGTATACGGAGAAGTAATGCTGAGAGAGAATCTCATTCTCCTTTTGAATAGTCCAGGATCTCCGTACTCAAGTATTCTCCTTCTTGATCACATCAAAGGACATAATACTTATACCCATTTTGGTTCTCTACTTCTGATTTATATTCAATGAATTTCTCAAAAGGTTCAGACTTGTGTTTCAACAGGAACATATTTCCGAATCTTGAGAGATCATCAGTGAATATAATAAAGTAGAAAGAACCAGGCCTGGCATGAGTAGACAGGGGACCTACATACATCATCATGTATCAATCCTAAGAGTTCACTAACTCTTTCTCTGTTTCCAGTAAACGGAGCTATGGTCATTTTATCTTTGTGACACGACTGGAAAGTTTCACAAGATATAAATTTAAACCGATTTAAATATGCATCTTAATGTAACTTAGCTAGTCGGGTCGCATTGATATGACCTAGTCTACAATGCCTCAAGAAAGATTCGTTCATTTCTAAACTATTCCTCTTGTGTGTGTTCTGTACGTTGAGAACTGTAGTTTGATTTAGAACGTCTATGTTTTTAGATAACGTGCCTGAACCGATCAAATCTTGATATAGGAAATATTCAAAACATTATCCAACAATACAAAATTATATCATTCTTTAGTAAATAAACAGACTGATATAATGTTGCATATCAGGTTCAGTATCTAATAACATTCGTTCAGAATCAATGTATTTGGTAATACAGGATGATAACTGCCAACACCTTAGCTGCAACAATTGCACCGTTTCCAACTCTTGAAACTTATCACCCATTCCCAGTTCTCTACCTATCTGTAGCCCATGTTACAGATTACATATGTGGGATCCTGATCCGGTATCTCATACCCAGGACGTAGAGGATACTGAAAAAAAAGTTCTCTATAACAAATACACCCGAAAAAGATGCATCATCATCCACTTTCTTCGTTTGGACATCACGTGAATCCTGGTAATCCCCCATCTCCTGCTCGGTCTTATAACAATTATAAGGTAGAGCGGGACCAACGTTCCCTAGCACAGTATAACAAGCGGGTTCGGTCAATACATCCATATTATTATCTTGATTAAGGCGTGACATGGTCGCTACCTGAAGAGAGAGAGAGAAGAAAACACTCAGCGTATGCTCTTGCAAGATTATATTGGTTATTATCTTATCTAATCAGGATGGCTTCCACTGTTTTTATCAAATCTTCATTCAAACCCTAAAAGGAAAGACTAGCTGGGATTAATTACACCCTATAAGTTCGCTAATCTTTCGGCCAGGCCAGTGCCGGTACTTTGAGAGAGGTTCCCCGTGCTTTCGCACGGACCTAATTAAAATAAACCTCATTTTCCCAGGGCCGTAACCCCGTTGACAACTTTCTAGACACCTACTTGATCGACTAATTGTAAAGTGCAAAACTCTCCCAGGAGTAACAATTACTAGCAGTGGGTATCAGGATCCAACTATCTCATAGAAGATATGCAATCTCATTGCAAATTTCAACACTTGAAATTCCCGATAATATTTTGCCCCTAGCAGCTATATGACCTTAACATAGTCAACAAATCATAAGTGCTAGTCAAGTTCAACCCGTACATTTCTTGATTGAATTAAACCTACCCGCACGACCCTTAACATAGTCAACAAAGTCGCACGACTACCCTAATCCAATCTCATCTCATGCTTAAGCAGATAAGCACTAATTCGCTACTGCACACTACGTCTTAACATAGTCAACAAACGTAGCACGAATACTAACTAGTACTTATCTGAAATGACGGAGGGTTACGACAGGTTTTTAAAAAAACCTTTTGCATAATGAACTTGATATCGTTGTAGAATCGAGTGATTTTGAAAAGGAGTGTTTTTGAGGCTTTTACTAGTTTTGCTAAAGAGGTCACTCCTGGTGAAGGGATCTCGGCTCTTTCCTTATCGAATAAGGTGCATGATATTTCACAAATACCACTATGCAAAGCAAAAACTATAGAAGCAATCAATAGACAAACCGAGTGGGTTGTAGCATCTGCTAGTTTCGCTAAATGGGTCACTCCTGGTGAAGGGATCTCGGCTCTTTCCTTATCGAATAAGGTGCTGGATATTCTATAAGGAATACCGCTATGCAAAGCAAGAACTAGAGCTACCCGTTTTTAAAACAAGTTTCTACAACATGTTTAGGTTTATTTTCTTTCATTAATCTCATTAATGAATATTTCATCATTTAAGTTACCTAAGCATCACAGATAAATACAACGTACGCTTATGCCATCCGCATTCGCCTCGATGTCCCGTCATGCACCGTTAGGTTAGGTAACTAACGGCAGAGCGGGGCAGGGCTAGCGCGAGTGTAAAACATAAGCAACGTCTATATAATATATCACATATACTATATACAATATCTATCTCATTGTTCCCCTCCGAATGGCGGAGACGCGGTGGACGTCTTGCCTGAGATTCGGGGCAGATGCTATTTGGTTTTATCCGTCTACCTTTCCGAAGATGCCAAGTTGATTTATGGCACCGTGTATCGGAGGTTTATACGGATGCGGCCGATGTAGCAGACTTTTTCAGATTCTCCCTCGTTTGAGGGGTTTTTGATTGTGGGGACGCTCTTCCCTGCAGGCGCAAGCCCCTGCAGTTAATTACACTACCGCATCGCGGTAGCCACTTTCTCCTTCTCCAGAATTTCACTTCGTATCGTGTGTGTTTGTTTTGTTTGTGGATGCCCGTGGATTGTATACGGAGATTAAGTTATGCCGTCGCCCGTAGGACGTGGATTAGTCCAAATCCGTATTTACTTAGATTTGGGTTTGGGGTTTTGGTTTGAGGATACGTTAGCCATATTTGAGGCTAAGATCAACTCAAACGTTTGTTAAGGATACGCTAGTCCAATTTGAGACTAAGATCAACTTAACGGGATCGTTTAGATCCGACAAAAGAGCATTTATGGGCTCTATTGTTCCAGTTTAGGGACATAGTGGTCCATTTAATATATGGCCGTCGGGACCCATCACCTCTCTGACGACGTTGAAGGATTACAACGACAGGTGTCAGAGGAGTTCGGAGATATACCCTTGAACCAAAGTTGATTAGGGAATATGTAGTACGGTTTGGGACTAAAGTCTGTTTGAATGTTTAAGGATACGTTAGCCGTGTTTGAGGCTAAGATCAACTTAAACGGGATCATTTAGATCCGAAAAAAGAGCGTTTGGGGGCTCTGTTGTTCCAGTTTAAGAACGTAGTGGTCCATGGGTAGTTTAAAGACATTGCGGTCCATTGCCAGTTTAGGAACATGGTGGTCCATATTCCAGTTTAGGGACATGGTGGTCCATGTTCCAGTTTAGGGACATAGGGGTCCATTGGTAGTTTAAGGACACATAAGTCCATGGGTTTAAGGACCCCACAGTCCATATGGGTGTGTTTAAGGACGCATTAGTCCGGTAGTTTAAGGACGCATAAGTCCGTGGGTTTAAGGACCCCACAGTCCGTATCTTGGTTTATGGACGCATAAGTCCATGAGTTTAAGGACCCCACAGTCCGTGTTGATGTATGGTTGTCGGGACTCGTCACCTCTCTGACGTCGTTGAAGGATTACAACGATAGGAGTCAGAGGAGTTCGGAGATGTACCCTCGAACCGGATGTAAATTGATTTAAGAGAGCAGTCTTGCTCATTCAATTTAATTTGAGGACTTACGGCCATGATTGGGCTAAGTCCAGTTGAAAAATGTTCAACATTTTATTTGCATTTGGCTTATTAGGCCTTTACTAGGGTTCTGCCCCTGTTTAATAATGCATAGCATTTTATTCTGGCCTGCTAGGCCTTTCTGATTTGGGCTCTGTCCCTTTTTTATAATGCAGAGCATTTGTTTTGGTCCATTGGGCCTCTTAATTGGGCTCTGTCCTTTTTGAATAATGCAAAGCATTTGTTCTAATATTGGCTTGTCAAGCGCTTTGCGCCAATCATTGAGCACAAGCGCATGTGGAGGTGACACGTGTCACGCTCTGGTGAGTGCGAGCGCAACAACGCAGTGCGTTGCGTCAGTGCGCTGCGCTGTTGCGCCGCTGACACGTAGCGCTCTCTGGTGGCTTGCGCCAACCCAGGAGCGCAACAGTACAGTTTTGCAAGTGCAAGGCACTGTTTCAATAACTTGATCCAATTTTGGAGTCAAGAAAAGAATTTTTCTGAAATTCCAGAACCAATGGTTCATAAAAAGTGCAAGGCACTGTTATTATTATTTTTTTATTGAAGATCATTGATCTTGTTCTTAGATCAATGATCTATTCAGAAGAAATTCTTCTATTTTATAAAGGTTTTTACATTTTTCTTGAGTTCTTTTCAAAATTCTTCAGAGTTCTCTCTGTTTTGAAGTTCTTGATCTCTCACGATGTTGATGCCCCTTTGAGTTGGGGTCTAGGGGTCTTTATATAGTTTCCATAGATTTGTTAAGTTTGTTAAAAAGATCATTCTCTGAGTGATTTGGGGAATTTTCCCCACCGTTGGATCTTTGATCCAAGGGCTTCTGTTTTACAGAAGACAATCTTCTTGTTTTGACAAGAACAGAAGGATCTTACTAGAATTTTAATTCTGTTTGGCGCAAACGCCCCAGCGCTTGACACGTGTCGCGCAGCGCACAGCGCAGCGCAACTGCGCCGACACGTGTCGCTCAGCGCACAGCGCAGCGCAACTGCGCCGACACGTGTCGCGCAGCGCAGCGCTTGCGCAACTGAAGCGTTGCTTCCTTTAATTTTTGTTTTAAATAGAGCTTTGTTCTGATTGGGCGCGCTGCCTTGGGGCTGCGCTGACGTATCAACTTCTGACACGTGGCGCGTTGCGCGCAGCGCACGGGATTTGAAGCGTTGCTTCAATTTTTCAATTTTTGAAATTCAAACAGAGCCTTGCTCTGATTGGGGGAAATAAATGCCCCCCACCGTTGCACTCACGTGACGCACACGTGAGTACAGCGGTGGCAAGATTCCAACGGTCGGATCAACTCAGGAGTTGAAGGGGCGCAAGCGCCTATAAATAGGACCCCTGGCCCTCAGTAGATGATTACCATCTTTTAAGAAATTTGATTTTCAGAGCCTTGCTCTTGTTTTCAAGAACTCCAGAGCCTTGCTCTCGTTTCCAAAGTTAGAACCTTTAGAAAAACTTTAGGTAAAATTAATCTTAGATTAAATTAATTTTAATTAATCTTAACCAACAGAGCCTTGCTCTCATAGATCTTTTGATCTAAAGAAAACCCCTTTGGGGTTTCACCAACAGAGCCTTGCTCTCAAGAATCCATAGATCTGAAGAGATCTTGTTTCAGGGTTTTTAACCCATGAACAGAGCTTTGCTCATGGACCAAATGTAGATCTTTTTAATCTAAAAATGAAGAACTCCTAAGAGTTTTCATGGATCTTTAGGATCCCAAAAATTTTTAATCTTTAGGAGTTTAAAGAATTTTTTTCTTTTAATAGATTTTCTCATCATTATCACAGAGCTAGGCTCTTTTAAAGAATTTTATTCCCCTAAGACCAGAGTTTGACTAGTGTCACTCTGTGACAGAGCTTTGCTCTGAAAGAGGAGATTCTCTCCTTGTCTCTAGGGATTTTTATTATTAATGAGAATCTTCTCTTGGGGATTAACTGACAGTCTCATCCAATGATGGGGTTGTCTTATTAACTGATGCACTGTCATCCAGATTTTGTGGGTCCCCCTTTGGTCCCCTACCCACTGCATTGCAGTGTGGTGTAATTTTTAATTTAATTTAATTAATTAATTAATTAATTTTTAAAAAAAACGCCAAGCGTTGGAATTACAACACTAACGGCTAGTTTTGTCCCCTTGCAGTGAACATGTCTTTCGATACCTCATTACCGTTTGTTCGTTCGGAGGAAGGATTCCCCGAAGCACCCGTAAACCGTGAGGTCCTAGCTATGATCAGGGACCACGACTCGGAATATAAGAATCTTCACCTTTGGGGGTCGTGGTACAACCAAATTATCATGGGTCGACAGAGCTTCTCGTGCGCAGTACCATCAGAGCCTATTACGGCGATCCACTATGCCAGCCCACCCCCGGTGCAGTATGCCGTGGAGATGGTCGATTGGACTTCAAAGGGCTTTCTTCATCCTGCTATAGATGCAATTCCGGTTCAGCGTCCTATGGTTTTGGATATCCTGTGATGCCGTATTTATCAAGGCAAGGCGCGACCTTGGGGGCAATCATATAATATAGGTCTGATCCCCCGCCATCCGATCGGCTATCTGCCATGGGCTCGCTACATTCTGTCGGCGAAGAAGTCGCAGTTGATAAGGCTAGGGTTGTACACTGCAGTTTATGTTTCCCTCTTCTAATATCCCACGCTTCCTACCTGGTGGTTTAAGGCCTTTTTGGAGCAGTAGAACATCCCTACTCACACTTTTCTCGCAATGGACCGGGAAGTGTCGATTTCTTTGGAGGAATTCATGGAGGTCTCCGGCTTACCGGTTATAGGGGAGCACTATGAGGAGTTTCTTCCTACAGACGAATATTTCTTCGGTGCTAAGCCGGCAATAAGGGGCCTCACTCCGGAGAATGTTGTTCAACATCAATTTCCAAGTTTGATCAAAGTGTTGAGCATCTGTGAGGCCCTTTTTATCGAACGTGGGAGCCGCAGAGTTAGCTTCGAGGATTTCATCGCTCGATTCCTTCACCCAAACGTCCTCTCGGCAGAAGCTGCTAAGTTTTCCACACTTGATGACCCTTTCGGTCTAGGTTTGGACAACCTGCCGGCGAAGGAAATAGACCAGAAGGGTTTTTTCCTTCCTAACTCCCCAATTGTGTCTTTTGCGGAAGTTGTAGCCCCCGGGATGGACGAGGAAGCCTTCTTCTTAGGATTTCTTGGGCTATGGCTGAGTTGGTTTGCGCTCCCGATGCATTCTCGCCATATGCGGCCCTCTGTCTTTTACCCAGCTCACCGGATGACCATTGGGGTAAAAGTGGCTGTTGGGATCGCCGGCTTGGCACACCTGTATCACGGCCTCAGTCAAGCGGCGGATGCTAATGAACCTGGGGTACTGCACGTGATCTTCCCGATGCACTACTTCGTATCATGGCTCGAGTTGCATACATTGGGCATCTTCGGTATGCACAAAAGGCCCTCGTTCTATGACAGGTGCAGCTTCCCTCGAATTATACGACTGATTGGCGCCTCAATTGTGACTCCATCGCCACGGAATGCCAGGGGTTTGCTCCTTCGCCCCCACACCGTTGGAGACGGGATGTCTTTCATTGACAAAGTGCTGACTATTGGAAAGGCATCTACCACCACAATGCGGCCATTGCAAGACACTTTCAAAGATGGGGCCTCAGTTTTGACGGCCCGGGAGACCCTCCATCTATATTCTATCAGACCGGCCTTTCTGGTGTTTAGGCAGAATGGTGCGGCGATTTTCATGAGATACAACCCGCATCGTTTCACTCAACAACTAAGCTACAATCAAGGGGTACCATTGGAAGCTTTCCTACTGGAACCTGCTGCTACTGAAGAAGGGATGGAGAGCGTGCTGCATCACTTCATGCGTCTGAATACGGGTTCTTATTTTTTTATCAGCGAGCCGGCTTGCGCCCCATGACTCCTCAATGCATATACAGAATGGTACAATCATTCGACGGGCGCCGTTATAAAGGAAGAAAAGCTATTACTGGTCGACCGTAAGGGTGTGCCTCCCGGCAGCGACCGCAAAGCTCCTCTGGTGCCAAGGACCCTTGTAGTTCCTCCGCTAAAAGATGCTAGAGCCGGACCACCGCGTGTGCCGTGTCTTCCATGCGGATTGCCGCTTCCTGATACTGCGGATGCGCCACCAGCGCCCTGTGCTCTAGTAGAGACAGTAGTTGTGGCTTCGCCGGAGTCTGGTGTGGGCGCGGACATCGGGACCCGTCGCCCCAAGGTGCCTGCAAAGCGCAAGTCGATCCCGGGTGCACCCAGGGCCGGTGGGCAGAAGAGGAAGAAGTCGCTCTTCTCCGCTGACGTTGCGTTTGGTCAGGAACCTCACGCTCCCTATAGCGAGGGCTTGGGCGAGTACGAGACCAATAGAGGATTGGTTATGCCACCAGATGACACTAATCTGGCGGCCGCCATCGCAGCCTCAGAGCGATTGGCAAGGCGCGACGCATGGCTAGCCAAGCTTGCACAATCGGGTAATTATTAGTCGCCTTTTTTATTGCATTGTACTTTTATCTTTGTCTTTGACTAATGCTTTTCTTTTCTTTTTCTTCAAACAGACATCACCACTGAAGAAGCCATCGCTGCTTCCCTCAAGACTTTTCAAGAGGAAGAACGACTCAGGGCATCCTTAGGCCTCAGTACGTTTAGATTCATTAAGTCTTCATTCTTTTTTCGTTATGGTCGATCTGACCCTTTCTTTTTCTCATCACAGGAACCACAATGCCGGTCTCGCACAGTGACATAGAGACTCTTCCCGGGCCAGCCATTGATGTTTCGGTCTCTTCGGGGCTACCGCGAGAGACCCGACTTGAAGAGCCGATGAGAGATGCCTTGAAGGCTCTGGAGGCAACTCTAAACGAGGACGACGACACCTTGATGAAGGAAGCGTCGAAGAGGTCCGTCGCGACGGCCCGGGAGGAGAGGAAGCGGTTGAGGCGCGAGGCGAAGGCACACAGGGCTGCTTTGGCCGTGGGAGCGGGCCCAATCACTGTCCCTCGTGCTGATACTCCCTCGGAAGAGCCCCCGGTCGCTTTGTCTAGACAGGCGGTGCGCGCAAATAGGGAGGCTAACGATAAGTCCACCTCAGGTAATATATCTTTCAAAATTTTGTTGTAAGAATTATAACTCTGTCGGTTCTTATATATTCTGTCCTGCAGGGCCAAGTCCCACCAAGGGGGAGGCGGAAACCGTCGAACCTGAGGGGCCAGAGGAAGAGGTATTGGTCGAACCCGAGCCGATGGCGGACGACACAACCGGGATTGCCGGGCCCGAGCTAGTGGCTGACGAAATGGTCACGTCCACTATGCTTGAGAAGGTGGCCGATGCCGAGCCCGAGGCAGCAGCGGATGGAGCGCCTGAGACCGATGACCCCGTGGCAACGGTGGACGAGACGGCCGCGACTGCTGAGCCCGAGGGAGTAGCGGGTGAGGTGGGCATGATTCCTGAGGACGAGCTGACCGCTCTTTCTTAAGAGTCTGGCAATGCTCCGATCATTGCTCTCCCCGCCTACGGCCCTCCGCCGTCTCTACAACGACGGCCCCCGTAGAGTCTGGGGATGAGGCCACGGGTGGTGGACTTATGTCGATGGAGGAGGGAGACGCCTCCGTCTCGGCTGGAGGCTCATCAGGTAAATTTCGGATTACTGTCCTTTTTTTCTTTATCTTGCAATCTTTCCTGACAGGTTTATTCTTGTTTCTAACGCAGGTGCGGCCAGTGCCGATGCTCCATTGCTCGAGGGAGCGCCGTCAACTACTGCCTTAGCGGTGGTCACCTCTCAGCCCTTCTTGGTACCATCAAAGATGTTGGAAGGTATGGGTTTGCAACTTATTAGTTTTATCTTTCAGACGCATAATTTATGTACTAAAGTCGTACTGTTGTGTCTTTTCAGGAGTGATTTTTGACCATCTCTATCAAGTGTTGCTCCCACACTTCTCCTTCCCATCTGAACTCGCTTCTTCCTCTAGCGGTGCTGGTGAATATAGTTTCCGACTGATATCTTTCTTTTTCAGTGATGGAATTATTTCTAACTTTCTCTCATCCTGATTACAGTGCTACAAATCGAAGGAGGGGATGAAAGATCGGCCGCGCCACCGGCCCTTCCGGCCTTGCTACCTGCTGCAGCTGGTATAGCAAACTATCGCATTGATGACCTTTTTTTTGTCTTTCTTAAACCGTCATCTAATCGTATCTTGTTTTTTCAGCCGTCGTTCCGATCTCGGCGCCTTTCGAGTCTCGTGTCACAATGTTGGTAGGCCCTTTCCTGAGACGTCCGTCCTCGAAAGGCGCCGCGAATAGTCTGCGCATGTTGAGCGACTACATTGAGGAACTCGACGTCAAGACTCCTACGTCTGCCGCAGATTTTGCTACGGCGGTTAACCCAATGCTGGTGATACTCGTAAACTTCCATAACGAGGGCATCGTCGCGTCTTGGGTTAATCACTGTAGGGAGATCGAGGCTCGCCTGCATCAACTGGAGTTCATGCGCCCTTCTCCTGAGACCTTAGCCGCAAGCCATCAAAGAGCAGCATGGATTGAGCAAAGCGCTTCTTACGTCCACCACTTGGAACAAGAAGCGGCTTTAAGGCTGAGGGAATGTCAAGAGTCTTCAAGCGAGACTGCTCGCCTACGTGCTGAAGTTGAGGCGAACGCTGCCCAGGTGAAGGCTATCTTCGAGGGTCTCCTAGAACGCATCTCAAATGGGCTGAACTTGAAGCAGAAACTCGATGCTGCCGAGCGTAATGCCCAAGGCCGCGAAGTAGCTCAGCAGGCCGTTGGGAAGCAGCTTGCATCCCTCTTGCAGCAACGGGCTCAAGTGGAGGCAGAACTGGCGGTGGTGGCCGATCAGGAAAAGGCATGGAAGGAAGTGTGCGAACAACTGATAGGGCTATTTAAGACGCTTCCTTCCCAGTAGCTGCCTTTGTATTAATATACTTGTAAAATTTTTCTTTTTCAAATAATATGTATCCATTCTTTATTCTTTTGTACGATTCACCTTGTACTTGATTGAATTAATAAATAAAGATACACACTTTTTCTTTGCAATGTCTTGTATGCTCTTTTGCTTTCTCCCTTTCTCTTATTATCAGCATGCTGTTTTAATAAACACGGTTGACAGATAATAGAGTAAACATCTTAGTTTTTTTTTCTTTTCAAGAAATAGCGATGGCTTAGGCCGCAGGTTCAGATCTGCCGCCTAAGACTTTTCAACTCTATGAGCCGTGAGGGCCTCATAGAGACTTTTCTCCCTACGGATCGAGAGGATCTCGTAGGTGTATTTTCTCCTTAGGAATCGTGAGAATTCCTAAGTGCGTTTTCTCTTATAAGTCGTAAGGATCCTATAAGAGAATTTTCTCTCTTACGAGTCGAGAAGACTCGTAAGCGGTTGTTTCCCTCCTTGTTGAGATTCGACTTTGGAGAGTGAGACCCGTGAATAGTATGCAAGAGACCGTTTTAGACCGACTTGCAGGGTCCCAGTGCTCAGGAAATAAGTTTTTTAATCCCTGCTGCCTAAGGCTTTATCTTGCAAGTTGAGACGAATCGGGAATTTCTCGCGGAGACACTGGTTTCTCTGCGGGCTGACGCGAATCAGGATTTTCTCGTCAAGAACGCTGGTTTCCCTGAGTCGAAGGGTTTGCCAAGGAAACTTGTTTCCCTGGGGTTGAAACGAATCGAGAATTTCTCACGGAGACGCTAGTTTCTCTGCGGGTCGACGCGAATCAGGATTTTCTCGTCAAGGACACTGGTTTCCCTGAGTCAAAGGATTTTGCCGAAGACACTGGTTTCTTCGGGGTTGAAACGAATCGGGAATTTCTCACGGAGACACTGGTTTCTCTGCTAGCCGTCGCGAATCAGGAGGCTCTCATCAAGGACGCTAGTTTCCCTGAGTTGGGGAGTTTGCCAAGGACACTTGTTTCCCTTGGGTTGAAACGAATCGAGAATTTCTCGCGGAGACGCTAGTTTCTCTGTGGGTCGACACGAATCAGGATTTTCTCGTCAAGGACACTGGTTTCCCTGAGTCGAAGGATTTTGCCGAAGACACTGGTTTCTTCGGGGTTGAAACGAATCGGGAATTTCTCACGGAGACACTGGTTTCTCTGCGAGCCGACGCGAATCAGGAGGCTCTCATCAAGGATGCTAGTTTCCCTGAGTTGAGGAGTTTGCCAAGGACACTTGTTTCCCTGGGGTTGAAACGAATCGAGAATTTCTCGTGGAGACGCTAGTTTCTCTGCGGGTCGACGCGAATCAGGATTTTCTCATCAAGGACACTGGTTTCCCTGAGTCGAAGAATTTTGCCGAAGACACTGGTTTCTTCGGGGTTGAAACGAATCGGGAATTTCTCGTGGAGACACTGGTTTCTCTGCGAGCCGACACGAATCAGGAGGATCTCATTAAGGACGCTAGTTTCCCTGAGTTGAGGAGTTTGCCAGGGACACTGGTTTCCCTGGGGGTTGAACTGATCTGTGGTGGTCTTTCAGGTTTTATATAAGTTACCGTCAAAACCGTGAAGCTAGGAATTTGATCTTCGCTTCGTTTGCTGGCTCTGCGTCTGCTGTATTGTGACGAATGTCGTGGTTGTCTCTAGGCTGTTGGTGAACCGTCGAGATTTGGCTTAGCTTTCTGGCGGAGCCTGTTGGGAAGGTGTGGTTCCCTCTTTGTTTGTGCCCTTGGATTGTATACAGGGATCGATGTGATCTCAACTGTAGGGCAAAAGTTTCATTCATTTTTATTGTTTTATTTCCGCGATACTCTATCATTTCAGCTTTTATATCGCGAAGGTCGCGATTGCCCAATCATTTTGGCTATTTTTCGCGGTGCCCAATCATTTCGGCTATTTATTTTATTTTTACTCGCTGCTTTTTATTGCGAGTTGCCCAATCATTTCGGCTATTTTGTATGCATATGTTTTCTTTACTTGTTGCTTTTTATTGCAAGCTGCCCCATCATTTCGGTTATTTCGTATGCATGTGCGGCTTGCTGGTTTTCACCGTAAACCTGAAATTAGACACCGATTTCAGCATCAGCACCGCTACAACTGGGATATTTCCAGGAGCGAATCATCATTTGCCTCTGTCAATGTTGAACAAAGGTGGCTTAGCGAACAGGGTTAAGGTCCTGTCGACTAAGGCTTTTAATTTCATGAGCCGTAAGGGTCTCACAAAGGTATTTCTCCCTACAAGTCGTGGGGATCTTGTAGGTGTATTTTCTCCTTAGGAATCGTGAGGATTCCTAAGTGTATGTTCCTCTGTAAGTCGTAAGGATCTTACAAGAGGGTTTTCTCCTTGTAAGTCGAGAGGACTTATAAGGGTTGTTCATCATGCGTACATATCCCCAGTCACGGATGGGACTTGGTTAGGGAGATGTTTATTCGCGCCCGTGGATTGTATACTAGGGTCAGTATTGAGCCACTTGTAGGGCAAAATCAAAGGTTGTGGAGGTTGCTTAAGCATAGGTTTAGGTCTCTGTAACTTAAGACTTTCAAATCTTATGAGCCGTGAGGGTCCCATAAGAGAGTTCTCCTTACGAGTCGTGAGGATCTCGCAAGTGTATTTTCTCCTTAGGACTCGTGGGGATCCCTAAGTGTGTTGCTCCCTTGTGAGTCGTAAGGATCTCACGCGGGTGGTTTCTCCTTACAAGGTCGAGAGGACCCTGTAAGTGTCCTTTAACGAGGTTGCGCCCTTTCAGGTTTTCACAAACACTCGCCGGTAGCCCTGCTGTTTTTACTCACGGAGCCCTTTCGGATTTTCATCCGTGCCCATTTTGCTTATGGACATACCATTTTTTAATTCTTTTTTTTCTCTTCTTCTTTTTTTTTATGAAGTCGCGCCCTTTCGGGTTTTCACGAACACTCGCCGGTAGCCCTGCTGTTTTTTCTCACGGAGCCCTTTCGGGTTTTCATCCGTGCCCATTTTGCTTATGGACATACCGTTTATTATATATTTTTTTCTTTTATATATTATATATATATATATATATATATATATTTTATTCATCTCGTCAGCCTAAGGATGCTGCGGTAGTAGTTTAAGGACGTTTCGGTCCTTCGTTAGTTTAAGGACGTTTCGGTCCTTCGTTAGTTTAAGGACGTTTCGGTCAGTCCAGGAGAAGGCTGGCTACTGCTTATAAAGTTTGAGCTTAGGAAGATAGCGAGCAGACATAGTCGTCGTCATCTATCATTGACCTAGGCAGTAACTCGCTAAGCGTTGTATTTCTTTAGGAATCGACCATTTATTGGCCTGTAAGGCCTTTCACCGTGCATATCCATGAGTAGATAGGCTCCACCCTGGTAGACCTTGTCTATGATGTACGGGCCTTCATAGTTTGGCTCGAATTTTCCCCGCTTGGCGCGATTGGGGATCATAGGCCTTTTGACCACTAGCACGAGTTCGCCTTGGCGGAATGTCCTCGGCCGGGTCAATCTTTCATATGAGCGCGTCATCTTTGCTTTATAGGCCTCCAGATTTTGTTGCGCTATGAGCCGGGTTTCATCAAGGGCATCAATTTTCTCAAGCCGAAGGTGAGCATTTTCCTCCTCTGTCAGCTCATAATGGACTGCCACTCGTAGAGAGGTTAACTCTATCTCGAAGGGGAGTACTGCTTCTGTACCGAATACCAACGCATATGGCGTTGTGTTCGTGGCTGTCTTGAACATAGTTCGATACGCCCAAAGAGCTTCTTGCAGTCTCTCATGCCAGTCCTTCTTATTTCGGGACACCGTCTTCTTCATGATCTTTGTCAAGGTCTTGTTGAAGGCCTCGGCTAGACCATTAGCTCGCGGATTATAAACTGAGGAATATCTCCAGTCTATATTATGCTGCTGCGCGAAGCGACTGATCTTGTGGCTTCTGTAAGCTGGCCCGTTATCGGAGATGATCCGTCGCGGAGTTCCAAACCGATATATGACGCGCGTCTTGAAGAAATGGAGGATATTCTCCATCTTCACTTCTCTTAACGGTACTGTTTCTGCCTATTTGGAGAAGTAGTCAGTCGTCGCCAGGATGAAACGATGTCCCCTGGACGATGCTGGTTCGATGGGGCCGACTATGACAGTTCCCCACATTTCGAATGGCCAGCTAGCCACCGTTGGATGGAGTGGATTTGGATGCTGGTGGATGAAGCCCCCATGAATTTGGCATGAGTGGCACTGCTTCGCATACTCGAGGCAGTCCTGAATCACCGTGGGCCAGTAGTAGCTCATCCGTTTGATCTTCAACTTCATCTTGGGCCTGCTTGGTGAGAACCGCAGAGTCCGTCATGAACTTCCTGAACGACTCTTTTTGCCTCTTCATGTCCCAGACATCTCAACCACAGAAAATCAAACGACCTCTTGTACAGAGTATTATTGACGAAGGCGAAAGACAGAGCTCGTTTCATAAGTTGATGTCTTGAGGACGCATCTTCGGGCGTTTGACGGTATTTGAAGTAGTCTATAAAGACTTCTCTCCAATCCTCGGTATTTTCCCGATCTTTTATTTGCAGGGTCGTTTGCTCAGTCGCTCCCTTTTCTCCGGATGATTCCGGAGATATTTCCGCTGGGGCAAGTACCCGACGGCTTTGTACCACGATTCTTATGTCATCGAGGTTCTCATCAGCCAGTTCCTTAGCGAGCTTGGCCAATGCGTCCGCTTTGCTGTTTTCCGCGCGCGGTATATTTTCCAAAGTATAGGAGGGGATTTGGGTCAACAGTTGCTGCACCTTTTCGCCGTACTTCACCAACTCTGGTTTGCACGTTTGGTAGTCGCCGTTTACTTGACTAACGACCAGTTGGGAATCTCCGTATATAAGGAGGTTTCCAATTCCCATGTCGATGGCGATCTCGAGGCCTGCTATCAAAGCTTCGTATTCGGCTTCATTGTTTGTCCTCGGCTCTATTAGGGAGAAAGCAAAGCGCATTATCCCTCCTTGTGGAGTTACAAAGATGAGTCCTACCCCCGATTTGATTTTAGGGGTACTTTGTTTGCGCTTCTTCACGGAAGATGCTCCATCGAAATAAAGCTCCCAACGGGTATCACCACAGTCGATCGCATCAAACGCATGTTCGTCTGGCAGATCGCAATTCAGAGAAGAATCGGCAGGTATCGGATGTTTAGCGAGGAAGTCGGCAATGGCCTGGCCTTTCACTGCCTTGAGAGACTGATAGGTTATCGAGAACTCCATCAAGAGCAGGGCCCATTTAGCGAGCCGACCTGTCAATATGGCCTTCGACATCAAATATTTAAGAGCTTCCACCTTCGAAATGAGATGGACTTCATGCGCCAACGCATAGTGCCTGAGCTTTGTTATCGCGAAGATCAACGCCAGGCAGTGTTTTTCAATGGGGGAGTAGTTGCTTTCTGCCCCCAGTAGAACTCGACTTAAGTAGTAGAGTGCTCTTTCCTTCCCTTGGTCGTTCTCTTACGCCCATAATGCGCCTAAGGAACCTTCGAGGGCGGTTATATAAAGAATGAGGGGCTTTCCCAGCCAACACTGGCGGTTTCTGGAGGTACTGCTTGATTTTGTCCAGCGCGTCTTGGCATTTATGATCCCAGACGAACGGGGTTCCCTTCTTCATCAGGTGGCTGTAAGGACGGCACTTGCCTGAAAGGTTGGCTATAAATTGCCGTATATACGCGAGCTTCCCTTGGAGAGACCGCAGCTGTTTGAGAGTCCTTGGCGGAGGCATTTCCATGATTACCTTGATCTTTGACGGATCTATCTCAATACCTCGGTGTCGGACGATGAATCCTAGGAATTTACCTGAGGAAACCCCGAACGCGCACTTGAGAGGGTTCATCTTCAAGTTGTATTGCCGAAGGCGTTGAAATACGGTCTTCAGATGCTCGAGATGTTCCTTGTATGATTTGCTTTTCACCACGAGGTCGTCGATATAACATTCGACAATTTCATGTATAAGGTCATCAAAGATTTTCGTTATGGCCCTCTGATAGGTGGCACCGGCATTCTTTAATCCGAAGGGCATTACCTTGTAGCAGAATATACCCAAAGGGGTCCTGAAGGCGGTGTGCTTCTGGTCTTCGGGATGCATCTTTATCTGATTATACCCTGATGAGCCGTCCATGAAGGAGAAAACCTCATGAGTGGACGTATTTTCTATCATCAGTTCGGTGACTGGCACTGGGAAATCTTCCTTCGGGCAAGCTTTATTGAGATCCCGGAAGTCCACGCATATGCGCACCGTCCCATTTTTCTTCATTACCGGGATGATGTTGGCGATCCACTCGGGATACTGAACCTCCTGGATAAAGCCAGAGTCTATTAACTTCTTAACCTCAGCATTGATACTCATCTCAAGCTCGAGCCGCATCCTCCTCGGTGCCTGTTTGACTGGCTTGACGTCCGGGGATATCGCCAAGTTGTGCACGACAATTTCTGGATCTAATCCCAGCATTTCGGAATAGTTCCATGCGAAGAAATCTTTATGCTGCATAAGCAGGTCTTTTAATGAAGCCACCCTCTCTTCAGACAGCAGCTCACTAATGAATGTCGGTCGCGGGTTATTCGCCGTCCCCAACTCAATTTTCTTGAGGTTATCCGCAGTGGTATGTATTCCATCCTCCAGCTCTTTCGGTGCTGGCGGAAATTCTGAGATCACCTCATCGTTGCTGTTTTCGAAGCACCAGGGAAGGTCATCCATGTTCTCGGGCTCTTCTTTTGATATTGTTATCATATGACAAGTACGAATTCGCTTCCAAGCCCAATGTGGAACTGGTTCTGCTCTCAAGGCTTTGGGTTCGTGCTTCTGTGGCGGCGTTACCCTCCAGTTGTCAGATAAAGCGAACTTGCCGAGCTGATATTGATCTTCGACCCAATTCTTAAAGGTGAAGCAGTCCTCGAGAGGGTGCCCTATTACTCGGTGATAAGGGCAATAGTCCGGATGAGAGACTTCGCTTGCTTGTTCGGGGTGTTTAGACTCCGGCAGTGTAAGCATCTGATGTTTTAGAGCGAGGTCAAGTATTTTCTTCGTCTTGTCTCGCGGAAAAGAGTACGCCCGACCCATTTTTCTTATGAGGGATAGATCGGAACCGCTCGATTCCTACTTGCGTGGGTTCTTAGTCCCGCTTTGTTGCTGTTGAGCATCTTTTTCACGTCTTGACTTGTTTCCACCTCTACGTCGAGCCTTTTTTATAACAGGTTGACAGGGAGCGGCATTTTCATCTTCCATGGCCTGTTGGAGGAGGCGTTGCGTTTTGGCTTTCTCGTAGATGACCATTTCGCGGTTATGGTCGTCTCAGACTTTTTGGCCAGCTTCCCTTATAAACTTGTCCATTTTTTCTTCGAACGACGGACTGGGCATTTTTACATCAGGAACTTTTACTGGTTCAGGATTAGCATCTTCCTATTGAGCATCCGCTTCTTCATCGAAGTCATGCACGTCGTAGCAACCATGGAGTATCTTTCGTTTCTTGGACCGAATGTATCCAAGCCCTATTGTTTCCCTTCTCCTATTAGGTAACTTGTGTTGAGTCCCAGGAACGTTCCAGACCCTGTCATAAATTTGGCTTTTCGAGCGGTTTGTTTAAAGGATATCCCCTGGCGCTTCAATAGCCTTTTCAAGCCTTCTGTATAATATCTAGGGAGACGGATGGGCTGAAGCCTGTCAAGCGTAGGATCTGCGCCGTGCCAGATTTCTTTCTCTACTTTGGTTTCCTCAGAGCGGTAGAATAGAATTGCTTTTTCTCCTTCTCGCCTGGGAGGGATATAGAACGTCCGCAGCTCCTTTACACTGTAGATATCAAGTGCATCCAGTTCTTTATGGCGTTTAAGTAGCACCATGGCGACTTGCAGACCTTGCTCTTCGTCAGCGGACGTTTGTATTGAAGGTCGAGTAGAGAATACAGCATGGACCTCATCTTCCAAATCGCTGCCAAATATCAACATGGGAGCGGACGGTCCCGGCTTTTTGTATTGGGGCGGACCTGAATAAATCATCTCTTCCTCTTCTTCAGTGTCACTCCCGAAGACAGGAATGGTGGTGTTAGCCTTGTTCTCCGGCTTATGACACCTATCCGTGTCTTCGAAATCCGGTAAAAAGTATTTGGCATCTTCATATTTGCGGACTTCGTTCATGGAGAACGGGTTCAGTTCTCCCGTCACGGTATACTCGAGACCATCCTTAAAATACTTCATACACTGATGTTGTGTAGAAGGGATGATGTTGTACTCGTGTAACCATGGTCGGCCGAGCAGAGCATTGTAGCATGTCTTGGCGTCTATGACGTGGAACTTAATATCCGTGATGAATAGCCCAAAGAGTAGCGTCAGTATCACAGACCCAAGAGTTCTTGATGATTGGGAGTCGAACCCGGAGATGGTGATCTTGTCCCGAGCAAGGTGCTGGACGCTCATGCAGATTTCTTTTAACACCCGCACATTAAGGAGATTAACGGAGGATCCATTGTCGACCAGGATTTTGCCTATCTTTATATCGTGGCAGTATCCTGAGACATAGAGGGGGCGATTGTGTTCGCACGTCCCAAGGAGAAGGTCTTCATCACCAAAAGTGACATCGGCCGTGTGCACTTCCTCCAATTCATCCTTCATCTTTTCTTCGGCCAGGAAAGCTTGGAATTGTTCCGGCTCCTGTAGTGCCTTGATTAACGAATCTCTCGCCTCTTTTGATAGTAAAAGGGCGTCAAGAATGCTGAGCTGCGAGGGTGGCTTCCTCAGATGCGCTAAGACGTTGTAATCCACCTTATTTTTCTGCGGCGGGTCCTTGGCAGTTAGCTCTTCTATGACGATATCTTCAGAGACCTTTTCTTTCCCTTTATCTTTTTTGTTTGAGGGCCCGAGATTCTTTTCGGGCAGCGTCCGATTACGCAGCCGGATATTTTCACAGACCTTCTGCTCTTCTTCTTTTCCCGAGGTGGATTCTTTAAAGAGGGGGCTAAGAACCATTTCTTCGTCAGAATCACTCCTGAATGTGAGAACTTGTGATCCCCCGGCGTTAACCATGCGATAATTGCCGGTAGTTCTGTTAAGCCCCTCGGTCATATTTTTCCGCTCCTGACGAGTTTTACGCTTCTCCCACTTAAAATGTTGTCGGTGAGCAACATATCCTTGCCACCGTCTATCGAAAGCTTTGCACTCTTCGGTGGGGTGCGAAATCTTCCGATGATACAAGCAGTAGGAGGGATGCGTTTCCACTTCACCAGTAATGCTTCCTTCAGAGGATGGTAGCTTCATGCCCATTGATATGGCCTTAGCAAACCTTTTCCTCGTCTTGAATCTGCTTTTATCCACGGTGGATGCATTTTGCTCCAGCGGGAGTGTCTCAGCTCTTTCATCAAGTCGCTGGCGCTTGGCCCTTTCAAATATAGCTGTCTCGCGTTCCCGATCAGCTTTACTTTTCAACAGAGCTTCGTTGAGGAATGCGTCAATTACTTCATCTGATGGCCCCAGAATTTTTGGTTCAGGATCTGCCCCCAGCTTTTCAGTGCAAAGAGTCTCCTCATCGTCTGTAAACGAATAGGAGATCATATGGCAGCTCGCCACGTATTCCTCAGATTCAGCCGACGAACTGTCTCCCTCATCTTCCTCTTGAAAGACGTGTTTGAGGAACTCTTGGTGTGTAATGGGAGTCCGTGCCTTCTGGTTGTATTCCTCCAGTGCGTCAATTTGTTTTTGTAAGTCCGTGCGCTTGTCGCCAGGCCTCACGGGCTTCTTGGATTTCTTATTCTTCTTCTTTGAAGATTTTGACGGCTGGTTGTGAGTGCTTGGGCCACCACCATCGGTCTTTGGAGTTGGACGCGGCTTCAACATCCCCTCAATGACCTGCGGTTCCAACGGGTTCTTCCACCTGATCGCTGGGCATGTTTGAAGATCATTCAGCATTCTCTTTGTCTTGGCTGACAGCATAACCTCCCATGGGGCTTCTTCAACGAGAGAGCACGTTGCCCTCGGCGTATTCATCCTTTTAGAGGCGTGAGGTTGCGGCGGATTCACCTTCCATCCGTCGGACAACGCGAACTTGCCCTGTTGGTACTGGTCTTCAATCCAATTTTTGAAGACGTAGCAATCTTCGATCGGATGACCCAGTACTCGGTGATAGGGACAGTAGTTGGGCTCATCGACATCATTTGGCTGCGATGGACGTTTTGGATCCGGCAGATTTATGAGTTGATTGCACAACGCCAGCTCGAATAATCTTCTCGTTTTATCTCGGGGAAACGAGTAAGGACGTCCTAGCCTCTCCTCAAGGGGTACGTGCGGACGCATATTATTTTGACGGACAACCGGCTTCGAATTGCTCGGCTGTTGTTGAGCATTAGCGACAACAATCGCTTTCCCCTTCCCCTTCTCATTTCGGGAGTCCAGCTTCGGAAGAGGGAGTCTATGGCCCATCTGATCCATTTGCGCTAGCTTGTCGATCAGGGCCTAGAAGGTAGTCGGCTTGAAGAACATCATAAATTGCGAGATGGTTGCTTGTGGATCAAGGTTTCCCACAAACATACCCACTGCAGGAGCTTCTTCAATGCGTTGCTCGCATTTGGACCATAAGTTCCACCACCGTATAGCATATTGGACCCATGTCTCGCCTGGCTTCACCTTGGCATTAATCAATGCCGTCATCGGGGTGCGTTCGCTGGCACTTGCAAAACGCTGGGTAAACAGCAGCTCCATCTCCACGAAGGTCTTGATAGAGTCGTTTGGGAGCTCAGAGTTCCACTCGAACGCTGTATCTGACAAGCTGCCGACGAACTGGCGAAGCAACAATTTGTCATCACAGCCGGTGTTGCCGCAGAGCGCCCTGAACTGGGCAACATGCTGGTGGAGATTGCCCGTCCCCTTATAGACATGGAATTTGGGTATTGTATAGCCCGGCGGGTACTTGATTTGATCATACCAGCTCGGATATGGTCGTCCTGTTTTTACGACCTGACCGGCTGCCTCAGTCGCATGATGAACCCGTATTTGTTGGGCTATATACTCGTCCAAGTCAGCTTTGGAGATTGTCTCCTTTTTGGCTGTTGACAGAGCCGGTGGAGGATTTGACGTTTCTCCCCTATCATCTCAGGATGATCGGGGGATCTTCAGCTGGAGGATCTTGTTGGATCATCATCCCTACCATGTCTTGGAACAGAAGGGCCATACGCTTTATGTTGGCTGCTTGTTCAGCATCCTCTTTATCCTTCTTTTCCAATATCCGACGAAGGAATTCTGCGTCAGTTTCTTGCTCCTGGCGTTCATCCGAGGACGCTTCAGGGTTTTCTTTTGGCCCAGTGAGTGCGACCATCGCGTTCATCATCTCCTGGAGCTTTTTCTGTAGCTCTTGAGCTTTGGTCACTGACCGTGTAAACGGTCGATGACCTGTAGATGCACGGCTGTCCTCTTTACTAGACGCCATGTAGACGGTATGAACCACCATGCTCCCGGACTTAGGGCGTTTGGGCTCGCCGCCTTTGACATTTGCTGCAGGCGTGGGAATTTTCTTCGGCCACCTTCTCTTGTGGGCCGTCGAAGTTTAGGGGGCCGTTGCTTTGGGCACCCAGGTGGTCGTCGTCTTTCGTTGCTTGACAGGGGGATTTTCTTCCCGCCGACTTTTCGACTTCTTGTGCTGGTGAAAGAAATTCGGATCAATCACCGATTCTTAGACTCGTCGCCAAGTCTTGTAGATCCTGGAGGACAGCCGTTGAGAAGACTGCTCCGGCTTTTCTGGTTCTGCTTCACGGCGGTCTCTACCGGTAGAGGAGACCTTTTGAGCACCGCAGTTGGCGAATTTCTGCGTACCCTGTTCAGCAGCTCAAAGTTGTTCCCAGTTGGAACAGCAGCATTAAATTCCACCGTTGGAGATGGCAGAGTTAGCCCAGAGGGGGAGTTGCCCCCAGTCTTCCTTATCCGGCGCCAGTGGCATCGTCGGGCGTGAAGAATTGTCGGTATTGGTTCAACGACGACTTTATCTTGCCCCCTGTTCAGGTGAGGGGCTGTTGCCGGTGTCAGCCTCTTGAAGACTGACGTCCGTTGAGAAGTTGTGTCCAACCGGTCAAAAGCAGATTTCTGAGTGGGAGTGGGAATGAGAGTAGTTAGTCTCGCGAAGACCGATCCTCTGGGAGGAGAAGCCGCCTTGACGACTTCAGGAGCAACTGACTTTTTTGGGTTGGCCGCCTCAGGTGTTATGGGCTTCTTGATAGGCCCTTTGGTGTTTGAGCTCAGCCTGGTGAAGACTGAAGAATTGGACGACCCGTTGAGAGGGGCCGTGGGAGTAGCAAGTCGATCGAAGACCGACTTTTTTGAAGCTTCCGGTGCAGGCACAGGGATGGTGAAGCTTGCTGGAGGGTTCATGGTTCCGAAAAACAGGCCGGTGGTGGCCTGAGTCACTTGCTCCACAGGCATAGTAAGGATGGAGGTCGCTTGAGGCCCATATGCTACACCTCCAGATGAGGTGGAGCGTCGGTTGCATTGGCACTTCGAGCAGTTTGAGCAATTGGAGGCCATTGATGCTTGATTTCTGCGCCAGGAAAAAGACCAAATCTTAGTAACTTGCAACCCAAAGGCAACCATTAACAAACCGCGATTCGCTCGCGAAGACGACGCACGAAGTGTGGAGTGGAAAGATGAAAAGGTCCCACCGGGCGTGCCAGAATCTGTTTCCCTCCGAATGGTGGAGACGCGGTGGACGTCTTGCCTGAGATTCGGGGCAGATACTATTTGGTTTTATCCGTCTACCTTTCCGAAGATGCCAAGTTGATTTATGGCACCGTGTATCGGAGGTTTATACGGATGCGGCCGATGTAGCAGACTTTGTCAGATTCCCCCTCGTTTGAGGGGTTTTTGATTGTGGGGACGCTCTTCCCTGCAGGCGCAAGCCCCTGCAGTTAATTACACTACCGCATCACGGTAGCCACTTTCTCCTTCTCCAGAATTTCACTTCGTGTCGTGTGTGTTTGTTTTGTTTGTGGATGCCCGTGGATTGTATACGGAGACTAAGTTATGCCGTTGCCCGTAGGACGTGGATTAGTCCAAATCCGTATTTACTTATATTTGGGTTTGGGGTTTTGGTTTGAGGATACGTTAGCCATATTTGAGGCTAAGATCAACTCAAACGTTTGTTAAGGATACGCTAGTCCAATTTGAGACTAAGATCAACTTAACGGGATCGTTTAGATCCGACAAAAGAGCATTTATGGGCTCTATTGTTCCTGTTTAGGGACATAGTGGTCCATTTAATATATGGCCGTCGGGACCCATCACCTCTCTGACGACATTGAAGGATTACAACGACAGGTGTCACAGGAGTTCGGAGATGTACACTTGAACCAAAGTTGATTAGGGAATATGTAGTCCGGTTTGGGAATAAAGTCTGTTTGAATGTTTAAGGATACGTTAGCCGTGTTTGAGACTAAGATCAACTTAAATGGGATCATTTAGACCCGACAAAAGAGCGTTTGGGGGCTCTGTTGTTCCAGTTTAAGGACGTAGTGGTCCATGGGTAGTTTAAAGACATTGCGGTCCATTGCCAGTTTAGGGACATGGTGGTCCATATTCCAGTTTAGGGACATGGTGGTCCATGTTCCAGTTTAAGGACATAGGGGTCCATTGGTAGTTTAAGGACGCATAAGTCCATGGGTTTAAGGACCCCACAGTCCATATGGGTGTGTTTAAGGACGCATTAGTCCGTTAGTTTAAGGACGCATAAGTCCGTGGGTTTAAGGACCCCACAGTCCATATCTTGGTTTAAGGACACATAAGTCCATGAGTTTAAGGACCCCACAGTCCGTGTTGATGTGTGGTTGTCGGGACCCGTCACCTCTCTGACGTCGTTGAAGGATTACAACGATAGGAGTCAGAGGAGTTCGGAGATGTACCCTCGAACCGGATGTCAATTGATTTAAGAGAGCAGTCTTGCGCATTCAATTTAATTTGAGGACTTACGGCCATGATTGGGCTAAGTCCAGTTGAAAAATGTTCAACATTTTATTTGCATTTGGCCTATTAGGCCTTTACTAGGGTTCTGCCCCTGTTTAATAATGCATAGCATTTTATTCTGGCCTGCTAGGCCTTTCTGATTTGGGCTCTGTCCCTTTTTTTTATAATGCAGAGCATTTGTTTTGGTCCATTGGGCCTCTTAATTGGGCTCTGTCCCTTTTGAATAATGCAAAGCATTTGTTCTGATATTGGCTTGTCAGGCGCTTTGCGCCAATCATTGAGCGCAAGCGCATGTGGAGGTGACACGTATCACGCTCTGGTGAGCGCGAGCGCAACAACGCAGTGCGCTGCGTCAGTGCGCTGCGCTGTTGCGCCGCTGACACGTGGCGCTCTCTGGTGGCTTGCGCCAACCCAGGAGCCCAACAGTGCAGTTTTGCAAGTGCAAGGCACTGTTTCAATAACTTGATCCAATTTTGGATTCAAGAAAAGAATTTTTCTGAAATTCCAGAACCAATGGTTCATAAAAAGTGCAAGGCACTGTTATTATTTTTTTTATTGAAGATCATTGATCTTGTTCTTAGATCAATGATCTATTCAGAAGAAATTCTTCTATTTTATAAAGGTTTTTACATTTTTCTTGAGTTCTTTTCAAAATTCTTCAGAGTTCTCTCTGTTTTGAAGTTCTTGATCTCTCACGATGTTGATGCCCCTTTGAGTTGGGGTCTAGGGGTCTTTATATAGTGCCCATAGATTTGTTAAGTTTGTTAAAGAGATCATTCTCTGAGTGATTTGGGGAATTTTCCCCACCGTTGGATCTTTTGATCGAAGGGCTTCTGTTTTACAGAAGACAATCTTCTTGTTTTAACAAGAACAGAAGGATCTTACTAGAATTTTAATTCTGTTTGGCGCAAACGCCCCAGCGCTTGACATGTGTCACGCAGCGCACAGCGTAGAGCAACTGCGCTGACACGTGTCGCTCAGCGCAACTACGCTTGCGCAACTTTGCTGACACGTGTCGCGCAGCGCACAGTGCAGCGCAACTGCGTTTGCGCTGACACGTGTCGCGCAGCGCAACGCTTGCGCAACTGCGCTGACACGTGTCGCGCAGCGCAGCGCTTGCGCAACTGAAGCGTTGCTTCCTTTAATTTTTGTTTTAAATAGAGCCTTGCTCTGATTGGGCGCGCTGCCTTGGACGCTGTGCTGACGTATCAACTTCTGACACGTAGCGCGTTGCGCGCAGCGCACGGGATTTGAAGTGTTGCTTCAATTTTTGAATTTTTGAAATTCAAACAGAGCCTTGCTCTGATTGGAGGAAACACTTATCATATCTAGTGATCACATCACAGAATATCGCAACAGAAATCAACATATGAAATATTGGATATACTAGGATTTCCGGGTTTTATATTAAGCTTGTATAAAACACGGATTCCACGGTCATGATGAATAGCCAAACCCACATCCCTAGACCCCTACGAGAGCGGCAAGCAAGCCTAACAATTCTAGAGTTAGGAGACCCGGACTTGACTCCTCGAGATGGTCTCCCACTGGACTCTAGAATCCGGTTACTTGTGCTCCCCTCCTTGGGTCTATCTTAATGCGGAAAAGTAAATAATATACGATGACATCTTCCTCAACCCGGAAGTTCCCCAATAAAAGAATATTACATACAAGTTTTTACATGAATGAAAATGAAAAATACTCATCTCACATAAACCCCCCCAGCTATTCAAACACGACGATCCAATATAATATATCACAGCAACACATAACATCACATGTCATCAACGTAAGTAAATATGCGTATCCCAATTGTCGTTGATATATATCAACGAAACCGACGATACTCCATATATTACACTTACGGTCGCAGAAAAGAAAGTGAAAAACTACAACAATTGGAATCTGCAACCACCTTAGAAATTATAAACCCAATATATCACATACTTTGGATTTCATGCCTAACCAATTGAATTCCTTAGACATCACATGCCTAACAATTATAAACCCTGCATTTTAGTCTCGATATTGAAAAAACTTTTCAATAACCTGTCAGGTAATTCAACAAGATTCTCGATAACCTGATCGAATGCTCGTCGGAAACTTTAGTAGACGGCCTCACCCCTGATGCCGTCGACGAAGTGCACTAAGGCGGAACACCGCAGTCACGAGCACCCAAACGAATGCTTTTGGCGACGGGGTTCTCCTACAGTCACTTAGTAGGGGCTATGGGGCGTGGCTATCTAGTATGGTTACCCGGTGAGTATCCGCGTACACTACGTAATTGCGACGGACTTTTGATCAACATCAACATCCCGTGGCAACCGATCAAATGAGACTAAACTGCTAGATTTATAAAATTCAAAATAGTTATCTCATAACTAGTTATGTGGATTTCAAATATTGTATCATAATCACAGATAGCTAGACGAAATTAAATTTTTCGATCGAATAAGCAAGCACACAAAATTTCCTAACAAGCTCAATACTTGAGCGGAGTTCAAAAAGTACCCAGAAACTGCCACAGCTCCTATGCACCATCCGTAGAAGGGCCGACCCATGCCTCACTCATGTCACCACGGAACTGCGGTAAACCCTAGGGTATGACCACGGTTCCACGATCCAAAAAGTCAAGTTTGGGTATCGTTCTTCTAGAGGGTCCACAGAATCTCTTGCATGATTTTTTGAAAATTTTAAACTCGGAAAAAATCCAACTCTTGGAAAATTTCCAGCGGGGAAAAATTGGGTTATTGATATCCATTCAAACTTTTTAACATCGTATAAATAGCCCGAATACATGTTAGAATTACGATTACGAGACACTCCGAGTTGCCTTTGCAGAAAGTTAACATCATATGAAAATTTAGCAAAAACAAACAACACCTGAAACACCAAAACCCAGAGACTGGAACACCATGAAAATTTGAAGCCAAAAAACCCACTTTGACCCGGTGAGCTCGGTTTTTAGCCCTATGTGGCCGGCCAAATTCGCACCAAATTACTCCAAATTTTCATAATGTTCATGTTATATCACATACAACATTCTGCAGTTGTTTAAAAATTTTTTTTGAAGACTTTTTAAAATTGACAGAAACTAAGTTTTCGTGTTTTAAGTTTCAGAGTTGTTTCGGTTTCGTAATCTAACAAACATCGTCTAATTTTCTAGCATGGCTCTGATACCATTGCAGGGTTTCCTAGCACGGCAGCAAGGTTTCAGGAGTCATCGTCCTTGCCAATTTCAAAAATTTGCCGTTCTAGCTAACCCTAACCATAGAATCTTTACTAGAAAATGCGACGATACAATATGTAAACTACTTTACAACTAAGTGAATGAGGAATACAACCTTTGTATACCGGTCCTTCACTTCAAAAGCTCCGTACAGTAGTCCTTTTGCTGCGAGTAGTGATCTCCCGAACTCTAGTATGGGTTCCCTTGGAGAAATGAACAAGCTTGCTCGAAGTATTCGAGGCCGAAGATGATCTACGTCCAGAAGACTCAAGCTCATGCTAGCTCTTCATTAATGGTAGGTTAATGAAGCAAACACCCTAAACTAAATGGTTAATAGTAGAGAATGATGAAGTAGGAAATGGGCTCTCTTTAGTTTTCTTTTTCTCACAATATTTTCTCACCTTGAGAAAAGCTAGTGAGCTTTTTTCATGAGGAAGAAGATGCTTAAGTGAAGAATGAGAATGAACTCATTAGGTGAGAATGGCAACCATGGATTAGTTAGTGTTATACACTAACTCATGTAGAGAATAAACCATGGGTTACAATAATGGTTAGGTTAATAAATATCTACAAGTAAAACAAAACTAGTGGACTAAGTCAAAGATGCTACAAGCTTCTCCAAACTTCCAAGCATATGACTAATTTCCTACTAATTTTGATTAACTTTAAATAAATAAAAACATACTCTATCATAAGCTTGTAACTTTAAATAAATAAAAACATACATTATCATAAGCTAGTGACCTTTTTTCATGAGAAAGAAGAAGCTTAAGTGAAGAATGAGAATGAACTCATTAGGTGAGAATAGCAACCATGAATGAGTTAGTGTCATACACTAACTCATGTAGAGAATAAACCATGGGTTGCAATAATGGTTAGGTTAATAAATATCTACAAGTAAAACAAAACTAGTGGACTAAGTCAAAGATGCTACAAGCTTCTCCAAACTTCCAAGCATGTGACTAATTTCCTACTAATTTTGTGTGACTAATTTCCTACTAATTTTGTTTAACTATAAATAAATAAAAACATACATTATCATAAGCTTGGTGTGAGTCTCATACACCCATGTCATATGTGGCATCGAGCATGACACAAAATAATGTACATTAATATATATCACATATATACTATATGCACACAAGTGAGAAAATAAATCTTAAGTGAGCTAATATTAGTTAATGTATGTTAATATATCAAATATATAATTATATATTAAATTATTAAATCAACACTTGATTTAATAATCCGGTTATATCACATACAACCAACTAATATCAAATGTAACAATTTATCAAATCAACACTTGATCCGATAACCCGGCTATATCACATATAACTGACCGATATCATATATCGCGAGAATAGAATGCGGTATCACATACGCGCATTAATCTCGGTCCCGCACATATCACATATGTGCTCCTACTTCATTTCGCATGAACCAGGAAATCTCTGTGTATGACTCTAAAGACTCGTCAATACGCCGGCAGTAGGTGATGATCATATCAAACACCCACAAGCCGTAAGCGATCTGCTAAACGTAACGACCACCCGGGTATTGAGCGATCAGAAGATCAACAAGTAAGCATGCTTATACTCCTGTGAATCCAATCAGTAACACTACCGTACAGTCTGGTCTCTTCGTCTGATATGTCGCATATCTCACCTTGGGGTTGTAAACGTCAGACCCCAATAGCTTGATAAGTCATACCGATGTGAGGCTCATAACGGGTTGAGAAACTACTGATAACACTTACCAGTAAATCTCATAAACAGCCCTGGCCAGGGACTTTCCTGTTATAGCCAATCTCGCACAGTGCAATATCAACCCCCAATGCCGGGAGAGACGAAATCGCCTCCTATCGCTCATTGCCTACATGTGACTCGGGACTGTACCCAAAAACCACCATTTTGTACGTTCTCTTGAATGTGGTAAGGTGGAAATCAAAGCACAGTGGGAATCACACAAGACACTATGACGATCTCGGGTCGACAAACTAACCTGTACCAGTGTCACCAGAGAACTGCCATCTGACGTGAGGTATAATACCATCTAGGAGTTCTCAGCAAGTCCGTCCAGTGTACCCAGTCTCCACTGAGCATCTTTATATCATCTCTGATGTCAAACACCAATAGATATGGGATTATCCATCGCCCATCTACATGGGTCGAGAAGGTATATGCTAGTCTACTCTGGTATATCGATGTCCCGTCTCGATACACCCACGACTAGGGACATTAAAGGATGTACTCACGGACTATTGTCCCATTAGTATGATCCGCATCATAATCTAGGTAGTCAAGTAAACATTCTAAGGGCTTTATCAACATATAACAGAGAGACAATCAGTGTACATGTTAAGATAAAGAGTAACAAGATAGCATACTATCATATCGAGCAAGAAAGTCCTCCCTATGTATGTCCAAGCATCCACTATAATATATATCATATGTACAATAATGGCCTCTAGGGCATACATATAACTAACAAGAGTGAGACTTGGCTGCCCCAATCACTTCATTCTCCATTATTTTCTTCATCTCCTCCATGGTTCTTCAATCCTTCACTACCCCCATGTCACATCTCCAAATACTTGCCAAAACCTTATGTCCCCTTCATTAAAAACATGCACACACCCATCCCAAACCTTTAGAATCTTTAAAGTTTGGATTTTGAAGACTTTGAGCAACTCTAGAATTTTCCTAGGTGGCCAAAAAAGGTAATCACTTCACTTTTAGATTAGTATTTGTGTTATATTGTATTTTAGTTAGAAATTGAGTTAATTAGGAAATTTGATCTTGGAAAATTATAAGTTGCTGTCTAGTGGCCAATTGAGGTATAATGAGTGTTTACAAGACCTTAGAGATTGATTTAGAGGACTGGAAATGAGTTTAGAACCCGATACACAAAGTTATAATGGTTCCATATCGGTTTAGTGACATTTTAATGGCCTGCAGGGAATCTGGAGCAACCCGGGAAGTTTCTGAGAAAAACTAGCAACTCCAGAGACCTAGTTAGACCAATAGGAGATCACCCTGAGAAGAAGAACCCCATCGGAGCACCTTTGGCCGAGCTAGACGGATTTTGGGTGAGTGTGGCCGGCCAAATTTTGGTGTTTAGTGTCTAGGTTGGTTCAGTAGCTCACATACTCCATATACAACTCCCTATACTTGCTAGTTTAGTCCCAATTTAACCTGAGATAAATCTGGGAGCATATTGGCATGTTCTTGGATATGTTTTCCGAGTTTTGAATGATTAGTTTTGGTGGTTGGATTTGTATTTGGTTGTTGGGTGTTTGTATGCCAACAACAAGGATTTGTTTGGGTTTTTTTGCATGCGTAAGCTATAGGTTCTAACCTATAAGCAATTTGTGTACCGTATTGGTTTTCAGATATTGGTTTTAATAGAATTGCGATTGTGTATTGATTGTAGGTATCTTCGCGTGGACATCCGAGACAACGAAGCACATCGACTTCAGCTAAGCGAGGAGTTTAGTAGGTGAGTAGATTTATATCTACGGGGGAAGTCGGATGGATGGCGTATAGCACCCCCACAACCACCAATATGGAAGATTGTGATATAACTTATAATTTCGATAAAGGATATGTTAAGAACGTATGGACATGGTTATAGGATTTAAATAAGATATAATATGATAAAAGTTGACACTAATTGATATATGAGTTGTTAATGGTGTGAATTGAAAGGAGAACAAGTATGGGTGTTAATGATAGGATATGAGATCGAGATCGATAAACACGAGACGTGATTGAGATAGAGGTGTGGCCGAATTAATAAGATATGACATTATAAAAATGTGATTTTAGATATATGTGTGTATATTTATGAGTATAATGAGTAATATGCCGTATGAGACTTTAGATCCGTACCCTCATCATTGTATAGGTTGATAGATTCCCTATTCTGTTTGATGACCCCGTATGATGGATTACCGTACGAGTTGAGATGTACCGGATGATTGATCCGCGCTAATGATTTGAGGATGATGATCGATGATTATTGTCATATCGGATGTTATGAGTTGGTATCGCTGATATAGAGATTGACACCTGAACCATACCTATTTTCAAAGCGACGATGTGTATCGTTTAAAAGTGACCGTATGATTTTTGTGTAGATAGATATACTCATTTATTGTTCATGTTATGTAGGATATTACCCCTCGTGATGTACATACCACGTGCCGGTAATTAATGCTATATGATATCAATTGCTAGTACACCTGTACCATTACCGTTGATGCACATGTTACACATACACAAATTTGCCGGCTCACACACATTCTTCATAGGTAATTGTCATGCCACTTATACAGTAGAATTTCCATGCCACTTATACAGTAGAATTGTTGTGCCATTGACACAGGAGAACTGTCCTATCATGATATCAATCTTAAAAGTAAAAGTACCTTCATTGTTCAGTAATATCACTTGATATGCTTGCATGATATACCGATATGCTCATATTACTACTCTATATTGCATACATCGTACTTATGGTTATTTTCTTGAGATGTTGTTTTCATGAGATCTCTGGATTTGAGAACCGTGGTTATATTTCCAAGGAAATTGCGTATTGTTTTAAAAACACGGTTTCTCTTGATATGATATTTCGAGGCGTCCACCATGAGTTTTTTCAGTTCTGAGCTTGTTTTCGAGATCCGATTCGAGGAGTTGGCAGATGCCGTTTGTGGGTACATGGTGGAACCGGTATGGTACCCTAGGGCAAGAAATGGTTTTTGCAGTATAGACGATGAGCCTGGCAGAGGGAACACTATCTACCGGTGGTTGTATAGAGCTCAGCGGATATCCGGAGGATACCGTTTTGGAGTTATGATATGAGATGGATATGAGGACCGATCTGAGGATGCGGCGCCTGAGATATGAGGATTTACGTATCGATGCTGGAGACGGGTTTTTCATGATGTTTCGAGTGTCGGTGTTGGACACTCAGGTTTCATGATTTTGATGGGTCGTTGATGGACACACGTGGTTGATATCCTCATATATATATACAGGCTTATGTTTTCATGATGTTCAAGTGTCGGTGTGGAACACTCAGGTTCCATGATATTGTTTTATGTCGTTGATGGACACGTGGATGATATCCACATGCATACAGGCATATTATGTCGGATGTTTATTTATATATGTCATTGCATTGATCGATTGTTGACATATATGCATATGTGGTCATCCTAGATATCATAGTATTACCTTCACGATATAGTGACCTAGGAAATCGTTGTTTTATTCGATTCTACTTGTTGATGTTTTCTACTCACGAGTTGGCAACTCACTCCCGTTGTGCCACAGTTCTTGCAGGTTTGACCGCTTGGGATCAGTTGCGGTATTGCTGGCACACAGCTTCTTCCAAGGTGCTTTGCTTTGGTAAGTGGAACACATGTTGGATCGTGCCCACTCTCGGACTATTATATTCTATTGTATCTACATAAACTCCATGACATCAGATCAGAAACTAGAATTTGTATAAGTAGTAAGACTTAGCAAGACTTGTAGTTGTGAGACTTAGAGCGATGGGTTATATGTTCGCTTAATGGGTTGATGTCTTGCTTTACATTATCTTTGTGTTGATCTTCGCCGTTGGGCATCATATACTTATTTTATAACTTGCGTGGTTGAGATTCCGCCGATTAGCAAAGAGCTAGCTCCCGCTTGGGGATGCCTTTTATACTATGATGTGTATGTGGTTTTGGATCAAAATATACAAAGGAGGTACTGCCTAAATTTTTAAAAGACGAAACATGTTTTTCAACGAATAAAATCCACTTTCATTTTTCATGTTCCCTTATCTATGCATTTAAGAAAACATTTGATTTCATAATACTTTTATTTCAAAACTTCACCTCTTTCATTTTCTTAAAAATGTTTAGATTTCTGAGCTTCCGCTTACTTAATTTACGTTGCGCCTTTAGACGTTGCGTGATTTAAGTGCCGATCATGAACTAAATTTCGGGTCGTGACACTTGACTCGAGGATGACGTACGATAGATTATATTACATCTGATACTATGACGCTAGATCGCCGACTTATAGGTTATCTTGATTGGAAAATCATTGCTTTCTAATCACTTTGGTAGATAATGGATTACATTTGAACTATACCTATTTTCAAAACTAACGAATTTTATGCACTTTTAAATGACAAACTCAAGGGACGCTACGGATTTTCAAATGGTATCTTTTTCTCAAAATACATCGTAGGCCCCATTTTCAAAAACTACGATTCGTATTATTTAAACTATAACCGTATGGTTCATGTGTAGTTACGTACTTTATACCATTCATGTTTACGCTGTATTATTTTCTCGCGACATACGTACTACGTTCTCAACACTTATCTTTATATGGCTTCGTCTGCTAGGACACATGCACTATTATCGATGATGTGCATGATACATGTACACAGATATGCCGGCTCACACACTCATCATCGATAATTGCCATGCTACGCACAATTTAGAAAATTGCTATATCGCTGTATTATTCCCTAAATTGTAGAATCATAGTTATGGTTTCGTAGTCATTACACGACATGCTTACATGAAAACCCTTGCAATACTTTATAGTACTGTTCTGTGCTTGCATATGCTGTACCTTTATGGTTACATGCATATGAGATTCTTTTTTTCATGAGATCTCTGGTTTTGAGAACCGTAGATATATTTTATTAGTCTTATGATTGTTTTAAAAACGTGGTTTCACTTGATATGATTGTTGGAGATAGTGCCCTCATAGTCAATTATTGGATCGCAGGTACGTGATTGCAATGATTGTGGAGGACCTATACCGGTAGGACAGTCTTACTCGAGATGATAGTATGCTATCTGGTTTCCCTTTATCAGTCGTGTACATGTTCAGGTGACTGATTACATGTTACACATTGATAGAGCCCTTAGGATCTTGCTTTACTACCAACAGTATGATGGCGATCATATACGTGAGAATTGGGTAGTTTATATGCATATCCTTAATTGTGGTCCCTAGTCGTGGGAGTTTCGAGACAGGGCATCGATACTCCGGATTAGACTAGTGCATACAGTCGAGACCCCGACGAGGGGCGGTGGCCGGTCTCACAAGCCACTGGTGTCAGTTGGATCACCTAAGATGTATACAGGTGCTCATTGGGTTATGAGTACACCGGACAGGACTCGCCGGGAATCTGCTAGTTAGTACTATATCTATCGTCAGATAGCAGTTCCCTGGTGACATGTGTACAGGTTAGTTCATCGACCTGAGGTCTTCATTTGTCTCGTGTGAGTTCCCACTGTGCTTTGATTTCTACCCTACCACGGCTTAAAGGAGTCGTGCAAACATGTAGTTTTTGGGTACAGTCCCGAGCCATATGGAGGCACGTGAGCGGATCGGCAGGGGATTCGTCTCTCCCGGTATTGGGGGCGAGATCGTGCTGTGTTTAGGAGAGCCATTACACAAAGCCCACGGTCGTGGCAGGAGATTTACTGGTAGGTACTCCAGTAGTATCTCAGTGTGTTATTGGGCTACACTCCGACATGACTTATACTGCTATTGGGGGTCTGACGTTACTAGCCCCCTAGGCAGATATGCGATACTCATAGACGAACGGACCGGACTGTATATACATTATCACTGTTAGACTCAGTAGGGTTTCCGGATGAGTTCGCTCATCGGCCTCCCTTGAGGTCAGTCCATGGGCAGCCGTTACGCATAGCTAGTGCCGCTGACGGTTTGTGGTTAAACCCACTGCCAGGGTACTGACGAGTCATTAGAGTCCCCCACAGACAGTTTCCCAAGTTCGGGCAAAACGTTGTAGAGGCCGTATGGTTTTATGGCAGGGTTCGGAAAATGCACGTGCGTTTACGCACGTGTTATTTTTCGGGCAGATGATACTGGTCGGCTTTGGTTTAAGCCGGATCCGAGTATTATATTGAGTAGATATAATATTTTTGTCTCAGTTGCATTTGTATTCGGTCGTAATACAAATGCGGGTATATTTATACAGATACGGGGTTATCCTGAAAGTTGTTTCAGGATCACTTTTGGAAGTTGCCAGTTTCCAGTTTTCTATCAGCCGTCTTTTAACATTCGGTTAAAGACGGATTTATCTTTTCTTGGATGAGGGTGAGTCATGCTTCTAGAAGGTTCTAGAAGTTTCTAGAAGGTGGTGACAAGGCTTATGACTCACTTGTTCCTTATTGGTTGCTTTTGGTGTGTTCACACTTTATGTTCACACTTGAGATATTTTCTTGTGTTCACACATGATATTTTCTCTTGTGGTCACCCCCCCTCCTACACTCACCCTCCTCCTTCCTATATATGGTCGGCCCCCTCCCCCCTCTCTCTCACTTGAGGTTTTCACTTTGTAAGAAAAGATTATGATAGTTTTCGGTGTATGGAATTTCACAGCTCATTTCATTCCATCACCCGATTCCCACGGCAACTTCATTAACCGTTCGTCCATGGTTTTGGACGAAGCGAGACAAAGTATTCCACTCATTCTCTACATCAATCTTGGTCGTCTCTTTTGGCAAACTTGACGACCGAGTTGCCTCGAGTCAGAGGCGGGAGCCCGTTTAAAGAATCGTCGACGTGGTGCCACCTGGACGAGGAGATCGGAGATCGATGAGATCAGAGCAGCCGCAACGGAGCGTGGGATGATGGTTAAAGAACGAAGGACTCGGATCGTTCGGTATAACCTTTCTACACTCTTTACAGTTTGTTAGTTTAGCAATAATGGCATATCCAGGTTAAAGTATACGATAGCGCCAGTTAAAAAGTTTTTGTTCCGCATTTGGCGTCTGTAGACGGCCGGAGCGCTACCGTAGACTTACAGTGGTATCAGAGCCTCACCATTTTGCTTTACTAACTTGTGCTAACGCGTTTAAAATATCGATCGAACCGGAAATCAAAAACTGCAAAATCCAAGTTCATAGTTTCTGTCGATTTTAAATGATGTCCTAAAATTATTCTACATATCTCAGAAATCTGTGCAGGGTTTTATAAGAACACCGACCAAATTTGGGCACATGATTCCACCAAACTGCCGCGGAAACGCGGCTAAACCCATGGTTTGGCCGCGCATCCGCGCCCATTTGGTAAGATCATGCTCCCAAATTTTTACAGTGTGTTCTCCTCTGGAAATTGGGGTTTTTGGTATATATCTTTTGGGCCCAGATTTTGTTACTGTTCACCAGTTGTTTGTGGGGCCCACTTTGTGATATTTAGTCGATCGAAATTTAAACATGTTAGTTTTCAGTACTTATATTATATCTCCGACCGGGAATGTCATTTGATCGGTAAACCGCGTCTGATTGCTATAGTTCTTTTAGACGGGTTTGCGAACGTGACATTCGCGTTGATGTTCTGTGTTGTGCTGTGATGTTGCGGATTTGTCGTGGTGGATAGCAGTGTACAATGGTAGTACAGTTTGAGTTTATTTGTACATTTGATATTGCGGAGCGAGCGTCCAACTTGTGGACTGCCGTCACTGCCTGTTGTATAATATTCTTTTGGGGCACGACCAGGTTGTGGTCGATGTACCTGTTGTACTATTTTTCATTACTGTACTAGGTTTTGCCCCGAGACGGAGTGCACGGATAGCCGGGTTCTGGAGGGCAACGGGTCCGCATCTCATGGCTTTGAGAGGCAGAGGGGCCCCACTCTAAAATTGACAGACTATTCGCCGCACTCGTAGGGGGTACAGGTTGACCTAAGGAGGGGTGCCCAATATTACCGGATTCCGTGAAGTGCTGGGTGGTCCATTCACTTTGCTGTAGGGGGCTGCCTCGCTTCAGGTTTTGGCGGGTAACTTGCCGCACCCGTAGGGGTCTAGGTTTCATTGCACAGGCTATCCATACGACAGGGGAACGTCGAGTTTCATCAGCGGCTCTGTGAAACTCGGGGATCCCAGATTATCTGTATTGTTCTGTGATGCTTATTACTTTTCTGTAATGATTGCATATTATCATGCCTGGAGCGATTAATGTATATTGGTTTATATACTATTAGATGTTGTATATGTTTTACACCCGCGCTAGTCCAGTCCCCGCTCTGTCGTTAGTTAAGTAACCTAACGGGTGATGACGGGACCCAGTGACGAATGCGGATGGCATATACGTACATTTTATTTTCGTTCTTTTCTGGTATGATAATTGATGGGACTGCGTTGATTCTGATCAATGCAAAGTAAAACAAACCTGTTTACAGTTGTTGGAACAAATTTAAAAAGTGTTATTGCAAAGACGTTTCCTTTTGTTTTGCATAGTGATATTCGGTTGGAATATCCTGCACCTCATTCGACGGGGCAAGGGCCGATATCCCTTCACCGGGACTGACCCCTTGGGCAGAATTTTGCGTCAGGGTAATAACTTCACTATAGTCGATTACAAGTTGCTATGCACCGTGGTATTCAGTGGAATATCCTGCACCTCATTCCACGAGGAAAGAGCCGAGATCCCTTTACCGGGAGTGACCTCTTTAGCAAAAGGTTTTCGCCACTATATTTTAAAAAGCTATCAGGTTCCTTCAGCGATATCAAGTTCGTTACGTTAAAGGTTTTTCGCCAAAAACCAGCCGTAGCCCTCCGTCACTTCTTTTGGGTATTCAGTAGTATTCAAGCTATGCATTTTAGCCAAAGTTAAGGCATAGTGTTTGGTAGCTACTGGGTATTCATTTGTTGCATAGATAGATGAGTTAGTTTGGGACAGTCGTTCTGCCGATTGGCCAAAGTCAGGGGCATGTGCGGGTGGGTTCAAATTGACAAGATAGTGACGGGTAGAACTTGGCATGTGACTTATGACATTTTGACCAAAGCCAAGGTTATAAGAGCATGGGGCAAAAATCATATCGGGAGTTTCTAAAGAAACTGAAACTTGCCAAATATGCGCATACCTTCTGGAGTATGAGTAACGTGGATGCATTCCATCACGTTATCATGCGATGAGAGTTGGATCCCAATTCCCACTGATGAGTTGGTTTACTCTTCGGATGATCCCGATTGATTCTTCTTTAGGTTTGGAGGAGAATTTGACAGGACAGTGGGAGGTTTCCGGATTAGATAAAGTGATAACCATTCTGATCTAGGTTAGAGTGCACGCAGAGTGTTTCTTTTCTCTCTCTTTGGCAGCGACCTTTGACCGACCCTAGACTATGACTCAGTGACCAGGTTGACCGAACCTTCTTAAAATACTGGTTTTTGGATTGTCTATGTTGCATAAGTCATTGCCACTCCTTCTTTTACCCTTTGAATTTCTCAGAACACCCGTATTACTACGGATATCCACTTCCATTGGATAGATCCATCGTATGGTTATATACGAACTCGAAGGGACTTCTTCGAGGATGGATCCAGGTTCAGAAGAAATAGAATTGGTTTATTCAGTTGTCTTTTATCATCACCTTCTCTCAGGTTGCGAGGGCTCCTTGGTTTAGGAGAGTACACCTATTACGCTTATTGGATAGTCTTATTCCAAACCATAGGCAGGTGCCGAAAGGTAGGGAATGAAGAAAACCAATTAGACTAAGTAGGGTATGCAGAAGGTAATATGTAAAGACAAAATAAAGAGATTAGAAAGAGGGCAAAGTAAATTGCGACCGATATCATTCACGACCAAAACCGCGTACTTCATCGCCACTCCTATTTCACCTTTAAAGGAATAAGGTATTATTCAGTTGTCTTTTATCATCACCTTCTCTCAAGATACGAGTACTCCTTGGTTTAGGAGGGTACACCTATTATGCTTACTGGATAGTCTTCTTCCAAACCATAGGCTGGTGCCGAATGGTAGGGAAGGAAGAAAACCATTTAGCCTAACGATGGTGTACAGAAGGTAACGACTAAAGACAAATAAAGGGATTTAGAGAGACGGCAATAAAATATACGGTTGAAGTCATGAATTGGATTATGGAAGAGGCATTACTATGAATACCAGGATACCCCTACGAAACATTTTCATGTTTCAGTGCACTGTTAAAAGAAAACTGTTTTCCCGATTAGATACTTACTCCAAGGGTATGTATTTACCAGGTTTCATTCTCATATCTGTATGGTTTTTACAGATGATGAGTGGGAGGAAGTTATTGGGAATTAGGTGATCATCCTCATTATATCGGAATTCGTTGTAATTGGTGATATTTGAGGAAATCGCCAGGGTACAGTTTTCAACCTACGACGCACAGGTTTTGAGTTGTTTAACTCAGCGGACTTATACAGAGTATTGTATGTTGTCCAAGTGTCCATCAGGACAAAGGGGTAGGTCCTCGTACTATGTTCGGTTTACTTATAACTTCTCTAGTATTTAGACAAGCGTTTCGTAGAAATACAAGGTCTAAGTTTTGAGAAGTTGTGGGTATAAGAATAAAGTAGAGAACCAGGTATCACAAGTATCGGGATTCTTCAAAGAGATCGAAGATGTAGATTCTTGTGATTGGTATTCAGATGATAGTGATGGTTTTGAGAAACGTGTTTCTCTTTCAGGTTACTCATAATTGGATGGATTCCTAAGTTGAGTAATGCTGATTAGCCTCTTTCCATTAAAGATGATATGCACTGGAGACAGCTGCATGATTTGAATATGGTTCCAATTAAATAAGTGCCAAAGTTTCTATATGGGATATAGAATAGTTCGTACCTTAAAAGATGTTAAGGTACGGGGAGTTGTCCAGCTTATGCTTAAAACCAGACTCTGGATAACTCAGGGCACGTTTCTGTAATGGCTGTTTGTGGGTTGACCCTGGCTATGACGAGGGTTGATATTCTACCATTTGGAAGATCAATAGTGATATTGTTCTTGACTCGCCACAGTTTTAATAAAATGGATATTTTTCAGAAAACAGTAGTGGGAGTATGGTAGAACTGGAAGTGATTCTAGAACCGCGAACGATTACGGAAAATTTAATAGGACCTATATATTCAATCAGGTTTGACATTCCATTAGCCACTCCGCAGATTTGGTGGGTAACCTCAGACACCCGAGAGGTACTTCGGTAGTCTCAAGGACAGTGACAGGGAGGTTCTTATCTACCCAGACTTGACACTACTATTGTTCCTGGCTATGAGACCCGGTGGGAGGGTTGTCATAGTCAGTGGGAGCGGCGGAAGCATAGTGGGCAAGTAGCTTATGTCTATTTATAGACTTGAGCAGTTATAGCGGAGATAGATCATCTATTTTTGATGTGACAGTCATAGGTTTGACTTCAATCAGAATAAGGGATGGATCTGTTAAGGAGGTAGTAGGGTGTGATGTCATGGTATTTGGATGACATACACAGAGTAGGAAGTAAAATTCCTATACTACGATCGGTTGTACTGTGGTCGTCACACAGTTGTTTCTCTAGACAGGATATGGATATAATATCAGACATTATGGTTTCTAGATCTATGGTTTTAGATCTGGATTTTAGTAGTTTCCCAATGTGGGTACTTTGACAGTATTCTAATGGTTTTTAGAATAGTTGACTCCTGGCATGGTGGTGTACCTGCAGGTGATGGAGTCACCCTCTCTAAAGGTGTTTTACAGACTGAAGGGGAGAGGGATGTGCATGATTGGCAGATCACTTGCTTAGGCAATTGAGTCAATCATGAGATGTCAAGTACCACACCAAATGTTGTTTTTGCACTAGATGCAATAAGTTTGTATTAATCCAATCCTGGAGAAACATAAGGAAGCAGTTTTAGAACATAAGTACTTGTTCTACGGATTTGATGACGGCAGCCTCCTTCGGGGGACGGTTATCATTCCAAGCTTCAAAGGTGACATGGTTGACAGAGTCATTGTCAGAGTTATAGTTTTTCCCTCTGACGAAGAGGGACAGTTTTATGGACAGGTGGTCCAAGAGAATACTGTGGGAGGCATGGTGCCGGATACTGATTAGGTTCAGTGATCGATACAGTCTAAGAAGTTTGGATTTGGAGTTCATTTATGAACTAGGTCCCATCAGATATCCAGACATATTCTAAGACAGGTATTACTCAATTCGGGAGATGGCTTTCTCCGCGAACTTGAGATTAAGAGAGATATAGAAAGAAACTTCTAGGCGGATCCACTCACTGAGGCTATTTCTCGAACACAATAGTTTTACAAACGGGTTTTGTGAAACTGATTAGTAGAAGAGTTGGATGTTCGGTTTCACACGGGCTGTGAGTAGTCGACATCGCAATAATTAGCCTTGAGTGCAAGTGGAAGATTGTTGGAGATAGTGCCCTCATAGTCAATTATTGGATCGCAGGTACGTGATTGCAATGATTGCGGAGGACCTATACCGGTAGGACAGTCTTACTCGAGATGATAGTATGCTATCTGGTTTGCCTTAGGATCTTGCTTTACTACCAACAGTATGATGGCGATCATATACGTGAGAGTTGGGTAGTTTATATGCATATCCTTAATTGTGGTCCCTAATCGTGGGAGTTTCAAGACAGGGCATCGATACTCCGGAGTAGACTAGTGTATACAGTCGAGACCCCGACGAGGGGCGGTGGCGGGTCTCACAAGCCACTGGTGTCAGTTGGATCACCTAAGATGTATACAGGTGCTCATTGGGTTATGAGTACACCGGACAGGACTCGCCGGGAATCTGCTAGTTAGTACTATATCTATCGTCAGATAGCAGTTCCCTGGTGACATGTGTACAGGTTAGTTCATCGACCTGAGGTCGTCATTTGTCTCGTGTGAGTTCCTACTGTGCTTTGATTTCTACCCTACCACGGCTCAAAGGAGTCGTGCAAACAGGTAGTTTTTGGGTACAGTCCCGAGCCATATGGAGGCACGTGAGCGGATCGGCAGGGGATTCGTCTCTCCCAGTATTGGGGGCGAGATCGTGCTGTGTCTAGGAGAGCCATTACACAAAGCCCACGGCCGTGGCAGGAGATTTACTGGTAGGTACTCCAGTAGTATCTCAGTGTGTTATTGGGTTACACTCCGACACGACTTATACTGCTATTGGGGGTCTGACGTTACTAGCCCCCTAGGCAGATATGCGATACTTATAGACGAACGGACCGGACTGTATATACATTGTCACTGTTAGGCTCAGTAGGGTTTCCGAATGAGTTCGCTCATCGGCCTCCCTTAAGGTCAGTCCATGGGCAGCCGTTACGCATAGCTAGTGCCGCTGACGGTTTGTGGTTAAACCCACTGCCAGGGTACTGACGAGTCATTAGAGTCCCCCACAGACAGTTTCCCAAGTTCGGGCGAAACGTTGTAGAGGCCGTATGGTTTTATGGCAGGGTTCGGAAAATGCACGTGCGTTTACGCACGTGTTATTTTTCGGGCAGATGATACTGGTCGGCTTTGGTTTAAGCCGGATCCGAGTATTATATTGAGTAGATATAATATCTTTGTCTCAGTTGCATTTGTATTCGGTCGTAATACAAATGCGGGTATATTTATACAGATACGGGGTTATCCTGAAAGTTGTTTCAGGATCACTTTTGGAAGTTGCCAGTTTCCAGTTTTCTATCAGCCGTCTTTTAACATTCGGTTAAAGACGGATTTATCTTTTCTTGGATGAGGGTGAGTCATGCTTCTAGAAGGTTCTAGAAGTTTCTACAAGGTGGTGACAAGGCTTATGACTCACTTGTTCCTTATTGGTTGCTTTTGGTGTGTTCACACTTTATGTTCACACTTGAGATATTTTCTTGTGTTCACACATGATATTTTCTCTTGTGGTCACCCCCCCTCTCCTACACTCACCCTCCTCCTTCCTGAAAGATTTGTTTAGCACCCTATGAAGAGTTTTGAAGCATCACATGACCCAAAGTTTTAATTTTTATGGTGCTAAACTAACATGCAAAGGGATCGATCCTAGAAAATTAGGGTTATAAAACATTAAGCTAGTAAAGATTAGGGTTTGAAGGCTACAACCTTTGTAGCTCCCCTTTGCTAGACTCCTTGGTGTCTTGGGTGTTGAATCGAGGTCCTCTTGAAGTTCCCTTGCGTCCACGACGATCCACCACGGAGTACTCCGTCCAAGCTCGCTACTTTGGAAAACCGAAGGAAACACTCTAATCAAGTTGGCTAGACTTGAGTAGAATGATGTTGTGGTTTGGAATCTCACTTCAAAAACCTTTCTTTAGTTGTATTTAACTCACTAGAAAAGACTAGAGAGGAAAAGATGAAGGAGGATGAAGATGGTGGCTAGTTTAAACAAGAGGTGTAAAAAGATAACCTTTAGTTAAAAACAAAAAGAAATATATATCACTATATATATTTATTTCCTTCTTAACTTCAACCATGATTAAATCATAGATAGTTAATTTAACTTGGGTTTTAAATGATAAAGAGAAGGATAACCTTAGGTTAGTGGTAGTTGAGATAGGTTAGGTTAGAAGAAGAATGTAGAAGCAAGAATGTTTATCCTTTCCTTTTTCATTTTACTTTAAAACCAAAATTAAATAATAATCCATTATTTAATCTATGGTGTGAGTCTTATATTGCCACCATTTCCATATACAATCAACCATGATGGATGGGTGTATGTATGTATACATGTATGCACATCTACATGTGCATGAAACTAGAAAAGAAGAAAGAAACACATGCATGCATGCATACATCCATCAAACCCTAGAAAGGTTTCAAGTGAGAAAACTAATGGTTAGATGATGAATCAACACTTAATTTATCAATCCGGTCATCTCTCATATGACCCCACCAAAAGCAGGCCACCCGATCAATGTTCGGTATCATATACGCACATTTCAATCGGGTTCAAGCGCATATCGCATACGCGCACCACAACGTTTCGCCTGGACTGGGTAACTCCTCTGTGGGACTCTAAGACTCGTCAATACGCCGGCAGAGGGTGATGATCATATCAGGTATCCCCAAACCGCAAGCGGTCAGCTAAACGTAACGGCCACCCGGGTATTGAGCGATCAGAAGAAAACAAGCGAACCTGTTACAACTCCCGTCGAGCCATCCGGCAACACTACCGTACAGTCCGGTCTCTTTGTCAGATATGCTGCATATCGAGCCTAGGGATGGTCACGTCGACCCCAATAACTCAATAAGTCGTGCCGGTGAACGGTCTATAACAGATCGAGAAACTACTGATAACACTTATCAGCAAATCTCAGCAGCCCTGGCCAGGGACTTACTGATATAACCAGTCGGGCACAGTACAGCATCAACTCCCAATATCGGGAGAGACGAAACCCCTCCTATCGCTCATTGCCTTCGTGTGTCTCGGGACTGTACCCAACGGCCACCTGCTTGCACGACCCAGTAGAGCCGTGGTAGGGTGGTAATCAAAGTACAGTGGGAGAATACACAAGGCCCTATGACGATCTCGGGTCTACAGACTAACCTGTACCAGTGTCACCTGAGAACTGCTATCCGACGATAGATATAATTCCATATAGGAGTTCTCGGTGAGTCCGTCCAGTGTACCCAGTCAGCACTGAGCACCCGTATATGATCTTGATGTCAAACATCGATGAATGTGGGAACATTCATCGCCCATCGTATGGGTCTAGTATCATATACGCTAGTCTACTCTGGTATATCAATGCCCCGTCTCGATATACCTACGACTAGGGACGTTCTAGGATATGCTTATAGACTACAAATGTCCCACTAGTATGATCTCCATCAATATCAGAGTAGTCAAGCCGATATCCTTAGGGCTTTATCAGCATGTCTGAATGAATAAAGTCATGATCAAATCAACATGTCAGATAAAGAAGAACCAGATAGCATACTATCATGTCGAGCAAGAATGCAAACTGAACATATATACATGTATAGATACATCCACTATCACATAATGGCCTCTAGGGCATACATATATCCAACAATCTCCCACTTGCACTAAGGCCAGTTATTGGCGTATCTCATACCCAACATCTCAAAAAGTCGCTCATGCTGTGGCTGAGGGAGGGCCTTGGTGAGTGGATCCGCGGCGTTGTTCTTTGTGTCAACTCTCTTAATCTCGATCTCGCGGCGATCTACAATCTCCCGGATCAAATGAAAGCGCCTCAGGATATGTCTGGACCGCTGATGGGATCTGGGCTCCTTGGCTAACGCCATCGCCCCATTATTGTCACAATACAAAGGTATTGGATCAATAATGGTTGGAACTACTCCTAGCTCCGAGACGAACTTCTTCATCCAGACGGCTTCCTTGGCGGCATCATTTGCAGCAATGTACTCAGCTTCCATCGTAGAGTCTGCAACGGTATCTTGTTTGGAACTCTTCCAACTTACCGCCCCTCCATTGAGGGTAAATACAAACCCTGAGATAGATTTGCTGTCATCCTTATCGCTCTGGAAGCTCGAATCGGTAAAGGCCTCCATTTGGAGATCTGTATTACCATACACCAAGAACAATTCTTTAGTCCTTCGTAAGTACTTAAGAATGTTCTTCACAGCTGTCCAGTGGTTCTCCCCTGGGTTGGATTGATACCTGCTTACAACACTAAGTGCATAAGCTACATCTGGACGTGTACATAACATCGCATACATTATAGATCCTACTGCCGAAGCATAAGGTATAATGCTCATGCGAGCTCTCTCTTCATCGGTCTTTGGACAAGAATCCTTGGAGAGAGTGACTCCATGGCAAGCGGGTAAGGCACCCCGCTTGGAGTCTTCCATACTAAACCTCTTTAGGATGGTGTTGATGTACCTGGTTTGGGACAATCCCAATAACTTTTTGGATCTAACCCTATAGATCCTTATGCCCAGGATGTATGTGGCATCACCCAGGTCCTTCATGGAGAACCTTAGTGATAAGAATGATTTGACCGACTGTAGCATAGGAATATCATTTCCTATCAGAAGAATATCATCCACGTACAATACGAGGAATGTGACAGCTCTTCCTACAGCCTTCTTATAAACACAAGGTTCATCTGGATTTTTGATGAAATCAAACTCTTTGATAACATCATCGAAACAGATGTTCCAACTCCGAGATACCTGCTTCAACCCATATATGGATTTAAGCAATCTACATGCTTTCTCGCTGCTCCCACTGTCAATGAAGCCCTCTGGCTGATCCATATAAACGCATTCTTCTAAATCTCCATTTAGAAATGCTGTTTTAACGTCCATCTGCCAGATTTCATAGTCGTAGTGAGCAGCAATAGCAAGTAGGATCCGAATGGATTTAAGCATGGCTACGGGCGAAAAAGTTTCGTCATAGTCCAAACCTGGTCTTTGACGAAAACCTTTCGCCACAAGTCTTGCCTTATAGGTCTCTACCTGCCCATCCACACCAATCTTTCTTTTAAAGATCCATTTGCACTCTACAGGTTTTACCCCAGGGGGTACAACGTCCAAAGTCCATACTTTGTTGGTGTACATTGACTCCATTTTGGATCTCATGGCATCCAGCCACTTCACAGAGTCACCACTCGTGATAGCTTGCTGAAAACTGGTAGGATCATCATCATCCATGATGCAATCTTCTCCGTTACCATCAATGAGGAAACCGTAGTACCTCTCCGGTGGGTGAGAAGTCCTACCAGATCTACGGAGTGGCCGAGGTTCTTCAGTTTCTGTTGCAACAGCCGGTTCAACCAAATCGTCATTTGTAGTTTGTATCTCCAGAACCTCTTCTAGATCTACTACCTTGCCATCATCTTTATCTGTGAAAAACTCTTTTTCCAAGAATGTGGCATACTGAGAAACAAACACCTTTTGTTCCTCTTTGTGGTAGAACAGATATCCATAAGAATTCTTTGGATATCCCACAAAGTTACACATGACTGACCGTGTCTCGAGTTTGTCCGGATTCTGCTTTTTAACATAGGCCGGGCAACCCCAAATCTTAATTCTTTTAAGAGATGGTCTCTTCCCATTCCATATCTCATATGGCGTGGTAGACACGGCTTTGGTTGGAACCCTGTTTAGCAGAAACGCTGCAGTCTCCAATGCATGTCCCCAAAACGAGACTGGTAACTCAGCGTCACTCATCATGGACCGGACCATATCTAATAGGGTCCTATTCCGTCGTTCTGACACACCGTTGTGCTGTGGTGTGTAAGGAGGAGTGAGCTGAGAGAGAATCCCATTCTCTTTTAGGAAGTTTGCAAATTCTGTACTGAGATACTTTCCACCTCGATCTGATCGAAGCATCTTAATACTCAAGCCGGTTTGTTTTTCTACTTCTTGTTTATATTCAATGAATTTCTCGAAAGCGTCGGACTTGTGCTTTAATAAAAATACATGACCGAATCTTGAGAAATCGTCAGTGAATGTAATGAAGTATGAAAAACCGCCTCTAGCCTGTGTAGACATAGGCCCACATACATCACTATGTATGAGGCCCAGGAGCTGAGTAGCTCTTTCTCCGTGTCCGGTAAACGGAGTTTTGGTCATTTTACCCTTGATACAAGACTGGCAAGTCGCATAAGATTTATATTCAAAAGAGTTTAAATATCCATCTTTGTGTAACCTGTTTAGTCTTGTTTCGTTAATATGACCAAGTCTACAATGCCAAAGAAAAGCTTCATTTAATTCTGAAAATTTTCTTTTATTAGTGTGCTGTATACCGAAAACTGTGTGTTGATTTAGGACATATATTCCGTTATTAAGTGTACCATACCCAACCAACATTTGATTTAGGTGAATGTTCATAACATTGTTCTGCAACACAAAATTATACCCTTCATTGTCCAACAAAGAAACGGATATTATATTACATAGCATACTTGGTACAAAATAACATGGATTCAAAATCAAAATACATCCAGATGGCAACCCCAAGTGATACTCTCCCACTGCGACTGTATGTACATTGGAACCATTTCCAACGGGGAGAGTATGGTCACCTGTCCTCAAAACCTTGCTATTTCTCAGCCCCTGCATAGAATTGCAAATGTGAGAACCTGAACCGGTATCCAATACCCAGGAAGCAGAGTTTATAGAAAAACAGTTTTCAGTCACAAACGCACCTGAAGCGGAAGCATCACCATGCTTCTTCTTGAGACTTAAGTACTCCGTGCAATTGCGCTTCCAATGTCCTGTCTTGTGGCAATGAAAACACTCGCCTTTCCCCGGGTCTCCAGCTGTGGACTTTCCCTTTCCCTTCACCTTTTTGACTCCGCCCTTAGGATTAGTGGGTTTCTTCTTTTTCTTTCCCTTGGCCTTAGCTTTCGGGCGAGAAGAAGAAGACTGTCCAATAGTCATAACGGGAGTCTTTGCTGACTTCATAGTGCTCTCTGCACTCCTTAACATATTAAGGAGTTCAGGGAGTTCCTTCTCCATGCCATGCATGTTAAAGTTTACTATGAACTGAGCAAAGGTGGAGGGGAGGGACTGCAGAATAATATCTATATATTGTTCATTGTCCATTGTCCATCCGAGGCCCTCAAGCTCTTCTATAAGAGCTATCATCTTCAAAACATGGTCTCCTACTGGTGTGCCAGGGGCCATTCGCATCTGAAACAGTTTCTTTGATGCTTCGTATCGTAATACGCGGGATTGCTCCCCATACAACTCCTTTGTATGGAGCAGTATTCCGTGAATGTCCATGTCCTCGTGCTGCTTTTGATGTGTGTTGTCCATCGATGCAAGCGCGAGGCATTTTGCCGTGGCACAGTCAGCGTCCCATGTCTTGCGGACTTCAATGTCCGCAACTGAGGATTTTGGGCCTGGGACGGGCGGGGCTGAAGCCGTAAGGACATATGATACTTTATCATAAGTCAAGGCAATCTTCAGATTCCTTAGCCAGTCTTTATAGTTGGTCCCATTCAGTTTGTTTTTATCTAGTAGAAGCTTAAGTCCAGTCATTGGTATCTGCCATTAAGAGAGAGAGAAAAGAATACACTCAGCGAAAGCTCTTGCACAGATTAGATTGGTTTATTATCTTGTCTAATCGATGTTTCCCACTGCTTTTTATCAAGTTTTCTTTCAAACCTTAAAAAGAAAAACTAGCCAGGATTAATTACAGTCTACAACTTCGCTAACCGTTCAGCCAGGCCAGTGTCGGTAGTTTGAGGGAGGTTCCCCGTGCTTTCACACGGACCTAATTAGAGTAAACCTCGTTTTTCCAGAGGCGGAGCCCCGTTAACACCTTTCTAGACACCTAATGAGTTAGCTAATTGCAAACTGTAAAACTCTCCTAGGAGCAACTATTGCCCACAGTGGGATCGGGATCCAACCATCACATGGAAGGTATGCAATCTCATTGCAAATTTCAACACTTGAAATTCCCGATGTAATTTTTACCCCTAGTACTTACGACCTTAACTATGGTCAACAAATCATAAGTACCAATCAAGTTCTACCCGTCATTTCTTGATCAATTAGACCCACCCATATGACCCTTAACTATGGTCAACAAAGTCGCATGAATGTCCTAATTAATCTGCATCATATGCAGTGTAGGAAGACATCACTTAGCTACCGTACACTACGCCTTAACTAAAGTCAACAAACGTAGCACGAATACTAAGTACTCTACTTCCTAAAATGACGGAGGGTTGCGAATGATTTTTAAGAAAATCTTTAACGCTTTGAACTTGATATCGTTGTAGAATCAAACAGTTTTCAAAAGGAGTGGCTTAAGCTCCGCAGTTTTGAAATGTAGCTTTTTCATAAATAGCCGAGTAGTTTTTAAATCCGATTCTACAACATCTTTTTAGGTTTATTTTCTTTACATTAATCACATTAATGTAATCCCATCATTTAAGTCCTTAAGCCAATCACAGAAAAGAAACGAAAATAACACGTACGCTTATGCCATCCGCATTCGCCGCAATGTTCCGTTATGCACCGTTAGGTTACTTAACTAACGGCATACCGGGACGGGACTAGCGCGGGTGTAAAACATAAGCAACGTCTACTATATATCATATATATAATATGTCATTCGTCTCAGATATCACAGAATACAAGCAGCAGAAACATAGATATAACGTGGGATATCCTAGGACGTCCGTATTTAGTATTTAGCCAGAATAGAAAATACGGATTCCATAGTCGCGATGAATAGCCAAGCCCACACCCTGGACCCCTACGAGAGCGGCAAGTGACCCTACCAATCCTGGAGTTTAGGAGACCCGGTCTCGACTCCTCGAGATGGCCTCCCACTGAACCCCAGAACCCGGTCACCTGTGCTCCCCTCCTTGGGTCCATTCTAATGCGGAAAAGTAAATAATATACAACACTGGTGACACAACCTCAACCTGGAAGTGCCCCAAATAAAAGAATATTACATTACATTTGAATTTACATGAATGAAAATATAAAACTCTCATCTCACAAAAACCCCCCGGCTATTCGATCACGACAATCCTGCACATCATATCTCAGCAACACATAATATCTCATATCATCAACGTAAGTAAGTATGCATACCCCAATTGTCGTTGATGTATAGCAACGAAACCGGCGATATCGTACATACTACACTTACGGTCACAGAAAAGAAAGTGTAAAACTACAATATTTGGAATCCAGATTCTCTTTAGACATCATAAATGCGAAATATCACATATTTCATATTTCATGCCTAAACTATATGAATTCCACATATTGTATCACATTCCAGACAAACAGACAGTATTAAAGTTTTCGAACGAACGATCAAGCACCCAAGATTCACTAAAGCTCAACACTTGAGCAGGGTTCAAAGAAATCCGGAGTGTGACACAGTAGTAGCGGTCCAGCCGTAGAAGGGTCAAGCCAACGCCTCACATGTGGCACGCCGTACTGCCCCAAACCCTAGGGTTCAAAGGGCAGTTCGAGACGGTCACATAATCGAGTTAAGGTTTGTTGTCTTCTAGAGGGACCGCCGCAAAAAGACTTGCACGTATCTCCAAATTATTTAAACCCCGTGAATAGTGAGTAAATGATACTCGTTCAAACACTTCAATACTTTCTAATTTACCCGGAAAAGCTACGAAATGAAAATCCCGATCGAATTGACGAGTCCAAAACCACCTCCAGAATTTTTCAAAACCAAATACTGATTAAAAATATCCAAAAATTTATACAAGCAGATTCATGAATTACTGTACAAAAAGTGTCCATCAATTCATATATACGGCCGCGGAACCGCGGCCTAAGCAAGCTTAGGCTGCGTTTCCGCGGCGATAATCACTGTTCACTGGAAATTTTTTGTACCGTAATCCTTATTTTTTCCTGCTGTATTTTTTACATATTTTTAATTCTGCAAATTATCAAATTTTAGAAAATTTCCAGAGAGCACCCTAAAATACCGTATTTTTGTCCGATCGGGGTTTTCACTTCGTAAAAACGTCGCCTAATGTTTTAGGTCGGCTCTGATACCAATGAAAGGTTTGTTTAGCACCCTATGAAGAGTTTTGAAGCATCACATGACCCAAAGTTTTAATTTTTATGGTGCTAAACTAACATGCAAAGGGATCGATCCTAGAAAATTAGGGTTATAAAACATTAAGCTAGTAAAGATTAGGGTTTGAAGGCTACAACCTTTGTAGCTCCCCTTTGCTAGACTCCTTGGTGTCTTGGGTGTTGAATCGAGGTCCTCTTGAAGTTCCCTTGCGTCCACGACGATCCACCACGGAGTACTCCGTCCAAGCTCGCTACTTTGGAAAACCGAAGGAAACACTCTAATCAAGTTGGCTAGACTTGAGTAGAATGATGTTGTGGTTTGGAATCTCACTTCAAAAACCTTTCTTTAGTTGTATTTAACTCACTAGAAAAGACTAGAGAGGAAAAGATGAAGGAGGATGAAGATGGTGGCTAGTTTAAACAAGAGGTGTAAAAAGATAACCTTTAGTTAAAAACAAAATGAAATATATATCACTATATATATTTATTTCCTTCTTAACTTCAACCATGATTAAATCATAGATAGTTAATTTAACTTGGGTTTTAAATGATAAAGAGAAGGATAACCCTAGGTTAGTGGTAGTTGAGATAGGTTAGGTTAGAAGAAGAATGTAGAAGCAAGAATGTTTATCCTTTCCTTTTTCATTTTACTTTAAAACCAAAATTAAATAATAATCCATTATTTAATCTATGGTGTGAGTCTTATATTGCCACCATTTCCATATGCAATCAACCATGATGGATGGGTGTATGTATGTATACATGTATGCACATCTATATGTGCATGAAACTAGAAAAGAAGAAAGAAACACATGCATGCATGCATACATCCATCAAACCCTAGAAAGGTTTCAAGTGAGAAAACTAATGGTTAGATGATAAATCAACACTTAATTTATCAATCCGGTCATATCTCATATGACCCCACCAAAAGCAGGCCACCCGATCAATGTTCGGTATCATATACGCACATTTCAATCGGGTGCAAGCGCATATCGCATACGCGCACCACAACGTTTCGCCTGGACTGGGAAACTCCTCTGTGGGACTCTAAGACTCGTCAATACGCCGGCAGAGGGTGATGATCATATCAGGTACCCCCAAACCGCAAGCGGTCAGCTAAACGTAACGGCCACCCGGGTATTAAGCGATCAGAAGAAAACAAGCGAACCTGTTACAACTTCCGTCGAGCCATCCGGCAACACTACCATACAGTCCGGTCTCTTCGTCAGATATGCTGCATATCGAGCCTAGGGATGGTCACGTCGACCCCAATAACTCAATAAGTCGTGCCGGTGAACGGTCTATAACAGATCGAGAAACTACTGATAACACTTATCAGCAAATCTCAGCAGCCCTGGCCAGGGACTTAATGATATAACCAGTCGGGCACAGTACATCATCAACTCCCAATATCGGGAGAGACGAAACCCCTCCTATCGCTCATTGCCTTCGTGTGTCTCGGGACTGTACCTAACGGCCACCTGCTTGCACGACTCAGTAGAGCCGTGGTAGGGTGGTAATCAAAGTACAGTGGGAGAACACACAAGGCCCTATGACGATCTCGGGTCTACAGACTAACCTGTACCAGTGTCACCTGAGAACTGCTATCCGACGATAGATATAATTCCATATAGGAGTTCTCGGTGAGTCCGTCCAGTGTACCCAGTCAGCACTGAGCACCCGTATATGATCTTGATGTCAAACATCGATGAATGTGGGAACATTCATCGCCCATCGTATGGGTCTAGTATCATATACGCTAGTCTACTCTGGTATATCAATACCCCGTCTCGATATACCTACGACTAGGGACGTTCTAGGATATGCTTATAGACTACAAATGTCCCACTAGTATGATCTCCATCATAATCAGAGTAGTCAAGCCGATATCCATAGGGCTTTATTAGCATGTCTGAATGAATAAAGGCATGATCAAATCAACATGTCAGATAAAAAAGAACCAGATAGCATACTATCATGTCGAGCAAGAATGCAAACTGAACATATATACATGTATAAATACATCCACTATCACATAATGGCCTCTAGGGCATACATATATCCAACACTTCCTATATATGGCCGGCCCCCTCCCCCCTCTCTCTCACTCGAGGTTTTCACTTTGTAAGAAAAGATTATGATAGTTTTCGGTGTATGGAATTTCACAGCTCATTTCATTCCATCACCCGATTCCCACGGCAACTTCATTAACCGTTCGTCCATGGTTTTGGACGAAGCGAGACAAAGTATTCCATTCATTCTCTACATCAATCTTGGTCGTCTCTTTTGGCAAACTTGACGACCGAGTTGCCTCGAGTCAGAGGCGGGAGACCGTTTAAAGAATCGTCGACGTGGTGCCACCTGGACGAGGAGATCGGAGATCGACGAGATCAGAGCAGCCGCAACGGAGCGTGGGATGATGGTTAAAGAACGAAGGACTCGGATCGTTCGGTATAACCTTTCTACACTCTTTACAGTTTGCTAGTTTAGCAATAATGGCAGATCCGGGTTAAAGTATACGATAGCGCCAGTTAAAAAGTTTTTGTTCCGCATTTGGCATCTGTAGACGGCCGGGGCGCTACCGTAGACTTACAATGATTTGTGGCGTCCACCATGAGTTTTCTCGGTTCTGAGCTATGTGTATACCCGATTCGAGGAGTGAGGAGGCGCCCTCTGTAGGTATATAGTGGACCCGGTACGGTACCCTAGGGCAAGAAGATCGTATAGAGAGACGTTGAGCCTGACAGGGGAGCACTACCGACCGGTGATAGTTTGAGCTCAGCGGATATCCAAAAGATACCGACCGGAGTTGTGTGATCATATGGATATGAGGGACGATCCGATAGACGGTGCCCGAGCTATGAGGATTTACGTGTTGATGCTGGACACGGGTTTTTATGATGTTTTTGAGTGTCGATACTGGACACTCAGATTTTATGATGATTTGATATGTCGTTGATGGGCACACGTTGGATGATACACATGTATACATGCATACGATTCAGATGACATGATACTATATACTGCTATTGGCATGACCTTGTTATTATTACACATATATATACACGATCACCCTAGATACCACAATATTACCTTTATGTTACAGTATGACCTAGGAGATCGTTATACATTCGATTTCTACATGCTGATATTTCTACTCACGAGTTGGCAATTCACCCCCGCTGTGCCACAGTTTTCTTACAGGATCGACTGCTTGGATCAGTAGGGTTTGCTGGCACATAGTTCGCTTCTGGGTGATTTGCATTGGTAGGTGTGGTACACATTTGGATCGTGACCACCTTTGTATATATTATTCTGTTTTATCTAGTTAAAAGCTCCATAAACTAGTCTTTGTATATTTGGTAGACCTAAACACCAGGCTTGTATATTCGTTGAGACTTAGAGGGAGATGGTTGTATTGTTCTCTATTTGAGCTTGATGATGTCTTGGTCTTTTTTATTTTCTTTCTGTGATTGATCTTCGCCTTGGGCGTTGTATATATTTATTATGTGGTTGTGATTCAGCCAATTGGCAAAGAGCTAGCTCCCTCTTGCGGATGCCTATATTATTGCTGTGTTGTATTGGTTTGGATCAAAATTTATAAGGGAGGTGCTGCTCATATTTTCAAGGGCGAAAACGTTTTTAAAGATAGTATACAACCATTGCGTTTTCATATAAAATTACTTATACTTTTAAAAGAAGGATTTGAATTCATTATGCCGATATTTCAAAACTGCACCTCTATTATTTTCCGAAAAAAGTTTAGATTTCTGGGCTTTCGGCTTACCTGATTTACGGTGGGGTTCTATAGACTTCACATGATTCTCGTGCCGGTCACATGCCAATTGAAGGGTTACCCTAGCTTCCCGGCCAGCTTCCGTGGCCAAATGCGGAACAAAAATTTCAAAACGAACGAAACTTGGCGCTAGAATAAAACTTAACCCGGATCTTTAACCATAAACCTAGTTAGCTAAAAGGAGTTCTATCTACTATGAAGGAAGTTATACCAAACGGATCAAGTCCTTCGGTCTTCGTTCTTCATCCTTAGCTCCTCGTAGCCGCCTTGAACTTGCTTGTTCTTCTTTTCCGGCTCCATCGGTCCTCCATGATCAAGCTTGTTCTCTGGCCTTGCTTTGTCGTAGATGATCCATCCGGGGAATATGATCCATGGCTCTAGCTCCTAACCAAATAGCTATAAGGAGCAACTAGAGAACTTGGTTTGCTAAACCAAGCAGTCTAGGATGTAGTGAGGGTGTCTAAGTGTTTGCGATCTCTTTTAGAACCTCTTCACTTGTTTCTCAACTCATGAGAATGTTAGTGAAGAGGAAGAAAATGAAGGTGGAGGAAAGCTAGAGGAGGGAGGAGATCAAGAGCAAAATGAGAGCTCAAGAAAATAATGAAGCATAGATGAAAGAGAAAATACACACCTTGGTTTTGTGTATGATTTCTTCCATTAAACAATTAGCAACCATGCTTCAATAGTAACTCCAAAATGAATTATAAATTCATTTGTTAACTATTGAAGCATAGTCACTACCTTTCCTCCCCCACCTTTCACTTTACACATCATTTCCATTTATGAAATAAATGGAAAATCCAAAATGAGGTGGCCACCTTTTAGAAGGAAATCTGAAATAAATACGGATTTCAGTCTATTGTAAATAAATACCGGCAATCGGATAAAACCCCGAACGCCCAAAGAGATAGAATAACACGAAGAATGTAATACTAGAATATACATATCGAAATACAGATACGTAAATTATTAAATCAATACATGATTTAATAATCCGGCTCAAACCCGAGCCGGCTAGTATCACCAACTGTCCGATCGAAAGTCCGAGTACAAAGTACAATAATCGATCAAACCCTGCACGTATCCAATATGGCTACTATATCATTTCGCCTGAATCAAGGAAACCCTCCGTGTGTGACTCTAAAGACTCGACAGTACTCTGGCAGTGGATTTAACCATAAGCACGTCAGCAGAACTAGCTGTACGTAACGGCTACCCAGGTACCTGTCGAAAGGAAGGCCGATGAGCAAACTCATCCGGATCTCCTACTAAGCCTATCCGTGACAATATCCGTATAGTCCGTCAAAGAGTATCGCATACCGAGTTTAGGGGATGGTAAACATCAGACCCTAACAACTTAATAAGTCGTGCCAATGTGGCTCAGGACCAATCTGGGAAACTACTGATCAACCTACTAGTAAATTCCATCTGCCTTGGCCAAGGTCTTATGGTCCCGACCAATCGAATCAAAGTGCGATATCGACTCCCTATACCGGGAGAGACGAATCCCCGACAATCGCTCACTGCCTTCATGTGGCTCGGGACTGAACCCAACCAAAACCTGTTTGCACGACTCAATAGAGCCGTGGTAGGGTAGTGATCAAAGTTCAGTGGGAACCCACATGAGACAAATGCCGATCTCGGGTCCAAGGACTAACCTTTACACATGTCACCTGAGAACTTCCATCTGACGATAGGTATAGTACCACATGGAAGTTCTCGGTGAGTCCGTCCAGTGTACTCACCCCAGTGAGCACCTGTATACGATCTTGGGTACATCAGACCAATGGCCGCGGGACCAACCATCCCCCGACGGGGTTAGAAACGTATACACTAGTCTACTCTGGAGTATCAATGCCCAGTCTCGATACTCACGCGACTAGGGACATTTTAAGGATGTGCTTGTGGACTACCCTGCTCCCATAAGTATGATCGCCATCACAACGCAGGTAGTCAAGCAAGATCCTAGGGCCTTTATCAACATGTAACCGCAATATGTAATAACGAGTATGACATATGCCATGTTAAGATAAAGACAAACCATAATAGTATACTACGGTATCGAGTCTTCATCAATATGTGCAAGACAGATATAACAACAACAGAAATAGATACACATATCCTGCCAAAGACAAGTCGAATAATATACTATAAAACTAAGCAAGATTGTTCTGTACATATATATCCCTAGCATCCATATGTATACATATACAATACTGGCTTCTAGGGCATACATATCCAACACCAATTCCGGGTCGTGACAAAGTTGGTATCAAAGCGTTAGGTTTAACCTTGGTTCGAGTCTAGGTTTGACTATGAGAAGTCTAGGACGTATATATATTTTGGAACCTAGGCTTGATCTTACGGAACTTAGACTTGACTAAGGGGGTATTGGACCTAAATTTTCGTCATGTAGATTGGCCTTGGTTGATGGAGTAGGTAACTTAAGTAGAGTGACGTACCGTATGTATGTTCCGCGGCATAGTTACGATACACTGTTCCGCTTAAGTGACCTTAAGATGTACATTTCTTAAGATCCGTGATTCTATTCGTTCCTATGATCTATCCTCATCGATGGTTGCTCGAGGTTCCTGTCACTATGGCTACGAGAGCAGAGAAAGCTGCGGCTAGAGATGCGGTCAGAGCGAGCTCGTTAGAGGACCAACCAAGATCTTCTTTCGGTGACGTAGGAACCTACTGATATATTGTTTGTGTTAAGATCTCTCGTTTGAGATGAGTGTTCAGGATCTACATTGGATGATCGGGCCACTGATCGAGGCCTTCCAGATTGTAAAGACTGTCGACATACAACCTACTCCAGAAGATCGGGATGTTGTCTGCCATGCAGACAGATGACCTAGCTGTTGCTGTGATTGACGGGATGTCGCCTCCAGAGTTTATTACGCTGAAGCCACAGGAGCTTACAGGCAGGGATGCGACAAAGGATCGCCAGTCATTCTTGGATAAAGTGACTAAGATAATTCGTCTATTTGGATGCCCCGACGCATATTCAGTTAAGTTGAAGAATTCCAGTTTGAAGGATCTTGCTCAGACTTGGAGTGAATCGATCAAGATCATTGGATGCTCCGATGCGAGATCAATAAGTTGACTAGCTTCAGATAGAAGGGCCTCATTCAGACGTGTTGTGAGTTGATTGAGAAGGGACGAATGAAGCGTATTCCTCCAATGACCTGGACGAGTTTCAGAGGACGTAATTGGCCAGATTTCTTCTACAGAGGGTTGAAGATAACGAATTCATAGCTTCAAGTCCTTATGAGAGACTATGGATATGACTATAGCCAAATGGGATAGCGGTCTACACAGCTACCAAGAGATGATTCCGAATTGATCGATATTGAAGAAAGGTGGATAAGAGATTCGTGTGAGCTCTTAATAAGTCGTTCTCCTCCTTTGAAGCCAGAGAATTTATACGTACGCAGAGGCGTTGGATACGACCATATTTCCAGAGGAAGGTCGTGATGAGATCGCAGCTGTCCCGGAAAAGAAACGGATGTAGTAAAGAGTGCCAGTCTCCGGGCAGTTCGGCAGAGGTGAGCTTGGAAGAAACCATAGCAGGTTCTTTCCACGACACCGTAGCGACAAGATTTGCACCTAGGATCATTTGTTTCGCCAGTATTCAGAGGGACAGATACCTCTACCAGCAACGTGCTATTTTGCGAGTGGTCAGGAAAATTGGCCAGGAGATGTTCAAAGAGGCATCAGAGCGGGACTGTTTTCGTCATTACTCCTAACCTGGCCGTCGACCAAAGAGATTGTGGAATTGGTGATCCACAGAGAAAACAAGGACCCAAGGACAGAGAACGCCAGACCGTGGGCAGGAGGCAAGTATATATTCTTGCTCGGCCAACTTTAGGTGCACTGGCATCTTTCGACATTGAAGGAAGTGTACCTCAATGTTATTTATTTTGATTGTGTTTTAGTGATCCAAGTATCAGGATTTTATTGTTTTGGACTTTGAGTTTTGATGATTTAGTTTCATGATGGATGTTTTCATGCACCGTAGCTGCGCCTACTGGATATTTTCTTTTGTGCACAGTTGTTGTACTTGATTCATGTTTCATACGTCTATTACATTTGATTTATGATTTGTGCACATCCATTTTTAGGAATATGTATGCCCTAGAGGCCATTATTGTATGATATAGTGGATGCTTGGACATATATATAGAGGACTTTCTTGCTCGACATGATAGTATGCTATCTAGTTGCTCTTTATCTTAACATGTACATTTGTTTTAGAATACTGTCCCTCTGATACATGTTGATAAACCCCTTAGGATGTAGGCTTGACTACCAGGACTATAATGCAGATCATACTAGTAGGGCTTGTGTAGTCCCGCAAGCACATCCTTTAATAGTTCCTAGTCGAGGGAGTATCGAGACAGGGTATCGATATTCAAGCGTAGACTAGTGTGTACATTTCTTGACCTTGTATGGGGCGATGGTTGATCCCATAACCATTGGTGTTTGACATCAAAGATTGTACACAAGTGCTTATTAGAGAATGGGTACACCGAACATGACTCGCCGAGAACTCCTAGATGGTACCATACCTATCGTCAGATAGCAGTTCTCTGGTGACACTTGTACAGGTTAGTCTGTAGACCCGAGATCGTCAAAGAGTCTTGTGTGGTTCCTACTGTGCTTTGATTTCCTCCCTACCATGGCTCAAAGGAGTCATGCAAACAGGTGGATTTTGGGTACAGTCCCGAGTCATATGGAGGCAATGAGCGATAGGAGGGGTTTCGTCTCTTCCAATATCAGGAGTTGATGTCGCGCTATGCACGATTGGCTATAACAGCAAGTCCCTGGCCAGGGCTGATGAGATTTACTGGTAAGTCTTATCAGTAGTTTCTCGAATGGTTAAAGGCTACACATCGGCATGACTTATCAAGTTAGTGGGGTATGACGATTCCACCCCCAGACTCGATATGCGACATATGAGACGAAGAGACCAGACTGTATGGTAAGTGTTGCTTATAGGCTCTATGAGAGTTTGGACAAGTTTGCTTATTGATTTTCTATTTTTTCAATACCTGGGTAGCCGTTACGTCCAGCTAGTACCGCTAACGGCTTGCGGGTATCTGATATGATCATTACGTACTGCTGGCATATTGACGAGTCTTTAGAGTCCCACACAGAGGTTTCCTAGCTCAAGCGAAACAAACTAGGGCATATATGGTGTTATGTGCAGGAGCTTGATTAAATACAAGTATGTGATACCGTATTCTAATCTAGCGATATTTGATATCGGTTAGGTTATATGTGATATAACTGGATTATTGAATCAAGCGTTGATTCAATGATTTGATTTATGTATGTATGTATGTATGTATGTATGTATATATATATTTGATATTGGTCGGTTATATATGATATGACCGGATTATTGAATCAAGTGTTGATTTAGTATCTAATATTGAATATTAGTTGGTTATATGTGATATAACCGGATAATTGAATCAAGTGTTGATTTAATGTTTTGATATATATATATATATATATATATATATATATATATATATATATAAGGTTACTAGGCACTATCACAAGGCTCTATAAGGCATCAACCATGCCGAATTTAAAATTTTCAAGTGCCGAACAACCTAAAGCGAGGATCTTTGCTACATAATCAGGGTTAACATAGCATGTAAACAACTTTACATCTAAGATAAAGGGATTACAACCTTTGTAGTCCGTTCATTCGCTTCATAAGCTCTGAGTAGTAGTCCCTTCGCCGCGATCCAAGAACTTCCGGACTCTAGAGAGGCTCCACAAGCCGAATGATCCATGCTTGCTTGAAGTCTTCCTTTTCGAAGATGATCTACCTTGAAGAATCTTTAACTCAAGCTCTCACTTCTCTAATCAAGTATTAGAGAAGTGAACACCCTAATCTAAGTAGCTAGAATAGATGAGGATGATGAAGTAGGAATTTAGCTTTCTTTTGTTTTCAATTTCTTACACTTATTCATCACTAACCCAAAAGCTAGAAAGCTTTTCAAGGAGGAGGAAGAAGAAGAAAAGTATTTGTGATGAATAATGAAAATCATTCTTGTGGTTACAAATCAACCATGGGTTAAGAATGAAGACTTAATCCTTGTAGAGAATTAACTACGGTAAAGGGTATGGGTTGGGATAAAAATATATCTACACAAAATATCATAAGTCAAAGTCAAAGCTTCAAGAAGCTTCATGAAAGCTTCATCCAAGCTTAACCCTAATCCAAACCCTAACCATATTTAAACTCCACAAAGCATGTTGCATTTGTAACCCTAACATGTTACAATATTATATATCACATATACAATATTTATTGTAACAAAATAAAATAATACAATTAACATATATCACACATATATCAATGTATTATCCAAGTGAGAAAAAGAATTTTAAGTGAGCTAATATTAGTTAATGTAATATAAAATATAAAATATATAATTATACATTAAATTATCGAATCAACACTTGATCCGATAATCCGGCTATTTCATAAATAACCGACTAATATAATCTGTATCAGTTCATCGAATCAACACTTGATCCGATGATCCGGCTATATCACATATACCCGGCCGATATCTCATATCGCGAGAATAGAATACGGTATCTCATATCGTATTATTCTCGGTCCCGCACATATCAGATATGTGCACCTACTCCGTTTTGCCTGAGTCAGGAAACCTCTGTGTAGGACTCGTCAATACGCCGGTAGTAGGTGATGATCATATCAAACACCCACAAGCTGCAAGCGGTCAGCTAAACGTACAGCCACCCAGGTATTGAGCGATCAGAAGATCAACAAGCAAGCCTGTACATTCTCCTGTGAATCCAATCAGTAACACTACCGTACAGTCCGGTCTCTTGGTCTGATATGTCGCATATCTAGTCTAGGGATGGTAAACATCAGACCCCAGTAACCGATAAGTCGTGTCGATGTAAGGCTCATAACGGGTCGAGAAACTACTGATAACACTTACCAGTAGCACTCCATATCAGCCCTGGCCAGGGACTTCCAGTTATAGCAAATCGAACAAAGCACAACATCAACTCCCTATACCGGGAGAGACGAATCCCCTCCTATCGCTCATTGCCTCCATGTGACTCGGGACTGTACCCAAAAACTACCGTTTTGCACGCCCTCTTGGAAGCGGTAAGGTGGAAATCAAAGCACATTGGGAATTGTTCATATCATAATTTTGCATTATTATATTCCCCATTCTTATTCATTTTACAAATAAACAGGTGCTTTTGATCCATGTCTGCTACATAGTTGCAGGTTATAGGTTCTCGGAACAAAACAGTGAAAATAATGAAAAGACGATACAAAAGTGAGACTATGACCAACAAATAGAAGAATCTTGATCATGCCCTTAGTTTGAGGGACAAATGAAGATCAATGAAAAATTTCACAAAGTACAAAGGCAGCATAAAGATTCAAGACTTCAACATGAAGAGAACGGTAAAAGTCCACACCATTCTGCACTGTGAAAATCTGGAAGAAACTAGAAGACAATCTGAGAAACTAAGTAAAGAAACCAGAAGCCAAATGCAAAAGGAAGCAGCCCAGAAGACCCCACTATATGGCCACGGATCCGCGGCCAAATAGGGCATTTGGCCGCGGTTCCACGGCCGTGCTGAGCACGTGTCGGTGCAAGTTTTGATGGCGGCGGCGGTGCGTTGACTAGGCTTCTCAGGGTAGTTTTGTAAATATAGATAGGGATCAGATGTAACCCTAGGGTTTCTATAATCTATAAATAGGAACCCTACAGCTCTTTTTGGAGTGTGCCTCTTTTTGGGTGCCTCTTTAGAGATGCCTCTTTTAAATTCCAGATCTTAGATTTTCAATTCAATGTAATCGTCAAAGAGTGCATCAATAAAGAAGTAAGTTTTTTTTTATCTTGCCCTAGTTAATTTCTTTTCTACCCTAGTTCTAAATTTCTTTTTTGCCCTACTTATAAATTTTATTTATCTGCCGTAGTTGTTAATTTTATTTATCTGTCGTAGTTGTTAAATTAAAATCATAAAAATGAACTCTTAGATCTTAAAATAAAAGCACCATTTTTTTGGATTAACTCGTTAGAACACAAAGATAAGGAATCCATCTCCCTGTGGACCGACCCGTACTCAACTGGCTAGCTACCAAGCGACGCCGTTCTTGATTGCGGTTAATATTCTTTGATTCATCTTTTAAAAACGCATAAGCACACACTAAATACTCACATCAATCAGGAATCACACAAGACTCTATGACGATCTCGGGTCTACAGACTAACCTGTACCAGTGTCACCGGAGAACTGCTATCTGACGATTGGTATAAATCCATCTAAGAGTTCTCGGCGAGTCCGTTCAGTTTACCCAGTCTCCACTGAGCACCCGTACACCATCTGTGATGTCAAACACCAATGGATATAGGATCATCCATTGCCCATCATATGGGTCAAGATGCGTATACGCTAGTCTACTCTGGTGTATCAATGCCCTGTCTCGATACCCCATCGACTAGGAACAGTTATAGGATGTACTCATTGACTACCCTGGACCCACTAGTATGATCTCATCATAGTCCCAGTAGTCGAGTACATATCCTAAGGACTTTATCAACATGTGAGAGCAAGACAGTAAACTAATACAAGTCAACATGTTAAGATAAAGTGAAACCAAATAGCATACTATCATGTCGAGTAAGAAATTCCTCTCTATATATATCCAAGCATCCACTATAATATACATCATATGTACAATAATGGCCTCTAGGGCATATACATAACTAATAATCTCCCACTTGCACTAAGGCCTGCTGTTGTAGTATCTCATACCTAACATCCCGAAGAGTCTCTCAAACTGTGTCTGGGGAATGGCCTTCGTGAGTGGATCCGCAGTGTTGTCCTTCGTATCAACTTTCCTGACCTCGATCTCCCGGCGATCAACTATCTCCCGGATCAGGTGATATCGCCTCAGAATATGTCTGGACTTCTGATGGGACCTGGGTTCCTTGGCTAAAGCCACAGCTCCATTGTTATCACAATACAAAGGTATTGGATGCTCAATGGACGGAACCACACTAAGTTCATTAATGAACTTCTTCATCCAGACAGCCTCTTTGGCAGCATCGTTGGCAGCGATGTATTCAGCCTCTATCGTCGAGTCTGCAACGGTTTCCTGTTTGGAACTCTTCCAACACACCGCCCCTCCATTGAGGGTAAAGACAAATCCCGAGTGCGACTTAGAGTCGTCCTTATCACTTTGGAATCTTGAATCGGTAAAGGACTCCACCTGAAGTTCACCATTACCATACACCAAGAACATCTCTTTAGTCCTTCTCAAGTACTTGAGATTGTTCTTCACAGCTGTCCAATGACTCTCTCCAGGATCTGCTTGATACCTACTCACTACACTTAGTGAGTATGCTACATCGGGCCTGGTACATAGCATCACATACATGATAGAGCCTACTGCCGAAGCATAGGGTATCCCTTGCATGCGAGCTCTCTCCAAATCAGTCTTGGGAGACATCTCTTCGGAGAGAGTGAGTCCAGAGATCGTGGGTTGGTTCCCACGCTTGGATTTTTCCATACTAAACCTCTTTAGTATGGTGTCAATGTACCTGGATTGGGACAATCCCAGTATCCGTTTAGATCTATCTCTATAGATCATTATTCCCAAAATGCAGGAGGCATCACCTAGATCTTTCATTGAGAATCTTTGTGATAAGAAGAGCTTGAGTGCAGCATAGGAACATCATTTTCTTATCAAGAGTATGCCATCCACGTATAATACGAGGAAGACAACCTTACTCTCTGCAACCTTTTTGTATATACAAGGTTCATCTACGTTTTTGATAAAGTCAAACTCTTTGACTACAACATCAAAGCAGATGTTCCAACTCCGCGATGCCTGCTTTAACACATATATGGATTTAAGCAGCTTGCACACCTTTCCACTGCTCCCACTATCCACGAAGCCTTCTGGCTGAGTTATGTACACGCATTCTTCTAAATCACCATTTAGAAAGGCGGTCTTAACATCCATCTGCCAGATTTCGTAGTCATGGTATGCAGCAATGGAAAGTAGGATCCGGATGGACTTAAGCATAGCCACTGGAGAGAAGGTTTCGTCATAATCCACACCTGGTCGTTGACGAAAACCCTTTGCAACAAGTCTAGCTTTGAAAGTCTCAACTTTTCCATCTACACCAAGTTTCTTCTTAAAGATCCACTTGCTCCCAATGGGTTTTACCCCTTCAGGAGCAACTTCCAAAGTCCATACTTTGTTGGTGTACATAGATTCCATCTCAGATCGCATTGCATCCAGCCACTTCACAGAGTCCCCACTCGTGATGGCCTACTCGAAGCTAGTCGGGTCATCATCTTCCATGATGCAATCCTCGCTCCCACCATCAATGAGAAAACCGTAGTATCTCTCAGGTGGATGAGAAACCCTACTAGATCGGCGGAGAGGCTGAGGTTCGTTGGGAACTACTGAATCATTTGGTTCCACTAAATCTTCAGTCATAGTTTGTTCTGCCGGAACTTCTTCCAGCTCTATCGCTTCGCCACTAATTTCTTTTGCAAGAAATTCCTTTTCTAAAAAGGTGGCATGTCGAGAAACAAACACCTTTTGTTCCTCGCCGTGGTAGAAAAGATATCCATGTGAATGTTTAGGATATCCTACAAACTTACAAAGAACTGATCGTGCCTCGAGTTTGTCCGGATTTTTCTTTTTTTCATAGGCAGGACAACCCCATATCTTAACTCGTTTAAGACATGGTTTCTTCCCACTCCACATCTCATATGGTGTGGTAGGTACAGATTTAGATGGAACCTGATTCAATAGGTATGCAGTTGTCTCCAGTGCATGTCCCCAAAAGGAAATAGGCAACTCAGCGGTGCTCATCATAGAGCGCACCATATCTAATAGGGTGCGATTCCTCCGCTCCGATACACTGTTGTGCTGTGGTGTATAAAGAAAAGTAAGCTGAGAGAGAATCCCATTCTCTTTTAGATAGTCTAGGAACTCAGTGCTTAAGTATTCTCCTCCTCGATCAGATCGAAGGATTTTAATACTTTTACCCATTTGGTTCTCTACTTCGTTCTTATATTCCCTGAATTTCTCAAAAGCTTCAGACTTGTATTTCATCATGAACACATGTCCATATCTTGAGAGATCGTCAGTGAATGTAATGAAGTAGGAAGAACCATTCCTGGCATGTGTAGACATGGGACCACATACATCACTATGTATCAGCCCTAAGAGTTCTGTAACTCTTTCTCCGTGTCCACTAAATGGAGTTTTGGTCATCTTGCCTTTGAGACATGACTGACAAGTATCATAAGATAAAAATTCGAACGGATTTAAATATCTATCCTTATGTAACTTAGCTAGCCGTGTCACATTGATATGACCTAGTCTACAATGCCACAAGAAGGATTCGTTCATTTCTGAACTCTTCCTCTTGTGTGTGTTTTGTACATCAAGTACTGTAGTTTGGTTGAGAACGTATATGCCATTATTTAACGATCCTGATCCTATCAACTTTTGATTCAGGAATATGTTCATAACATTATCCTGTACTACAAAATTATATCCTTCTATATTCAATAAAGAAACTGATATAATATTGCATATCAGGGTCGGAATGTAATAGCACTCGTTCAGAACCAATGTATTACCATTTGGTAACACAAGGTGATATTCGCCAACTGCCTTGGCTGCAACATCTACACCATTCCCTACTCTTACGGAATGATCACCCATTCCCAGTTCTCTACCTTTTCGTAGCCCATGTAACATATTACATATGCGGGATCCCGATCCGGTATCTAATACCCAGGACGTAGAGTGAACTGAGAAACAGTTCTCGATAACTAACACAACTGAAGAAGATGCATCAACATGCTTATTCTTCGTTTGGACGGCGTGAGAATCCAGATATTCTTCTATTTCCTGCTCAGTCTTATAACACTTATAAGAAAGAACGGGACCAACGTTCCCCTACTCAGTATAATAAGCGGGTTCAGTCAATACATCCATATTATTATCTTGATTAAGGCCTGACATGGTCGCTACCTAGAGAGAGAAAGAAGAAAACACTTTAGCGCATGCTCTTGCAAGATTAGATTGGTTATTATCTTATCTAATTAGGATGTCTCCCACTATTTTTATCAAATCTTCCTTCAAACCCTAAAAGGTAAGACTAGCAGCGATTAATCACACCTTACAAGTTAGCCAATCTTTCAGCCAGGCCAGTGTTGGTACTTTGAGGGAGGTTCCCCGTGCTTTTACACGGACCTAATTAAAGTAAACCTCGTTTTCCCAGAGGCATAACCCCGTTAACACCTTTCTAGACACCTACTTGATCGGCTAATTGTCCCGTGTAAAAATCTCCCAGGAGTAACTCTTACTCGCGGTGGGTATCGGGATCCAACTATCTCATAGGAGGTATGCAATCTCATTGCAAATTTCAACAATTGAAATTCCCGATAATACTTTTGCCCCTAACCCCCTATGACCTTGACAAAGGCCAACAAAACATAGGAAGCTAGTCAAGTTCGACCCGTTATTTATTGATTGAAATAAACCCACCCGCACGACCCTTGACAAAGGCCAACAAGGTCGTACGACTACCCTAATCCAATCGCATCACATGCTTATGCAGATAAGTACTAGTCACCTAACGCACACTACGCCTTGACAAAGGCCAACAAACGCAACACGAATACTAAATAGTCTTTATCTAAAATGACGGAGGGCTACGCAGGTTTTTCAGAAAACCATGAGCGTAATGAACTTGATATCGTTGTAGAAACATGTGATTTTGAAAAGGAGTGTTTTTGAGGCTTTTCTAGTTTCGCTAAAGAGGTCACTCCCGGTGAAGGGATCTCGGCTCTTTCCTCATCGAATAAGGTGCAGGGTATATCATATATACCGCTATGCAAAGCAAGAACTATAGAAGTTATCAAAAACTAAACCGTGAGTTTGTAGCATCTGCCAGTTTTGCTAAAGAGGTCATTCCCGGTGAAGGGATCTCGGCTCATTCCTCATCGAATAAGGTGCAGGGTATATCATATATACCGCTATGCAAAGCAAAACTGTATCTACCTTTTTTATAAAGTTTGATTCTACAACATCTTTTATGTTTCTTTTCTTTTATTAATCTCATTAATAAATCCCATCAATTATGCTTCCTAAGCATCACAGAAGAAACGAAAGCAGTAATATTTATATATCATCATATATATATATATAGTATAAGCATTCGTCTCAGGCAGTAATATGATCTCATCACAGAACATTGCAGCAGAAGATAACATATGAAATATTGGATATACTAGGACGTCCGTGTTTTATATCGAGCCTGTCTAAAACACGGATTCCACGGTCACGATGAATAGCCAAACCCACATCCATAGACCCCTACGAGAGCGACAAGTAACACTTCTAATTCTAGGGTTAAGAGACCCGGTCTCGACTCCTCGAGATGGCCTCCCACTGGACCCTAGAACCCGGTTACTTGTGCTCCCCTCCTCGGGTCTATCCTAATGCGGAAAAGTAAATAATATACAATGGTGACATCATCCTCGACCCGGAAGTGCCCCAATAAAAGAATATTACATACAATGAATTTTACATGAATGAAAATAAAAACCCTCATCTCACATAAAACCCCCGGCTATTCAAAACACGGCGATCCAATATAACATAGCACAGCAACACATAATATCTCATATCATCAACGTAAGTAAGTATGCGTATCCCGATTGTCGTTGATGTATAGCAACGAAGCCGGCGATACACCACATACTACGCTTACGGTCACAAAAAAGAAAGTGTAAAACTACAACATTTGGAATCCACAATCACTTTAGACATCTTAAATCCGAAATATCACATACTTCGCATTTCATGCCTAACTATATGAATTCCACATATTGTATCACATTCCAGATAAATAGACTATGTTAAACTTTCTGATCGAATAATCAAATACCCAAGATTTCCCAAATAGCTCAACACTTGAGCGGAGTTCAAAAATCCCAGAACATGTCACAGCCCCAATGAACCAGCCGTAGAAGGGTCAAATCAACGCCTCACATGTGGCAACGCTAAACTACCACAAACCCTAGGGTTCATTGGCAGTTTTGACGGTCACATAATCGAGTTAAGGTTACTTTCTTCTAGAGGGTATACGCTTGCATGATTTCCCGAAAGTTTTAAACTGAGGAAAAATCCAACACTTGAAAGTTTTCCGTCATGAAAAAAATGAGTTATTGATATCCGTTCGAACCTTTTAACACGTTCTAAATTACCCGAAAAACTAAACGATGTTAAACATTTCGATCGAATCAACGAATTTTTAAGATCTCCAGAAAACTCAACACTTGAGTAATATTAAAAATTCCCAGAAGCATAACGTAATACCTACGGATCACCTGTTGAAGTACGATCCCTGAATCCTCAGGTTCGGCCGCGGAACCGCCGCCAATAGAAAGGTTTGGCCACGGTTCCACGGTGGCTTAATGGACTTAGGGAATCGTACTTCATAGATATCCATACAATCACCTGTTTAATTTTCTGAGTATTTTTAATACGGAAAAACCATCTTTTAAAAAAAATTTCCAGAGAGGGGGTCCATAATGATGTTTCGGGGTTCGATCGGACTTTTAACTTCTTCTACACGTCGCCTAATGCTCTATCGAGGCTTTGATACTACTGTAAGGTTACTAGGCACTATCAAAAGGCTCTATAAGGCATCAACCATGCCGAATTTGAAATTTTCAAGTGCCGAACAACCTAAAGCGAGGATCTTTGCGAGATAATTAGGGTTAACATAGCATGTAAATAACTTTACATATAAGAGAAAGGGATTACAATCTTTGTAGTCCGTCCCTTCGCTTCATAAGCTACGAGTAGTAGTCCCTTCGCCGCGATCCATGAATTTCCGGACTCTAGAGAGGCTCCACAAGCCGAATGATCCATGCTTGCTTGAAGTCTTCCTGTTCGAAGATGATCTACCTTGAAGAATTTTTAACTCAAGCTCTCACTGCTCTAATCAAGTATTAGAGAAGTGAGCACCCTAATCTAAGTGGCTAGAATAGATGAGGATGATGGAGTAGGAATTTAGCTCTCTTTTGTTTTCAATTTCTCACACTTATTCATCACTAACCGAAAAGCTAGAAAGCTTTTCAAGGAGGAGGAAGAAGAAGAAAAGTATTTGTGATGAATAATGAAAATTATTGTTGTGGTTACAAATCAACCATGGGTTAAGAATGAAAACTTAACCCTTGTAGAGAATTAACTAGGGTAAAGGGTTTGGGTTGGGTTAAAAAAATATCTACACAAAATATCATAAGTCAAAGTCAAAGCTTCAAGAAGCTTCATGAAAGCTTCATCCAAGCTTAACCCTAATCCAAACCTTAACCATATTTAAACTCCACAAATCATGTTGCATTTTTAATCCTAACATGTTACAATATTATATATCACATATACAATATTTATTGTAACAAAATAAAATAATACAATTAACATATATCACATATATATCAATGTATTATCCAAGTGAGAAAAAGAATCTTTAAGTGAGCTAATATTAGTTAATGTAATATAATATATCAAATATATAATTATACATTAAATTATCGAATCAACACTTGATCCGATAATCCGGCTATTTCATAAATAACCGACTAATATAATCTGTATCAGTTCATCGAATCAACACTTGATCCGATGACCCGGCTATATCACATATACCCGGCTGATATCTCATATCACGAGAATAGAATACGGTATCTCATATCGTATTATTCTCGGTCCCGCACATATCAGATATGTGCACCTACTCCGTTTTGCCTGAGTCAGGAAACCTCTGTGTAGGACTCGTCAATACGCCGGCAGTAGGTGATGATCATATCAAACACCCACAAGCTGCAAGCGGTCGGCTAAACGTAACAGCCACCCAGGTATTGAGCGATCAGAAGATCAACAAGCAAGCATGTACATTCTCCTGTGAATCCAATCAGTAACACTACCGTACAGTCCGGTCTCTTCGTCTGATATGTCGCATATCTAGTCTAGGGGTGGTAAACGTCAGACCCCAGTAACCGATAAGTCGTGTCGATGTAAGGATCATAACGGGTCGAGAAACTACTGATAACACTTACCATTAGCACTCCATATCAGCCCTGGCCAGAGACTTCCAGTTATAGCCAATCGAACAAAGCACAACATCAACTCCCTATACCGGGAGAGACGAATCCCCTCCTATAGTTCATTGCCTCCATGTGATTCGGGACTGTACCTAAAAGCCACCATTTTGCACGCCCTCATGGACGTGGTAAGGTGGAAATCAAAGCACAGTGGGAATCACACAAGACTCTATGACGATCTCGGGTCTACAGACTAACCTGTACCATTGTCACCGGAGAACTGCTATCTGACGATTGGTATAAATCCATCTAGGAGTTCTCGGCGAGTCCGTTCAGTGTACCCAGTCTCCACTGAGCACCCGTACACCATCTGTGATGTCAAACACCGATGGATATGGGATCATCCATCGCCCATCATATGGGTCAAGATGCGTATACTCTAGTCTACTCTGGTGTATCGATGCCCTGTCTCGATACACCCTCGATTAGGAACAGTTATAGGATGTACTCGTTGACTACCCTGGCCCCACTAGTATGATCTCATCATAGTCCCAGTAGTCAAGTACATATCCTAAGGGCTTTATCAACATGTGAGAGCAAGACAGTAAACTAATACAAGTCAACATGTTAAGATAAAGTGAAACCAAATAGCATACTATCATGTCGAGCAAAAAAGTGCTCTCTATATATATCCAAGCATCCACTATAATATACATCATATGTACAATAATGGTCTCTAGGGCATATATATAACTAACAATATATATATATATATATATTATTAGTCGGTTATATATGATATAACCGGATTATTTAATCTTGATTTAATAATTTGGTATATATTTATATACTTGATATATTTATATATATTAACTAACATATGCTTACTAAAGATTTTATTCTCTTTATATATAATTATATATATATAATTATATATATATATATATATATATCAAGATTAATATTGTATCAGTTTGATGATACATAGAACATGGGTGTATGAGAATCACACAAAGGGATGTGATAATAAGGATGATTTTTATTTCAAAGAAAAAGATAAAAAGAGGAAATGAGTCATGGTTTTTGGATTCTTGAAGAACCATTAAGAAGTCAAGACTCATCTCCTAATTTTTGTTTTTACTCTTAGATATTTAATCATCTTCATTTTATCACTCACCTCATAAATGGTTCATTGAACCTCACTCTCTCATCCAAGTTCATCCTCATCTTCTTCTTCACTTCTTCTCTAGCATTTTCTTGAGCTGAAGAAAAGAAAAGAGAAAATAATTTCTAGTGAGAAAATCTCCTACGTCATCAACCTACACTAATCTAACCCATTAGTTTAGATTATTTGCTTCACTGATATCTTGATTAGTGAAGAGTGGGCTTGAGTTAGAGAGGCTTCAAGGTGGATCATTTTCAGCCTCGAAGACAACAAGCAAGCTCGTTCCTTTCATCAAGTGGAGTCAAAGAAGAGTTCTAGGGACTACTACTTGGAGCTTTAGAAATGAAGGACCGGTTTACAAAGGTTGTAAACTCTCTTCACTTAGTATATAACTTGTTTGCTTTACTCAAAAGCCTAATTCTCTAGTTCGATTCTTATTTAGTATAACTTAGCACTCTAGATTTTTAAAAATTGCATACATGATGCTTGTATAAACCTAGTAGAGATGCTAAGAGTTACTTCCATCCATTGCACTTGATATCTATTTTGTGCATTTGCTGCACATATTTATGATTCTGTGTATTTCGATACAGTCAATTTTGACTTCGTGCACATTGTATGCATTTGACTTTGACTTATGCACTCGATATAGCTCATATACGCTTCCAGTGCATTGATATGGGTTTTGTGCATGCAGTTGCATAAGTTTTTGATTTTATACACCTCGGTATACTCGATTTTGATCTCATGCATGTTGTATACAACGAATTTTAATGCTTACACTCAATATTGTTTCTATGCGCTTTTGATATATTGACTAGTTTTTGGGCACCTAGTGCACCTGACATTTGTTTTTGTGCACTCTATTGCACCAGATGTTTTTGTGCGGACATGACGCACTTGATTTAGATTTCCACGCGCACTTGGTGCACTGGATGTGATTTTGTGCACACCGGATGCACTTGATCGAGATTTTTCGTGCATGTTAGTTGCGCTTGATTGAGATTTCTGTGCATTCTAGATGCACTTGATGTTGTTATCATGCACACCCGTTTCACTTGACAAATGGTTTCGTGCACACCCGTTGCACTTAGTTTTTGCTTCTGTGCACATTCGTAGCACTTATATTTGACTTTGATTTCCGTGCACACCAGACGCACATGGTATTTGGATACACTTATTGAGGTCGATTTCTTTCTGAGCATCATGTTTTTGTATGATGTATATTATATCATATGGTAACCAAGCAGGACTAGTCTAAGGACAGTACCTGAGTATTTTTGCATGCATTGATATTTACCAAGGGGATTTTCAAAAAGAAGCTATAGTCTCAATATCTTTCTTACGTTTCCAAGAGTGACACGAAGTTTTACAAAGAAAATCCTTCAAAACCATTTTAAAAAAGGCGGGACATGTATCTTGAGTAAAACGCACACACACACACACACACACACACACATATTTCTTTACAAAAATGAACGTCCGCTACTTGTACAGTGAGTTACGCATCACACGGCGATTTGGAAAGGATTTTGCATGTATTTTACTCAGCTTTTAGACGGTTTTACAGGGATGCGTACTATATACATATTATAGTCTTAAGTATATGATACTCGAATTAAACAGTAGATTTTGAACTTGTATATGCGTCATAGCTTTTATGATTGGCTTGACGTTTGGCGGAGTTTGATTATTGAGTTCTGCACCGCTTTCATGCGCACACGATACGCTGTGATATTTTTGCGTATTCCATGATTTCGGAGCCCCGTTGATTTGATTGAGTTACTGAAATGTTTTAATATTAGGGGGGTTTGAATTTAAATTCGGGGACCGAATTTATTTAATTGAGGAAGATTGTAATATTTCAGAAATATAAAATATTATTTTTGGAATTTAAATAATAAAATAATAAATTTCATGCAAACTATACGAGTATAAATTTGGTTTTTTATAGAATGGTATAATTATATACCAATATTTTGGAAAATATTTGGGAGTTAATATGAATTATTAATTTTGAAGGCATTTATTGGATTTGGAACTTTTATAAATTATTATACAATTAATTACATACAAGTTATGTTAAACTTGATTAGTGCATTACTAATTATGCATTAAGCCAAATCCATTTTTATTAACCATGACTAATGCACCATGAAACATTGTATTTTGTTGCATGCTGGCTTCAATTTTAATTGTTGTTATTTGGTTTTAAAAAGAAAAGGGAAAAGAGAAAAAAATTGAAAAGATATTTGATGAGAGAGGGAGACATAGATGTGAACTTAATAATGAAGAGAGAGAATGCGAGAGAGAGAGGGGGGGGGGGGGGGAGGGAGAGAGATGGTTGTATTAATCATGGTTGGCATCACCCTCATCTTATTTCTTCACCTCCTTCATCTTCTTCATCTCCTCATTCTCCACCTCCTCCACTTCACTGCCCCATGAAACCATCCCAAAAACCTCATCAAAACCTCCACACTACCTTCATAAAAAATGACCACAAGCTCACCCTACATCCCATGGTGAGATCAAGTTAGAGTTTTGAGCACCTTGGGCCGCCAAAAAACTTTCTTGAGTTGCTTCCTAGAGGTAAAACCCTCACCTTCATTCAAGCTATTAAGTTTCTTAATCTTCTACATATGTTTAGAGTTCAAAGATGCATGATTAGTGATCTTGGAAAATTCTAAGATGATTTTTAGTAGATGAATTGAATTGTGGAGATGCAATTGAGGTTTAGTTAGTGACCACAAACCAATTGGTGATAAAATTCTGGACCAAATTTGAGATTAGAAGTCCATAACATGAACTTGGAATTTTCCGATATCGGGTTTTTTGACGAATTGTGATGATCAAATAGAATTTGGTATAACTCAAGAGCTCTGAAAAATATTTTGCAAACACAATAAGATATGCAGGCTATCTAGAGACTACCCTAGAAACCCGAGCTCCCAACACCCACTTTAGGCTGCAGATTTATTAGATATGGCCGCAAATTGCGTCCTGGTCTTGGAGTATTGGGTTGGTTTTTGGTCCATAGCTTTATTACTTGATATCTAGGTCTACCCTATGTGCAAAATATCCTAATTTCACTTGAGTCAAAATCTGGGAGTGTTTATCTAAGTTTCAGATTTCAGTTTACGGCTTTTGAAAACTTGGTTTTTGTATTTGAGTTTTGATATGGTCGTTGGACATTCGTAAGTCAACTCCGAGGGTTGTTTGGTTATTCTTGCTTGCGTGGACCATAGGTTCTAACCTATGTACGTTTCGTTTGCCGTATCGGTTTTCGGATTTGGTTTTGATCTCATTACAATATGTATTGATTTATAGGTACTTTTGCGTGGACTTCCGGGACGACGAAGGAGAACAAGAAGATCATCGACTTTGGCTAAAGTAAGGATAGCAGGTGAGTAGATGTATATCTACGGTGGAAGTCGGGTGGATAGCGTATAGCCCCCCCCGCAACCATAATGATAGGAGAAAAGATATGTAGAATATATATATATATATATATATATATACACACACATACATATACACTTATGTACTTAACGGATATAACCATAAGGATAAGTACGAGATGATATGATGAGATGAGAACATGATGAAATGAGATGACACGAATCGATATGTTTGACATGACGATACAAGGCGATATACATGTATATATATACATATTCTAAGATATGATATGATATGAGATGATTTATACGTATAAATTAGAATATGAGATGATAGAATGTACGTGACCATATATCCATACACTTGACTTATGATACATCTGATGATTTGTCCGCTCTCTTAACTCGAGGACACCGTACGATCGATTATACCATATGCGATATAATATACATGATGATAGATCCTTACTTCGATTGATGATACCGTAGGATGGATTAAACCGTACGTGATATGATATACCGGATGATTGATCCACACTCTTGGCTCAAGGATAACGTACGATGGATTATACCACATCTGATACTATGAGGCTGGATTGCCGACTTATGGATTATCTTGATTGGAAAATCATTGCTTTCTAATCACTTTGGTAGATAATTGATTACATTTAAACAAAACCTATTTCCAAAACTAACGAATCGTATGCACTTTTAAATGACAACCTCAAGGGATGCTACGGATTTTCAAATGGTATCTTTTTCTCAAAAAACACCGTAGCCCCCATTTTCAAAAACTACGATTCGTATTATTTAAACTATAACCGTATGGTTCATGTGTAATTACGTACTTTATACCATTCATGTTTACGCTGTATTATTTTCTCGTGACATACGTACTACGTTCCTGGCACTTATCTTTATATAGCTTCGTCTGGTAGGACAGATGCACCATTACCGATGATTCGTATGTTACACGTATACAGAAATGCCGGCTCACATATTAATCATCGGTAATTGCCATGCCACACACATTTTAGAAAACTGCTATATCTCTATATTATTCCCTAAATTGTAGAATCATAGTTATGGTTTCGTACTCATTACACGACATGCTTACATGAAAACCCTTCCAATACTTTACGGTACTGTTCAGTGCTTGCATTTACTGTATCTTTATGGTTACATGCATATGAGATTCTATTTTCGTGAGATCTCTGGTTGTGAGAACTGCAGATATTTTTATAAATCTTATGATTGTTTTAAAAACGCAGTTTCTCTTGATATGATTTGTGGCGTCCACCATGAGTTTTCTTGGTTCTGTGCTATGTGTATACCCGATTCGAGGAGTGAGGAGTCACCGTCCGCGGGTATATGGTGGACCCGGCATGGTACCCCAGGACAAGAAGATCATATAGAAAGTTGTTGAGCCCGGCAGGGGAGCACTACCGACCGGTGATAGTTTGGGTTCGACGGATATTTGGAGGATACCGACCGGAGTCGTGTGATCAGATGGATATGAAGGCCGATCCGATGATACGGCGCCCGAGATATGAGGATTTACGTGTCGATACTAGACACGGGTTTTTATGATGTTTTCGAGTGTCGATACTGGACACTCAGGTTTTATGATGATTTGATGTGTCGTTGATGGACACACGTTGGATGATACACATGTATACATGCATACGATTCAGATGACATGATATTATATACTGTTATTGGCATGACCTTGTTATTATTACACATATGTATACACGATCACCCTAAATACCACAGTATTACTTTTATATTACAGTATGACCTAGGAGATCATTATACATTCGATTTATACCTGATGATATTTTCTACTCATGATTGGCAACTCACCCCCGTTGTACTACAGTTTTCTTACAGGATCAATCGCTCGGATTAGCAGCGGCTTTCTGGCACATAGTTTACTTCTTGGTGATTTGCATTGGTAGGTGTAGTACATATTTGGATCGTGACCACCTTTGTATATATTATTCTGTTGTATCTAGTTAAAAGCTCCATCAACTAGTCTTTGTATATTTGGTAGACCTAGACACCAGGCTTGTATATTCGTTGAGACTTAGAGCGAGATGGCTGTATTATCCTTTATTTGACCTTGATGATGTCTTGGTCTTCTTTATTTTCTTTCTATGATTGATCTTCGCCTTGGGTGTCGTATATATTTATTGTATGGTTGTGATTCCGCCAATTGGCGAAGAGCCAGCTCCCGCTTGTGGATGCCTATATTATTACTGTGTTGTATTGGTTTGGATCAAAATTTACAAGGGAGGTGCTACCCATATTTTCAAGGACGAAAACGTTTTTAAAGATAGTATACAACCATTGCATTTTCATATAATATTACTTATAATCTTAAAAGAAGGATTTTAATTCATTATGCCGATATTTTAAAACCGCATCTCTATTATTTTCCGAAAAAGGTTTAGATTTCTAGGCTTTCGGCTTACTTGGATTACGGTGGGGTCTTATAGACTTCATCTGATTCTCGAGCCGGTCACGTGCCAATTCTGGGTTATGATATTAATGCATAATTATTAATATATTAATCAAGTTTAACATAAACTTGTATGTAAATATTTATAAATTAATTTTTAAAATGCCCAAATCCAATAAATGCCTTCATAATTAATAATTCATATTAATTTTCAAATATTTTACAAAACATAGCTATATAATCATACCATTTTACTAAAACTTATTTCCATACTTGCATAATATTCATAAATTTTTTATTTTATTATTTAAGTTCCAAAAATAATATTTTATATTTTCTGAAATATTGCAATCTTCCCCCCTTAAACAAATTCGGTCCCCGAACTTAAATTTAAGCCCTCCAAATAATAAAAAAATTTCAGTAAATCCATCAAATTAACGGGGCTCCGAAATCACAAATACGTAAGATATATCATAGCGCAATGTATGCATATGAAAATGAGTGCAAAACTCAAAAATCGAAACTCCGTCAAGCGTCATGCACTCATAGGAGTTATGACGAAGATGCAAGTTTCAAAATCTACTGTTAAAATCAAACATAATAAAATCAAGGCTACAATATATATAGTACACATCCTTGGGAAGTCGTCTAAATAACTGAATAAAAATGCATGCAGAATTCATTTCAAATCTTCGTGTGATGCGTACATCATGGCATAAGTAGTTAACGCTCATTTGTGTAGAAATAGATATATACCTATATACGTTTTGCTTAAAATATACGTCTCGTCCCTTTTGAAAATGATTTAGAAGGGTTTTCTTTGTAAAAATTCGTGTCACTCATGAACACGTAGGAAAATATTGAGACTATAGATCTTTTTAAAAATTCCTTGGTAAATGTCGATGCATGCAAAAATACTCAGGTACTGTCCTCAGACCAGTCCTGCTCGGTTACTATATAATACAGTATATGTCATAAAAACATAATACTCGAAAGAAGAAACCAACCTCAATAGGTGCATATGGAAATACCTCGTGCATCTGGTGCGTACGGAATCAAAGTCAAATCCAAGTGCCATGAATGTGCACGAAAGCAAAAAATTAGTGCAATGGGTGTATACGAAAGTATATGTCAAGTGCAACGGGTGTGCATGATAACAATACCAGGTGCATCTAATATGCATGAAAAATCTCGATTAAGTGCATCTGGTGTGCACAAAATCACATCTAGTGCGTCAAATGTGTGCAAAAATCTAAATCAAGTGCGTTAGGTCCGTACAAAAGAATCTAGTGCAATATGGTGCACGAAAACAAGTATCAAGTGCACTAGGTGCACGAAAACTCATAAATGCATCGAAAGCGCATAGGAACAATATCGAGTGTATGAATCAAAAGCCGCATTATATAATATGCACGAAATCAAAATCAAGTATACCGAGGTGTATGGAATCATAAACATGTGTAACTGCATGCACAAAACCCATATCAACGAGCTGAAACCGCATGTGAACCATACCTAGTGTATAAGTCAAAATCAAGTGTATACTATATGCACAAAATCAAAATCAAGTATATCGGAGTGCATGAAATCAAAATCGACTGTATCGGGATACATGGAATCATAAATAGTGCAACAAGTGCACAAAAAAAATCGAGTGCAATGGGTATGCACAAAAACAAAAATCAAGTATAACTGGTGTATAATATAACTGGTGTATAAAAATATGAATCAAGTGCAACTGTTGTGCACAAAGGAAATATCCATCAAGTGCAACTATGATGTACGAAAATATCAATCACGAAACTTAATCATCAAAACACAAGATTCAAATATGATATCCGAATCACCAAAACGCAAATCACAAATAAATGACATCTAGGTACATCTCTTTTAATGTCGAAAGGTACCGGTGCTCCCGGAGTTGGCGGAGCAAAATCTCCTTCTTGCTTTCTGCCTACGACCTGGCGTCTTCTATTTCTGGGTCCTTGTTTTCTCTGTGGATCACCAATACCATGATCTCCCATCTCGACAGCCTGGTTAGGAGTAGGGATGGAAACAATCCCGCTGTGACGCCTCTCTGAATATCTTCTGGCCAATTAACATGGCCACTCGTAATGTAGCACGTCAATGATGGCGGCCTTTGGCCCTCTAAGTGCTTGCCACACAACCGATCTTGGGACTAAATCTTTATCACTGAAGTATTTCAGAAAGAACCTACTACGGTCTCTTCCGACATCATCTCTGCTGGACTGCCCGGAAGTCAGCACTCTTAATTTAACCTGTTCTTGTTCTGGAACAATTGAAATCTCATCACGACTTTTCTCTGGAAATGTGGCCGTATCCAACGCCTCTGCGTATGTATCAAATCTCTTGCATTAACGTAGCTGAACAACTTATTGAGATATCGCACGAATCTCATACTCCATTTTTCTTCATTATCGTCCAATTCGGAGATGTATCATGATAGCTGCGTACTGCAATTCATCCTTAGTTATAGTCAATACGGAGTCTTTCGCAAGGACTTGAAACTACGAATTTGGTATCTTCAACACCCTGTAGAAGACAGCTGGACAATTACGTCCTTGGGAACTCGTCTAAGTTATCAGAGGAATACAAATTATTCGTCCTTTCTCAATCAACTCACAACATGTCTAGGTGAGGCCCCTCTAACTGAAGCTAGACAACTTAATGATCTCGCATCGGAGCATCTAAACGAACAAAATGTCTTAGTCACTTATCCAAGGGTGACTAGCGATCTTCTGTCACAACTATACCTAGAAACTCGTGTGGCTTCAGCTTATAAAATGTCACACCCCGCTTCCCAAAATACGGAATACGAAGGGTTGACAAGGCCAGCCATGCTCTTACGGTCAAGGAAATATCCTGCCGTAGTCACACTTCGGCTTCCAGCTTTACGTGGTAATCAGTAATCAATGCACAGGTAATGAGAAATGCAGTCACTAAATCAAAATAAATACAAAAGAACTAACCATATGGAGATCAAGAGAGTATAGCTCTGGGTCGCTGATCAAGATGTCCGCGATATCCTCGAGGTACGTCAGGTCCTGGTGCAAGCTAGATCCGCTTCTCACTCTGAGCATGCATACTCAGGTCGTCAGAGCGACACGATAGCAATATATATAGATACAAATGGGAACTCGTGCAATAATAATGAATATGAAACAGTAATCATGGAATAATGACGTGAACATGAAGTAGCCAATGCGGGTAGCTAATAGAGCAGGTAAACAGTAAAGCGGTAAACAGTATGGCAGGTATGTTGAATCAGTAAGCAATGCATGTCAATGTCACTAACCCTATCAGTCTCTAAGTCTCACTGTACAGGTCACTAAGACTATCGTCAGTCCAAGTGTGAGAATCAATCACTCATGAGTATCCCCACCCAAGGGTAGGACCCAAGGGCAAGGGAACACGGGCCCGAGTCGCTCGCTAATAATCAGTAATATCCCTATATATCTCCAGAGTCGCTGTGTGTGCCGACAATGGGACTCCCGAGATTCTGTTGAACTCACACTCAAACTACCCCACACCCCGTGGTTTACATCAAACGCCAACAATAAAATCAAATACCAGTCGGTTCATGACGAGTCTACTCGAGAACTGGAGACAGAATCTCCATCAAGCATGTCTCGACTGATACCCAAGATAAATGGACAGTGTTTGGTGTCTTACCTATGACACCCATATAATTTCTTCCATAATCGTCTCATACCAATTATAGTCACACTTATACACGTCCTATAGACGTCGACAATGCAATAAATCAATAGGGTCCACTGATTGTGTACAAGTACGTGTCACTTTCACTTATCCATTCATGCTTAAACACTAACGTACTTGCCATAATCAAACACTAATACCTAACACTGGGTAATCCATATGATCACTAGGTTACCGATGCAATGACTTCTACACGATATGATGAGAATACAATAATTATCATATGAATGAAATACCATCAGTCAGTGTCCTACCACTTGCATAATTCACTATAAGTTATGCGTGCAGAATTAAGCGAAACAATGTACAAGAGGTAAGCAGTGTATTGAATTATCTATCCATCAAAATTGGTTTCGCGCGAATCGGGTTTCAGGTTTTCTAGTTATGACCATTTCAATTTAAGTGTTCACGGCTGGAAATCCGGTTTCAGAATCGGAAGTCCATTTCGTAACACACATTAATCCCAGTTGGGATCGTAATTAGGTGACGCTATAGTTGAAAAATGTTTAGGGTTATCAGTTAGGTTCCCACCGCAATTGGCGGATCAGCAATATACTATATCGACAGGGAGTTATGGATAGGTTATGCTCGATGTGTAAAATATGCCTCTGCAGAATTCAGCAAAACGTATCGGCATAATAAAATGAGTTAAAAATATCAAACATTTGAGGAATCTAGTGAGACCAGTAGATTAAAAAAGATAACTCAATTTTCTACGTAACGATATAGGGTTCTATGCATTCTCATATTTGAGCAGGCAAATACAGGGGTTAACCGGGATTTCCATTCTGGACTGCAGTCCAGAATCGTAATCCTCCACAATTATCTCTATCATACTTTGTTAAAGTTCAGTGGCCAACTATAAAATAGAGTAGGTTAAACAGTCATCTTCGATACGAGCCATGGAACGCTAGAATTCAATTTGTAAAAAAATTATTATAAATTTTACGGTTTAGCATGTACGAAAGTTTTCATGTTTTATGACAGAAATCGGGACATCATTTTATGTGAGCAAATAACATCGTATTGTAACCAAAGTCTTAAGGGACATTCATTATAACTCGGGCCATCACATGTTATTTTTTGTCGTCAATTTCACGGGGTCTTCCATTCGGCTTTTGCATCAAACACTTGAATCATAATGATTGACATGAAAAGTATATGCGGAAATAATTGGTGACTGGAATTGTAATATATAAAATTAGCATGAAGCAAGTATTAAACTTGCCTGAAGAAGTGTCGACGACGGTGCGACAGCGGCAACGGCACGATCGCGTCACGAACGCAGCACAGGTTCAGCCTTGTTGGATCTTGCTTCTTGGACTCGATGGTTCGGTGGGTGCGACGGGCGTGCGCTGGCGTTGCGATGAGTGGCGTGTTGATGACGATGAAGGCTTAAGGGATCGAGGCCAAGGATTTGATGGCTACGACGGTGACCAGAATAGCGGCAATAGCGATCGATGTAAGTGTTTGACGAAATGCCGGGGGCTCGACTGCGGCGGCTAGGGGTGCAGTGAGGGGGTGTCGGTGGTGGGTGTCGTGCAGGGGCTCGGCCGTGGCATAGGGGTTGGGTTAGGTTCGGTCTTGGGGTCTTTTGGAGTAGATACGAGAGGGGGATATGAGAGAGAGAGGTGCTGTGAGAGAGAGAGAGTGATGTTGTGTGAGAGAGAGAGAGAGGTGCTGAGAGAGAGAGAGAGAGATGTTGTGAGGTTGCCGAGGGAGAGAGAGGGAAAGAGATGTTGCCTGTGAGAGAGAGAGGGAGCTTGGTGGTGACGACGTGAGGTCGAAGGAGGTACCGGAGATGTGGCCTGCAGAGGGGGTACGCTCAGGTCTGCAGCGAGGGGTGTGCAGGGCTCGAAGCTTGGCGGTGATGGTGATGAAGTAGAGGGGTCGCTGAGGCAGTGGGGAGCTCATCGGCGTGATGCTATGCAGGGGAGACTCGGTGGCGAGGAGGGTGTGCAGGAGAGGCTCGAACTCGGCGGTGGGGCTCGGTCGGCAGGCAAGGGGAGTAGGTAAGTGGGGCTCGGGTTTTGAAGAGAGAAGCGACGGAGGGTGACGAGGTGACTGAGGTTGTAGTCGTCGTCGTAGGGGATGAGGAAGGATGTTTTGTTTTTCTTTTGGAGGGAGGAGGGAGGAGAGAGGAGAGAGGAAAGGAGATCGAGAGTGAGGAGGGAGAGAGGAGAAAGGGGGAACGAGGGTGAGCTTGAGGAGCTCGTGAGGGCGCGCGCGATCGTGGGTTCGTGGTCGCGAAGACGGAGCGTCGGCGAGGCGACGTGGGGAGCGCGAACGAAAGAGCGGGAAAGAGAAAGTGAGTGGGGAAGAAGGTTGGTAACGGTCGGGTCGGGTTTGGGTTTGGGCTCGGGTTTGGGCGTGATGAGGAGTTGGGCCGGAAATAAAAGAAAAAGGGAAATAAAAGGAAAGGGGAGGGGTGCTGGGCTCGGGAAAAACGAGAAAAGGAAAAGGGAAATAATAAAAGAGAAGGGGAGTAAGGGTTTAGGCTTGGGCTGGGCAGGAAAGGAAAATAAAAAGGGAAAAATAAAAGGGATTTAAGTAATAGGATTTGTTTTAGGTTAGGAGTATAATAAATTAGTTTAACTAAAAATTATACACATATATATATTTAGATTGGAATAAATCTGGATTATATTTTGGAAAAATATACGGGAAATTTGTAGGAAATTTGGGAAAGTATCTGAAGACGTTATTTATTAAAATACGCTAATTATTTATAGGGACTGGGTATTACATCATACCAGCCTTACAAAAATTTCGTCCTCGAAATTTAAAATACACGATAAGCTATAAATAATATGCGAAAAAACCACAGAATCAAATACTACTATATAGTGATCTACGTAGAAGCAGCTAGATAAAATCAAAATCCTAAATATATACATACATACGTATATCAAAAATAGCGCAGCTAAAATAATAGCATAAGGCATAATCATTTATAATAGCAAACTATAAGCACAATACCCAGGAAAATAAAGTAACAATAATAAAATAATGAAGGATTTGTCGATAGGTTAAAACATTTTAGAATAATGTATCGATCAAACAATTTTAAAATAACTTAGAAAACCCACATGGTGAAAATAAGGGTCATGGAACAAAATAATATGCGCGATATATGTTTGTGCTATTGAAAATGTGAAGAGTAGTAAAGCATTTAAAACGGGTAAAACGGAAGTAGTCAATAACACAAAATTTTTGTAAACACAAGGTAGTGGAAGCTAAATTTCGAATACGATGTCACAGAATGTAATTATGGTAATAGGAGATAGTAAAAATGTATAGGGCTGGCCAGGGTAGGGATTATAATGGAGTATGGCCCACTCAAAAGGTCGGACTGTAGTACTTCAAACTGAATGTCGAAGAGACTAGGGTTGGGTCAGCGCAAGGTGCAAGGGTGGACAGTCACAAATCTCAAGAGGAAAAGAAATGTATAGGGGAAACAGTCAAAGCATCAAGCGAACCAAAAAATCCAAAAGGTTAGCAAACTCAGAAATTTTATTTCATTCCAGAAAATTCCAAACAAGGCATTCTCGAAAAATAAAAGATGGCCCTAAACTATACATAGATTTATTTGGCCAGAGGAGACAAAAACTAAATCACATCAGTCGCGATTGTGGAAGTTCAGCAGGTTACGGTAGGCTCGCGCTCTCAGATAGGGGTGTCCATTTCCATAGCGCCTCGCAGGGATCGCCACTGGAGGTTCTTCTGCCACGGGGTCTTGTTCTTCCGGTCCTTCTCCCTCGGCTGGAGCTTCTTCATCGAGGTCTGCTTCCACGTAATTCTCTTCTCCTGGATCTTCTTCCATAGGATTTTCTTCCACTGGATTCTCCTCATGGTTTTCCTCTCCTGGATTTTCTTCTATCGGGTCCTTCTCGGAATCTTCCTCTATTGGGTCCTTTTCGGGGTTTTCTCCCTCCCCGTCGAAATCACTGATCATGTCAACTTCTGGGGCTGCGACTCCCTCGTCCTCGGAATCTCTGTTTCCGAAAATCACCTGTGGGCCGTTGATCTCGTCATCCGAACTTACCAGCATGCGGTCTAAGGAAACGCATGGCCGCGTGTCCTCATCTAGAGGCGGCGCTGCTCCAAGGTGGGCCATGGCCTGAAAAGAAGGAGTCATGATTAGGCAGTGGAACACATTAAGAAAATAATCAAGGATACGGAGTACAAGGGAAATACGCGGTAGGTAAGGACTGAAAAATCACAACTTAGAATGCTGATTCACAGAATAGTATAAATAAAGTGAGAGGCAAGGGAACAATACATATATCACAACTCAGAGTTTTATTGCATTCAACTAAAAGTTCAGCGGATACAAGATCTTAAACAGAAGGAAATATTTACAAAAGAGTGACACATTTTTTTTGAAAGTAGAAAGGTGATAATTCTTCTTTAATTTCTAGACTGCTGCATTCTCGTCACGCGAGTTGAATCCTGCGCTGGGTCTGTACTATCCTCGAAGCTCGAACTAGGAAATAACCATCACTTAGCAGGAGTGGAGAGTGTGGACGAATCTTCTCCTTGTAGCTCCTTCCTTCGAGGGCAACCATTGATAAGATGTTCATTGGATCCGCAAATCAGGCACTGTCCTTTGGCGCTGCGACAGTCTCTCTGAAAGTGTCCTGGCTTCTTGCAGTATCCACAACGTTGAGTCTTCCGCTGCTTCCGCTGCTGGGGAATAAGTGGGCGCTTCATCTTCATCTCTTTTCCTTGTTTAACGGGGATTCCCTTACGAGTGGAGGCTTCCTCTGGTGCCTGAGTCACCTGCCCTCTTAATCCTGCAGCTAACAGGTCGTTCGTTCGCTTCTGGGCTTCCTTCAAACCTTGCAGTACATTCAAAATCTCGACGGTCTGATTCTGGGGAGTGGAGATAGAAGAAGAGTCGTTGGAAGACATAGTCCTGAAACAACAATTTTAGGACGGCATAAGGTACAAGGAGTAAAAATCAGAACAGGATATAGAATAGACAATGAAACAAGAATATCGGGTGAGGTGAAACTCAATCGAGCAGAAATCAAATGTAGAATTCCAAGTCACTCAATAGAGTATAGTATTGTAACTATGCTGCAGTTCATAATTACAATCACGTAACTCTACTAAGTCACCCCAAACTCTAGCGAACGGGTCAATATGTATAGCAGAATACACTATGTGAATCAAGATCAAGAATGGCAAGTTTACAATCTAGACCGAAGGATATCTTAGATTGTCAAGCCCTACACGGAAACTGCAATCCCAATCGAAGCAAAACCCGGCTCTGATACAAACAAAACCATGTCACGCCCCGCTTCCTAAAATACAGAATACGAAGGGTTGACAAGGCCAGCCATGCTCCCACGGTCAGGGAAATATCCTGCCGTAGTCACACTTCGGCTTCTAGTTTTACGTGGTAATCAGTAATCAATGCACAGGTAATGAGAAATGCAGTCACTAAATCAAAATAAATACAAAATAACTAACCAGATGGAGATCAAGAGAGTATAGCTCTGGGTCGCTGATCAAGATGTTCGCGATATTCTTGAGGTACGTTAGGTCCTGGTCCAAGCTAGATCCGCTTCTCACTCTGAGCATGCATACTCAGGTCGTCAGAGAGACACGATAGCAATATATATAGAAACAAATAGGACCTCGTGCAATAATAATGAATATGAAACAATAATCATGGAATAATGACGTGAACATGAAGTAGCCAATGCGGGTAGCTAATAGAGCAGGTAAACAGTAAAGCGGTAAACAATATGGCAGGTATGTTGAATCAGTAAGCAATGCATATCAATGTCACTAACCCTATCAGTCTCTAAGTCTCACTGTACAGGTCACTAAGCCTATCGTCGGTCCAAGTGTGAGAGTCAACCACTCGTGAGTATCCCCCACCCAAGGGTAGGACCCAAGGGCAAGGGAACACGGGCCTGAGTTGCTCGCTAATAATTAGTAATATCCCTATATATCTCCAGAGTCGCTGTATGTGCCGGCAATGGGACTCCCGAGATTCTGTTGAACTCACACTCAAACTACCCCACCCCGTGGTCTACATCAAACACCAACCATAAACTCAAATACCAGTCGGTCCATGACGAGTCTACTCGAGAACTGGAGACAGGATCTCCATCAAGCATGTCTCGACTGATACCCAAAATAAATGGACAGTGTTTAGTGCTTTACCTATGACACCCATATAATTGCTTCCATAATCGTCTCATACCAATTATAGTCACACTTATACACGTCCCATAGACGTCGACAATGCAATAAATCAATAGGGTCCACTGATTATGTACAAGTACGTGTCACTTTCACTTATCCATTCATGCTTAAACACTAACATACTTGCCACAATAAAACACTAATACCTAACACTGGGTAATGCACATGATCACTAGGTTATCGATGCAATGACTTCTACACGATATGATGAGAATACAATAATTATCATATGAATGGAATACCATCAGTCAGTGTCCTACCACTTGCATAATTCACTATAAGTTATGCATGCAGAATTAAGCGAAACAATGTACAAGGGGTAAGCAGTGTATTGAATTATCTATCCATCAAAATTGGTTTCGCGCTAATCGCGTTTCAGGTTTGCTAGTTATGACCATTTCAATTTAAGTGTTCACGGCTGGAAATCCGGTTTCAGAATCCGAAGTCCATTTCGTAACACACTTTAATCCCAGTTGGGATCGTAATTAGGTGACACTATAGTTGAATAATGTTTAGGGTTATCAGTTAGGTTCCCGCCTCAATTAGAGGATCAGCAATATACTATATGGACAGGGAGTTATGGACAGGTTATGCTCGATGTGTAAAATCTGCCTCTGCAGAATTCAGCAAAACGTATCGGCATAATAAAATGAGTTTAAAATATCAAAAAGTTGAGGAATCCAGTGAGACCAGTAGATTAAGAAAGCTAACTCAATTTTATATGTAACGATATTTGTTTTTGCACATTCTCATATTTGAACAGGCAAATACAGGGGTTTAGAATCAGGGGTTAACCGGGATTTCCATTCTGGACTGCAGTCCAGAATCGTAATCCTACGCAATTATCTCTATCATACTTTGTTAAAGTTCAGTGGAAAACTATAGAATACAGTAGGTTAAACAGTCATCTTCGATATGAGCCATGGAACACTAGAATTCAATTTGTAAAAAATTTATTATAAATTTTACGGTTTAGCATGTACGAAAGTTTTCATGTTTTACGACAGAAATCGAGACATCATTTTACGTGAGCAAATGACATCGTATTGTAACCAAAGTATTAAGAGACATTCATTATAACTCAGGCCATCACATATTATTTGTTATCGTCAATTTCACGGGGTCTTCCATTCGGGTTTTGCATCGAACACTTGAATCATAATGATTCACATGAAAAGTATATGCGGAAATAATTGGTAACTAGAATTGTAATATATAAAATTAGCATGAAGCAAGTATTAAACTTGCCTGAAAACGTGTCGACGACGGTACGACAGCGGCAATGGCACGATCGCATCACGACCGCAGCACAAGTTCAGCCTTATCGGATCTTGCTTCTTGGACTCGATGGTTCGGTGGGTGCGACGGGCGTGCGCTGGCGTTGCGATGAGTGGCGTGTTAATGACGATGACGGCTTAAGGGATCGAGGCCATGGATTTGATGGCTACGACAGTGACAAGAATAGCGGCAATAGCGATCGATGTAAGTGTTTGACGAAATGCCGGGGGCTCGACTGCGGCGGCTAGGGGTGCTGTGAGGGAGTGTCGGTGGTGGGTGTCGCGCAGGGGTTCGGCCGTGGCGTAGGGGTTGGGTTAGGTTCGGTCTTGGGGTCTTTTGGAGTAGAGACGAGAGGGGGATGTGAGAGAGAGAGGTGATGTGAGAGAGAGAGAGAGACTTGTTGTGAGAGAGAGAGAGATGTTGTGAGGTTGCTGAGGGGGAGAGAGGGAAAGAGTTGTTGCCTGTGAGAGAGAGAGAGGGAGATTGGTGGTGACGACGTGTGGTCGACGGAGGCGCCGGTGAGGTGGCCTGCAGAGGGGGTGCGCTCGGGTCTGCAGTGAGGGGTGTGCAGGGATCGAAGCTTGGCGGTGATGGTGATGAAGTAGAGGGGTCGCTGAGGTAGTGGGGAGCTCGTCGGCGTGATGCTGTGTAGGGGAGACTCGGTTGCGAGGAGGGTGTGCATGGGAGGCTCGAGCTCGGCGGTGGGGCTCGGTCGGCAGGTGAGGGGAGTAGGTAAGTGGGGCTCGGGTTTTGAAGAGAGAAACGACGGAGGGTGACGAGGTGACTGAGGTGGTAGTCGTTGTCGTCGTCGTAGGGGATGAGGCACGATGTTTTGTTTTTCTTTTCGAGGGAGGAGAGAGGAGAGGGGAAAGGAGATCGAGAGTGAGGAGGGAGAGAGGAGAAAGAGGGAATGAGGGTGAGCTTGAGTAGCTCATGAGGGCGCGTGCGATCGTGGGTTCGTGGTCGCGAAGATGGGGCATCGGCGAGGCGACGTGGGGAGCGCGAAAGAAAAGAGCGGGAAAGAGAAAGTGAGTGGGGGAAGAAGGTCGGTAAATTATATGAAACTAGAGGTATAAAGGATTTAACTAGGCAAGGAAATACAATAACTGAACTAGTATGGAAGAAGGTTGGTAAATTATATGAAACTAAAGGTATAAAGGATTTAACGAGGAAGGGAAAGAGAAAGCGACGTGGAGGTGCAGTTTTGAAATAAAGGTATAAAGGATTCAGATCCTTTCTTGAAAAGTATAAGTAATATTATATGAAACTAGAGGTGAGTTGTATATTATTTTTGAAAACATTTTCGTCATTTGAAATTTGGGCAGCACCTCCTTTGTAAATTTGATCCAAAACCAATACATAACAATAATATAGGCATCCCAAATGGGGAGGTATCTCTTCGCCAATTGTCGAAAACAACCACACAAATACAAATAAATGACGCCCAAGGCGAAGATCAAACACAGAAAAGAAAGTAAAGAAACCAAAACATCATCAAACCCTGAATAAAAGAATAATATACACATCTCGCTCTTAGTCTGAAAGAATATACAATTCTGTGGTTTCTAAGTCTACCAAATATATATAGTTTGGTTGATAGAGCATTTAACTAGATACAAATGAATAATGAATATACAACAGTGGTTACTCTCTGTACTGTAACCCACCTACCAATGCAAATCATCTAGAAAGGAGCAATGAGCCAGCAAGCCGCTACTGAATCCGAGCGGTCGATACTGCAAGAAAACTGTGGCACAACGGGGGTAAGTTGCCTCGTGAGTAGAAGACATCATCAGATAGAAATCAAATGTATGACGATCTTCTAGGTCATACAGTAATATAATAATATAATACCGTGTGGTAATAAGGGCGATCGTGTATACATAAGTATAATAATAATAATAATAATAATATCGTGCCTGTAGTAATATATGGTACTATGTCATCCGTGTCATATATAAGTATATATATGTATCATCCAACGTGTGTCCATCAACGACATATCAAATCATCATGAAACACTCAAACTCATCATAAAACTCATTTCTAGCATCGACACATAACTCGTTATATCTCAGGCGCCGTCTTATCGGATCGGCCCTCATATCCATCAGTCTCATATCACTCTGGTCGGTATCCTCCGGATATCCGCCGAGTCCAGTACTGTCACCGGTAGGTAGTGTTCCCCTGCCAGGCTCAACGTCTCTCTATACAATTTTCTTACCCTGGGGTATCATACCGGGTCCACCATGTACCCACAGACGGTGCTTCCTCTCTCCTCGAATCGGGTATACACATAACTCAGAACCGAGAAAACTCATGGTGGACGCCAAATATCATACCAAGAGAAAACCGCATACTTTTAAATAAATCATAAATTTTTTAAAATATATCTGCAGTTTCTCAAATCCAGAAATCTCATGAAAACAGAATCTCATATGCATGTAGCAATAATGAAACAGTATGTACAGGCATAGACTAATACTGTAATGCATAACAAGTGTATTTATATGAGCGCGACATTTAACTAGGCAAGGAAATACAATAACTGAACTAGTATGTGTGGTACATGGTACTAAATAATAACTAAAATGCTACAGGTTATAAGGTGATACGTTGACGTAGCGATATCTGATGTGTACGTGGCATGGAAATAACCGATGATGTGTGTGTAAGCCAGAAAGTAAGTGTACGTGCAACATGTGCATCATCGGTAATAATGCATGTGTCCTAGCAGACGAAGTCATATATAATGATAAGGGTATGAACACAGTGTATATATCGTAAACGAAATAATGTGAGCGTATGTAAGAATAAGAAATCGTAACAGAGTGTGAACAGAGTAAGGAAATCATAATGTGAATAGTATAAAAATACGAAATTACATATGAGCCATATAGTTATAGTTTAAAATAGTACCAATCGTTGTTTTTAGAAAAATAGGGGGCTGTGATGTTTTAGAAAAAGATACCATTTGAAAAGTCGTAGCATCCCTTGAAGTTATCATTTAAAAGTGCGTGATGATTCGTTAGTTTTGAAAATAACTATGGCTCTAAATATATCGTAATATCCACTTAAGGATTTTAATCAGTATTTCTTGAGTTGATATATACAAAAGTCGGCGATCCATCCTCATCATATCAAGTACGGTATAATCTATCATACGATATCATAAATCAAATAGTGCGGATCTATCGTCACGTACATCATATCATATAATCTCGTCATATATCGTCACATATCATATCATCTCGTATCACATCATTTATATATATCGCTTCATATCACATCATATCGACTCATTTCATCATATCTGATCATATCTCCATCATCTCGTATCATATTGTAAATATATGTAGTTATATACTTTCATGAATTGATATAGATCATAGGCTAAGAACTAGTACTGGGGATATGTCATTTTACTAATATACTACTATCGCCCATAATATTCTTGAAATATTATTTGCTAAGTATACATATCTAATATCTATATATATAACTATATATATAGTATCCTAGTATTTATATATACCCTATAGTATAGTTGCGGGGGTGTTATGCGCCATTCTCCCAACTTCCCCCATAGATATATATCTACTCACCTACTATCCTTGCTCTAGCCTAAGTCGATGAACGTCTTGCTCTCCTTCGTTGTCCCGGAAGTCCACACGAAGGTACCTACAATTCAATGCATATCGTATCGAAATCAAAATTAAATATGAAAACCGATACGACAAGCGAAGTGCACATAGGTTAGAACCTATGGTCCACGCATACAAGAAAAACCAAACAACCCCCGGCGTTGATGTACGAACGTCAAGCGGCAGAGTCAAAACTCAAATATCAAAGCTCAAGTTCTCAAAAGTCGCAAAACGAAATCAGCAACTTAGTAAAACACTCCCAGATTCTACCTAAGATGAAATTAGAACATTTTGCATATAGGGTAGGTCTAGACATCTGGTGATTGAATATGGACCAAAAACCAAACCTTAACACCAAGACCAGGCAGCAATTTGCGGCCATATAGATTAAATTGGCGGCTAAGAAAAGAAATTGAGGGCTCGGGTTTCTAGGATAGTTTCCTAATTGCCTGCACATCCCACTGTATTTACAATTAATTTTTCAGAGTTTCCAATTCATCCCAGATTCTAATTGATCACCACAATATCAACAAAATTGATATCGGAAAATTCTAAGTTCGTGTTTGGGACTTCAAAGCCCATTTTAGACAAGACTACCATCACTACCAGGCCAAAGGACACTCACTACACCTCCACCAACCTCCACTACTGTCACGACTCAAAGTTTGGATGTGACCGGCACTTATATTGTATAATATCTAAAGATAACTGCACAACCTGAGTAAACCAAAAACCAAGATCACAAACCCTTTTTGCGGAATTTTAGAAAAATGTAGTTTTTAAGTAAAAATCACAGTTTTAAGTAATTAAGATCTTAACAGTAATTTCCTATTTCATTTATAATAAAAGTAGTTATAAAGTATTTAATTTGGTTACATCCCTAGTTGGGAGCAACGATACTAACAGTGGAAATCATTACATACTCATAATACGACATCAGTAAGAATCTCAGACATAAGTAAAAAAAATATCACTCCATATAACCAAACGATCTCATCTGTCAAATAATATACATACAACCACTTTTCGTTCTAAGTCATAATACAGGGTCTGATGGAGATATTCTAGATTCAATATATAATGCCAAAAGAGGAGGTTACTATATAGATAACCCATCTAGCAAAAGATGCGATAAAAGCTGATAAGTAGATCTGCACTGATGCTAACCGTCCACTCTACCCTTGTAAGGAACTGTGGCACAACGGGGGTGAGTTGCCAACTCGGTGAATAGAACTAACATATAACGTCTGATAATATAAATATGACGAACTATAACTACTGCAGTGTGGATAAGTATGATGCATGATACCATATGGAAAACATGAATTTGTACTACTAATCAAATAAACTCAAAAACTGAAATCTCATCACTTTGTCCCAATAAAGTTTATCTTTCAGTGTCCAACATCGACACAAATATTCTATTTCTCTCAGGCATCATTCCTCGAATGATCCTGTAATCAATAACACCGGTCGGTATCATCTAGAAATCCGCCGTGTTCATAACTATCTCCGGTATCGAGTATTCTCGTTAGGCTCCCCGCCTAAAGTGCGGCTATCCTGCCCCTCGGACTCGACCGGGTCCACCATGTATCCAACTGTATGCCCACCAACTCAGTCTGGATAAAATTTGTAAATCCATAACCGTATGACCCCGAACTCAGTTCGGAATAAAACTAAATCATAAAAACGACATCTTATGGTGGACGTGACACATAATCATGAAAATCACTGATTTTTGTCATAATAGTATATGAAAACTTAAAACCATAAATCCTCAATAATACAATTTCCTCTTATATCAACTACTAATACTTGAATACGAAATATGATGTCATATATGCTAATTACTACTACTATTGATACTTAAGGTATGATAAGAATCATTTTTAACAGAATAATTTCTAAGTGTGAAGTGACATGTTAATATCGACAAGGTGTAGTGTAACATGTAGATATGTGCATGTGCGGCATAACTCATCGATAATGGTGCAGTGTTCTAACAAATATTAATCCTGGAGGTATATATGTAGATTTAAGAATGCATATGATAAAGTTAACATACAAAAGCAAAACTTGAATTTAAATCTAACCACGGGCATATCACGCCATCTTTACAAGATCCCCCCGGTAGATGTTTAGTCTACTCACCGGAATACGTCGTAAACTACTCAGAAATTGCAAATCCTTTTCCTTTCCTTGCTGCCTTCGAAGTTCCCGGATTTGAATCTAACATCGAAATTTACTTGTATAAGGAAACGGCTAACTCCGATACGGCAAAATCATGAAAACACAAGTTTTACGTTCTAATTACACTACGTACGACTATTGCAAATGATCTAACACTCATTTTAACTAGAATTTAACCCCACGCTATTTCGTAACAGAAAACAGAACGCGTTACGATTTACCCGTGTCGTATTTTAGAACTTTGATTCCTTTTCCGATATTAGTTCCCATATTTTATATACAGTTAAATTAACTATTTTAAACAATACCAAAATATCCTAACAATGATACAGAGACATACCCAAAAACCCAAAACCCCAAAGTCCACCAAAAATCCGGCGACGCCGGAATTCTTCTATAGGTCGCCGGCCAAAATCCGAGCCCCTTGGTTTGTACTTCTAGGGTTTGTTCTAGGTCCAACATACAATATTTAGGCATTTTTTGGTTAAGTTTATTTTACTCTGAATAATAGCAGATTACTACAAAGCTAATTTATACCCAAAAATACGATTTTTATCGATATTCGATTTCAACATTAAACCAGTTACAGAACTAATTCCTACAGCGTTTAAAGATATTACCTACAAAGAATTACTGGATCATCTCCCTCCAAGATACACAAGCTCCTAGTTCCTAACTTGATGGTGAACTCCTTAGCCTAGTTCTTCTTCTCTTCTCTCTTTTCTTTTATTCTTCTTTGCTTGTTCTTAGTTTTTCTTTAAAAACATGAAATTTTCTGAATTTTAATCTGTTAAAATGATCTGAACACAATATATATGAGAAAGGGAAGAGTGAGGTGTACGAGAAGGTGTCAACAACAAGGGTATGCCACTCTCATGCAAGGAGGAGGTGTTGTGAAATGAAGTGTGCATGCAAGTAGGTGGTGGAAATGCATTATCACTTCAAATTTGATTTATCTTGATATAATTTCTGAGCTAAAACATTATCTACCCCTTTTCCACTTACACCTTCACAATTTCAAGTTTGCACATTTTTTCCTAAATTTTACAAAAAGACCCTTCACTACCTATGTTATTATATAAACACCATTTTATTAAAATGAAGCTAAATTTATCACTAAAACCCTTGTAATAGATTAATGTTACATACTAAAATTTCAATTTAATTTGTTTCACATACTACTTATGAAAATGTCATATTTTGTTTTAATAACTTTTTAAATTGGCATTTTATTATTTAATTGATTAATTTTATTTATTTCTAAATTTTCAAAATGTTTCAATATTCCCCCTTAAGAAAATTCGGTCCCCGAATTTAAAACTTAGCTAGACGTACCTTCAAAAAGATGTGGAAATTTCTTTCGCATCGCATCCTTGGTCTCCCAAGTAATCTCTTCGCGATTCGTTCCTCGCCAAAGAACCTTTACAGATGGAAGTACCCTCGATCTCAGTTTTTTTTGCCTGCTGGTCTAGAATAGCTACTGGCTGCGCTGTGTAGGATCAATTCGGCTCAAGCTGTAAGGTCTGATGCTGGATCGCGTGAGAAGGATCGTGAAGGTACTTTCGAAGCATAGACACGTGAAACACTGGATGCACATCGGGAAAACTCGGTGGAAGTGCTAAACGATAAGCTACAGCACCCACTCTCTCCAGAATCTCGTAAGGTCCGATATATCTGGGGCTGAGCTTCCCCTTTTTCCCGAAACGCATCACACCTTTCATCGGAGATATACGAAGGAACACATGATCTCCCACTTGAAACTCGAGTCTATGACGACGTCGATCTGCATATGATTTCTGTCTGCACTGGGCCGCTCTCATTCTGTCCCGTATCAACTGAATCTTTTCCGTAGTCTCCTGTACTATCTGCGGTCCCAAAATGCTACTCTCGCTCAGTTCCGTCCAGCAAAGAGACGATCGACATTTCCTTCCATACAAAGCTTCAAAGAGTGCCATCTGCATCATCTCCTGAAAACTGTTGTTGTACGAGAATTCTATCAAAGGTAAATGACGATCCCAACTACCACCAAAATCAAGGCTGCAAGCTCGAAGCATATCCTCTAACGTCTGAATGGTCCGCTCTGACTTACCATCTGTCTGTGGGTGAAAAGCTGTGCTAAAACTCAATCGGGTACCAAGAGCTTCTTGAAGTTTCTGCCATAACCTGCTGGTAAACTGGTTACCCATATCGGATACTATGCACGTCGGAACTCCATACAATCATACAATCTCGTCGATATAAATCTGAGCATACTGTGCAAACCTATATGTCGTCTTCACTGGAAGAAAATGAGCTGCCTTTGTCAATCTATCTACCATCACCCAGATGGAATTATACCCTCTGCTATTCCTGGGTAGACCCACAACGAAATACATGGAAATATGTTCCCATTTCCACTCCGGAATGGGCAAGGGTTGCAACTCTTCTGTCGGTCTCTGGTGCTCGGCCTTGACTTGCTGACAAGTCAAGCATCTTGAAACAAACTCCGCAACATCCCTCTTCATTCCTTCCCACCAATAAACATCCTTCAAGTCATGATACATCTTGGTGGAACCAGGATGAATACTGTATACCGATCGATGGGCATCCTCTAAGATCTTACGGCTCAGTCCATCTGAATCTGGCACACAAAGACGAGTCTCAAAACGTAATACTCCATGGTTATCTATCATGAAATCCGACTCTCTGCCCTGCTTAACTTGATCCATAATCTCTGATATACGAGCATCTGCAGGCTGTGTCTCTTGAATACGATCCAATAACTGAGGACGGGAGTGAACATGTGCTAACTGTCCTCCTATCGATGTGAACTCAAACTGAATATGGCTATCACATAAAATCTGCCAGTTTGTGGAAAACTGCCTCTGTAAGGTGTGCACATGAGATAAGCTACCTCCAGGCCTCCAGCTCAAAGCATCTGCTATAACATTTGCTTTGCCTGGATGATACAAGATCTCACAATCGTAATTCTTCACGAGTTCCATCCATCGACGCTACCTTAGGTTCAGATCCATTTGCTGAAAAATATACTTCAAGCTCTTATGATCTGTAAAAATCTGGCACGACTCTCCATACAAGTAATGCCTCCAAATCTTCAATGCGAAAACTACTCCAGCCATCTCCAAATCATGAGTAGGGTAGTTCTGCTTGTGACTTTTCAACTGTCGAGAAGCATAAGCTACAACCCTGCCGTGCAGCATCGACACACAGCCTAAACCCACTCGAGAGGCATCACAATATACCACGAAACCACCTGACCCAGAAGGTAAAGATAAGAAGGTGCAGTCGTCAAGCGAGTCTTCAACTGCTGGAAACTCTGCTCACATGCATCTGTCCAAGAAACTTCGAACCTCTGTAACTGACACAGGTCTGGGCAAGTGCTGTACCGCTTCTATCTTCTTTGGGTCCACACATATCCCATCTCTTGTAACTACGTGACCTAAGAAATCTACACTATCCAGCCAAAAAGCACACTTGCAGAATTTAGCGAACAGTTGATGCTCCTTCAAGGTCTGCAACGTGATGCGCAAATGCTGCTCGTGCTCCTCTCGGCTCCGTGAGTAAACAAGAATATCATCAATGAACACTATAATAAACCAATCAAGGAATGGACGGAAAATACGGTTCATCATATCCATGAAATCTTCTGTAGCATTGGTGAGTCCGAATGACATCATCAGAAACTCATAATGCCCATAACGTGTGCGAAAAGCATTCTTCGGAATATCATTCTTCCAAACCCTCAACTGGTGATACTCTGACCGCAAATCAATCTTTAAGAAGTAGCCAGCTCCCTGTAGCTAATCAAATAAGTCATCGATACGAGGTAATGGATACCTATTTCGCACAGTAACTCGATTCAGCTGCCTGTAGTCGATGCACAGTCTCATACTACCGTCCTTCTTCTTAACAAATAAGACAGGAGCTCCCCACAGTGATACACTTGGACGAACAATTCCCCTATCCAACAACTCTTGCAACTGGCTTTGAGTTTCTTCAACTCCGTCGGAGCCATCCGATAGGGTGGTATAGAAATAGGCCCCGCACCCGGAATCAAGTCGATACAAAATTCGATATCACGATCGAGTGGCAATCCTAGTAATTCAGCAAGAAACACATCCGGAAATTCTAGTGCGATCGGAAATTGGTCCAACGAGACTTCAGCGACTCCTAAGTCCTGAACAAAAGCTAAGAACCCATGACAACCCTTCTTCAAGATTCGTCCCGCACAAAGAGCAGAAATCATGTTGGCAGGAGTTATATTACAGTCTCCTTGCACAACAAAGCTCGGTTCACCCGGAAAACAAAATCTGACCGTTTTCCCCCAACAATCTACATAAGCATGACAAGCGACCAACCAAACCATACCCAGAAGTATATCAAAATCTAACATATCCAGGAGAATCAGATCAACTAGCGGATCTCTATCACCAATACGTACTGAACAAGACCTGAATACGTGTCGAGCTATAAAAGAATCTCCCACCGGAGTGATCACCACTAACGGAAACTCTAACAACGACGACTCTCTCCCCAGAGAAAGTGCAAAGCGTGAAGATATATAAGAATGTGTAGAACCGGGATCAAATAAAATATGTGCATCTAAGGAACATACTGCAAGAGTACCTGTCACAACTGCATTGGATGCCTGGGCATCCTGTGGAGTCAGCGCAAAAACTCATGCCTGGCCCCTGCCCGCATACTGTCGTCCTCTACCTCTGTCTCCTCGACCTCTCTGAAAGCGTCCTGCAAAGCCTCGACCTCGTGGTGCAACAGTCTGGTGCATAGTGCCAACTGGGGGAGGAAGTAAGGCCATCGAAGTAGAAGGTGGAGGGGGTAAAGCAGCCTGCGGAACAACAGTCCCTCCTTGGCGTGTACACTCTCTAGCTAAGTGCCCTGGAATTCCGCAATTATAACATGTAAATGGAGGTTTCTGTTCCACTGGGTATGAACTGAACATCTGGCCCTGAGTCCAACCTCGACCAAAATTGCGGCCTGGAGTGTGCCTGCCTCGTCCCCTACCAAACTGTCTGGTAACAGACTTAATGGGTCTAGTCCTCTTCGGCCTTGGAACAATCACTGCCTCGCTCAGACGCTCTTCCACTCGTATAGCTGCATCCATGGCCTGCGCATAAGTATCGAAATACTGGGAGCCTATCGCAAGAAACAACTGCGTATCCAAACTCCTTATGAACCTCTTCACCTGAAGCTCCTCCGTAGGAACTAAGTATGGAGCATAGTGCGACAACTGGGTGAATCGTAAATCATAATCCACCACCGACATACTCGTAGATTTCCGCAATGCTTCAAAACTGCTAGCTCATGCATCTCTCACACTCTGTGGAAGAAATCTGGCAAGAAAGACCTCAGAAAACTCTGTCTATGACATCGGAGGAAGACCAGCAGCTCGCCCTCTCTCTATCAACTCACACCACTCTTATGCAAGTCCTTCCAATCGAAAGCTAGTCAGCTCTACTGACCTCGCAATGATCTGCCAATCCTCGCCATCTTATCTAGAAAGGACCGAGGATCCTTCGCTACATCGGTCCCTGTAAATACCGGAGGTCTCAACCTCATAAACTCTGGAAGTGATATCTCCATCATCCTCATGTCTAAAAGTGCGACTGCCTGTACGGGCTGTACATCGGGCTCTACCATGGTCGGTGCCTGGTCCTGTCTCTGTACTCGAGTGGCCTCAGCCAACTGTCCTACCACGTGCTGCAATCCTAACATGCCTTCCTCTATCCTAGTCAATCTATCTGGAGGAGGAGGATCGACATGCTCATGTACCGCCAGAATGTTCAATGCGTCAGTCGGAGTCGCAGTCGCGGGGGGATTCGCCCTAGCTGCATCTCTGGCTGCGGCTCGCCTAGCTCGCGTAGCCATAGCAACTGGAACAAGAAACGAGAGTTGATAAGGCTTACGAATATGGATAATCAATATCAGAGAGTCAAGGGAAGAATAAATCAAGATATACATCCTAAGGTTAGTCAGGCTGAGTATTGTAACGTAAATATGCCGCGGAACATACGTACGGTACTGCACTCATCCTAATTCACCTACTCCATCAAACCAAAGGTCATCCGACGTAACGAACTCAAGTCGACTTACCTTAACTCACTACTCGATTCCGTAAGCTTAATCCTAAGCTCTGATACCAACTTTGTCACGACCCAAAGTTTGGATGCGACCGGCACTTAGATTGTATAATATCTAAAGATAACTACACAACCCGAGTAAACCAAAAACCAAGATAAAAAAACCTTTTTGCGGAATTTTAGAAAAATGTAGTTTTTAAGTAAAAATCACAGTTTTAAGTAATTAAGGTCTTAACAGTAATTTCCTATTTCATTTATAATAAAAGTAGTTATAAAGTGTTTAATTTGGTTGCATCCCTAGTTGGGAGCAACGATACTAACAGTGGAAATCAATACATACTCATAATACGACATCAGTAAGAATCTCAGACATAAGTAAAAAAAATATCACTCCATATAACCAAACAGTCTTATCTGCCAAATAATATAGATACAACCACTTTTCGTTCTAAGTCATAATACAGGGTCCGATGGAGATATTCTAGATTCAATATACAATACCAAAAGAGGATGTTGCTACATAGATAACCCACCTGGTAAAAGATGTGATAAAAGCTGATAAGTAGATCTGCACTGCAGCTAACCGTCCACTCTACCACTGCAAGGAATTGTGGCACAACGGGGGTGAGTTGCCAACTCAGTGAATAGAACTAACATATAACGGCTGAAAATGTAAATATGACGAACTATAACTACTGCAGTGTGGATAAGTATGATGCATGATAGCATATGGAAAACATGAATTTGTACTACTAATCACATAAACTCAAAAACTGAAATCTCATCACTTTGTCCCAATAAAGTTTATCTTTCAGTGTCCAACATCGACACAAATTTTCTATTTCTCTCAGGCATTATTTCTCGAACGATCCTGTAATCAATAACACCGGTCGGTATCATCTAGATATCCTCCATGTTCATAACTGTCTCCGGTATCGAGTATCCTCGTTAGGCTCCCCGCCTAAAGTGCGGCTATCCTGCCCCTCGGACTCGACCGGGTCCATCATGTATCCAACTGTATACCCACCAACTTAGTCTGGATAAAATTTGTAAATCCGTAACCGTATGACCCCGAACTCGGTTCGGAATAAAACCAAATCATAAAAACGACATCTCATGGTGGACATGACACATAATCATGAAAATCACTGATTTTTGTCGTAATAGTATACGAAAAATTAAAACCATAAATCTTCAATGATACAATTTCCTCTTATATCAACTACTAATACTTGAATACGAAATATGATGTCATATATGCTAATTACTACGACTATTGATACTTAAGGTATGATAAGAATCATTTTTAACAGAATAATTTCTAAGTGTGAAGTGACATGTTAATATCGACAAGGTGTAGTGTAACATATAGATATGTGCATGTGCGGCATAACTCGTCGATAATGGTGCAGTGTTCTAACAAATATTAATCCTGGAGGTATATATGTAGATTTAAGAATGCATATGACAAAGTTAACATACAAAAGCAATACTTGAATTTAAATCTAATTACGGGCGTATCACGCCATCTTTACAAGATCCCCCCGGTAGATGTTTAGTCTACTCACCGGAATACGCCGTAAACTACTCAGAAATTGCCAATCCTTTTCCTTTCCTTGCTGCCTCCAAAGTTCTCGTATTTGAATCTAACATCGAAATTTACTTGTATAAGGAAACGGCTAACTCCGATACGGCAAAATCATGAAAACACAAGTTGTACGTTCTAATTACACTACGTACGACTATTGCAAATGATCTAACACTAGTTTTAACTGGAATTTAACCCCACGCTATTTCGTAACAGAAAACAGAACGCGTTACGATTTACCCATGTCGTATTTTAGAACTTTGATTCCTTTTCCGATATTAGTTCCCAGATTTTATATACAGTTAAATTAACTATTTTAAACAATACCAAAATATCCTAACAATGATACAGAGACATACCCAAAAACCCAAAACCCCAAAGTCCACCAAAAATCCGGTGACGCCGGAATTCTTCTATAGGTCGCCGGCCAAAATCCGAGCCCCTTGGTTCGTATTTCTCGGGTTTGTTCTAGGTCCAACATACAATATTTAGGCATTATTTGGTTAAGTTGATTTTACTCTGAATAATAGCAGAATACTACAGAGCTAATTTATACCAAAAATACGATTTTTATCGATATTAGATTTCAACGTTAAACCAGTTACAGAACTAATTCTTACAGTGTTTAAAGATATTACCTACAAAAGATTACTGGATCATCTCCCTCCAAGATGTACAAGCTCCTAATTCCTAACTTGATGGTGAACTCCTTAGCCTAGTTCTTCTTCTCTTCTCTCTTTTCTTTTATTCTTCTTTGTTTGTTCTTAGTTTTTCTTTAAAACATGAAATTTTCTGAATTTTAACCTGTTAAAATGGTCTGAACACAATATATATGGGAAAGGGAAGAGTGAGGTATAGGAGGAGGTGTCAATAATAAGGGCGTGCCACTCTCATGCAAGGAGGAGGTGTTGTGAAATGAAGTGTGCATGCAAGTAGTGGTGGCAATGCATTATCTCTTCAAATTTGATTTATCTTGATATAATTTCTGAGCTAAAACATTATCTACCCCCTTTTCCACTTACACCCTCACAATTTCAAGTTTGCACATTTTTTCCTAAATTTTACAAAAGACCCTTCACTACCTATATTATTATATAAACACCATTTTATTAAAATGAAGCTAAATTTATCACTAAAACCCTTGTAATAGATTAATGTTACATACTAAAATTTCAATTTAATTTGTTTCACGTACTACTTATGAAAATGTCATATTTTGTTTTAATAACTTTTAAATTGGTATTTTATTATTTAATTGATTAATTTTATTTATTTCTAAATTTTCAAAATGTTACAATTACAAGTTTCAACATTTAATCCTCATCCTAGAATTTTCCAAGATCATACAACTTAACCCTTTTTAACTCTAAACTAAGACTTGAGGTTAGGAAACCAAACATTTAAACAAAGGTGAGTGTTTTACCTCAAGAAAGTATATAAAGAAAATTCTTAGATGGTCCAAAATGCTCAAAACTCCAACTTGATCTCACCATGATTCTTATAATGAGCTTAGGAATAATTTTTGTGAAGGTTAGATGAGATTTGGAGATGGTTTGATGGTCTTTATGGGGGAGGTAGTGAGGGTTTTGGAGGTGATGAAGCATGAAGAAGATGGAGGAGATGAAGAAAACTAAGTGATGATGGTAAATAATGAGGGGTGAAGCTAGTAGCCATGGTTCATTCTCTCTCTCTCTCCCTCTTTCATCCCATACCTCCTTGTCCCTTCCTTTTCATTCCTTATCTATTGTTTTCTCTTCTTATTTATTCTTTTCTCTTATCTTTTCTTATTCTTTAAAAACACAACTTAAAACCATATATTACAACAAAATATTTCATGGCACTTTAAATATGGTTAGCAAAAATGGATTTGACTTAATGCATAATTAGTAATATACTAATCAAGTTTAACATAAACTTGTATGTAAATAATTGTATAGTAAATTTTAAAATGTCCAAATCCAATAAATGCCTTCATAATTAATAATTCATATTGATTTCCAAATATTTTCCAAAACATAAGTATATAATCATACCATTTTACTAAAATTTATTTCCATACTTGCATAATATTCATAAAATTTATTATTTTATTATTTAAATTCCTAAAACAATATTTTATATTTTCTAAAATGTTACAATCTTCCCCCTTAAATAAATTCAGTCTCCAAATTTAAATTTAAGCCCTGCAAATATTAAAACATTTCAGTAAATCCATCAAATCAACGGGGCTCCGAAATCACGAATACATAAGATATATCATAGAGCAACGCATGCCTATGAAAACGAGTGTAAAACTCAAAAATAGAAACTCCATTAAGCATCATGCAATCATAGGGGTTATGATAAAGATGCAAGTTTCAAAATCTACTGTTAAAATCAAACATAACATAATCAAGGCTATAATATATATAGTACACATCCTTGGGAAATCGTCTAATTAGCTGAATAAAAATGCATGCAAAATTCATTTCAAATCTCCGTGTGATGCGTATATCACGGCACAAGTAGCGGACGTTCATTTGTGAAGAAATAGATATATATATATCTATATACGTTTTGCTTAAAATATACGTCTCGCCCCTTTTGAAAATGATTTAGAAGGTTTTTCTTTGTAAAATTTCGTGTCACTCATGGACACATAAGAAAATATTGAGACTATAGCTCTTTTTGAAAAGCTCCTCGGTAAATGTCAATACATGCAAAAATACTCAGGTACTGTCCTCAGACCAGTCCTGCTCGGTTACTGTATAATATAGTATATGTTATAAAAACATGATGCTCGAAAGAAGAAACTAACCTCAATAGGTGCATACGGAAATACCTCGTGCATCTGGTGCGCACGGAAATCAAAGTCAAATCCAAGTGCCACAAATATGCACGAAAGCAAAAAATAAATGCAATGGGTGTGCATGAAAGCATCTGCTAAGTGCAATGGGTGTGCACAACAACAATACCAGGTGCATCTTATATACACGAAGAATCTCGATTGAGTGCATCTAGTGTGCAAAAAATCACATCTAGTGCGCCATGTGTGCGCAAAAATCTAAATCATGTGCATCAAGTCCGCATAAAAACTTCTAGTGCAATAGAGTGCACGAAAACAAATATCAAGTGCACTAGGTGCACGAAAACTCATCAATGTATCGAAAGCGTATAAGAACAATATCGAGTGTATGAATCAAAATCCGCAGTATACAATATGCACGAAATCAAAATCAAGTATACCGAGGTGTATGAAATCATAAACATGTGTAACTGCATGCAAAAAAACCCGTATCAACGCGCTGAAACCGCATGTGAACCACACCTAGTGCATAAGTCAAAATCAAGTGCATATTATATGCATAAAATCAAAATCAAGTATATCGGAGTGCATGAAATCAAAATCGACTGTATTGGGATACATGGAATCATAAATATGTGCAACAAGTGCACAAAAAAATTCGAGTGCAATGGGTATGCACAAAAAAAATCAAGTATAACCGGTGTATAAAAATATGAATCAAGTGCAATTGTTGTGAACAAAGGAAATATCCATCAAGTGCAACTATGATGTACGAAAATATCAATCATGAAACTCAATCATCAAAACACAAGAATCAAAATGATGAAAACATGATATTCGAATCACCAAAATGCAAATCACAAATAAATGACATTGAGGTACACCTTTTCTAATGTCGAAAGGTACCGGTGCTCCTGGAGCTGGAAGAGCAAAAGATCCTTCTTGCTTTCTGCCTACGACTTGGCGTCTTCTGTTTCTGGGTCCTTGTTTTCTCTGTGGATCACCAATACCATGATCTCCCGGCTCGACAGCCTGGTTAAGAGTAGCGCTGGAAATAATCCCGCTCTGACGCCTCTCTGAATATCTCCTGGCCAATTAACATGGCTACTCGTAATGTAGCACGTTAATGATGGCGGCCTTTTACCCTCTGAGTGCATGCCACACAACCAATCCTGGATCTTAATCTTTATCGTTGAAGTATTCCACAAAGAACCAACCATGGTCTCTTCCGACATCATTTCTGTTGGACTGCCCGGAAGTTGGCACTCTTAATTTAATATGTTCCTATTCTGGAATAGTTGCAATCTCATCACGACTTTCCTCTGGAAATGTGGTCGTATCCAACGCCTCTGCATACGTATCAAATCTTTTGCATCAACGGAGATGAACAACTTATTGAGATCTCGCACGAATCTCTTACTCCACTTTTCTTCATTATCGTCCAATTCGAAGACGTATCATGATAACTGCGTACTGCAATTCATTCTCGGTTACAGTCAATCCGCAGTCTCTTGCAAGGACTCGAAGCTACAAATTTGGTGTTTTAAATACTCTGTGGAAGACAGCTGGACAATTACGTCCTTGGGAACTCTTCCAAGTTATCGGAGGAATACAAATTATTCACCCTTTCTCGATCAACTCACAACACGTCTGGGTGAAGCCCCTCTAACTGAAGCTAGTCAACTTAATTAACTCGCATCGGAGCATCCAAACGAATAAAATTTCCTAGTCACTTATCCAAGGGTGACTAGCGATCTTCTATCACATCCCTACCTGTAAAATCGTGTGGTTTCAGCTTATAAAATCTGGAGGCGATATTCTGTCAATCTCAACAACAGATGGTTCACCTGTCTTCGCGGTAGACAACACAATGATTTTTGGAGTAGGCTGTATGTCAACAGTTCTCTCAATCTGGCTGGCCTCAAGCGATGACCCAATCATCCAGTGCAGATCCCGAACGCTCGTGTCAAATGAGAAATCCTAGCATAATCAATAAATCAATACGTTCCTACGTCACCGGAAGAACATCATGGTCGGTCCTCGTCCCTGACGAGATCGCTATAACCGCATCTTTAGCTGCATCTCTTTCAGCTCTCGTAGCCATGATGACAGGAAACACAAACAAATATCGATGAGGATAGATCATAAGAACGAATAGAATAAATGATCTCAAAAAATGTACATCCTAAGGTTACTTAAGCGGAGCATCGTATCGTAAGTATGCCGTGAAACATACACACAGTATGTCACTCTACTTGAGTTACATACTCTATCAACCAAGGTCAACCTACGTAACGAAAGTTCGGGCCAAATAGCCCCTCAGTCAAGTCTAAGTTCCGTAAGGTCAAGCATAGGTTCCGAAATATATATACGCCCTAGACTTCGCATAGTCAAACCTAGACTCGAACCAAGGTTAAACCTAACGCTCTTATACCAACTTTGTCACGACCCAGAATTGGCACATGACCGATACTTAAATTACAGGAAGTCTATATGACCCCACCGTAATCCAAGTAAATCGAAAGCCTAGAAATCTAAACCTTTTTAGGAAAATAATGGAGATGCGGTTTTGAAATAAAGGTATAAAGGATTCAGATTCTTTCTTGAAAAGTATAAGTAATGTTATATGAAACTAAAGGTGAGTTGTATACTATTTTTAAAAACATTTTCATTATTTGAAATTTGGGTAGCACCTCCTTTGTAAATTTGATCCAAAACTAATACATAACAATAATATAGGCATCCCCAAGCGGGTGCTAGCTCTTCGCCAATTAGAGGAAACAACCATACAAATACAAATATACGACGCCCAAGATGAAAATCAAATACAGAAAAGAAAGTAAAGAAATCAAAAACATTATCAAACCCAGAATAAAGAATAATACAAACATCTCGCTCTAAGCCTGAAAGAATATACAAGCCTGTGATTTCTAAGTCTACCAAATATATATAGCCTGGTTGATAGAGCATTTAACTAGATACAAATGAATAATGAATATACAACGGTGGTTACTCTCTATACTGTAACCCACCTACCAATGAAAATCACCTAGAATGGAGCAATGAGCCAGCAAGCCGCTACTGAATCCGAGCGGTCGATCCTACAAGAAAACTGTGGCACAATGGGGGTGAGGTGCCAATTCGTGAGTAGAAAATATCATCAGGTAGCAATCGAATGTATGGCGATTTCCTAGTTCATACACAAATATAATAATATAATACCGTGTGGTAACAAAGGTGATCGTATATACATAAGTATAATAATAATAATAATAATAATAATATCGTACATGTGGTAATACATGGTACTATGTCATCTGTGTCATATATAAGTATATATATGTATCATCCCACATGTGTCCATCAACGACATATCAAATCATCATAAAACCTGAGTGCCAAGTATCGACACTCGAAATCATCATAAAACCCATGTCTAGTATTGACACGTAAATCCTTATATCTCAGGCGCTATCTCATCGGATCGGCCCTCATATTTATCTGTCACATATCATTCTGGTCGGTATCCTTTGGATATCTGCCGAGTCCAGTACTGTCACAGGTAGGTAGTGTTCCTCTGCCAGGCTCAACGTCTCTCTATACAATCTTCTTTCCCCGGGGTACCATACCGGGTCCACCATGTACCCGCAGACGGTACCTCCTCTCTTCTCGAATCGAGTATACACATAAGTAAGAACCGAGAAAACTCATGGTGGACGCCAAATATCATATCAAGAGAAAACCGCGTATTTTAAAATAAATCATAAGTTTTTAAAAATATATTTGCGGTTTCTCAAATTCAGAAATCTTTCAAAAACAAAATCTCATAAGCATGTAGCAATAATGAAACAATATATACAGGTACAAAACAATACTGTAATGCATAACAAGTGTGAATATATGAGCGTGTCGTTTAACTAGGTAAGGGAATGCAATAACTGAATTAGTATGTGTGGTACGTGGTCTAAACAATAACTAAAATGCTACAGGTTATAAAGTGATACGGTGATGTAGCGATTTCTAATGTGTACATAGCATGGCAATTACCGATGATATCTGTGTGAGCCGGCAAGTAAGTGTACATGCAACATGTGCATCATCGGTAATGGTGCATGTGTCATAGCAGAAAAAGTCGTATATAATGATAAGGGTATCAACGCAGTATATATATCGTCGAGCGTATGCAGAAATAAGAAATCGTAACGCGAGCATGAACAGAATAAAGAAATCGTAACGCGAATGGTATAAAAATACGAAATTATGTATGAGCCATACAGTTATAGTTTAAAATAGTACCAATCGTTGTTTTTAGAAAAAATAGGCGGTTGCTATGTTTTAGAAAAAGATACCATTTGAAAAGTCGTAGCGTCCTTTGAAGTTATCATTTAAAAGTGCATAACGATTCGTTAGTTTTGAAAATATATATGGCTCTAAATATATCGTAATATCTACTTAAGGATTTTAATCAATATTTCTCGATTCGATACATACAAAAGTCGACGATCCATCATCATCATATCATATACAGTATAATCCATCGTACGATATCATCAATCCAATAGTGCGGATCTATTGTCATGTACATCATATCATCTCATCTCGTCATATATCATCACATGTCATATCATCTCGAATCACATCATGTATATATATCGACTCATATCATCGTATCATATCATATCGACTCATTTCATCATATCAGATCATATCTTCATCATCTCGTATCATATTGTAAATATATGTAGTTATATACTTTCATGAGTAGATATAGATCATAGGCTAAGAACTAGTACTGGGGATATGTCATTCTACTAATATACTACTATCGCCCGTAATATTTTAGAAAAACTATTAGCTAAGTATACAAATCTAATGTCTATATATATAACTATATATCAAGTATCCTAGTTTGTACACAAACACCCTAATACTACGGTTGCGGGGGTGCTATGCACCATCTTCCTAACTTCTCCCGTAGATATACATCTACTCACCTACTATCCCCGCTTTAACCGAATTCGATGAACACCTTGCTCTCCTTCGTCGTCCCGGAAGTCTACGCGAAAGTACCTACAATTCAATGCATATCGTATCGAAATCAAAATTAAATACGAAAACCGATACGGGAAGCGAAGCGCACATAGGTTAGAACCTATGGTCCATGCATACAAGAACAACAAAACAACCCCCGGCATCGACATATGAATGTTAAGCGGCCGAGTCAAAACTCAAATATCAAAGCCCAAGTTTTCAAAAGTCGCAAAACGAAATCACCAACTTAGTAAAACACTCTCAGATTCTACCTATGATGAAATTAGAACATTTTGCATATAGGGTAGGTCTAGACATCTGGTGATTGAGCTATGGACTAAAAACTAAACCTTAACTCCAAGACCAGGCCGCAATTTGCGGCCATATGGATTAAATTGGTGGCCAAGAAAGGAAATTGAGGGCTCGGGTTTCTAGGGTAGCTTCCTAATTGCCTGCACATCCCACTGTATCTGCAATTAATTTTTCAGAGTCTCCAATTCATCTCAGATTCTAATTCATCACCACAATATCAACAAAACCGATATCAGAAAATTCTACATTCATGTTTGGGACTTCAAAGCTCATTTTAGATAAGGCTACAATCACTACTAGGCCAAAGGACACTCGCTACACCTCCACCAACCTCTACCACAAGTTTCATCCTCTAATCCTCATCCTAGAATTTTCCAAGATCATAAAACTTAACCCCTTTTAACTCTAAACTAAGAGTTGAGGTTAGGAAACCAAACATTTGAGAAAAGGTAAGTGTTTTACCTCAAGGAATCACATCAAGAAAATTCCTAAGTGGTCCAAAGTGCTCAAAATTCCAACTTGATCCTGCCATGATGCTTGTAGTGAACTTAGGAATAATTTTTGTGAAGGTTAGAAGAGGTTTGGAGGTGGTTTGATGGTGTTTGTGGAGGAAGTAGTGAGGGTTTTGGAGGTGATGAAGTATGAGGAAGATGGAGGAGATGAAGAAAAGTAAAAGTTGAAGGTAAATAATGAGGGGTGAAGGTAGTAGCCATGGTTCATTTCTCTCTCTCCCTCTCTCATCCCATACCTCCTTGTCCGCTCCTTTTCTTTTATTTTTCTTTTCTTATCTTATCTACTCTTTTCTCTTTTCTCTTTTCTTTTCTTTTTCTTTAAAAACACAACATAAAACCATATATTACAACAAAATATGTCATGGCATTTTAAAATATGGTTAGCAAAAATGGATTTGGTTTAATGCATAATTAGTAATATACTAATCAAGTTTAACATAAACTTGTATGTAAATAATTGTATAGTAATTTATAAAATACTCAAATCCAATAAATGCCTTCATAATTAATAATTCATATTAATTTCCAAATATTTTTTTAAAACATATGTATATAATCATACTATTTTACTAAAACTTATTCCCATACTTGTATAATATTCATAAAATTTATTATTTTATTATTTAAATTCCAAAAATAATATTTTATATTTTCTTAAATGTTATATTTAGCATGGAAGTGTCACAACCCACCTACAAACACAGATGGTATTGTCCGCTCTGACCGAAGCTGTACGGTTTTGTCCCTTTGAATGAACCCGGGGCTACTTCCCATAGGTCACCCATCCCAGAATTTCTCTCGCTCAAGCACGCTTAATTACGGAGTTTTTCAAACTCCGGAGTTCCGATTTATCCAAAAGGCGCATCTATATTATAAGAGTGGTATCATTCCATTTATAGTTCAGATCGTGCCCTCTTTCGGAATGGAATTCGATACTCCCCATTGTTCTGTGGGTCCCCGTGTGCATTCGTATCGGAATGGAATGGAACTCTCTTTTCGATTTTCTTTTCTTTTTCTTTAAAAACACAACATAAAACCATATATTACAACAAAATATGTCATGGCACTTTAAAATATGGTTAGCAAAAATAGATTTTGTTTAATGCATAATTAGTAATATACTAATCAAGTTTAACATAAACTTGTATGTAAATAATTGTATAGTAATTTATAAAATGCCCAAATCCAATAAATGCCTTCATAATTAATAATTCATATTAATTTCCAAATATTTTCTAAAAATATGTATATAATCATACCATTTTACTAAAACTTACTTCCATACTTGCATAATATTCATAAAATTTATTATTTTATTATTTAAATTCCAAAAATAATATTTTATATTTTCTTAAATGTTATATTTAGTATGGAAGTGTCACGACCCACCCACAAACACAGATGGTATTGTCCGCTCTGGTCGAAGCTTGCACGGTTTTGTCCCTTTGAATGAACCCGGGGCTACTTCCTAGTAGGTCACCCATCTCAGAATTTCTCTGGCTCAAGTACGCTTAACTACGGAGTTTTTCAAACTCAGGAGTTCCTATTCATCCAAAAGGCTCATCTATATTATAAGAGTGGTATCATTCCATTTATAGTTCAGATCGTGCCCTCTTTCGGAATGGAATTCGATACTCCCCATTGTTCTGGTGGGTCCCCGTGTGTATTCGTATCGGTTACATCCTCACCTCGATATCGGATAACATCTCACTTCTCACGGGGTAGTTGGTATTCAGCCCTAACTCCACCTGGGGTATTACATTCCCCCCCACTTAGAACAATGGTTCGTCCTCGAACCACAGACCTACATTTGAGGGGCCGGCTCTAATACGATATTTGTCATGACCCACCCCCAAACACAGATGGTATTGTCCACTCTGGCCGAAACCGCACGGTTTTCCCCTTTGAATGAACCCGGGGCTACTTCCCAGTAGGTCACCCATCCCAGAATTTCTCTGGCTCAAGCACACTTAACTACAGAGTTTTTCAAACTCCGGAGTTCCGATTCATCCAAAAGGCTCCTCTATGTTATAAGAGTGGTACAATTCCATTTATAGTTCAGATCGTGCCCTATTTCGGAATGGAATTCGATACTCCCCATTGTTCTGGTGGGTCCCCATGTGCATTCGTATCGGTTACATCCCCACCTCGATACCGGATAACATCTCGCTTCTCACGGGGTAGGTGGTATTCAGCCCCAACTCCACCTGGGGTATTACAGGAAGATTCCAAACGGGGTAATTTACCCGGTTATCACGGAATCTCCCTCTCCAAAGACGAGTGTCCAAAGTCTGATGAAGAGAGGGCTCGCATGAGTGTTATACCATATGCTTCTGCTGTAGGGTCCATCATGTATGCGATGTTATGTACTTGCCCAGATGTAGCTTACGTACTATGTGTAGTAAGAAGGTATCAATCCAATCTAGGGGAGAAACACTGGACAGCTGTAAAGAACATTCTTAAGTAGTTGTGAAGGACTATAGAAATGTTCTTGGTGTATAGTAACGGGGATCTCCAAATGGAGGCCTTTACCGATTCCAGCTTCCAGAGTGACAAGGATGACAAAATGTCTATCTCGGGTTTTTTATTTACCCTCAATGGAGGGGTGGTCTGTTGGAAACGTTCCAAACAGGATACCATTTAAGACTCGACGATGAAAGCTGAGTACATTGCTGCGAATGATGTTGCCAAGGAAGCAGTCTGGATACGGAAGGCCGTCTCAAAGCTTGGAGTGGTTCCAACCATTGTTGATCAAATACCCTTGTATTGTGATAACAATGGGGCTATGGCACTAGTCAAGGAATCCAGGTCCCATCAGCGTTCCAAACACATCCTGAGGCGATATCATCTGATCCGGGAGATAATTGATCGCCGTGAGATCGAAATTCGGAGAGTCGACACGAAGAATAATACTGCGGATCAACTCATCAAGGCCCTTCCACAGGCGTAATTTGAGCGTTTTTTTTGAGATATTGGGTATGAGATACACCAATAATTGGCTTTAGTGCAAGTAGGAGATTGTTAGATATGTATGCCCTAAAGGCTATTATTGTAATTGTTGGACATATATATGTACAGGACAATCTTTCTCGATACGATAGTATACTATTTGGTTTGACTTTATCATTCATGTGTATGGTTCTACTTGTTATTACTTTCATCAATACATGTTGATAAAGCCCTAAGGTTCTTTACTTGATTACCAAGATTATGATGCAGATCATACTAATGGGCACCGGGTAATCTATAAGCATATCCTTAAATTCCTAGTCGAGACAGGGCATCGATGTTCCAGAGTAGACTAGTGTATACGTTTCTTGACCCTGTATGGGGCGATGGATGATCCTATATCCATTTGTGTTTGACACCAAAGATTGTATACATGTGCTTATTAGAGAATGAGAACACCGAACGGACTCGCTGAGGACTCCTATATGGTATTATATATACTGTCAGATAGCAGTTCTCTGGTGACATTGGTATAGAGTAGTCTATGGACCTGAGATCTTTAGAGTGTCTTGTTTGTTTCCCATTGTGGTTTGATTATTACCCTGCCACGGTTTTAAAGAGCCGTGCAAACAGGTTTTAGTTGGGTACAGTCCCGAAACACATGGAGAGAATTATTGATCGGAAGGGTTTTGTCTCTCCCGATATAGGTGTTAGTGTGTTATGCTCGTGCCACAGAAGTCGCGGCCAAGGCAGAAGCGAAAAAATGATTTTTAAGCAACAACGAAACACATATTCCTAAGGAATCAAACCATACACCAAAACTAGCAACTAGCAACCAAGGGTTAAGCATACTACCTTCGACGCGTGTCCACCCAATCCTGGAAGACCGCTCCAAGCTCTATATATGCCATCTAGATTGAGATTGAGTGGCGACCTCTCTTGCCGAAGATGATCCACCTGAGGGAACCGATCCAAGCTCCGGCTTCACCTAGTGAAGCGACCGACGCTCCAAGCTCGCTGCGAATGGAGGGTGGGGATGTAGGATTATTTTCACTATCTTTTATCTCTTTTTCTAAGCTCAAGTGAGCTACCAAGAAGGAGGAGGAGGTGAAGAAGAAGAAGCCATCATAAGAAAATAGTTGAGTCTTTTTGTGTAGTAGAAAAAATCCAAGTAAAAAAATGGCTGTCTTTTAGTAACCGTGAAAGAATAATGAATCCTAATGATATTTTCAATATAAAAACCAAGCCATACCACTTTACATACTTCTTTACACCTCATCCTCCACCTCATTTTTGATCTTCATTAAAAAAATCAAGAAATGAAGTGTTCATCTTCTAGAACAAATTCCATATAAATACGGAATACAACCCGGTATACGTATCGAAATACATATACGCGTATTCGTATAAAAATACGAATAGTCAAGAGAGAGAAAATGAATAGTGAACAATAATACTAGAATATATATATATATATATTATTAAATCAAAACTTGATTTAATAATCTGGCTTAATCCTAAACAGCTAGTATTGTCAACCGTCCGATTAAATTCCGTGTATCCTGTACACGTATTTAATCGGACACCCTGTATGTACCAACATACGTCATCTACATCATATCACCTGAATCAATAAAACCCTCTGTGTGGGACTCTGAAGACTCGAAAATACGCTGGCAGTGATTTACTGGATAAATCCAAAAACCACAAGCACATCAGCGGCACTAGCTGTACGTAACGCTACCCAGGTATCTGTCGAAATGGAGGTCGACAATCAACTATGTTCGTACCCTACTGAGCCTGAATGTGACAATCTCCGTACAGTCCGGTCTTTTCGTCTAAGAGTATCGAATACCGGGTTTAGGGGGTGGAAACATTAGACCCCTAATAACCCGATAAGTCGTGTCGAAGTCAAGCTCATCACCAACCGACAAACTAATGAACTCATATCAGAAAATCTCATCTATCGTGGACATGGATTTAAGGTGATGGCCAACCGAACACAGCACGATATTGACTCCTAACACCAGGAGAGACGAATCTCCGACAATCTCTCACTGCCTCCATGTAGCTCGGGACTGTACCCAACTAAAACTTATTTGCACGACTCCTTTGAGCCTAGTAGTGTAGTAATCAAAGTACAATGGAAACTCATACTAGACAAATGACGATGTCAGGTTAAAAGACTAACCTGTACTAATGCTACTCGAGAACTTCCATCTGACGATAGATATAATACCATCTAGTAGTTCTCGACTAGTTCGTCCAGTGTACTCACCTCCAGTGAGCATTTGTATACTATCTTAGGTGATGTAACACCAATGGAATGTGAGACCGGCCACCGCCCCTCATCGGAGTCTCGAAACGTATACACTAGTCTACTCCGGAATATCGATGCCCAGCCTCGACACTCCCACGACTGGTGACATTTAAGGATGTGCTTATAGACTACCCAGCTCTCACATATATGATTGCCATCATAATGCTAGTAGTCAAGCAAGAATCGTACGGGCTTCATCATTATGTATTAGCGACACATAATAACAAGTAAAATGTGTACACATCAATGATAAGGACAAACTAGATAGCATACTATTATTTCGAGTAAAATTGTTCTACCTGTATAGGTCCTCCCTCAATTATCATAATCGCGTGCCTGCAATTATAATAATTGCCTCGAGTGCACTATATCCAACAATCTCCCAGTTGCACTTAAGGCTAATTATTGCTGTATTGCATACTCATATCCCTTGTGCTATTGAATACCCAATTTCTCTATTAATCAGTTTCTCAAAGCTCGTTTGAGGAACATTCGTGTTCGATAAATAGCCTCAGTGAGTGGGTCCGCTACAATGTTCCAATCTCCTCTCTCTATATCTCAACTTTGCGGAGATGAACAATCTCCCGAACTGAGCGATACCCCGCTACAAGAATTTGTTTGGATACTTGATGGGATAAATTTCATAAATGAACAATTTTATCCAGCAAACTTTTTGGGTTGCATCCTCCATTGAGACATAACCAGCATCCTGTACTACACTTACCTCGGTATCCCTATTGGAACCCCATCCAATATACTACTCCTCAGAAGAGGCTAAACTCAAAATTCTGACAGCATCTCTGTCATCCAGGTCACCTTAGAAGCCTAAACCGATAACCGCCTTCTGAAGGAAGCTGCCGTTATCATATACCAAGAACATCCTATTATGTTCATAACTACTTCCCTTTGTTTATCCAAGATTAGATTAATATCTTCTTACTACAGCAAGTGCAGAAGCAACATCTAGTTTTGTACAATACATTGCATGATTGACTCAATTATATGCCGTTCATGCCAGTCCCTCATCTCATCAGTCTAGAAGACATCCCTTTAGAGAGGGAGACTCGATCACCCGCAGGTACACTACCATGTCAGGATTTGTCCATTCTAAAATACTTTTAGAGTGCTGTCTAAGTACGAAGATTGGGACACATCCTAAATCTAGATCTAAAACCATAGATCTAGTCACCAGAATACCTGATATTTATCCATATCCAATGTGGAGAAAACACTGTGTGACAACTAAAATTTGACCGATTGTAGTATAGGAATATCACTTCCTATCTGGAGTATGTCATCCAAATCCCAGGACAGTACTCCCTACACCATTCTTACTAGGTTCATCTGTTGTTTTGATGAAATCAAACACTTTGACTTTCACATCATAACAGATGATCCGTCTCCTTTATGCATGCTTTAGTCTACTAGTAAACATAAGCAACTTGCACACCTTCCACTGCTCCCACTGACTATGATAATTTTCTGGCAGAGTCATATACATGTGCACTTCCAAATTCCCATTTAGAAAGATGTTATAGTCATCCACCTGCCAAATATCATAGTCTAGAACAGCAGCAGTGCCACGTCATATCCGTATGGACTTTAGCATGGACACTGAAGTAAAAAGTCTCATCACAGTCCACAATGAGTATTTGATGAGAATCTTTACAACAAGTCTAGCCTAAGTAGGTTAATATATTTCCACTTACATAGATCTCGAAAGATATTCTTGCTCCTAATGGTTTTACCCCTTTAGGAGCCCCATCAAAGTCCAAAATCTATAATTTGCTGAAGTGCGTGGAGTCTATCTTAGATATAAAGCATCTGGTCGCCTGGAATTTACCACTTCCCATGACCTGCAGATAACTAGTAGGGCCATAATAACCATGATGTTGATCTCCCTGTCACCGTCTATGAGAAAACCGAAGTATCTCTCAGGTGGCTGAGGTCACCTACTAAAATCTGCGGAGCGGCTAATGGTTTGTCAAGTCCAATTGAATTCTTAGGTTCTACTAAATTTTCGGTAACCGTTTATTATTCTGGAATCACTTCCAGTTCTACCATACTCCCACTAGTTTCTTTTGCAAAAAGAATTCCTTTTATAAATAGGTGGCGAGTCAAGAACAATGTAAATATTGATTTTGAAAATGGTAGAAACAAAACCCTTGCTAATACTTGGGATAATCCACAAACAGCCATTACAGAAGCATGCCTTGAGTTTGTCTGGATTCTGCTTTTAAACAGAAACCGGATAACTCTATATCTTAATAAGCTCAAGATATGCAACCAATTTATGTCCATATATAATCAAAGGCACTAATTTAGATGGAACCGGATTCAAATTTCATGCAACTGTTTGCAGTGTATATCACCTAAATGGAAAAAATGCCAATACAGCATTACCCATCAAGGAGCGAACCCGCGGATGAGTAACCTGCAAGAGAATCAAGTTCTCAATATTACTACAATAGAATACCTAGCATAAGTATCTATATCTTCTATCACTTCGAAGAATCTTGATACTTGCAACGTATGGTTCTCTTCTTTATTCTTATACCTATAAACTTCTCAAAAATTCTGGACCTTGCAATAAAACGAATGCGTATCTAAAAGCAGAGAAGTCATAGGTAAACCTGAATAGAGTAAAATTACCAACCCCTCATCCTGAAAGACACCGGATAGCATACATTTTCGCGTATAAGACACAAGAGTTCAATAACTCGAACTCCATGTGTTGTAGGTTGAAAATTGTATTTTGGTTAAGAATATCTTAAACCGTTATTCAATACACCTTACCTTATTCTCAACTGATAAAGGTAAATGTTTGAAACACAATTTTCAAAATTCATATCTCACTTTATAAAATAAAAATACAGATACATCATTTTAAAAATTGGTGCATAACAATGGTTATTCGAAACCAAATATTTATCGTAAGGCAAAGACAGGCGATTTAACCTAATATCACCAATTGCAACGAATTCCAATATTGAGGATCAAATCGCCCATTTCCCAATATTCTACTTCTACTCATCATCTGTAACGCCGTACGGATGTGAGATCCAAATCTGGTAAATACATACCCTGAAGTCAGAATTAATTGGGAAAATAGTTTTCCTTATAAGTACACAGAAAGTTTGAAACAAAAATGTTTCAAGGGGGTGGACGGATATTCTTAGTAATGCCTTTTCATTATCCAGATTCCTGAAAGTAGTCGCAATTTCATTTGTTCTCACATCAATCCCTTTATATGTCTCTACATCTTACCTTCTGTACACCGCACTTAGGCTAATTGGTTTTCTTCCTTTCCTATCTTTCGGCACCAGCCTAAGACTTGGAAGAAGACTATCCAATAAGAGTAATATGTATACTCTCCTAATACAAGGAGTTATCGCAACCTGAGAGAAGGTAAAAGGAAGAGAAAACCGAATTATACAATCTAAATTCTCCAGAACCAGTGGTCATACTCGACTGAAATAATTTCTTCGAGTTTGTATGTAACTATACGATGTCCATTTCCAAGTAATATGGATCATCGCAGTCATATAGAATGTTGTGGAGAAATGCAAAGGGAAAGTAGGAATAGAAGGGATATTTGCGGCTTTGTCGTGAATCATGACAATCTAAAGCCAATGTGTGCAAGAAGGTTCGGTTAACTTGGTTCAAGATTTTTAATTTAAGGTAAGTCATGGATCGCTGTACTAGAGAGAGAAAAGAAACACTCAGCCTCCACTCTATCAAGATTAGATTGGTTACCACTTTATCTAATTGTTCGTCATAGAAAACTACAGTTTAATACCTTTCATTCATTATCTATTTTGCTATATATCGATATTATTAACCATTGTCTGCTCAGTAATTAAAGTTTATAGGTATCCATGATAAATACTGAAAAACATACTCAAAATCAAGGATATAATATTTAGGAGCCGACATTACAAACAGAACAAAAAACCGACCGATATCCCAAGAGCTCTTTTGGAAATAATGAATGTGTACCCACTTTTTGCCAAGAATGGTCCAACCCTTACAAGTGTGCACATAGCTTGGACCAAGTAGGGGAAGCCATGGCATGATGGTTTGAGCAAGTGGGCACAATGGGTGTGATGTGCATTGATGAGCATTTATTGCTAAAAGTGTTGATGTGAGTTAATGCACCAAGTTTCCCTCTAAAACTCTGAAAACAAACCAGGTTGTTTTAGACCAAGAAAACAGCACCAGAGTAATTATGGAGAGCACACAAGACCCCACTGCAAACACGAGCCCCTTTATCTCGGATTTGACCCGGCGACATCACCTTCAAAACCGGCGAGCTCGGCCCCTTTCAACCCAATGGACCCCATCTTTTCACTGTCCCTCCCTTGATGCCACGTTAGCTTATTTTTTTTGTTTGTTTATTCATCTTTTGTGCCTATAAATAGAAGACCAGTGGGCAAGGGAATCTCTCTATCATATCTTACACATTCATAGTTTTGTTGGTTTCTTTCTTTTTGTTTAGGCTTGAGGGTGAGTGATCTTCATATTGGTTTCTTCTTTTTCTTCCCTCTTGAAGCTCTCTTTGGAGAGCTTCATTAAGGAGGTTGAATAAGCTACCATAAATCTTGTATCTCTTCTTCAAGTGTTTATAATATATTGTTGCTTTCTTTTTATACTTGCTTTCTTTTCTTAATTTCTCTTCTTTTACCATGTTTAACTAATCTTTAATTTGGTTGTGGTGTGGGTGAGGAAGTGAGATGAAAGGCTTTGCCTCCTCCACCTCTTATTTATGTTTCATGTGCTTAACATACGATTCTAACCTAAATATTGTTTATGTATTGATATGATACGGTATTTTGACACATGGTTACTTGTAACCTCCTCATATACCGTATTCATTCTCTTTCCCCATTTTCAATGTTTAAGTTAAAATCCATTTGGTGATAAGTTTGCTAAGTTTGGATATTGTATCTTGTGATCAATTGCTTGACAATCTTTTGTTTTCATATACGATATACCATCACAAATACTTAGCAATCCCAACACCAAAATCTTTTGCTCTCACTAACCACTTTGTGTTTTTGTTGTTGCGGCATGCTTGCTAACCATTGTGTTTAGTGTTGATACCCCAAGTGCGGACATACAAACGGTAAGTGACCAAAAGGACTCGTTTCGTGTTTTGCGGCGAATATCGGAATTTGACGGTTTGTGCTCCGCAACCGCGTTGAAAATTCGTGCTTCATGCCGGGATCGACGTGAGGAACGGACAACTCATGATCAAGGAGTGTAGAGGGAAACGTCGTGATCGACCTTCCGAACCAAGCCACAACCATTCCTAACTTGCTTGTTTTCTTGCTTCTCTTTGTTTTCTTGTTTTCGTTTTCTTTTATAATTTTGTGACAAACCCCCAATTCATTGATTTGTTAACCTTAAACAACAATACTTAATACAAAATTCCCTGCGGATCGACCCATGCTTGCCGGCTCGCTACAACGCGCCGTGCACTTGCGGTTATAAATAGTAAAACGAGAACGATATCGCGTGCATATTCCGTTTCCTTCATTTTCATATCCATTTCCGTAACATACGTGTTTGCGCTCGCAGCTGAGTTCCCAACACTAATCAGGATGGCTCCCACTGTTTTCTCGAATTCTCCTTCAAACCCTAAAATGAGAACTAGTCAGGATCATATACACCTTAGAAATTCACTAACCGTTCAGCCAGGTTGATATTGGTACTCCGAGGGAGGTCCCCCATGCTTTTGCACGGACCTAATTAATAACCCCGTTTCCGCAGAGGCGTAACCTCGTTAACACTTTCTAGACACCTAATAGGTTAGCTAACTGTGAAGTGAAAATCTTCCGAGGAGTAATACATATTCATTAGTGGGAATCGGAACCCAACTATCATTGTGTGCTAATATTGATGGAAGCCGACCAAAATTACCACTCCAGAAGGTATACGCAAACGTGGCAAGTTTCCCTTATTTTTGAAACTCCCGATATGGTTTTTGCCCCAAGCGCTTATGACCTTGACGATGGTCAAAATATCATAAGTCACAAGTCAAGTTCAACCAGTAATTATCTTTATTAATCTAGACCTATTCGTACAAGTCTTTGACGAAGGTCAAAATTGCTGTACGCTTGTCCTAGATTAATGCATCTACCTATGCAACAGACAAGTATCCCTCAGCTACTAAACACTATGCCTTGGCGAAGATCAACGCACATAGCATGAATGCTAGTTTATACTCATTTGAAACGACGGAGGGCTACAGCTGGTTTTGGCGAAAAACCTTTAACGTAATGAACTTGATATCGTTGAAGGAGCTCTAGTGGCTTTGAAATGGAATGGTTTAGGCTACGCATTTTAAAATTAGTAACATAAACTTCTTCTTAAGTGCGAACTCTCCGTGAAAGGATCAACGCTCTTTCCTCATAGAATGAGGTGCAGGATATTCCTAACCGAACACCTCAATACAAAGCAAAAGAATACGACAGTTGTTTTGAAGAAAACTGAGTAGTTTTAAAAATTGGTTCCGAAAAAATCAAATAGGTTTGTTTTTCTTGCATTAAAGATATAATGCAGTCCCATCAAATATATTTTTAAGTCACACCAGAAACAACCAAAATAGCATGCTTTTATATACCATCTGCATTCGCTACGGGGTCTCGAGTCTTCATCATATCGTTACTTAACTTACGGCAGGGCGGGAAAAGTCTAGCGCGGATGCAAAACATATAGAAGTATCTACTAAATACATAATACATATATATATATATATCAACATCGTAGGCAGATAATAATCATCACAGGCATACGAACAACAATATGGAACAACAGATAAACTAGGAGCCCCGCATTTCATTTAAGCCGCAAATGAGACGCGACGTTCCCCGGTTATATGGATAGCCCGTACAAAGTCGATCCTAGACCCCTACGAGTGCGGAAAACCACCTGCCAATTCTAAAAACTGGGTAATACACCCTCAATGAAATGAGTCGGTCACCCGTCTCTTTCTAGAATCCGGTAAATTTTGCATCCCACCGCGGATCGAATCTTATAACCTCTACAAGTGTAGCGAGCAACCTTCCAATTCTAGAGAGAGACAGCCCGGTCTCAACTCTATGAGATGGCCACCTACTGCACTCTAGAACCCAGCTACTTGAGCACTTCTTCTATGTTAATCCTAGTATAGAAATGAAATATATACAAAGGTGACATCGACCGCATCCTGGTCGAGCCCCAATAAAAGAATATACATAATACGGAAATGGCGACCATATGTTGGAGCTCGTCCTGAACATTGAATACAATAAAGTAAATCAAAACTGTACAAACAACGCACGAGGGGCTATCCGACATGACAATCCGACTAAACCATAATCAAGATATATATAACCACAGAAACAAGTAACCGAAATAAGTTTGCAACCCTGTCTAATCAAACACATAGAAATTAGACAGCATTAACAACACATACACATCATAGTAGCATGTAATCATAACCTTGGAATTCATCACCCGAGAAGTTCACACTTGAAATTCCAAATGACGGAAATCAAGTGAACTTCGACATCCAAAAAAACGTGTTTTGCGATGAATTCTGAAGTCTAGATAGCTAGTTTTGGCGTATGGACCGGCTGTGATACCATGTTAATGTGTTGTGCTCGCGCCGCGGAAGCCGCGTCCAAGACGGAAGCGAAAATAATGATTTTTAAGCAAGCCCAAAAGACATATTACTAAGGAATCAAACCATACACCGAAACTATCAACTATCAACTAATAGTTAGGGATACTACTTTCGACGCGTTTCCACCCAATCGTGTAAGACCCCTCCAAGCTCCATATATGTTGTCTGGATCGAGCTTGAGTGTCAACCACCCTTACCGAAGATGATCCACCTGAGGGAACCGATCCAAGCTCCGACTTCACGTAGTGAAGCGACCAATGCTTCAAGCCCGCTACGAATGGAGAGTGAGGATATAGAAATATTTTCACTATCTTTTCTCTCTTTTTCTAAGCTTAAGTGAGCTACTAAGAAGAAGGAGGAGGAGGTAAAGAAGAAGAAGCCATCATAAGAAAATGGCTAAGTCTTATTGTGTAGAAGAAAAATTCCTAGTAGAAGAATAGTGAATCCAAATGATATTTTGAATATAAAAATCAAGCCATACCTCTCTACATACTTCTTTACACCTCATCCTCTACCTCATTTTTGATTTTCATTAAAAGAAAAATCAAGAAATGAAGTGTCCGTCTTTTAGAACAAATTTCGTATAAATACGGAATACAACCTGGTATACGTATCAAAATACATATACGCGTATTTCTATAAAAATACGAATAGCCAAAAGAGAGAAAATGAATAGTGAACAATAATACTAGAATATATATATATATATATATATAAATTATTAAATCAAAACCTGATTTAATAATCCGGCTTAATCCTAAACCGCTAGTATTATCAACCGTCCGATTAAAGTACGTGTAGCCTGTACACGTATTTAATCGGACACCCTGTATGTACCAACATACGTCATCTACATCATATCGCCTGAACCGGGAAAACCCTCTATGTGAGACTCTAAATACTCAACAATACGCTGGCAGTGATTTACTAGATAAATCCAAAAATCATAAGCACGTCAGCGACACTAGTTGTACGTAATGGCTACCAAGGTATATGTCGAAAGGGAGGTCGACAATCAAGTCCATCTGTACCCTACTGAGCCTAAATATGACAATCTCTGTACAGTCTGGTCTCTTCTTCTAAGAGAATCGTATACCAGGTCTAGGGGGTAGAAACGTCAGACCTCTAATAACCCGATAAGTCGTGTCGGAGTCAAGCTCATCACCAACTGAGAAACTACTGAACTCATATCAGTAAATCTCATCTACCGTGGCCATAGATTTAGGGTGATGGCCAACCGAACACAGCACGATATCAACTCCTAATACCAGGAGAGACGAATCCCCGAAAATCGCTCACTACCACTATGTGGCTCGGGACTGTACCCAACTAAAACCTATTTGCATGACTCCTTTAAGCCATGTTAGGGTAGTAATCAAATTACAGTGGGAACTCACATGAGAAAATGATGATCTCAGGTCACAAGTCTAACCTGTACTAATGTTGTTAGTGATATATGCCCTAGAGGCTATTATTGTATAGTACTGGATTGTATATTATATTTTGGAAGCTTGGGATATTCACAGATATAATGCAGTCTTGCTCAATATGATAGTATACTATCTGGATTGATTCTATCTTAATATGTGTATATATTTCTTTTAACGTTTCACTAATATATATTGATAGAGCCTCTAGGATCTTTGCTTGACTATCAGCGTTGTGATGGCAGTCACACTAGTGGGGGAAGGATAGTCTATAAGCACATCGTTAAGCTTGTCTCTAGTTGTAGGATTATCGAGACTGGGCATCGATACTCCAGAGTAGACTAGTGTATACGCTTCTTATCCCCGTCAGGGGAGGTGGCATGTCCCGCAGCCATTGGTATATGATACTAAAGATAGTATACATGTGCTCATTGGGTTATGAGTTACAATGGACGGACTCACTGGAAACTGTTGGTTGGTATTATACCTATCGTCGGTTAGAAGTTCCCCGGTGACATGAGTACAGGTTACTCTGTTGACTTGACACCACTATTCATCTCGAGTGTGTTCCTACTATATTTAGATTGCAACCCTACCACGGCTCAAATGAGTCGTGCAAACAGGTAGTAGTTGGGTGCAGTCCTGAAGTACTTGGAGGAAGTAGGGGATAGAAGGAATTCGTTTCACATGGTATTGGGAGTTTATATCGCGCTATGTATGGTTGGCCAATACAAAAATTCCCTGGCCAGGGCAAGTGAGATTTGCAGGTAAATACACCAGTAGTTTCTCAGGTTGTATTGGGTTCCACACAGACATGACATATTGCGCTATTAGGGGTCTGACGTTTACCACCCTTTAGGCCCGATATGCAATACTCTTAGATGAACAGACCGGACTGTACGGAGAATGTCAGCTATAGGCTCAGTAGGGTTTTCAGATGAGTTATTATGTCGATCTTCCCTTCGACAGATACCTGGGTAGCCATTACGTACAGCTAGTGCCACTGACGTGCTTATAGTTAAACACACTGCCAGCGTATTGTCGATTCTTTATGTAAGTCCACGTTACCCACCCCGGAGCTTACGGGGAGGCGGAATAGGTAAAAAACAATTTTTTGACACAAGGTAACATAGACTAAAATCTTGAGGATCTTTGCCAAACCATCGCTAACAAACTACAATAGATTCTATCTACTATGCTCAAGAGATTATACCTCACGAACCAAGTCCTTCGGGTCTTCTCTCCACTTTCCTCCTCGTCCATTCAAGCTCCAAGGATCGATCCAGATCTTGGTCACCTCCGCGGCCTCCTTGAGTCGAAGACGATCCACCCGAGAGTTTGTAATCTGAGCTCCACCTCAAGCCGAGGTAACTAAGGAAACAAGTGTGCTACTCTTGATGTCCTAGGTGGTGTAGAATATGATGGTGGATTTATTTGTCTATTTAAATACTAATTATCTCAACTCATGAGAACTTTAGGATTTCTTAGTGAGGAGGAGGAAGAAGAACAAAACATGAGAGCTCAAAAATGAAGAGAGAGAATACCAAAAGAATAATGAACCATGGAAAAATAAAAACCAATCTTTTATCATAACTATGATGGCTAAGATTGATTTGACCATTATCATGTCTTGATAAAGCAAAAAGCAAAAGAAGAGTCTAGGCTCTCATGAAAGATCCAAGTCAACAATGGTCAAAATGTCAACATGGTCAAGCATGGTCAAAAGGTCAAAGCAATTAGCCATAACATAATTATCATTAAAAATATTAGTAAATATTTTCCTCACCTCATAATGGTTTTGACCGAACCAACGGTCAAAACCCTAATGAGGCACCTCCTCCTTCTTCGCTCCTCACAACCGTGCATACACACCCGCATCCGCATTCCGTAGAATGCGAATGCACAGAAGACAAAACTAATCCATCCATACAATACTAGGATCCGGATTAAACCAAAGCCCACTAGCATTGTCTGCCCGAACAACATACGCGCACAAGTGCACGTAAGTGATCGTAGCCCTGCCATAAAACCATACGGCCTCTACACTTTTCGCCCAGTGCAGGGAAACTCTCTGTGTGGGACTCTAAAGATTCGACATTACGCTGGCAGTGGGTTTAACCACAGACCGCAAGCGACACTAGCTGTACGTAACAGTCCCCAGGTAGATGTCGATAAGAAGGCCGATGAGGTAAACCCATCCGAACTCTTACTGAGCCTGAATGTGACAATCTCCATACATTTCGGTATGTTCATCTGAGAATATCGCATGGCGGGCCTAGGGGGGCGGTAAACGTCAGTCCCCTAATAGCGGTACAAGTCGTGTCGGAGTGTAGCCCAGAACACCCTGAGATAACACTGGAAACGCTACCAGTATATCTCGCTTGCCCTGGCCAGGGACTTTGTGTAATGGCTCTCCTAGACACAGGGCGATATCAACCCCCAATACTGGGAGAGACGAATCATGTCTAACCGTCACTGCCTCTAAGTGCATCGGGACTGCACCTAACTACTACCTGTTTGCATGACTCCTTTGAGCCGTGGTAGGGCAGTAATCAAAGAACAGTGGGAACACACTCGAGGCGAAGTGACAGTATCAAGTCAACAGACTAAGCTGTACTCCTGTCACCTGGGAACTGTTATCTGACGATAGGTATATTACCAACCAACAGTTCCCGACGAGTCCTGTCCAGTGTACTCGTAACCTAACGAGCACCCGCATAGTATCTCCAGTACGACATACTGATGGCTGTGGGACAGACCATCTCCCCTGCTGGAATGAGAAGCGCATACTCTAGTCTACTCCGGAGTATCGATGCCCCGTCTCGATAATCCTATGACTATGGACCAGTATAAGGATGTGCTTATAGATTACCCAGCCCCCACTAGTGTGACTTCCATCACAACGCTGGTAATCAAGCAAAGATCCTAAGGGCTCCACTAATGTGTATAGGCGATATGCTAAAAGAAACATATGCACACATTAAAGTAGAAACAAACCAAGTAGTATACTACCATTTTGAGTAAGATTGTCTATGTAACTGTGAATATCCCAAGCTTCCATTAAGTAATATACAAACTAGTATGATACGGTAATGGCCTATAGGGCATATACACTAACAATCTCCCACTTGCATTAAGGACATGTACTGGCGTATCGAAGACCTATCATCTCGATCAGCCTCTCGAACTGAGTCTGGGGTATGGCCTTCGTGAATGGATCTGCAGTGTTATTCTCCGAATCTACTCTCTTCACCTCGATCTCCCGGCGATCTACAATCTCCCTGATCAGGTGGTACCGCCTCAAAATGTGCCTGGACTTCTGATGGGACCTGGGTTCCTTCGCTAAAGCTATAGCGCCATTGTTGTCACAATCCAGTGGTGTTGGATCAACAATGGTAGGAACCACCTGAAGCTCTGTGAGGAACTTCTTCATCCAGACAGCTTCCTTTACGGCATCGCAAGCAGCTATGTACTCCGCTTCCATAGTTGAGTCAGCAACGGTTTCCTGCTTGGAGCTCTTCCAGCAAACCGCCCCTCCATTGAGGGTAAAGAAATAATCCGACATGGACTTGGAGTCATCCTTGTCACTCTAGAAGCTGGAGTCAGCAAAGGCCTCGATCTGGAGGTCTTTTCCGCCATACACCAAGAACATCTCATTAGTCCTTCTCAGGTACTTGAGAATGTTCTTTACTGCTATCCAGTGTTTCTCCCCTGGGTCTGACTGATACCGGCTTACAACGCTCAATGCGTATGCTACATCTGGTCTGGTACACAACATCGCATACATTATAGAGTCTACCACAGATGTGTAGGGTATAGATGACATGCGAGCCCTTTCCAAATCAGTCTTGGAAGACATCTCTTTGGAGAGAGTGATTCTGTGACAAGCCGGTAGATTACCGCGCTTTGAATCTTCCATACTGAATCGTTTCAGTATGGTGTCGATGTACCTGGACTGCGAAAGTCCCAACATCCTCTTAGATCTATCACGATAGATCTGGATCCCCAGAATGTAGTTGGCATCGCCCAGGTCCTTCATGGAGAACCTCTGTGACAAGAATCCTTTGACTGACTGTAACATAGGAATATCATTTTCTATTAGGAGAATGGCATCCACGTACAAGACGAGGAATACCACAGTTCTCCCTACAATCTTACTGTAAATGCATGGTTCATCCGGATTTTTGATAAAGTCGAATTCTTTGACAGTATCATCAAAGCAGATGTTCCAACTCCGCGATGCCTGCTTCAGTCCATAGATGGACTTAAGCAACTTGCACACTTTACCGCTGCTCCCACTCTGAATGAATCCCTCCGGCTGATCCATATAGACGCACTCTTCCAATTTTCCATTTAGGAAAGCCATCTTTACGTCCATCTTCCAGATCTCATAATCGTGGAAGGCAGCAATGGCAAGAAGGATCCGAATGGATTTGAGCATAGCCACTGGAGAAAAGGTCTCGTCATAGTCCAAACCAGGTATTTGACGAAAACCCTTTGCAACAAGTCTAGCTTTATAGGTTTCAATCTGCCCATCTACACCAATCTTCTTTCTGAAGATCCATTTGCAGCTTACGGGTTTTACCCCTTCTGGAGCAATGTCCAAAATCCAAACTTTGTTAGTGTACATGGACTCCATTTCGGTCCGCATTGCATCCAGCCATTTTACCGAGTCACTGCTCTGAATGTCTTGCTGGAAGCTAGTAGGCTCATCATTATCAATGATGCAATCCTCTCTATCCCCGTCTATGAGAAAACCGTAGTATCTCTCGGGCGGATGAGACTGCCTACTACTTCTGCGGAGTGGCGCTGGGATGTCCGATTCTCCTGAAGCTTCTGGTTCTACAAAGCCTTCAGTAATAGCTTGTGGTTCTAGAATTTCTTCCAGTTCTACTGTGCTCCCACTTGTTCCTTTTTCTAAAAACTGATGTTCCAGAAAGTGGGCATGACGAGAAACAAAAACCTTTTGTTCCTCTGCGTAATAGAAAAGATACCCCCTGGAGTTCTTTGGGTATCCCACAATCTTATACAGTACTGTGTGTGCCTCGAGTTTGTCCGCATGCTGCTTTTTAACAAAAGCTGGACATCCCCATATCTTCAGATATTGAAGACGGGGTTTCTTCCCACACCACATCTGATATGGTGTGGTAGGCACAGTCTTGGAGGGAACCTTATTCAAAAAATATGCAGCTGATTCTAGTGCATAACCCCAGAAGGATCGCGGTAACTCAGCCTTACTCATCATGAAACGAACCATATCCAATAGGGTTCGATTCCGCCTTTCAAATACACCATTGTGTTGTGGTGTGTATGGAGGAGTAAGCTGAGAGAGAATTCCATTCTCTTTTAAGTAGTCCAGAAACTCGGCACTCAAGTATTCACCACCTCGATCAGATCCCAGTGTCTTTATACTCTTGCCTGTTTGTTTTTCAACTTCATTCTTGTATTCTCGAAATTTCTCAAAGGCTTCGGATTTATGCTTCATCAGGAATACATGTCCATACCTAGAGAAATTATCCGTAAAAGTAATGAAGTATGAATAACCACTTCGCGCATGTGTAGACATTGGACCACACACGTCACTGTGTATGAGTCCTAAGAGCTCACTCGCTCTTACTCCGTGTCCAGTGAATGGAGACTTTGTCATCTTTCCCATGAGACAAGATTCACAGGTATCATAAGACTGATACTCGAACGGATTCAAGTATCCCTCTTTATGTAACTTTGTTAACTGTGTCTCATTGATGTGACCCAGTCCACAATGCCATAAGAAAGCCTGATTTAATTCCGGAGACTTTCTTTTAAGTGTGTTCTGGACATTGAAAACCTGAACTTGATTCAGTACGTATATTCCGTTTTCTAATGTACCTGACCCAATCAGAACTTGATTTAGGTGGATGTGGACCACATCGCTTACAAAAGTAAAATCATATCCTTCCTTAGAAAGTAAGGATACAGATATGATAATACAAGTCGCACTAGGTACATACAAACAGTTACGCAGAATCAATATCTGCCCAGTTGTCAATTCAAGATGATATTCCCCTACGGATTCAGCGTCCATGCTCATTCCGTTGGCAACCCTGAGAGTCATATCACCTATCCTGATAACTCTACGGTTTCTCAGAGCCTGTAATGAATTACAGATGTGAGATCCTGATCCGGTATCCAATACCCAGGAAGTAGGGTTAATTGACATACAATTTTTTACTACAAACACACCCGAAGCCGAAGCCACAACATACTTCGAATCCTGGCTGTTAGCTTTGCTAGCCCTGCAATCCTTCTGCTAATATTCATTCCCGTAACAATAGGAACGTCCTTCCTTTACTACATCCAGTCCCGAAACTTTTGCCCTTCCCTTTCCTTCTACTTCCTTGGTTTCCTTCAGGGTATAAGTAGAGGGCAGAGACTGTAGAATCAAGTCAGTATTTGACCCATTCTTCAACGTGGTCTTCAGGTCCGTGAGCTCATCAAAATAGCTAGTCTCTGTAAGGACGTTGTCCCCTACAGATGACCCGAAAGCCAACCTCGCTTGAAGCAATTCGTTAGAGGTCTCATATCTTGCGATACGAGATTGCTCTCCATATAAATCTTTGTTATTGAGGAAGATAGAAACTAAGTCCATCTTCTCGTGCTGCCTCTGGTATGCACCATCAACTGAGGCCAACACGAAGCACTTGGCATTTGCATAGTCTTTTTCCGATGTCTTACGGATATCAATATCCGCGACAGAGGAAACTGGTCCTGAGACGGCAGGGGTTTGATTAGTTAAGAGGTGTCCCAGCTTGTCATGGGTAATGGATATCTGGACAGACCTTTGCCAGTCATAACAGTCAGATTCAGTCATTTTATTATCTAGATGTAACCTATGTATGGTCACTGGGTCACTAAAATTAAGAGAGAGAGAAGAAAACACTCAGCATGATGCTCTTTCAAGTTTAGATTGGTTTTTAGTTTATCTAAACAGGATGGCTCCCACTGTTTCTCGAATCCTTCCTCAAAGCATAAAAGAAGAATCAGTCGGGATCAATCTCACCGTACAATACTTGTTTAACCGTTCAGCCATGCCAGTGTCGGTACTTCGAGGGAGGTTTTACGACGCTTTCGCGAAGTTCCTTAATTAAATAACCTCTTTTCCCTGTGGGCGTAGCCCCGCTAACACCTTTCTAGACACTTACTTAGTTTATAGCATTGATCATTAAGTGAAAAGTTTCCCGAGGAGTAGCGGATACTCACAGTAGGATCGGGATCCAAATATCATTGTGAGATAATGCTGAAGGAATCCTACCAACATTATCAAACTCCAAATGGTATGCAGCACTAGCAAGTTTCAGTTTCTTTAGAAACTCCTGATGTGGATTTTTGCCCTATGCTCTTATGACCTTGACGAAAGCCAACATATCATAAGTCACATGTTAAGTTCTACCCGTCATTATCCAGGTTAATTTGAACCCACCCCTACATACCCTTGACGAAGGCCAAAATAGTAGTACGACTGTCCCAAACCAACACATCTATCTATGCTACAGATAAATATTCAGCAACTACCAATCACTATGCCTTGGCGAAGGTCAAAATACATAGCTTGAATACTACTAAATATTTAACTGAAATGACGGAGGGCTATGAATGGTTTTGGCGAAACCGTGAACGCAATGAACTTGATATAATCGAAGGAACCTGATAGCTTTTAAAAGGAGTGGTTTAAGCTCCGCATTTTTAAAAGTTTTCTGTTTTGAGAAGAAACCGAGTGGTTTTGAAATTGTTCCAACGATTTTAACTTTGGTTTATTTTCTTGCATTAATTTAATGCGTCCCATCAATTAATCCTACCATTGCAGAAAACAACAAAAATATGACGTACGCTTATGCTATCCGCATTCGCCACGGGGCCCCGTCATCACCCGTTAGGTTACTTAACTAACGACAGAGCAGGGGCTGGACTAGCGCAGATGCAAAACATAAGCAACGCCTACTAGATATCATATATAGATATATACATTCGTCAGATATAATGATAACCATTCCAGATCACAGATGAACACATTGGATATGCTAGGAATCCGGGTTTCGTTCGAGCCTGCAACGAAAGACGGATTAAACGGTCGCGATGAATAGCCAAACCCCACCCTAGACCCCTACGGGTGCGGCAAACTACCCGCCAAGTACCCGAAGTGAAGCAACCTCCCTCAACAACGTGAGTAGGCCACTCGGCACTTCAAAGTACCCGGTAGTTTGTGCACCCCACCTTGGGTCTATCCTAGGAGCAAAAACAGTAAAAGAAATAATATACAATGGCGGCTACAACCTCATCCCGGATGTGCGGCCATAAAAAATAATATTACATCAAATTACAAATTTTACATTGAATGAAAAATGAAAACTCTCATCTCACATACCCGGCTATTCATCACGACGATCCAACAAGTTCATATACACAAACCAACATCACAGATCACAGATATGTATAACCCCTACTAATCGACGTATAGCGATTAGTAGACGTTCAATACATATATCACATCACAGAATATCCGATTAGCAAAAGTACTTAGAATTTCGATCGATAACTTGATTTGAAGCTATCCCAAGTACAACACAGTACTCAGCAAAATCTGGGCAGAAACAAACTATCTCAAAAATCACAAAACCATCACAGAGAACACCTGAAGAAATTTGGTGCGCGGCCGAGTCAACACGGCCGCGGATCCGAGGCGGATCGCTTGGATGGGCCGCAGATCTGTGGTCTTCTGAGTGACTCAGGCGCCCAAATTTCTACAGTTTTCCTAGAAAACTCTGCACGTATTTTTAAGGTCCCCTGAAAAATTTTTGGACTAGTTTTTAAAAACGACAGAAAAGTGCAATTTTTGACGTGTTTTGCGATTTTTTTCGCCAATCGAATTTCTAACACTTTGCTAACAAGTTAGTAATGGTTTAGCGAGGCTCTGATACCACTGTAAATCCATGTTACCCACCCCGGTGCTTACGGGGAGGCAGAATAGGTAAAGAACAATTTTTTGACACAAGGTAACATGGACTAAAAACTTGAGGATCTTTGCCAAACCATCGCTAACAAACTACAAGAGGTTCTATCTACTATGCTCAAGAGATTATACCTAACGAACCAAGTCCTTCGGGTCTTCTCTCCGCTTTCCTCCTCGTCCATGCAAGCTCCAAGGATCGATCCGGATCTTGGTCACCTCCGCGGCCTCCTTGAGTCGAAGACGATCCACCCGAGAGTTTGTAATCCGAGCTCCATCTCAAGCCGAGGTAACTAGGGCAACAAGTGTGCTACTCTTGATGTCCTAGGTGGTGTAGAATATGATGGTGGATTTTTTTGTCTATTTAAATCCTAATTATCTCAACACATGAGAACTTTAGGATTTCTTAGTGAGGAGGAAGAAGAAGAACAAAACATGAGAGCTCAAAAATGAAGAGAGAGAATACCAAAAAAATAATGAACCATGGAAAAATAAAAACCAATCTTTTATCATAATTATGATGGCTAAGATTGATTTGACCACTATCATGTCTTGATAAAGCAAAAAGCAAAAGAAGAGTCTAGTGCTCTCATGAAAGATCCAAGTCAACAATGGTCAAAATGTCAACATGGTCAAGCATGGTCAAAAGGTCAAAGCAATTAGCCATAACATAATTATCATTAAAAAGATTAGTAAATTTTTTCCCCACCTCATAATGGTTTTGACCGAACCAACGGTCAAAACCCTAATGAGACACCTCCTCCTTCTTCGCTCCTCACAACTGTGCATACACACCTGCATCCGCATTCCGTAGAATGCGAATGCACAGAAGACAAAATTAATCCATCCATACAATACTAGAATCCGGCTTAAACCAAAGCCCACTAGTATTGTCTGCCCGAACAGCATACGCGCACAAGTGCACGTAAGTGATCGTAGCCCTTCCGTAAAACCATACGGCCTCTGCACCTTTCGCCCAGTGCAGGGAAACTCTCTGTGTGGGAATCTAAAGACTCGACACTACGCTGGCAATGGGTTTAACCACAGACCTCAATCGGCACTAGCTGTACGTAACGGTCCCCAGGTAGATGTCGATAAGAAGGCCGATGAGGTAAACCCATCCGAACTCCTACTGAGCCTGAATGTGACAATCTCCGTACAGTCCGGTCTATTCTTCTGACAATATCGCATGGCAGTCCTAGGGGCGGTAAACGTCAGTCCCTAATAGCGGTACAAGTCGTGTCGGAGTGTAGCCCAGAACACCCTGAGATAACACTGGAAACACTACCAGTATTGTAACAACTCCAATTTTGTATACCAAAAATTTGCTTTAAATATAGTGTATACTTGGAGTATTGATGTTGCTGGAAACAATTTAAGTATCTAATTACTTACAATAATTACAAGAAGGAGCTTGTAGCTCATTGGTAACACCTTGCACTGCTGAACCAAGCCACCAGAGTTCGAATCCCATGTCCCACATAATTTTTATATCCTTTTGTTTTAATTTTTTTTAGAAGTCAAACGGTCAAATAGCCATAACTCATAATTTATTGCGAATTAAAAAAATTAAAGCACACCAAAGCCTCCCCCAGACCGAACCCCACCCGACGGCACTTGACTCGGCCCTGACTAGGCCGAGTCGGCCGAGTCGTCTACACGAAAAATTTTCATGTTGACCTGGTCTAACCCCCTGTATACTCTAAATTTTCTGTACTGTTACACAATTTCAATTAAATCTCTTTAAAGACCAAAATTAATGAATTTTTAATGATTTTTACATTTTTTAAAATATTTTTTAATCCAAACCCTAACCCTAGCCTAGCCCTATATAAAGACCCCTATCCTCTACCTTTTCCCCTCACAACTCTAAGTCCATTCTATCAAATTCTCGAGAACTCGGTACGAAGAGCGAGAAGCGAAGCGCTGCCGAAATCGACGACGGATTCCGGCGACCGGATCAGAACCTTCGCGACGTTTTAGACGAATCGACAACCACCGCATCCATTAGCTTCCTTAGCTTGTCCAAACCGTAAGTCCCATCCCCTCTATCTCTCTTTTCTATAAGTAAAAAAATACGACTTTTTGGAACCCGACGGAAATCGAAAAAACCGATTTCCGATTCGGTTTTTCTATAAATTTCCACTTGTCACCTAATACATATTATCTACCCATATGCCTGTTGACTATTAATCACCCATAAACCAATTTAATCAAACTTTTTCACATGAAATGATAGCTTCTTTGCAAAACCGTATTCTTTTCATAAAAATACCATGAAGTTCATTTTTCTTAGTTTAATTAATTCCCTCACTCCTAAATAGGTTTATCTTGATCACTAAACTTGTAGAACCCACTTTGAATGAAATTTCACACATAAAATGATAACGTTTTCGAATACCGTATTCTTGCGCTATAATACCTTTAAGTTTAATATGTCATGTTTTACCTTTAAACTTCACCAAAACTTAAAATAAGTCACGAGATAATGACCTACCTCTACACACACTCAATATAATCCTAATTGATAAATATCAAAATACAGAATACGAAATTACAGGACATTTCACTAAAATACCCTAATCTTTATAACCTTTATTGAAAGCTTTAAGTTGTAAACATTTCTAAATAAAATCTTTTAATAAATGAAAACACGATTGGTCATGGACATCGATCGTTTATCTAAACTGTCTTGTGGTGCCTAGGCAAGTGTGTCTAAGGCTAGTGGTTTTTAATTAGGCCCACGACTGTGGTTCCTTCCCACTTACCTGGCACTTACCTGGCCGCAATTGACGGTGAAGAGGCGATTTGAGGCTTCTAATGACTCATCGTTTAGACCTTAGAAATAGGCTAGTTGGTTTAGGAAAACCTAATGACTAAAATACGGAAAACTATACTTTTTGCAAATAAATACCCCATATTTATAAAACCGTTTTCCCAAATGAAAAGTATTTGTTAAACCTAAGCAAAGCGCCGCTACAACCCACTTTTGGGGAACCTGTTAGGGATAGTACGGTTCATCGTGCACCCGCAGGCTAGTAGTGCGAGATTCAGACCTCCGCAAGGAGCATTCGGTCTCGAAAGGTTCAAAATACGATATTTAGGGAAAATGAGATTTTTCTAAATAAAATATTTATATAAAATTATTCATGTGTTAATATATATATAATTATCATTTAAACATCTATTTTATCATAATATAAGTTTCCACATTTTTGTCTAAAATTACAAGATTAAAAGTTACACTAAAATACAATGAATTTCAGATAAAACAATTAATACTTTTATTAGGATATATTCACTAGAATAACACAAATAAAATTCACATTCATTATAACAATAAAGACGATTATTAAATACTTGAGGTGTATTTTGAAAACTATACAAAAGTACTTTTTACATAAAACCCCCTCAAGTTTTACAAATTACAATAAGGCCCCTAGCTAATATTGAACTTCAAATTATCTTTCTTTTAGTCTGACTCAGGTTAGAGTCTGACTATTCCTGACTCGAATATGATTCAAGTCAATCTTTATTCTTTTATATTCCAATAAGATTTGAATACATGAAACCCTGAATCCAGTTAACAATATATTCTTTGACTGAATCAAACCATGGATATTCATCCATTATCCTGATATTCCATTTACCTGATTATACAGTTGCAACATGTTCACTGATATCATGGTTTTGGTCAGTCATCCAACTTACATATTCCAATACTACAATACTGTTAAAATACTACGGGGTTTAAGGGGTAGATTGGTACGGAAGGTGTTAAAGGTGGCACGAGGTGGTCAGATTAAGACACCTAACCTGAATTCTATTGCTGTTGTACCATGGCAAAACGGTTCCTTGTACTTTCCTTTTGCCCTGATCTCTAGCATATAGAGATCCCCCTAGTATACACTGGCATCCTTCTGTACCAAGCTACAAACAACAGCGTTACACAATGTTCCATAAGATTCAATAATATAATAGTTAGAAAATACTGTTACTCTGTCATTCTCATTCTTCCTTATCTTTGGGACTTACCGAGCGACCTGTTCGCTGATGACATTCTATTTCTTTCTTCTTTGAATGTCGTCAGGTGCGTTGGACCAAGCTGAGATCGAGTCCACCGGTGAAGATTTGGAGCAGTTTCAGGAAGATCCAGAGCTCTAGATAATTGTACCTTGTTCTTTCCAGTTTATTTCATTTTCTGTATGCTACTGTTTAGGCATTGCTTTTCATTCCAGTTGTATTTTCTTTTCATGCATTGTACAAAGAATGTTATTAATAAAAGTTGCTGTTATTTCTATATTATTCGTCTCTTGTGATTTGCTTTATATTGCTTAGTTACGCTTAGCGTATGTACTTCTGAGTATATACGTAGCGGGCCTCGTCGCGTCCACTTCGCCGTACACTGGGAAGCGGGGCGTGACAGGTTTTGTTGGTGGCCCATGCAGGTCAGAGCTGTATGAATCCCTGTCATGCAGTTCTGGTCTGCGTGAACAACCTAAGCAATAAAACACAAGAACCAGCAACTAAAACATTCTTTACAATTCATGTTCCTTAAATCTTGCAAATTTCTATTCTTTGACTCTTATCATTTCATTTATTTGAATCTGTCCTAATCCAAATTTTTTTCAGGATTATGGATTCCCCGAACAACACCAGCACCAACGTCAACAACACCCCACCAGCACTACCTCTCACACCAGCTGTTCCCGCACCAACCACTGAGCAAACGATGTTATTTGATGCGATCCGTAGTCTTCTCGAGGGACAGCAACAACTTCTGAGTCGTCCTGAGACAGATGCACCGGGAATAAAGCAATTCAGAGCTTTGCACCCAAAGCAGTTTTCGGGTAAAGGAAGCCCTCTCGAAGCAGAAGAATGGGCACAAAGCATCGAAGACGATCTGGCAGCAGCTCAAGTGCCAGATAACGCTTGGGTCCGTGTAGCGAAACTACAGCTCACGGATAATGCTCGCAATTGGTGGAAGGCGAAAGAAACCCGTCTGGTACAGCCGATTGAATGGAAGACATTTCGCGAGAAGTTCGACGCGAAATATTTCCCTGTGATTGCCAGGTTTGCAATGGAACAACAGTTTATTCATCTACAGCAAGGATCAATGTGCGATAAATCGGTAGATGAATACGATGCTGAGTTCACTATGTTGAGCCGATTCGCGGCACACTTGATACCGACGGACGAGATCAGAGCCCGTCGCTTTCAACAAGGTTTGGACACCGAGATCAAGGCTGCTCTAGCCACAGGAAAGTTTTTGACTCATGAGGAAGCTCTAGAAGCTGCCCGCAGTTATGAGGCAGTCATAAAAGAGAGGGGTAGACCTCAGTCTGCAGGAGTCAAACGCCCTGCCAACCAGATGGCAGGTGGAGCCACGTCCAGACCATCTTTCGTGCCGAGGCGACCCGGAGTACCAACTCATCGTCCTAGTCCAGCCTTTTGCACCTACTGCAAGAGAACTGGACATATGATGAAGGACTGTCGTCGAGCCAACCGCCTCTGCTTAGTCTGCGGTTCAGCCACTCACGATATTGGATCTTGTCCTCAAAGGCAGAACTCAGTTGCTGCACCCAGGCCAGCAAATACTTATCAGCAGCGACCAGCTCTTCAGGCACCTGCTCCCAGACTTGCACTGCCTGCACCACCTAGGGGATCACAAGCTGCACCACCTCCTCGACAGTTCCATCAAGCTCAAAGGAATGTTCATAGGAATGCTCCTCAGACCAGGAGGAATGTGCCGAAGCGCCAGGCTTTCATGATGTCTGTGGAAGAAGCTGAGGCCACTGGCCAAGTCATTTCTGGTAAACTTTCCTTCCCAAACTTATCTTTTAGTCTTGGTTAACTACACACTTTCCCTATACCTAAAACCTATCCCATATACCTTAGGTACAATCCTAGTAGCTTCACTACCTGCACTTGCACTGTTTGATACTGGAGCATCCAACTGCTTTATGTCGCAACGGTTTGTCCGAACCCATGCGATTCCAGTCTCACCGCTTGTATCCAGCTGGAACGTCAGTTCTGGAAATGGTGTTCTAAAGGCAACTATGGGATACAGCATGTGCCCAGTCGTCGTATGCAGTCGAGAATTTTATGTTGACTTCAAAGTACTGGACATACCAAATTTCGATGTGGTTCTAGGAATGGACTGGCTTGGAACCTTTTATGCTACCATCGACTGTCGTCAAAGGAGGGTAGTATTTGAGATTCCAGATCATCCGGTCTTCTATTTCAAGAGTGGAGATCGTACACTGGAGCCAAGTACTTACAAAGCGAAGCCAAGGGAAGCAGTAGTTGCAGCAGCTTATGCAGAGGAAGAATCAAGACCGGAGGTAGTTCGAGAGTTCGACGATGTATTCCCTGATGATATATCAGGTTTGCCTCCCGATCGAGCTCTTGAATTCAGTATTGACTTAGTACCAGGAGCACAACCAGTGATCAAAGCACCGTATAGACTAAGTCCGGAAGGTTTGAAGGAAGTTCGAACACAGTTGGACGAATTACTAGCGAAAGGATGGATTCGTCCCAGCACTTCAAGTTAGGGAGCACCTGTACTATTGGTGAAGAAGAAGGAAGGTTCATACAGAATGTGCATCGACTATAGGGCCTTGAACGAAGTTACTATAAAGAACAAGTATCCACTCCCGCGCATCGACGATTTATTCGATCAGCTAAGTGGGTCTTGTGTCTTCTCTAAACTAGATCTTCGTTCAGGTTATCATCAAGTGAAGGTCAAGGAAGCTGATATTTACAAAACAGCTTTCAGAACTCGCTATGGGCATTATGAATTTTTAGTAATGCCATTTGGAGTGACCAATGCACCAGCAATCTTCATGAACCTTATGAACCAAGTCTTCCGGGAGTATTTAGACAGGTTCGTTGTCATCTTCATCGACGACATCCGGGTATATTCTAAGAATCGGAAAGAGCATGCGGAGCACTTACGAATTGTCCTGGAAACACTTCGACAACATAAGCTTTATACCAAATACAGCAAGTGCGAGTTTTGGCTAAAACAGGTTGGTTTTCTTGGACACATCGTATCAGGAGAAGGGATTTCTGTGGATCCAGCAAAAGTTTCAGCAGTTAGCGAATGGCCTACACCAAAATCAGTGAAGGATATTCGGAGTTTCTTGGGCTTAGCGGGATATTATAGAAGATTCATTGAAGGCTTTTCGAAGATAGCAACACCCCTGACCAAGCTCACAAGAAAAGATGAAGAATTTGTGTGGTCAGAAGCATGCGAGCAAGCTTTCGTAGAACTCAAGTCAAGATTGACATCTGCACCTATTCTCGTCATATCGGATCAATCCGGAGGATTCGAAGTACATTGTGATGCATCCGGTAAGGGATTAGGATGTGTTCTACATCAGCACGGTAAGGCTGTGGCTTATGCTTCAAGACAACTGAAGACTCATGAGCGCAATTATCTGACGCATGATCTGGAGTTGGAAGCCGTCATTTTTGCTCTCAAAATTTGGCGCCACTACTTACTTGGTGAACGAGTGAACATCTACACAGATCATAAATGTCTGAAGTATGTGTTTACTCAGAAGGAGTTGAATATGCGGCAGAGAAGATGGTTAGAACTCATGGCGGACTTTGACATCAACTTGCAATATCATCCAGGAAAGGTGAACCTAGTACCTGATGCTCTTAGTCGCCAACCATTAACAATGAATCTCACCGCACAGTGGAAGCTTCAGCAAAACCTACATCAGATGGAGATCGAACTAGTCATGCCAGGTGATATTTCAAATTTGATGAATCTACAAGTCCAATCAACTATTGTCAACCAGATCAAGGCAGCTCAAGCCAGCGATGCTAAGTTGCAAAAGATCAGAGAACAAGTGGAGAATGGACTCAGAACAGATTTCATCATCCATGAAGACGGATCTCTGAGATACGGCAGCAGATTGTGTGTACCAAAATGTCCTGTTTGGGAAGAGTTAATGAAAGAAGCTCATAACTCTCCCTATTCAGTACATCCTGGAGGTACCAAAATGTACAAGGATCTACGTCAGAATTATTGGTGGCATGGAATGAAGCGTGAAGTAGCCAGAAGCGTCGCAAAATGCTTGGTGTGTCAGCAAGTAAAGGCTGAACATCACAGGACAGCTGGACTACTTCAACCGTTACCAATACCAGAATGGAAGTGGCAGCATATCACGATGGACTTTGTAACTGCTCTTCCTCGCAGCATAAAGGGTAACGATACGATTTGGGTCATTATGGATCGACTCACAAAGTCGGCTCACTTTATCCTATTTCGAGTTGGCCAATCAACTGAGACATTAGCGAAGAAGTACATGGAGGTAATAATCTAAATTAAGATTTAAACTCTTCATAATGTACTATCTCTGATACCCATGAACTCATACAGGAAATTGTGAGACTTCATGGAGTACCGGTCTGCATTGTCTCCGATCGTGACACCAGGTTCCGATCGCAATTCTGGCAGAGTCTGCAAGCTAGCTTGGGAACAAGTCTGAACTTCAGCATGGCTTATCATCCACAAACAGATGGTCAGTCGGAACGAACTATTCAGATCTTGGAGGCTATGCTTAGAGCATGTATGCTCAACTTCAAAGGATCGTGGGAAGATCACCTGCATCTTGTGGAGTTTGCGTACAACAACAGCTACCAAGCAAGTATAGGAATGTCACCTTTTGCAGCTTTATATGGAAGGAAGTGTAGATCGCCATTAAGTTGGGACGACATCGGAGATAGAGAACTCCTTGGACCATAGATGATAGTAGCGACCGTTGATGTGGTTCGTACTATCAGGGAAAGAATGCGCATAGCCCAAGATAGACAGAAACACTGGGCTGATGCGAAGAGACGACACTTGGAGTTCCAGCCAGGAGATCATGTATTCCTGAAAATCTCTCCGAACCGCGGAGTGATCAGATTTGGAAGACGGGGAAAGTTGAGTCCGAGATACATTGGACCGTTCGATATACTCGAACGAGTCGATGAAGTGGCATATCGTTTAGCGCTTCCACCCTCATTGGAAGGAGTACATAACGTGTTCCACATATCTCAACTCAGAAGGTATGTGAGTGACCCCAGCCATGTACTTGATCATTCCGAGCTCACGATACAGCCCGATTTGTCTTGTGAGTAACAACCTGTGGAGATCCTGGACAGGAAAGTGAAGACACTTCGGAACAAAGAAGTTAATTTGGTCCGAGTAATGTGGAGGAAAGACACTCCAGGAGAATCCACGTGGGAAAGGGAGGATGAGATGCGTGCAAGATATCCGCACCTTTTTGTAAACTAGTCTTTAAATAAAAGTTGTAAATTTCGAGGACGATTTTTTTTTGTAAGGAGGGTAGATTGTAACAACTCCAATTTTGTATACCAAAAATTTGCTTTGTATATAGTGTATACTTAGAGTATTGATGTTGCTGGAAACAATTTAAGTATCTAATTCCTTACAATAATTACAAGAAGGAGCTTGTAGCTCATTGGTAACACCTTGCACTGCTGAACCAAGCCACCAGAGTTCGAATCCCATGCCCCACATAATTTTTATATGTTTTTGTTTTAATTTTTTTTAGAAGTCAAACGGTAAAACAGCCATAACTCATAATTTATTGCGAATTAAAAAAATTAAAGTACACCAAAACCTCCCCCAGACCGAACCCCACCCGACGGCACTTGACTCGGCCCTGACTCGGCCGAGTCGGGCGCCGGCCGGACTCGGCCGGTCGGTCGAGTCGTTAACACGAAATTTTTTTGTGTTGACCTGGTCTAACCCCCTGTATACTCTAAATTTTCTATACTGTTACACAATTTCAATTAAATCTCTTTAAAGACAAAAATTAATGAATTTTTAATGATATTTACATTTTTTAAAATATTTTTTAATCCAAACCCTAACCCTAGCCTAGCCCTATATAAAGACCCCTATCCTCTACCTTTTCCCCTCACAACTCTAAGTCCACTCTATCAAATTCTCGAGAACTCGGTACGAAGAGCGAGAAGCGAAGCGCTGCCGAAATCGACGACGGATTCCGGCGACCGGATCAGAACCTTCGCGACGTTTTAGACGAATCGACAACCACCGCATCCATTAGCTTCCTTAGCTTGTCCAAACCGTAAGTCCCATCCCCTCTATCTCTCTTTTCTATAAGTAAAAAAATACGACTTTTTGGAACCCGACGGAAATCGGACAAATCGATTTCCGATTCGGTTTTTCTATAAATTTCCACTTGTCACCTAATACATATTATCTACCCATATGCCTGTTGACTATTAATCACCCATAAACCAATTTAATCAAACTTTTTCACATGAAATGATAGCTTCTTTGCAAAACCGTATTCTTTTCATAAAAATACCATGAAGTTCATTTTTCTTAGTTTAATTAATTCCCTCACTCCTAAATAGGTTTATCTTGATTACTAAACTTGTAGGACCCATTTTGAATGAAATTTCACACATAAAATGATAAAGTTTTCGAATACCGTATTCTTGTGCTATAATACCTTTAAGTTTAATATGTCATGTTTTACCTTTAAACTTCACCAAAACTTAAAATAAGTCACGAGATAATGACCTACCTCTACACACACTCAATATAACCCTAATTGATAAATATCAAAACACAGAATACGAAATTACAGGACTTTTCACTAAAATACCCTAATCTTTATAACCTTTATTGAAAACTTTAAGTTGTAAACATTTCTAAATAAAATCTTTTAATAAATGAAAAAACGATTGGTCATGGACATCGATCGTTTATCTAAACTGTCTTGTGGTGTCTAGGCAAGTGTGTCTAAGGCTAGTGGTTTTTAATTAGGCCTACGACTGTGGTTCCTTCCCACTTACCTGGCACTTACCTGGCCGCAATTGACGGTGAAGAGGCGATTTGAGGCTTCTAATGACTCATCGTTTAGACCTTGGAAATAGGCTAGTTGGTTTAGGAAAACCTAATAACTAAAATACGGAAAACTATACTTTTTGCAAATAAATACCCCATATTTATAAAACCGTTTTCCCAAATGAAAAGTATTTGTTAAACCTAAGCAAAGCGCCGCTACAACCCACTTTTGGGGAACCTGTTAGGGATAGTACGGTTCATCGTGCACCCGCAGGCTAGTAGTGCGAGATTCAGACCTCCGCAAGGAGCATTCGGTCTCGAAAGGTTCAAAATACGATATTTAGGGAAAATAAGATTTTTCTAAATAAAATATTTATATAAAATTATTCATGTGTTAATATATATATAATTATCATTTAAACATCTATTTTATCATAATATAAGTTTCCACATTTTTCTCTAAAATTACAAGATTAAAAGTTACACTAAAATACCATGAATTTCAGATAAAACAATTAATACTTTTATTAGGATATATTCACTAGAATAACACAAATAAAATTCACATTCATTATAACAATAAAGACGATTATTAAATACTTGAGGTGTATTTTGAAAACTATACAAAAGTACTTTTTACATAAAACCCTCTCAAGATTTACAAATTACAATAAGGCCCCTAGCTAATATTGAACTTCAAATTATCTTTCTTTTAGTCTGACTCGGGTTAGAGTCTGACTATTCCTGACTCGAATATGATTCAAGTCAATCTTTATTCTTTTATATTCCAATAAGATTTGAATACATGAAACCCTGAATCCAGTTAACAATATATTCTTTGACTGAATCAAACCATGGATATTCATCCATTATCCTGATATTCCATTTACCTGATTATACAGTTGCAACATGTTTACTGATATCATGGTTTTGGTCAGTCATCCAACTTACATATTCCAATACTACAATACTGTTAAAACACTACGGGGTTTAAGGGGTAGATTGGTACGGAAGGTGTTAAAGGTGGCACGAGGTGGTCAGATTAAGACACCTAACCTGAATCCTATTGCTGTTGTACCGTGGCATAACGGTTCCTTGAACTTTCCTTTTGCCCTGATCTCTAGCATATAGAGATCCCCCTCGTATACACTGGCATCCTTCTGTACCAAGCTACAAACAACAGCGTTACACAATGTTCCATAAGATTCAATAATACAATAGTTAGAAAATACTGTTACTCTGTCATTCTCATTCTTCCTTATCTTTGGGACTTACCGAGCGACCTGTTCGCTGACGACATTCTATTTCTTTCTTCTTTGAATGTCGTCAGGTGCATTGGACCAAGCTGAGATCGAGCCCACCGGTGAAGATTTGGAGCAGTTCCAGGAAGATCCAGAGCTCTAGATAATCGTACCTTGTTCTTTCCAGTTTATTTCATTTTCTGTTATGCCACTGTTTAGGCATTGCTTTTCATTCCAGTTGTATTTTCTTTTCATGCATTGTACAAAGAATGTTATTAATAAAAATTGCTGTTATTTCTATATTATTCGTCTCTTGTGATTTGCTTTATATTGCTTAGTTACGCTTAGCGTATGTACTTCTGAGTATATACGTAGCGGGCCTCATCGCGTCCACTTCACCGTACACTGGGAAGCGGGGCGTGACAAGTATATCTCGCTTGCCCTGGCCAGGGACTTTGTGTAATGGCTCTCCTAGACACAGCGCGATATAAACCCCTAATACCGGGAAAGACGAATCCTGTCTAACCGTCACTGCCTCCAAGTACTTCGGGACTGCACCCAACTACTACCTGTTTGCACGACTCCTTTGAGCCGTGGTAGGGTAGTAATCAAAGAACAGTGGGAACACACTCGAGGCGAAGTGACAGTGTTAAGTCAACGGACTAAGCTGTACTCCTGTCACCTGGGAACTGTTATCTGACGATAGGTATATTACCAACCAACAGTTCCCGACGAGTCCTGTCCAGTGTACTCGTAACCTAACGAGCACCCGCATACTATCTCCAGTACGACGTACTGATGGCTGTGGGACAGACCATCTCCCCTGCTGGGATGAGAAGCGCATACGCTAGTCTACTCCGGAGTATCGATGCCCCGTCTCGATAATCCTACGACTAGGGACCAGTATAAGGATGTACTTGTAGATTACCCAGCCCCCACTAGTCTGACTGCCATCACAACGCTGGTAATCAAGCAAAGATCCTAAGGGCTCCACTAATGTTTATAGGCGATATGCTAAAAGAAACACATGCACACATTAAAGTAGAAACAAACCAAGTAGCATACTACCATTTTGAGCAAGATTGTCTATACAACTGTGAATATCCCAAGCTTCCATTAAGTAATATACAAACTAGTATGATACAGTAATGGCCACTAGGGCATATACACCAACACTTTAGAGTCCTACATAGAGGGTTTTCCGGTTCAGGCGAAACGTTGTAGTTTGCGTATGGTTTTACGCACAGGTATTTGATTGAACATGTCTATGTATACATGTGTTTTAATTGGATAGTTTAGTAGTACCAGCAGGTTTGAAAGACAGCCAGTTTTGATGCTAGTATTATATTGCTCTCTTTTGGGTATTTGTATTTTAACACGAATACGGTATTTATACGAATACGTATATTTGTATAAATACGACTATTTATGCATTGATACGAATACATGTATTTCTTTCTAAATATGAATACGCGTATTTTGTATTTTCGGTACAAATACAATATTCGTATTTTGGTAGAAATACGGTATACGTATTTATATGGGTTAAGGTATACTTGTTTGTATACTTACATTTGTATTTATAAATGTTTGTATATATGTACCTAGTGAGGTGGCTACACTCTCTCACTCATCTCTCCATCATTAAATGAAGAAGTGTGTGGGCTTATGACTCACCCTAGTGAGTCACTAGCCCATTCACTCCTTTGTTTGTATTATGAAGAGATAAGATGAGGGTATGAGAAAGTTTTGATGATGGTTGTTGTTTTATCACAAGTCTTGAGTTTATCTCTAGTAGCCATTTTCTTCTTCTTCCTCCTCAATTTCTCCACTTGAGTTTTGAGGATTAAAAGTGAGTATCTTGTTCACAAACTACACCACTCTAAGTATCTTGTCTTAGCAAGACTTGATCTTTAGTTGTTTTGGACGAAACTATCGCTTGAATCGGCAACCTCAGGTGGATCGTTTTTGACGCGGAAGATCGACTTCGAGAGCTTGTTCTATCAACTCAAGGATCTTATGGAGTCTACCTTTCAAGACCTGAAGGACCGTCTACAAAGGTTGTAATCGCAACCGAGTAGCTAAAACTCCTAATTAGGATTTGTTTAGTTTAGTATTTGGGTTTGTATCCTGGGGATTTAGTGTATTGTGCTCAAGATTTTAAAGTTTTTCATTTCGCATAGCCGTAGTTGTCACGGCAAGGAGCACATATACACTTACACTGGTATCAGAGCCTACCCAAACACTTAACTAATGGTTTAGACGAAGTCTGGAGTTTCGAAACCGAAATAACTCCGTATCAGTAAAACCTAAGTCTAAGTTACCTTCAAATTTTTTAGAGCCGCTAATTTTTTTTTAAACAATTGCAGAGTGCTCTTTATGATGTAGCTAGAAAACCAGAGAAGAATGAAACCATAATTCAAAAATTGAACCGCCATATTTCGTTAAAATCCCGTTTCTGCGGTTTTACTATAGCATCTGGTCTCGTGCTTCTTGTGGTGTTTTATACTCTTGGATTTAGGATTTATGGTATTTTTTGATTTTGGTCAGATTTTATCTAGTGTTATCTTTGTGCTTGGACAATAAGGAGTATTTCTAAGTCAAAATTTTAACATCGTTTATTTGCTTTATAAACATCGACTTATTTCTATACATCGATTAGTAGGGGTTGCACATATCTAGTATATTGTTATTATGGTTTGTGGATATGAAGTATTGGATCGTCGTGATTGAATTGCTGGGGGGGATATGAGAAGAGTGTTCTTTTCTTTCATTCATGTAATTTGTAAAAGTGATAAAATATTCTTTTGCGGGCCACATCCGAGTTGAGGTTATCCGAGTTGAGGTTGTAGCTACCGTTGTATTATTTCATTTACTTTTTCTTGCACTTAGGATAGACTGAAGGTGGGGTGCACAAACTACCGAGTTCTTAAAGTGCAAAGTGGCCTACTCATTTCATTGAGGGAGGTTGCTTCACTTCAGGGATTTGGCAGGTAGCTTGCCGCATCCGTAGGAGTCTAGGGTGAGAGTTTGGCTATTTGTCACGACCGTGAAATCCGCTTTTCATTATAGGCTACAATGAAACACGGAAATCCTAGTATATCCAATATATTCATCTGTGTTGCTTCTACTGTGATCCAGAATGGCTATTATTGCGTCAGACGAATGGCTATATATATAGATTATATATAATAAATGTTGCTTATATTTTGCATCTGAGTTAGCCCAGCCCCGGATCTGCCATTAGTTAAGTAACCTAACGGTGCATGATGGGCCCCATGGTGAATACGGATGGTATAAGCGTACGTTCTATTTTCATTTCTTTCTGCAATGATTGGGTTAAATAATGGGACCACATTAATATTGATTAATGTAAAGAAAACAAACCAAAACTTAAATCGTTGGAACAATTTCAAAACCACTCGGTTTTCTTTAAAAAATAATTAAATGTGACACCTAAACCACTCCTTTTAAAAGCTATCATGGTTCTTTCGACTATACCAAGTTCATTACGTTCAAGGTTTTTGCCAAAACCAGCCGTAGACCTCCATCATTTCAAATGAGTATTCAGTAGTATTCAAGCTATGTATTTTGACCTTCACCAAGGCATAGTGATTGGTAGCTGCTTAGTATTCATCTGTAGCATAGATAAATGTGTTAATCTGGGACAGGCGTCCAACAATTTTGGCCTTCGTCAAGGGTTAGTATGAATGGGTTCATATTAACTTGGATAATGTCGGGTAGAACTTGACTTGCGTCTTATGATATTTTGACCTTTGTCAAGGTCATAAGTGCTTGGGGGGAAATCCACATCGGGAGTTTCAAAGGAAAAGGAAACTTGTTGGTTTTGCATACCATTTGGAGTGTGATGATTTTGGTAGGATTCCTTCAAATTTGTCACACAATAATAGTTGGATCCGGATCCCACCATGAGTTTTATTACTCCCCGGGAGAGTTTTTCAGTTTACAATCAATGCTATAAACCAAGTAGGTGTCTAAAATGGTGTTAGCGGGGATACGCCTCTAGGGAAAAGAGCTTATTTAACTAAGGAATTTTGCGAAAGCGTTGTAAAATCTCCCTCTAAGTACCGATACTAGCCTGGCTGAAAGGTTAAGCAAGAATTGTATGGTGTGATTAATTCCGACTAACTCTTCTTTCATGGTTTGAAGGAGGATTTGTGAAAACAGTGGGAGCTATCCTGTTTAGATAACCTAAAAACCAATCTAAACTTGCAAGAGCATTATGCTGAGTGTTTTCTTCTCTCTCCTAATTGCAGTGACCAAGATGACCGGGCTTAAATTACTATTAGATAAAAATATATTGACGGGGCCAAATTATAAAGTTGGTTAAGGAATGTCCAGATGGCCATTACCTATGTCAAGCTTGAAAGTGTTTCCTAACACCACCATAAGGTTAAAACCGGCATCAAGCATGCAATTTTCAAATTTTCATGGTGCTAAGCTACACTATCCATAGATCCAACTAGATTATTAGAGTTTAAGTGATATATTAAGAACTTTACACTAAGAGAAAGAGACTACAACCTTTGTAGACAAAGTCCTTCTGTTCTATAGCTCCGGGTAGTAGTCCCTACGACTCCTCTGGGCTCCAGTTGAAGAACGGATCAAGCTTGCTTCGATGTCTTCGTGTCGAAGATGATCCACCTTGAAGCTTCACTAATCCAAGCTACATCTTCACTAAACTCCTATTAGTGAAGTGAACACCCTAATCTAAATAGCTAGTCTAGATTAGGATGATGAAGTAGAGGCTTTTGGCTCACTTAGAATTTCCTAATGCCCTAAGGTTCACAACACATGTGAGGGTTAGGGCAATGGAGGAGGAAGAAGAGGATAATGGGAGAGGAGAAGCAAATGAGCTAGAAGAATGAGCAAATGAATGAAGAATGGCTCATTTATGTTTCTCACTTATTGAAGCATGTAATAAACCCCAATATTTTATCCCAACCACAAATGACTAAAAAAATGATCAAAGCCATGCCTCACCCATTCCACAAAAGTCTCCCTATTTTCCACATCTTTTTCTATTTTCTAAAAATATAAAAATCTAACCATACTTCATTATATATATATATATATATATATATATGATATATGTATATATTAAGAAGAAAATAATTAGTGAGTTATAATATTAGTTAATATATAATTATATCAAATATAAATATATAGCATATTATTTAATCAATACTGGATTCAATAATCTGGTTATATCACATATAACCGATTAATATCATTTATCGGTATAACACATTATCAAATCAACACTTGATTCAATAATCCGATTATATCACATATAACCAAACTGATATCAAATTACCGTCAAATTAGAATACGGCATCACATACTCGTATTTAATCAAGCCCCCCGCACATATCAACATATGTGCACTACTTTGTTTTGGTTGAACTAGGAAACCTCTGTGTGGGACTCTAAAGACTCGTCAATACGCCAGCAGTAGGTAATGATCACATCAGTTACACACAAGCCGTCAGTGATACTAGCTGGACGTAACGGCAACCCAGGTATTGAGCGAATAGAAGATCAACAAGCAAGCTTGTCCAAATTGTTGGGTTACACTAACGCCCTGGCCATCATCCGTGGCCGTTTGTGGAACAAATTTTTTTACAACGATTTAAACTTGGCGCTAGAATAACCCTAAACCGGATCAAACCATAAACCTAACTAGCAACAAGAGAAGCTCTATCTACTATGATAGAAATTATACCTAATGAAACAAGTCCTTCGGGTCTTCGCTCTTCTCCTTTGGCTCCTCAAAATATGTACGGATCGCGCTTGAACTTCGGCCTCCTCGCGTCAAAGATGATCCACCCGAGAGTGCCTACTTTGTGCTCCTACCTCCTAATCGAGGTAACTAGGGTACTTAGAATGCTAATCTAAGTAGCCTAGATGAAGTAGAGTGGGATGATGGATTAATATGTCTCACTAACCCTAAGTTTCTCAACTTATGAGACTTTTAGGGTTAGAGCTAGAAAAAAAAAGAAAGAAGAAGATGAGAGTGTAGAGTGAGCTAAGATCATAATGAAGAATGGCTAAGTGTTGTGAACTAATAATACAAAGTAAAAATATCTAGATACCACAAAAATATCTAGATGCCACCTTGCATCAATAATTCATAACAAAAGAAACTATCAAGCATACTCCAATAATAAACAATGAGTCATGCCCATGAGTCACCAAGTTAGCCATGCTTCATTTAATACAAATGAACACCTCATTTCTCCACCTCATTAACCATTAACATAAATGGTTAAACATAACAATGAGGTGTCTTCTTCTAGAAGCATTTTGCACAATTATAAGAATGCCCCTCACCATATATACATACACGTATCCGTATTCCGAAAAATGCGAATACAAAGAGACAAAATAAATCCAAGAATATAATACTAGGATCTGGTTTAAACCAATGCCCGCTAGTATTATCCGACCGAACATCATACGTGCACAAATACACGTATGTGATCGAACCCTGCCATAAAACCATACAGCCTCTACATCGTTTCGCCCGAAGCAGGGAAACCCTCTGTGTGGGACTCTAAAGACTCGACAATATGCTGGCAGTGGGTTTAACCATAAGCACATCAGCGGCACTAGCTATACATAACGGCTACCCAGGTACCTGTCGAAAAGGAAGGCCGACGAGCAAACTCGTCTGAACTCCTACTGAGTCTATCCGTGACAATCTCCATACAGTACGGTCTCTTCGTCTAAGAGTATCGTATACCGGGTCTAGGGGGTGATAAACGTCAGACCCTAATAACCCGATAATTCATGCTGATGTGGCTGAGAACCAATCCGGGAAACTACTGATCAACCTATCAGTAAATCCCAACTGCCTTGGCCAAGGTCTTATGGTCCTGACCAATTGAACACGGTGCGATATCAACTCCTAATACCGGGAGAGACGAATCCCCAACAATCGCCCACTGCCTCCATGTGGCTCGGGACTGTACCCACACAAAAGCTGTTTGCACGACTCAGTAGAGCCGTGGTAGGGTAGTGATCAAAGCACAGTGGGAACTGATCTCAGGTCCGAAGACTAACCTGTACACATGTCATCTGAGAACTTCCATCTGACATAGGTATTGTACCATCTGGAAGTTATCGGCGAGTCCGTCCAGTGTACTCACACCCAGTGAGCACCTGTATACAATCTTAGGTGCATCAGACCAATGGCTGCGGGACCAACTATCCCCCTCGTCGGGGTCTAGAAACGTATACACTAGTTTACTCTGGAGTATCAATACCCAGTCTTGGTACTCATGCGACTAGAGACCATTTAAGGATGTGCTTATGGACTGCCCTACCCTCACAAGTATGATCTCCATCACAACGTAGTTAGTCAAGCAAGATCCTAAGGGCTTTATCAACATGTAACGCAATATGTAATACGAGTATAACATATGCATATGTTAAGATAAATTCAAACCATAATAGTATACCACTTTATCAAGTCTTTATCAATATATGCAAGCGGGATAAAACATTAATAGAAACAAATACACATATGCTGATAAAGACAACTTAAGTAATATACTATATAACTGAGCAAGAATGTCCTATGCATACATATCCCCAGCATCCATATGTATACATATACAATAATGGCCTATAGGGCATACATATCCAACAATCTCCCACTTGCACTAAAGGCCAGTAATTGGTGTACCAAATACCCAATTTCTGCGCTACGGCCAGCTGCTGGCGTACCGCATACCCAACATCTCAAAAATTCGCTCGAACTGCGCTTGAGGGAGGGCCTTTGTAAATGGATCCTCCGTGTTTTCTTTAGTATCCACTCTCCATACCTCGATCTCTTGGCGATTAATGATCTTCCTGATCAGGTGATACCACCTTAAGATGTTTCTGGATTTCTGATGGGACAGTGGTTCCTTCGGTAAAGCTATAGTCCTATTGTTATCATAATACAGAGGTATTGGATCAACAATGAACGGAACTACCTGAAGTTCAGTAATGAACTTCTTCATCCAAACCGCTTCTTTTGTGGTATCGTTTGCAACAATGTACTCAGCTTCCATCGTCGAGTCTGCGACGGTGTCCTATTTGGAGCTCCTCCAACACACCGCCCCTCCGTTGAGGGTAAATATAAAACCCGAGACATACTTGCTGTCATCCTTATCACTCTGGAAGCTTGAATCGGTAAAGGACTCGACTTTCAGGTCTCTATTACCGAAAACCAAGAACATCACCTTAGTCCTTCTCAGGTACTTGAGAATGTTCTTCACTGCTGTCCAGCGGTTCTCACCTGGGTTCAACTGATACCGGTTCACCACGCTAAGCGCGTAAGCTACATCTGGTCTTGTACATAGCATCGCATATATTATAAATCCTATTGCCGAAGCGTAAGGTTTAGTGCTCATGCGAACCCTCTCCTCATCAGTCCTAGGAGACATCGACTTGGAGAGGGTGATTCCATGCAATGCGGGTATGTTACCGCATTTGGAATCTTTCATACTAAATCTCTATAGTACGGTCTCTATATACCTGGACTGCGAAAGTACTAATAATCTCTTGGATCTATCTCAGTAGATCTTGATCCCCAGAATGTATGAGGCATCACCCATGTCCTTCATGAATAACCTTTGTGATAAGAATAGCTTGACCAATTGTAGCATAGGAATATCATTTCTTATCAAGAGAATGTCGTCCACGTACAAGACTAGGAATACGACAGTTCGTCCTACGATCTTCTTATAAATACATGGCTCTTCTTCGTTCTTGATGAAGTCAAAGTCCTTGACTGTTTCATCAAAACAGATGTTCCAGCTCTGCGATACTTGCTTCAATCCATAAATGGATTTAAGCAACTTACACATCTTTCCGTTGCTCCCACTTTCTACAAAACCTTCTGGCTGAACCATATAAACGCATTCTTCCAAACTTCCGTTTAGAAAAGCCTTTTTACGTCCATCTGCCAGATTTCATAGTCATAGAAGGCAGCAATGCCAAGTAGGATCCAAATGGATTTGAGCATAGCCACTGGAGAAAAAGTTTCATTATAGTCCAATCCTGGTCTTTGACGAAAACATTTTGCAACAAGTTTATCCTTATAGGTTTCCACTTGCCCATCTACACCAAATTTCCTTTTGTATATCTATTTGCATCCAACGGGTTTTAACCGAGGTGGAGCAATTTCCAAGGTCCACACTTTAGTGGCGTACATGGACTCCATTTTGGATTGCATAGCATCCAGCCACTTATCAGAGTCTCTACTGATAATGGCCTGCCTGAAACTAGTAAGATCATCTTCTTCCAAGATGCAATCCTTTCTATCCCCGTCTATGAGAAAACCGTAGTATCTCTCTGGCAGATGAGAAATCCTACTAGATCTGCGGAGTGCCTGAGGTTTTTCTGGGACTATTGAATCTTGCGGTTCCACCAAATCTTCAGTAACATTTTTTGGTTCAGAAGTTTCTTTCAGTTTACCGTACTCCCACTAACTTCTTTTGCAAGAAGTTCCCTTTCTAAGAAGGTGGCGTGGTGAGATACAAACACCTTCTGTTCCTCAGTGTGGTAGAACATATATCTTAGTGAATCCTTAGGATATCCCACAAATTTATATAGAACTGATCGTGCCTCTAGTTTGTCCGGTTTCTGTGTTTTAACATATGTCGGACAACCCTACGTCTTAATTAATTCAAGACATGGTCTCTTACCACTCCATATTTCATATGGAGTCTTAGACACAGATTTAGAAGGAACCTGATTCAAAAGGTATGCCGTTGTCTGAAGCGCATGTTCCCAAAATGAAAGAGGCAACTCAGCACTACTCATCATGGAGCGAACCATGTCTAATAGGGTACGGTTCCTCCGCTCCGATACACCGTTGTGTTGTGGTATATACGGAGGAGTAAACTGAGAGAGGATTCTATTCTCTTTTAGGTAATCTAGGAATTCCGTGCTCAAGTACTCTCCTCCTCTATCAGACCGGAAGATCTTGATACTTTTTCCAGTCTGGTTCTCTACTTCCTTTCTGAATTCTTTGAATTTCTCAAAAGCTTCAGATTTGTGTTTCATAAGATACACATACCCGAATCTAGAGAGATCGCCAGTGAATGTGATGAAGTATAAGAACACACCCCTTACATATATAGACATCGGACCGCATACATTACTGTGTTTGAGTCCCAAGAGCTCTGCTGCTCTTTCTCCGTGTCCGGTGAACGGAGATTTGGTTATCTTCCCTTTGAGACAAGACTGGCAAGTTTCATAAGATAAAAATTCGAACGTATTCAAATATCCATCCTTATGCAACTTACTTAGTCTTTTCTCTCCGATATGACCAAGTCTACAATGCCACAAGTAGGATTCGTTCGTATCTGAACTCTTCCTCTTGCGCGTGTTTTGTATATTGAAAACTGTGTTTTGATTTAGAACATAGATACCATTACACAGTGTACCTTCTGCAACTAATACATGATTAAGGTAAATGTTCATGATATTTCTATCAAGAACAATCTTATATCCATCTTTATCAAGTAAAGAAACTGATAAAATGTTGCAAACTATGGAAGGTACATAGTAGCAATTGTTCAAAATCAAAGTATTGCCTTTTGGCAACACTAGGTGATATTCACCGACGGCAGCAGCATCAACTTGTGCTCCATTCCTTACTCTGAGGGACATATCACCAGGTCCAACTATCCTACTTTTTCTCAGTCCCTGCAATAAATTACAGATATGAGATCCTGATCCGGTATCTAGTACCCAAGAGGTAGGAATGACCGAAAAACAGTTCTCAATAACAAAAACACCTGAAGAAGACGCAATAGTGTGCTTCTTCTTTATTGGGGTTGTTGGGTTCCTTAGCACTCTCACTAGGTTTTATAAGACATCGGGTATGAAATTTTGAAAAATCTAAAGAGCAAAACAACCCAAACCAAGGATCTAACTAGAGAATTAGGGTTTTTAAAATATGTAAACAACTTTACACTAAGGAAATGGGAATACAACCTTTGTAGACCAGTCCTTCACTTCTAAAACTCCGTGTAGTAGTCCCTTTGCTCCAAGTAGTGGTGTCCCGGACTCTCCTTTGGCTCCACTAGGTGAAAGGAACGAGCTTGCTCAAGGATCTTCGAGGCCGAAGATGATCTACGTCGAAGAATCTCTAACTCAAGCTACATCTTCACTAATTGATGAACTAGTGAAGAAACAACCTATACTAAATGGCTAGTTTGGTATAGATTGATGAAGTAGGAATTTTGCTCACTTTAGAATAATTTTTCTCTCTTTTTTTTCTTCACTCACTCAAAGCTAGAGAGCAAAAATGGAGGAGATGAAGAAAATGATCTCAAGTGAACCAATGTGAACCATGGGTGAGAAAATATCTCATATAACTCATGTAGAGACTTAACCATGGCTAAAAATAATTGTTGGGTTAATAAATATCTAAAGTAGGACAAAATTAGTGGACTAAGTCAATGGTTTCCACAAGGTTCTCCAAGCTTCACAAACCATGCCATTTCCACCTAATTTTGTTTATACTTTAAATAATTAATCACCCTAATTATCTATGGTAAGGTATGAGTTTCATACACCCATGTATAATGTATCATCAAGCATAACACAAAGAAATAATATATTAATATATATCACATATATATTAAATGTACAATGAGAAAAGAAATTCTTAACTGAGCTAATATTAGTTAATATATATTAACATATCAAATATTAAATTATTAAATTAACAATTGATTTAATAATCCGGCTATATCACGTATAACCGACTAATATCATTTATATCAACTTATCGAATCAACACTTGATTCAATAACCCGATTATATCACATATAACCGACCGATATCACATATCGTGAGATTAGAATACGATATCACATACACGTATTAATCTCGGTCCCGCACATATCACATATGTGCCCTACTTCGTTTCACATGAGCTAGGAAACCTCTGTGTAGGACTCTAATGACTCGTCAATATGCTGGCAGTAGGTGATGATCATATCAATCACCCACAAACCGTCAGCGGTACTAGCTGGACGTAACGGCTACCCGGGTATTGAGCAATCATAACATAAACAAGCAAGGTTGTCCATACTCCTGTGAATCCAATAATAACTCTCCCGTACAGTCCGGTCTCTTCGTCTGATATGTCGCATATCGAGTCTAGGGGTGGTAAACGTCAGACCCCAGTAACTTGATAAGCCATGCTGATATGAGGCTCATAACGGGTCGAGAATCTACTGATAATACTTACCAGTAAATCTCTGTATCGGCCCTGGCCAGGGAATTCCTGTTATAACCAATCGAGCATAGCGCAACATCAACCCCCAATACCGGGAGAGACGAATCCCCTCCTATCGCTCATTTCCTCCATGTGACTCGGGACTGTACCCAAAAACCACCGTTTTGCACGCTCTCTTGAACGTGGTAAGGTGGAAATCAAAGCACGGTGGGAATCACACAAGACTCTATGACGATCTTGGCTCTACAGACTAACATGTACCTGTGTCATCAAAGAACTGCTATCTGACGATAAGTATAATACCATCTAAGAGTTCTCGACGAGTCCTGTTCAGTGTACCCAGTCTCTATTGAGCACCCGTATATAATCTTTGATGTCAAACACCAATAGATGTGGGAGCATCCATCGCCCATCAAATGGGTCAAGAAACGTATACGCTAGTCTACTCTGGAATATCGATACCCCGTCTCGATACACCCACGACTAGGAACATTTAAAGGATGAACTTGTGAACTATCCTGGCCCCACTAATATGATCTGCATCATAGTCCTGGTAGTCAAGTACATCCTAAGGGCTTTACCAACATGTGAGAGCAAGACAGTATCACAATACAAGTCTACATGTTAAGATAAAGAGCAACCAGATAGCATACTATCATGTCGAGCAAGAAAGTCCTCTATATATATGTCCAATCATCCATTATAATATACAATCATGTACAACAATGGCCTTTAGGGCATACATACAACTAACAATCTCCCACTTGCACTAAGGCTAGTTGTTGTAGTATCTCAAACCCAACATCCCGAAGAGTCTCTCAAATTCTATCTGGGGAATGGACTTCGTGAGTGGATCTGCCGTGTTATTCTTTGTATCAACTCTCTTGACCTCGATCTCCCGGAGATCAACCATCTTCCTGATCAGGCGACATTGCCTAAAAATATGTTTGGATCACTGATGGGATCGGGGTTCCTAGGCCAAAGCCACAACTCCATTGTCACCATAATGGTAGGAACCTCACCAAGTTCATCTCATGAACATGTTTATCCAGACGGCCTCTTTGGTAGTATCGTTGGTAGCGATGTATTCATCATTTATCATCGAGTCGGCTACGATATCTAGCTTGGAACTCTTCCAACATACCGTCCCTCCATTGAGGGTAAAGACAAAACCCGCGACTGTCTTACAGTCGAGCTTATCACTCTGGAAGCTCAAATCGATAAAGGATTAAACATGGAGTTCACCGTTACAATACACCAAGAACATTTCTTTAGTCCTTCTCAAATACTTAAGAATGTTCTTCATAGCTATCCAGTATTTCTCCCCAGGATCTGATTAACACCTACTCACTACACCTAGTGAGTATGTTACATCCTCTTAGATCTATCTCTATAGATCTTAATCACTGGATGTTGGAGGCATCACCCAGATCCTACATGGAGAAATATTGTGATAAGAGGAGCTTGACCGATTGTAGCATAGGGACACCATTTCCTATCGAGAGTATGTCATCGACGTACAATACGAGGAAGACAACCTTACTCTCTACATCCCTTTTGTATATACAAGGTTCGTCAACATTTTTGATGAAGTCAAACTCTTTGACTGCCACATCAAAACAGATGTTCCAACTCCGCGATATCTTCTTTAATCCGTAAATTGATTTAAGCAACTTGTACACCTTTCCGCTGCTCCCACTATCTACGAAGCCCTCTGGCAGTGTCATGCCCACGCTCTCTTCTAAATCATCATTTAGAAAAGCGGTCTTGACATCAATCTGCCAGATTTCGTAGTCATGGTATGCATGTAGGGTTACTAGGCACACGCACAAGGGTCTACAAGGAATCAACCACGCCTGATTTAAAATTTAGCCGTGTCGAACAACCCTAAACAAGATCTTTATACTAGAGATTAGGCGAAAACAAGCATGTTAAACACTTTAACACTAAGTGAGAGTGATTACTGTAGGGTTCCTAGGCACTCTAATGAGGCCTCACAAGGCATCAACCATGCCAATTTCAAACTTTACGGGTGCCTACAAACCCTAATACGGATCGTTGACTAGAGATTAGGCGAATCTAGCAACTAGTTAACAAATTAACAAAGTGAACGGAAATACAACCTTTGTAGATCCGGTCCTCCACCTCCACGGCTCCGTGATGAAGTCCTCTCCGCTGTCCAAATGGAATCCCGGGCTCTAGCGTCGGCTTCATCGGAGAAATGGGCGGGCAAGGTCGTCAGCTTCGTGCCGAAGATGATCTACGTCGAGGCAACACAAGATCAAGCTCCCACTTCACCAAGTCATGAAACTTGTGAAGAAAACACCTTATACTACTTGGAAGGAGGTAGAGGATGAAGAAATAGGAAGTGGGTTCACTTTAGAATTGGATTTCTCACATGACTTCACTAGTTGCCATTGAAGTAGAAAGCTTTTCTTTTTTGCTCATGAAGAAGAAGAAGAAAGAAATGAATATGATAAGTTAATTAAATCCAAAAGAAAAATGAATACTTATCATATTCAAACCATGGTTAAGTGTAGAGAATGAATCATGGTTAAGTGGAATGGTTAGGGTTAAGCATGAGACAAAATGGTGACTTAGTCAAAGCTTCATGAAGCTTCAAAATCAAACAAAGTTAGCCACCATTTTCTCTTTATGCTTTTCATTTTCCAAAAAGAATAAATAAATAAATAAATAAATAAATAAATAAGAAAATGAAAACCCTAACCAATATACAACCATGGTTTAATCTTTACACAAACCCTAGTGAGCATGTATCATCAAACATGATACAAACTTGTGTACAAAAGTATATCACATATACAATGTGCCCAATCCAAGTGAGAAAATCCATTTAAAATGAACCAATACTAGTTAATGCAAAGTAATATATCAAATATATAATTATGCATTAAATCATTAAATCAACACTTGATTCAATGATCCGGTCATATCGCATACAACCGACTAATATCCAATGTATCGGCTTATCGAATCAACCCTTGATTCGATAACCAGGTTATATCGCATACAACCAATCGATACATTCATCGCGAGAATAGAATACGGTATCACATACACGTATTATTCTCGGTCCCGCACATATCTCATATGCGCTCCTATTTCGTTTCGCTTGAGCCAGGAAACCTCTGTGTAGGACTCTAAAGACTCGTCAATACGCCGGCAGCAGATGATGATCATATCAAACACCTACAAGCCGCAAGCGGTCTGCTAAACGTAACGGCCACCCGGGTATTGAGCGATCAGAAGATCGACGAGCAAGCCCGCTCACACTCCTATGAATCCAACCAGTAACACTTACCGTACAGTCCGGTCTCGTCGTCTGATATGTCGCATATCTTGCCTAGGGGTGGTAAACGTCAGACCCCAATAGCTCGATAAGTCGTGTCGATATGAGGTCTATAACAATTCGAGAAACTACTGGTAATACTTACCAGTAAATCTCAGCAACCCTGGCCAGGGATTTCCGGTTATAACCAATCGAACACAGCGCAACATCAACTCCTTATACCGGGAGAGACGAATCCCCTCCTATCGCTCATTGCCTCCATGTGACTCGGGAATGTACCCAAAAACCACCGTTTTGCACGCCCTCTTGGATGTGGTAAGGTGGAAATCAAAGCACAGTGGGAACCACACAAGACTCTATGACGATCTCGGGTCAGCAGACTACTCTGTACCAGTGTCACCAGAGAACTGCCATCTGACGTAAGGTATAATACCATCTGGGAGTTCTCGGCGAGTCCATCCAGTGTACCCAATCTCTACTGAGCACCCGTATATCATCTCTGATGTCAAACATCAATGGATATGGGATCATCCATCACCCATCTGTATGGGTCGAGAAGGTATACGCTAGTCTACACTGGTATATCGATGCCCCGTCTCGATACACCCACAACTAGGGACTTTGAAGGATGTACTTTTGGACTACCATGTCCCCACTAGTATGATCCGCATCATAGTCCAGATAGTCAAGTACACATCCTAAGGGCTTTACCAACATGTAACAGAGAGACAATCAGTTTACACGTTAAGGTAAAGAGCAACCAGATAGCATACTATCATGTCGAGCAAGAAATTCCTCCCTATATATGTCCCAGCATCCACTACAATATACATCCTATGTACAGTAATGGCCTCTAGGGCATACATATAACTAACAATCTCCCACTTGCACTAGGGCCATCTGTATAGCAGTGGTTGTAGTATTTCATACTCAACCATCCCATAAAAGTCTCTCTCTGGGAATAGGCCTTCGTGAGTGGATCCGCCGTGTTATCCTCTGAGTCTACTCTCCTAACCTCGATCCCTTAGAGATCAACTATCTCCATGATCAGGTGATACTGCCTTAGAATATGTCTGGATCACTGATGGGACCTGCGTTCCTTGGCATAAGCCACAACTCCATTGTCTCACAATGGTAGGAACATAGTTCATCTCATGAACCATTATACACCCAAACAGCCTCTTTGGTAGCATCTTAAGTAGCGATGTATCCTGCCTTTATCGTTTAGTATGTCACGGTATCTAGCTTGGAACTCTTCCAACATACCGTCCCTTTACTGAGGGTAAAGACAATGCCTGCGACTGACATTCAGTCGTCTTTATCACCCTGGAACACTTCCAGTGATTTTCCCCAGGATCGATTGATACCATCTCACTACTACTAGTGAGATTCCTAACATCCAATTAGATCTATCTCATAGATCCAAAACTCAGGATTTAGTAGGTATCAGTTTGATCCTATGTGGAGAATCATTGTGATAAGCGGAGATTGATCGAGCGTAGCATAGGAAACTTCTTCCCTATCAAGAGTATGTCATCCACGTACTCTACGAGGATCGTCACCATACTCCCTACTACCTTTTTGTTTATACAAGGTTCATCTACCATTTTGATGATGTCAAACTCTTTGACTACTTCATCAAAACAGACGTTCCAACTCCGCGATGTCTGCTTTATCCTATAAAACATCTTGCACACGTTTCCGCTGCTCCCACTGTCTACGAAGCCCTCTGGCTGTGTACTTATAGATGCTTTCTTCCAAATCATCATTTAGAAAAGCAGTCAAGACACCCAACCACCAGATATCATAGTCATGGTATGTAGCCGTGGCAAGTAGGATCTGGATGGACTTAAGCATAGGCACTGAAAACGGTTTCATCATTATCCACGCCTGGTCAATGATGCAAACCTTTAACAAGTCTAGCTTTGAAAGTCTCAACTTTTCCATGTACACGAAGTAATCTTCTCAAGATATACTTGCTCCTGATGGGGATTTAACCCTTCAGATATAGCAACCAAAGTCCATACTTTGTTGGTGTACATGGATTCCATCTCAGATCACTAAGCATCCAGCCATTCTTACAGAGTCTCACTCCTGATGGCCAGCTCGAAACTAGTTGGGTCATCATCTCATGATGCAATCCTCGCTCCCACTGTTATAGAGAAACCGAAGTATCTCTTAGGTAGGTGACGAACCCTACTAGATCGGCGGAGAGGCTGAGGTTCGTCGGTGACTATTGAATCCTTTGGTTCTATCAAATCATCTACTGCAGTTTGTATAGCTGGAACATTTCCAGTTCTACATAACAGACCTTGCCTCGAGCTTGTCCGGATTTTGCTTTTAGACATAGGCCGGACAACCCCAAATCTTAACTAGCTTAAGACATGGGCTCTTCCCTTTCCATATCACATATGAAGCGGTAGGCTACTGATTTGATTCGAACCTTATTCAATAGGTATGCAGCTTCATAAGTGCATAACCCCCAAAAGGAAATAGGTAACTCAGTAATACTCATCATAGAGCACACCATATCATATAGGGTGTGATTGCTCCGCCCCGATATACCATCGTGCTATGGTGTATTCGGAGGAGCAATGCCGAGAGAGAATCTCATTCTCCTTTAGAAAAGTCCAAGAATTCCGTGCTCAAGTATTCTCCTCCCTGATCTCATCATAGGACATAATACTTATACCCGTATTTTGGTTCTCTACTTCTAGCTTATATTCTGTGAATATCTCAAAAGGTTCGGACTTGTGTTTCAACAAGAACATATGTATAAATCTAAAGAGATCATCAGAGAACGTAATGAAGTATAAAGAACCGGTCTTGGCATGTGTAGATAGGGGACCTTGCATACATCATCATGTATCAGTCCCAAGAGTTTACTAACTCTTTAACTGTTTCCTATAAACAGGGCTATGGTCATTTTATCTTTGTGACATGACTGGCAAGTTTCACAAGATGTAAATTCAAAATGATTTAAATATGCATCTAAATGTAACTTCAGCCAGTCGGGTCGCATTGATATGACCTAGTCTACAATGCCTCAAGAAGAATTCGTTCAAGCCTGAACTCTTCCTCTTGTGTGTGATCCGTATACTAAGAACTGTAGTTTGATTTAGAACGTCAATGCTTTTAGATAACGTGCCTGAATCGATCAACTTTTCATATAGGGTTCCTAGGCACTCTAATGAGGTCTCACAAGGCATCAACCATGCCAATTTCAAACTTTACGGGTGCCTACAAACCCTAATACGGATCGTTGACTAGAGATTAGGCGAATCTAGCAACTAGTTAACAAATTAACAAAGTGAACGGAAACACAACCTTTGTAGATCCGGTCCTCCACCTCCACGGCTCCGTGATGAAGTCATCTCCGCTGTCCAAATGGAATCCCGGGCTCTAGCGTCGGCTTCATCGGAGAAATGGGCGGGCAAGGTCGTCGGCTTCGTGCCGAAGATGATCTACGTCGAGGCAACACAAGATCAAGCTCCCACTTCACCAAGTCATGAAACTTGTGAAGAAAACACCCTATACTACTTGGAAAGAGGTAGAGGATGAAGAAATAGGAAGTGGGTTCACTTTAGAATTGGATTTCTCACATGATTTCACTAGTTGCCATTGAAGTAGAAAGCTTTTCTTTTTTGCTCATGAAGAAGAAGAAGAAAGAAATGAATATGATAAGTTAATTAAATCTAAAAGAAAAATGAATACTTATCATATTCAAACCATGGTTAAGTGTAGAGAATGAATCATGGTTAAGTGGAATGGTTAGGGTTAAGCATGAGACAAAATGGTGACTTAGTCAAAGCTTCATGAAGCTTCAAAATCAAACAAAGTTAGCCACCATTTTCTCTTTATGCTTTTCATTTTCCAAAAAGAATAAATAAATAAATAAATGAATAAGAAAATGAAAACCCTAACCAATATACAACCATGGTTTAATCTTTACGCAAACCCTAGTGAGCATGTATCATCAAACATGATACAAACTTGTGTACAAAAGTATATCACATATACAATGTGCCCAATCCAAGTGAGAAAATCCATTTAAAGTGAACCAATACTAGTTAATGCAAAGTAATATATCAAATATATAATTATGCATTAAATCATTAAATCAACACTTGATTCAATGATCCGGTCATATCGCATACAACCGACTAATATCCAATGTATCGGCTTATCGAATCAACCCTTGATTCGATAACCAGGTTATATCGCATACAACCAATCGATACATTCATCGCGAGAATAGAATACGGTATCACATATACGCATTATTCTCGGTCCCGCACATATCTCATATGTGCTCCTATTTCGTTTCGCTTGAGCCAGGAAACCTCTGTGTAGGACTCTAAAGACTCGTCAATACGTCGGCAGCAGATGATGATCATATCAAACACCTACAAGCCGCAAGCGGTCTGCTAAACGTAACGGCCACCCGGGTATTGAGCGATCAGAAGATCGACGAGCAAGCCCGCTCACACTCCTATGAATCCAACCAGTAACACTTACCGTACAGTCCGGTCTCGTCGTCTGATATGTCGCATATCTTGCCTAGGAGTGGTAAACGTCAGACCCCAATAGCTCAATAAGTCGTGTCGATATGAGGTCTATAACAATTCAAGAAACTACTGGTAACACTTACCAGTAAATCTCAGCAACCCTGGCCAGGGATTTCCGGTTATAGCCAATCGAACACAGCGCAACATCAACTCCCTATACCGGGAGAGACGAATCCCCTCCTATCGCTCATTGCCTCCATGTGACTCGGGACTGTACCCAAAAACCACCGTTTTGCACGCCCTCTTGGACGTGGTAAGGTGGAAATCAAAGCACAGTGGGAACCACACAAGACTCTATGACGATCTCGGGTCAACAGACTACTCTGTACCAGTGTCACCAGAGAACTGCCATCTGACGTAAGGTATAATACCATCTGGGAGTTCTCGGCGAGTCTGTCCAGTGTACCCAGTCTCTACTGAGCACCCGTATATCATCTCTGATGTCAAACATCAATGGATATGGGATCATCCATCGCCCATCTGTATGGGTCGAGAAGGTATACGCTAGTCTACACTGGTATATCGATGCCCCGTCTCGATACACCCACGACTAGGGACTTTGAAGGATGTACTTTTGGACTACCATGTCCCCATTAGTATGATCCGTATCATAGTCCAGATAGTCAAGTACACATCCTAAGGGCTTTACCAACATGTAACAGAGAGACAATCAGTTTACACGTTAAGGTAAAGAGCAACCAGATAGCATACTATCATGTCGAGTAAGAAAGTCCTCCCTATATATGTCCCAGCATCCACTACAATATACATCCTATGTACAGTAATGGCCTCTAGGGCATACATATAACTAACAATTACAAACTTTGTAGATCCGGTCCTTCACTTCATAAGCTCCGTGTTGTGATCCCTTCGCTGCGATCATCAAGTTCCGGACTCTCGAGAGGCTCCACGAAGGGAAAGATGCAAGCTTGCTTCCGATCTTCGATAACAAAGATGATCTACCTTGAAGTTTCATTAACACAAGCTCTCACTAACTAAATGAAGTGAACACCCTCATCTAAATGGCAAGGATAGATGAGGATGATGAAGTAGGATTTTTTCTCTCATTTTTTTTCATATTCTCACTCATTTTCATCACCTTTGAAAAAACTAGAAAGTTTTTCCATGAAAAAAGAAGGAAGAAGAAGATGAATAATGAAAAGATAACAATGATTAATCATGCAACCATGGTCAAGGATGACTCATGTAGAGATTTAACTAGGGCTAGGATTTGGGTTGGGTTAAGAATGAGTCACACAAAAATATCAAGCATAATATCTCTTTCATGACAAAATAAAAACCTTCTAGAATGTTCATGAATGAACTAACCCAATTCAAACCCTAACCTTGTTTAATCTCCACTAAACATGTTGCATTAGTAATCATATCATGTTATAATATTATATATCACATATATAATATTTATTGTAACAAAATAAAATAATACAATTAACATATATCGCATATATATCAATGTATTACCCGAGTGAGAAAAAGAATCTTTTAGTGAGCTAATATTAGTTAATGTAATTTAATATATCATATATATTATTATACATTAAATTATCGAATCAACACTTGATCCGATAATCCGGCTATATCGCATATAACCGACTAATATATCATTTACCGATTCATCGAATCAACACTTGATCCGATTACCTGGCTGATATCAAATATCGCGAGAATAGAATACGGTATCTCATATCGCATTATCCTCGGTCCCGCATATATCACATACGTGCTCCTACTCCATTTTGCCTAAATCAAGAAACCTCTGTGTAGGACTCTAAAGAATCGTCAATACGCCGGCAGTAGGTGATGATCATATCAAACACCCACAAGCTGCAAGCGGTCGGCTAAACGTAACAGCCACCCAGGTATTGAGCGATCAAAAGATCAACAAGCAAGCCATACATTCTCCTGCGAATCCAAATAGTAACACTCCCGTACAGTCCGGTCTCGTCGTTTGATATGTCGCATATCTCGCCTAGGGGTGGTAAACGTCAGACCCCAGTAGCTTGGTAAGTCGTGTCGATATGAGGTCTATAACAGTTCAAGAAACTACTGATAACACTTACCAGTAAATCTCAGCAACCCTGGCCAGGGATTTCCAGTTATAGCCAATCGAACACAGCACAACATCAACTCCCTATACCGGGAGAGACGAATCTCCTCCTATCGCTCATTGCCTCCATGTGATTCGGGACTGTACCCAAAAGCCACCTTTTTGCATGCCCTCTTGGACGTGGTATGATGGAAATCAAAGCACAGTGGGAATCACACAAGACTCTATGACGATCTCGGGTCAACATACTACTCTGTACCAGTGTCACCGGAGAACTGATATCTGACGTAAGGTATAATACCATCTGGGGGTTCTCGGCGAGTCCGTCCAGTGTACCTAGTCTCTACTGAGCACCCGTACACCATCCTTGATATCAAATGATCAGTCGAAAATACTGCATTTTTAACACGGCAATTTCCCTATCATTTGCACTCATCTAGAAGTGTCCGGCATTCATATAGCACATATTAGCAAATCAGTCGTTAAATATCAGATTGCGTATGTTAGACTCTAAAACTGGCACTATAAAGGAAATTGACTACATTTCATGGCATCGCATCATCCCTATATTGTGCAACACCGGCCTTGAGAAATTGTGCAGGAAAATCCAGGAGAAAAGCCAAAAGAAGCTGATAAAATACACCAACTCCAAGTTTTGAGATCTGGTATCAATCCAAAGGGAAAAATACAATTCAACATATCAGATAAAGCCCAAAACATCAGCCTAAAGAAGCAACAGAGAGACCAAGCCCCAAGGCCCACAAAGAGCCGTGGATCCGCGGCAGGAGCCTGCTTGCGCCGCGGATCCGCGGCGGGTCCAAGGATTCAGCTCCCTATTTTCAGTGCAAAATTCATCTCTCAGGGCCCACATTACTTTCGTATACTTCAAATTCCAGAAGGATCTCGAAACTTCTGCCAGTTCAGCAAACTAGGGTTTCTAAGCTTAAACAATCCTAGCTTAAAGCCTAAGCTAAGCTCCTAACTAACTTGCAACAAATTTTTGGAGGGAATTGTAATTTCAAATCCTAGATCTAGGGTTGGGAAAGTCTATAAATAGAAGCCTAGACCTAGGGTTAAATTTACTGTAAAAAAAATCTCTACTTCTTCAATCTCTAATCATTAGTTCAATTCTTCATCTTCTTCCACAAGTCTAGTGACAAGACTTGTGCGAAACCCTAACCCTAATTCCAATCAAAATTCAAGATCCCGAGTACCAAATCAAGCAAGAAGCCCTTCAACCTTTTAGGAGCGAAGTCGATCTTCAACAGAGCAAGTGGTCCAAGCCGATCCACGACTCACGGAGACAAGCGAAGCCAAATCGACAATCAAGTTCTTCCTCTTGTAGTTCTTGAGCGACTGTAATAAAATTGTTGATAGAAATAAAAGGTGAAATTCTTTAATCTTGTTTTCTTTAGATTCTTGCATCATGATTCGATCTCAATTTGTAATTGTAGTTCTTGTTGTGATGTTTGAGTAAAACTCCGCTCGTCGAGGAGTCGAGACGATCAATAGAATGATGATGTAACAAATCTTAAAACGATTCTTGAGTCCTACGAGTCTTGTAAACCCCAGCAAGTTCAAGAATCGATGACCTAGTTTCGTTGCGATGCTTTCTTGATTGTTATCGCTCGAAATTGGGGATCTACGATCGTTTCTTGAATTTACTAGAGGCTAGAATGCGAATGGTATCGACGAAAGAATAAGGGATAAAAAGCGAAACCCTAGTTTCACTAGAAATCCCTAATTCTCGTCGATCATCATCGATCTAGTATCAACTCATCGAAGGATAAGAATACGACATCTTGAGATTACATCACATCTATAGATCCGATCGATTCCTACGAGCCTCATTTAGATTCTTGATATTTGGTTGGAACAATCATCAAAACTCGATTCTCGATTGTTTATCATTTTCTTGATTCTTGATAGAATAGTGACACTTGAACCATCGATAAAATCTTGAATCATGTTTTCTTTTCTTTTCTATTAACTTTTCAATTCAAACAAATCAAACATACAAACGAATCGCACAATCCCTGTGGACGATCCGCACTCGCTAACGATGTACAACTGACACCGTAGTTGATTGCGGTCAAATAATTCTTTGATTGTGAATTTTATTCATTTTTCTAAATACCGATACAAAGAAACTTATTCTAGTTACACGACACAATCAGAATTTTATGATCAATCAAATGGCGTCGTTGCCGGGGATCACGCGCTAATTCGTTTCATATTGAAATTTGAATTGAAAGATTTATTCCATTGTAATTTTTGTGATCAAAATTCGTGCAAAACCCTAAACGATTTATTGTGGTTCATTGCAAGGAGATCTGGAGCTTGCCGTGAAATTGGAATTTTTTTTGGAGAATTCCAGAGGACTCAGGGAGTAGACATGAGCTCTCTGTACAATTTTTGTGCAAGTTACTGTTCATACCGCGGCGGAAGCGCGGCATTAGGCACCTATTACGGCGGAACCGCGGTGGGATTGACGCTTCACTGCACGGAAATTTCTCTGTAAGCCTATATCTTTCTTATCTCTTACCTCATATGCTCCAATTAACATTTTGTGTAGGTTTCTTTGCAAATAATCGCAGCGCGCAAAATAGCAAAATTAAATTGTTCTTGTTTTGATTCTTGTGGTTGTTTGCATAATTAATACGGACATTAAGGGGCAAAGACCAAATCCAGATTAGGTGGGGAGTTCATTACCCTTCCTAAGCCCCGAAAATCGCAAAACTTGCATCCGCATTTACCCCAATTAACTAAAAAAGATCTAGAGATGACTCTAAGGACCGTCGCGCTCACTTAGGATAGAAGAAGGCCGTGGGTAATTCATTGCTTATCCGCGTTTCTCTTGTGGTGTCTAGGCAAGTGTGTCGAAGGCTAGTGGTTACTTAATTAGGCCCACTACTTACGTAGTGGAGAACCTCCCACTTACCTGGCACTTACCTGGCCACAGGAGAGACAAAGAAGCAGTGGAGGATTTATCCTGCGTCTTGTCTTCTGGCAATTAGGAGCGGTCTAGAGATCTGATCTAGGCGACCCCTAGAATTAGGGTTTTGTGTGTTGCATTTGTTGTGTTGCATCATATTTTCAAGAATCCGTCCTATTTTCAAAATAACACCGCATTCATTCATTCATTACCCCTAATTATAAGTCAACGCTGCCACTTGTACTAACCCTTTTCAGTACAAGATAAGCTGGACACGGGATTCTAGTGCCCGTTTAGCCCGCGTACCCTTTATCGACTCCGAAGTCGGTATTTCTTCATTTACTCCTTCTTTACCCACTACCTGTTAGTTATATGTATGCCCTAGAGGCCATTACTATACATAGGATGTATATTGTAGTGGATGCTGGGACATATATAGGGAGGACTTTCTTGCTCGACATGATAGTATGCTATCTGGTTGCTCTTTACCTTAACGTGTATACTGATTGTCTCTCTGTTACATGTTGGTAAAGCCCTTAGGATCTGTACTTGACTACCTGGACTATGATGCGGATCATACTAGTGGGGACATGGTAGTCTATAAGTACATCCTTCACAGTCCCTAGTCGAGGGTGTATCGAGACGGGGCATCGATATACCAGAGTAGACTAGCGTGTACCTTCTCGACCCATACAGATGGGCGATGGATGATCCCATATCCATCGGTGTTTGACATCAGAGGAGATATACGGGTGCTCAGTAGAGACTGGGTACACTGGACGGACTCGCCGAGAACTCCCAGATGGTATTATACCTCACGTCAGATGGCAGTTCTCTGGTGACACTAGTACAGAGTAGTCTGTTGACCCGAGATCGTCATAGAGTCTTGTGTGGTTCCCACTGTGCTTTGATTTCCATCTTACCACGTCCAAGAGGGCGTGCAAAACGGTGGTTTTTGGGTACAGTCCCGAGTCACATGGAGGCAATGAGCGATAGGAGGGGATTCGTCTCTCCCGGTATATGGGGGTTGATGTTGCGCTGTGTTCGATTGGCTATAACAGGAAATCCCTGGCCAGGGTTGCTGAGATTTACTGGTAAGTGTTACCAGTAGTTTCTCGAACAGTTATAGACCTCATATCGACACGACTTATTGAGCTACTGGGGTCTGACGTTTACCACCCCTAGGCGAGATATGCGACATATCAGACGATCAGACCGGACTGTACGGTAGTGTTACTGGTCGGATTCACTGGAGTGTGAGCGGGCTTGCTCGTCGATCTTCAGATCGCTCAATACCCGGGTGGCCGTTACGTTTAGCAGACCGCTTGCGGCTTGTGGATGTTTGATATGATCACCATCCGCTGCCGGCGTATTGACGAGTCTTTAGAGTCCTACACAGAGGTTTCCTGGCTCAAGCGAAACGAAATAGGAGCGCATATGAGATATGTGCGGGACCGAGAATAATGCGTGTATGTGATACCGTATTCTATTCTCGCGATATATATATCGAATGGTTGTATGCGATATAACCTAGTTATCGATTCAAGCGTTGATTCGATAAGCCGATATATTAGATACCAGTCGGTTATGTGCGCATGACCGGATCATTGAATCAAGTGTTGATTTAATGATTTAATGTATAATTATATATTTGATATATTACTTTACATTAACTAGTATCGGTTCACTTTAGACGGATTTTCTCACTTGGTTCGTGCGCATTGCATATGCGATATGTTTTTGTGCACTTGATTGTATCATGTTTGATGATGCAAGTCAAGCTAGGGTTCAAGTGTAAAGATTAAACCTTGGTTAATGAAATGGTTAGGGTTTATTATTCATTATTCATTTATCTTATTTAATTATCTTTTTATTTTTGATAAATGAATAAAAGAAAAGAGAAAAGAATGGTTGCTAATTTTGTTCTTTAGTTGAAGCTTCATGAAGCTTTGTTCAAGTCAACCATACTTATCTCAACCTTAACCCTAACCATTCTCACTAACCATGATTCATTCTCTACACTTGACCATGGTTAATATTATGATAAGAATTCATTTTCTTTTCATTTTCTATTAACTTATCATAATATCTTTCTTCTTCTTCTTCATTCTTCAAGTGAAGAAAAGCTAGGTCCATCAATGGTGATTGTTGGAAATGAGTGAGAAATCCAATTCTAAAGTTAACCAAATTCCTATTTCTTCATCCTCTACCTCTTGCCAAGTAGTAGAGTGTGTTTCCTTCACAAGATTTTAGGGTTTGGTGAAGGTGGAGCTTGATTCATCGATGCCTCGACGTAGATCATCTTCGGCATGGACATCGACGACCTAGCTTGCCCATTCTCCGACGAAGTCGACTCTAGAGCCCGGATTTGATTTGGACAGCGGAGATGACCTCGTTGCGGAGCCGTGGAGGTGGATATCCGGATCTACAAAGGTTGTAATTTCCGTATCTCTTTAGTTAACTGTTAACTAGTTCTTGTTCGCCTAGATATCTAGCAAACGATCCGTACTTTAGGGTTTGTAGGCACCATATTTTTTGAAATTGCCATGGTTGATGGCTTGGGAGACCTCACTAGAGTGCCTAGGAACCCTGCAGTGGTATCAGAGCCTAGCTAGAGCCTTAGGCGATCCCCGGACGGAATTAGAAACCCGATCGAACCAAAATCCCATTGCAAAATTGCTCTCTGTACTTTTTTAAAAACTGTTGATTTTTGGCAATTAAAAATATCCAGAAAAACAAGCAGGGTTTTTTAAGAATTACTGTGAAATTTGGTACCCTAATTCCACAATAGCGCGGCGGAAGCGCCGTATAAAGGGGGTTTGCGCGGCGGAAGGGCCGCCAATAAGAAGCCGACACGTGTCAAATTTCACAGTAACTCGTAAAATTCAATGAACATTTTCCTGGAATATTTAAACTGAACTCAAGAGTTGAGTTGTTCTGAGTTGTTTTGGGAATCATTGTTTCGATCGGAAAGTCTAATTCTGTCCATGTGTTTTCCGGATAAATTTTAGAATATGTTAAAAAGTTCGACCGGATATAAATACCCAACTTTTCCCCTGTCGGGAAATTTCCAAGTGTTGGATTTTTCCGTAGTTTAACGACGTTCTAAGTAGTGCAAGTAACGCGATGGTCCCTCTAGAAGACACAAACCTTAACTCGATTATGTGACCGTCTTGAACTGCCCTTTGAACCTTCGGGTTTGGGGCAGTACGGCGTGCCACATGTGAGGCGTTGGCTTGACCCTTCTACGGCTGGACCGTTGGTACTGAGGCACGAACGGAATGTTGTTAGACTTATTTCATGTGTTGATCTGTATCGGGAAAACTTGGGTGTTCGATTGTTCGATCGGAAAGTTTAACATTTTCTGTTTATCTGGAATGTGATACAATAATTGGAATTCACAATAAGTTATGTGATAACTAAATGAATGTTATAAACGTAGCAGTTTAGTCTCACTTGATCGGTTGCCACGGAATTTTGATGTGATCAAAAGTCCGTCGCAATCACGTAGCGTACGCGGATACTCGCCGGGTAAACTTAATAGACAGCTTCACTCCATAGCCTCGACCAAGTGACTGTAGGAGAACCCCGTTGCCGAAAGCATCCGTTCGGGTGCTCGCGGTAGCGGTGTTCCGCCTTGGTGCACTTCGTCGACGGCGTGAGGGGTGCGGCCGTCTACTGAAGTTTGCGACGAGCATTCGATCAGGATGTCGGGAATCTTGTTGAATTGCCCGACTTGATATTGAAAAGTGTTTTCGATTTTGAGACTAAAATGCGGGGTTTATAATTGTTAGGCATGCGATGTCTAAGTAATTCATTTGATTAGGCATGCGATGTCTATGCAGATTGCGGATTCCAACTGTTGTAGTTTTACACTTTCTTTTCTGTGACCGTAAGTGTAATATGTGATATCGCCGGTTTCGTTGCTATATGTCAACGAAAATTGGGATGGACATATTTACTTACGTTGATGATATGTGATGTTATGTGTTGCTGGATATGTTATATTGGATCGTCATGATTGAATAGCCGGGGGGTTTTTATGTGAGATGAGTGTTTTTCATTTTCATTCATGTAAAAACTTGTATGCAATATTCTTTTATTTGGGGCGCTTCCAGGTTGCGGAAGTTGTCACCGTTTGTATATTATTTACTTTTCCGCACTAGGATAGACCCAAGGAGGAGGGCACAAGTAACCGGGTTCTGGAGTCCAGTGGAAGACCAACTCGAGGAGTCGAGTCCGGGTCTCCTAACTCTAGAATTGGTAGGGTTGCTTGCCGCTCTCGTAGGGGTCTAGGGGTGTGGGTTTGGCTATTCATCACGACCGTGGAATCCGTGTTTTATACTGGCTCGTATTGAAAACACGGACGTCCTAGTATATCCAATATTTCATATATTTCTTCTGCTGCGATATCTGTGATGAGATCATGTGATGTTTCTGTGATGGATATAGTATATAGTATATATGATATATTATATAGACGTTACTTATGTTTTACACCCGCGCTAGCCCTGCCCTGCTCTGCCGTTAGTTACCTAACCTAACGGTGCACGAGGGGACATCGAGGCGAATGCGGATGGCATAAGTGTACGTCATATCTATCTGTGATGTTTAGGTACTTAAATGATGGGATTTCATTAATGTGATTAATGAAAATAAAAAGAAACCTAAGATGTTGTAGAATCGAATTTCAAAAATAAAACAGGTAGCTACAGTTCTTGCTTTGCACAGTGATATATATGATATATCCCGCACCTCATTCGACGAGGAAAGGACCGAGATCCCTTCACCGGGAGTGACTCCTTTAGCAATAACTGGCAGATGCTACACACTCGGTTTGTCTTTTGATTGCTTTTAAGTGTTTTTGCTTTGCACAGTGATATATATGATATATCCCGCACCTCATTCGACGAGGAAAGGACCGACGATCCCTTCACCGGGAGTGACTCCTTTAGCAAAACTAGAAAAGCCTCAAAAGCACTCCATTTCAAAATTCGTTCGATCCTACAACGATATCAAGTTCATTACGCAATAGGTTTTCAGAAAAACCTGTCGTAGCCCTCCGTCATTTCAGATAAGTGCTGTTTAGTATTCGTGCTGCGTTTGTTGACCTCCGTCAAGGCGCAGTGTGCGGTAGCTAACCAGTATTTATCTGCTTATGCATATGATGCAGATTGAGTTAGGGTAGTCGTGCGGCCTTGTTGACCTCCGTCAAGGGTCGTGCGGGTGGGTTTAATTCGATCAAGAAATGACGGGTTGAACTTGACTAGTAGCCTATGGTTTGTTGACCTCCGTCAAGGTCATAGGGTGCTAGGGGCAAAATATTATCGGGAATTTCAAGTGTTGAAATTTGCAATGAGATTGCATACCTTCTATGAGATAGTTGGATCCCGATACCCGCTGCGAGTAAGAGTTACTCCTGGGAGAGTTTTATACATTACAATTAGCCGATCAAGTAGGTGTCTAGAAAGGTGTCAACGAGGTTATGCCTCTGGGAAAACGAGGTTTACATTAATTAGGTTCGTGTGAAAGCACGGGGGACCTCCCTCAAAGTACCGACACTGGCCTGGCTGAAAGATTGGCGAACTTGTAGTGTGTAATTAATCCCGGCTAGTCTTTCCTTTTAGGGTTTGAAGGAAGATTTGATAAAAAGCAGTGGGAGCCATCCTGATTAGATAAAATAATAACCAATCTATTCTTGCAAGAGCGCACGCTGAGTGTTTTCTTCTCTCTCTCTCCTGGTAGCGACCATATCACGCCTTAATCAAGATAATAATACGGAATATTGACCGAACCCGCTTGTTATACTGAGCTGGGGAACGTTGGTCCCGCTCCAACTTATAATTGTTATAAGACAGAGCAGGAAATTGGGGATTACCAGAATTCCCGTGCCGCCCAAACGAAGAGAGTGCATGCTGATGCATCATCTTCGGGTATGTTCATTACAAAGAACTGTTTCTCTGTATCCTTTACGTCCTGGGTATGTGATACCAGATCAGGATCCCAGATATGTAATCTGTTACATAGGGCTATGGAAAGGTAGAGAACTGAGAACGGGTGATAAGTTTCATGAGGCAGAAAACGGGGCAAGTGTTGCAGCCAAGTCTGTCGGTCACTGTCACCCTGTATTACCAATACATTGATTCTGAACGAATGTTATTAGATACCGAACCTGATATACAAAATCATATCAGTCTCTTTATTAGTAAAGAAAGGATATAATTTTGTATTGTTGGATAATGTTTTGAACATTTCCTATATCAAAAGTTGATCGGTTCAGGCACGTTATCTAAAAGTATTAATGTTCTAAATCAAACTACAGTTCTTAGTATATGGAACACACACAAGAGGAAGAGTTCAGAAATGAACGGATTCTTCTTGAGGTATTGTAGACTAGGTCAGATCAATGTGACCCGACTAGCTAGAGTTACATATAGATGCATATTTAAATCAGTTTGAATTTACATCTTGTGAAACTCGCCAGTCATGTCACAAAGATAAGATGACCATAGCTCCGTTTACTGGAAACAGAGAAAGAGTTAGTAAACTCTTGGGATGATACATGTTGATGTATGTGGGTCCCCAGTCTACACATGCCAGGACTGATTCTTTATACTTCATTACGTTCTCTGATAATCTTTCGAGTTTCAGACCTATGTTCCTGTTGAAACACAAGTCCGAACCTTTTGAGATATTCACAGAATATAAGTTACAAGTAGAGAACCAAAATACGGGTATAAGTATTATGTCCTTTGATGTGATCAAGGAGGAGAATACTTGAGCACGGAAATACTGGACTATTCTAAAGGAGAATGAGATTCTCTCTCAGCATTACTCCTCCGTATACACCATAGCACGATGGTATATCGGGGCGGAGCAAATACACCCTATTTGATATGGTGTGCTCTATGATGAGTACTACTGAGTTACCTTTTTCCTTCTGGGAGTTATGCACTTATGAAGTTGCATACCTATTGAATAGGGTTCGAATCAAATCAGTTGCCTACCACTCCATATGAGATATGGAAAGGGAAGAGCCCATGTCTTAAGCCAGTTAAGATTTGGAGTTGCCCGGCCTATGTTTAAAAACAAAATCCGGACAAGCTCGAGGCAAGGACTGTAATGTAGAACTGGAAAGGTTCCAGCTATACAAACTACAGCTGATGATTTGATAGAACCAAAGTATTCAGTAGATACCAACGAACCTCAGCCTCTCCGCCGATCTAGTAGGGTTCCTCACCCACCTGAGAGATACTTCAGTTTCTCTATGACAGTGGGAGCGAGGATTGCATCATGAGATGATGACCCAACTAGTTTCGAGCTGGCCATCAGGAGTAAGACTCTGTAAGAATGGCTGGATGCTTAGTGATCTGAGATGGAATCCTTATACACCAGCAAAGTATGGACTTTAGCTGCAAGATCTGAAGGGTTAAATCCCCATCAGGAGCAAGTATATCTTGAGAAGATTACTTGGTGTACATGGAAAAGTTGAGACTTTCAAAGCTAGAATTGTTAAAGGTTTTCTTCATTGACCAGGCGTGGATCATGATGAAACTTTTTCAAGGATCTATGCTTAAGTCCATCCAGATCCTACTTGCCACGGCTGCATACCATGACTGCGATATCTGGTGGTTGGGTGTCTTGACTGCTTTTCTAAATGATGATTTAGAAGAGTGCGTCTGTAAGTACACAGCCAGAGGGCTTCGTAGACAGTGGGAGCAGCGGAAACGTGTGCAAGATGCTTTATAGGATAAAGCAGGCATCGCGGAGTTGGAACATCTGTTTTGATGAATTAGTCAAAGAGTTTGACATCATCAAAATGGTAGATGAACCTTGTATAAACAAAAAGGTAGTAGAGAGTATGGTGGTGATCCTCGTAGAATACGTGGATGACATACTTTTAATAGGGAAGGAGTTTCCTATGCTACGCTCGATCAATCTCCGCTTATCACTATGATTCTCAACATAGGATTAAAGTGATACCTACTAAATCCTGGATTTTGGATCTATGAGATAGATCTAAATGGATGTTAGGATACTCACTAATTGTAGTGAGACGGTATCAACCGATCCTGAGGAGAATCACTGGAATGGTTCCAGGGTGATAAAGACGACTGAGTGTCAGTCACAGGCATTGTCTTTACCCTCAGTAAAGGGACGGTATGTTGGAAGAGTTCCAAGCTAGATACCGTGACATACTAGACGATAAAGGCAGGATACATCGCTACTTAAGATGCTACCAAAGAGGCTGTTTGGGTGAATATTGGTTCATGAGATGAACTACGTTCCTACCATTGTGAGACAATGGAGTTGTGGCTCATGCCGAGGAACACCGGTCCCATCAGTGATCCAGACATATTCTAAGGCAGCATCGCCTGATCATGGAGATGATTGATCTCCAGAGAGATCGAGGTTAGGAGAGTAGACTCAGAGGACAACACAGCGGATCCACTCACAAAGGCCTGTTCCCAGAGAGAGACTTTTATGGGATGGTTGAGTATGAGATACTGCAACCACTGCTACAGATGGCCCTAGTGCAAGTGGGAGATTGTTAGTTATATGTATGCCCTAGAGGCCATTACTATACATAGGATGTATATTGTAGTGGATGCTGGGACATATATAGGGAGGACTTTCTTGCTCGACATGATAGTATGCTATCTGGTTGCTCTTTACCTTAACGTGTATACTGATTGTCTCTCTGTTACATGTTGGTAAAGCCCTTAGGATCTGTACTTGACTACCTGGACTATGATGCGGATCATACTAGTGGGGACATGGTAGTCTATAAGTACATCCTTCACAGTCCCTAGTCGAGGGTGTATCGAGACGGGGCATCGATATACCAGAGTAGACTAGCGTGTACCTTCTCGACCCATACAGATGGGCGATGGATGATCCCATATCCATCGGTGTTTGACATCAGAGGAGATATACGGGTGCTCAGTAGAGACTGGGTACACTGGACGGACTCGCCGAGAACTCCCAGATGGTATTATACCTCACGTCAGATGGCAGTTCTCTGGTGACACTAGTACAGAGTAGTCTGTTGACCCGAGATCGTCATAGAGTCTTGTGTGGTTCCCACTGTGCTTTGATTTCCATCTTACCACGTCCAAGAGGGCGTGCAAAACGGTGGTTTTTGGGTACAGTCCCGAGTCACATGGAGGCAATGAGCGATAGGAGGGGATTCGTCTCTCCCGGTATATGGGGGTTGATGTTGCGCTGTGTTCGATTGGCTATAACAGGAAATCCCTGGCCAGGGTTGCTGAGATTTACTGGTAAGTGTTACCAGTAGTTTCTCGAACAGTTATAGACCTCATATCGACACGACTTATTGAGCTACTGGGGTCTGACGTTTACCACCCCTAGGCGAGATATGCGACATATCAGACGATCAGACCGGACTGTACGGTAGTGTTACTGGTCGGATTCACTGGAGTGTGAGCGGGCTTGCTCGTCGATCTTCAGATCGCTCAATACCCGGGTGGCCGTTACGTTTAGCAGACCGCTTGCGGCTTGTGGATGTTTGATATGATCACCATCCGCTGCCGGCGTATTGACGAGTCTTTAGAGTCCTACACAGAGGTTTCCTGGCTCAAGCGAAACGAAATAGGAGCGCATATGAGATATGTGCGGGACCGAGAATAATGCGTGTATGTGATACCGTATTCTATTCTCGCGATATATATATCGAATGGTTGTATGCGATATAACCTAGTTATCGATTCAAGCGTTGATTCGATAAGCCGATATATTAGATACCAGTCGGTTATGTGCGCATGACCGGATCATTGAATCAAGTGTTGATTTAATGATTTAATGTATAATTATATATTTGATATATTACTTTACATTAACTAGTATCGGTTCACTTTAGACGGATTTTCTCACTTGGTTCGTGCGCATTGCATATGCGATATGTTTTTGTGCACTTGATTGTATCATGTTTGATGATGCAAGTCAAGCTAGGGTTCAAGTGTAAAGATTAAACCTTGGTTAATGAAATGGTTAGGGTTTATTATTCATTATTCATTTATCTTATTTAATTATCTTTTTATTTTTGATAAATGAATAAAAGAAAAGAGAAAAGAATGGTTGCTAATTTTGTTCTTTAGTTGAAGCTTCATGAAGCTTTGTTCAAGTCAACCATACTTATCTCAACCTTAACCCTAACCATTCTCACTAACCATGATTCATTCTCTACACTTGACCATGGTTAATATTATGATAAGAATTCATTTTCTTTTCATTTTCTATTAACTTATCATAATATCTTTCTTCTTCTTCTTCATTCTTCAAGTGAAGAAAAGCTAGGTCCATCAATGGTGATTGTTGGAAATGAGTGAGAAATCCAATTCTAAAGTTAACCCAATTCCTATTTCTTCATCCTCTACCTCTTGCCAAGTAGTAGAGTGTGTTTCCTTCACAAGATTTTAGGGTTTGGTGAAGGTGGAGCTTGATTCATCGATGCCTCGACGTAGATCATCTTCGGCATGGACATCGACGACCTAGCTTGCCCATTCTCCGACGAAGTCGACTCTAGAGCCCGGATTTGATTTGGACAGCGGAGATGACCTCGTTGCGGAGCCGTGGAGGTGGATATCCGGATCTACAAAGGTTGTAATTTCCGTATCTCTTTAGTTAACTGTTAACTAGTTCTTGTTCGCCTAGATATCTAGCAAACGATCCGTACTTTAGGGTTTGTAGGCACCATATTTTTTGAAATTGCCATGGTTGATGGCTTGGGAGACCTCACTAGAGTGCCTAGGAACCCTGCACTACCACACCCACATCGATGGATCCATCTCTATCAAACTTCTTTAACCCTAATCTGCCACCGTCCGTTGGTGCGCAGAATCCACCCCGCATCTTTCTCCAAGAGAGGTGCTATCCACTGCGAGGTCCTTTTTCGACCTGCTTATCCATTCCACCAGCCAACGGGGATAATTTTGAAATTAAACCCCAATACATCAACCTTTTACCCAAATTCCACGGACTCGAGACTGAGGACGCTTACGTTTTCATTACCAAATTTGAAAACGTATGCGCAATGATGGGTACGTCACAACTTTCAGTGGATGCTATGCGTCTACGACTTCTTCCATTTACTTTGTGCGATATAGCCGAGAAGTGGCTATATAACACTACCGCACACTCTATTACAAATTGGGAAGAATTCGTCACGGCATTCCTTAAGAAATTTTACCCAATGTAAAAGACAGCTCGAATCCGTAGTGAACTGAATCAATTTACCCAGCTCCCGAATGAACTATTCTCTAAATGCTTTGAACGTTTCAAGGATCTATTGGTTCAATGTCCTCATCACGGCATCCCAAGATGGGATCTTTGCCGAATCATATATGAGGGCATTAACCCAAACACTAAACAGAACCTTGAAAACATGTGTCAAGGTACCTTTATGACTAAGGATGATGGGGAAGCTTGGAAATTTTTAGAAGAGTTCGCTGAAAAATCACTATAGTGGGAGAGTGGAACCCAACCATTGAATAAGGGTGGCGTACACCAAATAGATGTGTCTATAGGTGTTCGAGCTGAGATGGCAGCAATGCAAAAGAAGCTCGACGCTATGGAACACAAATTTTCTGCAGCCTCCCTAAACCCAATGTCGCTCCCCAAAACTGTATGTGGCTGTTGTTCTGATCCATCTCATTTAACGGAAGAATGTCCATTAAACTCTGTGTTTCAAGATCACGAGCATACAAATGCCGCATTTCAAAGACCTAGAAACGATCCATATTCTTCCACGTACAATCAGGGTTGGAGGAATCACCCGAATTTTGCTTGGAACCAACAACAATCTCAAAACATGGTTCCAAGCCAAAATAATTTTCAAAGGGCTCTTCCACCACAACAGCAACCACTTCAACTCACTCAGCACCTCTACCAGTCACAAAATTTCCACAACCAGGTCAACACTCCTGCACAGTCTAATCCTATGCAGTTGTCCTGTTCTGACGAATTCTCTCAATTCACTCAAACCATGAAATCACTCTTGTTAAATTTCATAGAGGTTTCGCCTGAGGTTAGAACTTCCGTCAGTGAGATAAAGAAAAACTCAGCGTCCCAAGCTGAGAGTATCAGATCGATGGAAGCTGAAATAGCACGACTTAAAACCGAAATGAGTGCGAGAGAAAAAGGGAAACTTCCCTCTCAACCCCTACAGAATCCTGGGCATTACAATGTAAATGCCGTCACAACGTTGAGATCGGGAAGAGTGCTGAACAATCATGTCGGGGAAGGAATTGATGATATTGAAAATCCTATCAATAACACCCCGGCTGAGACCTTTCCTCACACACACACTTCTACTTCTGATCCTTGTTCTTCTACCCCACCACCTTCTCGCGAGCTTATTCTCCATTTCCCACTAGGCTCGACACCTCAGCCCAACCTTTATAGTTCTCCACAGACGGTCCCTACTCCTCTTTTGGGATCTCGTCTACCCCCTCTTCCTTCTCCTATGATGGACCCGGCGCTTATTGCAAAAGCTCCTTACCCGAATTGGTTAAGGGGTAACAGAATGAGTTCTCATATGGAGAAAATTATGGAAATGTTCAAACAGGTTAACATAAACATCCCTCTCCTAGATGCGATTCAACAAGTCCCCGCTTATGCGAAAATTCTTAAGGACTTGTGCACTAGGAAGAGGAAGACTCAAGTGCCGAAGAAGGTCTTTATGTCTAATAATATTAGCACTGCTTTTATTCCCCAGCTACCAAAGAAACGTAAGGACCCAGGATGTCCTACAATATCGATTTCTATTGGGGGTAAAAACATAAATCGTGCTCTTTTGGACCTTGGCGCAAGTGTTAACCTACTTCCATATTCTGTCTATGAGCAATTAGGGATTGGAGAGCTGAAACCTGCTCACTGCACTTTCCAAATGGCAGACCGTTCAATCACCAAACCAAGGGGTGAACTAGAGGATGTGTTGATAAAGGTCGGGGAATTTGTTTTCCCTATAGACTTTATTGTGCTCGACACACAGCCTGTAGCAAACCCCCGGGGCCAAATTCCAGTGATTCTGGGTCGTCCTTTCCTTGCCACTTCCAACGCTGTTATAAACTGTAGAAATGGTTCAATGAACTTATCATTTGGAAATATAACCATTGAACTAAACATCTACAAAGTTGGAAGTCAGCCATCAGAACCCTCTGCTCATATTCTAGATGTGTGCTCTGTCCACGAGATCGCTCCCGATAGTTGCGGAGCTAAGGAACTTTGCTTTACTGATCTCGACGACATTACCACATCTCTGTTTGATCTCACACATGATCTTAGTGAGGACACTTTTCCTACACTTGAGTCCTGCACTCCTGACTTTTCTCCACCCGAGTCTGTATCTTTCACAGGCTCTGAGCTTCTTTGTAAATCCAAAAATCATTCAATGATCCCTCCTTCTATCATTTCTCCGCCTGAATTAGATCTCAAAATTTTATCTTCTCATCTTAAATATGCTTATTTAGGTGAGAAGGAGTCTTTACCGGTTATAATATCCGCTTCTCTAGCATTAGAGCAAGAGAATGCACTTGTATCGGTATTGAGATCTAACAAAGAGGCGTTTGGTTGGAGTATGGCGGACATCAAAGGGATTAGTCCCTTGATTGTTGAACATCATATACATGTGATGGATGATGCCAGACCAACCCGAGAACCATAGAGACGGTTGAATCCCGTCATGAAAGAAGCGGTAATGAAAGAGATCGTCAAATGCCTAGATAATGGTATTATATACCCCATCTCTGATAGCCAATGGGTTAGTCCTATACATGTCGTTCCTAAGAAATCCGGCATCACTGTTATAACCAATGAGGCAAATGAGTTGATTCAGACACGCGCCCAAACTGGGTGGCGTGTATGTATTGATTATAGAAAACTCAATGCTGCCACGAGGAAATACCACTTTCCTCTACCATTCATTGATCAAATGCTGGAACGCTTAGCGGGACGAGAGTATTATTGTTTTATGGACGGATACTCAGGCTATAATCAGGTCCCCATCGCCAAAAAGGATCAAGATAAAACCACTTTTACTTGTCCTTTTGGTACCTTTGCTTACAGTCGCATGCCCTTCGGGTTATGCAATACTCCCGCTACCTTTCAGCGGTGTATGATGGGGATATTCTCTGATATGGTAGAGAATTTTCTGGAGATCTTTATGGACGATTTCTTGATTTTTGGAGACTCTTTTTCTGATTGCCTAGCGAATCTTGACGCTGTTCTTACTCGTTGCAAAGAGAAGAACTTAACTTTGAACTGGGAAAAATGCCATTTCATAGTCCAAGAAGGAATTGTTCTTGGACATGTTATTTCACAGAAAGGCATTGAGGTTGACAGAGCCAAGATAGATGTCATTCAAAACCTCCCTCATCCCAAAAGCATCAAAGATATTCGATCTTTTCTTGGCCATGCGGGCTTTTATAGGAGATTCATTAAGGACTTTAGCAAAATTGCTAGACTTTTAACTCTTCTCCCGGCCAAGGATACGACCTTCCATTTTGACTCGGACTGTGAGACAGCTTTCGACTCACTTAAACACTCACTCACTTCAGCCCCCGTTCTATCATCTCCAAATTGGGACTACCCCTTTGAGCTGATGTGTGACGCATCCGATTTTGCAGTAGGTGCAGTCTTAGGACAGCACATCGAAAAGATGCTACACGTAATATACTATGCTAGTAAGACCCTGAATGATGCACAAATTAATTATACAACCACCGAAAAAGAACTTTTAGCGGTTGTATTTGCATTAGAAAAATTCTGGCCTTACTTAATTGGCTCTCCTATAGTTGTGTACACTGACCATTCCGCCTTAAAACATCTTCTGGCGAAGAAAGATGCAAAAGGTCGACTAATACGTTGGATCCTTCTGTTACAAGAATTTGATCTTGTTATCAAAGATAAGAAAGGATGTGAAAACGTAGCAGCCGACCATCTTTCACGCATCTCTTCTTCCCCTGTGACCCTGCCGATCAATGACTCGTTTCCTGACGATTTCCTGACGAACAACTCTTGAGCATATCCAATGAACCATGGTTCAGGGATATTGTGAACTATCTTGTCACGGGACTTATACCCAGCGATTGATCAAAACAGGACAAATACCGCTTTCTATCCCAAGTAAAACACTTTTACTGGGATGATCCATATTTGTTTAAGTATTGTCCTGATCAGATCATTCGCCGGTGTGTCCCGAAAGAAGAGTTCAAGAGTGTTCTTTCTTTTTGTCATGATCAGGTCTGTGGGGGTCACTTCGGCCCTAAAAAGACGGCGGAGAAGGTTTTGCAATGTGGTTTTTATTGGCCAACCTTATTCAAGGACGCATTTGACTATTGCAAAACATGTACATAATGTCAGTACACGGGTAGAATCTCCCAGAGAAATGAAATGCCTCACCAACCCATTCTAGTTGTTGAAATATTCGATGTTTTGGGCATTGATTTTATGGGTCCCTTTCCCAACTCCTTTGGGAATTTGTACATACTGCTGGCGGTTAATTATGTCTCAAAGTGGGTGGAAGCCATTCCATGTCGCACTAATGACAGGAAAGTTGTCATTAAGTTCTTGAAAGAGAATATCTTTTCGCGATTTGGATACCCACGCGCTATTATTAGCGATAATGGGATACATTTCTGCAACAGGTCTTTCGAGACTCTGATGCGGAAATACTCAATCAACCACCGACTTTCTACACCCTATCATCCCCAAACAAGCGGGCAGGCTGAAATCTCAAACAGACAAATCAAACTTATCCTGGAGAAGACTGTTGCTAAGAATAGAAAAGACCGGTCGACCAAACTAACGGATGCTCTTTGGGCATTCCGAACTGCATTTAAAACCGACCTAGAGATGTCTCCATATAGGATAGTGTTTGGGAAAGCATGTCATTTACCCGTCGAGATTGAGCATAAAGCATTGTGGGCTATTAAGGAAATAAATTTTGATCTAAACCAAGCTTGCAACTTTCGGAAGCTGCAAATAAATGAGCTAAGCGAACTCTGTGATGAAGCTTATGATAACGCTGTAATCATAAAGAATAGGACTAAGGTTTTTCATGATAAAAATATTTTGAGGAAAACATTTTCACCTGGTCAAAAAGTCCTTCTTTATGATTCACGATTACACCTTCACGCGGGTAAGCTCCGATCTCGGTGGAAGGGACCTTTTGTTGTGCGGTCTGTATACCCGCACGGGGCAGTAGAAGTAGAAAATGTTAAAAACGACACCTTTTTCAAAGTGAATGGACATAGACTAAAGCCGTATTTTTCCACTGACCCCACGGAGGAGCTCATGTTCTTACAGGAGCCAGTTTATCTTGACTAAAATTCCTCCGTCTCATCTCCATGTCCTGTAAATCACTGCATCATCTTTTTGAATGGAGGTGAGTGAAAATAGTAAGTTTGGGGGAAGTTCTTCACGTATATATTTTGCCCCCACTAATAATTCCTCCCAGACTTACAGGTTTTGTAGATATAGCTGTTGGCAACAGTGAGGACACTGTTGAAAACAAGTTTGGGGGAGGTTTGTGCTTATTTTTGCATCATTTGCATATCATTTGCATAAGCACAAAACATTTCTTTAAAAACTTATAAAAATTTAAAATTTTCAAAATCCAAAAATTTAAAATTTTCAAAATATAAAAATATTTTCACATTTAAACATTTTTTGTACATAAATAAGATAATGAAAGTTTAGATAGTGAAAAATTACATCCATGAGATTAGAAAAAATTAAGAAAACAAAGAAAATGAGAAGTTTTCTTATACGAACTAGTAATAAGTAGTTATGAGCCGTTGTCCCAAGGGTTAGTAAGATGAAAGACGTCACTAATCTGAGGATAAAAATAAGTCTGAAAAATAGTTTCTATTCTGGAAGCCAAACATTTTTGAACGTTGATACCCTGCTATTCGCACTTACACACGTCCTAAAGCCTGGGATTGTAGAGGATACCTTGAAATGCTCTTGTCTTAAAGCCAAAAGTATGAAGGAAATAAAAAAAATGAAACGAAGAAAATATAAAGTGGTGAGAAAAATGGACACCGGTTTTGTTATCACCAAGGGCAATAAAAAATATATAGCGAGGGTGCCTCTTCACCTAGTGCCCTAAGGCCAACTGGTCTGGAAGTCACTGCTATGCCAGAGGTGGTGCAAGACGAGGAAAATACACCAAGTAAGGAAGCACAGGAGTAATCGGTCAGTTAGTACCTCAAGAAGTATTAATGGTCGCATGAAAGTGTGTGAGCAATCTCATCTAAATATTCATTAATTAAAAAGTACTGAGGATGATGGGCAAGAGTATGATAGCTTGAATTGAATTCTCCGGATGTAGGGATGTCTTTACACACACGCAGGGTTATATGATCGATGTTTAGAAGAAAGATAGGAATGAAAAATAAGACGATGTTTTATTGAGGGAGGACGTGATTTCAGACATCTTTTCATGACCATTAAGATAGGACTCATGACAACCGAAAAGCTAGCTTAGTTGGAAACCCTAATTTTCAAAGCTTTTCTTTTACAATTCTTGTCTTTAAATTTAATATTCATGATCTTCTTTTTATTATTGGATTTTGTGGGTGCAATCCGCTGAAAACCCTCAGGAGACAACACTCCTACTAGGGACACCTAGAGGTTTAAAGGCTTGTTGCACGTGCTCAGTGCAATCGTGTTGCCTACGAAAGTGTGCTAGTTATTTTTTCTCTTTCTTTATTTTCTCCTTATTTTTAATAAAACAGTTCGCTCGAGACGATCGAAAATAAGTTTGGGGGAATTTGATCAGTCGAAAATACTGCATCTTTAACACGGCAATTTCTCTATCATTTGCACTCATCTAGAAGTGTTCGGCATTCATATAGCACATATTAGCAAATCAGTCGTTAAATATCAGATTGCGTATGTTAGACTCTAAAACCGGCACTATAAAGGAAATTTACTGCATTTCATGGCATCGCATCATCCCTATATTGTGCAACACCTGTCTTAAGAAATTGTGCAGGAAAATCCAGGAGAAAAGCCAAAAGAAGCTGATAAAATACACCAACTCCAAGTTTTGAGATCTGGTAGCAATCCAAAGGGAAAATACAATTCAACATATCAGATAAAGCCCAAAACATCAGCCTAAAGAAGCAACAGAGAGACCAAGCCCCAAGGCCCACAAAGAGCCGCGGATCCGCGGCGGGTCCAAGGATTCAGCTCCCTATTTTCAGTGCAAAATTCATCTCTCAGGGCCCACATTACTTTCGTATACTTCAAATTCCAGAAGGATCTCGAAACTTCTGCCAGTTCAGCAAACTAGGGTTTCTAAGCTTAAACAATCCTAGCTTAAAGCCTAAGCTAAGCTCCTAACTAACTTGCAACAAATTTTTGGAGGGAATTGTAATTTCAAATCCTAGATCTAGGGTTGGGAAAGTCTATAAATAGAAGCCTAGACCTAGGGTTAAATTTACTGTAAAAAAAATCTCTACTTCTTCAATCTCTAATCATTAGTTCAATTCTTCATCTTCTTCCACAAGTCTAGTGACAAGACTTGTGCGAAATCCTAACCCTAATTTCAATCAAAATTCAAGATCCCGAGTACCAAATCAAGCAAGAAGCCCTTCAACCTTTTAGGAGCGAAGTCGATCTTCAACAGAGCAAGTGGTCCAAGCCGATCCACGACTCACGGAGACAAGCGAAGCCAAATCGACAATCAAGTTCTTCCTCTTGTAGTTCTTCAGCGACTGTAATGAAATTGTTGATATAAATAAAAGGTGAAATTCTTTAATCTTGTTTTCTTTAAATTCTTGCATCATGATTCGATCTCAATTTGTAATTGTAGTTCTTGTTGTGATGTTTGAGTAAAACTCCACTCGTCGAGGAGTCGAGACGATCAATAGAATGATGATGTAACAAATCTTAAAAAGATTCTTGAGTCCTACGAGTCTTGTAAACCCTAGCAAGTTCAAGAATCGATGACCTAGTTTCGTTGCGATGCTTTCTTGATTGTTATCGCTCGAAATTGGGGATCTACGATCATTTCTTGAATTTACTAGAGGCTAGAATGCGAATGGTATCGACGAAAGAATAAGGGATAAAAAGCGAAACCCTAGTTTCACTAGAAATCCCTAATTCTCGTCGATCATCATCGATCTAGTATCAACTCATCGAAGGATAAGAATACGACATCTTGAGATTACATCACATCTATAGATCCGATCGATTCCTACGAGCCTCATTTAGATTCTTGATATTTGGTTGGAACAATCATCGAAACTCGATTCTCGATTGTTTATCATTTTCTTGATTCTTGATAGAATAGTGACACTTGAATCCATCGATAAAATATTGAATCATATTTTCTTTTCTTTTCTATTAACTTTTCAATTCAAACAAATCAAACATACAAATGAATCGCACAATCCCTGTGGACGATCCGCACTCGCTAACGATCTACAACTGACACCGTAGTTGATTGCGGTCAAATAATTCTTTGATTGTGAATTTTATTCATTTTTCTAAATACCGATACAAAGAAACTTATTCTAGTTACACGACACAATCGGAATTTTATGATCAATCAAATGGCGCCGTTGCCGGGGATCATTTGATTTGATTTACACAAACAAGAATTTCATTGAATCATCAAACACCGATGGATATGGGATCATCCATCGCCCATCATATGGGTCAAGATGCGTATACGCTGGTCTACTCTGGTGTATCGATGCCCTGTCTCGATACACCCTCGACTAGGAACAGTTATAGGATGTCCTCATCGACCACCGTGGCCCCACTAGTATGATCTCATCATAGTCCGAGTAGTCGAGTACATATCCTAAGGGCTTTATCAACATGTAACATAGAGACAATCAGAGTACATGTTAAGATAAAGTGAAACCACATAGCATACTATTATGTCGAGCAAGAAAGTCCTCCCTATATATGTCCAAGCATCCATTACAATATACATCATATATACAGTAATGGCCTCTAGGGCATACATATAACTAACAATGTAGCGATAGCAAGTAGGATCCGGATGGACTTAAGCATAGCCACTGGAGAAAAGTTTTCATCAGAATCCACACCTGGTTATTGACGAAAACCTTTTGCTACAAGTCTAAATTTGAAAGTCTCAACTTTTCCAGCTTCACTAAGAATCTTCTCAAGATCCATTTGCTCCCGATGGGTATTACCCCTTCAGGTGCAACATCCAAAGTCCATACTTTGTTGGTGTAAATGGATTCCATCTCAGATCACATAGCATCCATCCATTTCACAGAGTCCCCACTCGTGATGGCCTGCTTGAAACTAGTTGGGTCATCATCTTCCATGATGCAATCCTCGCTCCCACTGTCATTGAGAAAACCGTAGTATCTCAGGCGGATAAGGAACCCTACTGGATCTGCAGAGAGGCTGAGGTTCGTCGGGAACTATTGAATCCTCCGGTTCTACCAAATCATCAGCTGTTAGTTTGTCTAGCTGGAACTCCTTCCAGTTCTACCTCATGACTACTAATTTCTTCCATAAGAAATTCCTTTTCTAAAAAGGTGGCATGCTGAGAAACAAAACACCTTTTGCTCCTCCGTATGGTAGAAGATATACCCTCACGAATGTTCGGGATATCCAACAAACTTATACAATACTGACCTTGCCTCGAGCTTGTCTGGATTTTGCTTTTCAATATAGGTCGGACAGCCCCATATCTTAAGTCGTTTAAGAGATGGTCTCTTCCTATTCCATATCTCATATGGAGTGGTAGGCACTGATTTGGATGGAACTCTATTCAATAGGTATGCGGCTTCTCAAGCGCATAACCCCAAAAGAAAACAAGTAACTCGGCGTTACTCATCATAGAGCGCACCATATCTCATAGGGTGCGATACCTCCGCCCCGATACACCGTTACGCTGTAGTGTATACGGAGGAGTAAGCTGAGAGAGAATCACATTCTCTTTTAAATAAACCAGAAACTCCGTGCTTAAGTATTCTCTTCCCCGATCAGATCGAAGGATTTAATACTTCACCCCGTTTGGTTCTCTACTTCGCACTTATATTCTTTGAATTCTCAAAAGCTTCATACTTGTGTTTCAACAGGAACGCATGTCTAAATCTTGAGAGATCATCAGTGAATGTAATGAAGTACGAGGAACCAATCCTGGCATGTGTAGACATGTGACCACATGCATCACTATGTATCAGTCCTAAGAGTTCAGTAACTCTTTCTCCGTATCCATTAAACGGAGTTTTGGTCATTTTGTCGTTGAGATATGACTGTCAAGTTTCATAAGATATAAATTCGAATGAGTTCAAATATCCATCCTTATGTAACTTAACTAGTCGTGTCACATTGATATGACCTATTCTACAATGCTACAAGAAGGATTCATTCATTTCTGAACTTTTCCTCTTGTGTGTATTCTGTACGTTAAGAACTGTAGTTTGATTTAGAACGTATATGCCATTACATAACGTGCCTGATCCAATCAACTTTTGATTTAGGAAAATGTTCATAACATTATCCTGCAATAAATATTTATATCTTTCTTTACATAATAAAGAAACTGATATAATATTGCAAATCAGGTTCAGTATGTAATAACATTTTTTCAGAATCAATGTTTTACCAGTCGGTAATACAAGGTGATATTCGCCAACTGCTTTGGCTACAACACTTGCACCATTCTCTACTACTAGAGAATGATCACATATTCCCAGTTCTCTACCTTTCTTTAGCCCATGTAACATATTACATATATGGGATCCTGATCCGGTATCTAATACCCAGGATGTAAATTGTACTGAGAAACGGTTCTCGGTAAAAAAACACCCGAAGAAGATGCATCAACATGCTCATTCCTCGATCGGGTCGCGTGGGAATCCAGATATTCCCCTATTTCCTGCTCGGACTTATAACAATTATAAGATAGAGCGGAACCAATGTTTCCCAGCTCAGTATAACAAGCGGGTTCGGTCAATACATCAATGTTATTATCTTGATTAAAGCATGTCATGGTCGCTACCTAGAGAGAGAGAGAGAATAAAACACTCTGTGTATGCTCTTGCAAGATTAGATTGGTTATTATTTTATCTAATCAGGATGGTTCCCACTGTTTTTATCAAATCTTCCTTCAAACCCTAAAAGGTAAGACTAGCCGGGATTAATTACACCATACAAGTTCGCTAATCGTTCAGTCAGGCCAGTGTCGGTACTTTGAAGGAGGTTCCTCGTGTTTTCGCACGGACCTAATTAAAATAAACCTCGTTTTCCCAGAAGCATAACCCCATTGACACCTTTCTAGTCACCTACCTGATCGGATAATTGTAAAGTGCAAAACTCTCCCAGGAGTAACTCTTACTCGCAGTGGGTATCGGGATCCAACTATCTCATAGAAGGTATGCAATCTCATTGCAAATTTCAACACTTGAAATTCCCGATAATGTTTTGCCCCTAAGTCTTATGACCTTGACAAAGGCCAACAAACCATAGGCCGCTGGTCAAGTTCAACCCATACATTTTGTGATTGAATTAAACCAACCCGTACGACCCTTGACGAAGGCCAACAAAGTCATACGACTACCCTAATCCAATTGCATCATATGCAACAGATAATCACTAATCAGCTATCGCACACTACGCATTGATGAAGGCCAACAAGCGTAGCACAAATACTAAATAGTACTTATCTGAAATGACGGAGGGCTACGATAGGTTTTTAAGAAAACCTTTTGCGTAATGAACTTGATATCGTTGTAGAATCGAGTGATTTGAAAAGGAGTGTTTTTTAGGCTTTTGCTAGTTTCACTAAAGAGGTCACTTCCGGTGAAGGGATTTCGGCTCTTTCCTCATCGAATGAGGTGCTAGATATTCATCAAGAAATACCACTATGCAAAACAAGAACTAGAAAAGAAATCAAAAGACAAAACTGAGCAGGTTGTAGCATCTGCTAGCTTTTGCTAAAGAGGTCGCTCCCTGTGAGGGGATCTCGACTCTTTCCTCATCGAATGAAGTGCGGGATATTCATCAAGGAATACCACTATGCAAAGAAAAAACTAGAGCTACCATTTTTGAAACAGGATTCTACAACATCTTTAGGTTTCTTTCTTTTTCATTAATCTCATTAATGAAGTCCCATCATCTATGCTTCCTAAGCATCACAGATAAAGAAACAAAAATACTTATATATAACGTACGTTTATGCCATCCGCATTCGTCACGGGGTCCCGTCATGCATCGTTAGGTTAGATAACTAACGGCAGAGCGGGGGCAGGACTAGCGCGGATGAAAAACATAAACAACGTTTATTATATATCACATATATAATATAAAGCATTCATCTCATGTAGTTATATGATCTCATCGCAGAACATTGCAGCAGAAATCAACATATGAAATATTGGATATACTAGGAGGTCCATGTTTTAAATTAAGCCAGTAAAAACACGGATTCCATGGCCGCGATGAATAGCCAAACCCACATCTCTAGACCCTTACGAGAGTGGCAAGCAACCCTACCAATTCTAGAGTTAGGAGACCCGGACTCGACTCCTCGAGATGGTCTCCCACTGGACTCTAGAACCCAGTTACTTGTGCTCCCCGTCTTGGGTCTATTCTAATGCGGAAAAGTAAATAATATACGTCAATGGTGACATCATCCTCAACCCAGAAGTGTCCCAATAAAAGAATATTACATACAAGTTTTTACATGAATGAAAATGGAAAACTCTCATCTCACGCAAAAAAAAACCCGGCTATTCAAACATGACGATCCAATATAACATATCCTAGCAACACATAACATCACATGTCATCAACGTAAATAAATATGTGTATCCCAATTGTCGTTGACGTATAACAACGAAACCGGCGATACACCACATATTACACTTACGGTCGCAGAAAAGAAAGTGAAAACTACAATAATTAGAATCCACAACCACCTTAGACATCATAAACCCGAAATATCACATACTTCGGATTTCATGCCTAACCATATAAATTCCTTAGACATCATAAACCCGGAATATCACATATTCCGAATTTCATGCCTGACATTATAAACTCGACATTTTAGTCTCAAATTGAAAACACTTTTCAATATCCAGTCGGGCAATTCAACAAGATTCCCAACATATGATCGAATGCTTGTTGGAAACATTAGTAGACGGCCGTATCCCCGATGCCGTCGATAGAGCGCACTTAGGCGGAACACCGCGACCGCGAAAACCCGAACGGATGCTTTTGGATACGAGGTTCTCCTACAGTCGCTTAGTCGGGGCTATGGGGCGTGGCTATCTAGTAGTGTTACCTGACGAGTGTTCGCGTACTATATGAGATTGCGACAGAGTTTTGATCCAAATCAAAACCCCGCGGCAACCGATCAAAAGAGACTAACTTGCTAGATTCATAAAGCACTAATTAGTTTTCACATAACTAATTATTGTGGATTCCAAATATTGTATCACATATATAAACCCGAAACGATGTTAAAATTACGAATAAGAAACACTCCAAATTACCGTTACAGAAAGATAACATCACATGCCATCTTAGCAAAATCAAACAATACCTGCAACCCAAAACCCCAGAGACCAGAACACCGCAGAAAACAAAAATCCCAACTTGACAAAGGGACCGGCCAAGCCGGTTTTCAGGGTAGTCTTGCTGGCCAGAACATGTCATTTGGGGCTTATTTTTCTACGGTGTTCTAGTTACATCATATGTCTGCACCTGTTTAAAAAAAAATTAAATGATTTTTTAAAAACAATAGAAACTAGGGTTTTTGGGTCATATGTTTCGGAGTTGTTTCGGTTTCTTGATTTATCTAACATCGTGTAATTTTCTAGCCTTGGCTCTGATACCACTGTTGGGTTCCTTAGCACTCTCACTAGGTTTTATAAGGCATCGGGTATGCAATTTTAAATAATCTAGAGAGCAAAGCAACCCAAACCAAGGATATAACTAGAGAATTAGGGTTATTAAAACATGTAAACAACTTTACACTAAGTGAAATGGGAATACAAGCTTTGTAGACTGGTCCTTAACTTCTAAAGCTCTGTGTAGTAGTCTCTTTGCTCCAAGTAGTGGTGTCCAGGACTCTCCTTTGGCTCCACTAGGTGAAAAGAACGAGCTTGCTCAAGGATTTTCGAGGCCGAAGATGATCTACGTCGAAGAATATCTAACTCAAGTTATCTCTTCACTAATTGATGAATTTGTAAAGAAACAACCTATACTAAATGGCTAGTTTAGTATAGATTGGTGAAGTAGGAATTTTGCTCACTTTAGAATAATTTTTCTCTCTTTCTTTTCTTCACTCACTCAAAACTAGAGAGCAAAAATGGAGGAGATGAAGAAAATGATCTCAAGTGATCCAATGTAAACCATGGATGAGAAAATATCTCATATAACTCATGTAGAGACTTAACCATTGCTAAAGATAATGGTTGGGTTAATAAATATCTAAAATAAGACAAAATTAGTGGACTAAGTCAATAGTTTCTACAAACTTCTCCAAGCTTCACAAACCATGCCATTTCCACCAAATTTTGTTTATACTTTAAATAATTAATCACCCTAATTATCTATGGTATGGTATGAGTCTCATATACCCATATATAATGTATCATCAAGCATGACACAAAAAAATAAAACATTAAAAATGCACAGAAATATGTAAAAAGTTGGGTTTTGAAAATCGATCGAACACTTTAACGTCATATAAACTTCCCCTATTGTTCTACTTTGGCTCTGATACCATGAAAGTGTTTCCTAGCACCGCTATAAGGTTAAAACCGGCATCAAGCATGCAATTTTCAAATTTTCATGGTGCTAAGCTACACCATCCAAAGATCTAACTAGATTATTAGGGTTTAAGTGATATATAAAGAACTTTACACTAAGAGAAAGATACTGCAACCTTTGTAGACCAAGTTCTTCTTTTCTATAGCTCCGGTTAGTAGTCCCTACAACTCCTCTAGGCTTCAGTTGAAGAATGAATCGAGCTTGCTTCGATGTCTTCGTGTCGAAGATAATCCATCTTGAAGCTTCACTAATCCAAGCTACCTATTCATTTAGTGAAGTGACCACCCTAATCTAAATGGATAGTCAAGATTAGGATGATGAAGTAGAGGTTTTGGCTCACTTAGAATTTCCTAATGCCCTAGGGTTCATAACGCATGTGAGGGTTAGGGCAATGGAGGAGGAAGAAGAGGATAATGGGAGACGAGAAGAAAATGAGCTAAAAGAATAAGCAAATGAAATGAAGAATGGCTCACTTATGTTTCTCACTTATTGAAGCATGCAATAAACCCCAATATTTTATCCCAACCATACTTCAATAGTAAGACCAATTGAATAAGAAAATGATCAAAGCCATACTTCACTCATTCCAAAAGTCTCCCCATTTCCATCTCTTTTTCTATTTTCTAAAAATAGAAAATCCAACCATACTTCATAAAACACACACATACACACACATATCGAATACACACACACACATATATATATATATATATTAAGAAGAAAATAATTAGTGTGCTATAATATTAGTTAATATATAATTATATCAAATATAAATATATATCATATTATTAAATCAATACTTGATTCAATAATCCGGTTATATGACATATAACCGACTAATATCATTTATCTGTATATCACATTATCAAATCAACACTTGATTCAATAATCCGGTTATATCACATATAAGCTAACCGATATCAAATTACCGTCAGATTATAATACGGTATCACATACTTGTATTTAATCAAGCCCCCTATATATATCAACATATGTGCCCTATTTCGTTTTACTTGAACTAGGAAACCTCTGTGTGGGACTCTAAAGACTCGTCAATACACCAGCAGTAGGTAATGATCATATCAGTTACCCATAAGCCGTCGGCGGTACTAGCTAAACGTAACGGCTACCCAGGTATTGAGTGAATAGAAGATCAACAAGCAAGTTTGTCCAAACTCCCATGAAGCCTATAATTAACACTTACTGTACAGTCCGGTCTCTTCGTCTGATATGTCACATATCGAGTCTAGGGGTGGAATCGTCAGACCTCAGTAACTTGATAATTCATGCTGATGTATGGATCATAAAGGTTCGAGAAACTACTAAAAACACTTACCAGTAAATCTCATCAGCCCTGGACAGGGACTTATTGTTATAGCCAATCGATCAGAGCGCAACATCAACTCCCTATACCGGGACAGACGGAACCCCTGCTATCACTCACTGCCTCCATGTGACTCGGGACTGTGCCTAAAATCCACCTGTTTTCACGACTCCTTTGAGCCGTGGTAGAGAGAAAATCAAAGCATAATGGGAACTACACAAGACACTATGACGATCTCCGGTCTACAGACTAACATGTATCAGTGTTACCAGAGAACTACTATCTGACGATAGGTATGGTGCCATCTAGAAGTTCTCGGCGAGTCCTGTTCAGTGTACCCATTCTTTAATGAGCACCTGTGTAAAATCTTTGATGTCAAACACCAATGGTTATGGGATCAACCATCGCCTCCTATAGGGTTGAGAAACGTACACACTAGTCTACTCTGGAATATCGATACCCAGTCTCGATACTCCTTTGACTAGGAACTGTTAATGGATGTACTTGTGGACTACACAAGTCCCAGTAGTATGATCCGCATCATAGTTCTGGTAGTCAAGCAATCATCCTAAGGGCTTTATCAACATGTATAAGAGAGATGGTATAATAATATAAGTGTACATGTTAAGATAAAGAGCAACCAGATAGTATACTATCATGTCGAGTAAGAAAGTCCTCAATATATATGTCCAAGCATCCACTATATCATACAATAATGGTCTCTAGGGCACACATATTCCCAACAAAGCTGGGCTACCTTCTTGTGACATTTCAGAAAATATAAAATTATATTTTTGAAATTTAAATAATAAAATAATAAATTTTATGAAAACTATACGAGTATGCCTTTGAGTTTTCATAGAATTGTATAATTATATACCTATATTTTGGAAAATATTTGGAAATTAATATGAATTATTAATTGTGGAATTGTGGAAGCATTTATTGGATTTGGACATTTTATAAATTACTATACAATTATTTACATACAAGTTTATTATAAACTTGATAAGTATATTACTAATTATGCATTAAACCAAATCCATTTTGTTAACAATGTATTTGAGTGTGCATGACATCTTGTGACATGTTGTAATTAGATTTATTTTGTAATATGGTTTTGTTTTAAGAAAATGAAAAAGAAAAGAAAAATGGAAAATGAGAGGAGACATAGATATGACCAGCATAATGAGGAGAGAGGGTGAGAAAGAGAGAGTGTGTGTGTGGTTCCACAACCAATCTTTTCCCCCACCTTCTTCATCTTCTCCTCCTTCTTCCAACTCCTCCAGCATCTCACTACCACCATACACCATCCTAAAAACCACCTCAAAATCTCATGTTCCATTCATAAACAATGTTCCTCGCATCTTTAGAAGCATTATAGAATGACCAAGTAGAAGTTTTGATCAACTTAGGCCATCTTAGAATTTTCTTGAGTTGCTCCATGAAGTAAAACCTTCATCTTTCACCAAGTTTTTAAGTTTCTTAAGCTCAAGTGTTAGTTTAGAGTTAAACAAGTTATGTTTTATGATCATGGAAAATTCTAGGATGATAATTGGTGGATGTTTTGAGTTGTGGAGATATAATTGAGGCTTAATTAGTGACCACAACCCTATTTGTGATAGAATCCTTGACCAAACTGGAGTTTAGAAGTTTCAAAAATGAACTTGGAATTTTCCGATATCGGGTTTTTATTAAATTGTGATGAACAAATAGAATCTGGAATAACTCGAGAGCTCTAAAAAATAAATTGCATATACAGAGATATGTGCAGGCTATTTAGAAGCTACCCCTAAAATCCGAGCCCCCAACTCCCATTCTTGGCCGCCAAAATAACCCTATTGGCCGCAAATTGTGGCCTGACTTCAGAATTAGGGTTTTTTACTTGGTCAATGGCTCAATCTTCTGATAACTAGGCCTATCCAATGTGCAGAATGTCCCAATTTTACCTAGGGTAAAATCTGAGAGTGTTTCTCTAAGTTACTGATTTGTTTTTGCGACTTTTGAAAACTAGATTTTTGTTATTTGAGTTTTGACTCGGTCGTTTGACGTCTGTACGTCAACGTCGGGAGTTGTTTGGTTGCTCTTGCATGCATGGGCCATACGTTTTAACTTGTGTGTGCTTCGCTTGCCGTATCGGTTTTCGGATTTGATTTTTTGTACGATATGATATTCCTTGAATTGTAGATACCATCGTATGGACTTCCGAGATGACAAAAGAAGAGCAAGGCGTTCATCGACTTCGGCTAGAGCGAGGATAGAAGGTGAGTAGATGTATATTTACGGGGGAAGTCGGGTAGATGGCGTATAGCACCCCCACAACCATAGTGCTATGAGATCACAGATGTAGTATGTATATAGATACATACACTTATATACCTACGGATATAACCATAAAGATAATTACGAGATGACATGATAAGATGAGAATGTGATGGAATAAAATTACATGAGTCGATAGGTTTGATATGAGGATGCGGGGCGATATATATATATATATATATATATATATGTGTGTGTGTGTGTGTGTGTGTGTGTGTGTGTGTGTGTGTGTGTGTATGTATGTATGTACATGTACATATACATATACGTAAACGTGTATACATACACATAAACGTGTATACATACACATATGCTAAGATATGATATGAGATGATATATATATGAGAATGCATATATATACATACATACATATACATACATACATACATGCATGCATGCATACACATATGCTAAGATATGATATGAGATGATATATATATGAGAATATGTGATAATATGATGTACGTGACCCTAGATCCGTACTTTGATTTGATGATACGTTACGACAGATTATACCGTATGCGATATTATGTACAAGACGATAGATTTTTACTCTCTAATCTATGTGTACTTCACTTGACGTATCGGTTTTTGGATTTGATTTTGTGTATGATATGATATTCCTTGAATTGTAGATACCTTCGCATGGACTTCCGGGATGACAAAAGGAGAGCAAGGCATTCAACGACTTCGGCTAGAGCGAGGATAGAAAGTGAGTGGATGTATATTTACGGGGAAAGTCGGGTGGATGGCGTATATCACCCCGACAACCATAGTGCTATGAGATCACAGATGTAGTATGTATATAGATACATACACTTATATACCTACGGATATAACCATAAAGATAATTACGAGATGACATGATGAGATGAGAATGTGATGGAATAAAATGACATGAGTTGATAGGTTTGATATGAGGATGCGGGGCGATATATAGAGACACACACACACGTACGTATATACCTACATACATACATGCATATGTGCACGTACTTATATGCGCATACGTATGCGCGTACGCGCGTACACGTACGCACATATACACGTACCTACGTATGTGTACACAAACATACGTACATATGTGTACATAAACGTACGTACGTATGTGTACACATACATGCGTGTATGTATATACACATATATACATACATATATACACACACATATGCTAAGATATGATATGAGATGATATATATAAGAATATGTGATAATATGATGTACGCGACCCTAGATCCGTACTTTGATTTGATGATACCGTACGACAGATTATACCGTACGCGATATTATGTACAGGACGATAGATATTTATTCTTTAACCTATGTGTGCTTCGCTTACCGTATCGGTTTTCGGATTTGATTTTGTGTACGATATGATATTCCTTGAATTGTAGATACCTTCACATGGACTTCCTGGACGACAAAAGGAGAGCAAAACGTTCATCGACTTCGGCTAGAGCGAGGATAGAAGATGAGTAGATGTATATTTACAGGAGAAGTCGGGTGGATGGCGTATAGCATCCCCACAACCATAGTGCTATGAGATCACAGATGTAGTATGTATATAGATACATACACTTATATATACGGATATAACCATAAAGATAATTACGAGATGACATGATCAGAAGAGAATGTGATGGAATAAAATGACATGAGTCGATAGGTTTGATATGAGGATGCGGGGACACACACACACACACACACACACACACACACACACACAGACGCACACACACACACACACACATATACATACATGCATGAGGTTAATGGAGGAAAGAGGCCATAGGAGGGAATTTCCTCTTATGGCGTCGAAAAAATACACCCTCTCTCATTTTTCCGACGATCGGCACCCACCATCTTCATTGTTATCATCGGTGTGGCTGCACCAAATTTCATGTGATTCTACACCTTTTTCACCGTTGATTTAGTGGGTTCAAAATTAACGGTTTACCGACAATAGAACTTTTTACATTGCTAAATCAACGGTGAAAAGGTTGTAGAATCACATGAAATTTGGTGTACCCACATCTTAGATTATAACGATAAATATGGTGGGTGCCGATCGGCGGGAAAAATGAGGGAGGGTGTATTTTTTCAATGCCATAGGAGGAAATTCCCTCCTATAGCATCTTTCCTCCATTATTCTCTATACATACATACATACATACATACATACATATACATATATATATACACACACGCACGCATATGCTAAAATATGATATAAGATGATATATATATATGAGAATATGTGATAATATGATGTACGTGACCCAAGATCCGTACTTTGATTTGATGATACCGTACGACAGATTATACCGTACGTGATATTATGTACAGGACGATAGATCTTTACTCTGATTTGATGATACCGTACGATGGATTATACCATACGTGATATTATGTACAGGACGATAGATCTTTACTCTGATTTGATGATACCGTACGATAGATTATACCGTGCGTGATATAATGAGCATGAATCGCAGACACATATGTATCGACTCGAGGAATATTGATTAACATCACTTAAGTAGATATTAGGATACATATATACATCACTTAAGTAGATATTAGGATATATATATATTCGGAACCATACCTATTTTCAAAACTAACGAGTCATATGCGCTTTAAATGACAACCTCAAGGGATGCCATGGTTTTTCAAATTGTATCTCTTTTTCAAAAACTCTGTAGCCCCATTTTCAAAAACTATGATTCGTATTATTTAAACAATAACCATATGGTTCATATGTAGTTACGTATTTTATACCGCTCATGTTTATGCTGTATTATTTTTCTTGCGGCATACGTACTACGTTCCCAGTACTTATCTGTTATGACTTCGTCTGCTAGGACACATGCACCATTACCGATGATGCGCATATTGCACATACACAAACTTGTCGGCTCATACACACATAATCGGTAATTTCCATGCCACGTACACATTAGAAAACTGTTATATCGCTGTATTGTTCCCTAAATTGTAGAATTATAGTTATTGTTTAGTATTCATCACCTCGCATGCTAGTTTAGATATTGCATGTCCTTATCTGGTTACACGACATGTTTACATGAAAACCCTTCCAATACTTTACAGTATTGGTCTATGCTTGGACTTACTGTACCTTTATGGTTACATTCATATGAGATTCTGTTTTCATGAGATCTCTGGATTTGAGAACCGCAGATACATTTTTTTAAAGTCTTATGATTGTTTTAAAAACGCGGTTTCTTTTGATATTTCGACGTCCACGATGAGTTTTCTCGGTTTTGAGTTATGTGTATACCCGATTCGAGAAGAGAGGAGGCACCGTTTGCGGGCTCATGGTAGACCCAGTACGGTATCCCAGGGCAAGAAGATCGTATAGAAAGACGTTGACCCCGGCAGGGGAACACTACCTACCGGTGGTGGTTTGGACTCGGAAAATATCCAGAGGATACCGACCGGAGCAATTGAGACAGATGGATATGAGGACCGATCCGATGAGACGGCGCCTGAGATATGAGGATTTACATGTCGATGCTGGACACGGGTTTTTTGATATTTTCGAGTGTCGATGCTGGACACTCAGGTTTCACGATGATTTGATGTGTCGTTGATGGATACATGTTTGATGATAAACGTATATATTTACGTATGACACAGATCACTTAGTACTATATACCGATACTGGCACAACTTTGTTATTATTATACTTATGTATACACGATCACCTTAGATACCACACGGTATGATATTATGTTATTACAGTATGACATAGGAGATCGTTATATATTCAATTTCTACCTGCTGATATTTTCTACTCACGAGTTGTTAACTCACCCCCATTGTGCTATATTTTCTTACAGGATCGACGGCTCGGATCAGTAGCAGCTTGCTGGCATACAGCTTTCTTCTGGGTGATTTTTATTGGTAGGTATGGTACACTTGGATCGTGACCACCTTTTGTATATATTATTTTCAGTTGTATCTAGTTAAAAGCTCCATCAACCAGGCTATGTATACTTAGTAGACATAGACACCAGACTTGTATATTCTTTGAGACGCAGAGAGATGGGTGTATTGTTCTTTATTTTTGAGCTTGATGATGTCTTGGTCTTCTTTATTTTCTTTCTGTGATCGATCTTCGCCTTGGGCGTCGTATATTTTTATATTGCACGATTATGACTCTGCCAATTGGCGAAGAGCTAGCTCCCGCTTGGGGATGCCTATATTATTGCTCTGGTGTATTGGTTTTGGATCAAAATGTACAAGGAATGTGCTGCCCAAATTTCAAATGACGAAATTTTTTCCAATTATAGTATACAACTCACTTGTATTTCTATATGTCATTACTTATACTTTTAAATAAGTAACTTGATAACGTTACACTTTTATTTTAAAACTTCACCTCCATTATTTTCCTAAAAGGTTTAGATTTCTGGGCTTTCGGCTTACTTGGATTACAGTAGGGTCCTATAGACTTCACGTGATTCTCGTGCCGGTCATATGCCAATTCCGGATCATGACAAAGTTGGTATCAGAGCGTTAGGTTAAACCTTGGTTTAAGTCTAGGCTTGACTATGCAGGGTATAGGGCGTATATATTTCGGAACCTAGGCTTGACCTTACAGAACTTAGACTTGACTGAGGGGGCATTAGACCCGAACTTTCGTTACGTAGGTTAACCTTAGTTGATGGAGTAGGTAACTTAAGTAAAGTGACGTACCGTGTGTATGTTCCGCGGCATACTTACGATATGTTGCTGCGTTTAAGTGACCTTAGGATATACATTTCTTGAGATCTGTGATTCTAGTCGTTCCTATGATCTGTCCTCATCGATGTTTGCTTGCGGTTTCTGTCACCATGGCTATGAGAGCAGAGAGAGCTGCAGCTAGAGATGCGGTCAGAACGAGCTCTTCACTAGTCGCCATTGGATAAGTGACTAGGACATTTTGTTCGTTTGGATGCTCCGATGCGAGATCATTAAATTAACTAGCTTCAGTTTGAGGGGCCTCCCCCAGACGTGTTGTGAGTTGATCGAGAAAGGACGAATAAAGCGTATTCCTCCGATAACTTGGACGTTTTTTCGAGGACGTAATCGGCCAAATGTCTTTGACGGGGTGGTGAAGATGCCCGAGTTCAGAACTTCGAGCCCTTACAAGAGACTCTGGATATGACTATAACCAAATATGGATCGCAGTCTATGCAGCTCTCAAGATACGTCTCCAAATTGAACGATAATGAAGAAAAGTGGATAAGAGATTTGTGCGATATCTTAAAGAGTTGTTGTTCCTCTCCGTTGATGTCATAGATTTGGTGCATATGAAGAAGAGTTGGATGCAGCCACATTTCCAGAGAAAGTTCATGATAAGAATTCAACTATTACTGAAAGAGATACAGATTAAATAAAGATGCCAACTTTCGGGCAGTTCGGCAGGGGTGATATTGGAAGAGACCATGGTTGGTCCTTTCCGGATCATTTCAGCGATAAGACTTGGACTCAGAATTGGTTGTATCGCACATATTTAGAGGGCCAGGGGCCGCCATCATTGATGTGCTACATTACGAGTGGCCATGTAAATTGGCCAGGAGATGTTCGGCGAGACGCCAGAGCGGAACTGTTTCCGTCATTACTCATAACCGGACCATCGAGCCAAGAGATTGTGGAATTGGCGATCCACAGAGGAAACAAGGACCCAGAGACAGAGGATGCCAGACCGTGGGCAGAAGGCAAGTATATATTCTTGCTCTGCCAGCTTTGGGTGCACTGGCACTTTTCGACATTGAAAAAGGTGTACCTCAATGTCATTTACTTGTGATTTTTGTTTTGGTGATTCAGATATCACGTTTCCACCGTTTTGATTCTGGTATTTTGATGATTAGTTTCGTGATCAATATTTTCATGCACCGTAGTTGCACTTGATTTATGTTTTATACACCACTACATTTAATTTACGTTTTGTGCATATCCATTGCACTTGATATAGATTTTGTGCACTTGTTGCACGTATTTATGATTCCGTGTATTCCGATACGGTCAATTTTGATTTTTGTACACTCTAACATATTTGGTTTTGATTTTGTGCAAACTTGATTTTGATTTATGCACTTGGTGTAGTTCATATGCGCTTTCAATGCATTGACGGGTTTTCATGCACCCTAGTGCACTAGATTTATATTTTCGTGCACCTTGGGGACTTAATTTTCATTATCGTGCACCCTAATGCACTAAATGCTTTTGTGCGGACCTGACGCACTTGATTTAGATTCTTGCGCACACTTTGCGCACTTGATGTGATTTCATGCACACCAGACGTACTTAATTGAGATTCTTTGTGCATATTAGATGCACCTAGTATTGTTGCCGTGCACACTCATTGCACTTGACAGATACTTTCGTGCACACCCGTTGCACTTGTATTTGATTTTGATTTCCGTACGCACCAGATGCACGTGGTTTTTTTGGTATACACTATTTGAGATTGATTTCTTTAGAGCATCATGCTTCTATGATATACATACTGTATTATATAGTAACCGAGCAGGACTGGTCTGAGGATAGTATCTAAGTATTTTTGCATGCATCGACATTTACCGAAGATTTTTTCAGAAAGGAGCTATAGTCTCACTATTTTCCTACGTGTCCATGAGTGATACGAATTTTTACAAGGAAAACCTCCTGAGATATTTTTCAAAAAGCGGGACGTATATCTTAAGCAAAATGTATATAGATGTATATCTATTTCTTCACAAATGAACGTCCGCTACTCGTGTCGTGATACACGCATCGCACGGCGATTTGAAAAGGATTTTTGCATACAGTTTTATTCGGTTATTTAGACCATTTTACAGGGATGCGTACTATATACGTATTATAGCCTTGAGTATATGATACTTGAATTAAACAGTAGATTTTGAAATTTGCACATGCATCATAGCTTCTATGATTGGCATGTCGTTTGGCGAAGTTTTGATTGTTAGGTTTTGCACCCATTTTCATGCGCTGTGTTATTTATTGTGTATTCTGTAATTTTAGAGCCCCGTTGAATTGATCTGATTTACTGAAATGTTTTAATATTTGGAGAGTTTAAATTTAAATTCGGGGACCGAATTTATTTAAGGGGGAAAAATTATGACATTTCAGAAAATATAAAATAATACTTTTGGAATTTAAATAATAAAATAATAAATTTCACGAAAACTATACGAGTATGGATTTGAGTTTTCGTAGAATGGTACAATTATATACCTATATTTTGGAAAATATTTGGAAATTAATATGAATTATTAATTGTGGAAGCATTTATTGGATTTGGACATTTTATAAATTACTATACAATTATTTACATACAAGTTTATGTTAAAATTGATTAGTATATTACTAATTATGCATTAAGCCAAATCCATTTTGTTAACCATGTATTTGAGCGTGCATGACATCTTATGACATGTTGTAATTAGATTTTATTTTGTAATATGGTTTTGTTTTAAGAAAATGAAAAAAGAAAAGAAAAATGGAAAATGAGAGGAGACATAGATGTGACCACCATAATGAGGAGAGAGAGTGAGAAAGAGAGAGAGAGAGACAGAGTGTGTGTAGTTCCACAACCAATCTTTTTCCCCATCTCCTTCATCTTCTCCTCCTTCCAACTCCTCCACCATCTCACTACCACCATACACCCTCCCCCCCAAAAAAAATCACCTCAAAATCCCATGTTCCCTTCACAAATAATGTTCCTCACATCTTTACAAGCAACATAACATGATCAAGTAGAAGTTTTGAGCAACTTAGGCCATCTTAGAATTTTCTTGAGTTGCTCCATGAAGTAAAACCTTCACCTTTCACCAAGTTTTTAAGTTTCTTAAGCTCAAGTGTTAGTTTAGAGTTAAACAAGCTATGTTTTATGATCTTGGAAAATTCTAGGATGATAATTAGTGGATGTTTTGAGTTGTGGGGATATAATTGAGGCTTAGTTATTGACCACAACCCTATTAGTGATAGAATCCTTGACCAAACTGGAGTTTAGAAGTTTCAAAAATGAACTTGGAATTTTCCGATATCGGGTTTTTATTAAATTGTTATGATCAAATAGAATCTGGAATAATTCAAGAGCTCTGAAAAATAAATTGCATATACAGAGAGATGTACAGGCTATTTATAAGCTACCCCTGAAACCCGAGCCCCCAACTCCCATTCTTGGCCGCCAAAATAACTCTATTGGCCACAAATTGCGGCATGACCTTAGAATTATGGTTTGGTTCTCGGTCCATGGCTCAATCTTCTGATAACTAGGCCTATCCAATGTGCAAAATGTCTCAATTTCACCTAGGGTAAAACCTGTGAGTGTTTTTCTAAGTTGCTAATTTGGTTTTGCGACTTTTAAAAACTAGATTTTTGGTATTTGAGTTTTGACTCGGTCGCTTGACGTCTGTACGTCAACTTCGGGAGTTGTTTGGTTGATCTTGCATACGTAGGCCATAGGTTCTAATCTATGTGTGCTTCTCTTGCCATATCGGTTTTCGGATTTGATTTTGTTTACGATACGATTTTCCTTGAATTGTAGGTATCTTCGTGTGGACTTCCAAGACGATAAAAGGAGAGCAAGGCATTCATTGACTTCGGCTAGAGCGAGAATAGTAGGTGAGTAGATGTATATCTACAGGGGAAGTCGGGTGGATGGCGTATAGAACCCCCGCAACCATAGTACTAGGAAATCAGAGATGTAGTATGTATATAGATACATACGCTTATATACCTACGAATATAACCATAAAGATAATTACAAGATGATATGATGAGATGAGAATATGATGGAATAAAATGACATGAGTCGATAGGTTTGATATGAGGATGCGAGGAGATATACACACATACACACATATGCTAAGATATGATATGAGATGATATATATATATATATGAGACTATGAGATAATATGATGTACGTGACCCTAGATCCGTACTTTGATTTGATGATACTGTAGGACGGATTATACCGTACACGATATTATATACAGGACGATAGATCTTTACTCTGATTTGATGATACCGTACGATGGATTATACCGTAGGCGATATTATGTACAGGATGATAGATCTTTACTCTGATTTGATGATACCGTATGTTGGATTATACCGTACGTGATATGATGAGCATGAATCGCCGAAAGATATATATCGACTTAAGGAATATTGATTAATATCACTTAAGTAGATATTATGATATATATATATATATATATATATATATATATATATATATATATATATATTCGGAACCATACCTATTTTCAAAACTAACGAGTCGTATGCACTTTAAATGACAACCTCAAGGGACGCCACAGATTTTCAAATGGTATATCTTTTTTCAAAAACACCGTAGCCCCATTTTCGAAAACTACGATTCGTATTATTTAAACTATAACCATATGGTTCATATCTAGTTACGTAATTTATACCGCTCATGTTTACGTTGTATTATTTTTCTTGCGACATACGTACTATGTTCCCAGTACTTATCTTGTATGACTTCGTCTGCTAGGATACACACACCATTACCGATGATGCGTATGTTGCACGTACACAGACTTGCCGGCTCACATACATATCATCAGTAATTGCCATGCCACGTACACATTAAAAAACTTATATATCGCTGTATTGTTCCCTAAATTGTAGAATTATAGTTATTGTTTAGTATTCATCACCTCGCATGCTAGTTTAGATATTTCACGTTCTTATCTGGTTACACGACATGCTTACATGAAAACCCTTGCAATACTTTACAGTATTGTTCTGTGGTTGCACTTACTGTACCTTTATAATTACATGCATATGAGATTCAGTTTTCATGAGATCTCTGGATTTGAGAACCGCTAATACATTTTTTAAAAGTCTTATGATTGTTTTAAAAACACGGTTTCTCTTGATATGATATTTCGACGTCCACCATGAGTTTTCTCAGTTCTGAGTTATGTGTATACCCAATTCGAGGAGAGAGGATGCACCGTCTGTGGGTATATGGTGGACCCAATACGGTACCCCGAGGCAAGAAGATCGTATAGAGAGACGTTGAGCCCGACAGGGGAACACTACCTACCGGTGATGGTTTAGACTTGGCGGATATCCGGAGGATGCCAACCGAAGCGATTGAGACAGATGGATATAAGGGTCGATCCGATGAGACAGCGCCTGAGATATGAGGATTTACGTGTCGATGCAGGACACGGGTTTTATGATATTTTTGAGTGTCGACACTGGACGCTCAAGTTTCATGATGATTTCATGTGTCGTTGATGGACACGCGTTGGATGATACACGCATATATTTACGTATGACACAGATGACTTGGTCTATATACCGATATTTGCACGACTTTGTTATTATTACACTTATGTATACACGATCACCTTAGATACCACACGGTATGATATTATGTTATTACAGTATGACCTAAGAGATCGTTATACATTCGATTTCTACCTGCTGATATTTTCTACTCACGAGTTGGCAACTCACCCCCGTTGTGCCATAGTTTTCTTGCAGGATTGACCACTCGCATCAGTAGCAGCTTGCTGACACACAACTTTCTTTTGGGTGATTTGCATTGGTAGGTGTGGTACACTTGGATCATGACCATCTTTTGTATATATTATTTTCAGTTGTATCTAGTTAAAAGCTCCATCAACCAGACTATGTATATTTGGTAGACCTAAACACCAGACTTGTATATTCTTTGAGACTCAGAGCGAGATGGATGTATTGTTCTTTATTTTTTAGCTTGATGATATCTTGCTATTCTTTATTTTCTTTCTGTGATTGATCTTCGTCTTGGGCGTCGTATATTTTTATATTGCACGATTATGATTCCGCCAATTGGCTAAGAGCTAGCTCCCTCTTGGGGATGCCTATATTATTGTTGTGGTGTATTGGTTTTGGGTCAAAATTTACAAGGGAGGTGCTGCCCAAATTTCAAATGACGAAAATGTTTCCAACTATAGTATACAACTCACTTGTATTTCTATATGTCATTACTTATACTTTTAAAGAAGGAACTTGATAACATTACACCTTTATTTCAAAACTTCACCTCCATTATTTTCCTAAAAGGTTTAGATTTCTGGGCTTTCGGCTTACTTAGATTACGGTGGGGTCCTATGGACTTCACGTGATTCTCGTTCCGGTCATGTGCCAATTCCGGATTATGACACTCCTAACTACAAAATCCCCCACCATCCTAGGTCCAGATTCTACCGTCGCGGATATTGAGATCCGTAAGACATAGGGATTGGACAGTGCGAAAGGCAAGTGCCTCGTGTTAGCCTCTATAGATAATGAAAACCAGAGGTGACACGAGAATATAGACCTTGCTTCCATAGTCCTCCATACCAAAGATTTATATGGAGAGTAATCTTGTATCGTAAGATACGAGACCGCGAAAAAATTATTTCAGGCGAGATTGGCTATCGGGTCATCTGTAGGGGACCACGTCCTTAAGATGATCAGTTATATTGAAGAGCTCACGGACCTTGGGACCATGTTGGAGAACGAGTTATATACGGACTTGATTCTACAGTCCCTCCCCTCTACCTATGCCCAGTTTATATTGAATTTTAATATACGGAATAAGGAAGTTACACTTCCAGAGCTCATTAACATGTTAAGGAGTGCAGAGGGTATCCTGAAGAAATCCAGTGAGACATCCACTCTACTTGTTGGGGAACTTTCTTCCTCTAAATCCAAGGCGAAAGCTAGGAGGAAGAAGAAGAAGGCTCCCACTAAACCGAGAAGTGGTTCGGTAAGGTACAGGGAAAGTGCAAGGCAAAAGTTAGGGGGCCAATAGTAGGTAAAGAGAAATGCTTCTATTGTCACAAGAAAGGCCATTGGAAGAAAGACTGCAGGGCTTGGAAAACCAGGACCCAGGATTCGAAGTAAGTTATGGCTTCGGCTTCAGGTGTGTTTATGATTGAAAACTATTTGTCAATCAACTCTACTTTCTGGGGATTGGATACCGGTTCAGGATCTCATATTTGTAATCCATTGCAAGAACTGAGAAGCCGTAGAGTTATAAAGGCAGGTGATATAACCCTCAGGGTTGCTAACGGAGCGAGCATAGATGATGCTTCCATAAGGGAATATCACTTAGGATTGATAGGTGGACATATTTTGGTTTTGCGTAACTGTTTTTGTGTACCAAGTTTGACATGTAATATCATTTCTGTATCTTTATTATATAAAGAAGGTTATGATTTTACATTTGTAAGCGATGTTGTAAACATTCACCTTAATCATGGTTTGATTGGGTCTGGTACACTAGACAACGGAACATACGTATTAAATCAACATACAGAACACACTTAAAAGAAAGACTCAAGAATTAAATCAAGTTTTCTTATGGTATTGTAGACTAAGTTACATCAATGAAATACAGTTGACGAAGTTACATAGAAAGGGATATTTAGATCCATTTGAATATCTGTCTTATGCAACTTATTAATCATGTCTCAAAGGAAAGATAACAAAGACTTCGTTCACTGGACACAGAGGAAGAGCCACCGAGCTCTTAGGACCCATACACAGCGACGTGTGTGGTCCAATGTCTACACATGCAAGAAGTGGTTATTCCTACTTCATTACTTTTACGGATGATTTCTCAAGGTATGGACATGTATTCTTGATGAAACATAAATCCGAGGCCTTTGAAAAATTATACGACTACAAGAATGAAGTTGAAAAACAAACAAGCAAAAGTATCAAGACACTTCGATCTAATCATGGTGGTGAATACTTAAGTGCCGAGCTCCTGGGATACTTAAAAGAGAATGGAATTCTCTCTCAGCTTACTCCTCCATACACACATAAACACAACGGTGTATCGGAAAGCCGGAACAGCGCTTTATTAGATATGGTGTGTTCCATGATGAGTAATGCTGAGTTATCACGATCCTTCTGGGGTTATGCACTAGAATCTGCTGCATGTCTTTTGAACAAAGTTTCTACGAAGTCGTTCCTACCTCACCATATGAAATGTGGAGTGGGAAGAAATCCTATCTTAAGTATCTTAAGATATGGGGATATCCAGCTTTTGTCAAAAAGCAACATGCGGACAAGCTCGAGGCACGATCAGTACTGTGTAAGTTTGTAGGATACCCAAGGAACTTCAAGGGGTATCTTTTCTATTATGCAAAGGAATAAAAGATTTTTGTTTCTCAGCACGCCCACTTTCTGGAGACTCAATTTCTTGAAAAAGAAATAAGTGGGAGCGCAATGGAACTGGAAGAAATTCCAGAACCACAATCTATTATTGAAAGCATGGTGGAACCAGAAGTTTCAAAAGAACCGGAGGTCCCTGCGCCACTCCGCAAATCTAGTAGGCAGTCTCATTCACCTGAAATATACTATGGTATTCTCGTAGACGGGGATAGAGAGGATTGCATCATCGATGATGATGAGCCAATTAGTTTCCAGCAGGCCATTACGAGCAGAGACTTAGTAAAGTGGCCGGATGCAATGCGGACCGAAATGGAATCCATGTACACTAACAAAGTTTGGACTTTGGATATTGCAACTTAAGGGGTAAAACCCACAGGCTGCAAATGGAACTTCAGAAAGAATATTGGTGCAGATGGACAGGCTGAAACCTATAAGGCTAGACTTGTAGCAAAAGGTTTTCAACAAAGACCTGGCTTGGGCTATGAAGAAACCTTTTCTCTAGTGGCTATGCTTAAATACATTCGGATCCTACTTGCCATTGCTACCTTCCATGATTATGAAATTTGACAAATGGACGTAACGGTCGCTTTTCTGAATGGAAATTTGAAAGAGTGTGTTTATATAGATCAGCCAGAGGGTTTCATAGAGAGTGGGAGCGGCGGAAGAGTGTACAAGTTGCTTAAATCTATTTATGGATTAAAGCAGGTATTGCGGAGTTGGAACATCTGCTTTGATGAGACGGTCAAAGAAATTGACTTTATCAAAAATCCAGATGAACCATGCATTTATAGTAAGATTGTAGCGAGAACTGTGGTATTCCTCGTCTTGTACGTGGATGGAATTCTCCTAATAGGAAATGACATTCCTATACTATAACCAGTCAAAATATTCTAGTCGCAGAAGCTCTCCATGAAAGACCTGGGTAATGCCTCTAACATTCTGGGGATCCAGATCTATCGTGATAGATCTAAGAGGATGTTGGGACTTTCACAGTCCAGGTATATTGACACCATAATGAATAGAATTAGTATGGAAGATTCTAAGCGAGGTAACCCATCCTCTTATCGCGGAATCACTCTGTCCAAAGAGATATCTCCCAAGACTAACTTGGAAAAGGATCGCATGAGTATTATACCCTATGCTTCTGCAGTAGGATCTATAATGTATGTGATGTTGTTTACCAGACCAGATGTTGCTTACACACTGAGCGTGGTAAGAATGTATCAGTCAAACCCTGAGGAGAAGCACTAGATAATAGTTAAGAACATTCTCAAGTACTTGAGAAGTACTAAGAAGATGTTCTTGGTGTACGGCAGTGAAGACCTCCAGATTGAGGCCTTTGCCGACTCCAACTTCCAAAGTGACAAGGATGACTCTAAATCCTTGTTGGGTCATGTCTTCACCCTCAATAGAGGGGCAGTCTGTTAGAAGAGCTCCAAACAGGACACCATTGCTGACTCGATGACGGAGGCAGAGTATATCGCTGCATGTAACGCCGCGGAAGAAGCAGTCTGAATGAGAAAGTTCATTACAGAACTTCGGGTGGTTCCATCCATTGTTGACTCAATACCTTTATATTGTGACAACAATGAGGCTATAGCTTTAGTGAAGAAACCAAGGTCCCATAAAAAATCCAGACATATCTTGAGGCGGTATCACCTGATCAGGGAGATCATGGATCACCGAGAGATCGAGTTGCGGAGAGTAGAGTCGGAGAACAACACTGCAGATCCACTCACAAAGGCCATCCCTCAAACGCGGTTCGAGAAGCTATTCAAGATAATAGGTCTGCGATATGCCAATACATGGCCTTAGTGCAAGTGGGAGATTGTTAGTGATATATGCCCTAGAGGCCGTTATTGTATAGTACTGGATTGTATATTATATTTTGGAAGCTTGGGATATTCACAAATATAATAACAGTCTTGCTCAATATGATAGTATGCTATCTGGTTTGATGCTATCTTAACATGTGCATATGTTCTTTTAACGTATCACTAATACATGTTGATAGAGCCCTTAGGATCTTTGATTGACTACCAGTGTTGTGATGGCAATCACACTAGTGGAGGCTCGGTAGTCTATAAACGCATTCTTAAATTTGTCCCTAGTTGTAGGATTATCGATACTGGGCATCGATACTCCAGAGCGGACTAGTGTATACGCTTCTAATCCCCGTCAGAGAAGGTGACATGTCCCGCAGCCATTGGTATACAATACTAAAGATAGTATACATGTGCTCTTTGGGTTATGAGTTATACTGGACGGACTCGCTAGGAACTGCTGGTTGGTATTATACCTATCGTCAATTAACAGTTCCCCGGTGACATGAGTACAAGTAAGTCCGTTGACTTGATATCACTATTCGTCTCAAGTGTTCTTCAAGTTAGAGAAGGACTTACACCATCCGGGTGTTAATTATATGTATGCTCTAGAGGCCATTACTGTACATGTGATGTATATTGTAGTGTATGCTTGGACATATATAGGGAGGACTTTCTTGCTCGACATGATAGTATGCTATCTTGTTGCACTTTATCTTAACATGTACACTTACTGTCTCTTTATTATATATTGATAAAGACCTTAGAATGAGTACTTGATTACAAGGATTATGATGTAGATCATACTAGTGGGGCAGAGGTAGTCGGTAAGTACATCCTTAGATTGTTCCTAGTCATGGGAGTATCGAGATAGGGCATCGATATTCCAGAGTAGACTAGCGTGTACGCTTCTCGACCCATATGATGGGCGATAGATGATCCTATATCCATTGGTGTTTGACATCAGAGAAGGTATAGGGGTGCTCAGTGGAGACTGGGTACACTGGACGGACTCGCTGAGAACTCCTAAATGGTATTATACATATCGTCAGATAGCAGTTTTCTGGTGACACTAGTACAGGTTAGTCTGTCGACCCGAGATCGTTATAGAGTCTTGTGTGATTCCCACTGTGCTTTGGTTTCCACTATACCACGGTTAAGAGATCGTGCAAAAAGGTGGTTTTTGGGTACAGTCCCGAGTCACATGAAGGCAATGAGCGATATGAGGGGATTCGTCTCTCCCGGTATTGGGAATTGATGTTGCGCTATGCTCGATTGGCCATAACAGGAAATCCCTAGCCAGGGTTGCTGAGATCTAATGGTAAGTGTTATCAGTAGTTTCTCGAACTGTTATGGACCTTGCATCGGCATGACATATCAAGCTATTGGGGTCTGACGTTATACCACCCCCAGGCTATGCTATGCAACATATCTGACGAAGAGACCGGACTGTACAGTAGTGTTACTGATTGGATTCGCAGGAGTATGAGCAGGCTTGCTTGTTGATCTTCTGATCGCTCAATACCCGGATGGCTGTTACGTTTAGCAGACCGCTTGTGGCTTGTGGGTGTTTGATATGATCATCATCTACTGCCAGCGTATTGACGAGTCTTTAGAGTCCTACATAGAGGTTTCTTAGTTCATGTGAAACGGAGTAAGAGCACATATGCGATATATGCGGGACCGAGATTAATGCGCGTATGTGATACCACATTCTATTCTCGCGATATGTGACATCGGTCGGTTATATGTGATATAGCCGGGTTATCGGATCAAGTATTGATTCGATAAGTTGTTACATTTGATATTAGTCGGTTATATGTGATATAACCGGATTATTAAATCAAGTGTTGATTTAATAATTTAATGTATAATTATATATTTGATATATTAAATTATATTAACTAATATTAGCTCACTTAAGCATTTCTTTTTCTCATTTATGATACATTAATATATATATATGTGATATATGTTAATTTTATTGTTTTCTTTTTACACACAAAATATATATGTGATATGTATTAGTGTGTCATGCTAGGTTACACATGCAATATGGATGTATGAGACTCACACCATGCTAGGTTTAATGTGGGTTTATATTTATATTTAAGTAATTCAAAATTAGTGGAGATTTTGTCATGGCTTGAAGCTTGTAGAAGCTTGTAGGTTTCATTGACTTAGTCCACTCCTTTGTTTTACTTAAGATATTTATTAACCTAACCATTAATCTCATACCATGGTTTATTCTCTACATGAGTTTTTGTATGACATAAACTCACCCATGGTTGCATTTCTAACCTCATCTCATTATTCATCATCTTCTTCTTCATCTCCCTCAAGCTCTCTAGGTTTTGAGAAAGTGAAGAAATATTGTGAGAAAATTAAATCTAAAGTGAGCCCATTTCCTACTTCATCATCCTATACTATATTAGCCATTTAGTTTAGTGTGTTTGCTTCACTAATCTACCATTACTAAAGAGGTAGCATAAGCTTGAGTCTCCTCAACGTAGATCATCTTCGGCCTCGAAGATTTCGAACAAGCTTGTTCATTTCTTCATGTGAACCCTTACTAGAGTTCGGGTGTTCACTACTTATAGCGAAGAATATCATTTGCTCACGTAAAATGGTACCCCGATTTCCGTCGTAAAATCTGAAATTTTCATACATGCTAACCCATAAATTTATAATAAATTATGTATAGATCGGAATGCGGCGTTTTAGAACTCATATCGAAGCTGACGTAATAACATATAGTAATATATTTTTGTCTACTAAATCTTAATGAGTCATGGTAATGAAAATCGAGGAGAATTGCGGCTCTGGACTGCAGTCCAGAGCAGCACGGCTTGTCGATACTCGATTTGAAATGCTTTCACGTTTTTGTGTGAAAATGGTGTTATGCGGAACCTTATACCGTAGTGAATATAAATATGTTAGTGAACTATTGAAAGTGATTTCATTCGTTTTTAACATTGTTTACTATTTTAATCACATTTTAAATCATCAGTACATATGGCAGTCCCAAGCAGGGACAGAACATATACCCCGATATTATATAATGCATAACTCCCAGTACACTATAAATATTATCGATCCGTCTAGTGCGTTGGAAACCTAACTGATAAACCTAATTATTATCCAACTATAGTGTTGCCTAATTTTGATCCTAACGGGGTGAAAACTGTGTTACGAAATGGACTTTCATTTCAGGAACTGAAATTCCAGCAGAGAACACTTAAAATAAAACGACTATAATTTGCGAACCCGAAACCCGATTGACTTGAAACTAATTTCATTGAACTGTAGAATGGGTTTACTTATTACCTCTTTTGTATCATTTTACTTAATTCTGAGCGTATGATTTAATGCGATTTTTATAAGTTCATGAAACACATACTGACTTGTATTGCATATAAATTGTTTAGTGGCATAATTCACAGTTTTACCTGACTGTAATACCTCTAGCGATAGTGCGCGTCATTATTAAGTTTCAGTGTAAAATACATTGTCGAGCGTGAATGGTATCGGTTTAGGAGTGTCAAGTACGCCAGAAAAAAATGAATAATTCGTGATAGTGACAATACAGTGAATAGTGAATATAGCAGTGTTATTGATGCGTACTTTTATATAACTAACCCATACTCATAGATAGTGAAACCTGGGGAAGAAGGGGGAAATCGAAGTGGAAAGAAAATTGTATTTAGCGAGGTCAGTGATTTAGAGGATGATCATTCGAACAGCGACTCTTATATATTAGGTTTGGACCTAGCGGTCCGGCTGACAGGGTTATGTCCCGGGCGACAGTGGGCCGTAGTCTCAGATACGTACGAGACCCTCGTTAAACATGATCATTTCTTTCCGCAAATCGATTTCAAAGTGACTTAGAAACCGATAGGGACACAGATCACATTGCGTTGTTTACTGACATATCGATTGCCTGCATTTATTATCTCTACCGTTATTACCTTAATGTTCTTGCTCCATTAATACTATTATACTACTGCTATTTTGTCGCACTAACGACCTGAGTATGCTTGCTCAGAGTTTGAAAAGAACCGAATTCAGGAGTCAGACCTACCTTTCGAGCTCGCAGAGATCTAGACGGTCATGCCTTCGGCACTTTTACCGATTTTCATAAAACAACCTTGTATTCGCACTTGGTTAGTAGTTTCTTTTTCTTTCATTATATTGTGAACTGTGAACAATGAAAGTTGGTGTAATAAACTAGTGATGTGTTTCCTTTACTATTGTGATGTGTTTACTGATTACCATGTAATGCTAGGAGCCAAAATATGACTACAGCGGGATAGTTCCTTGACCGTAGGAGCATGGCTGGCCTAGTCGCCTCCCGTATTCCGTATTTTGGGAAGAAGGTCGTGACATGGTTTTGTTGGTATCAGAGCCAGGTTTAGTATTAAGGGATAACATTAACTACGCTTTATTATATTATTTTCACTTCACTATTTCTCACTTTCATCCTTGTATCTAATCATATCCGTTCATCTATTTTTCAGCGACATGATCTCTCCTCACGACCTCTCCTCGGACTCTAGTTCTCAAGATCATACAGAGAGGATCTTGAATGCGCTAACGACCCTCGTGGAAGCCCAAGAAAGAAAGACGGACCTACTTACCGAAGGACTCAGGGCAATTACCGCATTAAAGGGATCCACCGCTCTTATTACTACCCCTGAGGGCACCACTAGGCCAGCTACTTCTGCCAGGACCGGCACTGTGTCGGACTTCCGGAGACTACACCCAGCTGTGTTTACGGGACTAGCCGAACCACTTGAGGCCGAACAATGACTGGTCAATGTGGAGAACCTGCTGACGGCCGCACGGGTCCCCGATGAAGAGAAGGTGAATGTAATAAAGATCCAGCTAGAGGACAAAGCCCGTACTTGGTGGTCCGTCGAAGAGAGCAGACTTGATGGGCCGATCGAGTGAAGCAAGTTCAAAGAATGCTTCTTGGACCACTGTTTTCCCCCCACCGCCAAGGCAAAGATGAAAGAAAGATTTATCTTACTGAAGCAGAACGGCCGTCCCGTTGACGTGTATGCGGCAGAATTCAATCGGCTGAGCCGATTCGCTTCATATATGGTCGCTTCAGAGGCCACCAGGGCCAAGCGTTTCTTACAGGGACTTGACTTTGAGCTGCAATAGTTAATTGCGTCACTCGAGATGCAGACCTTCGCGCAGTTGCTCAACGCTGCACGAATTCAGGAGAAGCTAATCAGTAAATTCAGGGGCCCGGCTCGAGTGATAGGAGGCCCCCAGTTGTTCCGACGCGTACTCACACACCGTCCCGAGGGGTCATACCAGTTCACAGGCTAGGGACGATGCAGATGAAGCGTCCCTTCATGCCCCAGCAGCATCCACAGAAGAAAACCTTAGTCTGCGGCTACTGTCATAGGGACGGGCACACCCAGAATGACTGTTGCCGTGCCAAGGAACAGTGTTTGATTTGCGGATCCAACCAGCACCGGGTGAGTGGGTGCCCTCGGTGAACAGAGCTACAGGGAGGGCCTGGAGTGCAACAGCAGAGGTCACTAGAACAGAGGCAAACCAACACAGGCCGTGGTCAAGGGCGGGCTTTCACCCTAACCGTCGAGCAGGCAGAGGCCTTAGGAGAAGTTGTTACAAGTATTCTACTCGTTCATTCTATGCCAGCTAGAGTACTGTTTTTTTCCGGAGCATCACACCGTTTCATATCTACACGTTTTGTCGATACACACTTTCTACCACATGAACATTGACCAAGGGATGGGAAATACATACGGGTAATGGTGTTATAGTATCTAGTCAAGAATATAGATCTTTTCCAGTAGTAATGTGTGGCGGGGAATTCTATGCGAATTTCCTTTTAATCGGAACAGGCAGCTATGATGAAATTCTCGGGATGGATTGGATGAGTACATTCCATGCGATTATTGATTGCCGAGCTGGGAATGTGACTTTCTGTATTCCTGATCACCCAGAATTTGTCTTTGAAGGAGGAAGCGAGTCTTTGGAGCCAGCCAAGTATAAAGCCAAACCGAAGGTATTGACGGCTATGGAGATTGATGAAAACCCCGCACCAGAAATCGTTCGGGATTTTCTTGACGTGTTTCCTGAAGATTTACCAGGTCTACCACCTTCACGTATTTTGGGATTCTCGATAGATTTGATTCCAGGTACATCTCCAGTTTCCAAGGCACCGTACAGAATGGCACCAGTTAAGTTGGCTGAATTGAAGAAGCAAATTGGAGAACTCCTGGATAAAGGATTTATTCGCCCAAGTGCTTCACCATAGGGTGCACCAATCTTGTTGGTGAAGAAAAAGGATGGATCGCTATGGATATGCATAGACTACCGGGAGCTGAACAGAGTAACGATAAAGAACAAATACCCCATTCCTCGCATCGACGACTTATTTGATCAGTTGGGTGGTGCCAAGGTATTTTTGAAGCTGGATCTTCGTTCGGGCTATCACCAAATCAGAGTGACGGCTGAATATTCATGCAAGGCGGCTTTCAGGACCCGATATGAGCATTATGAGTTTCTTGTGATGCCGTTCGGCGTCACCAATGCCCCAGCTATATTTATGGATCTGATGAATAGAGTATTTGCAAAATACTTGGACACGTTTTTCATTGTATTCATCGACGACATACTAGTCTACTCTAAGACTCGAGAGGAGCACGTCGAACACTTGCGAACAGTACTACAAATTCTTCGGGAAGAGAAGCTATACGCAAAATTGAGCAGGTGTGAGTTCTGGCTCGACAAAGTGCAATTTTTGGGACACATTGTTTCGGGCGAAGGCATCTCAGTAGACTCAGAAAAGATAGAATCTGTTAGAGATTGGCCAACACCAAAGTCAGTGGCCGAGATCAGAAGCTTCCTGGGATTGGCGGGATATTATCGGCGGTTCGTTCAAGACTTTGCACGAGTCGCTGAACCTTTGAAAAAGCTAACATGGAAGGAGGTGCCTTACGTATGGTCAGAGCAATGTACTCAGGCTTTTGAGGTACTGAAGCAGAAATTGACCACGGCGCCTATTCTTGCAGTGCCAGACAATTTAGGTGGTTTGGTGATACACAGCGATACCTCAGAGAATGGTTTAGGCTGTGTCCTGATGCAGCATGGTCGGGGTAGTTGCTTATGCCTCACGGCAGCTGAAGAATCATGAGAAGAACTACCCAACACACGATTTGGAGTTATCCGCAATGGTTTTCGCATTGAAGGTCTGGAGACATTACTTACTGGGCGAAAAGGTGGAAGTGTACACGGATCACAAGAATCTGAAATACGTGTTCTCTCAGAGGGAATTGAATATGAGACAACGCCGATGGCTAAAACTAATGGCGGACTACGACTTAGACTTACAGTACCATCCAGGGAAAGTAAATGTCATACCTAACGCTCTTAGTCGCAAGCCAGCGTTTATGATGTTGACCAGTCAGAGGGGCATCATTGAGGATTTTCAAAAGCTCGAACTAGGGGTTGTTATACCGGGTGCAATCAGGCAGTTTTGGCAGTTACAGGTGTAGTCTTCACTTGTAGAACGCATTAAGGCTGCGCAAACTGACAATCCTCGACTGCAGAAGTTCAGAAAGCAGGTGGAAGCCGGACTGAGGACAGACTTACTCATACATCGAGACGGTTCTTTGAGATTCGGTAGCAGACTCTGCGTTCCTAAGGGGGATGTTCGAGAAGAAGTACTAGCTGAAGCTCACAGTTCATCTTATTCTGTACATATGGGGGGCACGAAAATATATCGAGATCTGAGGCAGCACTATTGGTGGAACGGGATGAAGCGGGAGATTGCACGGTTTGTATCCAAGTGCTTAGTATGTCAGCAAGTAAAGGCTGAACACCAAAGAACAGCTGGACTGTTGCAACCGCTTCCGATACCCGAATGGAAATGGAAGCACATCACTATGGACTTTATGGCTGCCTTACCACGGAGCCCAAGAGGCAACAACACCGTTTGGGTTATCGTCGACCGTATTACGAAAGCAGCACACTTTATACCCTTTCGGGTGGGAAAGTCGACAGAGTCGCTTGCGGAGAAATACATGCAAGAGGTAGTGCGACTTCACGGAGTTCCGATAAGTATAGTATCAGATCGGGACACTAGATTCATTTCGTACTTTTGGAAGAGCTTACAGGAGAGTCTGGGTACACGTCTCAAGTTCAGCATGGCTTTCCATCCACAAATGGACGGATAGTCCGAGCGTACTATTCAGATGCTCGAGGACATGTTGAGGGTGTGCATGCTAGACTTTCAAGGTTCTTGGGAGGATCACCTCCATCTACTAGATTTTTCTTATAATAGCAGTTTCCAAGCTAGCATCCAGATGGCCCCATTCGAAGCACTTTACGGACAGAAATGTCGATCTCCTGTTTGTTTGGATGACGTGGGTGAGCGAAGATTATTAGACCCCAAACTTATTGTTCAGACTGTGGACAAGGTTTAGATGATCATACAGTGCATTAAGACGGCTCATGACTGACAGAAGAGTTGGACGGATGCCAGCAGGAGAGCACTAGAATTCGAGGTCGGAGATCATGTGTTTCTGAAGATTTCTCCTACCCGCGGTGTTATCAGGTTCGGAAGTCGCGGGAAACTCAGTCCCCGATTCATCGGACCTTTCGAGGTATTGGAACGAGTCAGAGAAGTGGCTTACTGTCTTGCCTTACCCCCTTCGTTAGCGGGCGTACACAACACATTTCATGTGTCACAACTGCGACGCTATGTTCGTGACGACAGTCATGTTCTCGATCACTCTGAATTGACTTTGGGTGCCGATTTAACTTATGTGGAGTAGCCTACTACCATACTCGACCATAGAGAGAAAGTGCTGAAAAATAAAATCATTTCGTTAGTCCGAGTGTCTTGGGGCGGTCGTTCACCTGAGGAATCTACCTGGGAATGTGAGGAGGATATACATTCACAGTTCCCACATCTTTTCGGGTAGCCATTTGTATTACCGTTTTTTTTTCTTCCTTTGTTCGTTCTTTTAATTTCGAGGACGAAATTTTTGTAAGGATGGAATGATGTAATACGCGGTCTTTATCTACGCCAATATCTGTATTCAAATAAAATGTTTTTCCCATTTTAAATTTTGTATTATATTCTAATTATTTTGTTTCCTATGGACCTAACCCTAAGCCCAAGTCCATATTTAAATCCCACTCTTTCCTTCTAAATTTTCTTGAGCCCAAGCCTAACAACCCAAAACCTTACCTTAACCAACAGATTACCTCCTCTCTTTCTTTCAAATTCAAAAAAATATATATTCTCATTTGAACCCAAATCCTACACAATTTAATTTCATTAAAACCTTATAATTATTTTCCCGTTTACCTCTCTCTCTCCCTTCTTTATATTTTCTTTATTAAAAATAAAAAAATAACCCCCCCCCCACGTTCACTCTCTCTTTCACCTCTCGTTCACTCTCTCTCTCTCACCTCTCGATCTTTCTCTCTCTCTCCAGAGCTCCCCAATAAAAACCACTACGAGAACCCATCGCTTATGCCCGCCCCGGCCACCTGAACACCAGAGAACCACCGCGACCCGCCCCCAAGCTTTGCCGGCTCATCCTAACGCCGCCTGAGCCATCGCATCCGGCCACCTCCCCCCGTCGACAGGTTTCCTCATCAATGTCAACCCCCACCTCCTGTACCGAGCACCCTCGCTTGCACCCTCGCAAGAGCTTGCCTCGCCATCGACCTCACAACCCAACACCGCCCTCCTCGCCTTCTTTTCTGAAGCCCACGTCTCCTTCTCCTCTCCCGACACAAAGCTTCATCCCTAGCCATCACCAAACCCCGTCAGCTCACCCTACTGCCGCCGGCTGCCTCCCTCCACCACCTGCCCGAGCTCCCCGCGTCTCCACCTCCAGCGATAATCCACACCATCCAATAGCGGATCCTCTAAAAAGGGTTATAGAGACTTATTTACAAAGGAATTTTAAAATACGATTCCAAAGAAAACCGTTTTTTTATAAAGTAAATTGTATTTTAATGAAATATTGTATTCGTAACTAAAAATACGCTCGAAGAGTATTGTGCTATGGAAACCATGTGTGTATGTGAGAGGTAGGTCATTACCCCATAAGATTTTCTAAAGGTATAATTAACAAAAATACTAAAAGAGAGATATGTGAAGTTCATGGTATTTTAATGTAAACGTTGATTTAAAGTTATGTTTCATGATATTTTTGAGTGAAAGTTGGTTCTAAACATTAGTTTTATGTTAACAAGAAAGGTGTAGAAATATGAATGAGCAATGCTTAAGAAAAAGTAGAATTTTAGAGGTTTAAAAGAAGATGTCAGTGTTAACTCCACTTCCGACATATTTTATGAAAAGAGACTTTCATAGAAGAAGGAGAGGGATTGGAAGGGACATACAAGTGAAGTGGTTAGAAGGAAAGTGTATGAAGAGGGGGTTGTCGTTGTGACGTTGCGGGGTCGCCAAAACTTGCTTCGATCCTCGCCGGAAGTTGATCTCTTGCTAACTCCACTTGTACTCTTCTTGTACTAGAAAATTTTGAGAATTTTGGCTATAATTTTCAGAATGAGGAAGGGCTAGGGCATAAGGTAGTATTTATAGTGTGGAATTAAGGTTTTGGAATAAAAAAGTTGAATTAAAATGCATTAAAAAGATGATAAATAGGGAATTGAGGGGTCTCTGTTTGATTGCAGAGTAATCAAACAGTGCAGGGGAGATAGGGGTAGGCCAAGAGTCGAGTGTACAAAGAACGGGGCTTATTGCCCATGGTTGGACCGTCGGTGCTGGCTAAATAAGGGATCTCGCCGGTCGATTTGTGGAGAGGGGCCGTCGGATTTAGGACACGTGTTCAAGTCTGTATTTACAACATTTTGCACATGTTTGTTTTCTCTGTCATTTCATTTTTATGTGCGTTGCACGTGTAAACTTTTGGGCTTCCAAAAATTTTAAAAGAAAAATCAGAAAAAATAATGTGTCTGATGGGGTTTTGAACACAGGGGCTACGTCACAGCAGTGCAAGGCTTTAGCAGTGAGATACAAGTTGTTTCTTATTGTTCTTAAACAAAAATTAACTTATAAATTGTACGCAGGCTTGTAAACTCCTTTATGTACATTAAACTGAAAAATTTTGTACAGTAAATTCAGAGTCGTTACATTCTACCCTCCTTATAAAAATTTCGTCCTCGAAATTACAATTACATAAGAACTAATTTACAAGTAAGTGATGATATCTTGCATGCATGTCATCTTCTCGTTCCCAAGTAGATTCTCCTGGCGAATATTTTCTCCACATCACTCGGACCAAGTTTACTTCCTTCTTCCACAATGTCTCCACCTTTCTGTCTAGGATCTCAACAGGTTGTTGCTCGCAAATTAGGTTCGTCTGTACAGTGAGCTCGGAGTGATCAAGGATGTACTGGGGTCGCTTAAATATCTTCGAAGCTGGGATATGTGGAACATGTTGTGCACTCCTTCCAATGAGGGTGGTAGTGCCAAACGATATGCCACTTCTCTGACTCGTTCGAGAATGTCGAACGGTCCTATATATCTCGGAATGAGCTTACCCCTATTGCCAATGCGGATCACTCCTTTGTTTGGAGAGATCTTCAGAAAAACATGGTCTCAAGGTTGGAACTCCAGATGTCGGCGCTTTGCATTAGCCGAATGTTTCCGTCGGTCTTAGGCTATGCGCATTCTTTCCCTAATTATGCGAACTACATCCACAGTTGCCACGATCATCTCTGGTCCAAGGAGTTCACGATCTCTGATGTCGTCCCAACTTAGTGGTGAACGACACTTCCTTCCATAGAGTGCTGCAAATGGTGCCATTCTAATAGTCGCCTGATAGCTGTTATTGTATGAAAACTCCACAAGGTGTAAGTGATCTTCCCACGAACCTCCGAAGTCTAACATACAAGCTCTTAGCATTTCCTCCAGAATTTGAATTTTCCGCTCGGACTGTCAGTCTGTTTATGGATGGTAAGCCTTGCTGAAGTTTAGACTTGTTCCCAGGCTAGCTTGCAGACTCTGCCAAAATTGTGATCGGAATCTGGTATCACGATCGAAAACGATGCAAACAGGTAATCCATGTAATCTCACGATCTCCTGCATGAGTTCATGGGTATCAATATATAGTACACTTTGAGGTTAAATCTTACTTTAGATTCATGCTTACCTCCATATACTTCTTTGCTAATGTCTCGGTAGATTGGCCAACTCGAAATGGGACGAAATGTGCCTACTTGGTGAGTCGATCCACAATAACCCATAATACGTCAGTACCCTTCGTGCTGCGAGGAAGGGAAGTCATGAAGCCCATGGTAATGTGCTATCATTTCCATTCTGGGATTGGTAACGGCTAAAGTAGACCAACAGTTCTGTGATGTTCAGTCTTCACTTGCTGACACACTAAACACTTGGCTACGCTTCTGGCTACTTCGCGCTTCATTCCATGCCACCAGTAGCGTTGCCGTAGATCCTTATACATTTTGGTACCACCGGGGTGTACTGAGTACAGAGAGTTGTGAGATTCTTTCATCAACTCTTCTCGAACAGGACCTTGTGGTACACACATTCGACTTTCATATCTCAAGGATCCATCTTCGTGGATGATGAAGTCAGTTCGAACTCCACTTTCTACTTGTTCTCTGATATTTTGTAGCTTGGCATCATTTGCTTGAGCTGCCTTGATCTGATTGATAATAGTAGTCTGGACTTGTAAGTTCATCAAAGGCGAAGCGTTACCTGGCATAACTACTTTAATTGCCAATCCGTGTAAGTTTTGCTGATACTTCCACTGAGTGGTGAGATTCATTGCTAATGGCTGGCTGCTAAGTGCATCAAGAACCACATTCAACTTCCCAGGATGATATTGTAAATTGATGTCGAAGCCCGCCATGATTTCTAAACATCTTCTCTGCCGCATGTTCAACTCCTTATGAGTAAATACATACTTCAAACTCTTGTGGTCAGTGTATATATCCACTCGTTCTCCCAGAAGATAGTGGCGCCAAATCTTAAGTGCAAAGATAACGGATGCCAACTCCAGTTAATATGTTGGATAGTTGCGCTCATGAACTTTCATCTGTCTTGATGAAAAAGCTACAACTTTTCCATGCTCGTGTAGAACACATCGTAATCCCTTACCGGACGCATCATAATGCACAACAAATCCTCCAGATTGATCCGGTATTACGAGAATAGGAGCTGAAGTTAACCTTGACTTGAGTTCTACAAAAACTTGTTCACATGCTTCTGACCACACGAATGTTTCATCTTTACTTGTGAGCTCGGTCAGGGGTGCTGTAATCTTCAAAAAACCTTCAATGAATCTTCGGTAGTATCCTGCTAAACCCAAGAAACTTCATATATCTTTCACCGTCTTTGGTGCCAGCCATTCGCTGACAGCTGACAGCTTACCTGGATCTACTGATATTCCTTCACCTGAAACAATATGTCTGAGAAATCTGACTGGGAGAAAATGGAAAATGCTAAGGGATAAAAGAAGACAAAACACATCAGAAAAGAATAATTTTATTCATTAAGAGGTATTATGGGGCCCTCAGCCTTGCAAAAATTACAACAGGGGGTAGGGGGTCGAGAAAACACTGTTGATGGTACTCCGAGGAGATCTCCGCCAGCCGAGCCCTGTCCTCTTCAGCCCGCTCCTTCTGATGTTTCCTGTGGACCCGAGACGCCACGGAAGCACCAGAGCCTCCATCTGCCGGGCAAGAGTCTGCGATCTGCCTCGTTTGGGAACACTCCAAAAGAAGGGTCGCCGATCAATCATGTATGTTCTTCGAGATGAGGCCGCGGACGTAGAGCGTGTGCAGCTTATCGAGCGCCTTGTCCTGCAGCCGTGGAGACAAGGCATTGAAAAAACCCGGGGACATCCTCCAAATTGCGTACATAAGCAATTGGAGGAAAGGAGACCGCCGAGGAAGTAGGCGGCCGAAGTGGTCCTCTATGCGTTCGACCGCCGTTCGGTACGTCTCCTCTGTGCATTCCTGATCATAGAGGTAAACGTCGTCGCGGGAGATGATCTCTCCGATGGAGTAGATGAGCCTGGCCATTTTCAGAATTGCAACGCTGAAAGAAACCAACCTACCTTCAATATTTATAGCCTCAATAGAATCCCTAACGACCAAAATTTGCGCACACATCAGCGCGAATCTCGGGATATTTTCAAATTTCCCAATACAGAGCTGCCGCATGGTGACCATGCCGTACCTCACGAGCCCTACTCGGTCAATGGAAGTCGGAACGACACGGACTTGGAGCGTCATGTCTCGCCTGTGGGTTTATGCCATGTGTCGTCTACGACGGTCACTCTTCCAGATTTTTTACACGTCAAGGGAGATTGAACGTCGCCCCGTGAAGGCGAGAAGAAGTCTAAGAAGCCCTCATCAAGAGGCCACCAAGCAGCTCCCCTGCTCTGTCAATCCTTAGCGGGCACATCCTGCCCACCTACGCTAAGGATCGAAGCCCTCGTCATGAGGCCACCGAGCGGCTTCCCTACTCGATCAATCCTTAGCGGGCACATCTTGCCCACCTATGCTGAAAATCGAAGCCCTCCCCATGAGGACACCGAGCAGCTACCCTACTCGGTCAATCATTAGCGGGCGCATCCTGCCCACCTATGCTGAGGATCGAAGCCCTCATCATGAGGCCACCGAGCAGCTTCCCTGCTCGGTCAATCCTTAGCGGGCACATCCTGCCCACCTACGCTAAGGATCGAAGCCCTCATCAAGAGGCCACCGAGCAGCTCCCCTGCTCGGTCAATCCTTACCGGGCACATTCTGCCCACCTATGCTAAAGATCGAAGCCCTCCTCATGAGGACACCGAGCAGCTTCCCTGCTCGGTCAATCCTTGGTGGGTGTTGAGGTAAAAAATTACACCCCGGTTGCCCAAGTTAAAGTCATAGTCAACCCCAAGCCAGGTGGGCCCAAGCTCATATCAAGTGGGCCCATGCCTAAGTCGAGCCCTGCGGCCGACCCCCCATGCCAAAATGAAATCATGTAATAAATAATTTTGATGCAATTTTTTTATGCATGAATGTAAGAAAAATGGGCATAAAACCAAAGTTTTGTAAAGCCCATGGCTCATGTGCAAAAGAAATGAGCACATGAGACATGGGATGGGCAAAATACCATTTTTTAAATCCCAAAGGGCTATGTGTAATTTTGTAAGCCTATAAAAGGCAATATGATGATGAAATAAGGTAAAACTTTTTATTTTCCCTCAAAAATTTAGGGTTTGTGTCCTTCTTCTCTTTCCTCAAGGTTCTAAACCTTCTTTCTCTTTTTTGAATTAAATCAAGAGTTTTACTCTTTCTTTCCCAAAAATAAATAATTTTCACCATCAAACCCTTGAAGGGGAACTCAGATCTTCCATTAGATCTCAAAAGGGGGAGATTTTTAAATCTCACCCATTTTTTCTCCAAGATCCGGCCAACCGAGAGGAAGAAGAAGGATATCCATCTCCAAAAATCTCATCTTGGGAAGATCCAAGGCCTAATAGAAGATCCAGGGCCAAAGGGAAGAAAAAAAGTGGTCCCCTTTGATCATTTCCAAAGATTTCTAGGAGTTTAACTCCATTCAAGATCTGTTGGAGTTTAACTCCATAAATTAATCTCTTTTTTAGGAGTTTAACTCCAGAATTCAAATCGGGAGCACAGCTCTGTTGGGTAGTGGGAGCGCCCTGTCCATCGAACCGTGGCCAAATGCGGAACAAAAATTTCTTATAACCCGGCGCTACCATTACCCGATTTCCAAGATCGAAACCATTAACCCTAAAACTAGCAAGCTAACAAAAGGAGATAGAATGTTTATACCTAATGAACCAAGTCGTTCGGGTCTTCAACCATTTCCAAGCTCCAAGTGATGCGGATCGACTTTGGTCGCCGGTCTTCCTTCGTCTCCGATGATCCACCTGAGGGAAACGGCACAAGCTCCAGGTTCGCCAAGCGGACCAACCGACTCTCTGGGATTGCTAATAGTAGAGAGTGGGGGTGTAGGATAGTATCACTATAATTCTCTCTCAAAATCTAAACCTCATAGAGCAACCATGGAAGATGTGGAGGTGATGATCCAAGGCATGAGCTAAAATTGGCTAAGTTTCTTTTGGGTGTTTGAATATGAATGTGAGCTAGAGAGAAAGCCTCAAGTGAATCAAAAATGAGCAAGAAAACCCCACACATCACATGTGGTCGTCCCCTCTCTCCTCTCTCCAAAAATAATGCACCCAAAAAACACTTTCCAAATTAAGCAATAAACAATTACCAAGCCCATACCAATCACTACATGAAAAAGCCATGCTTTGACCCAAATGACCATGTCATGCCATGTCACCTTTTCCACCTCATTATAAATAAAATGATTTTCCAAAAGAAAATCAATAATGAGGTGGCATCTTCTAGAAGCCATTCCGTATAAATACGGAATGCTTCCCGGTACATGTATCGAAATACACATACGCGTATTCGTACGAAAAATACGAGTAGCCAAAAAGAGAAAATAAATAGTGAGCAATAATACTAGAATACATATATATAAATACATATGTAAATTATTAAATCAAAACTTGATTTAACAATCTGGCTTAATCCTAAGCCGCTAGTATTATCAACCGTCCGATTAAAGTCTGTGCAGCCTGTGCACATATTCAATCGGACACCTGTATGTATCAACATACGTCACCTACACCATATTTCCTGAACCGTGAAAACCCTCTATGTGGGACTCTAAAGAATCGTCAATACGCTGGCAGTGGGTTTAACCACAAGCACGTCAGCGGCGCTAGCTGTACGTAACGGCTACCCAGGTATTGAGCGAAAGGAAGGCCGACGAGCAAACTCATCCGAACCCCTACTGAGACTGTCAGTGACAATATCCGTACAGTCCGGTCTGTTCGTCTAAGAGTATCGCATATCGAGTTTAGGGGGTGGATAAAGTCAGACCCCTAACAACACGATAATTCGTGTCGCTATGAAACCCATCACAACCCGAGAAACTATCGATCCTGGATCGGTAATTCTCACATACCCTGGTTGAGGATTTCTAGTGATGGCCACCCGTGCACTGCGCGACATCAACCCCCAATACCGGGAGAGACGAATCCCCGACGATCCGCTCACTGCCTCCATATGTGGCTCGGGACTGTACCCAACTAAAACCTGTTTGCACGACTCCTTTGAGCCGTGGTAGGGTAGTAATCAAAGTACAGTGGGAACTCACACGAGACAAATGACGATCTCAGGTCGACAGAATAACCTGTACACATGTCACCAGGGAACTGCTATCTGACTATAAGTATAATACCAACTAGCATGTTCCCGGCGAGTCCGTCCAGTGTACTCATAACCCAATGAGCACCTGTATACTATCTCAGGTGAACAACTCACACCAATGGCTTGTGAGACCGGCCACCGCCCCTCGTCAGGGTCTAGATAAGTATACACCAGTCTACACTGGAGTATCGATGCCCAGTCTCGATACTCCTACGACTAGGGACATTTAAGGATGTGCTTATAGACCCCCAGCTCCCACGTATGTGATCGCCATCACAATGCTGGTAGTCAAGCAAGAGTCCTATGGACTTTATCAACATATACATGATGATAAAGACAAATCAGATAGCATACTATCATCTTGAGTAAGACTGTTTTATCGGTATAGGTCCTCCCTCAATCATCATGATCACATGCCTGCGACTATGATAATTGCCTTGAGGGAACTATAGCGAACAATCTCCCACTTGCACTTAAGGCTAATTATTGCGATGTCGCATACTCACAGCCCGTGTGATACCGAACACCCAACTCCTCTACTAATCAGTTTCACAAACCTCGTTTGTAAAACTATTGCGTTCGAGAAATAGCATCAGTGAGTGTATCCGCTCCAGTGTTTCTTTCTATGTCTCTCTTTATCTCAACTTCGCGGAGAAAGCTATCTCCCGAAATGAGCAATACCCGTCTTAGAATATTTCTGGATATCTGATGGGACCCAGTTCATAAATGAACTCCAAATCCAGCAAACTTCTTAGACTGTATCGTTTACTGAACTTAATCAGTATGTTGCACCATGCCTTCCTCAGTATCCATTTGGACCACCAGTCCAAACTGCTGCCCCTCGTCAGAGGAAAAACAATAACTCCGATAGTCAATCTGTCATCCAGGTCACCTTGGAAGCCTGGAATGATAACCGTCTCCCAAAGGAGGCTGCCGTTATCAAATCCCTAGAACATCCACTTATGTTCATAAACTGCTTCCATTCGTTTTTCTCCAGGATTGGATTAATATATCAAATTATTGCATCTAGTGCAAAAACAATATCTGGAGTGGTACTTGACATGTCACGATTGACTCAATTGCCTAAGCAAGTGGTATGCCAATCATGCACACCCCTCTCCCCTTTAGTCTGTAAGACACCTTTAGATAGGGTGACTCCATCACCTGCAGGTACACTACCATGCCAGGAGTCATCCATTCTAAATATCTTTAGAATGCCGTCTAAGTATCCAGATTGGGAAATTACCCAAATCTAGATCTGAAACTACAGATCTAGTAACCAGAATGCCTGATATTATATCCATAACCTATGTGGAGAAAACACTGTATGACAACCAAAGTATAACCGATCGTAGTATAGGAATTTCACTTCCTATAAAGTGCATGTCATCCGAAAAACCAGGACACACACCCTACTACCTTCTTAACAGATCCATCCCCTATTCTGATGAAGTCAAAAACCTATGACTGTCACATCAAAAATAGATGATCTATCTCCGCTATATCCGCTTTAGTCTATAAATAGACACAAGCTACTTGTCCACTACGCTTCCGCTGCTCCCACTGACTACGACAACCCTCTGGCAGAGTCATATACACGTGCACTTCTAAAGCTAGTTTAGAATGATGCTATACTTATCCTCCTGCCGGGTTTTATAGTCTGGAACAACAGTAGTGTCAAGTATGGGTAAACAAGAACCTCCCGGTCACCGTCCTAGAGGAAACCGAAGTACCTCTCGGGTGCCTGAGGTTACCTACCATATCTGCGGAGTGGTCAATGGAATGTCATACCTGATTGAATTTTTAGGTTCTTATTAAATTTTCAGTAATTGTTTGTGGTTCTGGAATCACTTCCAGTTCTACCAAACTCCCACTACTGTTTTTCTGAAGAAAAAAATCCATTTTACTAAAACTGTGGTGAGTCAAGAACAATATCACTATTGATCTTCCTGATGGTAGAAAGTTAACCCTCGTCAAAGCCCGGGATAACCCACAAACAGCCATTACTGAAACGTGCCTTAATTTTATCCGGATTCTGGTTTTAAGCATCAGCCGGACGACTCCCTATACCTTAACCTCATTAAGATATAAATTGATTCTATACATATCTAATATAGAAACAAAGGCACTAATTTAATTGGAACCAGATTCAAATCATGCAGCTGTTTCCAGTGCATGTCAACTAAATGGAGAGAGGGCGATCAGTATTACTCAACTTAGGATTGCATCCAATTATGAGTAACCTGAAAGAGAAACTAGTTTCTCAAAACCATTACTATCAACTGAATACCATACACAAGTATCTACATCTTCGATCATCTTGAAGAATCCTGATACTTGCATCACGTGGTTCTATACTTTATTCTTATACCTATAACTTCTCAAAACTTAGACTTTGTATTTCTACGAAACACATGTCTAAAACTGGAGAAGTCATAAGTAAACAGAATATAGTACGAGTACCAACCCCTTTGTCCTAATGGACACTGGACAACATACAATACATTGTATAAGTCCCCTGAGTTTAACAACTCAAACCCTGTCGTCGTAGGTTGAAAATTGTACTATGGTTATGAAGACTTACACCGCTGTTGAATGCTCCTTACCTAACCATCATCTGATATAGGTAAATATCATGGATATAATTTCAAAAAGTTATATCTCACTTTATAAAAATAAACGTACAGATATATCAGTTTGAAATTGGTGCATAACAACGGATATTTAAAACCAAATACTTGCCGTCCGGTAAATAACCCAGGCGATCTCCTTAAATATCACCAATTACAACGAATTCTGATATAATGAGGATGATCACCTAATTCCCAATAACTTACTCTCACTCATCATCTGTAAAACCATATAGATGTGAGAATCAAACCTGGTAAATACATACCCTGGAGTAAAGACCTAATTGGGAAATCAGTTTTCAATTAACAACGCATAGTGAAACTGAAACATAAAAATGTTTCGAAGGGGTATCCTGGTATTCCTAGTAATACCTCTTCCATTATCCAGATTCATGACTGAAACCATATATTTCCTTGCCATTCCTCCAAATCCCTTTATTTTTCTTTAGTCGTTGCCTTCTGTACACCATCGTTAAGCTAAGTGGTTTTCTTCCTTCCCTACCATTCGGCACCAGCCTATGGTTTGGAAGAAGACTATCCAATAAGCATAATAGGTGTACTCTCCTAATCTTAGGAGTACTCGCAACCTAAGAGAAGGTGATGATAAAAGACAACTGAATAATCCTTATTCTATTTCTCCTGAACCAGAATCCATCCTCGAAAAAGTTCCTTCGAGTTCGTATATAACCATACGATGGATTTATCCAATGGAATTGGATGTTCGTAGTGATACGGGGTGTTCTGGATAAATACAAAGGTGAAGTAGGAGTGGCGATGAAATACGTCGTTTGGTCGTGAATCATAGCAGTTGCATTTTACTTTGCTCTCTTTCTAATCCATTTATTTGTCTTTACTTATTACCTTCTGCACACCTCACTTAGGCTAATTGGTTTTCTTCATTCCCTGCCTTTCGGCACCTGCCTATGGTTTGGAAAAAGACTATCTAATAAGCGTAATAGGTGTACAGTCTCCAAATCCTAGGAGCCCACACAACCTGAGAGAAGGTAAAAGGAAAAGACAACTGAATAGTCATATTTATTTTCTCCAAAACCAGAATCCATCCTCGAAAAAGTTCCTTCGAATTAGTATAACCATACGATGGATTTATCCAATGGAATTGGATGTTCGTAGTAATACGGGGTGTTCTGGAGAAATTCAAAGGGAAATAGGAGGAGTGGCAATGATGTATGTAACTTGGACAATCCAAAAGCCAGTGTTTTTAAGAAAGTTCGGTTAACTTGGTCACTGAGTCATAGTCTAGAGTCGGGTCATGGTCGCTGTCAGAAAGAGAGAAAAGAAACACTCAGCGTGCACTCTAATCTAGATCAGAATGGATAATCATTTTATCTAATCTGGATGGCTCCCACTGTTTTGTCAAATTCTCCTCCAAACCTAAAAGGAGAATTAGTCGGAATCACCCGAGGAGTAGTCCTACTCATCAGTGGGAATCGGGATCCAACTATCATCGCATGATAACTTGATGGAAGCCACTCAAGTCACCACACTCCAGAAGGTATGCGCATGCCTGGCAAGTTTCCTGTATGTTTGAAACTCCCGATATGATTTTCACCCCTAGGACCCAAGTGATCTTGACGAATAATCAACAAATCAAAAGGTCCTAGTCAAGTTCAACCCGTCATTATCTTGATTGCGTTAAACCCACCCGCATGACCCTTGACGAATAATCAACAAAGTCGTACGACTGTCCTAACCAATCCACATATCCATGCGACAGAAAAGCATTACAGAGCTACCACACACTACGCCTCGGCGAATAGCAACGACAAACGTAGCACGAATACTAAGCAATACTAATCTGAAATGATGGAGGGCTACGGCTGGTTTTGAGCGAAAAACCCTTAACGTAATGAACTTGATCTCATTGAAGGAATCCAAGCGGTTTTACAAAAGTATAGTAGCGAAAACTTTTGCTAAAGAGGTCACTCCCGGTGAAGGGATCTCGGCTCTTTTCCAGTCAAATGAGGTGCAGGATATTCCAAACTGAATACCACTATGAAAAGCAAAAAAGTAAACGACTATAGTGAAGTTATTACGTTGACGCAAACTTTTAATCAAGGGGTCACTCCCGATAAAGGGATCTCGGCCCTTGCCCCGTCGAATGAGGTGCAGGATATTCCAAACTGAATACCACTGTGCAAAGCAAAAGCGTACGTCTGTAATGTCAGTTTTAAAATCTTGGTTCCAACAACATCATATAAATAGGTTTGTTTTCCTTCCATTGATAAGAATCAACACAGTCCCATCAATTAATCACACCAGAAAAGAACGAAAATAAAATGTACGTATATGCCATCCGCATTCGCCACTGGGTCCCGTCATCACCTGTTAGATTACTTAACTAACGACAGAGCGGGGACTGGGCTAGCGTGGGTGCAAAACATATACAACATCTACTAGTATATATGTATATATATAACAATCGTCCCAGGCATGATAAATGCAACATCACAGAAAAGTAATAAGCATCACAGAACAATACAGATAATCTGGGAGCCCCGGGTTTCCATTGAGCCACAACTGAAAACCCGACGTTCCTCTGGTCGTGTGGATAGAATGTGCAATGAACTCCTAGACCCCTACGAGCGCAGCAAGTTACCCGCCAAAACCTGAAGGGAGGCAGCCCCTTCAGCAAAGTGAATGGACCATCCAGCACTTCACGGAATCTGGTAACTTGGGCACCCCTCCTTGGGTCAACCTATACCCCCTACGAGTGCGGCGAATAGCCTGCCAATTCTAGAGTAAGGTCCCCTCCGTCTCAAACGCCATGAGATGCGGGCCCGTTGCCCTCTAGAACCCGGCTATCCGTGCACCCCACCTTGGGGTAATCCTAGTACAGAAAAGAAAATAATATACAAGGATGACATCGACCTCAACCCGGTCGTGCCCTAAAAGAATAATATACAAACAGGCAGTGACGGCAGTCCACATGTCGGACGCTCGCCCCGCAATGTGAAATGTACAAATAAATCCAAACTGCACTACCATTGCACACAAGCTATCCACCACGACAAATCTGCAACATCACAACACAACACAGAACATCAACGTGAATGTCACGTTCGCAAACCCGTCTAAAAGAACTATAGTGATTAGACAAGGTTTACCGATCAAATGACATTCACGGTCACAGATAGAAATGTAAAGTACTGAAAAATTACACAATTAAAATTTCGATCGACTAAATTTATCCTCAAAGGCCTTAAAAGCAAATCCAATACTCAAATGAATCTGGGCCAAAACCATATATCACAAAAAATCAAAATTCCAAGTTCTGAGCTACAGGGAAAAATTTATGGCCCGTCGCCACTAAATGGCCGCGGAACCGCCGCCAATAGGGGGTAAGTGCGGCGGTTCCGCGGCGCTTTAGAGGCTTCAGGAGCCCAAATTTTTACTGCACCCATAAAATCGCCTGCACGGATTTTTAAGCCTCTGGAAATAATTTTTGGAGCACTTTCAGATATCGACAGAAAATAGGCAAATTGGAAAAATGATTCGGAAATTTAGTTCGATCGAGATTTTAAGCTTGTGCAAACTAGCTAGTAGGGTTTAATGGATGGCTCTGATACCATTGTTGGGTAGTGGGAGTGCCCCGGCCATCGAACCGTGGCCAAATGCGGAATAAAAATTTCTTATAACCTGGTGCTACCATTACCCGATTTCCAAGATCGAAACCATTAACCCTAAAACTAGCAAGCTAACAAAAGGAGATAGAATGGTTATACCTAATGAACCAAGTCCTTTGGGTCTTCAACCATTTCCAAGCTCCAAGTGATGCGGATCGACTTTGGTCGCCGGTCTTCCTTCGTCTCCGATGATCCACCCGAGGGAAACGGCACAAGCTCCAGGTTCGGCAAGCGGACCAAACGACTCTCTAGGATTGCTAATAGTAGAGAGTGGGGTTGTAGGATAGTATCACTATAATTCTCTCTCAAAATCTAAACCTCATAGAGCAACCATGGAAGATGTGGAGGTGATGATCAAAGGCATGAGCTAAAATTGGCTAAGTTTCTTTTGGGTGTTTGAATATGAATGTGAGCTAGAGAGAGAGCCTCAAGTGAATCAAAAATGAGCAAGAAAACCCCACACATCACATGTGGCCGGCCCCTCTCTCCTCTCTCCAAAAATAATGCACCCAAAAAACACTTTCCGAATTAAGCAATAAACAATTACCAAGCCCATACCAATCACTACATGAAAAAGCCATGCTTTGACCCAAATGACCATGCCATGCCATGTCACGTTTTCCACCTCATTATAAACAAAATGATTTTCCAAAAGAAAATCAATAATGAGGTGGCATCTTCTAGAAGCCATTCCGTATAAATACGGAATGCTTCCCGGTACATGTATCGAAATACACATACGCGTATTTGTACGAAAAATACGAATAGCCAAAGAGAGAAAATAAATAGTGAGCAATAATACTAGAATACATATATATATATATACATATGTAAATTATTAAATCAAAACTTGATTTAACAATCTGGCTTAATCCTAAGCCGCTAGTATTATCAACCGTCCGATTAAAGTCTGTGCAGCCTGTGCACATATTCAATCGGACACCTGTATGTATCAACATACGTCACTTACACCATATTTCCTGAACCGTGAAAACCCTCTGTGTGGGACTCTAAAGACTCGTCAATACGCTGGCAGTGGGTTTAACCACAAGCACGTCAGCGGCACTAGCTGTACGTAACGGCTACCCAGGCATTGAGCGAAAGGAAGGCCGACGAGCAAATTCATCCGAACCCCTACTGAGCCTGTCAGTGACAATATCTGTACAGTCCGGTCTGTTCATCTAAGAGTATCGCATATCGAGTCTAGGGGGTGGATAAAGTCAGACCCCTAACAACACGATAATTCGTGTCGCTATGAAACCCATCACAACCCGAGAAACTATCGATCCTGGATCGGTAATTCTCACATACCCCCGGCCGAGGATTTCTAGTGATGGCCACCCGTGCACCGTGCGACATCAACCCCCAATACCGGGAGAGACGAATCCCCGACGATCCGCTCACTGCCTCCATGTGGCTCGGGACTGTACCGAACTAAAACCTGTTTGCATGACTCCTTTGAGCCGTGGTAGGGTAGTAATCAAAGTACAGTGGGAACTCACACGAAAAAATTGATGATCTCAGGTCGACAGACTAACCTGTACACATGTCACCAGAGAACTGCTATCTGACTATAGGTATAATACCAACTAGCATGTTCCAAGCGAGTCCGTCCAGTGTACTCATAACCCAATGAGCACTTGTATACTATCTCAGGTGAAAAACTAACACCAATGGCTTGTGAGACCGGCCACCGCCCCTCGTCAGGGTCTAGATAAGTATACACCAGTCTACACTGGAGTATCGATGCCCAGTCTCGATACTCCCACGACTAGGGACATTTAAGGATGTGCTTATAGACCCCCAGCTCCCACGTATGTGATCGTCATCACAATGCTGGTAGTCAAGCAAGAGTCTTATGGGCTTTATCAATATATACATGATGATAAAGACAACCCAGATAGCATACTATCATCTCGAGTAAGACTGCTTATCGGTATAGGTCCTCCCTCAATCATCATGATCACATGCCTGCGACTATGATAATTGCCTTGAGGGCACTATAGCCAACAAGCTCCTAGTGCAGGGACCAGGTCCTTTCTTCTGCGGGCGCCTGGTGACCCGACGCCCACGCGCCAGCCACACGTGGCGCTGGCGCTCGGCACCCACGCGCCAGGCACATGATGTGCCTATGCACGTGTCTTTAAGATGCTTCCCCCTTCATTTTATATTCATTTCACACTAAATATACCTCCCCCGCTAGAATTTTTTTTCTGATGGGGCACTGTCCCGTACCCTGCAAGGGGGCTGCTAGCCCCCTTGACCCCTAGCCCGCTAACCAGGTAGCGGGACCCCCGTAAACTCTGCGAGTCTCCCGATACATCCAAATCCCTCCAAAACACAATACACGCACACTGCACATTGAGTTCGCATGACCAGTTTGACCCATCAATCAGAGGTTCTATCGCTCCAAAGGTGATGGGTAATTAACAGCAGTTTAGTCCGCGGTTGCTGGAGATTCGATCCCCACAATTAATAAACCACCGCCTACCCTAGGCAGAGGGAATCTGTAGTACGCCTGACGAGCGCGCGCGTATTCCCATCTCAATTGGTTGACGAAAAATACCCTACAAACTCTGGCATATCCTACCCACCTATGCTAAGGATCAACGCCCTCCTCACGAGGACACCGAGCAGCATCCATGCTTGGTCAATACTTAGCAGGCACATCCTGCCCACCTACGCTAAGGATCGAAGACCTCATCACGAGGCCACCGAGCAGCTTCCCTGCTCAGTCAATCCTTAGCGGGCACATCCTGCCTACCTATGCTAAAGATCGAAGCCTTCCTTACGAGGACACCGAGCAGCTTCCCTGCTCGGTCAATCCTTGGCGGGCACATCCTGCCCACCTACGCTAAGGATCGAATCCCTCATTACGAGGCCACCAAGCAGCTCCCCTGCTCGGTCAATCCTTAACGGGCGCATCCTGCCCACCTATGCTAAGGATCAAAGCCCTCATCACGAGGCCACCGAGCAGCTTCCATGCTCGGTCAATCCTTAGCGGCACATCCTGCCCACCTAAGCTAAGGATCGAACCCCTCATCACGAGGTCATCGATCAGCTTCCCTGCTCGGTCAATCCTTAGCGGGCACATCCTACCTGCCTACGCTAAGGATCGAAGCCCTCCTCACGAGGCCACCGAGCAGCTTCCCTGCTCGGTCAATCCTTGGCGGGCACATCCTGCCCACCTACGCTAAGGATCGAATCCCTCATCACGAGGCCACCGAGCAGCTCCCCTGCTCGGTCAATCCTTAGCGGGCACATCCTGCCCACCTACGCTAAGGATCAAAGCCCTCCTCACGAGGCCACTGAGTAGCTTCCCTGCTCGGTCAATTCTTAGCGGGCACATCCTTCCCACCTACGCTAAGGATCGAACCCCTCCTCACGAGGCCACCGAGCAGCTTCCCTTCTCGGTCAATCCATAGCGGGCACATGCTGCCTGCCTACGCTAAGGATCGAAGCCCTCCTCACGAGGCCACCGAGCAGCTTCCCTGCTCGGTCAATCCTTGGCGGGCACATCTTGCCCACCTACGCTACGGATCAAAGCCTTCATCACTAGGCCACCGAGCAGCTCCCCTGCTCGGTCTAGCGGGCACATTCTTCCCACCTACGCTAAGGATTGAAGCCCTCATCAAGAGGCCACCGAGCAGCTCCCCTGCTCGGTCAATCCTTAGCGGGTAGATTCCTACCCACTAATTATATGGATCGAATCCCTCATCAAGAGGCCACCAAGTAGCTTCCCTGCTCGGTCGACCCTTGGCGGATATACTCTTACCCACCGACGCCAAGGATCAACGCCCCACCAAGGGGTAACCGCACAGATTCCTGCTCGGCTAACCTCCGAGTGGTGAATCCTTACTATCCCAAGATGGAGGTCTGGGAACCGCGTCAAGGGAGAACTCACCGACGCCGACTAACTCTGACTTGGCTGTTGTTCACCTAACTATCACGCCCTGCTTCCCAGTATACGGGCAGAGGACACGACGAGGCCGCTACGTATTTACTCTGAAGTAAATATGCTAAGCGTATCTAAGCAATATAAAAGTAAATGCACAAGAGACAAAATATAATAAAACAGCACTACTACACGGAGTTTTAGAAGTGAAGGACCGGTCTACAAAGGTTGTATTCCTCATTCAATTTGTATGCAAAGTCGTATGCGTGTTATATTGTCTAAAACTCTAGTTAAGATTCTATGGTTAGGGTTCTTTAGAACGGCAAAAATTTGAAAATGGCATGAACGATACCTCCTGAAACCTTGCTGCCGCCCTGGGGAACCCTGCACAGGGGACGGGAAGCCTCTGAATCGGTTTCTCAAAGCCTACAATGAATTACAGATATGAGATCCTAATCCAGTATCTAGTACCCAGGAAGTAGAGTTAATTGACAGACGGTTTTGAATCATAAACACACCTGAAGCCGAAACCACAACGTGCTTCGAATCCTGATTTCTGGCTTTCCAATCCCTACAGTCCTTCTTCCAATGCCCTTTCTCATGACAATAGAAACATTCCTCCTTCCCTACTGTCAACTTTTTTCCTGCCCTTTCTCTCTACCTTACTGATACCGCCTTTCGGCTTGGTGGAGGCCTTCTTCTTCTCCTTGGCTTTCGCCTTGGATCTAGAAAAGGAAGATTCCCTAATAAGCAGAGCGGGCGTCTCCCTGTATTTCTGCAGGATGCCCTCAGCGCTCCTCAACATGTTGAGGAGTTCTGGAAGTGAAACTTCCTTCTCTTGAATGTTGAAATTCAAGATAAACTGGGCGTAGGTAGAGGGGAGGGACTGTAGAATCAAGTCAGTATATAACTCATTCTCCAACATGGTCCCAAGGTCCGCGAGCTCTTCAATATAGCTAATCATCTTAAGAACATGACCCCTACAGATGACCCGACAGTCAATCTCGCCTGAAACAATTTCTTCGAAGTCTCATATCTTGCGATACGAGATTGCTCTCCATATAAATCTTTGGTATGGAGGAAGATGGAAGCTAAGTCCATCTTCTCGTGCCGCCTCTGGTGTTCATTATCCATTGAGGCCAACACGAGGCACTTGGCTCTCGCACTGTCTATTTTCCATGTCTTATGGATTTCAGCATCTACGGCGGTGGAATCTAGACCTGGGACGGCGGGGGTTTTGGTGGTAAGGAGGTAGCCCAGCTTATCATAGGTAATGGCCATCTGAACATTTCTTAGCCAATCTTTATAGTTTGTCCCAGTCAATTTATTATTATCTAGTAGTAACTTAAGCCCGATCATTTTGGTCGCTGTAATTAGGAGAGAGAGAAGAAGCACTCAGTATGATGCTCTTGCAAGTTTAGATTGGTTATTAGTTTATCTAAACATGATGGCTCCCACTGTTCCTCGAATCCTCTTTCAAACCATAAAAGAAGAATTAGTCAGGATTAATCTCACCTTTATAATTCTTATTTTAACCTTTCGGCCAGACTAGTGTTGATACTTCGAAGGAGGTTTTCCAACGCTTTCGCGAAGTTTCTTAATTACATAACCTCTTTTCTCTAAAGGCGTAGCCCCGTTAACACCGTTCTAGGCACCTACTTGGTTTATAGTATTGATTGTTTAATGAAAAAATCTTCCAAAGAGTAGCGGATACTCATAGTAGGATCGGGATCCAAATATCATCATGTGACAACCTTGAAGGAATCTTACCAAAATCATCACACTCCAAATAGTATGCAACACTAGCAAGTTTCATTTTCCTTTGAAACTCCCGATATGGATTTTTGCCCCAGGCGCTTATAATCTTGACGAAGGCCAACATATCATAAGACACAAGTCAAGTTCTACCCGTCATTATCCAGGTTAATTTGAACCCATCCGTACAAACCCTTGACGAAGGCCAAAATAGATGTACGACTGTCCCAAATAAATGCATATATCTATACTACAGATGAATACCTAGCAACTACCAACCACTATACCTTGACGAAGGTCAAAATACATAGCTTGAATACTACTGAATACCCATCTGAAATGATGGAGGGCTACGGATGGTTTTGGCGAAACCGTGAACGTAATGAACTTGATGTAGTCGAAGGAGCCATGATAGCTTTTAAAAGAAGTAGTTTAGGCTCCGCATTTAAAAGTTGTTTTCAAGAAAACCGAGTGGTTTTGAAATTGTTCTAACTATTTAAACTTTGGTTTGTTTTCCTTGCATTAATCAATATTAATGTGGTCCCATCATTTAAACCTATCATTGCAGAAAAGAAACGAAAATAGAACGTACGCTTATGCTATCCGCATCGCCATGGGGCCCCGTCATGCACCGTTAGGTTACTTAACTAACGGTAGAGCGGGGACTGGACTAGCGCAGGTGCAAAACATAAGCAACATTTATTATATATAATATATATATAGCCATTCGTCTCACGCAATAATAGGCATGCCAGATCAAAGATGAATATATTGGATATACTAGGAATTTCGTGTTTTGTTTTAGCCTAGAACGAAAGACGGATTCCACGGTCATGATGAATAGCCAAACCCCACCCTAAATGTAGGGTTCCTAGGCACGCTAATGAAGTCTCACAAGGCATCAAACATGCCAATTTCAAATTTTTAAGGTGCCGAGAAACCCTAGACGGATCGTTAACTAGATTTTAGGCGAAACTAGCAACTAGTTAACTACTTAACTAAGAAGTGAACAGAAATACAACCTTTGTAGATCCGGTTCTCTGCTTCCTTAGCTCCACGTAGACGTCCTCTCGCTGTCCATATCGGATCCCGGACTCTTGCATCGGCTCCATCGGAGAAATGGGCGGGCTAGGTCATCGACTACGATGCCGAAGATGATCTACGTCGAGGCATCACAAGATCAAGCTCCCACTTCACCAAGTCATGAAACTTGTGAAGAAAACACCCTATACTACTTAGCAAGAGGTAGAGGATGAAGAAATAGGAAGTGGGTTCACTTTAGAATTGGATTTCTCACTCTTTTTCTCAAGTTGCCATTGATGGAGGCAAGCTTTTCTTCTTGATCAAGATGAAGAAGAAGATGATAGAATATGATTAGTATTTCATTAAAAGAAAAATAATATGAATACTTATCATATCCTAACCTTGGTTAGGTGTAGAGAATAGACTAGGGTTAAGTTGAATGGTTAGGTTAAAAGAAAGAAACAAAATGGTCAACCTTTCAAACCTTCATGAACTTTCAATATAAAACAAAAGTAGCAACCATTTTATTTCTTGCCAAAAGGAAATAAATAAATAGATAATTAAAAAGAAAACCCTAACCATTACACAACCATGGTCTAATCTTTACACATACTCAAGTTATCATGTATGATACAAACTAGTGTACAAAAGTATATCACATATACAATGTGCACATTAAGTGAGAAAATCCATTTAAATGAACCTATATTAGTTAATTTAAAGTGATATATCAAATATATAATTACACATTAAATCATTAAATCAACACTTGACTTAATGATCCGGTCATATCACATATAACCGACTAATATCAATAGTAACAACTTATCGAATCAACACTTGATCCGATAACCCGGCTATATCGCATATAACCGATCAATGTCACAAGTCGCGAGAATCAAATACAGTATCACATACTGATATTATTCTCGGTCCCGCACATATCTCATATGCTCTCCTATTTCGTTTCGCTTGAGCCAGGAAACCTCTGTGTAGGACTCTAAAGACTCGTCAATACGCCGGCAGCAGGTGATGATCATATCAAACACCCACAAGCCGCAAGCGGTCTGCTAAACGTAACGGCCACCCGGGTATTGAGCGATCAGAAGATCGACGAGCAAGCCCGCTCACACTCCTGTGAATCCAACCAGTAACACTTACCGTACAGTCCGGTCTCGTCGTCTGATATGTCGCATATCTCGCCTAGGGGTGGTAAACGTCAGACCCCAATAGCTCGATAAGTCGTGTCGATATGAGGTCTATAACAGTTCAAGAAACTACTGGTAACACTTACCAGTAAATCTCAGCAACCCTGGCCAGGGATTTCCGGTTATAGCAATCGAACACAGCGCAACATCAACTCCCTATACCGGGAGAGACAAATCCCCTCCTATCGCTCATTGCCTCCATGTGATTCGGGACTGTACCCAAAAACCACCGTTTTTCACGCCCTCTTGGACATGGTAAGGTGGAAATCAAAGCACAGTGGGAATCACACAAGACTCTATGACGATCTCGGGTCAACAGACTACTCTGTACCAGTGTCACCAGAGAACTGTCATCTGACGTAAGGTATAATACCATCTGGGAGTTCTCGGCGAGTCCGTCCAGTGTACCCAGTCTCCACTGAGCACCCGTATATCATCTCTGATGTCAAACACCAATGGATATGGGATCATCCATCGCCTATCTGTATGGGTCGAGAAGGTATACGCTAGTCTACTCCGGTATATCGATGCCCCGTCTCGATACACCCACGACTAGGGACCTTAAAGGATGTACTTATAGACTACCATGTCCCCACTAGTATGATCTGCATCATAGTTCAGGTAGTCAAATACACATCCTAAGGGCTTTACCAACATGTAACAGAGAGATAAACAGTATACACGTTAAGGTAAAGTGTAACCAGATAGCATACTATCATGTCGAGCAAGAAAGTCCTCCCTATATATGTCCCAGCATCCACTACAATATACATCATATGTACAGTAATGGCCTCTAGGGCATACATATAACTAACACTAAATCCCTACGAGTGCGGCAAACTTCCCACCAAATTCCCGAAGTAAAGCAACCTCCCTCAATAAAATGAATAGGCCACTCGGCACTTCAAGAACCCGGTAGTTTTTGCACCCTACCTTGGAAATATCCTAGGTACAAGAAAAAGTAAATGAAATAATACAACGGTGGTTACAACCTCAATCTGGATGCGCCCCGCAAAAATAATATTACATCAATTTACAAATTTACATGAATGAAAGAAAAGAAAACATTCTTCTCACATCCCCCGGCTATTCATCTATGACGATCCAATACTTCATATACACAAACCATCAAGAAACAAATATGTGCAGCCCCTACTAATCGACATATAGCAATTAGCAGACGTTTAGCAACACATATACAAACACAGAATCGCATATTAGCTAAGAACTTAGAACTTCGATCAATAAACTTTATTCCAACCCCCACTAATCGACATATAGCAATTAGCAGACGTTTAGCAACACATATACAAACACAGAATCGCATATTAGCTAAGAACTTAGAACTTCGATCAATAAACTTTATTCGTGTTTACCCCATGCACAAACCAGTACACAAACAATCTGGGTTAAAACTAAATATACCAAAAATCATAATTCCAAGAACCAAAACCACAGAAAAAATGGGAGGAACTCACCCACAACTCGGCGGCGGTTCCGCCGCAAAGTTGATGAGTTAGGTGCTCAAAAAAGTCTTAGAAATTCCTACATGTATTTTTAAGGTCACTGAAAAGATTTTTCGAGCAGTTTTGAAAATGAACAGCAAGCATATCTCGGAAATTTAATTTCGGGGATTTTTACGTCGATCGAAATTCTAATCACTTGCTAACAAGCTAATTAAGGTTTTGTAGGCTTTGATACCACTGTAAGTCGATGTCGCACACCCCACACGCTGTGGGGAGGCAAAATTTACAAAAAAACGATTTTTTCATACTATGCAACACCAACTAAACTCCAGGATCTTAACAGAAAGCTTAACTAGCTATATCTTCTAGGAGGTTCTAACTACTATGATAGTAGTATACCTCCTTGATTCTAGTCCTTTGGGTCTTCTTCTTCTCCTCTCCTTGAGCTTCTCGAAGATCTGGATCACGCTTGATCGTCAGCCTCCTCGTGTCGAAGATGATCCACCCGAGAGTCTATACTTCAAGCTCCAACCTTTAAACCGAGATAACTAAGGTACCTAGTTCGCTAAGTTAGGTAGATTAGAAGATATAGAGTATCCAATAGAGTATTTAATCTCACTTGACCCTATGGTTCACAACTTATGTGAGGGATTAGGGTCTTGAGGAAGAAGGAGAGAAAAATGGAGAGAGAAAGTGAAAGTGCAAATGAGCTAAGGTTATGGCAAGTGAAGAATGGTTCCTACACTCATCTCACTCAAGCATGCAATATTCTAATTGAAAATATCAATCATACTTGAATAGTGAGTCCAAACCAATAAAATAAACCATGAACCATGCTTCACTCCATGCCACAAATATCTCCATTTTCCATCTCATTAATCTATTTGCAAAATAGATAAATCCAAATAATAAGGTAACCTCTTCTAGAAGCATGTCTTGTGAAATTACAAGAATGCCATCACCGTATATACATACCCGTATTCGTATTCCGAAAAATACGAATACAATGAGATAACAATAATCCAATAATATAATACTAGGATCCGACTAAACCAAAGCCCACTAGTATTATCCGTCCGAACAACATCCGTATAGCCAGTACACATATATGATCAGAACCCTGCCGTAAAACCATACGACATCTACATCGTTTCGCCCGAAGCAGGGAAATCCTCTGTGTTGGACTCTAAAGACTCGTCAATACGCTGGAAGTTGGTTTAACCACAAGTCTATCAGCGGTACTAGCTGCACATAATGTCTACCCAGGTATCTGTCGATAAGAAGGCCGATGAGCAAACTCATCTGAACTTCTACTGAGCCTATCTGTGACAATCTCCATACAGTCCGGTCTATTCGTCTAAGATACTCGCATATCAGGTCTAGGGGATGGTAACCGTCAGACCCCTAATAGCGCAATAAGTCGTGCCGGGGTAGAGCCCAATACATCCTGAGAAACTATTGGAGTACCTACTAGTAAATCTCGCTTGCCCTGGCTAGAGACTTTGTGTAATGGCTTTCCGAACACAGCGCGATATCAACCCCCAATACCGGGAGAGACGAATCCTATCTAACCGCTACTGCCTCCAAGTGCTTCAGGACTGCACCCAACTACAACCTGGTTACACGACTCCTTTAAGCCGTGGTAGGGTAGTAATCTAAGTACAGTAGGAATACACTCGAGACGAATAGTGATGTCAAGTCAACGGACTAACCTGTACTCATGCCATCCGGAAACTGCTATCTGACGATAGATATAATACCAACCAGCAGTTCCCAATGAGTCCGTCCAGTGTAACTCATAACCCAATGAGCACCTATATACTATCTCCGGTACGACATACCAATGGCTGTGGGACAGACCATCTCCCCTGCTGGGATGAGAAGCATATACACTAGTCTACTCTGGAGTATCGATGCCCCGTCTTAATAATCCTACGACTAGGGACCTGTATAAGGATGTGCTTATAGACTACTCATCCCCCACTAGTGTGACTGTCATCACAACGCTGGTAGTCAAGCAAAGATCCTAAGGGCTCTACTAATATGTATTAGCGATATGCTGAAAGAAACATATACACATAATGAGGTAGAAACAAACCATGTAGCATACTACCATTTTGAGCAAGACTGTTATTATATCTGTGTATATCCCAAGCTTCCAAAATGTAATATACAAACCAATACTATACAATAATAGCCTCTAAGGTATATATCACTAACACAAGTGCCATTTAGAAAAACCCAAGGGGCAATATGTAAAGTGTGTAGCCTATAAAGGCAAACATGATGAGAAAATTAAGGAAACTTTCATTCTCTCAAAAATTATGGTTTTGTGCCTCCTTCTCCTTCCTCAAGGTTCTAAACTTTCTTCCTTTTTCTTGAATTAAATCAAGAGTTTAACTCTTCTTTTCTTAAAAAAGAATAGTTTTTCACCATAAAACCAATGAAGGGGAGCTCAGATCTCCTATCAAATCTAAAAAATGAGAGATTTTTAAGTCCCTCCCCCTTTTTTCTCCAAGATCTAGCCAACCGAGAGAAGGAAAAAGGAGACTCGTCCCCAAAAATACCATTTTGGAAAGATCCAAGGCTCAAGAGAAGATCCAGGGCTCAAAGGAGAAGAAAGGGGTCCCCTTTCATCATCTCTGAAAATCTCTCGGAAGTTTAACTTCAAACAAGAATCTCTTCTTTAAGAGTTCAACTCCAAACCGATCTTTGAGGAGTTCAACTCCAATATCCAAATTTTCAAAAGAGTTTAACTCCACAAAGAGATCCTTTTTTGGAGTTTAACTCCACAAAGAGATCCTTTTTTGGAGTTTAACTCCAAAAGTCACTCAAGAGTTCAACTTCCAGTCTAGGGGCTAAGCCCGTTTTTCCGCGGACGCCCAGCGTCCACGTGCAAGGCGCGTGATCCACTGGCGCCCGGCGCCCGTGCGCCATGCATGTGAACCACTGGCGCCCAGCGCCCATGTGCCGGGCGTGTGAACCTCTGGCGCCCATGCCAAGCACGTGAACCGTTGGTGCCCAACGTCCGCGTGCAAAGCACGTGACCCGCTGGCATCCAACGCCTACATACCATCTCACGCGTCCTCACGATGCTCCTCACCCTTCTTTTTCCCACATAGTCCACACTCAAAATACATCTCCCGTTAGAAAAATTTCTAACGGGGAGCTACCCTGCATCCCGCAAGAGGGCCGCTACCCCTTTGATCCCCAGCCAGCTATCCGGGAAACGGGACCCCTGTAAAATCTGCGTAGCCCCCGATACATCCAAGTCCCCTCCAAAACACAACACACACACACTGTACATTGAGTTCGCATGACCAGTTTTACTCGTCGATCGGAGGTTCTCTCACTTCAAAAGTGAGGGGCAATTAACGGCAGCTTAGTCCGCGGCTGCCGGAGATTCGGATCCCCACAATCAATAAACCCCAGCCTACCCTAAGCAGGGAGAATCTGTATACGCTTGACAAGCGACGTGTATTCCCATCTCAATAGAGTGACGAAAAACACCATACACACCTCAAGGGGTAAAACCCGTGGGGTGCAAATGGATCTTCAGAAAGAAAATTGGTGCAGATGGACATATTGAAACCTATAAAGCTAGACTTGTAGAAAAATGATTTTGTCAAAAACCTGGCTTGGACTATAATGAAACCTTTTCTCCAGTGGCTATACTTAAATCTAATCGGATCCTACTTACCATTGTTGCCTTTCATGATTATGAAATTTGGTAGATGGATGTAAAGACCGCTTTTCTGAATGGAAATTTGGAAAAGTGTGTTTATATAGATCAGACAGAGGGTTTCATAGAGAGTGGGAGCAGCGGAAGAGTGTGCAAGTTGCTTAAATCTGAAAGTCTACGGTAGCACCCCGACCGTCTTTCAGACGCCAAATGCGGAACAAAAACTTTTATAACTGATCGCATACTATAACCCGGATCTTGCCATTAACGCTAAACTAACAAACTACAAAGTGGGTAGAAATGCTATACCGAACGATCCGAGTCCTTCGGTCTTTAGCCATCATCCCACGCTGCTTTGCGGCATCTGCGATCTCGCTCGATCTTCGGTCTCCTCGTCCAGGTGACACCACGTTAACGGATCTTTATACGGGCTCCCGCCTCTGAACCGAGGCAACTCGGACATGAAGTTTGCTAGCCGACATGTCCAAGATTGATGTAGAGAATGAGTAGAATACTTTGTCTCGTTTCATCCAAAACCATGTATGAATGGTTAATGAAGTTTCCTTTTCAAAACTTTGATGAAACGAACTAAGAAATTTATCAAATGAATCACATATCATTTCAACAACCATATCATCTCCACAAAATGGGTCGGCCACATATGAAGAGGTGGGGGGTGAGTGTAGGAGCCAAGGAAGGGTGACCATTAGCAATAATGAAGTGAATGAGTCATATTAACACCTTGCAAACATTAATTGAACTAAGCCACTTCACTTAAACACCTCATCAAAACAATTAATGCAAATGGTGACACATAAACCTAGTCATAATCCTAGAAACTTCCACTCATGACTCACCCTCATGACTCACAAGAAAAAGATAAATCCGCATTAAACCGAATGTTTAAGATGGGTGATAGAAAACTAGCAACTTCCAAAGCGATCCCGAAACAAATTTCAGGACAACCCCGTAACAGTATAAACATACCCGCATTTTTATTACGACCGAATACAAATGCAACTGAGACAAAGATATTATATCTACACAGTATAATACTCGGATCCGGCTTAAACCAAACCCCACCAGTATTATCTGCCCGAAATATGACACGTGCGTAAACAAACGTGCATTTTCCGAACCCTGCCATAAAACCATACGGCCTCTACAACGTTTCGCCCGAACTTGAGAAACTATCTGTGGGGGACTCTAATGACTCGTCAATACCCTGGCAGTGGGTTTAACCACAAGCACGTCAGCGGCACTAGCAGTGCGTAACGGCTGCCCATGTACTGACCTTAAGGGAAGCCGATGAGTGAACTCATCCTGGAACCCTTCTGAGCCTAACAGTGACAATATACATACAGTCCAGTCCGTTCGTCTATGAGTATCGCATATCGGGCCTAGGGGGCTGGTAACGTCAGACCCCCAATAGCGGTATAAGTCGTGTCGGAGTGTATCCCAGAACACCCTGAGATACTACTGGAGTACCTACCAGTAAATCTCCTGTCTCGGCCGAGGGCTTTGTGTAATGGTTCTCCTAGACACAGCGTGATCTCACCCCCAATACCGGGAGAGACGAATCCCCTGCCGATCCGCTCACTTGCCTCCATGTGGCTTGGGACTGTACCCAAAAAATACCTGTTTGCACGACTCCTTTGAGCCATGGTAGGGTAGAAATCAAAGCACAGTGGGAACTCACACAAGACAAATGATGACCTCAGGTTGATGAGCTAACCTGTACACATGTCACCAGGGAACTGCTATCTGACGCTACGTATAATACCAACTAGCAGGTTCCCGGCGAGTCCTGTCCGGTGTACTCATAACCCAATGAGCACCTGTATACATCTTAGGTGATCCAACTGACACCAGTGGCTTGTGAGACCGGCCACCGCCCCTCGTCGGGGTCTCGACTGTGTACACTAGTCTACTCCGGAGTATCGATGCCCTGTCTCGAAACTCCCATAACTAGGGACCAAAATTAAGGATGTGCTTATAGACTATCCAACTCTCACGTATATGATCGCCATCATACTGTTGGTAGTCAAGCAAGATCCTAAGGGCTCTATCAACGTGTAACGGTAATCAGTCACCTGATCCTGTACACGACTGATAAAGGCAAACCAGATAGCATACTATCATCTCGAGTAAGACTGTGCTACCGGTATAGGTCCTCCTCAATCATTGCAATCACGTACCTGCGATCCAATAATTGACTTTGAGGGCACTATATCCAACAATCTCCCACTTGCACTTAAGGCTAATTATTACGATGTCAAATACTCACAGCCCGTGTGATATCGAACACCCAACTCCTTTACTAATCAGTTTCACAAAGCCCCTTTGTAAAACTCTTATGTTCGAGAAATAGCCTCAATGAGTGGATCCGCCCTGATGTTTGTTTCTATGTCTCTCTTAATCTCAAGTTCGCGGAGAAAGCCATCTCCCGAATTGAGTAATACCTGTCTTAGAATATGTCTGGATATCTGATGGGATCTAGTTCATAAATGAACCCCAAATCCAAACTTCTTAGACAGTATCGTCAACTGAACCTAATCAGTATCTTGCACCATGCCTCCCACAGTATCCTCTTGGACCACCTGTCCATAATACTGTCCCTCTTCGTCAGAGGTAAAACTATAACTCTGACAATCACTCTGTTATCCATGTCACCTTTGAAGCCTGAAATGATAACCGTCTCTAAAAGGAGGCTGCCGTCATCAAATCCGTAGAACATCCACTTATGTTCTAAAACTGCTTTCTTATTTTTCTTCAGGATTGGATTAATATAAACTTATCGCATCTAGTGCAAAAACAACATCTGGTGTGGTACTTGACATCTCACGATTGACTCAATTGCCTAAGCAAGTGATCTGTCAATCATGCACATCCCTCTCCCCTTTAGTCTGTAAGAAACCTTTAGAGAGGGTGACTCCATCATCTGCAGGTACACCACCATGCCAGGAGTCATCTATTCTAAAATACTATTAGAATACTGTCAAAGTACCCATATTGGAAAACTACCTAAATCTAGATCTAAAACCATAAATCTAGTAACCAGAATGACAGATATTATATCCATATCCTTTGTGGAGAAACAACTGTATGACGACCACAGTATAACCGATCGTAGTATAGGAATTTTACTTCCTACTTTGTGTATGTCATCCAAATACCAGGACATCACACCCTACTACCTTCTCAACAGATCCATCCCCTATTCTGATGAAGTCAAAGCCATGACTATCACATCAAAAATAAATGATCTATCTCCGCTATATCCGCTCTAGTCTATAAATAGACATAAGCTACTTGCCCACTATGCTTACGCTGCTCCCACTGACCACAACAACTCTCTGGCAGAATAATATATACGTGCACTTCTAAAGCTAGTTTAGAACGACGCTATACTTAACCTCCTGCCGGGTCTCATAGCCTGGAACAACAGTAGTGTCAAGTCTGGATAAACAAGAACCTTCCTATCACCGTCCTTGAGGCTACCGGAGTACCTCTCGGGTGTCTGAGATTACCCACCATATCTGCGGAGTGGCTATTAGAATGTCAAACCTGATTAAATCTTTAGGTCCTATTAAATTTTCCGTAATCGTTTGCGGTTCTGGAATCTCTTCCAGTTCTACCATACTCCCACTACTGTTTTCTGAAAAAATCCATTTTACTAAAACTGTGGCGAGTCAAGAACAATATCACTATTGATCTTCCAGATGGTAGAAAGTCAACCCTCGACATAGCCCAGGTCAACCCACAAACTGCCATTACAGAAACGTGCCTTGAGTTATCCAGAATCTGGTTTTAAGCATAAGCCGGACAACTCCCCGTACCTTAACATCGTTAAGATATAAACCATTCTATATCCAGTATAGAAACTTTGGCACTTATTTAATTGGAACCAGATTCTAATCATGCAACTGACTCCAGTGCATATCAACTTAATGGAAAGAGGCTAATCAGCATTACTCAACTTAAGAATACATCCAGTTATGAGTAACCTGAAAGAGAAACAAGTTTCTCAAAACCATTACTTGAATACCAATCACAAGTATCTACATCTTCGATCTCTTTGAAGAATCCTGATACTTGCGACACCTGGTTCTCTACTTTATTCTTATACCCACAACTTCTCAAAACTTAGACCTTGTATTTCTACAAAACACTTGTCTAAAAACTATAGAAGTCATAAGTAAACAGAACATAGTACAAGGACTAACCCCTTTGTCCTGATGGACACTGGACAACATACAATACTCTGTATAAGGCCGTAGAGTCGAATAACTCAAAACATGTGCGTCGTAGGTTGAGAACTGTACCCAGGCGATTTCCTCAAATATCACCAATTACAACGAATTCCGATATAATGAGGATGGTCACCTAATTCCCAATAACTTACTCCCACTCATCATCTGTAAAACCATACAGATGTGAGAATCATACCTGGTAAATACATACCCTGGAGTAAGTATCTAATCGGGAAATCAGTTTTCCTTTAACAATGCACTGAAACATGAAAATGTTTCGTAGGGGTATTCTGGTATTCCTATTATTGCCTCTTCCATAATCATATTCATGACTTTAACCATATATCTCTTTTCCATCTCTCCAAATCCCTTTATTTGTCTTTATTCATTACCTTCTGTACACCCCTTTAGGCTAAGTGGTTTTCTTCCTTCCCTACCGTTCGGCACCAGCCTATGGTTTGGAAGAAGACTATCCAGTAAGCATAATAGGTGTACTCTCCTAAACCAAGAAGTACTCGCAACTTGAGAGAATGTGGTGATAAAAGACAACTGAATAATATCTTATTCTATTTCTCCCGAACTGGGGAAAAAAGCAAAGGTGAAATAGGAGTGGCGATGAACTACGCGGTTTGGTCATGAATGATAGCAGTCGCAATTTACTTTGCCCTCTTTCTAATCCCTTTATTTTGTCTTTACTTATTACCTTATGTACACCCTACTTAGGCTAATTGGTTTTCTTCATTCCCTGCCTTTCAGCACCAGCCTATGGTTTAGAATGAGACTATCCAATAAGCGTAATAGGTGTACTCTCCTAAACTAAGGAGCCCTCACAACCTGAGAGAATGTGATAATAAAAGACAACTGAATAAACTAATTCGATTTCTCCTGAACCTGGATCCATCCTTAAAGAAGTCCCTTCGAGTTCGTATATAACCATACGATGGATCTATCCAATGGAAGTGGATGTCCGTAGTAATACAGGGTGTTCTTAGAAATGCAAAGGGTAAAAGAAGGAGCGGCAATTACTTATGCAACTTAGACAATCCAAAAGCCAGTATTTTAAGAAGGTTCGGTAAACTTGGTCACTGAGTCATAGTCTAGGGTCGGTCAAAGGTCGCTGCCAAAGAGAGAGAAAAGAAACACTCTGTGTGCACTCTAACCTAGATCAGAATGGTTATCACTTTATCTAATCAGGAAACCTCCCACTGTACTGTCAAATTCTCCTCCAAACCTGAAAGAAGAATCAATCGGGATCACCCGAAGAGTAAACCAACTCATCAGTGGGAATCGGGATCCAACTCTCATCGCATGATAACGTGACGGAATCCACTCACGTTATCACACTCCATAAGGTATGCGCATGCCTGGCAAGTTTCAGTTTCTTTAGAAACCCCCGATATGATTTTTGCCCCATGCTCTTATGATCGTGACTAAGGGCCAACCCATCATAAGTCTCATGTCAAGTTCTTCCCATCATTATCTCGTTAATTTGAACCCACCCGTACTCGCCATTGACTAAGGGCCAACAAGGTTGTACGACTGTCCCAAACCAACGCATCTATCTATGCAACATTTGAACACCCCAGCAGCTACCAATCACTATGTCCTGGCTAAGGGTCAGACCAACATAGCTTGAATACTACTGACCATTCATATGAAATGACGGAGGGCTACAGTTAGTTTTTGGAGAAAAACCTTTAACGTAATGAACTTGATCTCGTTGAAGGAACCTGATAGCTTTTTATAAAAATATAGTGACGAAAACCTTTGCTAAAGAGGTCACTCCCGGTGAAGGGATCTCGGCTCTTTCCTCGTGGAATGAGGTGCAGGATATTCCAACTGAATACCATGATGCAAAGCAACTTGTAATCGACTATAGTGAAGTTATTACCCTGACGCAAACTTCTACCCAAGGGGTCACTCCCGGTGAAGGGTTATCGGCCCTTGCCTCGTCAAATGAGGTGCAGGATATTCCAACCGAATACCACTGTGCATAACAAAAGAAAACGTCTTTATAATAACACTTTTTAAAACTGTTCCAACAACATCCAAACAGGTTTGTTTTCCTTTGCATTGATCAGAATCAACGCAGTCCCATCAATTAATCACACCAGAAAAGAACGAAAATAAAATGTATGTATATGCCATCCGCATTCGTCACTGGGTCCCGTCATCACCCGTTAGGTTACTTAACTAACGACAGAGCGGGGACTGGACTAGCGCGGGTGTAAAACATATACAACATCTACTAATATATATACCAATATACAATAATCGCTCCAGGAGTGATAAATGCAACATTACAGAAAAGTAATAAGCATCACAGAACAATACAGATAATCTGGGATCCCCGGGTTTCACAGAGCCGCTACTGAAACCCGACGTTCCCCTGGTCGTGTGAATAGCCTGTGCAATGAAACCTAAACCCCTACGGGTGCGGCAAGTTACCCGCCAAAACTTGAAGCGAGGCAGCCACCTACAGCATAGTGAATGGACCACCCTGCACTTCACGGAATCCGGTAACTTGAGCACCCCTCCTTGGGTCAACCTGTACCCCCTACGAGTGCAGCGAATAGTCTGCCAATTCTAAAGTGAGGCCCCTCTGCCTCTCAAAGCCATGAGATGCGGACCCTTTGCCCTCCAGAACCCGGCTATCCGTGCACTCCGTCGCAGGGTAAACCTAGTACAGAAATGAAAAATATGTACAACGGATACATCGACCTCAGCCCGGTCGTGCCCCAAAAGAATATTATACAAACAGGCAGAGACGGCAGTCCACATGTTGGATGCTCGCCCCGCAATATCAAATGTACAAATAAATCCAAACTGCACTACCATTGCACACTGCTATCCACCACGACAAATCCGCAACATCACAGCACAACACAGAACATCAACGCGAATGTCACGTTCGCAAATCCGTCTAAAAGGACTATAGCAATTAGATGCAATTTACCGCTCGAATGACATTCACGGTCGGAGATATAATGTAAGTACTGTAAACTAACAAGTTTAAAATTTCGATCGACAAAACTTCCCGAAGTGGGCCCCATGTACATCTGCTGTACAGTAAAAAAATCTGGGCCCAAAAGAAATATTCCAGAAACCACAATTTACATGAAAGACCCCACTGTAGAAAATTGGTGCACTGTTGCTCCAAAGTGGTGCCGGAACCGCGGCCAGTGCATGGCTTCCGCGGCGGTTCCGCGGAGCTTTGGAGTCAACGGTTGACCAAATTTCACCAGTATTCTTAGAAAAGCCTGCACGATTTTCTGAGATGTCAAAATGATTTTTAGGCCTGTTTTAAAAATCGACAGAAACTTTATACAGAAAATTGCGGTTTTCAAAATTCCGTTCGATCGATATTTTAAACGCGTTAGAATAAGTTAGCAAAGCTTAATGGCGTGGCTCTGATACCATGTAAGTCTACGGTAGCGCCCCGGCCGTCTTTCAGACGCCAAATGTGTAACAAAAACTTTTATAACCGGCGCTATGGCATACTATAACCCGGATCTTGCCATTAACGCTAAACTAACAAACTACAAAGTGGGTAGAAATGCTATACCGAACGATCCGAGTCCTTCGGTCTTTAGCCATCATCCCACGCTGCTTTGCGGCATCTGCGATCTCGCTCGATCTCCGGTCTCCTCGTCCAGGTGGCACCACGTCAACGGATCTTTATACGGGCTCCCGCCTCTAAACCGAGGCAACTCGGACATGAAGTTTGTTTGCCGACATGTCCAAGATTGATGTACAGAATGAGTAGAATATTTTGTCTCGTTTCATCCAAAACCATGAACGAACGGTTAATGAAGTTGCCTTTTTAAAACTTTGATGAAACGAACTAGGAAATTTATCAAATGAATCACATATCATTTCAACAACCATATCATCTCCACAAAATGGGCCGGCCACATATGAAGAGGTGGGGGTGAGTGTAGGAGCCAAGGAAGGGTGACTATTAGCAATAATGAAATGAATGAGTCATATTAACACCTTGCAAACATTAATTGAACTAATCCACCTCACTTAAACACCTCATCAAAACAATTAATGCAAATGGTGACACATAAACCTAGTCATCATCCTAGATAAAAAAAACTGGCAACTTCCAAAAGCGATCCCGAAACGAATTTCAGGACAACCCCGTAACAGTATAAATATACCCGCATTTGTATTACGACCGAATACAAATGCAACTGAGACAAAGATATTATATCTACACAGTATAATACTCGGATCCGGCTTAAACCAAAGCCCTCCAGTATTATCAACCCGAAATATGACACGTGCGTAAACGCACGTGCATTTTCCGAACCCTGCCATAAAAACATACGGCCTCTACAACGTTTCGCCCGAACTTGGGAAACTATCTGTGGAGGACTCTAATGACTCGTCAGTACCCTGGTAGTGGGTTTAACCACAAGCACGTCAGCGGCACTAGCAGTGCGTAACGGCTGCCCATATACTGACCTCAAGGGAAGCCGATGAGCGAACTCATCCTGGAACCCTACTGAGCCTAACAGTGACAATATACATACAGTCCGGTCCATTCGTCTATGAGTATCGCATATCGGGCCTAGGGGGCTAGTAACGTCAGACCCCCAATAGCGGTATAAATCGTGTCGTAGTATAGCCCAGAACACCCTGAGATACTACTGGAGTACCTACCAGTAAATCTCCTGTCTCGGCCGAGGGCTTTGTGTAATGGCTCTCCTAGACACAGTGCGATCGCACCCCCAATACCGGGAGAGACGAATCCCCTGCCGATCCGCTCACTTGCCTCCATGTGGCTCGGGACTGTACCCAAAAAATACCTATTTGCACGACTCCTTTGAGCCGTGGTAGGGTAGAAATCAAAGCACAGTGGGAACTCACACGAGACAAATGACGACCTCAGGTCGATGAACTAACCTGTACACATGTCACCAGGGAACTGCTATCTGACGCTAGGTATAATACCAACTAGCAGGTTCTCGGCGGGTCATGTCCGGTGTACTCATAACCCAATAAGTACCTGTATACATCTTAGGTGATCCAACTGACACCAGTGGCTTGTGAGACCGGCCACCGCCCCTCGTCAGGGTCTCGACTGTATACACTAGTCTACTCCGGAGTATCGATGCCCTGTCTCGAAACTCCCACGACTAGGGACCAAAATTAAGGATGTGCTTATAGACTACCCAACTCTCACGTATATGATCGCCATCATACTATTGGTAGTTGTCACGCCCCGCTTCCCAGAGTACGCAAGATTGGGCACGTGGCATAGCCAACCATGCTACCTGTGGGTAGGAAATATCCATCCACAGTCACATTACGGTTGTAGAGATATCAAGAAATCAGAATAATAAATTAATCTAAGACATGTCCAAATCCATAATAACATGAATCAATAAACAATGAGTGCGGAAGCAAATGATCCAATACAATAAATAAACAGTACGTCCCATAATGAGGGCTCACATCTGGAAATGGAATGAAAATAAATAAACTTGTAACGTTTTGAAAATCGTTTCGGTGAAATTTCGGAAAATCGGTAAAATAAGGGGGTTTTCTGTAAAAAGTCAAAATGCAAATATCTTATTATAAAAATTAAATATACATATTCTAGCTATGTAATTGCTATTATTTGGTGTTTATTGAGCCGCTGGTGAAATTTCAAATTTTCTGAAAAAAATATTATTTTATTATTATTTTAAGCCGTTACTAATACATTTAATTAAGGAAAATTACAAATTGGAATGTGTTGAAATAAATTTTGTGCATCATAAAACATTAAATAAAATTTCATCATGTGATTTTTGGAACGAAATCATTTGCCAAAACGGTTTAGAAATTATTGAAGAAAAAAGGCTTTTTTTAGCGTAAATGGATGTTTGGAGTATTGTATTTATCATTTTTCTTCACCCCACATCCGTACCCCCACTCACACACCCCCATTTTCCCTCCCCCTTGGCTGAATTCAGCAGCCCCCCTCTTTTGTCCCCACTTGTTTTGCAAAAGAAAATAAAACAAAAGAATGAAAGAATAAGTATATGTAAGTATGGGCTTTGTTGACTTTGGTCAATTCTTGACCTCATAACATCACCCCACTCTCTTTCCTCCCCCCCTAAAATTTCTGGCCGAGCCCCATTCATCCATGAACAGCAGCAACCCTCCCTTCTCATCTCATTTCTCTCCAAAATTCCAAGAAAAATCAAGTAAAACCTCACAATTTTCCAAATACAAACCTTACCCATTTTTCCTTAGCTATTCTTGTATGGATCTTGGTGAAGGGAAGCATGTTTGGAAGGCTAGATTTGTGCTAGATCTCAAGATAATTGTGGGGTAAATTCTTAACCTTATGGCAAATTGTTGTTTAATTATGATAAGCTATCTTATTCAAGTGTTGATTTGGGTGTAATTGCTAGTTTAGGATATTTTAGAAAAGGGTTTGATTTTGGGATTAGGGTTTGTAAAATTCAAGTGAGGGTTTCTAACATTAGATTATGATTCTAGTGAGTGGTTAACATGTTAATTCTATGCAAAACTAAACCTTGTTGCTTATTACTAGATTGTCAAATTTAAATTGTCCTAATTATGATTGTTTTGCAAACTAGATTTTTGTAATTAAATTTAAGAGTGAGATTAAAATATAGATAATGGTTGTGTGGCTTAGTTAATATGTTTTAATGAGAATTACGGCCACTAGAATTGCTAAAATATTTAAGTTGATTAAAACACCAAGTTTTGAGCTAAAATGGAATTGTGCTAATTTTCTTAACTAGGTTTTGTAAATATATATATTTTGTGGAGAATAAATTATTGTAATGGTTTATATGACTTTGTTATGATATTTAGTGAATATTGTGGGTGCTAGGTTCATTTATACATCGAGTTTTGTACTAAAACGGTGATTTGTGCTTGCTAGATTTACGGAAAAATGATTTTTTAAGTGAAATTGGGGTTTTTGTGAGTTTTAACCTAGTTTATATTAAAATTAGTGTTCGTGAATGTGCAAATGAGTGTGATTGGATTTTTCTCGATGGTTTGACGTCTGTACATCGACATCGAGGGTTGGTTTGACTATTCTTGCATGCGTAGGCGATAGGTTTGGACCTATGCGGGATACGCGTGCCGATTTGATTTTCGTATGCCGTTTCGATTTCGAATTTAGTTTTAATGCGATACGGTGCGTTATGATATATAGGTACCCCATGTGGACTTCCAGACGACAAGAAAACGCGTGGCGACGTCGGCACCGGCTAGCGAGGACCAGGTGAGTAGATTTATATCTACGGGGAGAAGTCGGGTGGATGGCGTATAGCACCCCCGCAGTCCGAGGTGATGTATACGGATGCGTATACACACCTATAAATATTATATGTTGTTGGGTTTATTATTGTTGTTTAAATGGATATTGGTATATCGGATTGATGAAAGGTTACGAAACCTTAGGGTTTTGGGTGAACTACACATACGTACACACGCATACATACTTGCATGCATCCTTATGTTTTATGTGGTTATAGGATCCTATGTGGATATGTGTTCACGTGGAGTTTGGGATATTGTGCTCACATACAGATTTGAGGATGATACATGGGATTGATATGAGTCGAGGAGTCGATCTGAGATTATGATATCGGTGAAATGACATGTTATGATGGTAAAATTCGTGATTTAGATACATCTTGATACTTTAGAGGATTTTGGGAATGATGATGCCATAGCAATAGTGATATATATATTTTAGATGATCGACATTTGATTATGTTATGAGATATCATATGATATGATATGACAGGATACTTGTCATAGGCCGCCTTGGGCGATGCATACTCTTGTGATGATATATGATGAAAATACCGATTTGTACTAGACTGTTGATCAGTAGTCAGGTCTTGATTTTTGTGATGATGTTGGCATTGTGCTAGACGTAGGTCAGTACCCAGATGATGATCTTGATAAAGAGGATACTTGATGAAAAATACGACAAATGTGATATTGACCCGTACCCAAATTTGGGGATGCCGTACGACGGATTTACGTACGAGCTATATTTTGATGATTGATCCGCACTCTTGACTTGGGATGTCTGGTTATGGATATGATATTATTGAGGCGGGATCACCGACTGTATATATACAGGTATGTATATGTATCGACTCAGATGATAGGCGGTTTCTTTACCTGTAGTTCAGCTTGTTAGTTCAGCCGTATAGTTTAGTGTAGTTGTTAGATTAGATTAGACTCCTACCTATTTCAAAACTAGTGGATCGTGGGTATTTTAAAAGACAGGTCAAGGAATCTACGGATATTTCAAAAGACGTATCTTTTCACAAAAATACCGTAGCCCCTATTTTCAAAACCCCATGATTCGTGTTATTTCAAAAGGCACCATTTGTAGGACTATATTAGATTAAAGCAGATTAGTTATAGCTGCGTCTAGTTTTTAGCTCCCGCTCATTTTGGTTGCTCGCTCTGCATCGCATATTTACATTGTTATTTCATATTGCATTGTTGACATTATGCTGTTAGGACACCAGCACCATTACCGATGATGCGTATGTACCACATACACTTACTTGCCGGCTCACACACATCTTCATCGGTAATTGCCATGTCACGTACACCTTAGAAAATATTGTTTCTTAACTTAGCTTGATAGCCAGTAGTTTGACATAATATTAGTGTATATACCTTATATGCCAGCTTAGATATTGTAGTTATTACTTGTCGCTTCATGCATACTGTTATTCATTCTCATGCTTATATTCATGGTTCTACATGCTATTGATGATTCGGATTTCTATGATATTTTCTGGATTTGGAGGAAAACCGCAAAACATATATAAACTGATTTCTCTCTTTTTAAATAAAAGTGCGGTTTTTCCTATGATGTATGAGTCGTCCACCATGAGTTTGCTGATGGATTTCGAGACCCGATTCGAGGAGATGGATGAACCATTTCGGGTACATGGTGGACCCGGTAATGTACCCCGGGGCAAGAAGCGCGTGATGATGACGATGTGAGCCTGGCAGGGGAGCACTACTTACCGGTGATTTTACCCGACGCGTCGGATATCCGGAGGATACCGTCGTGGTCTTAAGATGGATGGTAGGGGCCGGTCTGGACTGACGGCGCCCTAGATATTGTGATTGAGGTACAGAGACTGTGATACCGAGATATTGAGATATTGGGATTACGTTTTGTGCCGATGCTAGGCACTGTTTTATGCTGATTTCATTATGATACCTCAATTTGAAAATATACAAAGGAAATCTCACTAATTTATGAAAACAGTTTCTTCATTTGCATGTATTCTGTCTTCATGCATTCATACCTCATTCATATGATATATTGCTACCTGAGGCACTGACACAGGCATATGAGATTACACTCGGGTTAGATATTTACCCTAGCCTTGTTATAGGCTGCTGGTTATATTTGAAGATATATTATGATCATTGACCTAGGTTGCGTTATTTATGCGATTTCTGTGCGTAGATATTTTTCTATTTACGAGTTGGCAACTCACCCCGTTGTGCCCCAGTTTCTTGCAGGTTTGCCGTACAGGTTTCATTACGGCTTTGCGGGCTCAGTTTCATTCAAGTGACTTGCTAGTAGGTGGGTTTTTCTTGTATCGTACCCATCATATTACCTTGTATAATACTATTCATGTTGTATCCCGTTTGGGGGCCAGTATTAACAAAGGAGACTCTGCCGAAATTTTCAGTAAAATTTTGATGTTTTAAAAACCGCATAATTCGGCTTATGCTATTGAAACTACTTGCTTTAAGTTAGTTTTTCCTGCACTCTACTACTTTTCTTGGTTTGGATTTCTAGGTTTTCGGTTTACTTAGATTACGTACGCCTCGAGACGTTCGTAGTTTAAGTGCCGGTCATGTTCCGTACTTTCGGGTCGTGACAAAGTTGGTATCAGAGTGTTAGGTTTTACCTTCGGAGCGTAGGATGACCCTTGGTTGATGGAATAGGTGACTAAAGTAGAGTGACGTACCGTTGATATGTTCCGCGGCATATTTACGACACGCCACTCCACTTATGAAGCCTTAGGATGTACATTTCCTTGTTCAGTATTATATTCCTTCCTGATCTAGCCTCATCGGTACCAGTTTGGTTTTGCTGCTACGGTTACGGCAGGGAGAGCTACGGCTAGAGTTGTGGTCAGCATGAGCTCGTTACGAATGAGGACTGACCATGGCATGATTCGGGCGACACACGATTGTAGAGATGTGTCTTTTGGATTGTGTTTTTGCACCACGAGCGTTGGATGGATCGCTGTATGAGGTTACTCGGAGGTGCTGATCGACACTAGAGAATTGAGCCAATGATAGAGGCCAGCCAGATTTTAGTGACCGTTGGTGTGTTGCTTATTCATGATGATCGAGGCACTGTTCAGCGTGCAGACGAGCGAGCCAGTTATTGCTGCGAACGACGAGGTATTGCCCCAGATGCTAGAGTTAGTGCAGAACGAGTTGTACTAAGAGATGATAGAAGGTCGCTAGTCATCGCGGATGAATGACTAGGACATGTGGATCGTTCGCTACCCCGATGCGAGGTCATCAGATAGATTGATTCCAGCTAGAGACGACTTCACGCGGAGACGTTGGGAGTCGACAGAGACGATCGAATGTCAGAAACCTACTATTCCAAGTTTAAAGTATTCAGAGAGACATGCAGGAAATTTTATGGTCCCTCTAGAAGAATGAAACCCTAACTCGACTTAATGACCGTGTGAAAGCCTTTGAACCTTCGGGTTTGCGGCAGTTCTACGGCGCCATTAGTGAGGCTTGGGTTTGCCCTTCTACGGCTGGACCACCGATGCTGTGGTATGTACTCGATACTATTAAACTGTGCCCAAGAGGTTGAGCTCTTGGGGAATTATGAGGTTTTGACGACTCGATCGGATGGCTCGACTTAAGTCGGATGCTAGGTGGTGAGATGCATTTCTTGGGAGACTCCAGATATGAGGATAGCCGTTGGAGCTCAGTCCATGCAGCCGCGACGAGACGAGTCCAAAGCAGACGACATTAGAGAAAAGTGGAGTAAGAGGTTCGCACCAGATTTAGATGAGATGACGTTCCACTCCGCCGACATCAGAGACGTGATGCGCATGCCGAGGCATGGTACTTGGACTTACCTTCCAGAAGGAGTTGCGATGAGTATGCAGTCGTTCCAGAGCAAGATGCAGATATAGGAAAGGACAATGACTTCCGGACAGTGGGCAGAGACAAGACATGGAAGAGACCGTGAGCAGGATTCCTTCCAGGACACCGCTGCAATGATACTTGCACCCAGGATGTGCTTGAGCGGGACTATTTACCCATACTTGATTTTGGGTATTTTGGGCGATCTATTCGCATGATTGATTTTGATGATTGAGTTTCACGATATTTGTTTTCATGGACCATGGTTGCACCTACTGAGTATTTACGATTTTGCATAGTTGTTGCACTTGACATCGTTTTCGTGCCTTGGTTTCTCATGTTTATGATTTTATGGGTTTCATACAGTTGAGTTGATTTTGTGCATGATGGATGCACCTGATTTGGATTTTCGCGCATGTTGGGCGCATATTTTGAAGTGTGATTTTGGTGCACACCAGGTGCACTAAATCGAGATTTTTCGTGCATGTTAGATGCACCTGATTTTGCTGTCAGGCACACATGTTGCCTACGACAGATGTTTCGTGCACACCCGATGCACTTAGATGTTGTTTCTGTGTATATGTATGACACATATTTGGATTTTGATTTCCGTGCGCACCAGACGCACGTAGTATTCATACGCATATTTTGGGATTGATTTTTTTTTCTTATAGAGCAGTACGTTTTTATGATATTGCTATGTGTTTTCGTACTGAGCAGGACTAGTCAGAGGATGGTACCTGAATATATTTTGCATGCATTGATAGTTATTGAAGGGATTTCCAAAAAGCGAGCTATAGCCTCAGTATTTACCTACGTGTCTGATATGACACGAAATGTTTAAAACAAGGAGACCCTTCTAAATTGTTTCCAAAACGGCGGAACGTACATTTCAAACAATGGTATATATGTATATAGTTATTTTCTTATGATAGACGTCCGCCACTGTGCAGTGTTATACGCGTTGCACAGCGACTTAAAGAGATTTGGCATGCATTTCCTTCAGATACTTACATATATAGCCTCGATATTTACATGTATAGTTTCGAGTTATATCATATTGGTTTTGCCTTGGATTTGGCATTGATGTCTTCCCCATGACTCCGATGATTGCGGGATGCTTGACGGAGTTTTGATTTGAGTTATATGCTCATTTTTCATGCGCATGCGTTGCGCTACGATTGTTTTATTTATTTACGATATCGGAGCCCCGACGACTTGATGGTTTTGCTTAGATGTTTTAGTATTTGGGGGGGGAGTTTTAATTTAAATTCGGGGACCGAATTTCTTTAAGGGGGGAAGATTGTAACGTTTTGAAAATCGTTTCGGTGAAATTTCGGAAAATCGGTAAAATAAGGGGGTTTTCTGTAAAAAGTCAAAATGCAAATATCTTATTATAAAAATTAAATATACATATTCTAGCTATGTAATTTCTATTATTTGGTGTTTATTGAGCCGCTGGTGAAATTTCAAATTTTCTGAAAAAAATATTATTTTATTATTATTTTAAGCCGTTACTAATACATTTAATTAAGGAAAATTACAAATTGGAATGTGTTGAAATAAATTTTGTGCATCATAAAACATTAAATAAAATTTTATCATGTGGTTTTTGGAACGAAATCATTTGCCAAAACGGTTTAGAAATTATTGAAGAAAAAAGGCTTTTTTTAGCGTAAATGGATGTTTGGGGTATTGTATTTATCATTTTTCTTCACCCCACATCCGTACCCCCACACACACACCCCCATTTTCCCTCCCCCTTGGCTGAATTCAGCAACCCCCCTCTTTTGTCCCCACTTGTTTTGCAAAAGAAAATAAAACAAAAGAATGAAAGAATAAGTATATGTAAGTATGGGCTTTGTTGACTTTGGTCAATTCTTGACCTCATAACATCACCCCACTCTCTTTCCTCCCCCCCCTAAAATTTCTGGCCGAGCCCCATTCATCCATGAACAGCAGCAACCCTCCCTTCTCATCTCATTTCTCTCCAAAATTCCAAGAAAAATCAAGTAAAACCTCACAATTTTCCAAATACAAACCTTACCCATTTTTCCTTAGCTATTCTTGTATGGATCTTGGTGAAGGGAAGCATGTTTGGAAGGCTAGATTTGTGCTAGATCTCAAGATAATTGTGGGGTAAATTCTTAACCTTATGGCAAATTGTTGTTTAATTATGATAAGCTATCTTATTCAAGTGTTGATTTGGGTGTAATTGCTAGTTTAGGATATTTTAGAAAAGGGTTTGATTTTGGGATTAGGGTTTGTAAAATTCAAGTGAGGGTTTCTAACATTAGATTATGATTCTAGTGAGTGGTTAACATGTTAATTCTATGCAAAACTAAACCTTGTTGCTTATTACTAGATTGTCAAATTTAAATTGTCCTAATTATGATTGTTTTGCAAACTAGATTTTTGTAATTAAATTTAAGAGTGAGATTAAAATATAGATAATGGTTGTGTGGCTTAGTTAATATGTTTTAATGAGAATTACGGCCACTAGAATTGCTAAAATATTTAAGTTGATTAAAACACCAAGTTTTGAGCTAAAATGGAATTGTGCTAATTTTCTTAACTAGGTTTTGTAAATATATATATTTTGTGGAGAATAAATTATTGTAATGGTTTATATGACTTTGTTATGATATTTAGTGAATATTGTGGGTGCTAGGTTCATTTATACATCGAGTTTTGTACTAAAACGGTGATTTGTGCTTGCTAGATTTACGGAAAAATGATTTTTTAAGTGAAATTGGGGTTTTTGTGAGTTTTAACCTAGTTTATATTAAAATTAGTGTTCGTGAATGTGCAAATGAGTGTGATTGGATTTTTCTCGATGGTTTGACGTCTGTACATCGACATCGAGAGTTGGTTTGACTATTCTTGCATGCGTAGGCGATAGGTTTGGACCTATGCGGGATACGCGTGCCGATTTGATTTTCGTATGCCGTTTCGATTTCGAATTTAGTTTTAATGCGATACGGTGCGTTATGATATATAGGTACCCCATGTGGACTTCCAGACGACAAGAAAACGCGTGGCGACGTCGGCACCGGCTAGCGAGGACCAGGTGAGTAGATTTATATCTACGGGGAGAAGTCGGGTGGATGGCGTATAGCACCCCCGCAGTCCGAGGTGATGTATACGGATGCGTATACACACCTATAAATATTATATGTTGTTGGGTTTATTATTGTTGTTTAAATGGATATTGGTATATCGGATTGATGAAAGGTTACGAAACCTTAGGGTTTTGGGTGAACTACACATACGTACACACGCATACATACTTGCATGCATCCTTATGTTTTATGTGGTTATAGGATCCTATGTGGATATGTGTTCACGTGGAGTTTGGGATATTGTGCTCACATACAGATTTGAGGATGATACATGGGATTGATATGAGTCGAGGAGTCGATCTGAGATTATGATATCGGTGAAATGACATGTTATGATGGTAAAATTCATGATTTAGATACATCTTGATACTTTAAAGGATTTTGGGAATGATGATGCCATAGCAATAGTGATATATATATTTTAGATGATCGACATTTGATTATGTTATGAGATATCATATGATATGATATGACAGGATACTTGTGATAGGCCGCCTTGGGCGATGCATACTCTTGTGATGATATATGATGAAAATACCGATTTGTACTAGACTGTTGATCAGTAGTCAGGTCTTGATTTTTGTGATGATGTTGGCATTGTGCTAGACGTAGGTCAGTACCCAGATGATGATCTTGATAAAGAGGATACTTGATGAACAATACGACAAATGTGATATTGACCCGTACCCAAATTTGGGGATGCCGTACGACGGATTTACGTACGAGCTATATTTTGATGATTGATCCGCACTCTTGACTTGGGATGTCTGGTTATGGATATGATATTATTGAGGCGGGATCACCGACTGTATATATACAGGTATGTATATGTATCGACTCAGATGATAGGCGGTTTCCTTACCTGTAGTTCAGCTTGTTAGTTCAGCCGTATAGTTTAGTGTAGTTGTTAGATTAGATTAGACTCCTACCTATTTCAAAACTAGCGGATCGTGGGTATTTTAAAAGACAGGTCAAGGAATCTACGGATATTTCAAAAGACGTATCTTTTCACAAAAATACCGTAGCCCCTATTTTCAAAACCCCATGATTCGTGTTATTTCAAAAGGCACCATTTGTAGGACTATATTAGATTAAAGCAGATTAGTTATAGCTGCGTCTAGTTTTTAGCTCCCGCTCATTTTGGTTGCTCGCTCCGCATCGCATATTTACATTGTTATTTCATATTGCATTGTTGACATTATGCTGTTAGGACACCAGCACCATTACCGATGATGCGTATGTACCACATACACTTACTTGCCGGCTCACACACATCTTCATCGGTAATTGCCATGTCACGTACACCTTAGAAAATATTGTTTCTTAACTTAGCTTGATAGCCAGTAGTTTGACATAATATTAGTGTATATACCTTATATGCCAGCTTAGATATTGTAGTTATTACTTGTCGCTTCATGCATACTGTTATTCATTCTCATGCTTATATTCATGGTTCTACATGCTATTGATGATTCGGATTTCTATGATATTTTCTGGATTTGGAGGAAAACCGTAAAACATATATAAACTGATTTCTCTCTTTTTAAATAAAAGTGCGGTTTTTCCTATGATGTATGAGTCGTCCACCATGAGTTTGCTGATGGATTTCGAGACCCGATTCGAGGAGATGGATGAACCGTTTCGGGTACATGGTGGACCCGGTAATGTACCCCGGGGCAAGAAGCGCGTGATGATGACGATGTGAGCCTGGCAGGGGAGCACTACTTACCGGTGATTTTACCCGACGCGTCGGATATCCGGAGGATACCGTCGTGGTCTTAAGATGGATGGTAGGGGCCGGTCTGGACTGACGGCGCCCTAGATATTGTGATTGAGGTACAGAAACTGTGATACCGAGATATCGAGATATTGGGATTACGTTTTGTGCCGATGCTAGGCACTGTTTTATGCTGATTTCATTATGATACCTCAATTTGAAAATATACAAAGGAAATCTCACTAATTTATGAAAACAGTTTCTTCATTTGCATGTATTCTGTCTTCATGCATTCATACCTCATTCATATGATATATTGCTACCTGAGGCACTGACACAGGCATATGAGATTACACTCGGGTTAGATATTTACCCTAGCCTTGTTATAGGCTGCTGGTTATATTTGAAGATATATTATGATCATTGACCTAGGTTGCGTTATTTATGCGATTTCTGTGCGTAGATATTTTTCTATTCACGAGTTGGCAACTCACCCCGTTGTGCCCCAGTTTCTTGCAGGTTTGCCGTACAGGTTTCATTACGGCTTTGCGGGCTCAGTTTCATTCAAGTGACTTGCTAGTAGGTGGGTTTTTCTTGTATCGTACCCATCATATTACCTTGTATAATACTATTCATGTTGTATCCCGTTTGGGGGCCAGTATTTACAAAGGAGACTCTGCCGAAATTTTCAGTAAAATTTTGATGTTTTAAAAACCGCATAATTCGGCTTATGCTATTGAAACTACTTGCTTTAAGTTAGTTTTTCCTGCACTCTACTACTTTTCTTGGTTTGGATTTCTGGGTTTTCGGTTTACTTAGATTACGTACGCCTCGAGACGTTCGTAGTTTAAGTGCCGGTCATGTTCCGTACTTTCTGGTCGTGACAAAACTAAACCCTAAGGAACTCACAGTTCAGCCTGCTGGCTGAAGTACTCCTGCTCGGTCGTCGATAGTGGTAAGGAATCTGGGCCATGCAAAACCCAGACGTCAGCGCGTCATGTCAACCAAGTAATATAATATAAACATGGTAATAAGCAATGCAGGTATGAACATGAATAAAGCAGTACTAAGAAATAACAGAGCAGGGTAATGTGCAGTGGTGACTAAACTGTCCTATCAGGTTTCTACTCTATAGTCTTTGAAATCAATTGATGAATCGTCGATGTAACTCAATAGTATCCCGTGCATGCCCGGGACCACGGTCAAGGTCCTCGGGGCTGAATCCGAGACGTGCCGCTAAGCAGTAAAAGGTAGCAAGATGGGCGAGTGATGTCAGCATCACCACTCCGGGGCTGGCCAAGCCCATAAGACTGATCAGAACAAGTATCGAACTGTTGAGTTACAAGTCGGTTTCATCTTTGATTTCCCCATACCCCCAAGCTATGTATGTCAGGTCAGGTATTCAGTAGTCAAGGACTAATGCCAACACAAAATCAGGTAAAAGTAGGTCTGTCTGGATAGACAGCAGGAATGGTCAGGTTTGTCGGCATTAGGCATGAAATCAGGTAACAGGTCAGGTCACGTTTCAACAGGTTGAGTCGATATGTACAGGGTGTCATGTCCGGTGTATCAGTACATGTGTCAGGTGTATCAAGATCGGTCAATATGTAATGTAATCAAATGTATGCTGATAACAGGTATAGTAACGAATAAGGAACAACAGCAGGAACAGCAAATAACAATATTATTCCATGTAAACACAGTGATGCTTTGTATTCTCTTATTAACAGGTTCAAGCACCCTTGGGGTGCAATAATCACAGTGTAGCGCAATATTAATAACAGCAGGCAATAAAGATATAAGTGTGCGACTATTATCCTCTAAATAGTAAAATGATTAGCAGGTAGTTGTTATTAAGGTTACGGTGGCAAAATACGATTTAGATGGCAGTATTATAATGTATATCATATTTCGTCCAATGAGACAAGTAGCAATACTTAGTTAATATAGCAAGTTTGCGAGTCAAACATTTAATTAGTTTAACGTAGCATGTAGCAAGAAATCTTGCCTTGACGGTTTCGCAAACCGGAAAGCACGGATGCACCGTCGGCAGAAATCACGAGACGGGTGCACGGGCCACGGATCGAGTCCCAACAGCGAACAGCGGGACCACACGGACCGGGTACTTCGCTGGAACGTCGGGTCCAAACGACGGCACGGTCGGAATCCGGCAAAAGTCAAAAGCAACGAAGTTAGCAAACGCGATAAACGTATTTAAGGATCAGCGGGGGATTTAGCCCAAAAGGAAAGATAAGGGATGCTTACAGGGAGACACCAGGGGCAACCACGGCGGGCTCGACGGCGCTGGGACGCCGGCGAGGCAGCGACGGCGGCTGCGGAGGCTGGAAAGTTCCTGGGTCGCTGGAAAGGTGGTGGTGCAGTGCGATGAGGGGATGTAAGGGCCGGGTTCTGGTCGCAGGGGAGAGGAGGTGGTGCGAGTGACATCGACGAGGGTCGACGGCACGTTTTCTGGCGAACTGCAGAGGGTGGTAGGGTTGCGGTTTTGGGTTCTGTGGTCCGGCGAGGGGAGGAGGAAGGCGACGACGAGGTCGGGACGAGGAGGAAGAGAGGGAGTCTCAGGCGTCGTTGGTGACGGGAGGCGGCGTCGACGGCGAGATCTGCGGCCGGGTGATGTCGTCGGGGTTGGGTGCAGGCGCGGAAGGAGACGGAGGAAGGAGGTAGGAGGGTGCGGCTAGGCTGAGGAGGCGATGACGGCGACGGCGAGGTCGCGGGGAGGTCGGCGGCGAGGTCCCGACGAGGTCCCGACGAGGTTAGGGTTAGGGTTTCTCGTGGGGGTTTTCTGCGCGATGATGGCGAAGGAACAGTTGGGGAAATATATAGAGGGAGAGAGATTTGATGAGGGGAGGGAGAGAGATTTGATGAGGGGAGAGAGAGAGGCGGTGAAGAGAGATAGAGAGAGAGTGGGAAAAGGTGGGGCCCACGAGGTGATTACGAGATCGTGATTGGCTGGAAAAATTTTGTGGATTAAAAATTTAAAGATTCTAAGGGATTTAACGATAGATTTAAGTAACAATAAAATATATGTATAGTTTAATATATTAAATCAAGCGGGCAATTTTGGCGCTAAATGAAATATTTCCAAATCGCGCCCGGGTTGCGCCCAAATATTCCAAATTCAAATTATAGGATTTTAAGCGAGTTCCAAATTTTGAAAAGAGGTGTTTTGTAATTAAAATGCATGCCCCCAAGTCGGACACTTGCACGCGCACGTAGTCGTCCAAACTTGCCCGTTTCACCGAACGGGACGGAATCTCGACACGCGGACGCTACCACGCGACTAGTGGCAACGAGTAGGCCAACATGGATATTTTTAATTTCATTTTCGGTGTTAAAATTTGTTATGTGCCAAAATGATTTAACCGGTTAAAATTTAGCAATAAGCACCAAACCATTAGGATAATCGAAATGAGCAATGTATAACACTCAACTAGAAATAGAAATAGTATTATTGGGCTCGGGTGTTACATCATACCCAACTACAAAAAGAATTTCGTCCTCGAAATTCCAAGAATACAAGATAGCTAACTATAGGAAAAGGTGAGGAAATTTCTGCCGGATCTCGTCTTCTCGCTCCCAAGTGGTTTCTCCATGCAATCGATTTCCCCAAGAAAGATCCTAAGGGCTCTATCAACGTGTAACGGTGATCAGTCACCTGAACCTATACACGACTGATAAAGGCAAACCAGATAGCATACTATCATCTCGAGTAAGACTGTGCTGCCGGTATAGGTCCTCCTCAATCATTGCAATCACGTACCTGCAATCCAATAATTGACTTTGAGTGCACTATATCCCACAAAATCTATTTATGAATTAAAGTTGATATCACAAAGTTGAAACATCTGCTTTGATGAGATGGTCAAAGAATTTGATTTGGTCAAAGAATTTGATTTTATCAAAAATGCAGATGAACCATGCATTTATAAAAAAATTGTGGCGAGAACTATGGTATTTCTCGTCTTGTACGTAGATGACATTCTCTTAATAGAAAATGGCATTCCTATGCTACAATCAGTCAAAAGATTCTTGTCACAGAAGTTCTCCATGAAAAACCTGGGTGATGCCTCCTACATTCTGGGGATCAAGATCTATCGTGATAGATCTAAGAGTATGTTGGGACTTTCACAATCCAGGTACATTAACACTATACTGAAGAGATTTAGTATATAAGATTCCAAGCGCGGTAATCTATTCGCTTGTCACGGGATCACCATCTCCAAAGAGATGTCTCCTAAGACTGATTTGGAAAGAGATCGCATGAGTATTATACCCTATACTTCGGCGGTAAGATCTATAATGTATGCGATGTTGTGTACCAGACCAGATGTTGCTTATGGACTGAGCGTGGTAAGAAAGTATCAGTCAAACTCTGGGGAAAAGTATTGGATAGCGGTAAAGAACATTCTCAAGTACCTGAGAAGGACTAAGGAGATATTGTTGATGTACGGCAGTAAAGACCTCCAGATCGAGGTCTTCGCTGACTCCAGCTTTAAGAGTAACAAGGATGAGTCCAAATCCATGTCGACTTATGTCTTCACCCTCAATGGAGGGGCGGTCTATGGGAAGAACTCCAAACAGGACACCGTTGCTGACTCGACGATGGAGGCAGAGTATATCGCTGCATGTGACGCCGTAAAAGAGGCAGACTGGATGAGAAAGTTCATAACAGAACTTTAGGTGATTCCATCTATTGTTGACCAAATACATTTGTATTATAACAACATCGGGGCTATAGCTTTATCTAAGGAACCAAGGTCTCATCAGAGATCCATACATATCTTGAGGCGGTATCACCTGTTCAGGGAGATCGTGGATCGCCAGGAGATCGATATGCGGAGAGTAGATATGGAGAATAATACTGCAGATCCACTCACAAAGGCCATCCTTCAGACACAGTTCGAGAGGCTGTTCGAGATGATAGGTCTGCGATACGCCAATACATAGCCTTAGCGCAAGTGGGAGATTGTTGTGATGTATTCCCTAGAGGCCATTATTGTATAGTACTGGTTGTATATTATATTTTGGAAGCTTAAGATATATATAGATATATAACAGTCTTGCTTAATATGATAGTATGTTATCTGGTTTGTATCTATCTTAATATGTGTATATGTATCTTTTTGCGTATCGTTAATATATGTTGATAGAGCCCGTAGAATTTTTGCTTGACTACCAGCGTTGTGATGGCAGTCACACTGGTAGGGACTGAGTAGTCTATAAGCACATCCTTAAACTTGTCCATGGTCGTAGGATTATCGAGACTGGGCATCGATAATCCAGAGTAGACTAGTGTATAAGCTTCTTATCCCCATCAGGGGAGATAGCCTGTCCCGCAACCATTGGTATACAGTACCAAAGATAGTATACAGGTGCTCATTAAGTTATGAGTTATACTGGACGGACTCGCTGGGAACTGCTGGTTGGTATTATGCCTATCGTCGAATAGCAATTCTCCGGTGACATAAGTACAGGTTAGTCGTTGACTTGACATCACTATTCGTCTTGAGTGTGTTCCCACTGTACTTAGATTACTACCCTACCATGGCTCTAATGAGTCGTGCAAACAAGTAGTAGTTGGGTGTAGTCCCGAAGCACTTAGAAGCAGTAAGGGATAGAAGGGATTCGTCTCTCCCGGTATTGGAAGTTGATATTGCGCTGCGTATGGTTGACCAATACTAAAGGTCCCTGGCCAGGGAAAGTGAGATTTACTGGTAGGTACACCAGTAGTTTCTTAGATTGTATTGGGTTCCATATCGACACAACTTGTTGCGCTATTAGGGGTTTGACGTTTACCACCCCCGTAGACCCGATATGCGATACTCTTAGACGAACAGATCGGACTGTACGGAGAATGTCACCTATAGGCTCAGTAGATGTTCAGATGAGTTTTCTTGTCGATCTTCCTTTCGACAGATACCTGGGTAGTTGTTACATAGAGCTAGTACTGTCGACGTGCTTGTGGTTAAACCCACTGCCGGCGTATTGTCGAGTTTTTAGAGTCTCACACAGAGGTTTTTCCGGTTCAGGAGAAACGATGTAGTTTGCGTATTTCGATATGCTCGGGTGTTCGATTGAACATGTATATTTATACATGTGTTTTAATCGGACGGTTTAGTAGTACTAGCAAGTTTGAAAAACAGCCAGTTCCGATGCTTGTATTATATTGCTCTCTTTTGGGTATTTGTTTTTTAACACGAATACGGTATTTATACGAATACATGTATTTGTATAAATACATGTATTTGTTCTTTGATACAAATATATGTATTTCTTTCTAAATATGAATACGCGTATTTTGTATTTTCGATACAAATACGGTATTCGTATTTTGGTAGAAATATGGGTTTTATGGTATACTTGATTACACACACACACACATATATATATGTGTGTGTGTGTGTGTGTGTGTGTGTGTGTGTGTGTGTGTGAAAGAGCGCGCGCGCCTAGTGAAGTGGCTACACTCTCTTTCTCTCATTTCTTCTCAATAAATGAAGAAGTGTGTGAGATTATGACTCATCCTAGTGAGTCACTAGCCCACCCAATTTTTTTATTTTAGATGAAGAGATAAATATTGGAGAGAGTAAAGATAATGATGGATGATAGTTTCCATCAGGTGAGATATTTCTCTAGTAGCCATCCTCCTCTTCTTCCTCCTCATTTCTCTACTAGAGTTTTTGAAAAAGTATAGAGAGTATTTTGTTCATAAGCTACATCCTCTTAAGTATCTTTGTCCTAGCAAGACTCGATTTTTAGTTGCTTCATAAAAGCTATCGCTTGAATCGGTATTTTCGGATAGATCGTCTTTGATACGGGAGTTCGACTTCGAGAGCTCGATCCGAATACCTAGAAGCTTAAGGAGTGAACCATCCAAGACCCGAAGGACCGTCTATAAAGGTTGTTACACTAACCTAGTAGCTAAAACTCTAGTTAGTGTAGTTTAGTTTAGTGTTTGGCCTTGTATTCTCGGATTTCAAGTGTGTTACTCAAGTTTTTGATTCCGCAAAAACATAGTAGTCACGGCACGAAACACAATACCCTTGCACTTTCCAAGAGCGTGGATGACTTTGGGGGTTTTGTTATCTTCATCTGAAAATTTATAGCTTTGGAAATATATTAGAGGGTGCAGAGTCTTAAAAAAAATCATTTATGCAATCATTTAGAATTTAAGAGTTGGTTTCAATAAAGAAGCCCTTTAATATGATGACATAGTACTAAGACAGTCTAGTTTCTGTTTCTAAAATTTTAAGTAAAAATAATAGGCTTGAATTACCTTTTTCGGTGATATTACCTCTGTTTTTCTCACAAAATTTTGGTTATCTCAATCTTATTACAAAATCAAGTAAATTTAGTTAGAAAAAATATAAGAGCTTGATGCAAGCCAAGTAACCCAAACATATTATCATCTAATTCTACTTTAATGGATGATCATCGGGCTCCACCACCAGTATTACAACACTGTTTAGGAATTGAAAAATAAATCGTGCAAAATTTCGTCTTTTTTATTTTCTTCTCCGATTTTGTTGACTTAAATTTACCTCCAGTGCCAAGATTTACTAACATCTTATACCTCTATTGGATAAACTAAATATCCCATTTTTCATCCACCAATTACAAAGGAAAGCAAAGGAACTGCAACAACTTCAACCCATGCACGCTCAACGAGACACCAAATACTTGGAAAAAATGCGGACAGCATGAATTGGGAATGCATTCATTTTGTGATTTCTAACGGCACAAAAACTTTTTTGTGCGCATCTCAGCTTCACACACATTGCATATGTACTCAACTCCAACTCCACGCCTTTATGGCTCAGAAAGATACTTTGAAAGACATGATTTATCTATTAATCAACCAGAGCGCCAAAAGCATTTGTAGGCTGAGTAAGTTCAAAATTGGGAACATACACATACAAGCCTGGTGTATTTCAGCTGCTTACAAAACAGAAACATACATATCACAAAATCCATTACAACACAGCTTTTTACATAAGTAACCACGACATGATTAATTTTCATTCAACATGATAGTTGTCAAATTATTTTCCAAAGCATAAATATGGTGGCAGACCACATTGCCTGAAACCGCCCTAACTTTTAAAAAAACATGCACTTTAACTTAACTCTAACATCCATTAGAAATTCATTTACATCAATTCCCAACCACATGTTACCCTTTGCCGCTCTTTCGACCCATGAGGGTATTCTGCGAAAGAGAAATGTCATAAATGAAAGTTCTAATAGCTGTTGAAGTTAAGGGTAAAATGAAGTATTTTTTAAAAGAAAGGATGGTTTGACAGACTGGTTTTTATTACAATTTGGCTATAGTAATATACAAGTGCACCTTGGATCAAATCTGGAACACATTTGTCTGAAACCTCTCATCGTAAAGCCTCCAATGCCCATACCTCTCGGTTTGAAACACGGACCTTGGGATATAAAAATTAGGCTTCCTTAGCTTCCGCATATTCTTCCAATTAGCAGAAGCTTGCTCAATTCCTCTTCCTGACAAATTACCACACCCAAAAAGATCCAACACTTCCAAATCTTGACAACCCTCTGAAACCGAAATCAACCCAGTTGCGAAAAGTTTAGAGAAACGAAGCTCGAGGTGCTTCAGACGAGGCATGACCCGTGAAATAATAGAGGCCTCTCTATCTCCATCTTGAGGACAAGATCTGAGATACTCGTTTGGGACTATATCACTGTGCTGAGACGGGTCGAGCCAGTTCATGAAATTTCTTTTAAGGATTGTGAGTTTGGGGCAATTCTCTCCAATTATTTCAAGGGATTTGTAGGAAATTTCATAGCAGTTGTTGATGTTTAGTTCTCTAAGGTTTGGGCATGAAAGTGCGATTTTAGAGATAGATGCATCGGTTACGTTCTGGCTGCTTTCAATCGAAAGGATTTCCAGGTTTGGGGACCTGCAAATGAAATAATCGCAGGCATAGCACGTGCAACAATAAAATTTAAAAATAAATTGCATGGATAAAATAACCTATAATATTGATAAAGTTTCAGTACAAGTTTTATTACTTTAAAGGGCTTATCGATCTGTTCCAAAAATTAGGTATTTTCTTTTTTTAAACAAGAACAAATGTGGATCAGTTAAAAGTTTCTTCTTCTTTCTAAGACGTACAGTAGAATCTCACATGTCATCCAATCGAATACAGAGTGACGAATTTGCAAGCCCCTTGAAAGTGGTTAGCATTATAACAGTAAAGATGAGATTGAACCTATTGCCCAAGTAGAGCTGAGCAAAAGTAATATTTTCAGAAGCAGAGATTCCAACCCTATATTGAGTTGTTTGAAAATTTTATGAGAAACTCAAGTTACAAGAGCTAGGTGCCTAGCCAACAACTTGATTACAAGAAAAATCTTAACAAAAAAGCAATTCAGCTGCAAAATACTGAAACACACACACACACACACACACACACACACACACAAGGAGCAGCATGCAACATGATAGATCATTTTTCCGGATGATCGTCAACGCTCATCTTGATCTCCATATTTCAATATACGTGTATACCAAATTTTATGTCGTTTAGACACTTTTTACCTATGCATCGGATGGTACCAAAATGAACGGTTTTCCGCAACATAACATTTTACAAACCTAGATCAATGGACAAAAAGTGTCCAAATCATATGAAAATTTGTTTACCCGTGTTTTGAAACACGAAGATCGCGATGAACGGTGACGATCATCCAAGAAATGATCTATCATGTTGTTTTGCATAGGGTGTAACTAACTTAGTTACACTTAAGGGGTAAATTAGCCGCTCCCATATATATATATATATATATATATATATATATATATAATGCGTTTCTCCAGAAGTTCATCTTTTACCCAATACTGATTTTGAGAGAGAGAGAACACTAAAACCGAATTATATAAAACCCAATTTCAAAAACCAACTTTAAAGGAGCATCTGCTACCACTAGTTCTACATAGAGAAACTCATAATCATATGGTTGATTCTCTTTTCACATACTACAACAACAACCAGATCACCAGAGTATCATGCATTTATCTCAAACATGAGATTGACCCATGGGCAGCTTAGGAAGAATTATAAAGACTTCAAATCTTGGATCTAAGAAAACCTTTTCTTTTCTTTTTTTTGGTGACGAAATGGAGCAAGCAGGAAGACAAAGAAAAAGGTTGGGAGTCCTTAAAAATTTCAAATAACAATCTATTATAGTTCATAAGGTGTAAATCATAGCTATGTCTGCTTCCAATTTAGGCTAAACAAATTGCACTTTTGATGACAACTTGTGTGTGTGTGTGTGTGTGTGTGAGAACCTCTAGGTCATGGCCTAAACTAAGAAATTCATGCACCACCTCAAAATCAAATTTTTTAAAACATTTTTGACAATCCGAACCGTTCATCTTGATCTAAACGGTGAAATCCTTGGGTACACCGAAATTCACATAGTTTCGAAATCATTTGTATGTTGATCTAAGTATACTAAAATTCGGTTTATCGATATTTTGAAACCGTATGAATTTCGGGGTACCCGTGTATTTCACCGTTTGGATCATCGAAAATGGAAAAAAATTGATTTTGAGGTGATGCGTGAATTTCTTAGTTTAGGCCCGGAGCCTAGAAGATCCCAATTCTCTCTAAATAACGGAGAAAAGGTGTCATAAGAGAGAATTCTATGGCGTCAAAAAAATACACCCTCTATGATTTTTTTCAACGATCGGCGTTCATCATCTTCATCTTTATCCTATAAGATGTGGATACACCAAATTTTGTATGATTATACCATTTTTCACCGTTGATTTAGTGGATGCAAAATTAACGGTTTACAAATAATAGAATTTTTTACATTGCTAATTCAACGGTGAAAAGGTGAAAAAGTGGTAGAATCATATGAAATTTGGTGTATGCACATCTTAGATGATAAACATATGATAAAAATGATGATGGATGCCGATCGTTGAATAAAATGGTGGTTGATGTAGTTGTTTGACATCAACTGAAGAAAAAGCCTTATAAGGCCTCTTATACATTATTCTGTGTGTGAGGTGACGGCTTATTCTAAGAAATGAGGTGTCTTAAAATTTAAATATTCACCTATTTTATGGATGATCGGCACCGTTCATCTTGTTCTCCATGGTGTCAAGCATGGGTATACTAAATTTCATGCGATTTCTATAACATTTGCTCATCGATCTAGCTTTTTCAAATGTTCTATTGTCGGAAAACCGTTGATTTTGTAACCACCCAATGCGTGGATAAAAATTATCGAAAACATATGAAATTTAGTATACCTAAGATCTAGATAATGAAGATCAAGTTGAACGGTGTCAATTAGAAAATACTATGGAAAGTTAACTTTTAAGGCGACGGTAACAACCCTAAAATTCCTGTACCCTTTTATTATTTTAATATTAATAAAAAGATGTATTTCTGTTCTGATTATGAGTTATAAATAATCCTTGATAATTAAGAGCAAGAAACTCCTTATAGCCCATTGGTTAGGACTCTCTATTGTTGTCCTATAGCGCGCGTGTTCGAATCCTTGCTGCCACAATTATTTTTATCATATTTTCTTTTGACGTTTTTGAGCCCTAAAACTTTCACATGCGTTTCACGAAGTTCGGAAATGTTTTAAAATAAAAGAGATATGAGATTGGACTTTTTATACTGACCCGAACACCTGACATGAACCCCGACCCCATCCATCACACCTAAACTGACTTTGGCGGCCCAAAGAGAGCCCCGGGCGGCCAGACTTTGATTGCACGGGTGCCGCTCGTGCACGTGCGATTCCTGGCTTAGAGAATGATCATTTTCATCTCCCAAAACATCTCATTTAATCCAGAGAGCTGCCAGCCTTTTCATCAACCCTATTAACACCATTTTAATTCATTTTAATTTCTTTTAAATCACCATACACCCTCTTCATTCTCCTATACATACTCTTGGCTATCCAAATATCCTTGCTTCTCTGAAATTTTCTAAAAAATACTCTAAAAATTTCACCTCTCAGGTCCTTTCAAATCAAATCTCTTTTCAAACCAAAGCACACATTCCTCTCGCATCATCGATCTCGGTTCTTCTAATCGAGGCTTCGTCTACATCTCCTACCTCCAATTAGATCAAGTGCAATCTGTAAGTCCTCTCAACTTCTTTCTCTTTTGCTTCTCCTCTCATCATCGTTACAATACGGTTTAGTAAGCAAAGTTTGACGTGAAAATATATTCGTTGCAAACCTTAATATGTCGATTATAATTTTCATGCTAATGTTAACAAGAAAATATAATTCTTGCAAGCCATGTCTCATCAAAATTTTATATGTTTCTAAAATGAAATTGTCATGTTAAAATAATATATTAGAATGCAAATAACGGGTAAATACCATGTTCATTATTTTTGTTCATTACTAGCTTTTTTGTGATATGTTAATTTAGATAGCGCACGGAGTATGATCTACCCCACACGCACACTTTTGAATCTTAGCACGATCATATGTTTGTAGTGTTTTTCTAAAAGAATTGATTTTCACTAAAGTACCCTCGAAATTTGAATTTGAATTTAATCTATTTTCTTTTCCTTTGCGAAATCGTCTCTGCAACCCTCTTTAGGCTTTTTTGTGGATGGTGCGGATTATCGCACATCCTGAGTCTAGTGGAGTAAGATCCATAACACCTCACAGAGCATGGTCTTGAAAAGGAAAATACGGAATTTTAAAACAAAATAAACTCTAAAAAGGGGTGAACAAATTATCTTTTAGGGTTAATTTAAAACAAGAATTTCTAAAAGTTATTTTCATAAAATACCAGTAACATCCCAAGTTAGGTTTTCTACTAAAATACCTTAAGTTTTTCAAAAGATAGATTTTTTTACTAAAATACTATAAACTTCTAAAAGTTAGGATTTATCACTAAAATATCACAAAAATCTAAATTATATTTTTATTAAACTCTCAATATTTTAATTAATATTTTTTTTTACCAAAACACCTAGGTTTTAAAATAAAATAATTACCTAAAAACCCCTCGAATTTTTAATGGACCATTTTACATAAATACCTTGAAATTGCCAAATGATATATATTTGCATAAATACCAAAATCTATAAAATTGGTAGCTAACTAGTATGTAAATAGCAGATGGGTTTAAGTGACATATTCTCTCTTGAGACTCGGAGAGCCGGAGACAATTAGTGTTATCATTTGCTTATCTCCCTATATATCAATCATATCTTCACGAAAATCAAATTACATGAATATCGACTTAAACATAACTCAACTTGACATGGAACTCGTACACTCTCTCGTATTCATGGCTCGACCAAGACTTGTGACATTACTTTTAGACTAATTAGATACGCAGGGTGTTGGGATAGTTTAAATATGAATCCAACGAAATTTCAGGAGTCCCCCTAGTACATGAATCCATGAATACCAACACATACTATCTATCATGAAGGCCTGTGTTTCCAAGCCTCTGGAAGATAGCCTGTTGGGTTTGGAATACTTCAACAATAGGTTGAAATCCCGTTACTAACACTCTTGATTCGGGCACGTAGTTTCTTACCTCTGGACGAAAGCATGTTGGGTTCGAGAACACGCTTGAGATTTGGTTGACATTCACACTTAAACTCACGTTAGTTAACTTAACCTTTTAGTGACCTCTTTAAGACACGTTATTTATTACATGTTCAATACTTTTAACTGTTATATGTATATGATAACAGACACATTACCTACTCTATACAACCATGCTATATAGAACTGCCATGCTACATAGAATTGTTATATTTATGTTAATTACCATATCACACACGTTCACTATTTCATGATTTCCATTTACAATTAACTTGCCATTATATATTCACATCTCACCTTTCTTAGGGACTTACCGAGCGCAAATTCGCTAACGGGCATTTCACCCAGTTCTTTGTTTTCTTGGAATGTTCGTTAGGTGACCTAGAGACTGAAAAGGTAGAACCGACCGCGGAGGATTATGACCAGCTCGCATCACCAGCTGATCCTTAGTTTTTTTCTTTACTGCTTCAGTTTCAGTATGCCACTTGTTTAGGCATTTTTATATTATTGTACTTTTGTTTTCAGACATCGTATCTATGTATTGAACTTGTGAAAGTTGAATGTAAATAAAGTAATTTGTTGAAAATTTCATTCTCTTATCTTTCTTGTTTTGTGTACATTGTTTATTTACGCTTAACGTGTTTTGTTTCGAGAAATAACCTTCTCTAAATAAATGTGTCGTGAACCTAGTCATGTACCGTTACAGACTTTTGAGAAGCGGAGCGTGACAACGACATCTCATTTCTTAGAGGAAGCAGCCACCTCATAAACAGTTTCCTCGTGTGTGTGTGTGTGTGTTCAGCATATAAAGCTCATTGTGTAACATCAAGCCTATTCCTGTTAACGAAATGCTGGCTAATGGGGCAAATATTTACAGTGAAAGGACTACAAGCTGATAAAATTATTTCAAAAAATTGTGTTTAGGGCCCTAGGGCTCAAAGAAATAGGCCCTGATGTTTAGGGACCTAGGGCTCAAAGCAATAGGCCTTTGGGTCTATAAAAAGTCGCTAAAAACTCCCGAATACTCAAATTTAAAGGTTGCAAGCCCCTACAATATCCAACCTTGTATTTGCTATGTAAGATTTTAAAAAAGACCATAGTGCCCTCTCTCAACTCATTCATTTTCATAATAACCCTTAACCCCTCATATCAATCCCCCACTCCTTTTTCTACATATTTTTTTGATGGATTTTATATAAGGAAACGGGGGAAGAGGAGATGATGGGAAATGAGTTTTTGAAGGAAACACGATTAGATAAGAGCACAAATGAGTTAGAGACACAATTGGATGAGTGAGGGAATGAGATATGATGGGTTTTGGGTTTGAAGGGGTTTTAAAGAATACTTTGAAAGAAAGTGATACGAGTATATTTGATATGATTTAAAACTAGGAGGGTGAGAGAAAATGGTAACTAGGCTCAATGGGGTTATGGAGGAGATGAGAGAAAAGAATGAGTAGAAAAATGTGATAAATGTAGCAATAATACTCGGACGTCGCGGTTTTAGTAATGAATGTTGTAGTTTAACAGATAGATGTACTGGTTTTACTAATAGATATGATAGTTTTAAATATGATGAAAGATAAGCTTATAGCTAAATTAGTGGCTAATTCAATGATATCAAAGACGTCCTCTTTGGGATAACAATTAAGGCATCAAGAAGGCTAGGGCCTTTTTAATCCTATCCATTTATCTCAAAATAAAAATAAAAATTAAGGCATCAAGAATTATAGGCATGTTCAATTGCAAATTAACATGCAGGACGAACTCACAAGCCAAGAACAATTCTTGAGGAAAACATTATGGCATTAAGGTTATTTGGAAAAGAATATAAATGCATTACATGTATATATCCTTGCACTAGCTTAATTGAATCTAATGGTTTGCACCGTATGGTTCTTACTCCAATAATCTTGGATTGTTTCATGGGGAAAAAATCATTCCAGCCTTAAAAAACTGCCACATCAACTATTTATCAACTCACGGAAGCCAGCAATCTAAATAGATTACTAATGTGCTTGAAATTTATCTGAAATTGTGTCCTCTGGACTTGCCACTAAGTTTTGGAAAGAATTTCATGCATATGATGTGAAATCATCTTCCAAGTCTCCATCAAACCCACTTAACACAAATCAATTAAAACTTTGGTTGCGATCCAACCAAGCCAACCTCATCAATTAGAGGACATTTACAAGGGTAGTGTCTGCAATTACATCTATTAAAAACAAGGTCAAGTGACTAAATTTTGAAAGAAAGACGGTCATTTATTCTATTTAACTTCATACCAAAGACTAATCTAGTATTTTAATAGAGTTCTTAACTAAAAAGAAACCAATTTGATAGATGACATAGATCAAAGCACTGCCTTTCCTAGATCACAATTAATTTCGGCGCTGTTTGGGAATTGAGTTAAGATAAGCATAGTTTATTTTTTAGTGGAGGTAGGGATGATGCATAATCTGGTTTGCACCGACTCCACTTAAACGTTAAACTTACTGGGGATGTTTGGTTTTGTAGTTAATTAAACTTTAAATGTTGTTCTAAAGTTATCTAAGCTCCATAATGGGTGTTTTCTTCACAAAAGTTGGAGTTTGGACAACTTTGGTTGGATTGCAGTTTTGTAAACTCCGGTTATCTGAACTTTGGAGCTTTCTAAACTCCAAAATGAGAGCTTATCATGGGCCCATGGCATAGTAAGGAGCTTGAAGTTCTATTCCCACAAACAGGACCTTCATCCTTGCCTTTTCCGCCATGCAAATCATATAAATTACACTACCAAAAGAAACGGAATCATAATTTCTTCAAACATAACCCAAACCCTAAAAATTGATAAATTCAAACAAAATTTCCTTCAATCATAACCCAAACCCTAAAAAGTTATTAAATTCAAACATAATTAGCCACAAAACCAAATCAAAATCAGCAAAAAGCATACCTTTCGGCGACCAAATTCAGCGATCGATCCGAACAATGCCTAACTCGAATCTCTTTCACGAAATCACCGCCCCAATCGACCACCGACCTCAACATCGAATCGATCCTGCGTTCAAACTCATCGCTCCACCACTTAGGCTTATCGCAGACGCCTGAGCCCGTAGCATCAAAGTAGGGCTCAAGATCGAAAGAGGAGAAGAGCGATGGATCTTTGGACGCATCGAGCCAAGATCTGCAGACGAGCATCGACCCCAGCCATCGATCCTCGAGGCTAAGCCTTTGGAACACGTTCACGAGGAGAACTGCGGTCAGATCCGACCAGTTGCGGGCCTCTTGCGGTCGATTCTTATCGCCGCCATAGGTGGTTTCTTCGTCCATGAGATTCAATGGATTTTGAGGTTGAGATTGAGATTGAGATTGAAAAAAAAATGGATGAGTTTGGAGGTTCTGAGACTCCACCGGTGAGTTAACCGCTTTTTCGTTGCCGTTCCGTTATGAGCAGAATTGGAAATGAAAAGCATTTAGCTGTTTTTGCTACAAGCCCACGCCATATTGGAGTATTTGTCCTAGTATGGTATTATGCCAGTGCTTTGCACGTGCACGTGTGATGTTAAACATGTTCTAAAATCAATTGTTCAAGTATTTTTGCCTAAAGTTAGATATGAAATTTAAGATTTGATTTATGTTGGTAAGCTCGATACTTTGAAATTTAGAAGTAAAATTATATATTATAGAAGTATCTAAAAATAAAATTTGATTTGATTTATGATAGGAAGCTATAGGACTTCTGGGTTTCCCATGATATTGACCTAAGAAAAAAGGCAAAAGGAATGAGAAAAAAAATATTATTAGTTAAAGGATGAGATTGACTGCTTAACTTAATTATTTTGCTTGTAGAATTTTTATCCATTTTGTTATTTTTTTCTTGGAAAAAAATATTAAAAGGCCACATCATGATATTGTGCGTACCGTACACGTGTATATACATTAAATGTCATGGACAAAGATATGGAAAAAAAATTAAAAAGAAAAAAAGAAATATTTGAAGGGTTATCTATAAATTATTCAAATTCATAATGCATGTATTTGATTTTTTTCTTTTATCATTTGATTAGTAATAAATGATAGTGCATGTGTGTGTGTTGAGAGAGAGGAGGGAGAGAAGTTTGAATTTTGAATACAAAAAAACATTTAAAAATGCTAAATGTGATAATGTTGACATCTTGAATGAGAGAATATATTTTATTTTATTTTCATTAAGATGGGGTGTACAACCTAATTGATCATCTTTGCTTGTAGGAATTTTTCCTTTTTTCTAATTATTTCTCTTATAAAATGATAATTACATCACGGTGTTTGGGTTATAATATTAAAAATATACCTCCATTGAATTCGAACCAGTGAACTCTCGTTTTGGAAAATAAGGTCATATCAATTGAGCTATGCCTAGTTGGTATATTTGTTCGAGCTTGATTGATTGTTCAGAGTTGTATCGGCACTTTAATTGACTGGATATTCTATTTTAATATTCTCTCTTTTATCTTTATCTTTTTCTACTAAATATGCTCTTTCTATTACAACTTATCTTTTGCTATCTTTTTCTATTTCATACATTCTTAGTTGTTGTATTTATTTATGGCTAAATTGCACAAATGTACCAATGAATTTTTATCTTTTTTTGTGTTTGATACCATGAACTTTAATAATTATATATTGATACCATGAACCACCATTTCCGATTGCAACTTAATACCATAAACTTTTATTCCGTCTACAAACGTTAAGTTAAATTGCCATTTCAGCAATTTTTGAAGTGTCTTTCCTTTTTTACCCTCATGCGATGTTTTTAAATACAATAAAATCTATTTATTGACCTAAATTACTTCTTTTAACATTCTCTCCCTTCTTCTATCTCCCCATTTTAATTTCTAGGGCTAGGGCAAAATCAGAGGTCATGGCATCTTCCTCCTATACGAGTAATCTTAGGATGCGCTGCTTTTGTGGCTTCCCTGCTTTCATGGCTATTGTTGGGGTCGAAATTTACATCCCGGTTGATCAAGTCAAAATCAAAGTCAAGCCCAAGCCAAGTAGGCCCAAGCCTAGGTCTAGTGGGCCAATGCCCGAGGCGAGCCCGAACATGAAGCGGCCGGCCTCCCCATGCCAAAATAAAAATTTTGTAATAAATAATTTTGATGTATTTTTATTTTATGAATAAATGTAAGAAAATGGGCATAAAGCCAAAATTTTCGTAAAGCCCATGGCTTATGTGCAAAAAGAAATAGCGCATGAGGTATGGGATAGGCAAATGCCATTTTTGTAAAGCCCAAGGGGCTATATGTAAAGTGTATAGCCTATAAAGACAAGGAAAATGAAAATACCCCAACAACTTTTTCTCTTTCCAAAAACAAAATACAGATCTGAGATCTTTCTCCTTTCTCAAGGTTCTAAAACCTTCTTCTTTATTTTGAATTAAATCAAGAGTTTTAGTCTTCCTTTTATAAAACTAAATAGTTTTTCACCACAAAACCCATAAAGGGGAACTCAGATCTTCTATCAGATCTCAAAAAGAAGAGATTTTTAAAATCCCACATCTCTTGATCTTTAAGATCCTGCCAACAAAGGAGAAAGTAGGAGACCCATCTCCAGAAACCCCACTTTAGGGAAGAACTAGGGCTCAAGGGGAGAAGCCCTTTATCAGCTTCAAAACATCCTAGGAGTTTAACTCCTCACACACACACACACACACACACACAATAATAAGCGCTCCTTTCTGGGAGTACAACTCCTATTACAGGGACCAAGTCCCTTTTGCAGCCCGAACGTCCACGTGCTGACACGTGGGGCGCTAACGCTCAAAGCGCTAGCGTCCTTGCGCTCAGAGCGCTAGCGCCCGAGCGCCCACGTGCTGACACGTGGGGCGCTAGCGCTCGAGCGCCCACGTGCTGACACGTGGGGCGCTAGCGTCCTTACGCTCAGAGCGCTAGCGCCCTTGCGCTCAGAGCGTTAGCGTCCAAAACGTTAGTGCCCGAGCGTCCATGTGTTGACACGTGGGGCGCTAGCGCTCAAAGCGCCACGTCCTTGCGCTCAAAGTGATAGCGCCCAAAGCGCTAACGCCCGAGCGCCCACGTACTGACACGTGGGGTGCTAGCGCTCAAAGCGCTAGCGCCCTTGCGCTCAGAGCGCTAGCGCCCAAAACGTTAGTGCCCGAGCGTCCATGTGTTGACACGTGGGGCGCTAGCGCTCAAAGCGCCACGTCCTTGCGCTCAAAGTGATAGCGCCCAAAGCGCTAACGCCCGAGCGCCCACGTACTGACACGTGGGGCGCTAGCGCCCAAAGCGCTAGCGCCCTTGCGCCCAAAGCGCTAGCGCCCGAGCGTTCACGTGCTGACACGTGGTGCGCTAGTGCTCAAAGCGCTAGCGCCCGAATGCCCATGTGCCTGGCACATGGGACGCTAGCGCTAGCACCCAAAGCGCTGGCGCTTTTTCCCACGCATCCTTTGGATGCCCTTTCCTTTTTTTATTTTATATATGTATATATACATATACACACACACATATTCTACAACACTGTCCCTCTCAAAAACAAATTGGGCCGGAGCGCTGCCCCGCACCCTGCAAGGGGGCTGCTAGCCCTCTTGATCCCTAGCCCGCTATCCGGGTAGCGGGCCCCCCGTAAAACCTCTGCGTGGCTCCCGATATATCAAAGCCCCCTCCAAAACAAAACACACGTATACTGCACATTGAGTTCGCATGACCAGTTTAACCCGTCAATCGAAGGTTCCCTCGCTCCAAAGGCGAGGGGTAATTAATGGCAGTTTAGTCCACGGCTGCCAGAGATTCGGATTCCCACAATAAATAAACCCCGGCCTACCCTAGGCAGGGGGAATCTGTAGTACGCCTAACAAGCGCGCGCGTATTCCCATCTCAATGGGGTGACGAAAAACACCCTACAGATTCTGGCAGGCCCGGTGAGACCTTTCTCTCCTCCCATATTTCGGGTTAAACGCTCATGCGAACTCAATAAATATACATGTCGATTGCCTACACTGAAATGATGTTTTTTTTCGTGCAGCAATCAACTTTCGACAACAATGTCTCCCAAGATGAATTCAACTTCCAACGCGACCCCGATCCCGTATGTGGTCAAGGCCAATGCTCGTGTGGTTCTCCCCGCAAGCCTCAGTCGACAATGGGAGGAACTGCCCCGCCAGTTTGGCTCCGTCATCATCTACCCTGCCGGAAGCGCTCATCTGGCAGAAATCCCGGCAAAACAGGTGGCCAAGCCGGTCTCAAAGGGCAAGAGGCCGAATGTTGTGATCGCTAAGGCACCACAACCGAAGCTTAAGACGGTGTCTGAACGACTCTCTGGCGCTCCAGCTGGGGGCAAGACTTCCGGTACAAAGGGCAACATCAAATGTTGAGGACGAGCTCAGGCGATGATTCCAACAAATGCACAATCGAGCGTATCTCCAAAATCCTCCATCGCCCGGTCTACGACGTCTTCCTAAAGAGCTGAAGTCTGCCAGGTGCTTAGAACAGAAAAGTTAAGGCAGAAGCGGCTCAGGTATCGAACCAACAAGAGGGCCAGGGCTTCGGCCGAGTGGAATCTTGTGAAGTTCCAAGAGCAGGGTTACTCTGTGACGACGGCTGAGTCGGCCGTAAAAATCAGCAATTCCTTCGAACCTCTGAAGTGGGTTCAGAAAAATGCCATGACCGCCAGAATCAAGAAGACAGCGGTCCGAATGTCGCTACAAAGAGACGTGTCCTGGCCCCAACAGAAAATGTATGACACTGTCTCTTCAAGAGTCTATCAGGCGCTCTGTGCCGCACGAAAGCAGCGGGGCAAACCCAGAAAAGAAGCGCCAGCACCATTCAAGAACCTGGTCAGGCCAGCCGCCTTCAATCGACTGCCCGCTACCGAAACAGGGGGGTCAAGACAGTGATCTGTGAAATCAGCCACCGATGATAAAAAGACGGCTGGATATATTATCCATACGGTCTATATGGCGGGTGGGCACCCCAGCGACAACCTTCGCAGCAAAAGCAAGGATGGGGCCACCACATCCCAAGCCCAATCTGGCTTGAATGTGGTTGCCGCTTCCCAAGAACATCCGCTTCCGCCGGATGATGAAAACCCTCTCGATGAGGACGATAGGCAGAAGGACCCTTCGGTCCAGGTAGAGTCAAGCTCGGACAGCGAGGAAGAGCCGACTTTCTGCCCCAGGACCGCGGAGCAAGAGCTGCTTCAAGAGCTTCGAAAACAGTTCAAGAGCAAAGATAAAGAGATGGCCAAACTCTATTCGAAAATCGACAACCTAACGAACGTTGTGATGCAGCTTACGGCTCAAATTGCTCGAGCGCCTCCCAATCAAGCACAAGTTGCTACTCATCAGCTGGGTGATGACAATCCGAAACAGCCAATGCCTATTCCTTTGGGTCCGAGGATGGTCGAGCCGTACGAAAGCCGGCCACATTCCGCTTCTGGGGACGCCTTGGCCCCAGATAGCACTATCCCGCTAACACAAGATCGGAAAATGGATTTTGTCACCAGCAAAGTTAAAACATTGGTGGCTGAAGCTGAAGCTCAGAAAGAAATTGGTAGTAGTGGGCGGCCATATCCTACACAGTACGATCTGATCGAGTTCCCGAGCGGCTACGTCATTCCTAAGTTCAGAAGATTTGACGGAACGGGGAATGCAAATCAGCACGTTGCCCACTTCAAAGCCTCGTGCGGGAATACAGGAGGCAATGACGCGCTCCTTCTTCGACAGTTTGTCAACAGCCTGACCGGTGTCGCCTTCGACTGGTACGCGAGTATACCAGACGGGTCCGTCATTACCTTTGCCCCAATGGAGTCTCTGTTTCGGCAAAGGTTCATGAGTGTCAGTGATAAAATCTCCATTGCCGACCTTGTGAGGACCAAACCGGGGAAGAATGAAAGCAACACCGACTTTATCACCCGATGGAGTAATCTCACGGTCAAGTGCGAACCACCGCTGGAGCAGGACCAGTCTGTCAGCCTTCTCATTGGGAACCTCAGCAATTGGATGGTCCCATTCTTGTGTACAGCAGGCCTCAAGACATTTCAGGAGCTAACCAACAAAGTCCAAATGCTAGAACGCTCGAAGCAAGAGTCCCCGGCTGACTCTCAGAGAGACAAGACTTGGAAAAGCAAGCGGGACGACAACCATAGAAGCGAGAGTTCCAGCAGTACCAATGTCTTCAATGCGTCCGACAATGAAGAAAAGCAAAGGGCGAGCGAATATAAAACCAACCGGTCTCGAAAGCCAGTGTTAGGAGTAGAAGGGCCTTCCCTAGAGGAGAAAAAGAACAAGGTTTACTCTTTCACGAGGGACAAGGTCCGAAAGATATTTAAAGATTCCTTGAACGGTCTACAATTGCCAGAGTCGAAAAGACCTCAAGAAGCAAAAATGACCGACAATCCCCTGTATTGCCCGTACCACCGAGTAGTGAGCCATGCGATCGAGGATTGATATATCTTCAAAGACCGGGTCGAGAAGCAGTACAAGGCTGGAGAGATCGAGCTGTCCAAAAGAGTGTTGGTGAACAATCAAGTTGCAACCACCAACTTTATACAGACAGAAGCTGAAGCCTTCTGGGAGCAGACAGCCGAACCCGCTGCCCTGAGCAATGAAACGGACTCACCGCAGCCTCCTTGGAATAAGCACATATCTAATAAGACGAAGAAGATGCTAAAGCTGCTTCAGAAAGAGCCGAGGACGGAATGGGAAGGACAGAAGAAGCCTACCAATCCAGCTGCCAATGCGGCTCCATCAGGCTCAAAATCCAAGAAGCTCAAGAAGAACAAAAGTGCAGCTCGGCGTGAAAAAGAGTCTGCAGGGAGATCGACCATTCAAAAATATATCGATTCTCTCAAAGACTATGAACAAAAGGAAAGAACTCTGATTCAATTGAAAGAGTTCCTCCCTGTACGAGCGGCTGAAATTCTGGAGGAGTTAGAAGAAGACTCCAATGAAGAGATCCCAGTAGTGACCTGCTATGCCATCCATCTTGGCAGCGACTCTGAGGAGGAGCTCTGTTTTCCCGAAGAGGATGATGAGCTCGCCATAAAGGCCAACCAAATCCAGCTCAGAAGCGGCAGGGCTCTACCGCCAAATCAGGGCAACGCCCCAAAAGGGAAGGAAAAACAAGTCGCTAATGAAGAAGATGGCAGAGAACTTGCTCATGAAGATTCGAGTCTTTCCTCAGTAGACTATAATGTCTTGGCTCACCTCCGAAAGCTTCCGTCTCTCCTTAGCATCTACGATGCCTTGGTTTTATCTCAAGAGCTTAGAGATGTTCTCATTCATGCTCTACAAAACCCTGAGCGGTATCAGGCTCGCTTTGTGGAAATTAATATGAAAGAAGCTCAGTACACTTTGCAAGCCGCCACAGTCATGTTTAAGGATGAAGACTTGCTACTGGGAACAGCTGAGCATAATCGGCTGCTTTACGTGACCGGGTACAGCGACGGAGATCGGATTAATCGCATATTGATTGATCCGGGGTCCTCAGTGAACATCATGAACTTGCGGACACTGAAGAGTTTGTCAATGGACGTCCGACACCTGTCAAGGGAAAGGATTGTCATTCAAGGGTTCAATCAAAACTGCCAGCAAGTTCTGGGGTCTATAGCTTTGCCAATCAAATTCGGGGATCTGCAAACTGAAGCTAAGATATACGTGATCGACGCCGACACGTCTTATAAAGTTCTCTTGGGACGGTCGTGGCTCCATGATTACGACATCGTTCCATCAATACTCCATCAATGCATGAAGTATACTAAAAAAGGTGAAGAAAGACGCATTGACGGAGACATCCAGCCGCTCGGTATGCATGAAGTCCGATATGAAGATTCTCGGTACTTTATGAACCACCAAAATGCTAAGCCACAACTGACCGAGGATAGAGCGGCCCCAAGAATCAAAAGCAAATCGGAGCCAGCCGTCACTTTCAAAAGCAAAAACGCTCAAGTGCGCCCGCGTTTCGGTAGTGACACTGATGAGTTCGACGCTGGAAGTCCGTCCTTCCGTAAAACTCGCCCTCGTTTCGGTAGCGATACGGACGAATCCGATACTGAAAGCCCATCTAGCAGCAAAGTCCGCCCTATCTTGGCAGCGACACTGAAGAGTCGGAGGAAGAGGACCTGCCGTGCAACAGCGGTGCAGATTGGACCCCCATGCAACAAGCGAAACTACGAGAGACCTTCGAAATTGCGGAAGGGTCCCTAGCCGTCACAAGGGTACCGGAGCAGATGTGCAAAGAGCTCGATGCGTTGTCAGTCTCCACCGTGGACCAGCTGAAAACTTTCTACGTCTCCGGAAGGAAGAGTGGACAGAAAGGCATCCTGTTTTATGGGTCAAACCCCGTTGTGCACCCGGACGATTTGTCGATCGCATGCCTTCCATATGAGAGAGGCATAAGAGCCGTCCTCAATCCTAGATACGATGCGCCTGAGATGAGGGAATACTTTAAAAAGTGCGGATGCCGGTTATATCAAACGGAGTCCGAAGCAAGGTTTTACGAAGGGCTATGGCATCCACCTCAGGTCCGAGCACTCATCGATGGACGAATTCCAGATAGGAGGGGCATAGGTTTCATCCATCCTGAGTTTTAGGCGTGCTACATGATCCATATTGGTGAAGCCAGTGAAAGATCAAATGATGATGACGAGATAGCCGAACCAGAAGAAGCTCCTCAAGAGCTCGAAGATGGCAGACAAGCAACCTTTGATGAGCTAACCGAGATTGACTTAGGAACACCCGATAATCCAAGGCCGACCTACATCAGCTCGCTCTTGTCAGAGGAAATGAAAGCACAGACAATCTCCCTGCTGCATGAGTTTTTCGACTGCTTCGTGTGGACGTACAAAGAAATGCCTGGCCTTTCCCCTGAAGTAGCCGTGCATAAGTTGGCTATATCTCCTGATGCTAAGCCAGTCAAACAAGCTCCTCAAAGAATGAGAAGGGAGTTGGAAGAAAAGGTCATCGAGAAAACCAAGAAACTCATCGATGCCGGCTTCATCAGGGAGGAAAAATATGCAGACTGGATCGCATGCATAGTCCCAGTGAAGAAGAAAAATGGGCAGATCCGAGTTTGTGTCGATTTCAGGGACCTCAACAAGGCATGTCCTAAAGACGACTTCCCGCTACCGGTCATGGAAATGATGGTCGATGACACCTCAAATTACGAACTGTTCACCTTTATGGATGGCTCATCTGGGTATAATCAGATCAAAATGTCGCCTGAGGATGAGAAGCACACAGCATTCCGAACCCCGATCGGAATATACTGCTACAAGGTGATGCCGTTCGGACTGAAGAATGCAGGTGCTACGTACTAAAGGGCAATGACTAATATCTTTGATGACCTAATTCATAAATTCGTCGAATGTTATGTTGATGATCTGGTCGTCAAGACTAAAACCAAGGCCGATCACATCCAAGATCTTAGGACCGTTCTCACCAGACTGAGGGAGTACGATCTGAAAATGAATCCTCTGAATTGCGCTTTGGGCGTGTCATCGAGAAAATTCCTGGGCTTCATAGTCTTACATCGAGGGATTGAAGTTGACCCAACCAAGATAAAGGCCATCATGGAGATGCCCCCTCCAAAGAGCCTGACACAGCTAAGATCTTTTCAAGGCAAGCTTGCTTATATACGGAGGTTTATCTCAAATTTATCGGGAAGATATAGGCCCTTCTCAAATCTCATGAAGAAAGGAGCTCCTTTTATCTAGGATGCCGAATGTCAAGCAGCTTTCGAAAGCATCAAACAATACTTGTTGCACCCTCCAGTGCTGACCGCTCCCATTCCGAATAAGCCGCTGATTCTCTACACTGCCGTGCTGGATGAGTCACTCGGTGCGCTCCTTGCCCAGAACAACGAGGAGGGAAAAGAAAATGCCCTCTACTATCCCAGTCGAACTCTAGTAGGGGCGGAACACAACCATTCCCCAATCGAAAAGCAATGCCTGGCTCTGATATTTGCTGTGAAGAAGCTGAGGCACTATCTGCCCGCTCATCGGGTTATGCTGATCTCCAAGGTCGACCCGCTCGAACACTTGATGACCAAAGCAAGCCTAGCCGGCAGAATGACAAGATGGGCTGTCATGCTACTTGAGTTTGACATAGTTTATACTCCTCAGAAAGTAGTAAAAGGACAAGCTCTTGCAGACTTTCTCGCTGCTCATCCCATACCAGAAGGGTCACCACTCAATTGCGAGTTACCCGACGAACAAGTGCTGCACCTCGAGAATGACGAGCCATGTTGGGAGCTCTACTTCGATGGGGCTTCATCGATAAGGACCTCCAGTAAATCAAGCGTCCCGGAGATAAAAGCAGGGATAAGATTGGTGTTCATCATGCCATCAATAGGAACCATACGATGTTCTTTTGCTCTCACCGAGTCTCGCACAAACAATGAGGCCGAGTATGAAGCTCTGATAGCTGGTTTGGAGCTCGCCATAGAAATGGAAATCCTTCGGCTATGGGTTTACGGTGACTCCTAGATTGTCGTCAACCAAGTAAGCGGCGGCTATAAGATATACAAACCCGAGTTAGCTCGGTACAGAAGCCGGGTGGTGGAACTCATGAAACGGTTCACTCACATTGAACTAATGAGAGTCCCCAGAGCGTTGAACGGAAAAGCCGACATACTCGCTCGCCTAGCCAAGGAGCTGGCTGATCCTGACATGGACGAAATTCTAATCACAGTCAGGAGCCGGTAAATTCTACCCCCCAGTCTTTCTACGAGAAGAGGAAAGCTCGGAACAGAAGAGCAGTCCGGTCGAAGAAGCTTCAATCATCCAAGACGAACCCGATTGGAGAGGACCCTTCATAGAGTACCTCCGATACGACAAGCTGCCCGAAGGAAAATCTGCAAGGATTCAGCTGAAGAAGAGAGCTCCCCGATATACGTTTGTGAATGACACGCTATACCGCAGGTCATATGACCAACTCTGGCTCAGGTGCCTGTCATCAGCCGAAGCCCAAAAAGTTATGAAAGAAGTCCACTCAGGCGTCTGCAGGGCTCACCAGTCCGGCCCCAAAATGCAGCTTCAGATTAAACGGCTTGGGTATTACCGGCCCACCATGATACGGGATTGCGGAGAGCATGCAAAGAAATGTTATATCTGCCAAATTCACAGTGATTTCATTCACAAGCACCCCAATCCGTTGCATCCTACGGTGGCGTCGTGGCCCTTCGAAGTTTGGGGAACCGACATAGTTGGTCTAATTGATCCTCCGTCATCCAAAGGCCACCGGTTCATACTGGCTGCAACAGACTACTTCTCCAGATGGGCTGAAGCTGTCCTGCTAAAAGAAGTCAAGACAGAAGATATTCTGACATTCTTCCAGCATAATATTCTATACCGCTTCGGTACACCAAGAAGAATCATTTCTGACAACGGGCCTTCTTTCAAGAGCTTCAAAGTCTCAAGCACTACTACAAAGAAGGGTTGCCCCTACGGATATATCCGTAGCTGCAACTCACTGCCCCTACGGTTATATACGTAGGGGCGAAAAAATACCCCGTAGGTGCAAAGGCCGCAGGTGCAAGTCGAGGCCCTGAACTTATCCCTACGGTTAAATTCTTGCCCCTACGGATATGTATGTAGGTCCAGTTTCCCCTACGGATTTAGCCGTAGGGTATAAGATTTTATATTATTTACGGTTTATTTTAATAAATTACTTGGACCTACGGCTATAGCCGTAGGGGCATGTACTACCCCCTACGGCTATAGCCGTAGGTACTTTTCCGTAGGGGCACATATTCAGGATTCCTGATATGTGCCCCTACGGATAACGCCGTAGGGGAATGTCAGTGGCCCCTACGGATATCTCCGTAGGGGGATTCCCAAACACCTGGCACTGACATCTGGGGGAAATATCAGTTACTGCTGATATTTAGCCCCTACGGATATATCCGTAGGCTTAACGTGTAGGCCTACGGATTAATCCGTAGGTACATATTGTCTGAAATTTTTTAAAAAAAATGTCCTGCTTGATTTTTTCCCGCCCTGTGCACAATAATGTATACATCAATCAAATCATATATTGCAGTATTCATAATCACATCTCACGCATATATATAATATACAAAAGAAACACAAAAACTGAATATGATATAAATACAAACCAATATGAATATCGTTTCAAAATGTAGTACAATGTGTATGATATAAATAAATACATGTTTCAAAAAAAAAGAACCAAAAATCTACCCTAGCTCGGTCCAGCTCGGTCCTGCTCCTCGGTCAATAAACTCTGCAATTCGTCGTGAGCGGGAGTCTGAGTGGGCGGTGGAGCTACAGGAGCTGTCTGCGGAACCGCAGCCGAAGGAGATGCGTGTGGAGGCTCGGCCGATCTACCCTGTCGCGTCTGGATATAACTTGTGTAAGAAGCGTGTAAGAACTGTTTATTATTCGAATTCGTATCATTATTAAGTTATTTCTAAACCCTGTTTGGATATCTAGTTTGGAAAAGCGTTGTTTATTTCAATTACATATGTATGTATGATTAATAAAACATAAGTCTACAACCAAATAAGCTCAGGCTATGTACTGATATTGGATATGTTGATATCTATAATATGACATTATATTTTACTATTAAGTAGTATACATACCAGCATCCCATTCAACTCCTGAACGGTGGCCTTCAAGCTCTCCTGTTCCTGCTGGATACGTCGCTAACTGGAGACGGAGGAAGTAACCACCGGGGTGGAGTCCAACCTCATATGGGCCCTGCTAGAGCCCAGTCCTCGGCCTATCTCCAAACCTCCGTGGTGCCGTCCGTGTGCGGCGTCCAGGACTGGGGTCAGCAGCCTCGAATGTTGCCTTCCCCCTAGCAACTGTCAGAACATTATATTTAGCACATACTGGTCTATAAAATTGACAAGAAATACCAAAATCAACAAATTCAAAGCCTTACCTACAGAGATAGAAGATGTGCTCCTCTGGTATCTGCATGTATCAAAATTTGAATAATATTAATTAATTTCAGTACATACATACTAACAAGGTAAACTCGCATATAGCGCTGCTTACACATATGACAGGGAGTGAACAAGCTCTTGTAGATCATCAGGCGCAAATCTAATCTCATCAAGCAGCCCATGATAATGAGTTGGACGACTAAGAGCAAAAGAAATGTGTGTATATTTATGATATAGCATTCTAAATCAATATACTTGCCCTATATAATATATAAACATACCTGGAGGAACGGGAGTGACCTCTGTCCCTGATATGGACGCATCACCAACAACTAGACAATCAAACATTGACAATATAAGTAATTTTGACATAAACATGCATGGATATCTATAATATTACATTCAAAATGGATATTAGAGAGCGCACCTGCAGTGAGAAGTGGTAAAAGTATCACCCAACTAGGGTGTAATTTACAGAATCAGTTGAGACTCTTAAAAGTCATAGAAGAACCCGACCTGCACAAATCTGATGTATGCTTTCCATTGGACACTAAGAAGTCTCTAATGGGAAAAGCCTATGTGAAAGCCATCATTAGTTCATATCAGAAGATTGATGCTGAAACAGAGAACGAGAAATGTCATTTTTTTCTTCTTCCGCCACATTACTGTCTTCTCCTTCTGCCACATTACTGTCTTCTCCTTCTTATGATGTTCGCGTGCAAATTCAATGACTATATTGAGAATATGGATTAATAGTGGGTAGGAAAAGTATTTCTCAAATGGCTTTTGCGTCTTAAAACCATAAACTACTAAGTAATGACATACATAATTTTTTTAGTATAAAGGTTGTTATTTTAAGTTTTCCCTTATAGAGATATGATCTAACTGCATCTATCAACTATAAGTGTGCAGAAAATTATGATAAGAAATCATAAGAAAGGGTCGTAGCCATGCATAACTTTGAATCTACATACCAAATCATGCAAAAGCATGCACTTATTGTCACCTTGCCTTAGAATATAAAATATCTTGGAAGACTATAAGCGAGCATTTAAATCTCGATAGCTTTTGACTTCAACATATATTTTTCTCAAGTACCATGAAATATACTTGCTCCGTATAAACCGTTTCCAGGAAGATGGATTAATAATGACAAATTATCCATTGTGGCTCACTAGGTTAGCATTTTCTCTTCTATTGACCATCTTTCTAATCAGCTTGGTAAATTTATTCGGAACCGGCTGCGAATCATTAAAAGACGTGCATAAGAAAGAGAACTAAAATACAGATATATAGCATACCGATACATCGAAACTTCATATTTGCGATGGCAATCCAGAGATATTTATTTCTACACACGTGGTGCGCGTGCGAATGCGTCAGGCATCATGGACAAATATTTCAGAACATGGAAAGTATTATTCGTATAAAGTAATTAAACTTTTAAACACCTTGGGTAGATATTTTCTTAGTTGATGCAATCATATCATGAGGACTAAATTTAAGCTATTATACATATGCTTATGTATTTTTCTAACCTAAAATATCACACACACACACACAGAGAGAGAGAGAGAGAACACCTGGTAGGTAAATAAATCAGGTAGCAGGATCCTGAAGAAATAGAGTCCATAGCATTGCTCATCATCATCATCCATGATCCCTTTGATAATATTTTTTCAAAGGGATCACGGATGATGATGATGAGCAATGCTATGGACTCCATTTCTTCAGGATCCTGCTACCTAATTTCTCTATCTACCTGGTGTTCTCCCCCTCTCTCTCTCTCTCTGTGTGTGTAATATATTAGATTAGAAAAATACATATTGGCAGATGTATAATAGCTTAAATTTAGTCATCATGATATGATTGCATCAACTAAGAAAATATCTACCCAAGGTGTTTAAAAGTTTTAATTACTTTATACGAATAATACTTTCCATGTTCTGAAATATTTGTCCATGATGCCTGACGCATTCGCACGCGCACCACGTGTGTAGAAATAAATATCTCTGGATTGCCATCGCAACTATGAAGTTTCGATGTATCGGTATGCTATATATCTGTATTTTAGTTCTCTTTCTTATGCACGTCTTTTAATGATTCGCAGCCGGTTCCGAATAAATTTACCAAGCTGATTAGAAAGATGGTCAATAGAAGAGAAAATGCTAACCTAGTGAGCCACAATGGATAATTTGTCATTATTAATTCATCTTCCTGGAAACGGTTTATACGGAGCAAGTATATTTCATGGTACTTGAGAAAAATATATGTTGAAGTCAAAAGCTATCGAGATTTAAATGCTCGCTTATAGTCTTCCAAGATATTTTATATTCTAAGGCAAGGTGACAATAAGTGCATGCTTTTGCATGATTTGGTATGTAGATTCAAAGTTATGCATGGCTACGACCCTTTCTTATGATTTCTTATCATAATTTTCTGCACACTTATAGTTGATAGATGCAGTTAGATCATATCTCTATAAGGGAAAACTTAAGATAACAACCTTAATACTAAAAAAATTATGTATGTCATTACTTAGTAGTTTATGGTTTTAAGACGCAAAAACCATTTGAGAAATACTTTTCCTACCCACTATTAATCCATATTCTCAATATAGTCATTGAATTTGCACGCGAACATCATAAGAAGGAGAAGACAGTAATGTGGCAGAAGGAGAAGACAGTAGCGGAAGAAGAAAAAAATGACATTTCTCGTTCTCTGTTTCAGCATCAATCTTCTGATATGAACTAATGATGGCTTTCACATAGGCTTTTCCCATTAGAGACTTCTTAGTGTCCAATGGAAAGCATACATCAGATTTGTGCAGGTCGGGTTCTTCTATGACTTTTAAGAGTCTCAACTGATTCTGTAAATTACACTCTAGTTGGGTGATAATTTTACCACTTCTCACTGCAGGTGCGCTCTCTAATATCCATTTTGAATATCGATACTTACATTCAAAATTGATATTAGAGAGCGCACCTGCAGTGAGAAGTGGTAAAAGTATCACCCAACTAGGGTGTAATTTACAGAATCAGTTGAGACTCTTAAAAGTCATAGAAGAACCCGACCTGCATAAATCTGATGTATGCTTTCCATTGGACACTAAGAAGTCTCTAATGGGAAAAGCCTATGTGAAAGCCATCATTAGTTCATATCAGAAGATTGATGCTGAAACAGAGAACGAGAAATGTCATTTTTTTCTTCTTCCGCCACATTACTGTCTTCTCCTTCTGCCACATTACTGTCTTCTCCTTCTTATTATGTGCGCGTGCAAATTCAATGACTATATTGAGAATATGGATTAATAGTGGGTAGAAAAAGTATTTCTCAAATGTCTTTTGCGTCTTAAAACCATAAACTACTAAGTAATGGCATACATAATTTTTTTAGTATAAAAGTTGTTATTTTAAGTGCGCGTGCAAATTCAATGAAAGTTAGATTTGAGGATACCCATGTATGAGTTGTATTCTATATATGTGTGTTTCGATTTATGATTTCGCTTAAGTGTAGGGTTGTTTTTACTTAAAGAAGTATCACCATCTACTATATATAAAAAAATATAGCAAACTAGGATTGGTATTCAAATCCCAGTCCAGATTGGTATTCAAAATTTATTTAATTAGTTTGTGATCCACATCATTTGATTCGTTGCGGCATCAATGTAGGCACAAATATCGGCGACGAGGAACTCGACGAGGAAGAACGAGGGCGGTGGCGGGCTGAGAACGGAGGGCGCGCGGTGGCGACGAAGAGAAAATTGGAGACGCGGGAACGAGAGAAAATTTTGGGAACGAGAGGGAAAGATATCGAGGCGTATATTGGTATCGATGGGAATATGAAGGTTTCATATTATCATCGAGTATCATATATTGGTTTTAACCTGAATATCTTGAGTCGCTCTCTAATTATGCGTTTGTTGTGCATTCGTGTTGTATGTGTAACATGATTTTAAACCATTGAGATCAAGATTGATAGAACTGATCATCCTACATTGCAATAGCATTCATCGACTAAAAATAGATTGCGGTCTGGATATGGCATATTGGCAGATGTTACCTATATGCATAAATCTTATGTCTAATGACCATAAGATTGTCGGAGACAGTTTTGATGTTTTGTGGGTTTGGTTTTATACTTGGGACAATCCAATGTTGACACACACACATAAATAACAAATTAAAGTAAACTAACTAAGAGGCATGTTTGAGTTTTATACTGGGATCACAAATAGCATGATGGCTGCAAACAGGTTGCTTGAATACTTGCAGACAATCCAATGTTGCCTCGCCATTTCTATAAATTTTTAACTCCCTGGAAAATTATCATCACTCAGGATTACTTTAGGGCCAGTTTGGCTGCTTCTTGCTTGTGATTCAACATTCAGCTTTTTGTTGATTTGGAACTCAGAGAGTGTTGCAAAACAAATCCAAAACTAAATAAACCTCAAACTAGCTACAGAGAAGGCAAACAGCAAACCCCATGAAGTTTGGCTTTCAAGGGTTTTCCCACTAAAATACACTTAGATGCAGCACTTTAAGGAAGCTTGCAGCAATATAAAAACTTTTAGGTAGTTTAGTGAAAAACTGCAGTGCTTCAAGATTGTTTAAGTTTTATGTGTGCTTAAGCTGTCATATAGAAATTATCGTTGCAAAAATGTTCGCAACCCTAGCTTTTCCAGCAACGATACTGGAATACGAGCCTCAGATATGCCAGCTTAGGAATCAAAATAAGAAAGAGATTTGGGGTTATCCTAAGTCCAAAGTCAAACGGGCTCGAGAAATATATAAACCCAAAAAAATGACTGCATAAAGATCTCATAAAGATGAAAAGGATGTTATGCAAGCTCTGAACAAATCTTGAACGGAACTTTCACAAGAATTTACAATACCCGACCAGAATCCAATCCTGAGTTTGATGAAGCTTCAGGCCTTCAGCTTCCCCACAGAAAATAGTTAGGGCAAACCCTTTGCAAAACCATAGCTTTCATGCAGAGATGACGCTCAGAACATGCCAGCTTCCAAACACATTGAATAATACATAATCTCCCATACTCTCTCTCTCTCAATCAGACAGTTTATATTTGGATTTGAATTTAGGAAAAGAAATAAGATGGCTACAAACCAGCTTGCCTCGCCAATCTCATAACTATAAAGCTCATAAAAGTGGAAGCTTGAGGGCAAGCCATCATCGCCTCCATTCAATTGAAGCCAAATCATCCACAAAAAATAGAAATAAATATAATAATTGATCGATAGGCAAAATTGCAAGAACCTATTCAGATTTTTGCATGAAAAAATAAGAGATGTAAATTAAGTAAAAGATTACCAAATGAAATTATCCCATCACTTGAACCCCCTCTCAAGACATTTTAGCAAAAATTCCCCCAGTAATTTTCTTCGGTTTAACCGTTTTATATCATAGAAGAAAGATAAATTTCAAATGTATATACATGCATACACACACACATCATATACACAGTTTTTGAATGTTGCCAGAATTTCAACGGTAATTCTAGATTTTTCCAAACTCTGAAGGCTTCACAAAAATTTTAAATACAGATAATAATATGATTGAAGAGATCAATCACCAATTTTTTAATGAGGATCAACTGAAACCCCAAACAGAGCAAGCAAATTACAAAGATCCCAAAACCCCGCGTGGCCCAGCCCCAGCCCCAGCCCCCAGCCCCAGCCCCCAGCCCCAGCCCAACCCTAACCCCAGCGTGGCCAGCTAAACCCCAACACCAACCCTAAGGCAAACCCTAACCCCAGCCCCACCCCAGCAGCAGCCGAACCCCAACCCCAACCCTACCCTGACCCCGACCCCGACCGCGACTGCGACCAGCTAAACCCCAACACCAACCCTAAGGCAAACCCTTACCCCAGCCCCACCCCAGCAGCAGCCGAACCCCAACCCTACCCTGACCCCGACCCCGACCGCGACCGCGACCGCGACCCCTGCCCAACCCCAACTCGCGCGCAACCCCAGACCCAGCCATGAACCCTAAGCCCAAAATAATCCAAAAATTCTTTAATTTACCTCGAGATTTACTCACCTGAACGGCTGCTGCTGGGGCTGGGGCGACGACCTGAACCGCGGTGGCGACGAGAACTGCGGTGGCGACGAACCGGCGGTGGCGACGAGGAGAACGACGGTGGCGACGACGGCGTGGCGATTTGGGGATTTTTCTCGCGCCAGATCGAGAGAGAGAGAGAAAGTGAGCGTAGGCGATCGGTCTGGGGTCTTAATAAATCGATATTTACTTGTCCCTACGGATATACCCGTAGGTCCTTTGTTTGCGCCACCGTAGGGGCAAATACCAAATTAAGAATTAATTTTTTAATTCTTGAACGTCAGTGCCCGTAGGGGCAACCCTTTAGCCCTACGGAGTAATCCGTAGGGCCAAGTAAAATCTGCCCCAACGGATAATTCCATCCGTAGGGGCAACCCCCTATTTTACTAGTGAAGGTTCGCTACTCAGCACAAGATAGACTGGAGATATTCCTCCGTCTATAATCCAAGAGCTAATGGACTAGCCAAAGCCTTCAATAAGACTCTATGCAAGCTCCTGAGGAAAAATGCTTCAGCCAACAAGAGGGACTGGAATCTCAAGCTTCACGAGGCGTTGTGGGCATATCATACCACGCACCGTACTCCAACTCAGTCCACTCCATACTCATTTCTCTTCGGAGTGGAGGCGGTCCTCCCTCTCGAAGTCGAAGTTCCAAGCTTAAGAATGGTCGTTCAGCACGAGTTGACAGAGGAGGAAAATGTGCTCCTTCGGCTTGAAGAGCTCGACGCCCTCGAAGAAAAGAGGCTCGCTGTGCAGCAAAATCTGGAGCTATACCGATCCCAAATGTCACGGGCTTATGACAAGATAACCCGTCTTTGCGCTTTCAAGAAAGTTGAATTGGTGTTGGTCCTCAAAAGACTGATTATCCCCAATCGACATGCCAAGGGAAAATTCGAGCCAAACTGGGAAGGACCATACGTCATCGAGAAAGTGTTCGACGGAGGATCCTACCAACTAATAAATGCCGAGGGAGAAAGGCCCATGCCACCCATCAATGGCCGATATCTCAAGAAATACTACGTGTGAATGCTCCAAGTCGCAGGCGAATTGAGCACACCAGCCCTACGGTCTGGATCATACATCCTGCAAAACCGTACACAATCCACAGGCATAAACGACCCCTATCTCTCCCAAATCCTGCCGGTGAGACTATTTTTAAAGTCCCACCAGCGGCAAAAAAAAACGGTATGTCCATAAGCAAAACGGGCACGGATGAAAACCCGAAAAGGCTCCGTGAGTAAAAACAGCAGGACTACCGGTGAGTTTGTGAAAACCCGAAAGGGCGCAAACCCGTGAAAAGAGATGAAATACACTCGCAAAGTCCTTGTGATCTTGTGAGGAGAAAATCCCTACATGAGATCATTACGACTCACAAAGGAGCAACACACTTAGGAATCCTCACGATTCCTAAGGAGAACATACACCTGCGAGATCCTCTCGACTCGTAGGGAGAAAATGCTTTTATGAGACCCTTACGGCTCATAAAATTGAAAAGTCTTAGGTGACAGGGACCTAAACCTGTCTCCTAAGCCGCCGCTCCCCAACGGGAAATGGCAAATGATGAGTCGCTCCTGGTGTTACGCTTCAGTGTTAGCGGTGCTGATGCCGACCCAAAAAAAAAACCAAATCCTAAGTCCTCCCGGGGCAAATGATGAGTTGCTCCTGGCATTATTCCAGTGCAGCAATGCTGATGCCAAACAAGATCCAAATTCCAAGTCCCCAAACGGCGAATGATGAGTCACTCCTGATATCATATTCCAGTGCAGTGATGCAGACGCCAACCAAAATCCAATTTATTAAAATTCTCCCAGCCCTACGGTTATTCCTCAAATTGACTACCGTATACAATCCACGGGCTCAAATAATTCTCATCATACCCATACCCCACCGCAATCACCAGTCCAGCGGCCGGTCTTCGCCCTTGGACTTATGCTCCATTTTGGAAGACCCACTCATGTGTCCTCACGATACATGAGGAGAACCAACTTACGGGATCCTCACGACTCGTAAGAAAACACCTTCGTGGGATCCGTACGACTCACAAAGGAAAAACACACTTGGGAGTCCCTACGACTCCTAAGGAGAAAGTGCACCTACGAGATCCTTTCGACTCGTAGGGAGAAATACGTTTATGGGACCCTTACGGCTCATAAAATTGAAAAGCCTTAGGCGATAGGGACCTAAACCTGTCTACTAAGTCATCGCTTCCCAACAGGAAAGGGCAAATGATGAATTGCTCCTGGCATATGTGCTTCAGTGTTAGCAACGCTGATGCCTACCCTAACCCCAAAATCCCAAAACTCCAATCCAATAGACCCCTAAGTCTTTAAACTGGGAACAGATGACCTCTAAGTCGTTAAACTGGGAACAAATGACCCCTAAGTCGTTAAACTGGGAACGAGGGAAATTTCGCTTATGGTACCATATTCCAGTATAGCGATGCTGATGCTAAACCAAAACCAAAATCCCTAAATCCTGTCATGACAAATGATGATTCGCTACTGGTACCATATTCCAGTGTAGCGGTGCTGATGTCAATCCAAATCACATCAAATCAGCAAAACAACCAATGACTTCCCTGGCAGAATCAAATTCCACCTCGGAAACAAGTCAACTTCATCCCTGACACCGCAAGAAACGGAGCAAGTCAAACCCAGTATCGACCATCCACGTCGCTAAAAGGGCAGCATCGACCGTCCACGTCGCTAAAAGAGCAGCACCGACCGTCCACGTCGCTAAAAGGGCAGCATCGACCGTCCACGTAGCTAAAAGGGAAGAACCGACCGTCCAAGTCGCAAAAAGGGCAGCACCGACCGTCCAAGTTGCTAAAAGGACAGAACCGACATTCCACGTCGCTAAAAGGACAACACCGACCGTCCAAGTCGCAAAAAGGGTAGAATCGACCATCCACGTCACTAAAAGGGCAGCACCGACCGTCCACGTCGCAAAAAGGGCAGCACCGACCGTCCACGTCGCTAAAAGGGCAGCACCGACCGTCCAAGTCGCAAAAAGGTCAGAACCGACCGTCCACGTCGCTAAAAAGGCAGCACCGACCGTCCACGTCGCAAAAAGGGCAGCACCGACCGCCCACGTCGCAAAAAGGGCAGCACCGACCGCCCACGTCGCTAAAAGGGCAGCACCGACCGTCCAAGTCGCAAAAAGGGCAGAATCGACCGTCCAAGTCGCAAAAAGGGCAGAACCGACCGTCCACGTAGCTAAAAGGGCAGCACCGACCGTCCAAGTCGCTAAAAGGGCAGAACCGACCGTCCAAGTCGCAAAAAGGGCAGCACCGACCGTCCAAGTCGCTAAAAGGGCAGAACCGACCGTCCAAGTCGCTAAAAGGGCAGAACCGACCGTCCAAGTCGCTAAAAGGGCAGCACCGACCGTCCAAGTCGCAAAAAGGGAAGAGCCGACCGTCCAAGTCGCTAAAAGGGCAGCACCGACCATCCAAGTTGCAAAAAGGGCAGGACTGACCGTCCAAGTCGCAAAAAGGGCAGCACCGACCGTCCAAGTCGCTAAAAGGGCAGAACCGACTATCCACATCGCAAAAAGGGCAGCACCGACCGTCCAAGTCGCTAAAAGGGAAGAATCGACCGTCCAAATCGCTAAAAGGACAGCACCGACTGTCCAAGTCGCTAAAATGGCATCACCGACCGTCCAAGTCGCAAAATGGGCAGCACCGACCGTCCAAGTCGCGAAAAGGGAAGCACCGACCGTCCAAGTTGCTAAAATGGCAACATCGACCGTCCATGTCGTAAAAAGGGCAGCACAGGCTTCCTACGAAGCGGGAACCAGATCACTCCGGGCCAGGGAAACGTCTATCACAGACACTCCATCTCGGAGACATGTCAAGCAACGACCGTCCATGTCGTAAAAAGGGCAGTGCCAGCTTCCTAAAAAGCGGGAACCAAATCAAGTCGCCTCCACGTAAAAGAAGATCCATCAATTTCATGCACACGACCCATATATGCTGTGTGCATTTATTGATGGGGGGCACTTTGTTGGGGTCGAAATTTACACCCCGGTTGACCAAGTCAAAATCAAAGTCAAACCCAAGCCAAGTGGGCCCAAGCCCAGGTCAAGTGGGCCAATGCCCAGGGCGAGCCCGAACATGAAGCGGCCGGCTTCCTCCATGCCAAAATAAAAATTTTGTAATAAATAATTTTGTTGTATTTCTTGTATTTTTATTTTATGAATAAATGTAAGAAAATGGGCATAAAGCCAAAATTTTCGTAAAGCCCATGGCTTATGTGTAAAAAGAAATAGCACATGAGGCATGGGATGGGCAAATGCCATTTTTGTAAAGCCCAAGGGGCTATATGTAAAGTGTATAGCCTATAAAGGCAAGGATAATGAAAATATCCCAACTTCTTTTTCTCTCTCCAAAAACAAAATCCAGATCTGAGATTTTTCTCCTTCCTCAGGGTTCTAAAACCTTCTTCTTTCTTTTGAATTAAATCAAGAGTTTTACTCTTCATTTTATAAAACTAAATAGTTTTTCACCACAAAACCCACAAAGAGGAACTCAGATCTTCCATCAGATCTCAAAAACAAGAGATTTTTAAAATCCCACATCTCTTGATCTTCAAGATCTTGCCAACAGAGGAGGAAGAAGGAGACTCATCTCCAGAAACCCCACTTTGGGGAAGAACTAAGGCTCAAGAGGAGAAGCCCTTCATCAGCTTCAAAACATCCTAGGAGTTTAACTCCTCATACACACACACACACACAAAAAAAAAAAAAATAAGCGCTCCTTTCTAGGAGTACAACTCCCATTGCAGGGACCAAGTCCCTTTTGCAGCTCGAGCGTCCACGTGCTGACACGTGGGGCCCTAGCGCCCTTGCGCTCAGAACGCTAGCGCCCAAAGCGCTAGTGCCCACGTGCTGACACGTAGAGCGCTAGCGCTCAAAGCGCTAGCGCCCTTGCGCTCAGAGTGTTAGCGCCCAAAGCGCTAGCGCCCGAGCGCCCACGTGCTGACACGTGGGGCGCTAGTGCTCAAAGCGCCACACCCTTGCGCTCAAAGCGCTAGCGCCCAAAGCGCTAATGCCCGAGCGTCCACGTACTGACACGTGGGACGCTAGCGCTCAAAGCACTAGCGCCCTTGAGCTCAAAGCGCTAGAGCCCAAAGCGCTAGCGCCCAAGCGCCCACGTGCTGACACATGGGGCGCTAGCGCTCAAAGCGCTAGCGCCCGAGCGCCCACATGTCTGGCATGTGGGGCGCTAGCGCTCAAAGCGCTAGCGCTCCAGCACTCATGCGCTCAAAGCGCCAGCGCTCATGTGCTCAAAGCGCTAGCGCTCCAGCACTCATGCGCTCAAAGCGCCAGCGCTCATGCGCCCAAAACGCTGGCGTTTTTTCCCACGCATCCTTTAGATGCCCTTTCCCTTTTTTTATTTTATATATGTATATATACATGCACACACACATACTCTATAACACAGTCCCTCTCAAAAAAAAATTTGGGCCGGGGCGCTGCCCTGCATCCCGCAAGTGGGCTGGTAGCGGGACCCCCGTAAAAATTCTGCGTGGCTCCCGATATATCCAAGCCCCCTCTAAAACAAAATACACGTACACTGCACATTGAGTTCGCATGACCAGTTTAATCCATCAATCGAAGGTTCGCTCGTTCCAAAGGCGAGGGGTAATTAACGATAGTTTAGTCCGCGGCTGCCGAAGATTCGGATCCCCACAATCAATAAACCCCGGTCTACCTTAGGCAGGGGGAATATGTAGTACGCCTGACAAGCGCGCGCATATTCCCATCTCAATGGGGTGACGAAAAACACCCTACAACTATATCCAACACCGAGCTCAACTCAGGTAGGAGATTTTGGGGTTGCTATAGTTGACCCGTTAAAAATTGTAATTTCTTCAGATGGGTTGATGGCGGTGCTGTTAGGGATGCTGTTGGTGTCACGCCCCACTTCCCAAAAGATGGTAGCGGTCACGTGACAAGCCCGCGACGTATTTATTCCGAGAAGCTCATTTCTCGTAACAAATAAATTAAATATAAATAAGCAATATATAATATGACAAGAATAAACAATAGAATGAAAATCCAACTACTAGTTATTACAATTCAAATTCCACGGAGTTTTAAACAATGACAAAAAGTCTGTGTACAAGAAACAATAACATAACGAGAGCCCTAACAAGAGGCATACTGAAATAAAAGCTGGAAATGAAACTGGAAGTCCACTTGCGATGAAAGATGGTTGTACTCCTCTTCCGTCGGTTTTACCTCTTCTGTCTCTGAATCACCAGACGAACATTCCAAGTAAAGAAAGGAACATGATGGAATGCTTGTCAACGAACTTGCGTTCGGTAAGTCCCCAAATAAGGATAAAAATGTAGAAACGATAACGACAGGCATGTAACTAAAGAATTAATATTATAAACAATGATCAAGTAAAAGTTGACAGTTAAGCATGGCAATTCTATATGGCATGGCAGTGTAGTATAGGTATAGTATCGGTTAACATGGGTATATGATAAGTAAAAGTGATGAACATGAAATAAGTAGCAATGTGTCTTAATAGGTCTCTATAAAAATAAACTAACCTAACGACAGTTCAAGTGTGAGTATCAACCAATCTCAAGAGTATTCTTAAACCCAATGCTGTAATCTAGAGACAAGGAATCATGGGCCCGAATCAAGAGTGTTAGTAACAGAACTTCAACTGTCGTTGAAATATTCATGAACCCAAGGCTATAATCCAGGGGTAAGGAAACACGGGCCCTCATGAGTGTATTGTGTTAGTATTCAAGGATTCATGTACTAATGGGACTCCTGAGATTATATTGAACCCACGACTCAAATTATTCTAACATCCCGCGTATTTAATTCATAATTAATGTCACAAGTCTTGTCCGAATTCATGAATACATAAGAAGAGTACAAGTTCAAGTATTCATATCAAGTCATTATGTATCCATAGTTCATGACAAGTCAAGTCAAGCCGGCAATAGATTTATTCATACAAGTCATGTATATATAATAAGATGAGAAGCATGATATAAGACAAGTATGATATCAGAATTCATATCATATTACGTGTTAGGTAACTAGTCGAGCATTATATCTAGCAGGTATGGATCGATTTATTATGTCTGGTGCTAATTTGAGATGGTTCAAGTATACTTTAGCCGGCTCACAAGTCCGTTCTAATAGCTATAAGTTCTCTGGTTAAAAGAGACGGCTCAAAATTTATTGAGCCAGCTAATATCATACCAAGAGAGTAGGTTTCCATAAAAGTTCATGGTATTTTAGTGATGCCTTAGCTCCGGCTCCCCGAGGCTCAAGAGATAGATGCCACGTAAACCTACCAAACGTTCTAATTAATTGAGAATACTAGTCTTAGTAACCATAGGGTATTATGTGAAAGTACGCTATTTAAAGTCTCGAGGGTGTTTTATATAAGAATATTCTATTTTAAAAATTCGAGGGTGTTTTATGTAAAAATGCACTATTTAAAAACTTGAGAATATTTTGGTAAAATTCTAAATTTTGGAAGTTGAGGGTATTTTAATTAAAACTTAACTTTTAAAAGTTGAGGGTGTTTTTAATAAAAACTTAACTTTTTGAAAGTTAAGGGTATTTTAGAGAAAAATTAACTATGATAAAATGTAACGGTGTTTGTTTGAAAATCTAACCTTGGAATAATTAGTGATATTTTATTTTTAAAATGTAATTTTAGAAGAGTTGATGGTGTTTTATAGAAAAATTCAACTTTTGAAAGATAAAGAGTTTTAATGTAAAACTAGCGCATAGAAAACCCGATGGTGTTTTGGTGCAAGACTAATCTTTAGAAATTGCTACAAAATTTTAGTGGTTTAGGATCCAAAAGTGAGTATGGGATAGGTCATTACCCCGTGCTCCATCAACAACTAATGTTAAACATTCCATATGCAACATATAAACTTATATCATGTTGGGAAGACGACGTGACGAATGGACGGATATTTTGTGAAGGAAAAACATGACAAGAGGAAGAGAGAAAAAGAAGAAGAGGGAGAGAGAGACGAAGGGAAACTTACTCGCATTGCGATATGGTATAACAACCGTATCACCGATTAAAAGGTTACACGGACTCGAGCTGATCATCGTCTAGGTGACAGAAGATCGGTGATCGTCTTGGGAGGACTCTCAGGAGCAGAGATTTCAGAGAGGAATGGAAATTTTTGAACATCAAGGAAAATAAAGAAGAATGAAATTTGAGGGTATGGTGTATTTAAACAAAAATGATGGCAATTAAAAGAATTTGGTGAGGAAAAATGAAAGGGTGGGGGTTCTCGGATTAAATTAGGCAGTTTGGGATAGTGAAGCGAATAGACACGAACCCCAAAGGACGTGTGCTCATGGGCTAAGCACGTATGGGCTCAACCAAGCTATCCAAACCCGCCTTTTTGCCGCTCCAGTCCGTCCAAGCTCAAGCGATGGGGTCAAGCTTCGAATTCCAGGCTCGGGTCGAGGTTGGCGGTCCAACAACGTAATTTGTTTTTCCTATAATTTTCGAGACTCCGTGCATTGCTCGTGAATTTTCCTGGATTTGAAAACGACAAAAATAATTTATCAGAAAATAAAAAGGGCTGCAAGGATTCGAACATGCAGACTATGGGACAACAGTGACTTAACTAATGGTCTACAAGTTTTTTCTTGTACATTAGTTCTCAAGAATTACTTATAACTCAGTACATGAACAGAAAAAGGCATTTTTTATTAACGAGAATAATACAAGAAGGGTACACGAAATTTAGGGCCGTTACAATCAGCGAAGGGGGGCGATGCTATTGGGGTGCTGTCGAGGACGCCGCTGTTCTAGAGCAGCATATAAGAAATCTGAGAAGCTTTCTTGGAAGAGACGCAATTGTAGATCATTAATCTCAAAGAACATCAGGAGCAGACAATTGTTGAAGTTAGGAAGATAGCGCAGCTGAAAATTGAGGTTTTTGTGATTTTGGATGTAGTTTTAGGGTTTCACCTTGATAAGATGTAAGGTTAGAAATAAGGAGGATGATCTGAACAGTATCATGTATTATGTTTTATTTTTTGGTTATTGTAGTGTTGTTGATGTAATATTTTGGAGGTAAATGAATAAAATATTTATGGTTTTTGAATGATTTTTACTTTTTCCATCATGACTTGATCTGTTTTTCTAAAATGCATTTGTAATCCTAAAATTCATTGTAGAAATCAAAACCCAAGCATTGCATGATGCTGAAATTGGGGTATAATTTCCAAACCAAAACCTGGCTCAAGACTATAGTATAATGATATATTCAAAACTGGAGCACTGTAAAATACGGGAGCAATAAAATTGTTATATGAATAGATTATATGTAAACTTCATTGCAACAATACTTGAAATCACAAGAACCCCAACACTTGAAATTCATTGCATAATACTAGAGCAATGAATAAGTTATTTGTAAACTTCATTGCAACAACACTTAAGATTCATTGCAAATTTGTAGAAACCAAATCCTACTACAACACTTGCAAAATCATAGCAATAACACCTGAATAACAACAATAGAATTAAAGTAATACTATAACAACACTTGCAACACTGAAATCATTGCAACAACACCTGAACAACAACCCTTTTTTAAAACAACAACAATTTGAACAACAACAATCTGAATAACAACCTGAACAATAACAACAACCTGAACAACAACCACCGTTTGAATAACAACAATAACAACAATAACAACAATCTGAACAACAACACTAGATTCATTGATTATCCTTTTGGAAAGGATTACAAATTCATTACAGCAAAGCCGTATTGTTTTACAACCATACAAAATACATCCATAGAAATATACAAAATACAGCCAAATTACACGAGTTCTGAGCCAAGCATCATTTTTTCTATGTACAGGAACCCCACAAACTGCAAATACATGTAAATTGTTGGCTATAGAGTTGGAAGCATCATCAAAATGAAGCAAATCTTCATCATTATCTGCCATTAAGATACGATGGAAATAGAATGTGCTAACTATTAAAGACAAAAATTAAAATGCATTTTGGAAATGTTTTGAAATAAGATACTAACTATACTTGTGAAGACTAAGTGCCTATATTAGCAGGAGCTAAGTTAGATGTTTCCCCTAAGTTACTTGTGTCCACCCCTCTATATTGTTCCCTTCTGAAAGACGCGATAAGACGCGATAAACGTCTTGCCTGAATTTCGGGGCAGATACTAATTGGTGCTATCCGTCCACCTCTCCGAAGATACCAAGTGATTTATGGCACCATGTATCGGAGGTTTAAATGGATGCTGCCGATGTAGCAGACTTCGTCAGATTCCTCCTCGTTTGAGGGGTTTTTGATTGTGGGGACGCTCTTCCCTGCAGGCGCAAACCCCTACAGTTAATTACGCTACCGCATCGCGGTAACAACTTTCTCCTTCTCCATGTGGTCACTTCGTGTCGTGGGTGTTTGTTTTGTGTTTAGTTGCCCGTGGATTGTATACGGAGACTAATTTGTGTTGTCGCCCGTAGGGCGTGGACTAGTCCAAATCTGTATCTTTCTTAGATTTGGATTTGGGGGTTGGGTTTAAGGATACGTCAGCCTCATTTGAGACTAAGATCAACTTAAACGTTTGTTAAGGATACGTTAGCCTCATTTTAGACTAAGATCGACTTAACGGGATCGTTTAGATCCAACAAGAGAGCAATTGGGCTCTATTGTTTAGTTTAGTGACATTGCGGTCGATTAGTTTAAGGACATTACGGTCCATTGTTAGTTTAAGGACATCTCGGTCCATTGTTAGTTTAAAGACATCACGGTCGAGGTTAAGGACATCATAGTCCATGGGTTTAAGGACTCCACAGTCCAATGCTAGTTTAAAGACATCACGGTCGAGGTTAAGAACATCATAGTCCATAAGTTTAAGGACCCCGCAGTCCAATGTTAGTTTAAAGATATCACAGTCGAGATTAAGGACATTATAGTCCATGAGTTTAAGGACCGCACAGTCCAATGTTAGTTTAAAGACATCACGGTCGAGATTAAGGACATCATAGTCCGTGAGTTTAAAGACCTCACAGTCAAGGTTAAGGACATCATAGTCCGTGAGTTTAAAGACCTCACAGTCAAGGTTAAGGACATCATAGTCCATGAAATGTGTGGTTGTCGGGACCCGTCACCTCTCTGAAGCCGTTGAAGGATTACAACGACAAATATCAGAGGAGTGAAGAGATGTACCCTCGAACCAAGGTTGATTGAGGATCTGTAGTCCAATTTGGGACCAAGATCAATTAATTAGATTATGACCACATTGGCTCAGTTAAATCTGAATTAAGGACTTATGGCCAACTTGGGCTAAGTCCAATTAATTTTGAAATATTGGCTTTTTATTGGGTCACTTGGCATTTGTCTGGGTTCAGCTCCCATCATTTAGTAATGCTAAACAAGAGTTTGAAGTAATTGAGCCTTAAATATTGTAGCTCTGAGTTTTACTCAACTTTGAGATTTAGTCAAAGGGGAAGTTTTGCCTCTGGAAATTTAACCAATTTGGCTAACAATAGTGTTAAACACTAGAGGACAACAGTGTTAAACACTGAAAATAAAACTCTCAAATTAGTGTTAAACACTAGAGGACAACAGTGTTAAACACTGAAAATAAAACTCTCAAATTAGTGTTAAACACTAGAGAGGACAACAGTGTTAAACACTGGAAATAAAACTCTCAAATTAGTGTTAAACACTAGAGAGGAAGGGATCACGTGGGGACAAGTGAGGGCACCCAAAGGTGGGGCCAGGTCTCCTTTACTTTGTTCTGCAAATAAGTGTTAAACACTTTTGATCTTCTGACCATCACGTGTTGGCACGTGATGGATGTTTGTGCATTAAAGTATTTATTAGGGGTCACGTGGTAACACGTGAGAGCGCCCAATACCAGTATTGCCTTTACTTTTATTCTCTTTGTTTTGGAGGTCACGTGGGAACACGTGAGGCATTGCCTCAAAGCTTTTTCTTCTCATTTTTGAGGGATCTGTTTAGGGTTCACGTGGGGACACATGACCTAGCTCTTTACATACATGAAGATCTTTCAAGTCTTTTTATTTTTTTTAAGAATTAAACTCTCTGTAGGGTTAAACCCTAATTATGTTTTAGAGGAATTAAATTCCTATGTATATGGAAGAATTAAATTCTTATATAGGGTTAAACCCTAGTTCTGTCTTGGAGGAATTAAATTCCTGTAAATTTAGGAGAATTAAATTCTCATATAGGGTTAAACCATAATTTTATTTTGGAGGAATTAAATTCCTATGAATTTAGGAGAATTGATTCTCATATAGGGTTAAACCCTAGTTTTATCTTGAAGGAATTAAATTCCTATGAGTTTGGGAGAATTAAATTCTCATATAGGGTTAAACCCTAGTTTTATCTTGAAGGAATTAAATTCCTGTGAATTTGGAAGAATTAAATTCTCTAAACTCAATTCTCCCTCTAAGTTTTGGATCTGCATGGCAGAGTCTTCCAGATGAGAATTAAATTCTCAACCTATGGGGAGATTTGCTTCTGCAGATCTTCAACCAGAGGAAAAACTAAGTTCTTTTTACAGAAGAGTTAAACTCTTAGATTTGAGAATTAAATTCTCTTTTTTGCTTTGTGAAGTTTTGATCCCTTTCTCCTTTCTCACCTAGGGTTTCTTTCTTGAGAATTAAATTCTCCTTTCTTTTCTCTCTGCTATTTGCCTTTAGGAAATTTCAAGATCCCGAAATTCTATCCCTTTCTCTTCTCTTCTTGGCTCCTATTTATAGGAGAGGGGAAAGAATCAATTTGTTTAGTAAATCTTTTATTGAGAGATTTTGTTTGTTTTTCGTAACTAATATGATCTTTTAGATCACTCAGTGAATTTTATTTACCATTGGATTTTTAATCCAAAACATATTCTGTTTGTTATTTTTGGTGAATTTTAGGGAAATCTTTCCTTGTCTAAAATCTTTCCATAAATCGGTGATTTTTAATCACCCTTGGATTTTTAATCCAACGGTCCCCCATAATCCTTTATTGTTTTGAAAGATTTAGAGAAATACTTTTCCAGTTAGGGTCTTTGTTTTCCCTTAATTAGAATTTAATTCTATCAATTTATAAGGCTTTCAAAGCCTATCACGTGTTGGCACGTGACTCCTCTTCATTCAGAATTTAATTCTGTATTTTAACTGGGCTAAAGACCATCACGTGTCAGCACGTGACCCTTGGTCACGTGTGAGCACGTGATGCCCCATTGGGGTCTTTCTTTAGCCGCTTGTTTACACTTCTGCTTGCTTAGAATTTAATTCTGTAAATAGATCACGTGTCAACACGTGACCCTTGGTCACGTGTGAACACGTGATACCTCATTGAGGTAATTCCTGATTTTTAATCGGGAAACAAATGCCCCCACAGCGTTGCTCTCACGTGTCTGCTCGTGAGTGCAACGCTGTCACCTTTGTGACCGTTGGATCTGTCTAGGGAATATGGGAGATGAAACGTTTCCCATCATATCCTATAATTGCACGGGGTCCCTTCAGAAGCGTCTCTACTTTGCTCATTTTCTTCCTTGCTAACTTTTTCCCTTTGAGAATTTAATTCCCTTTTAGAATATGTTCCCCGTCGAAAGACCGGAAAGACGTGATAAATGTCTTTCCTGAATTTCGGGGCAGATGCTAATTGGTACTATCCGTCCACCTCTCCGAAGATACTAAGTTGATTTATGGCACCATGTATCGGAGGTTTAAACGGATGCGGCCGATGTAGCAGACTTCGTCAGATTCCCCCTCGTTTGAGGGGTTTTTGATTGTGGGGATACTCTTCCCTGCAGGCGCAAGCCCCTGCAGTTAATTACGCTACCGCATCGCGGTAACAACTTTCTCCTTCTCCATATGGTCACTTTGTGTCGTGGATGTTTGTTTTGTGTTTGGTTGCCCGTGGATTGTATACGGAGACTAATTTGTGTTGTCGCCCGTAGGGCGTGGATTAGTCCAAATCCGTATCTTCATAGATTTGGGTTTGGGGGTTGGGTTTAAGGATACGTCAGCCCTATTTGAGACTAAGATCAACTTAAACGTTTGTTAAGGATACGTTAGTCTCATTTTAGACTAAGATCAACTTAACGGGATCGTTTAGATCCAACAAAAGAGCAATTGGACTCTATTGTTTAGTTTAGGGACATTGCGGTCGATTAGTTTAAGGACATTACGGTCCAATGTTAGTTTAAGGATATCTCGGTCCAATGTTAGTTTAAAGACATCGCGGTCGTGGTTAAGGACATCATAGTCCATGAGTTTAAAGACCCCACAGTCCAATGTTAGTTTAAAGATATCACGGTCGAGGTTAAGGACATCATAGTCCATGAGTTTAAGGACCCCACAGTCCAATGTTAGTTTAAATACATCACGGTTGAGGTTAAGAATATCATAGTCCGTGAGTGTAAAGACCTCACAGTCAAGGTTAAGGACATCATAGTCCATGAGTTTAAAGACCTCACAGTCAAGGTTAAGGACATCATAATCCGTGAAATGTGTGGTTGTCGGGACCCGTCACCTCTCTGAAGACGTTGAAGGATTACAACGACAAATATCAGAGGAGTGAAGAGATGTACCCTCGAACCAAAGTGGATTAAGTGATCTGTAGTCCAATTTGGAACTAAGATCAATTAATTATATTATGAGCACATTGGCACAGTTAAGTCTGAATTGAGGACTTATGGCCAACTTGGGCTAAGTCCAATTAAGTTTAAAATATTGGCCCTTTGTTGGACCATTAGACATTTGTCTGGGTTCAGCCCCTCATCATTCAGTAATGCTTAAACAAGAGTTTGAGGGCTTTGGTAACATTTTATCTTTGACTGGGTATTAAACATTATAGCTCTGAATTTTACTCAATTTTGAGATTCAGTTGAAGGGGAGGCTTTTGCCTCTGGAAAATTAGCCAATTTGGCTAAGAATAGTGTTAAACACTAGAGAACAACAGTGTTAAACACTGGAAATAAAACTCTCAAATTAGTGTTAAACACTAGAAGACAACAGTGTTAAACACTGGAAATAAAATTCTCAAATTAGTGTTAAACACTAGAAGTAACGTTCTCAAATTAGTGTTAAACACTAGAAGACAACAGTGTTAAACACTGGAAATAAAGCTCTCAAATTAGTGTTAAACAATAGAGAGAAAGGGGTCACGTGGGGACACGCGAAGGTACCCAAAGGTGGGGCTAGATCTCCTTTACTTTGTTCTGCAAATAAGTGTTAAACACTTTTGATCTTCTGGCCATCACGTGTTGGCACGTGATGGATGTTTGTGCATTGATTATTAAAGCATTTATTAGGGGTCACGTGGTAACACGTGAGAGCACCCAATGCCAGTATAGCCTTTGCTTTTGTTCCCTATATTATGAGGGTCACATGGGGGCACGTGAGGCATTGCCTCAAAGCTGATTCTTCTCATTTTTGGGAGATCTGTTTAGGGGTCACGTGGGGACACGTGACCTAGTTCTTTACATACATGAAGATCTTTCAAGTCTCTTTATTTTTTTGAAGAATTAAATTCTCTGTAGGGTTAAACCCTAATTATGTTTTAGAGAAATTAAATTCCTATGTATATGGAAGAATTAAATTCCTATGTAAGGTTAAACCCTAATTTTATTTAGAGGACTTGAATTCTTTATGAGTTTGGGAGAATTGAATTCTCATATAGGGTTAAACCCTATTTTTGTCTTGTCTTGGAGGAATTGAATTCCTATAACTCTGGGAGAATTAAATTCTCATATAGGGTTAAACCGTAGTTTTATCTTGGAGGAATTAAATTCCTGTAAATTTGAGAGAATTAAATTCTCTAAATTCAATTCCCCCTCTAAGTTTGGGATCTGCATGGCAGAATCTCCCCAATGAGAATTAAATTCTCAATCTGTGGGGAGATTTGCTTCTACAGATCTCCAACCAGAGGAAGAACTAAGTTCTTTTGCAGAAGAGTTAAACTCTTAGATTGAGAATTAAATTCTTTTTTTGAAGTTTTGATCCTTTTCCCTTTTCTTACCTAGGGTTTCTTTTCTTGAGAATTAAATTCTCTTTTCTTTTCTCTCTGCTATTTGCCTTTAGAAAATTTCAAGATCTCAAAAATTCTCCCCCTTTCTCTTCTCTTCTTGGCTCCTATTTATAGGAGAAGGAAAGGAATCAATTTGTTTAGTAAATCTTTTATTGAGAGATTTTGTTTGTTTTTTGTAACTAATATAATCTTTTAGATCACTCAGTGAATTTTATTTACCATTGGATTTTTAATCCAAAAGATATTTTGTTTGTTATTTTTGGTGAATTTTAGGGAAATCTTTCCTTGTCTAAAATCTTTCCATAAATTGGTGATTTTTAATCACCCTTGGATTTTTAATCCAACGGTCCCCCATAATCCTTTTTTGTTTGGAAAGATTTAGAGAAATACTTTCCTAGTTAGGGTCTTTATTTTCCCTTAATTAGAATTTAATTCTATCAATTTATAAGGTTTTCAAAGCCTATCACGTGTTGGCACGTGACTCCTCTTCATTCAGAATTTAATTCTGTATTTTAACTAGGCTAAAGACCATCACGTGTCAGCACGTGACTCTTGGTCACGTGTGAGCACGTGATGCCCCATTGGGGTCTTTCCTTAGCTGCTTGTTTACACTTCTGCTTGCTTAGAATTTAATTCTGTAAATAGATCACGTGTCAACACGTGACCCTTGGTCACGTGTGAACATGTGATACCTCATTAATGTAATTCTTGATTTTTAATCAGGGAACAAATGCCCCCACAGCGTCGCTCTCACGTGTCTGCACGTGAGTGCAACGCTGTCACCTTTGTGACCGTTGGATCTGTATAGGGAATAGGGGAGATGAAACGTTTCCCATCACATCCTATAAATGCAGGGGTCTCTTCAGAAGCGCCTCCACTCTTTCATCTTCTTCCTTTTTCATTTTCTTTTAAGAATTTAATTCTCTTTTCTCAGAGCTTAGTTCTTTGTCTCGAAAATTTCCAGAGTTTAACTCTGTTGAAAGATTCCCTTTTCTCAGGTAATGATCTTGAACGACTGAAGAACTTTTGCAGAAATCTTCATTGAATTTTAAATCCATACCAAGGGTTTTTCCCTTAATCGCACAACTTTGAATTTGTTGGTCACTTAACAGAACTTGTCTTCCCACTCACGTGTTATTCACGTGCGATATTGTTTTACTTTTCCATGCATGTCACGGTTGGTGCTCACGTGCTCTGCACGTGAGGACTTATTGATGGGGTTGTTCAATTTTCCATGCAACATTTTCTGTGTAAGATATTGAATGCAGAGAGGGGGCTTTAGAAGTAGTTCCACCTCTTTAATTTCCAATGCCTTTCCTTTTTCTGGGTCTTGGAAATAGTTCCAACATGCAATATTTTTCGTGCGCTGTATTTAATGCTTCCCTTTATAACCTGAAGCCATAGTTTTCTTTCTCTCTTCACAGAGAAATCCATTTACAACTTAGGGTGATTTATCTTGAAGAAACAATTAAGTGTTATGGCTTGCAACCGCCCCTATACTTGTCGATAACCGTGGGAGGTACCCGTTGAGGAGATGGTTCCTCATTTTGCCGCGCGACTAGTGGATCCCTCGCTCACCGATGCCGAGTGTGACGCGGTGATGTATGAACTTTTGATCCGTAAGGGGTCCCCTCTTCCAATGGGATCCATTTGGCTCCGGATGATTCTTCTTGCCGTGCTCGCTGACATCCTTCCTCACCCAGCGGAGATGACCCTGGCGATGCTTGATGCGGCTGAAGACAAGCTCGAGTGTTTTCATGAAGCGTGTCTGATCACTCAGGCTCTGAAAGATTGCTCGGTTCATCTGTTGGGCCAGATAAGAGCCCGGCGGGATATTATGTCTGCTTTTGCGGATGAACATGGCGCCAATCGGTGGGGAGCCACTCCTCGTGAAAATTGTCGTTTCGATGTGCTGGAGAAGGCGGCGAGGGAGTTAGAAAATTTTGTATACTGTTTTATTCACCCTTGTGCCACTGATCCCTTGTTTGGTGATCTTTTCCCAGTAGCGTAGTGTGTTTAAATCGATGTACTCTTTTTATCATTGGCTGTTGCATGCTTTCTGTTGAATTTTCATGTTTGTAGGATACTCGTACGTGCGTTTTGCTTGCGTAAATGAGCTTTATATTTTTCCATGGGATTTTTTTTAATTGCGAGCACCATCATTATGTTGCATGCACATCAATGCCTTGGGTATCATTTCCTTTTAAACTTTTATACAGTTGCAAATGCTTGCTTGATAAGATATAGATCAAAACTTTCCTTGTTATTTCCCCTATCGGGTGATTTGTGCTTGTTTTAGATCGAGTATTGTCGTTGAATGGTGGCTTGCTTGCATGTTCTTGAATGTACACTCCTTTCTTCGGAGGTTGTGGCTGCGAAGGCGAGCTTACGGGGTCTAATTGAGCGGTGTGCGGCGAATATGATATCATGTAAGAAGAGGCTCGGCCGCAAGTTTTCAAAGAGGGAGCTGGCTTCTAAAGCGCTGAGGGAGCTTCAAGCCAACCTTACGGCTAAGGCCTCTAAAGCATACGAACTTTGGCGAGTGCTCTAAGAGGCCATCAAGGAGGTGGTAGCCATTGATAAGGCCGCCGTATTCACTCGTGAAATGGTTGAGGCCCATAAGGCTACTGAAAAAGAGCTTGAAGGCCGACTTGCCTCATACCAGGTCCAACAGGCTCAGGCGGAGGCCCGTCTTTTGACGATACTGAATCATGAAGGCGAGGCTCAGCGAAAAAGGGATGAACTGGCAAATCTGCTAAATCGCCCGCCGACTTGAAGAATTGTATATATATTTTTTCATTCTTCCTTTGTACATACTCCTGAATAAGAGTATATTTTTTTTGTTCTTTTACGAATTGTACTTTGTATTCATTTTGATTCATGAATAAAAGACATATTTTTCTTCACGATGGTGTGTCCTTTTTATTAAATGTATTCTGAGGGTAGTCTATCTCGATTTCTTTGCAGGACAATGATGGCTTAGGATTCAGGGTTAAGATCTGCCTCCTAAGACTTTTCAACTTTATGAACCGTGAGGATCTCATAAAGAATTTTCTCCCTACCGGTCGAGAGGATCCCGTAGGTGTAATTTCTCCTTAAGAATAGTGAGAATTCCTAAGTGTGTTTTCTCTTGCAAGTCGTAAGGATTTCACAAGAGAATTTACTCCCTTACGAGTCGTGAGGACCCGTAAGTGATGGGTGAGGTTATCATCATCCGCATTTCACGGAATCAGGAGTTGCTCTGGATGCTTCCCACGGGGTCATAGCCGTGTTCTGCGAGGACCAGGCTCCGCTCTGGACGTTTCCCACGGGGTCAGGATTAACATAAGCCGCGTTCCACATGACCAGGAAGGGTTGACTTTATCCGCATTTCACGGAATCGGGGCTTGACTTTCGGTCATCTGTGCACCGCCGAGTCATGGAACTGGGAGTTGCCGCTGTTCTGCTTTGCTTTTCTGTTGTAATGAGACGCATGTTGAGATGATTGATCAGTCGAAAATACTGCATTTTTAACACATCAATTTTCCTATTATTTGCAATCATTTAAAGGTGTTCGGTATGAATATAGCACATATTAGCAATTTGTCTAAAAAATACCAAATAACTTGTGTTATATATTATAACCGGCATTTTGAGGGAAATTGTGTGTTTATTAGTGCACGCATGATCTTTGTATATCGCAACACTTGTCTCGAGATTGTGTGCAGGAAATTCTCCAGGAAAAGAACCGGAAGTGCTAAATGTGCTGATAAAAATACGCCAAGTCAAAGACTTGAGATCTGGCAGAAATCAAGAAAGCAAAATAGGATTCCAGACATCAGATCAAGACCCTAAACCCAACAGAAGAATCCCCTGGAAATTGCATGCAGTACTTCACCAAAATGGCCGCGGATCCGCGACTAGTTGGACACGTCAGCACGTTAAAATTCTCCACGTGGCCTATTGTAATAACCCAAGCTTCCATAAGACTCTCAAAGACCACGTGGCTTCTTCCAGAAGGCTCTGCATAACAAACTTATTCTAGAAGCCTCCTTGTAACAACCTTCTTCTAGAAGTTTCCTTGTAACAACCTTATTCTAGAATCTTCCCTCCAACAAACTTCTTCTAAAAGCCTCTCTCTAACAACCTAGCTTTGGAGGGAAGATTCAAATGAGGAGGTTATAAAATGAGATCTAGATCTAGGGTTTCAAGGTTGTTCATTTTGGAGGGAAAAGTTGTTAGAAATTGGAGGGAAAAATTGTAGATCCAAATCAAAATCCAAATCAAATTGAGTGACACAATTTGATCGAAATCAAGATCTATCGAGTGCCAATTCAAGCAAGAAGCCATCAAGCCTTTTTGGAGCGACGCCGATCTTCATCCGAGCAAGTGATCCAAGACGATCCGCGACTCACGGAGACTATGCGAAGCTAATTTGACGATCGAGTTCTCTCCTCAAATCTTGTAGATCTTGAGCGAATTGTAACGAAATTGTTGAATAATAAAAGGTGGAATTTCTTTATCTTGCTTATCTTTATATTTGAGAATTATGATTAGTTCTCAATTCTTGATTGTGTTCTTTGTCATAATGTTTGAGGAAAAACTCCGCTTGTGGAGGAATCGAGAGAATAGATAGATGATGACGATTACAATCTTGAAACGATTCATAAGTCCTATGAGTTTTGTAAACTCTAGAAAATTGAATCATCGACAACCTAGTTTTGAGCGAGATGCTTTATTGAATATTTTCGCTCTTAATTAGAGATCAACGATCGGTGATTGAATTTCCTAGAGGCTAGCTTGTGAATGATAATCAACGAAAGGACAAGGGATGATGATGGAGAAACCCTAGATTCTTCAAGAGATCCCTAAACCTCGTTGATCGTCATCGATCTAGCAACAAATCATCAATGGATAAGAATACGTAATCATAAGTCTTCATTATCGCTATCGATACGATCGATTCCTACGAGCCTCATTACAAATCTTGATAACTCATTCGATTTGGATATCATATTCACAATTCTTGATTCTTGATTCTTGATCTTTAAGATTCTTGAAACTAAACTTCACCAATTTTCTTGCAATTTTTCTTTTATCTTTTCATTTTGACTCATCTAAAACAAAATCGAGCAAAACAAATATCTCAGTGGACAATCCGTATTCATTAACGCGCTACATCGACACCGTTAATTGATTGCGGTATAAATTTCTTTGGTTGTGATTTCTATACATTTTCTACCTACACACCGAGAATCATTCAATCAAATGGCGCCGTTGCCGAGGATCGAACGTCGTTTGCTTATGCATGTTTGTGTGAATTTTCATAAATCCGTCCTTTTTCAAAACAAACCAATTATTTTTTCCCCCTTTTCCCCTTTTAACCCTTTTTCTCCCTCTTCTCTTCTTATAATGGGTGACCCGAACAGAAAAACTCTTGCCGAGCTTTGTTGTCCACAACCAGATATTTCTTGTTTTTGTAATCCCTTCGGTATACCGTCCGGCTCTTCCATGTCCTTAAGAGATCGGATAGAACAAGCGGGTAGAAACAACTGGCCACCTCAGTCTAGGTCCTATCAACTGTATCCTAATTCTACATCCGTTTCAGTTGATACTCCGAGTGAGGAAGCCCCTAGACGAATGTCCATTGCTGAGCATATAGCTAGGGCTAGAAGCCAAAGTTTCAATCCGAACCAATATCAACCGTATCCTAATTCTACACCCGTTTCAGTTGATACTCCGAGTGAGGATGCCCCTAGACGTATGTCCATTGCTGAGCATATAGCTAGGGCTAGAAGCCAAAGTTTCAATCCGAACCAATATCAACCGTATCCTAATTCTACACCCATTTCAGTTGATACTCCGAGTGAGGATGCCCCTAAACGCATTTCCATTGCTGAGCATATAGGTAGGGCTAGAGGCCAAAGTTTCAACCCGGACCAATATCAACCATCACCTCCACTTTCCAAAGAAGAATTTCATAATCGGTTTATGGCATGTATGATGACCAATAACCGACCGACGAACCAATATCAAAATTCTTCTTATCACAATGCTGACCCTACTCCTGCCCAATTTTCACAACCATCCTATCAATCAAATCCGACTTTTCCACCTTCTTTAAACGGTCCTTCTAATCAGTCATTTGGGAGTTTTAATTGTCCACCAGAATTTCAATCTTATACTGGACCTCCTTATCGACCCAAGTCTAGTTTTGAGCGGACATTAGAAGAAGGTTTAGTGATGTTGAACCGCATCAGAGAGGAATGGAAGGGAACCGTGGCTAAATATGAAGAACCAGCCTAAAATTTTTCAGTATATAATTCGGGCATGGGACAAAATGAGAATTTGGGTAGTGAGAGAGAGCTGTACACTTTTCCTAATCAAACATTCCCTTTCCAAACTGAAATCCACAACTCCAGTTTCACAGATTCATCGAGTACACCAAAGGATTCACTAATTGACGATAGAATGTATGAGAAGTTGTGTAATATTGCAATGTTTAATTTACCCGACTGCGAAGGGTCCATTTCAAGTGAAACCATGCCAAATCCTTATGATCTCTACACCTCCACTCTTGAACCAAAATTGATTGAAAACTATACTTTTGATGAGGTGTTTGAGAATCTTAACCTTCACTTGAATGAGGTGATTGACGTTGGGGATATATTGATTGATGAACCCAAAATTTTGGATGATTTTGTCCCACCAATTCATCAGATCCTTTCACTTCCTTGTGGTCATCATCTTGAGCTTTTAATTCTTCCTGAACCCCAAATACGTCTTGAAGTTGTTGATAATCGTATAACCAAAGATCAGACCGAAATTCAGCCTTCATCTCCCACATCTGGTTTAGCGACACTCGAAACATAAATAGGTTCACCCATTTCATCTTCCACTATCTCTGGTTCTTCTTCCGTTCCTCAAATGATAGTGAGTGTTGATGAATCACAATCCGATAATTCAAATTCGACAATCCCAGAAAGCTAACTTGATTTGGATATTTTTGAAAATGAGGTAGATGAGTTTTTCGAGTCTTCTACCTCAATAATTATTGATGAATCAAGTATGGTAAAATCTGACACAAAATTTATTGACAGCAAAATGTTTGATCACATTATCGATGAAAGTTTTGAAGAACTTTTTGCTGACGAACTTGAATTTCTAAACAATACGGATTTTGTGATTGATCAATCTCAACCTATAGAAGTTGAACCGCCACCACTCCTTCTTCCTAATCATTCACATTCATCCTCATTCTTTCTTTTCTCTAATTTAAAATTCAAACCCTTTCCGGACCACCTCTTATCCCTTCCCCACCTTTTCCTGACTCGATACAACACATTCTTCCACCGACCTATACGCTATACTGATAAAATCTTTGAATGGTTGGTGTTAACTTTTGGTCTTTGTAAAGTCTTACTTTGACCAAATGACTCACCCCCTCTTAAAATGCTTCATATTGTCTAACTCATGTTTGAGGAGGGGGGTTTGTATTTTTGGCTCTTAAAATAACTGTTGTCCTCAATATTGAGAGCCAAAAATAAGTTTGGGGGAGGATTTTCACTTTAATATATTTTGCCCCTGTTAATAAATGTCCTCACAAGCTTACAGTTTTTTTTGAGGTTTAGCAGATAGCAACAGCGAGGACACTGTTGAAAACAAGTTTGGGGGAGGTTTGTGCTTATTTACGTATCACTTTGCATCATACTTTGCATAAGCACAAAACATATCATTTAAAACATATAAAAATTTAAAAAATTTAAAAAAAATAAAAATATTTTTGTACATAAATAAGATAATAAAAAATTAGATAGTGAAAAATTACATCCAAAAGATTGGAAAAATTTAAGAAAACCAAGAAAATTAGAAGTTTTCTTAAACGAACTAGTAATAAGTAGTTATGAGCCGTTGTCCCAAGGGTTAGTAAGATGAAGCAAGTCACTAATCTGAGGATAAAAATAAGTCTGAAAAATAGTTCCTATTCTGGAATCCAAACATTTGAACGTTGATACCCTACTATACGCATTTACACACGTCTTGAAGCTCGGGATAGTAGAGGATACCTTGAAATGCTCTTGTCTAAAATCCAAAGCATGAAGGAAATAAAAAATGAATAAAAAATATAAATGGTGAAGAAAAATGAACACTGGTTTTGTTATCGCCAAGACAGCAATAAAAAAATATAGCGAGGGTGCTTCATCACCTAGTGCCTTAGACTAACTGGTCTGAGAGTCACTGCTAAGCCTTAGGTGGTGCAAGACGAGGAAAATACTAATACACCTAATAAGCAAGCACATGAGTAATCGGTCGGTTAGTACCTCAAGAAGTATTAACGGTCGCATGAAAAATGTGTGAGCAAATCCATCTAAACATAGATTAAAAAGTACCGAGGCAGATGGACAAAAGTATGATAGCTTGAATTGAATTCTCCGAGTGTAGGGATGTCTTTTACACACACGTAGGGTTATATGATCGATGTTTGGAAGAAAGATAGGAATGAAGAATAAAGACAATGTTTTATTGAGGGATGATATGATTTTTGACATCATTTCATGACTATTAAGATAGGGCTCATGACAACCGAAAAGCTAGTATAGTTGGAAACTCTAATTTTCAAAGTATTTCTTTTACAATTCTTATCTTTACATGTAACTTTCACGGTCTTCCTTTTATTATTGGATTTTATGGGTGCAATCCGCTGAAAACCCTCAGGAGACAACACTGCTCCTACTAGGGACATCTAGAGGTTTAAAGGCTTGTTGCACGTACTCAGTGCAATCGTGTTGCCTGCGAAAGTGTGCTAGTTAGTTTTTCTTTTTCTTTATTTTCTCCTTCTCTTTTTAATAAAACAAGTTTGCTCGAGATGACCAAAAATAAGTTTGGGGGAATTTGATCAGTCGAAAATATTGCATTTTTAACACATCAATTTTCCTACTATTTGCAATCATCTAAAGGTGTTCGGTATGAATATAGCACATATTAGCAAATCGTCTGTAAAATACCAAATAACATGTGTTATATATTATAACCGGCATTTTGAGGGAAATTGTGTGTTTATTATTGCATGCATGATCTTTTGTATATCGCAACACTTGTCTCGAGAATGCGTGCGGGAAATTCCAGAAAAAGAGCCGAAACTGCTAAAAGTGCTGATAAAATTACGCCAAGTCCAAAACTTATGATCTGGCAGTGAACTAGAAAGAATAAAAATATTTCAGACATCAGAAAAATACCATGAGGCCAACATCAAGCAGCACAGGAGTTTCCATGTACCAACACTTCCAAAGGGCCGCGGATCCGCGGCCCAAGGGGCCTCTTTGCGGCGGATCCACAGCTTCATGGACATGTCAGCACTGCTAAATCCTCCACGTGGCTTCTCGTAACGGCCAATGCTTCCAGAAGACTCCCAAAGTCCACGTGGCTTCATCCAGAAGGCTCGGCCTAACAACCTTACCCTAGTATATTCCTTATTCTAGAATCTTCCCTCCAACAAACTTCTTCTAGAACCCTCTCTCTAACAACCTAGCTTTGGAGGGAAGATTCAAATGAGGAGGCTATAAAATGATATCTAGATCTAGGGTTTTGGGGTTGTTCATTTTGGAGGGAAAAGTTGTTGAAAACATTTGAGAGGAAAAATTGTAGATCCAAATCAAAATCTAAATCAAATTGAGTGACACAATTTAATCGAAATCAAGATCTATCGAGTGCCGATTCAAGCAAGAAGCCATCAAGACTTTTTGGAGCGACGCCGATCTTCATCCGAGTAAGTGATCCAAGACGATCCGCGACTCACGGAGACGATGCGAAGCTAATTCGACGATCGAGTTCTCTCCTCAAATCTTGTAGATCTTGAGCGAATTGTAACGAAATCGTTGAATAATAAAAGGTGAAATTTCTTTATCTTTCTTATCTTTATATTTGAGCATTATGATTAGTTCTTAATTCTTGATTGTGTTCTTTGTCATAATGTTTCAGTAAAAACTCCGCTCGTGGAGGAATCGAGAGAATAGATAGATGATGATGATTACAATCTTGAAATGATTCTTAAGTCCTATGAGTTTTGTAAACTCTAGAAAATTGAATCATCGACAACCTAGTTTTGAGCGAGATGATTAATTGAATGTTTTCGCTCTTAATTAGAGATCAACGATCGGTGATTGAATTTTCTAGAGGCTAGCTTGTGAATGATAATCAACGAAAGGACAAGGGATGATGATGGAGAAACCCTAGTTTCTTCAAGAGATCCTTAAACCTCGTTGATCGTCATCGATCTAGCAACAAATCATCAATGGATAAGAATACGTAATCACAAGTCTTCATCATCGCTATCGATTCGATCGATTCTTACGAGCCTCATTATAAATCTTGATAACTCATTCAATTTGGATATCATATTCACAATTCTTGATTCTTGATTCTTAATATTTAAGATTCTTGAAACTAAACTTCAGCAATTTTCTTGCAATTTTTCTTTTATCTTTTCATTTCGACTTATCTTAAACGAAATTGAGCAAAACACACATCTCAGTGGACGATCCGTATTCATTAACGCGCTACATCAACACCGTTAATTGATTGCGGTATAAATTTCTTTGGTTGTGATTTCTATACATTTTCTACCTACATACCGAGAATCATTCAATCAACGATCTCCAAGCTGTCTGAGAACCGTCGAGATTTGGAACATGGACTTTACCATGGCTCCATTTTGCTGACGTCGTACACTGATTTCTCTGCGGGTCGACGCGAATCGAGATGCTCTTGTCAAGGATGCTGATCTCCCTGAGGTTGAGACGAATCGAGGAGTTCTCGCAAGAATACCCTAACGTTACAGTTAACCTTTGCTCTTTATGACAGAGGTCCGTTAGGGTCTGTGGCACTAGTGTTTTGCCCGTCGTACCATCGCGTTGGCTGATGTATCCCTCGACAGGAAATTTTGCTGTTCGAGTAGCCTTGCGACTGTCGTGTCTCTGATCCCTTCGGGGGCTGGACAAGACGTCTTCAAGCAATCTTCCTAGGCAGTTTGACCGTCGGAAGAGCAAGCGTTAGGAATTTTGCCATGCCGCTTTTTACTTGAGGTTAGGCTCAGTTTGGGGAGCCCCGATGAGTCATAACCACTCCGCGCTGGTGTGGGATGATCTCCGATAGTCTTTCAGGTTTTATATGAGTTGCCGTCAAGACCCTGAAGCTAGGAATTTGGCCTTTGCTTCGTTTGCTGGCATTGCGTCTGCTGTATCGAGACGAATGTCGCGGTTTTCTTTAGGTTGTTGATGAACCGTCGAGGTTTGGAACTAGGGATTTTGCCATGGCTCCGCTGTTTGATTGTCGCGTCCGAATCCTGCAGGAGGAAGAATGCTGTGGTGACATCTCATCTGCTGTATCGAGACTAACGTCGAGGTGGTGACCATTCTATGTGGGATGATCCCCGGTAGTCTTTCAGGTTTTATATGAGTTACCGTCAAGACCCTGAAGCTAGGAATTTAGCCTTCGCTTCGTTTTCTTTAACGTGTCCGAATCCTGTTGGAGGAAAGACGCTGCAGCGACATTTTGTCTGCTGTATCGAGACGAACGTCGAGGTGGTGACCACTCCATGTGGGATGATCTCCGGTAGTCTTTCAGGCTTTATATGAGTTGCCGTCAAGACCCTCAAGCTAGGAATTTAGCCTTCGCTTCGTTTGCTTTAGCGTGTCCGAATCCTGTTGGAGGAAAGACGCTGTAGCGACATTTTGTCTGCTGTATCGAGACGAACGTCGAAGTGGTGACCACTCTATATGGGATGATCTCCGGTAGTCTTTCAGGTTTTATATGAGTTACCGTCAAGACCCTGAAGCTAGGAATTTGGCCTTCACTTCGTTTACTGGTATTGCGTCTGCTGTATCGAGACGAACGTCGAGGTGGTGACCACTCCACGTGGGATGATCTCCGGTAGTCTTTCAGGCTTTATATGAGTTGCCGTCAAGCCCTTGAAGCTAGGAATGTTGCCTTTGCTTCATTTGCTGGCATTGCGTTTGCTGTATCGAGACGAATGTCGCAGTTGTCTCTAGGTTGCGTGTGAGCCGTCGATGCCTGGAACTAGGGACTTTTCCGTGGCTCCGTTGCTGGTGTCGCATTTACATCTTGTTGGAGTAAGAACGCTGGGGTGACATCACGCCTACTGTATTGAGACGGGCGTCGAGGTGGTCTCTAGGTTGTTGGTAAACCGTCGAGATCTGGAACTAAGAACTTTGCCATGGCTCCGTTGTTTTGACCCTGGGGTGACATTGTGTCTGCTATAACAAGACGGATGCTAAGGTGGAGCTGGGATTTTGCCGTCACTCCGCTTGGTGATGTTGCACCCGAGTCCTGTTAGAATGAGGAGGATCACCGTTGCTGATTTTTAGGCTGTATATATTGCCGTTAAGATTTGGAACTAGGGATTATGCTGTGGCTCCGTTTTATTGTGTCGCTTCCATGCCTTGCCGGCATAAGGAGGAACGCTGTTGTTGGTCTTCTGGGATGCAGATGTGACCATCGAGACTTGGCTCTGCTTCTGATGGAGCCTGGTGGGATGATATGGTTCCCTCTTTGTTTGCGCCCCTGGATTGTATACAGGAATCGATGTTATATCACCTGTAGGGCATAAATTTTATATATTTTTTTATTTCTTTCCGCGATACTCTATCATTTCAGCCTTTATATCGCGAAGGTCGCGATTGCCCAATCGTTTCGGCTATTTTTCTCGGTGCCCAATCATTTCGGCTATTTTTTTTAATTTTTACTCGCTGCTTTTTATTGCGAGTTTCCCAATCATTTCGGCTATTTTGCATGCATACATTTTTACTTGCTGACTTTGCTGCAAGTTGCCCCATCATTTCGGCTATTTCGTATGCATGTATGGCTTGCTGGCTTTTTACTGCAAGCTTGGAATTAGACACTGATTTCGGTATGAGCACCGCTACAACTGGGATATTGCCAGGAGCAAATCATCATTTACCTCTGTCGGTGACGAACAAAGGTAGCTTAGTAAACAGGGTTAAGATCCTGTCGATTAAGGCTTTTGACTTCACGAGTCGTAAGGGTCTCGTAAAGGTATTTCTCCCTACAAGTCGTGAGGATTTCGTAGGTGTAATTTCTCCTTGGGAATCGTGAGGACTCCAAAGTGTATAGTTTCTTATAAGTCGTAAGGATCTTACAAGAGTATTTTCTCCTTCTATGTCGAGAGGACTTACAAGGGTTGTTCACCGTATAGACATATCCCTAGTCACGGATGGGACTTCATTAGGGAAATGTTTATTCGTGCCCTTGGATTGTATACACGGGTCAGCATTGAGCCGCTTGTAGGGCAGCATCGGAGGTTGCAAGGGCTGCTTAAGAACAGGTTCAGATCCCTGTACCTTAAGACTTTTGAATCTTATGAGCCGTGAGGGTCCCATAAGAGGGTACTCCTTACGAGTCGTGAGGATCTCGTAAGTGTGTTTTCTCCTTAAGGATCATGAGGATTCCTAAGTGTGTTGCTCCCTTGTGAGTCGTAAGGATCTCACGCAGGTGGTTTCTCCTCACAAGATCGAGAGGACCTTGCAAGTGTCTTTTAACGAGATTGCGTCCTTTCGGGTTTTCACAAAACTTGCCGGTAGCCCTGCTGTTTTTACTCACGGAGCCCTTTCGGGTTTTCATCCGTGCCCTTTTCGCTTATGGACATACCCTTTTTTTTGAATGCTGCAATCCACAGTAGTTTATCGACGTCTCGGTCAACAGCCAGTTTTAAGACATAGTGGTCCATCGTTAGTTTAAGGACGTTTCAGTCCGTGGTTAGTTTAAGGACATTTCGGTCCGTCGCCAGTTTTAGGACATAGCGGTCCATTGTTAGTTTAAGGACGTTTCGGTCCGTTGTTAGTTTTAGGACATTTCGGTCTATCGTTGCCGTATCTGAGGCGAATTTCTAGTTTACGGACTTTTCGGTCCATGGCCGGTTTCTATTTATAGAGTTTGGGCTTAGGAAGATAGCGAGCGGACATAGGCGTCGTCATCTATCATTGACCTAGGCCGTGACTCGTCAAGCGTAGTATTTCTTCAAGAAGCGACCGTTTATTGGCCTGAAAGGTCTTTCACCATGCATGTCCATGAGTAGATATGCCCCACCCTGGTAGACCTTGTCTATAATATACGAGCCTTCATAGTTCGGCTCGAATTTCCCTCGTTTGGCGCGATTAAGGATCATAGGTCTTTTGACCACTAACACGAGTTCGCCTTGGCGGAATGTCCTCGGCCTAGTCAATCTTTCATATGAGCGCTTCATCTTTGCTTTATAAGCCTCCAGATTTTGTTGCGCTATGAGCCGGGTTTCATCAAGGGCATCGAGCTCCTCAAGCCGAAGGTGAGCATTCTCTTTGTCCGTTAGCTCGTAATGAACTGCCACTCGTAAAGAGGGTAGCTCTATCTCGAGAGGGAGTACTGCTTCTGTACCGAATACCAATGCTTACGGCGTCGTATTCATGGCCGTTTTGAACGTAGTTCGATACACCCAGAGAGCTTCATGCAGTCTCTCATGCCAGTCCTTTTTATTTCGAGACACTGTATTTTTCACGATCTTTGTCAAGGTCTTGTTAAAAGCCTCAGCTAAACCATTAGCTCGGGGATTATAGACTGAGGAGTATCTCCAGTCTATGTTATGCTGTTGTGCGAAGCGGCTGATCTTGTGGCTTCTGTAGGCCGGCCCGTTATCGGAGATAATCCGTCGCAGAGTGCCAAACCGATAAATGTCGTGTGTCTTGAAGAAATAGAGGATATTCTCCGTCTTCACTTCCCTCAGCATTACTTTTTCTGCCCATTTGGAGAAGTAATCAGTTGTCCCCAAAATAAATCGATGTCCTCTGGACGATGCTGGCTTAATGGGGCCGATTATGTCAGTTCCCCACATTTCGAACGGCCAGCTAGTCACCGTCGGGTGTAGCGGATTTGGATGATGGTGGATAAAGTCCCCATGGATCTGGCACGAGTGGCATTGCTTCGCATACTCGAGACAGTCCTGAATCATCATGGGCCAATAGTAGCCTATCCTTTTAATCTTCAGCTTCATCTTCGGCCCGGCTTGGTGAGAACCGCAGAGTCCATCTTGAGTTTCTTGGATGACTCTTTTTGCTTCTTCAGGTCCCAGGCATCTTAACCACAGAGAATTAAATGACTTCTTGTATAGAGTATCATTGACGAAAGCAAAAGACAGAGCTCGTTTTATAAGCTGATGCCTTGAGGACGCATTTTCAGGTGTTCGACGGGATTTGAAATAGTCTATAAAAACTTCTCTCCAATCCGTAACCTTTTCCTGGTCTTTTATTTGCAGGGCTGTCTGCTCGGTCGCTCACTTTTCTTCGGACGACCCCGGAGATATTTCTGCCGGTGCGAGAACCCGACGGCTTTGCACAACGATCCTCACATCATCGAGGTTTTCGTCAGCCAGTTCTTTAGCGAGCTTGGCTAATGCATCTGCTTTGCTATTTTCCGCATGCGGTATGCTTTCTAAGGTATAGGAAGGAATTTGAGTCAGCAGTTGCTGTACTTTCTCGCCGTACTTCACCAACTCTGGCTTGCACGTTTGATAGTCGCCGTTTACTTGACTAACGACCAGTTGGGAGTCTCCGTATATGAGGAGGTTTTCAATTCCCATGTCGATGGCGATCTCGAGACCTGCTATCAAAGCTTCATATTCAGCTTCATTGTTCGTCCTCAGCTCTGTCAAGGAGAAGGCGAAGCGCATTATCCCTCCTTGTGGAGTTACGAAGATGAGGCCTACCCCCGATTTGATTATAGGGGTGCTTTGTTTGCGCTTCTTCATGGAAGACGCTCCATCGAAGTAAAGTTCCCACCGGGTATCACTTCCGTCGATCGTGTCAAACGCATGTTCGTCTGGCAGTTCGCAATTCAAAGGAGAATCGATAGGTATCGATGCTCAGCGAGGAAGTCGGCGATGGCCTGGCCTTTCACTGCTTTATGAGGCTGATAAATTATTGAGAACTCCATCAAGAGCAAGGCCCATTTAGCGATTCGTCCTGTTAATATAGCCTTCGACATCAAGTACTTGAGAGGATCCACTTTTGATATAAGATGGATCTCATGTGCCAACGCGTAGTGTCTGAGCTTTGTTATTGCGAAGATCGATGCCAGGCAGTGTTTTTTGATGGGAGAGTAATTGCTTTCTGCCCCCAGTAGAACTCGACTCAAGTAGTAGAGAGCTCTTTTTTCCCTTGGTCGTTCTCTTATGCCCACAGCGCGCCCAAAGAACCTTCAAAGGCTGTTGTGTACAGGACGAGAGGTTTTCCCTTAACGGGAGCGGCTAGTACTGGCAGATTCTGCAGGTATTGCTTGATTTCGTCCAGCGCGTCTTGGCATTTGCGATCCCATACGAAAGGGGTTCCCTTCTTCATCAGGTGACTGTAAGGACGACACTTACCTGAGAGATTGGCTATAAATCGCCGGATATATGGGAGCTTTCCTTAGAGAGATCGCAGTTGTTTAAGAGTCCTTGGCGGAGGCATTTCCATGATCGCCTTGATCTTCGACAGATCTATCTCGATGCCTCGATGTCGTATGATGAATCCTAAGAATTTTCCCGAGGAAACTCCGAACGCGCATTTGAGAGGGTTCATCTTTAAGTTGTATTGCCAAAGGCGCTGAAAAACGGTCTTTAGATGCTCTAAATGTTCTTCATACGATTTTATTTAAACTACGAGGTCGTCGATATAGCATTCGACGATTTCGTGTATGAGGTCATCGAAGATTTTCGTCATGGCCCTCTGATAGGTGGCACCAGCGTTCTTTAGATCGAAAGGGATCACCTTGTAGCAGAATATACCCAAAGGGGTCCAGAAAGCTGTATGCTTCTGGTCTTCGGGATGCATCTTTATCTGATTATATCCTGATGAGCCGTCCATGAAGGAGAAAACTTCATGCGTGGACGTATTGTCTATCATCAGCTCAGTGACCGGTACTGGGAGGTCATCCTTAGGGCGGGCTTTATTAAGATCTCGAAAGTCTACACATATGCGCACTGTCTCATTCTTCTTCATCACTGGGACGATGTTGGCGATCCAATCAGGATATTGAACCTCTTGGATAAAACCGGAGTCAATTAGTTTCTTGACCTCGGCGTTGATGCTCATCTCAAGTTCGAGCCGCATTCTTCTTGGCGCTTGTTTGATCGACTTGACGTCCGGGGATATTGCCAGTTTGTGGACAACAATCTCTGGATCTAGTCCTGGCATCTCGGAATAGTTCCATGCGAAGCAATTTTTATGCTGCATAAGCACGTATTTTAGTATAGCCACCTTTTCTTTAGACAGCAACTCACTGACGAATGTCAGTCGCGGGTCACTTGCCGTCCCCAAATCAATTTTCTTGAGCTTATTTGCAGTAATGTGTATTCCATCTTCCAGCTCTTTTGGCGCCGGTGGAAACTCTGAGATCACCTCGTCATCATTGTTTTCGAAGCACCAGGGGAGGTCATCCATATTCTCGGGCTCTTCTTCTGATAGCGTTATCATATGACAAGTACGAGCTCGCTTCCAAGACCGATATTGATCTGGTTCTATTCTCGCTGTATGCGTGGCTTTTGGTTCGTGCTTCTGCGACGGAGTTATCCTCCAACTGCTGGATAGAGCGAACTTGCCAAGCTGATGTAGCAGTCTTCGAGAGGATGTCCTATTGCTCGGTGATAAGAGAAATAGTTTGGGTGAGAGATCTCGTTGGCTTGCTCGGGGTGTTTGGACTCCGGAAGTGTAATCATTTGATGTCTTATGGCGAGATCAAGTATCTTCCGTGTTTTGTTCTGAGGAAAAGAGTATGCTCGACCCATCTTTTTTATAATAGACGAATCCGGATTACTCGATTCCCAATCGCGTGGCTTCTTGGTCCCGCTTTGTCGCTCTTGAACGCTTTTCCCGCTCTTTGATTTATTTTTTTCTCTGTGTCGGGCCTTTTGTATGATGGGCTGGCGACGAAGAGCATTGTCATTCTCCGCGGCCTGTTGAAGGAGGCGCTGCGTCCTGGCTTTTTCATAAATGGCCATCTCACGGTTATGGTCGTCCCGGACCTTTCGACCCGCTTCCCTTATGAGCTTGTCCATTCGCTCTTCAAACGATGGACTCAGCATTTTGATGGTAGGATCTCGTTTTGGTTCAAGATCAGCGTTTTCTAACAGAATGTCTCCTTCTTCATCGAAGTCATGTATGACATAGCTGCCATGGACTCGTTCTCGTTTCTTGGATTGGACATATCCAAGCCCGACCGTTTCCATTCTCCCGTTTGACAACTTTTGCTGAGTTCCGGGGACGTCCCAAATCCTACTGTAGAACTGATCTTGTCGAGTAGTCTGTTTAAGGGGTACACCTTGGCGTCTCAAGAGTCTCTTTAGTCCGTCCGTATAGTATCTGGGCAGTCAAATGGGCTGAAGTCTGTCAAGTATCGAATCCGTGCCATGCCAGATTTCTTTCTCCAGGTGGGTCTTCGAGATTTGCCTTAGACGATGGATTAGCAAGTGGTGCCGCCTGAGCAAGCATCTCATGCAGCTTTTCACGTTGCAGTTGAACTTTTGTTAAGGACCGAGTTTGAAATCGGTGACTAGTAGAAGCTCGAACTTCGTCTTTGGAATTCACCACATAGACTATATGAACTACCATGCCCCCAGGCTTGGGGTGTTTGAAGTTTTTAGCCTCTGGAATTTGCTTCGGGCACTTGAGCTTTATTGGGCCTCCTTTTTTGTGAAAAGACGCTTGGGTTTTAGGAGGAGCCACTGTATCAGGATCCGTCTTAGGGTGAGTCCCCTTCACCTGCTTCCACACCTTATATATAGATGAGGAAAGTTGTCTCAGGGAGCGAACTTGTTTCTGCTCTCGTGGGATCTCCATAGGCTGCGGAGACTTCTTCAATATTGCGGTAGGAGAATTTTGTCTGACCTTTCGCAACAGTTTGAAGCTGTTCCCAGTTGGAACAACAACATTCACCACTGGGGTTGAAACTGGACCATGCGGAGAACTGCCCCCAGCTCATTTTGTATGATGCCGATATCGACGTTGACCGTTTCTTACGGCCGGGATTTGATTAGCCTCAGGATTTTGCCGAGCCTTCCCCCTGTTTCCTTTGAGAGCCTAAATATTCTGCCCCCTGTGTTGACCTTGATCCTTAGAAGGTGCGAGTCGTTTGAGAACTGATTCCATTGGCAAAGCTACAGCTTGGGGAACCAGCCTGTGGAAGACAGACTTCCACTGGGTTTCCTCCATCGGCGTTAAGGCACCGAGGGTAGGAGGTGGGAGTATCGACCCAAAAATAAGCCCATTGATTTCTTGAAGAGCCGGATTGCAGAGATTTGAGGCTGCAAGTGGCCCATACTTGACTCCACCGGATATGACAGAGCCTGGGTTGCTATGGTGGGAGCAAACACCATTCTTCGTAGAGACAAAATGCCGGCTTCAGTATCCACTCCCCTGAGGGCAACCACAAACACATATATACCACGATTATTTGATCGTGGAAAAACACGACACACGAAGTGTAGAGTGGAAAGAGGAAAAGGTCCCACCGGGCGTGCCAGAATCTATTCCCTGCCGAAAGACCGGGAAGACGCGATAAACGTCTTGCCCGAATTTCGGGGCAGATGCTAATTGGTGCTATCCGTCCACTCTCCGAAGATGCTAAGTTGATTTATGGCACCATGTATCGGAGGTTTAAATGGATGCGGCCGATGTAGCAGACTTCGTCAGATTCCCCCTCGTTTGAGGGGTTTTTTATTGTGGGGATGCTCTCCCCTACAGGCGCAAGCCCCTGCAGTTAATTACGCTACCGCATCGCGGTAACAACTTTCTCCTTCTCCATATGGTCACTTCGTGTCGTGGGTGTTTGTTTTGTGTTTGGTTGCCCGTGCATTATATACGGAGACTAATTTTTGTTGTCGCCCGTAGGGCGTGGATCAGTCCAAATCCGTATCTTCTTAGATTTGGGTTTGGGGGTTGGGTTTAAGGATACGTCAGCCTCATTTGAGACTAAGATCAACTTAAACATTTGTTAAGGATACGTTAGTCTCATTTTAGACTAAGATCAACTTAACGGGATCGTTTAGATCCAACAAAAGAGCAATTGGACTCTATTGTTTAGTTTAGGGACATTGCGGTCGATTAGTTTAAGGACATTACGGTCCAATGTTAGTTTAAGGACATCTCGGTCCAATGTTAGTTTAAAGACATCGCGGTCGAGGTTAAGGACATCATAGTCCATGAGTTTAAAGACCCCACAGTCCAATGTTAGTTTAAAGACATCACGGTCGAGGTTAAGGACATCATAGTCCATGAGTTTAAGGACCCCACAGTCCAATGTTAGTTTAAAGACATCACGGTCGAGGTTAAGGACATCATAGTCCATGAGTTTAAGGACCCCACAGTCCAATGTTAGTTTAAAGACATCACGGTCGAGGTTAAGGACATCATAGTCCGTGAGTTTAAAGACCTCACAGTCAAGGTTAAGAACTTCATAGTCCGTGAGTTTAAAGACCTCACAGTCAAGGTTAAGGACATCATAGTCCGTGAAATATGTGGTAGTCGGGACCCGTCACCTCTCTGAAGACGTTGAAAGATTACAATGACAAATATCAGAGGAGTGAAGAGATGTACCCTCGAACCAAAGTGGATTAAGTGATCTGTAGTCCAATTTGGAACTAAGATCAATTAATTATATTATGAGCACATTGGCTCAGTTAAATCTGAATTGATGACTTATGGCCAACTTGGGCTAAGTCCAATTAAGTTTAAAATATTGGCCCTTTGTTGGACCATTAGACATTTGTCTGGGTTCAGCCCCTCATCATTCAGCAATGCTTAAACAAGAGTTTGAGGGCTTTGGTAACATTTTTATCTTTGACTGGGCATTAAACATTATAGCTCTGAATTTTACTCAATTTTGAGATTCAGTTGAAGGGGAGGCTTTTGCCTCTGGAAAATTAGCTAATTTGGCTAAGAATAATGTTAAACACTAGAGAACAACAGTGTTAAACACTGGAAATAAAACTCTCAAATTAGTGTTAAACAATAGAAGACAACAGTGTTAAACATTGGAAATAAAATTCTCAAATCAGTGTTAAACACTAGAAGTAACATTTTCAAATTAGTGTTAAACACTAGAAGACAACAGTGTTAAACATTGGAAATAAAGCTCTCAAATTAGTGTTAAATAATAGAGAGGAAGCGGTCACGTGGGGACACGCGAGGGTACCCAAAGGTGGGGCCAGATCTCCTTTACTTTGTTCTGCAAATAAGTGTTAAACACTTTTGGTCTTCTGGCCATCACGTGTTGGCACGCGATGGATGTTTGTGCATTGATTATTAAAGCATTTATTAGGGGTCACGTGGTAACACGTGAGAGCGCTCAATGCCAGTATAGCCTTTGCTTTTGTTCCCTATATTATGAGGGTCACATGGGGCCACGCGAGGCATTGCCTCAAAGCTGATTCTTCTCATTTTTGGGAGATCTGTTTAGGGGTCACGTGGGGACACGTGACCTAACTCTTTACATACATGAAGATCTTTCAAGTCTCTTTATTTTTTTTAAGAATTAAATTCTTTGTAGGGTTAAACCCTAATTATGTTTTAGAGGAATTAAATTCCTATGTATATGGAAGAATTAAATTCTTATGTAGGGTTAAACCCTAATTTTATTTAGAGGACTTGAATTCTTTATGAGTTTGGGAGAATTGAATTCTCATATAGGGTTAAACCCTAGTTTTGTCTTGTCTTAGAGGAACTGAATTTCTATAACTTTGGCAGAATTAAATTCTCATATAGGGTTAAACCCTAGTTTTATCTTGGAGGAATTAAATTCCTGTAAATTTGAGAGAATTAAATTCTCTAAACTCAATTCCTCCTCTAAGTTTGGGATCTGCATGGAAGAATCTTCCCGATGAGAATTAAATTCTCAATCTGTGGGGAGATTTGCTTCTGCAGATCTTCAACCAGAGAAAGAACTAAGTTCTTTTGCAGAAGAGTTAAACTCTTAGATTGAGAATTAAATTCTCTTTTTGAAGTTTTGATCCTTTTCCCTTTTCTCACCTAGGGTTTCTTTTCTTGAGAATTAAATTCTCCTTTCTTTTCTCTCTGCTATTTGCCTTTAGAAAATTTCAAGATCCCAAAATTTTCCCCCCTTTCTCTTCTCTTCTTGGCTCCTATTTACAGGAGAAGGAAAAAAATCAATTTGTTTAGTAAATCTTTTATTGAGAGATTTTGTTTGTTTTTCGTAACTAATATAATCTTTTAGATCACTCAGTGAATTTTATTTAATATTGGATTTTTAATCCAAAAGATATTCTGTTTGTTATTTTTGGTGAATTTTAGGAAAATCTTTCCTTCTCTAAAATCTTTCTATAAATTGGTGATTTTTAATTACCCTTGGATTTTTAATCCAACGGTCCCCCATAATCCTTTTTTGTTTGGAAAGATTTAGAGAAATACTTTCCTAGTTAGGGTCTTTATTTTTCCTTAATTAGAATTTAATTCTATCAATTTATAAGGCTTTCAAAACCTATCACGTGTTGGCACGTGACTCCTCTTCATTCAGAATTTAATTATGTATTTTAACTGGGCTAAAGACCATCACGTGTCAGCACGTGACCCTTGGTCACGTGTGAGCACGTGATGCCCCATTAGGGTCTTTCCTTAGCCGCTTGTTTACACTTCTGCTTGCTTAGAATTTAATTCTGTAAATAGATCACGTGTCAACACGTGACCCTTGGTCACGTGTGAACACGTGATACCTCATTGAGGTAATTCCTGATTTTTAATCAGGGAACATATATCTTGATGGCACAATTTTGTCTCTTAGGTCTTAGTTGAATTTCTTAATGTAAGTAAAACAATTTAGGCAGTAATTAGGATCCATAATAGACTTAAACTGCAATAAAACTGCAATTTAAACACACCTAGGTATCATGATTTGTATCTCTACCAACTGTTATCCCTCCTCCCCCTCCTCCTCCAATATTCACAGCACCAATATAAACACCCTTCATAACAGTGACTGTAGACCGAGTTCCTACATCAGCTTCAATATGAATGCTCCCAACTTCTGATGGAACACTGCTATCATTTGATCTTCCCATCCTCTTCTTAGATATTATTGATTTTACTAGATCTGCTTTACAACTTCTTGCATCGTGCCCAATACCATGACACTCAGAGCAAATCATTGAACATCCCCTTTTAGAAACAACATGCTTGTTTTTAGGTTCATGGGCACTCTTTTTTTAAGATTTTTTGGCTTTCCTAGTTGTCTCTTATAATTTGGTGGTAAGATGGGAAAACACTCCACATTATCCCACATTGTAGAGTCAGGAACAGGTTATATCGTTCCCTCATAAGTTTTCAACCATTTAAACACATGATAGTATTCATGAATATAAGTATCAATCTCTCTTCTTAGCTTAGTGATACACACTACTGTATGCCTACAAGGTATCTCAGTTAGACCCTATTCCATATGTAACATCCTGGTACAGTTATACGACATTAATTGGTATTTTAATACTTCCTTTATATTTCTTTGATTTTATCTATTTGGTTGCGAATGATTCGAATAGTAGTAGTTGTTATCCGACCTGACCCGCAAATTTAAAACCCAATATGGTGCAAGATTATATCTGAGATTTACTAGTAAAGTGTATCTATGTGAATCCAGTATAATACCTATATTATATTTTTAGATCTTTATATATCATATATCTAGATCATCATATATATTTTAATAACCACAAGTTAAGAATAAGTTATATTTTGTTAACTGTCATCATATAGTTTCCATCCCATATCATATTTTGCTTTTATCTTTTACGTTAATCTCAAGATACTTAATATCAAATATTTACTAAATCTAGATATATTTTTAGAATCCTTTTAAATCTTAAATTATGGGCTTGCGTTATTTAAAATATATTCTTGCATTATGGTTGAGAAGTTTACATATGCGAATTATTTTCCAAAATATATATTTGATAAGATTTTGGTGGAGATTGGTTGTAGTTTGATATTATCAATATACATTAAAACTAATATATATTTATAACCTAATTTAAACTTTACTATATATATTTATATTAAACACAAAACCTTTTTATCTCTCTCCACATAACATATCTCTCCCTCATCAATTTATATATTCTCCTTCTTCAAGCCCACATCCATTCTCGCCGACGCAACTCCAGCCGTATCCTAGAATCTTAACCGAGCTATCAAAACTTGGTGTTGATTTGTATAGCGTCATGTTATTTCCGTTCATCGCGTTTGTTTCGAGGAAAGTTTACAACTTGCTCCATGCTATGTTTTATGTAATTTACTTATATGTTGTCGTACTATTATTATTATCATCATCATACAGCTATATCTATATAATTTATACACCGTAGTTATTTAACGTTAATCAGTTTTATAATATACAATATATGAAAGTTTACAACTTGCAATATACTATAATTATATCCATAAATATATATATCGTCGTAATATTTATTATTATTATCATTAATTAGTTTATAATCTATATTTTATAACATTATACAAAATATAGCTTGAAAATATTATAGTTTACACATGAAACGTCGTCGCAAAGCGGATACGACAAATCTGAAATTTACTGTACACCTTACCTTATAAAATTCATTATAAATTATAGAAAAATCATTAGCATACGTTCTTTAGTTCGTTACGAAGCTAACTCAGAATACTATAACCCTGTGAAATATTTACTTGAAAAATAAATTGTTTAAATAATGTAAACCGTAAATGAAAGTACCTCTGAACTGCTGTCCAGGGAAATTTCAACAGCAAACTTTCAATATCTAACGTTCATAAGATTTTGTAGGAACAACCTGAGATAGTTTAACTTATAAAAATGAAAACCTTATTGAATTATCTTGGTTTTGGTATATAACACGTCCATTTTGGAGGACGTTTGTTATTTTTAAACTATTTTACAAATCAGGGTGACGCTAAATTTCTGAACGGAACTTTCTTGTGTATGGTTAATTAATACCACTTTTATAGTTATTAATCAGATTGAATATGGTATCCCTGTTAATATTATTATATCAATATCTATTTAATAAATAATAGTGCATGTGTTTTAATATTCAGCAAATATTACCGATTTACAGTTTTACAGCATCCGTCTGTATCCGTACCGATAATAGTTTATCTAGTTGCATGCCGGAACGTCACAACGTTATCATACTAATATATTAGTTCAACATGCTATCTAGTTTGCAGCATACATAGTCATTGACGTATAATGGTCATTACAGATAGTTACATATGCATCCTGACATCAGTTTTGTTTCCTTATTTCGATATTGATTACAGTTTCACATTTGGTATCTATTTGGTTAATATACATCACATGACATGTTCACGACACACTACTTGACTTGTTGCTTGGATCTTCTTGCTAATGCAAACAATCCTGACTTGTTGTCCTGATGGACATAACTTGTTGTCTACATAGACAAGACCAGTACCTGCTTGATCCTTTGTTGGCATTACATTTGTATCATTAATACCTGATTTGAACACAAAAACTTAGGGGTAAGGAGAAATCAATAATGAAACCTGACTTGTAACTCAACAGTTCGATACTTATACTGATCAGTCTTTACGGGCTCGGCCAGCCCCGGAATTATACTGTTGACATCATTTGTCTGTACATGTTACCTATTTACTGCTTAGCGGCATGTCTCGGATTTAGCCCGAGAGTCTTGACCGTGGTCCCGGGCACGCACGGGATACTATTGAGTTACATCGACGATTCCATTAAATTAATTTCAAAGACTTCTAGAATAGATAACCTAGATGCACAAACTTTAGGATACACATCACATGCCTATATCTCATTGTTTTACACATGTGTTATTTATTTACACTCATGTTTAATCATAGTATCCTATCTTAGTTATTAGTATTATTTTGATATTTATGACGCACCGACGTCTGGGTTTTTGATTGATCTAGAATTTATGTTTGTAGTTGTTAACCGCAATCAATAACGGTGTCGCATGTAGCTAGACCGAGATGAGTACGGGTCGTCCTAAAGGAAAAGTTGAACCTTTTATTCTCACTTTAGGCGTGTTGAGAAAGAAAGAAGGAAGAATAAAGAATGGTTGTAGGTTCTAGATCTACGTTAAACACGGATGCAAAATATAGATCTAGATTAACTACGGATGTAGATTTAATATTAAAAGGGGGCTTGTAGGGTTCATTAGGATTTAGTAGTTATGGATGATTAATTAAAGATTAATCTTTTTATCCTTTAATAGATTTAAAACTAGAATGACAGTGATGCATGTAGATTAGGATTTCTGGAGGGAAAAAGGTTCTCACTCTTAACCCCTATCTCGACATGGAACTCCGTTCATATCTAGCCTTTACCAAAACAATCATTAATCTAATCTCTAATCGCGGTCGAGACTAACAATAAATTGGTAGCGCGCCCGATTAGGATGTTAATGATTCTTTTGGTAAAGTTTATAAACTTTATAGGATGTATAAAGAGTTTAAGGATCTTCATCATCCATTAATCTACCCTAATCCTACGAACCCTAACAAGCGGAGAATTACTCGCGCATGTTGGGAGAAGAAGAGACGGAGAGGGAAATCATATTAAAACTACAAAGAAATAGAATAAGAAAAAGAACTACCTTTATTAATCAAAAAAATTCATTTACACTTTGTTCCCTTAGAAAATGATTACAAAATGCTAGTTTGCTTCTCGATCTCTTTTAATGAGGTAGACGAACTGTTGATGATCAGCCTGGATGCGTGAGCCGTCTTGGATTTCGTAATCTCTTCAGCTTGATGACTTTTACAAGAGCCTCTCGGTCCTTATTTATAGTCCCAGAGCCAGAACCCTAGTTTCATAATATGGTAACTAGTTGTTACGATTCTAACCAAAAAATCCAGAATCCCAACTCCCTTAGAGTGCGGTGGAACCGCGGCCGTTGGATGGGTTTGACCGCGGATACGCGGTCTTATGGTGGGATCTTGGCCTTAAATTTCTGGGGCTTCATCTATGTAGCTCTTGGTGATCTTTTGAATATCTAGACTTTGAAAATCTTCTCTATGTTTTTGCCAGAATTGGTTTCTTCAATTTACTTGAATATCTTCGGCAGATTTGTTCTAACAACTTTGATTTCCTTGATTTCAGCCCTGAAAATTCTGCACAACAACTCAACTAATAATATTAGTAGAGTATGTTTTATTGAGATATTAACTTAACCATTAAGAATTGGTCAAAGGTATTTAATAAGGTAAGCATATTTAAATAGGCCAAATGTTACATGGATATTATATGCTTACTTTTTCCTACCAAATGTTAATTATAATATACAAACACATGAAAATAGTATTTTTACAGATAAACCCTCATATGTATCATATATTATAATAAACACCTTTTATTATATAGAAATAGTAGGAAAAATGTCATATTAAATGTGCAGTTTTATCAACTGAACAGTTTTGCATAGCCCATATACTTAGCATAGCATGTGAGTATTCGACAGGATCGTCGATCAGTGAGGACCACCTCATTGATATAGCTCTTATGCGGGTTAGTTATTCCTTAGATCTTTATTGCTTCCGCTATCTTTTCCAGTTATTGTTCTTGTGGTTATTGGACATGTGATAGATAGATTGAGTAGTTTACTGTTCTTGATATCTGATTGACAGCCGTAATGTGACTATGGAAGGATCTTTCCTTGCCATAGGCGGCATGGTTAGCTCTGTCACGTGCCGTGTTTACCCACTCTGGGAAGCGGGGCATGACAGGGTTTGTTTAGCATCAGAGCATAGATTTTAGGTTAGCTTGGTTTGGTTTCTTATGTAGTTGGGTATTAGACCTAATACACTAATCAGGGTTCCCAGAATTTTAGGAACATGTCCTGCAAAATTATTGTCTTGTCATTCGAATTCTTGAATCTTATCATTTTCTTAAACTCTTTTATATCAACGATTTGGAAATGACTTTGCATCTCGGCTTGGAATCATTTTGGTTCCTTCTTGTTTCTCCCATCTTATTTTCTCGATTCTGTTAGTAGAATTTGGGCGACTTGAATGGAGTTTTGTAGTTGTAACTATGTATCGCGGCATGGTTACAATGCGGTACTCTATTTAGGTAACCTGGAGTCCTATTTCGATTCATTTTCTTGACTTATGGTTGTTGTATTACCTTGTTTCCTCTCGGCGTCATTGCTTACAATTTTATGTCTTATCGTGATCTTGAATCCAGGAACCACGATATATATTCCTCTCGTCCCGTAAGAACCAATGCGTTTTTATTTCGAAGAATAAGGAGAAACATAGGAGAAGTTTTTGATGATTGCAGTAGTTCAAGATTAACCCCAGCGGGAGCTGGTACAGACCGCTTCAAGAACGATCAGATGTAAGATATTTGATTGAAGAAGTTTTAGCAGACCCGCCTCAAATTATCAGAGTAGCGCAGCGGAAGAGTGGTGGGATAATAACCCACAAGTCTTTGAACAAACTTGCAAATTCATGATGAAGGGAGCCATTTACTGAAGGGTGAATTTCGTAAACGAGTTGCAGATGAAGCGCTGATAGCAGTTTGGGATTTCATGAATGTGTTCAAGAACATCTCGAGTTTACCGTCTAAACGAGATGTGGAGTTTGTGATTGATCTTATTCTTGTAGCAGCGCCAATTTCGAAGACTTATTATCCGATGGCACCGGTGGAACTAGAAGAGGTATAGAAACATGTTACCGAATAGCTAAAGAAGGGTTGGATTCGCAGCAGCAATTCACTCTGGGGAGCTCCAGTTCTTCTAGTCAAGAAGAAAGATGGCATGCGAAGAATGTGCATCGATTATCGAGAATTAAATCGGGTGACTATTAAGAACAAGTACCCGATCCCTTGCATCGGCGAATTATTCGATCAACTCAGTGGCACGAGGGTATTCTCCAAGCCGGATTTGCGATCCGAATATCATCAAGTTTGAGTAAAATCAGAAGATATTTGCAAGACAACGTTCCGAACTCGATATGGGCATTACGAGTACTTAGTGATGCCATTCGGAGTCACAAACGCATCGGCGATATTTATGGACTTGATGAACCGAATCCTTTCACCGTATTTGGACCAGTTTATAGCAGTGTTTATTAATGATATTTTGGTCTATTCAAGGAGCCAAGAAGAGCATGCAGAACACTTGAAGTTTGCACTGCAAACGTTGAGGTAAGAAATGTTATATGCGAAGATGAGCATGTGCGAGTTTTGGCTCGAAGAAGTGAAGTTTTTAGGTCATGTCATATCCGGATATGGAATTGCTGTTGATCCTGAAAAGATTGTAGCATTTCATGATTGGCCGATTCCGAAGAATGTGGCGGAAATCAGAAGTTTTCTTAGGCTTGCTGGATATTATAGAAGGCTCGTGGAGAATTTCGCTCGAATTGCTGAACCATTGACCAAGCTAACACGAAAAGAGGTACCGTTCATATGGACGGATAAGTGTGCGTCGACTTTTGAAGCGTTGAAGCAAAGATTGACCACCGCTCCTATTTTGACAGTGCCAAACAGTTCCGGAGGGTTGGTTATTCACAACGACACATCTGGGAAAGGCTTGGGATGTGTTCTGATGCAGCATGGGAAGGTTATAGCATACGCGTTGAGATAATTGAAGACACGTGAGAAGAACTGCCCAACTCATGATTTGGAGCTTGCTGCAATGATTTTCGCTTTGAAGATTTGGAGATACTACTTATTGGGCGAAAGGGTAGAAATATTTACCGATCACAAAATCCTAAAGTATGTATTCATGCAGAAAGAGCTCAACATGAGGCAGCATAGATGGTTGGAGCTGATGGATGACTATAATCTTGATCTAAAATACCATATGGGGAAGGTTAATGTAGTGCCGGATGCGCTAAGTCGGTTGCTAGCAAAACAGATGTTAACTTCACAGAAGGAGCTTATAGATGATTTCCAGAGATACGAGTTGGAGATCGTATTACCGCATTCTTTGGGACAGTTGATGCAGCTGCAAGTACAGTTGTCCTTGATCGATAATATTAAAGCAGCGCAGTTGCACGATCCAAGATTACATAAGTTTCAAGAATAGGTAGAAGCGGGACTTCGAACGGACTTGTTGATTCATGAAGATGATTTGTTATGATAAGGGAGCCGCTTGTATGTGCCGAAAGGAGATATTCATGAAGAGGTTATGAAGGAGGCGTATAGTTCCACATATTCCGTACATCCGGGAGGCAAAAAGATGTACCGAGATTTACGACAGCATTTCTGGTGGGAAGGCATAAAAAGGGAGATTACTCGCTACGTATCGAAGTGCTTGGTGTGTCAGCAAGTCAAGACTGAACATTAAAGGGTAGCTGGTTTATTGCAACCACTTCCAATTCCTCAATAAAAGTGGGAACATATAACCATGGACTTCGTGACAGCATTACCGCGAAGTCCAAAGGGCAATAATGCACTTTGGGTGATTGTTGATCGATTGACCAAGACAGATCATTTTATACCGTTTCGAGTTGGTCAGTCGACATAGGCTTTAGCAGAGCGGTACATGCAGGAGATTGTGAGAGTGCATGGAGTACCTATGAGCATCGTTTCCGATTGTGATACCCGATTTTTCTCGCACTTTTGGAAGAGTCTACAGGAAAGTTTGGAGACTCGCTTGAAATTTAGCACGGGCTATCATCCTCAGAAGGATGGCCAGTCTGAAAGAACGATCCAAACTCTTGAAGATATGTTAAGAGCATGCATGTTAGACTTTAAGGGTTCATGGGATGATCAGTTACATTTATAGGAGTTTTCATATAACGACAGTTTTCAAGCAACTATACAGATGGCTCCATTCAAAGCATTGTACGGTCGTAAGTGTCGTTCGCCTGTTTGTTGGAAATATATTGGAGAAAGAAGATTGTTGGGACCGGAACTCATTGTGCAAACTGTGGAAAAAGTTAACTTGATCCGTAATCATGTGAAGGTGGCGCAGGATCAACAGAAAAGTTAGGCTAATACTGGAAGAAGGCTTTTAGAGTTCGCTGTTCATGACCTTGTGTTCTTGAAGATATCACGGACTAGAGGATTAATCCGATTTGGTAGTCGAGGTAAGCTTAGTCCCCGATTCGTGGGGCTTTTTGTACTATTTCAGAAATATAAAATATTATTTTTCGGAATTTAATATTAAAATAATATATTTCGCGAAAACTATTCGATTGGCGAATAGGTGTTTTTCGTAAATTGGTATAAGTATAAACCAATATTTGGAAAATAATCGGAGATTAAAAAGATTTATTTATTATGATGATATTTATCGGATTTTGGCATTTTTATAAATAATTATATGCAATTTCGATTAAAATCGATTAGTGAACTACTAATCGTGAATTGGCCAAATCTGTATTTTAACATTTTTCCATGGCTTGTGCATCATGTCATGTGCATGTTGTTATTTTGTTTGTGACTTGTGAGTTTGGTGAGTTAGTGAAACAAAGAAAAGAAAAGAAAAGCAAAGGGAGAAAGAGTTATGAGTGTAAAACAAGAATTGAGAAGAAACAAAAGAGATATTTGTTGAGAGGTGAGTGTAGGAGATATTTAGAGGGAGAGAGTGAGCATAAGAGAGAGAGGGTGAGACTTGGCTGCCCCATTCTTCATTTCCCATTGTTTTCTTCATGTTTTCTTCATCTCCTTCATTCTCACTCTACCTCCATGCATCATCTCCAATTCCTTATCAAAATCTCATGCCACTATCATTAAAAACATGCACAAACCTATTCTAAACCCTTTAAACCATCCAAGTTTGGATTTTGAAAACTTTGGGCAACTCAAGAATTTTCCTAAGTTGCTAAATTGAGGTAATCCCTTCACTTTAGATTAGTATTTGTGTTTATATATCCTAGTTTAGTTTAGAAATCGATTTAGTAAGTTATGTGACCTTGGAATTTACAAGTTGCTGTTATGTGGTTAATTGAGGTATAGTGAGTGTTTGTAAGACCTTAGAGATTGATTTCCTGACCTGGAAATGAGTTTAGAACCCGATACACAAAGTTAGAATTTTCCCGTGTCAGTTTTTGTGAAACCTAGAGGCCTACAGGGTATCTGGAGCAACTTGGGTCGTTTTTAAGAAAATAAAACAAGTCCATTAAGCTAGATAGACCACTAGAAGACCACCACCGAAGTACGAGCCCATTTCACCCTACTTTGACCGCCGGTGCCGGATTTTTGGGTGATCTCGCCGGACCCCCAATTTCTTATGGTGTTGTGGTTTTGCCTGTAGCTCACTTACCCTATAACCTATCCCCTGTACTTGTTAGTTTAGTCCCAATTGACCTGAGCCAAAATTTGGGTGCTAATTGAGAGTGTTTTGGCTATGTTTTTAAGATATTTGAAATTATAGTTTTTGTATTTGATATTTGATTCCGTCGTTGGACGTTTGTACGTCAACGGACGAGGGTTGTTTGGTTGATCTTTCATGTGTAAGCTATAGGTTCTAACCTATAAGCAATCCGTGTGCCGTATCGGTTTTCGGGTATTGATTTTAATAGAAATGCATTGCGATTGTGTATTGATTGTAGGTACCTTTGCGTGGACTTCCGATACGACGAAACACATTGACTTCGGCTAAACGAGGAGTTTATGAGGTGAGTAGATTTATATCTACGGGGGAAGTCGGGTGGATGGCGTATAGCACCCCCGTAACCATTGATATGGAAGATCGTTTTATAAATTATATTTTGATAAAGGATATGCTACGAACTTAAGATAACATAATTATAGGATTTAGTAAGATATGATATGATAAAAGTTGACACTAATGAATATATATTGGCTTGATAATATGATATAGGTATATAAGATAACATGATGTGGGATATTGAGATGATAGAAATAGATGACTCGGATTGATATATGGGAATATGAAATGAGAAAGTGAATCATGATAAGTATGAATTGAAAGAGGACACGTAATGAGTTGATAATGGTAGGATATGAGATCGAGATCGATATGAATTTAGATCAACAAGATATGACGTATATGCAGGATGACATGATATAAGATTGATATAGATGTGTTATGTGATTGATAAGGTATGTCGTACGAGATTATAGATCCGTACCTTTGCTGGTGAATACGATGATAGATTCCCTACTCTGTTTATAACACCGTACGATGGATTACCGTACGCGATGCGTTTACCGAATGTTTGATCTGCGCTCATGAATTGAGAATGATGATCGAGGGTATTGCGACACTTGATACTATGAGGCGGGATCGTTGACATAAAGAGGCTACCTTATTATAGTTCATATTTATGTTGGATTATTCCTCATGTGATACCTATCATGTTTCCAGTGTTTAATGTTATATGATATCATTGCTAGTACACCTGCACAATTACCGTTGATGCGCATGTTATACGTACACAGATTGTCGGCTCACAAACATTCATCATCGGTAATTACCATACTACGTACACAGTAGAACTGCCCTATCATGATATTATTCTTAACCGTAAAAGTGCATTCATTGTTCAGTATTATCACTTGACATGCTTGGATGATATACTCGATATGCTCATATTACTACTCTATATTGCATACATCGTACTTAATGGTTATATGCATTGAGATGCTGTTTTTATGAGATCTCTGGATTTGAGAACTGCAGTTACATTTCAAAGGGAATTATGTATTGCTCTAAAACGCAGTTTCTCTTGATATGATATTTCGAGGTGTCTACCTTGAGTTTTCTCGGTTCTGAGCAGTGAGTATACCCGATTCGAGGAGCGAGAGGCACCGTCTGCGGGTACATGGTGGACCCGGTGAGATACCCCGGGGCAAGAAGCTCGAGATGTAGATGATGAGCCTGGCAGGGGGAGCACTACCTACTGGTGATAGTTTTGGACCCGGCGGTTATCTGGAGGATACCGACCAGAGTCGTGAGATGATATGGGCCGATCCGGACTGATGGAGCCCGAGATAGTTTGGCGCGGGGGATATCTGGAGGATATCGACCGTTGTCGTGATATGGGCTGATCCGGATTGACGGAGCCCGAGATATGAGGATTTACGTGTTGATGCTGGACACGGATTTTCATGATGTTTCAAATGTCGATGTTGGACACTCAAGTTCTATGATTTTTATGTGTCGTTGATGGACGCACGTGGTTGATATCCTCATATATATATACAGGCATATGTTTTCATGATGTTTCGAGTGTCGGTGTGGAACACTCAGGTTCCATGGTATTGTTTGTGCCATTGATGGACACGCGGATGATATCCACATGCGTAAAGGCATATGATGTCGGATGTTTATTTATATATGTCATTACATTGACTCGATTGTTGACATATATGCAAATGTGGTCACCCTAGATATCATAGTATTACCTTCAGGATACAGTGACCTAGGAAATCGTTGTTTTATTCGATTTCTACTTGCTGATGTTTTCTACTCATGAGTTGGCAACTTACCCTCGTTGAGCCACAGTTCTTACAGGTTTGACGGCTTGGGATCAGTTCCGGTATTGGTGGCACACAGCTTCATCCAGGGTGTTTGCTTTGGTAGGTGGGACAGATGTTAGATCATGCCCACTCTCGTACTGTTATATTCTATTGTATCTAGATAAAATCCATCACATCAGATCAAAGACTAAAATTGTATATTGGTAGACCTAGTCAGACTTGGGTATTGTGCGAGACTTAGAGCGATGGGTTTATGATCGCTTTCTTGAGTTTTGATGTCTTGGTTCTTTATTTGTTCTTTCTGGGTTGATTCTTCACCGTTGGGCGTCGTATACATGTTATTCCGTGGTTGTGATTCCGTCAGTTGGCAAAGAGCTAGCTCCCACTTGGGGATGCCTATATATTGTTATGTATATGGTTTTGGATCAAAATATACAAGGGAGGTGCTGCTCGAAATTTTAAAATATGAAACATGTTTCCAACTAGTATAACCCACTTGAATTTTCATGTTTCATTATCTATGCATTTAAAGAAAAACATGATTCATTATACCTTTATTTCAAAACTGCAGCCCCACTATTTTCCGCAAAATGGTTTAAATTTTCCGGGCTTCGGCTTACTTGATTTACGTTATGCATTTAGACATTGCGTAATTTAAGTGCCGGTCACGTGCTAAATTATGGGTCATGACAAAGTTGGTATCAGAGCGTTAGGTTTAACCTTGGTTTGAGTCTGGGTTTGACTATGCGGAGTTTAGGGCGTATATATTTCGGAACCTAGGCTTGACCTTACGGAACTTAGACTTAACGGGGGGTATTAGACCCGAACTTTCATTTCATAGGTTGACCTTGATTGATGGAGTAGGTAGCTTGACTAGAGTGACGTATCGTACGTATGTTCCGCGACATATTTACGATACGATACTCCACTTAACAAACCTTAGGATGTACTTATCTTGAGATCTGTGATACTATTCGTTCCTATGATCATATATCCATTTGGGATCTGTTGATTTCTTTCGTTCATTTGATCTATCATCATCGATACCTGCTTGAGGTTCCTGTCACCATGGTTTGAGCGCAGATTGAGCTGCTGCTAGTGTTGCGGTCAGGGCGAGCTCGTCATGGACGAGGATTGACCATTGTTGTTTCTGGTGACATAGGGACGTATGGGTATAGTGTTGTGTTGTGATCTCTCGTTAGAGGTGAGTGTCCGGTTTTGTACCGGATGATTGGGCCATTGATAGAGGCTGCCGGATTGAGAAGACTGTTGATGTACAGCTTACCTCAGAGATCGTGATGTTGTCTACTGTGCAGACAGATGACCCAGCTGTTGCTGAGATTGATGGGATGTCATTTCCAGAGTCTATGAGCTGAAACTGTTGGAGCTTTCAGGCAGAGATATGATAGGAGATAGCTAGTCTATCTCGAGTTGAGCGACTGATATGATTCGTCAGATTTGATGTGCCGATACAGGCTCAGTTGAGTCGAAAAATTCCAGTTGAAGGATCTTACTTGGATCTAGAGTAGATCGATCAAGAGATGATGTTGTTCGTCGGATGCTCCGATGTGAGATCGGTAAGTTGACCAGTTTCATATAGAAGGACCTCAGCCAGATGCGTTGTGAGTTGATCGAGAACGGACGAATAAAGTGTATTCCTCCGATGATTTGGACGAGTTCCCGAGGACGTGTTCGGCTAGATATCTTCCACAGAGTGATGAAGGTACCGAGTTCATAATTTCGAGTCTGTGTGATAGACTCCAGATTGACTGTAGTCGAGAACGAATTGCAATATGCAGACAGTAAGAGATGACATCGAAGTGGACGATAATAAAGATGAGTGGAACAAGAGGTTCGTGCGAGATGTTAACGAGCGGTTGTTACTCTCCGTTGATGCCAGAGGATGGATATGTGTGTAGAGGTGTTAGATACAGCCAAATTCCAGATTAAAGCCGTGCTGAGGACGCAGCTGTCCGGTTATGAGAAAAGAGTTAAGCAAGAGCGCCAACTTTCGTATAGTTCGGTATAGATGAGATCGGAAGAAGCCGTGAGCAGGTTCTTTCCAGGACACCGTAGCAATAGAGATTTGCACCTAGGGTTAGTTATATCGTGCGTATTCAGAGGGCCAGATGCCGCCGTCAATAATGTGCAGTTTGAGAGTGGTCATGTTGATTGGCCAAACGGTGATCAGAGGAGTTCCAGAGCGGGACTGTTCCGTTAGTATACCTGACCGGGCCGACGAGCGGGAGGATCGTGAGATTGGTAATCCACAAAGAACAAGGGAACCCAAAGACCGAAGACGCCATACTGTGAGCAGGAGGCAAGTAGATGATCTTGCTCTGCCAGCTTTGGGCGCACCGGCATATTTTTCGACATTGTAGGAGGTGTACCTCAATGTCAGTTATTGCGATTGCATTTTGTGATCCGAGTATCACACTTTTATCGCTTGGACTTGAGTTTCGATGATTGGGTTTCGTGATTATGTTTTTGTGCACCATGGCTGCACCTACTGGAGATTTATATTTAGTACACAGTTATTGCACTTGATTTATGTTTTATACACCACTACATTGGTTTATGATTTGTGCATATTTATTACACTTGGTATCGATTTGTGCCTTCGTATCACATATTTATGATTTCGTGGATTCAATACCGTCGATTTGATTTCGTGCATGTTGTATGCACTTGCCTTTAATTATGCACTCGGTATAGCTTATATGTACTTGCAGTGCATTGATTCATGTTTTGTGCACGCGGTTGCATACGTTTATGGTTCTATACACCTTGGTATATTCGGTGTTGTTTTAATACGCATTGGAGATATTGATGAGTTTTCGTGAATTAGTTGCACCAGATTGGTATTTCGTACATTGGTTGCACCAGATTCTTATTTCATGCAATGGTTACACCTGATTCATATTTCGTGCACTGGTTGCACCAGATTTGTATTTTGTGCATTTGTTGCACCAGATTTATGTTTTCGTGAGCGTCTGCACTTGGCGTTCATTATCGTGTACGCTACTGCACTAGATGTTTTATACGGACCAGACGCACTTGTTTTGGATTTTCGCACATGTGGGCACATGATATGAGATTTTGTGCACAACGAGTGCACTCGATAGATATTTTTATTCGGGCATCTTGGATGCACTTGATTGGAATTTTCATTCGTGCATGTTTGGATGCACTTGATTGGGATTTTCATTCGTGCATGTTACTTGCACTGGGTTGAGATTGTCGTGCACATCCGTTGCACTGGACAGATGCTTTCGTGTACTATAGATGCATTTGATATGGTTGTCGTGCATATCCGTTGCACCGGACAGATGGTTTCGTGCACACCAGTTGCACTTAGTTTTGCTTTTGTGCATATTCATGACACTTGTATTGGATTTGATTTCCGTGCGCATCAGACGCATGTGATGTTGGATACGCCTTTTGAGGCTGATTTTATTTATGAGTATCGCGTTTTGATGATAGATACTATATTATATAGTAGCCGAGCAAGGCTGGTCTGAGGATAGTGCCTGAGTACTTTTGCATGCATGAAAAGTTTACCAAGAGGTTTTCAAAAGAAAGGGGCTATAGTCTCGTTATTTTCTACTTGTCCGTGAGTGACATGAAATTTTACAAGGAAAACCTTCTGGGATATTTCAAAAAGGTGGGACGTATAATTTGAGCAAAACATATATAAATATATATTTACTACTTTATAAATGATCGTCTGCCACTTGTGCCGTGATCTACGCATAGCACGGAGATTTGGGAAAGATTTTGCATGTGTTTTATTAAGTTTTTAAAACGGTTTTACAAAGATGTGTGCTATATACGTATTATGATTTGGCTATAGTGCATTTGGATTTCAGTGGTGGAATTCGATATTTGTATTTCCTTTATAACTCCGATGATTGCGTAATGCTTGACGGAGTTCGATTTTGAGTTTCACACTCGTTTTCAGGCGCACATGATGCGCCGTGGTATTTATGTATCTTCCGTGATTTCAGAGCCCCGTTGTATTAGACTGATTATTGAAATGTTTTAGTATTTGAGGGTTTAAATTTAAATTCGGGGACCGAATTTATTAAAGGGGGGAAGACTGTAACATTTCAGAAATATAAAATATTATTTTGGGGAATTTAATATTAAAATAATATATTTCGCGAAAACTATTCGATTGGCGAAAATGGGTTTTTCGTAAATTGGTATAAGTATATACCAAATTTGGAAAATAATCGGAGATTAAAAAGATTTATTTATTATAATGATATTTATCATATTTTGGCATTTTTATAAATAATTATATGCAATTTCGATTAAAATCGATTAGTGCACTACTAATTGTGAATTGGCCAAATCCGTATTTTTATATTTTTCCATGGCTAGTGCACCATGTCATGTGCATGTTGTTACTTTGTTTGTGACTTGTGAGTTTTGTGAGTTAGTGAAATAAAAAAAAGAAAATAAAAGCAAAGAGAGAAAGAGTTATGAGTGTAAAACAAGAATTGAGATGAAACAAAAGAGATAATTGTTAAGAGGTGAGTGTAGGAGATATTTAGAGTGAGAGAGTGAGCATAAGAGAGAGAGGGTGAGACTTGGCTACCCCATTCTTCATTTCCCATTGTTTTCTTCATGTTTTCTTCGTCTCCTTCATTCTCACTCTACCTTCATGCATCGTCTCCAATTCCTTCTCAGAACCTCATGCCACATTCATTAAAAATATGCACAAACCTATTCTAAACCCTTTGAAACATCCAAGTTTGGATTTTGAAGACTTTGGGCAACTCAAGAATTTTCCTAAGTTGCTAAATTGAGGTAATCCCGTCACTTTAGATTAGTATTTGTGTTTATATATCCTAGTTTAGTTTAGAAATCGATTTAGTGAGTTATGTGATCTTGGAATTTACAAGTTGCTGTTATGTGGTTAATTGAGGTGTAGTGAGTGTTTGTAAGACCTTAGAGATTGATTTCCTGACCTGGAAATGAGTTTAGAAACCGATACATGAAGTTAGAATTTTCCCGTGTCAGTTTTTGTGAAACCTAGAGGCCAACAGGGTATCTGGAGCAGCTTGGGTCGTTTTTAAGAAAATCAAACAAGTCCATTAACCTAGATAGACCATTAGAAGACCACCACCGAAGTACAAGCCCATTTCACCCTACTTTGACCGGCGGCACCGAATTTTTGGGTGATCTTGCCGGACCCCCAATTTCTTATGGTGTTGTGGTTTTGCCTGTAGCTCACTTACCCTATAACCTATCCCCTGTACTTGTTAGTTTTGTCCCAATTGACCTGAGCCAAAATCTGGGAGCTACTTGAGAGTATTTTGGCTATGTTTTTAAGATATTTGAAATTATGGTTTTGGTATTTGAGATTTGATTCCGTCGATGGACGTTTGTACGTCAACGGACGAGAGTTGTTTGGTTGATCTTTCATACGTAAGCTATAGGTTCTAATCTATAAGCAATCCGTGTGCCGTATCGGTTCTCGGATATTGATTTTAATAGAATTGCATTGCGATTGTGTATTGATTGTAGGTACCTTCGCGTGGACTTCCGAGACGACGAAGGACATCGACTTCGGCTAAGCGAGGAGTTTATGAGGTGAGTAGATTTATATCTACGGGGGAAGTCGGGTGGATAGTGTATAGCACCCCCACAACCATTGATATGGAAGATCGTTTTATAAATTATATTTTGATAAAAGATATGCTACGAACTTAAGATAACATAATTATAGGATTTAGTAAGATATGATATGATAAAAGTTGACACAAATGAATATATATTGGCTTGATAATATGATATAGGTATATAAGATAACGTGATGTGGGATATTGAGATGATAGAAATAGATGACTCGGATTGATATATGAGAATATGAAATGAGAAAGTGAATCATGATAAGTATGAATTGAAAGAGGACAAATAATGAGTTGATAATGGTAGGATATGAGATCGAGATCGATATGAATTTAGATCAACAAGATATGAAGTATATGCAGGATGACATGATATAAGATTGATATAGATGTGTTATGTGATTGATAAGGTATGCCGTACGAGATTATAGATCCGTACCTTTGCTGGTGAATAGGATGATAGATTCCCTACTCTGTTTGTGACACCGTACGATGGATTACCGTACGCGATGCGTTTATCGAATGTTTGATCCGCGCTCATGAATTGAGAATGATGATCGAGGGTATTGCGACACTTGATACTATGAGACGGGAACGTTGACTTAAAGAGGCTACCTTATTATAGTTCATATTTATGTTGGATTATTCCTCATGTGATACCTATCATGTTTCCAGTGTTTAATGTTATATGATATCATTGCTAGTACACCTGCACAATTAACGTTGATGCGCATGTTATACGTACACAGATTGCTGGCCCACACTCATTCATCATCGGTAATTGCCATACTACGTACACAGTAGAACTGCCCTATCATGATATTATTCTTAACCGTAAAAGTACATTCATCGTTCAATATTATCACTTGACATGCTTGCGTGATCATCCTCGTGCGTTGTTTGGAACCGTTCCGTATACCGTGCGCGCGTCACGACATTTCGCCAACGAAGGACGTTCCGTATACATCCGTTCTTGTTCTGTCTAGGCAAGTTAATCTTGCTACATGCTATATAACTCATTATATATCTATTTAAATAAATATCACACCTGCATATTAATTCAAGCATCCCATGTTTCATATTACTGCTTTTCGACGTTCCGTTTACATTTGTATAGTGCATTTCGGATCTAGGTCATGCAAACCAATCTTAATTACATGCTACATTACTTTAGACACATCTATTTTAACAAATGGAATACCTGTATTTAAAATCATGCACCCCATGTTTAGTTTTATAACTTTTCGATGTTCCGTTTGCATCCATTCATATCATTTCAGATCTAGGTCATGAAAACTTATCTTGTTACATACTATACTATCATATACTATATCAAATTGAATAGTTACATTTCATATTTCTTAGTTATATGTTCCGCACTTGTTAGTTTATCATTTTACGATTATGTGATACCCGATTGCATCCATATCATTTAAAATATATATCGTCGTAATATTTCTTATTATTATCTTTAATTAGTTTATAATCTGCATTTTATAATATTATACAAAATATAGTTTGAAAATATTATAGTTTACACATGAAACATCGTTGCAAAGCGGATACGACAAATCTGAAATTTACTGTACACCTTACCTTATAAAATTCATTATAAATCATAGAAAAATTATTAGTATACGTTCTTTAGTTCGTTACGAATATAACTCAGAATAATATAACTCTATGAAATATTTACTTGCAATATAAGTTGTTTAAATAGCGTAAAATGCAAATGAAAATATCTCTAAACTGCTGTCCAGGGAAATTCCAGCAGCAAACTTTCAATTTCGAATGTTCATAGCTTTTTGTAGAGACAACTTGAGATACTTATACTTATAAAAATGAAAATCTTATTGAATTATATTTGTTTTGGTATAAGGCACGTCGCTTTTGGAGAACGTTTGTTATTTTTAAGCTATTTTACAAATCAGGATGACGCTGAATTTCTGAACGAAACTTTCTTGTGCATGGTTAATCAATACCACTTTTATAGTTATTAATCGGTTTGAATATGTTATCCATGTTAATATTATTATATCAATATCTATTTAATAAATAATAGTGCTTGTTTTTTAATATTCAGCAAATTTACCGATTTACAGTTTTATAGTATTCTTCTGTATCCGTACGGTTTATTACATATCTAGTTGCACACCGAGACCATATTATTTCATGTTACTGTTTTATTAGTGCACCATGCTTGATAATTATGCATCCTACATAGTCATGATGTAACCACTGACAAAATATTTGTGCATCCATGCTTTACCGTGCATCCGTACTTGCTACAGTTTTAGTATGAGCATCCGCTTGACACATGTGCACTACCTGTCATGACCTGATATACTACTGCTTGACTTGATACCTGATACACCACTACTTGACATTACTTGATACATGTACACTACCTGACATGACCTGATATATTACTACTTGACATGTTACCTGATCCTGTTTCTAATGCCGACAATCCTGACATGTTGTCCCGATGGACATATCCTGTTGTCTGTACAGACAAACCTGTTCCTGCTTGATCCTGTGTTGGCATTAGTCTCAGATTAATAAATACCTGACTTACACACATAACCTGGGGGTATGGGGAAATCAAGAATGTAGCTGAACGTAACTCAAAGGGCTATTAAATCATTTTACCGTGGTCCCGTGGGGAATGAACGGGACATAGACTCACAGTCTATTACATCATTTTACCGTGGTCCCGTGGGGAATGAACGGGGCATAGACCGATAGGTTACGATGATGATTACATTCATTGATTTCGAATAAGTTTAGAGTAGATCACCCTATAGCACAGTTTAGACTACTCACTGCACTTCACCTGTTTATATCCTGTTCACTGATTTATATTCATATTACTGTTACTTGTTATTGATGACTTGTTACTGTTCATACTCATGCCTGCATGACTTGTTACCCCCTGATTATATTATTGTTGATATTATGACGCACTGACGTCTGGGTTTTGCATGGCCCAGATCCTCTACATTTATCGCAGGCTGATCAAGAGTATTTCCGCCGTCATGCCGAGTAGTGGGGATCCTGTTAGTATCCAGTTAGTTATTTCCTTATTTTCCAGATGTTATTGTTACTTGGATTTATTGCTTCCGCATATTATTTCTTGACTCGTTTATTCTGGCTCATGAACATGTACTAGATAGTTTATTTACTTTCCTGTTCTTGATATCTCTACAGCTGTAATGTGACTGTGGAGGGATTTTTCCTATCCACAGGTAGCATGGTTGGCTCTGTCACGTGCCTTTCTTAGCGCACTCTGGGAAGCGGGGCGTGACAGGGTTTGTTTGGTATCAGAGACATAGGATTTAGGTTAATCGGGTTTGATTCTTTTGTAGTTGGGTATTGGACCCAATACACGAATCAGAAAATCCGTGATTAGGAACATGTCCTGCCATATTGTTATCATGATTCTTGAATCATATCTTTCTCTTGACCCCTGTTCTGATGTTATGCAAACAACTTTGCATCTCGAGTTGAAATTCTTTTAGTTCCCTATTGTTTCTTCCGTCCTATTGCTTTGATTTTGATACTAGGATTTGGGCGACTTGAACGGAGTTATGTGATTGTAACTATGAACTGCTGCATGGTTACAATGCGGTACTCTATTTAAGTAACTTGGAGTCCTGGTCTTGTTTCATTTTCTTATTTCATGGTCGTTCTATTACCTTGGTTCTCTCCGTTTCATTGCTTACCAGTTTATGTTTTGCAGATTTCTTGGTGACCGATACCGGCAGTTATGAAGTTGTCTTGGAAATTGATGGTCTCACTTTCCACGCTCACATTGATTGTAGGGCAAAGAAAGTGATTTTCCAGATTCCCGGACATCCGGAGTTTGTTTTGCTGGAGGTAGCAGTTCTTTCGGGCTAGTCGAGTTTAGGGTTAGGCTGACAAGCAATGTTCTTTCGTCAATGGAAGTTGATAAGAAGGAAGCGCCAGCTGTAGTTTGAGAGTTCATGGACGTGTTCGAGGACATCTCAGGTTTACCGCCAAAACGAGATGTGGAGTTCGCGATCGATCTTGTTCCTGGTGCAGCGCCAATCTCAAAGGCGTACTATCCGATGGCACCAGTGGAGTTGGAAGAAGTAAAGAAGCAGGTTGCCGATATGCTAGAGAAGGGTTGAATTCGCAGCAGTAATTCACCTTGGGGAGCTCCAGTTCTTCTAGTAAAGAAGAAAGATGGCACAAGGAGGATGTGCATCGATTATCGAGAATTAAACCGGGTGACTATTAAGAACAAGTACCCAATCCCTCGCATTGGCGAATTGTTCGAGCAGCTTAGTGGCGTGAGGGTATTCTTGAAGCTGGATTTGCGGTCCGGATATCATCAGGTCCGAGTTAAATCAGAAGATATTTGCAAGACTACGTTCCGAACTCGGTATGGATATTACAAGTATTTAGTGATGCCATTCGGAGTCACGAATGCACCGGCGATATTTATGGACTTGATGAACCGAATCTTTTCACCGTTCTTGGACCAGTTTATAGTGGTGTTCATCGATGATATTCTAGTCTACTCGAGGAGCATTGAAGAGCATGCGGAACACTTGAAGATCGCATTGCAGACATTGAGGCAAGAAAGATTATATGCAAAGATGAGCAAGTGCAAGTTTTGGCTTGAAGAAGTGAAGTTTTTGGGGCACGTCGTATCCGGAGATGGAATCGCCGTTGATCCCGAGAAGATTGTAGCATTTAAAAATTGGCTGATTCCGAAGAACGTAGCAGTGATCAGAAGTTTTCTTGGACTTGCCGGCTATTACAGAAGGTTCGTGGAGAATTTTGCTCGTTTGGCTGAGCCTTTGACCAAACTTACGCGCAAGGAAGTACCATTTATGTGGACGGATAATGTGCGTCATCTTTTGAGGCGTTGAAGCAGAGATTGATAACCGCACTTATTTTGACCGTACCAGACAGTTCCGGAGGATTGGTGATTCACAGCGACGCATCTGGGAAAGGTTTGGGATGTGTTTTGATGCAGCAAGGAAAGGTTATAGCTTACGCATCGAAACAGTTGAAGACCCATGAGAAGAATTATCCAACTCATGATTTGGAGCTTGCAACAGTGATTTTCGCTTTGAAGATTTCGAGACACTACTTATTAGGCGAAAGGGTCGAAGTATTCACCGATCACAAAAGCCTAAAGTACGTGTTCATACAGAAAGAGCTTAATATGAGGCAGCGTAGATGGTTGGAGCTGATGGCAGACTATGATCTTGATCTTAAGTACCATCCGAGGAAAGTTAATGTTGTACCGGATGCGCTTAGTCGGTTGCCAGCAATTCGGATGATGACTGAACAGAAGGAGCTTATCGAAGATTTTCGGAGATTCGAGTTGGAGATTGTGCTACCGCATTCTTCAGGACAGTTGTTGCAGCTGCAAGTACAGTCTTCGTTGATCGAGAGTATTAAAGCAGCGCAGTCACAGGACCCAAGATTGCAGAAGTTTCGAGAACAGGTAGAAGCGGGATTTCGAACGGACTTGTTGATTCATGAAGATGGTTCGTTTAGATATGGTAGCCGTTTGTGTGTGCCGAAAGGAGGCATTCATGAAGAAGTTATGAAAGAGGCACACCATTTTGCATATTCCGTACATCCAGGAGGCACGAAGATGTACTACGATCTAAGACAACATTTCTGGTGGGAAGGCATGATAAAGGAGATTGCCCGTTTTGTAGAGAAGTGCATGGTGTGTCAGCAAGTTAAGGCTGAACATCAAAGGGTAGCTGGTTTATTGCAACCACTTCCAATTCCTCAGTGGAAGTGGGAACGTATAATCATGGATTTCGTGACTGCTTTACCGCGGAGTCCAAAGGGCAACAATACAGTTTGAGAGATTGTTGATCGATTGACCAAGGCAGCCCATTTCATACCATTTCGAGTTGGTCAGTCAATGGAAGCGTTAGCAGAACGGTACATGCAGGAGATTATGAGATTGCATGGAGTGCCTATGAGCAACGTTTCCGATCGTGATACTCGATTCTTATCGCACTTATGGAGGAGCTTACAGGAAAGTTTGGGGTTGCGATTGAAGTTTAGCACGGCTTATCATCCTCAGACAGATGGCCAGTCGGAGAAAACGATCCAAACTCTTGAAGATATGTTGAGAGCTTGCATGTTGGACTTCAAGGGTTCGTAGGAGGATCATCTACACTTGGTGGAGTTTTCTTACAACAACAGCTTTCAGGCGACTATTCAGATGGCTCCATTCGAAGCATTGTATGGTCGCAAGTATCGTTCACCTGTTTGTTGGGACGATGTTGGAGAACGAAGATTGTTGGGACAGGATTTGATCGTGCAAACTATAGAGAAGGTTAATACTATCCGAAATCACATGAAGGCAGCACAAGATCGGCAGAAGAGTTGGGCCGACACATCGAGAAGACCTCTAGAGTTCACTGTTGGTGATCTGGTATTGTTGAAGATATCACCAACTAGAGGAGTGATTCGTTTTGGGAGTCGAGGCAAGTTTAGTCCTCGATTCGTAGGGCCTTTCGAGATTATGGAGCGTGTTGGAGAAGTGGCTTATCGGTTGTCTTTACCACAATCTTTGGCGAATGTTCATGACGTGTTTCATGTATCTCAACTCCATAAGTATGTTCGAGATAAAACACACGTGCTGGATCATTCGGAGTTGACTGTAAGAGAGGATTTAACCTTTGAGGAATGACCGAAATCGATTGTTGATCGAAGAGAAAAGGTCCTTAAGAATAAGGTTATCCCTCTCGTACTTGTTTCTTGGGGAAATCTCTCGCATGGAGATTCGACTTGGGAACGAGAAGAAGAAATCCGACAGAAGTTTCCACATCTATTCTTGTAGTTTCTTGATTTTCTATCCTTTCTTGTTCTTGGAATTTCGAGGACGAAATTCTTTTGTAGTTTGGTATAATTTAACAACCTAGTTCATTTATACCAATTACAGTTTTCGTATTTCCTTAATTGTGGTATTTTCCTGATTTATCGTGTTTTGGGTGCGAATAGTATTTTACATTTTACATTGCATTCGACCCGACCCGGGCATGTTTTGGACTATGTTTGTATTTACCAGAATATCAAATTTTATTTATATAATATTAATTTTATAAATTGATACAAATTAAAATTTAGTTAACTAATAAAAGATTTTTTAAATTTGAATCTAAACTAATTTCCTAACAAACTAACAACCCCCTCTCTCTCCCCTCTGCATATATATATATATTTATATATATTTTATTTATTTAATTTTTCTTTCCTTATTTAATACACAGCCTCTTCTTCTTACTTCTTCTTCTTCGTTCTTCTTTCTTTTTCTTGATCTTGTTTCTTGATCTTGTTTCTTGATTCCGGTGATCACCGCCAGAGCCGTGCTCGTCGCTGACTATCCGAGTGATCCAGTGAACGTACCTGACTTGCGTGATCACCCTCGTGCGTTGTTTGGAACCGTTCTGTGTACCGTGCGCGTGTCGCGACATTTCGCCGACGAAGGACGTTCCGTACACATCCGTTCTTATTCCGTCTAGGCAAGTTAATCTTGCTACATGCTATATAACTCATTATTTACCTATTTAAATAAATATCACACCTGTATTTTAATTCAAGCATCCCATGTTTCATATTACAGCTTTTCGACGTTCCATTTACATTTGTATAGTGCATTTCAGATCTAGGGCATGCAAACCAATCTTAATTACATGCTACATTACTTTAGACACATCTATTCTAACAAATGGAATACTTGTATTTAAAATCATGCACCCCATGTTTAGTTTTATAACTTTTCGATGTTCCGTTTGCATCCATTCATATCATTTCAGATCTAGGTCATGAAAACTTATCTTGTTACATACTATAGTATCATATACTGTATCAAATTGAATAGTTACATTTCATATTGCTTAGTTATATGTTCCGCACTTGTTAGTTTATCATTTTACGATTATGTGATACCCGATTGCATCCATATCATTTAAAATATATATCGTCGTAATATTTCTTATTATTATCTTTAATTAGTTTATAATCTGCATTTTATAATGTTATACAAAATATAGTTTGAAAATATTATAGTTTACACATGAAACGTCGTTGCAAAGCGGATACGACAAATCTGAAATTTACTGTACACCTTACCTTATAAAATTTATTATAAATCATAGAAAAATTATTAGTATACGTTCTTTAGTTCGTTACGAATATAACTCAGAATACTATAACTCTATGAAATATTTACTTGCAAAATAAATTGTTTAAATAGCGTAAAATGCAAATGAAAATGTCTCTAAACTGCTGTCCACGGAAATTCCAGCAGCAAACTTTCAACTTCGAATGTTCATAGCTTTTTTAGAGACAACCTGAGATGCTTATACTTATAAAAATGAAAAGCTTATTGAATTATCTTTGTTTTGGTATAAGACACGTCGCTTTTGGAGAACGTTTGTTATTTTTAAGCTATTTTACAAATCAGGATGACGCTGAATTTCTGAACGGAACTTTCTTGTGCATGGTTAATCAATACCACTTTTATAGTTATTAATCGGTTTGAATATGTTATCCATGTTAATATTATTATATCAATATCTATTTAATAAATAATAGTGCTTGTGTTTTAATATTCAGCAAATTTACCGATTTACGGTTTTATAGTATCCGTCTGTATCCGTACGGTTTATTACATATCTAGTTGCACACCAAGACCATATTATTTCATGTTACTGTTTTATTAGTGCACCATGCTTGATAATTGTGCATCCTACATAGTCATGATGTAACCACTGACAAAATATTTGTGCATCCATGCTTTACCGTGCATCCGTACTTGCTACAGTTTTAGTATGAGCATCCGCTTGACACATGTGCACTACCTGTCATGACCTGATATACTACTGCTTGACTTGATACCTGATACACCACTACTCGACATGACTTGATACATGTACACTACCTGACATGACCTGATATATCACTACTTGACATGTTACCTGATCCTGTTTCTAATGCCGACAATCCTGACATGTTATCCCGATGGACATATCCTGTTGTCTGTACAGACAAACCTGTTCCTGCTTGATCCTGTGTTGGCATTAGTCTCAGATTTATAAATACCTGACTTACACACATAACTTGGGGGTATGGGGAAATCAAGAATGTAGCTGAACGTAACTCAAAGGGCTATTATATCATTTTACCGTGGTCCCGTGGGGAATGAACGGGACATAGACTCACAGTCTATTACATCATTTTACCGTGGTCCCGTAGGGAATGAACGGGGCATAGACCGATGGGTTACAATGAGGATTACATTCATTAATTTCGAATAACTTTAGAGTATATCACCCTATAGCACAATTTAGACTACTCACTGCACTTCACCTGTTTATATCCTGTTCACTGATTTATATTCATGTTACTGTTACTTGTTATTGATGACTTGTTACTGTTCATACTCATACCTGCATGACTTGTTACCCCCTGATTATATTATTGTTGATATTATGACGCACTGACGTCTGGGTTTTGCATGGCCCAGATCCTCTACCTTTGTCGCAGGCTGATCAAGAGTATTTCCGCCGTCAGGCCGAGCAGTGAGGATTCTGTTAGTATCCAGTTAGTTATTTCCTTACTTTCCAGATGTTATTGTTACTTGGATTTATTGCTTCCGCATATTATTTCTTGACTCATTTATTCTGGCTCATGGACATGTATTATATAGTTTATTTACTTTCCTGTTCTTGATATCTTTACAGCCGTAATGAGACTGTGGAGGGATTTTTTCTATCCACAGGTAGCATGGTTGGCTCTGTCACGTGCCTATCTTAGCGCACTCTGGAAAGCGGGGCGTGACACTGGGACTATGATGCAGATCATACTAGTGGGACACGTGTAGTTTATAAGCATATCCTTGAACTGTTCCTAGTCGTGGGTGTATCGAGACGGGGCATCGATATTCCAGTGTAGACTAGCATATACCATTCTTGTCCCATATGATGGGCGATGGATGATCCCATATCCATCTGGTGTTGTGACACCAAAGATTGTATATGAGTGCTCAGTAGAGACCGAGTACACTGAACGGACTTGCTGAGAACTCCTATGTGGTATTATATCTATCGTCGAATAGCAGTTCTCAGGTGACACTGGTACAAGTTAGTCTGTAGACCCGAGATCGTCATAGAGTCTTGTGTGTCCTCCTACTGTACTTTGATCTCCACCCTACCACGGCTCTACCGAGTCGTACAAACAGGTGTATTTTGGGTACAGTCCCGAGGCACATGGAGGCAATGAGCGATAGGATGGGTTTTGTCTCTTCCGGTATTGGGGGTTGATTTTGCGCTATGCTCGATTGGCTATAACAGGAAGTCCCTGGCCAGAGCTGCTGAGATTTACTAATAAGTGTTATCAGTAGTTTCTCGATCTGTTATGAGCCATACACCGGCATGACTTGTTGAGTTATTGGGATCGTCGATACCATCCTTAGACTCGATATGCAGCATATCGACGGGAGTTTTGATAGGATCGCTTGTTTTTCTTTTGATCGCTCAATACCCGGGCGGCCGTTACATTTAGCTGACCGCTTGCGGCTTGTAGGTGTTTGATATGATTATCACCTACTGCTGGCGTATTGACGAGTCTTAGAGTCCTACACAGGAGTTTCCTAGCTCAGGCGAAACGATGTGGTGTGCATATGAGATATGCGCGGGAGCTCGATTAAATGCGTGTATTTGATACCGCATTTTAATCGGGCGTTTTTCTATTGGTCGGTTCGTATGTGATATGACCGGTTTATTAAATCAAGTGTTGATTTAATATATAGACTTTTAGCTCATTTTTATTAAACCTTTTCTATTTGTGTGTATGCATGGATGTATGCATATTTATATGTACATGTTGATGTGTATGCACACATACATGCATACATGTGTGTCATGGTTGTTGATATATAGGAGGTGGCAATGCAAGACTCACATGGAATAAATATACATATATATTTATTATTGAGAAAAGAAAAAGGAAATTGATTCATGGTTAATCGTTTCTGCACTCTTCTTACTTCACCTTGACTTAAACCATGGGTTTTATTTCCTTAGTTGCTTTAAACTCAATAATGAAAATATCTAGATATTTATTTACAATGGTTTGTTGAGAGTGTGACTCTCATATATATTATTTTCTTTTCTCTTTTTATTAAGAGATAATCACAACTTGAGCTCAAGCTTTACCATCTCCTTCTTCTTCCTCTTTCATGCTCTCTTGAGTTTTCCATTGAGTGAGAAACTTAAAAGGAAAGGGTTTTTAAGTGAGAATACAAACCACATCACCAATCTATACTACTCTAGCCCATTTGTGTAGGTTGTTTGCTCCACATCTTCAAAGATCAAGTGAAGTTAGGAGCTTTGAGCAAAGGGACTCCGGGTGGATCGTCATGGACTTGGAAGGATTCAAGCGAGCCGGTTCAAACTCTAGAAGATCTAAGGAGTCACAAAAGAAGGTCTACAAAGGTTGTATTTCTCCCCACTTAGTGTTAGACACTATTTTGTATGTGATACTACATGTTGTTATCCTAGTTTTCTAGTTTGATTCCTAGGTTAGTTTGCTTAGCACCCCCTAAATTTTTATTGTGGCATATGTGATGCTTCAAAACCCTAGGCATGGTGCTAAGGAAACCCTACAGTGGTATCAGAGACAAGCTAGAATTTTAGAGTAACCTAGATGACGTTAAAAACTTCGAACGAACATCGATTGCTCCAAGAAAATTGTTCTCTAGAAAATTTTCAAAATGTTGGAATTTTTCACATTAAAAATATTCAAAAAATCATGCAGGTAATTCTGTGGACCCTCTAGAAGAACGATACCCTAACTCGAATAAATCACAGCGGAACCGCGGCCAAAACGCGCTTTTGGCGGCGGTTGCACGGTGCCATTTGTGAGGCACGGGTCGGACCTTCTACGGTTGGTCCATAGGTACCAGGGCATGCTTCTGAGAATTTTTAATACTGCTCGAGTTTTGTGCTTCTCTGTGAATTTTTCGGTAATCGATTAATCAATCGAATGATTTAACATCGCCTAGTTTTAGTGAATGTAACACAATAATTGGAATCTACACTAATAGTTTTGTGAAAAGTAATTGTTTGCGTGTAAATATAACATTTCGGTCTCGGGCGGAATCGGGTATCTTATTGAATTACCCGACTTTTTTTTAAAAGGTGTTTTAAATGTTGAGACCTAAATGTAAGATTTGCATTGTTAGGCATGAAATCCAGATTATGTGATATTCCGGATTTATGATGTCTAAAGGCAATATCGATTCCAAGTATTGTTGTTTGACATTCTATTTTTGCGACCGTAAGTGTAGTATGTGGTGTATCATGTAAGTTTACGGTAGCGTCCCGGCCGTCAATCCGAGACCAAACGCGGAACAAAAACTTTTACTAAACCGGCTGTTCCCCTCCGAAAGACGGCTCGAGACTGGACGTCTCGCCTGAGATTCGGGGCAGATGCTATTTGGTTTTATCCGTCCACCTCTCCGAAGATGCCAAGTTGATTTGTGGTACCGTGTATCAGAGGTTTAGACGGATGCGGCCGATGTAGCAGACTTCGTCAGATTCCTCCTCGCTTGAGGGGTTTTTGATTGTGGGGACGCTCTTCCCTGCAGGCGCAAGCCCCTGCAGTTAATTACGTTACCGCATCGCGGTAACAACTTTCTCCTTCTCCAGAAATTTCACTTCGTGTCGTGTGTGTTTGTTTTGTTTGTGGTTGCCCGTGGATTGTATACGGAGACTAAGTTATGCCGTCGCCCGTAGGACGTGGATTAGTCCAAATCCGTAGTTACTTAGATTTGGGTTTGTTTTTAGTTTAAGGATACGTTAGCCATATTGAGGCTAAGATCAACTTAAACGGGATCGTTTAGATCCGACAAAAGAGCATTTGGGGGCTCTATTGTTCCAGTTTAGGGACATAGTGGTCCATTTAATGTATATGGCCATTAGGACTCGTCACCTCTCTGACGACGTTGAAGGATTACAATGACAGGTGTCAGAGGAGTTCGGAGATATACCTTGGAACCAAAGTTGATTAAGGAGATGAAGTCCGATTGAATGTTTAAGGATACATTAGCCAGGTTTGAGGCTAAGATCAACTTAAACGGGATCGTTTAGATCCGACAAAAGAGCGTTTGGGGGCTCTATTGTTCCAGTTTAGGGACGTAGTGGTCCGCTGCCAGTTTAGGGACATGGTGGTCCATGTTCCAGTTTAGGGACATGGTGGTCCACAGGTAGTTTAAGGACGCATAAATCCATGGGTTTAAGGACCCCACAGTCCATCTGGGTGTGTTTAAGGACGCATTAGTCCACGATTTTAAGGACCCCGCAGTCCATATGGTTGTGTTTAAGGACGCATTAGTCCACGAGTTTAAGGACCCCGCAGTCCGTGTCGATGTGTGGTTGTCGGGACGCGTCACCTCTCTGACGTCGCTGAAGGATTACAACGATAGGTGTTAGAGGAGTTTAGAGATGTACCCTTGAACCGGATCTAAATTGATTTAAGAGAGCAATCTTGCTCAGTCAATTTAATTTGAGGACTTACGGCCAGAATTGGGCTAAGTCCAGTTGAGAATATTCAACAGTTTTTATCTTTGGCCTATCAGGTCTGTGCTAGGGCTTTTCCCCTGTTTAATAATGCACTGCATTTTATTCTGGCCTGCTAGGCCTTTTTGATTTGGGCTCTGTCCCTTTATAAATGATGCAGAGCATCTGTTTGGGCTCTGCCCTCTTTTTTTAAAAAAAAATAATGCATTGCATTTAATTTGGCCTGTTAGGCCCCTTTTTAATTGGGCTTGGCCCTTCTGTGAATAATGCAGTGCATTAAGTATCTGACAGTGACTTGTCAGGCGCTTTGCGCCAGTTATTGAGCGCAAGCGCATGTGGAGGTGACACGTTTCACTCTCTGGTGAATGCAAGCGCAGTGTGCTGCGCTGCTGACACGTGGCGCGCTCTGGTGAGTTGCGCCAATTTAAGAGAGCAGTGCTCTATTTCAAAAGCGCAAAGCGCAATTTGTTCTGGAGCTGACACGTGGCGCTCTCTGGTGGCTTGCGCCAACCCAAAAGCGCAACAGTACCAATTTTGTAAGTGCAAGACACTGTTTTATATTTTGATCAATTTTAGATCAAAGAAATCAAGTTTTTCTTGTTTTCAAAGAACTAGTGGTTCATAAAAAAGTGCAAGGCACTGTTATTATTTATTTTTTATTGAAGATCATTGATCTTGTTCTTAGATTAATGATCTATTCAGAAGAGATTCTTCTCTTTTATAAAGGTTTTTACTTTTTTGTTCTTTGTTCTTGAGTTCTTCTCAATTCTTCAGAGTTATCTCTGTTTTGAAGTTCTTGATGTCTCTCTTTTTTTCTCTCTTTCTTCTCCTTTCTGAATTGGGTTCTAGGGGCCTTTATATAGTGCCCATTAATTTGTTAGATTTGTTAAAGAGATCATTCTCTGAGTGATTTGGGGAATTTTCCCCACCGTTGGATCTTTGATCTAAGGGCTTCTGTTTTATAGAAGGCAATCTTCTTGTTTTAACAAGAATAGGAAGATCTTACTGGAATTTTATTCTGTTTGGCACAAATTCCCCAGCGCTTGACACGTGTCGCGCAGCGCAACTGCGCTGACACGTGTCGCGCAGCGCACAGCGCAGCGCCACTGCGCTTGCGCAACTGCGCTGACACGTGTCGCGCAGCGCAGCGCTTGCGCGACTGAAGCGTTGCTTCCTTTAATTTTGTTTTTAATAGAGCATTGCTCTGATTGGGCGCACTGCCTTGGGCGTTGCGCTGGCGTATCAGCTTTTGACATGTGGCGCGTTGCGCGCAGCGCTTGGAATTTGAAGCGTTGCTTCAATTTTTGAATTTTTGAAATTCAAACAGAGCTTTGCTCTGATTGGGGGAAACAAATGCCCCCCCCACCGTTGCGCTTACATGGCGCACACGTGAGTGCAGCGGTGGCAAGATCCTAGCCATTGGATCAACTGATAAGTTGAAAGGGCGCAAGCCCTTATAAATAGGACCCTTGGTCCTCAGAAAATGTTTTACCATTTTCAAGAATCTTGATTTTCAGAGCCTTTCTCTTGCTTAAGAATTTTAGAGCTTTGCTCTTGTTTCTTTCTAAGAACTTCAAAGTTCAGAACCTAGAATCATCTTAGGTAAAAATTTAAATTAAATTTAATTTAATTTAATTAACAGAGTCTTGCTCTCATAGATTTTTGATCTAAAGAAAACCCCTTTGGGGTTTCATCAACAGAGCCTTGCTCTAAAAAATCTATAGATCTATAGAGATCTTGTTCATGGGTTTTAACCCATGAACAGAGCTTTGCTCATGGATCAAATGTAGATCTTTTAGATCTGAAAATGAAGAACTTTTTATAAGTTTTCATGAATTTTTTTTAAGACTCCAAAATTTTTTAATCTTCAGGAGTCAAACTAAATTTTTTTCTTCTGATGGATCTTTCCATCATTATTACAGAGCTAGGTTCTTTTTGGAAAATTTTATTCCTTTGAGACCAGAGTTTGACAAATGTCACTCTGTGACAGAGCTTTGCTCTGAAAGAGGAGATTTTCTCCTTGTCTCTAGGGATTTCCTATTAATGAGAATATTCTCTTAGGGATCCTTTCATTAATTGACAGTCTCACCCAATGATGGGGCTGTCTTATTAAATGATGTACTGTCATCCAGATTTTGTGGGTCCCTATTTGGTCCCCTACCCACTGCATTGCAGCGTGGTGTAAATTTTTAAAATGTCAAGCGTTGGAATTACAACACTGACGACTAATTTTTTTTTGTCCCTCCGCAGGAAACATGTCTGCCAATTTGTCTTTCTCGTTTGTTCGCTCGGAGGGAGGGTTTCCCCAGGCACCGGTGGACCGAGTAGTGCTCGCTCTCATTAAGGATCATGACCCCGAGCACAAGAACCTTTACTTGTGGGGTAGGTGGTATAATGAGATTATTCAGGGTTGCCGAAGTTTCAGTTCCGCCACGCCGTCTGAGCCCATATCTCCACTCCCTTACGCAGATGAACCCCCGGTGAAGTATGCCGTGGAGGTCAAAAATTGGAATTCGGATGACCTCCTCCAGCCTGCGATTGGTGCTATTCCCGTGCAGCCGCCGCCGGCAATAGATATTTTAAGGAGGCGAATCTGTCAGGGTGAAGCACGCCCTTGGGGACAGGCCTATAACATTGGATTAATCCCGCGACCGCCTGCCGGATATTTGCAGTGGGCCCGGTACATCCTATCAGCGAAGAGGACTCATCTGATGAAGATTGGTTTGTATTCGGCCATTTACGTCTCGCTCTTTGAGTATCCCTCTCCTCCAACGTGGTGGATTAATGCTTTTATCGAGCAATGGAACATCCCCACCCACACCTTCCTGACGACGGACCGGGAAGTCTCTATCTCCTTGGAAGAGTTTGCTGAAATCTCGGGTCTGCCGACGAGGGGGGAGCATTACGAGGAGCTGCTTCCTCCTGATGAATATGTCTTTGCCACCAAGCCGCTGGTGTTTGATCTGACGCCGGAGAACGCTATTCAGCACCAGTTCCCGGGCTTGGTGAAGGTGTTGGAGATCTATGAAGGGCTCTATCTAGAATCGGGTGTCCGGGGAGTCAGTTTCGCAGATTTTATTGCCCGCTTCATTCGACTGGAGTTCCTATTGGAGCGGGGCGAGAAGTTCGCCCAGCTTGATAACCCTTTTGGCTTCGGCTTGGACCGCCGACCCACATTGGAGGATGACCACAAAGACTTTTATCTCCCCGGCGCCGCTGTCATGCCCTTGTCAGAGATCGCCATCCCGGGCATGGATGAGGAAACCTTTTTTGTAGGGTTCTTAGGATTGTGGTTGTGCGGCTTTGCGCTCCCCATGCACCTGCGCCACATGCGGCCATCTGTCTTCTACCTAGCGTATCGGATGGTGGCTGGTTTGCAGTTGTCAGTAGGAATCGCTGGGCTGGCTTACCTTTATAATGGACTTAGCGTAGCGGCGGACGCTAGTGAGCCTGGGGTGCAGCCTGCTAACTTCCCGATGCACTACTTCACCTCTTGGATGAAAATGCATGTGCACGGGTTATTCGGCGCCCATAAAATCCCTCCGTTCTTTGAGAAGTGCAGACTCCCAAGAGTCATACGGTTGGTCGGTGCTTCGATCGTGGTTGCAGCTCCGCGGGAGGCTAGGGGGCTACTCCTTCGTCCACACCTGGTCGGAGCGAAGGTTTCCTTTTTGGATAAGGTCATAACCATAGGCTCAGAGACCACCAAATCGGTAGTGCCGCTGCGCGATGATTTTAAGGACGGGGCTTCCATATTGAAAGCTCGGGAGATCCTCCACCTCTACTCCATTCGGCCGGGCTACTTGGTGTTCAGGCAGAATGAGACGGCACTCTTCATGAGGTATAACCCTCACCGGTTTGCTCAGCAATCGAGCTACAACCAGGGGATCCCGATGGAAGCTTTCTTGGAAAAGCCCATGGTTAGCCGAGAGGGGATAAGGAATGCAATGCACCATTTTATGCGGCTTAACACGGGTTCCTATTTCTTTATCAGCAAGCCGAGCTGCGTCCCTAAAGTCCTCAACGCGTACGTGGCCTGGTACGCGCATGCAATGGATCCATTTATCCATATGGAAAAGCGCATGCTGGTTGACCACAAGGGTGCGCCTCCCGGCGGAGACCGTAAGGCTCCCCTGAAGCCGAGGACCCCGGTCATTCCTCCATTGAAAGGTGCTGGAGTTGGATCTCCGCGCGTGTTGAGCCCTCCGCGCGGATTGCCACTTCGCGATACTATAGATGCGCCACCAGCCCCCCGTGCTCCAGTGGAGACGGTAAATGTGGTATCGCCGGAGTCCGGCGCAGGCGCGGATATCGGGACCCGCTGCCCTAAGGTGCCTGCAAAGCGCAAGTCGATCTCGGGTGCACCCAGGGCTGACGGGCAGAAGTGGAAGAAGAAGTCGCTCCTCTCTCTCGACGCGATCCTCGGTTTAGAGCCTGAGGCCCCTCTTACCGAAGGAATAAGCGAGTATGGCAGCAATAAGGGATTCTCGGTAGACTCCGCAGACACCGATCTGGCGGCCGCTATTGCGGCTTCTAAGCGATCAGCGAGGCTCGAAGCGATGTTGAATAAACTCGCTCAGTCAGGTAATCATTGACTGCTTTCTTCGTCATTTTATCGCATTTTTATCATTATTTTTGGCTAATACTTTCTTCCATTTTTAAACAGGTGTCATTACCGAAGAAGCCAATGCTGCCTCTTTAAAAACCTTCCAGGAGGAGGAGAAGAAGCGCGCTTTAATAGGCGTTGGTACGTCTTGCCTTATCAAATTTTTTGTCATCTTTTCTGATAGTCAACCTAACCTTCTTCCTTTGTTTCTTTGCAGGGGCTACACCAGCTGATGCAGGGACTCTCCCCGGGCCCGCTATTGAAGTCCCAGTCTCTTCGGGGCTGCCGCGAGAGCTTCAACTCGACAAGTCAACGAGGGATGCCTTGAAGAATTTGGAGGCATCCCTGTTCACGGACGAGGACGTCTCAATGAAAGAGGCTTTGGTGAGGTCCGTCTCAACGGCTCGGGAGGAGAGAAAGCGGCTGAGGCGCGAGGCGAAGGCACGCAGGGCTGCTTTGGCCGCGGGAGCGGGCCCAAGTACCATTATTCCTGCTGCTTCTCCCTTCGAAGAGCTCCCGGCCGGCCTATCTACCGCTCGCAAACAGGTGGCGCGTGCAGTTTGGGAAGCTAATGATAAGTCCACCTCAGGTAATGTATCTTTCAAGATTTTGTTGTAAGAATTGTAAACCTATCGGTTCTTATATATCTTGTCTTGCAGGGCCAAGTCCAACCGAGGGGGAGGTGGAGACCGTCGAACCCAAGGAAACAGAGGAGGAGGCACCGGCCGAACCTAAGCCGACGGTGGGCAACGTCGCCAGGGTTGCTGAGCCTGAGCTAGGGGTTGAGGGAGCTGCACCTGAAAAGGTCGTTGATGCCGAGCCTGAGGTGGCGGCAAATGAGATGACCGCTATAACTGAGCCCGGGGTAGCGGCGGCGAGGTGCTTGAGACCGGCGACCCCATGGTGACGGCGGATGAGATAATGGCGACCGCCGAGCCTGCAGGAGTAGCGGGTGAGATGGGCGTGATTCCCGGGGATGAGCTAGCCGCTCTTTCTCAAGAGTCTGGCAATGCTTCAATCATTGCTCTCCCTGCCTACGGTCCTCCGCCGTCTTCTGGTCATGCGAGCATGACGACAGCCCCTGTCGAGTCCGGTGACGAGGCCTCGGGAGGTGGACTCATATCGATGGAGGAGGGAGACGCCTCCGTTTCGGCCGGCGGCTCATCAGGTAAATTTTGAGTTATAGTCCCCTTTTTCATCTTGCAATCCTTTCTGACAAGTTTATCTTTGTTTTTAACGCAGGTGCGGCCAGTGCCGATGCTCCATTGCTCGAGGGAGCGCCGTCAACTACTGCCTTGGCGGTGGTCACCTCTCAGCCCTCCCTTGTACCATCTAAGATGTTGGAAGGTATGGATTTGCAACCTATTAGTTTTATCTTTCAGCCGCATAATTTATGTACTAAAGTCGTACTGTTGTGTCTTTTCAGGAGTGCTTTTTGATCATCTTTATCAGGTGTTGCACCCACACTTCTCCTTCCCATCTGAACTTGCTTCTTCCTCCGGCGGCGTTGGTGAGTGTAGTTTCCAATTGATGTCTTTCTTTTTCAGTAATGGAATTATTTCTAACTCTCTCTCGTCCTGATTGCAGTACTATAAATCGAAGGAGGGGATGAAAGATCGGTCGCGCCACCGGCCCTTCCGGTTTTGCCACCTGCTGCAGCTGGTATAGTAAACTATCGCATCGATGACTTTCTTCGTATTTCTCGAACCGTCTTCTAATCATACTTTGTCTTTTCAGCTATCGTTCTGATCCCGGCGCCCTTTGAGTCTCGCGTTATAATGCCGGCAGGCCCTTTCCTGAGACGTCTGTCCTCGAAAGGCGCCGCGAATAGTATGCGCATGGTGAGCGACTATATTGAGGAGCTCGACGTCGAGACTCCTACGTCCGCCGCAAATTTTGCTACGGCAGTTAACCCAATGCTGGCGATACTCGTAAACTTCCATAACGAAGGTATCGTCGTGTCTTGGGTTAATCACTGCAGGGAGATCGAGGCCCGCCTGCATCAACTGGAGTTTATGCGCCCTGCTCCCGAGACCTTAGCCGCAAGCAATCAAAGAGCAGCGTGGATTGAGCAAAGCGCTTCTTACGTCCAACACTTGGAACAAGAAGCGGTTTTAAGGCCGAGGGAATTCCAAGAGACCTCGAGCGAGACGGCTCGTCTGCGTGCTGAGGTTGAGGCGAACGCTGCCCAAGTGAAGGCTATCTTCGAGGGCCTCCTGGAACGCATCTCTCATGGGCTAAACTTGAAGCGGAAGCTTGATGCCGCCGAGCGTGACGCCCAAGGTCGTGAAGCTGCTTAGCAGGCTGTTGGGGAGCAGCTTGCATCTTTTTTGCAGCAGCGGGCTCAAGTGGAGGCGGAACTGGTGGTGGTGACCGATCAGGAAAAGGCATGGAAGAAAGTGCGCGAGCAACTGATAGGTCTATTTAAGACGCTTCCTTCCCAATAGCTGCCTTTATATCAATATACTTGTAAAGATTTTCTTTTTCAGATAAGATGTATCCATTCTTTATTCTTTTATACGATTCTCCTTGTACTTGATTGAATTAAAAAATAAAGATACACATTTTTTCTTTGCAATGTCTTGTACTATTTCTTTGCTTTCTCCCTTCTCTTATTATCAGCATGCTGTCTTGATAAACATGGTTGACAGATAATAGAGTAAGAATCTTGGTTTCTTCAAGAGATAGCGATGGCTTAGGCCGCGGGTTCAGATCTGCTGCCTAAGACTTTTCAATTCTATGAGCCGTGAGGGTCTCATAGAGACTTTTCTCCCTACGGATCGAGAGGATCTCGTAGGTGGATTTTCTCTTTAGGAATCGTGAGGATTCCTAAGTGTGTTTTCTCTTATAGGTCGTAAGGATCCTATAAGAGAATTTTCCTTCTTACGAGTCGAGAGGATTTGTAAGCAGTTGTTTCCCTCCTTGTCGAGATTCGACTTTGGAGAGTGAGACCTGTGAATAGTTTTACAAGAGGCCATTTTAGACTGACTTGCAGGGTCCCAGTGCTTAGGAAACAAGCTTTTTAATTCCTGCCGCCTAAGGCTTTATCTTGTAAGTTGAAATGAATCGGGAAGTTCTCGCGGAGACACAGGTTTCTCTGCGGACCGACGCGAATCAGGAGGCTCTCATCAAGGACGCTACTTTCCCTGAGTTGAGGAGTTTGCCAAGGACACTGGTTTCCCTGGGGTTGAAACGAGTCGAGGTGTTCCTACAAAGACGCTAGTTTCTCCGCAGGTCGACGCGAATCGGGGTGTTCTCGTCAAGGACACTGGTTTCCCTGAGTCGAAGGATTTTTCCGAAGACACTGGTTTCTTCGGGGTTGAAACGAATCGAAGTATTCCTGCGGAGACACTGGTTTCTCTGCGGGCCGACGCGAATCAGGAGGCTCTTATCAAGGACGCTAGTTTCCCTGAATTGAGGTATTTGCCAGGGACACTGGTTTCCCTAGGGTTGAAACGAATCGATGTATTCCTGCAAAGACGCTAGTTTCTCTGTGGGTCGACGTGAAACAGGATGTTCTCGTCAAGGACACTGGTTTCCCTGAGTCGAAGGATTTTGCCGAAGACACTGGTTTCTTCGGGGTTGAAACGAATCGGAGTATTCCTGCAGAGACACTGGTTTCTCTGCGGGCCGACGCGAATCAGGAGGCTCTCATTAAGGACGCTAGTTTCCCTGAATTGAGGTATTTGCCAGGGACACTGGTTTTCCTGGGGTTGAAACGAATCGATGTATTCCTGCAAAGACGCTAGTTTCTCTGCGGGTCGACGCGAATCAGGATGTTCTCGTCAAGGACACTGGTTTCCCTGAGTCGAAAGATTTTGCCGAAGACACTGGTTTCTTCGGGGTTGAAACGAGTCGAGGTGTTCCTATAGAGACGCTAGTTTCTCTGCGGGTCGACGCGAATCAGGATGTTCTCGTCAAGGACACTGGTTTCCCTGAGTCGAAGGATTTTGCCGAGGACGCTAGTTTCCTCAAAGTTGAAACGAATCGGAGTATTCCTGCGGAGACGTTGGTTTCTCTGCGGGCCGACGCGAATCAAGAGGCTCTCATCAAGGACGCTAGTTTCCCTGAATTGAGGAATTTGCCAAGGACACTGGTTTCCCTGGGGTTGAGATGATATCTGGTAGTCTTTCAGGTTTTATATAAGTTACCGTCAAAACCGTGAAGCTAGGAATTTGATCTTCGCTTCGTTTGCTGGCACTGCGTCTGCTGTATCGAGACGAATGTCGCGGTCGTTTCTAGGCTGTTGGTGAACCGTCGAGATTTGGCTTTGCTTTCTGGCGGAGCCTGTTGGGAAGGTGTGGTTCCGTCTTTGTTTGTGCCCTTGGATTGTATACAGGGATCGATGTGATCTCAACTGTAGGGCGAAGGTTTCATATATTTTTTTTGTTTTATTTCCGCGATGCTCTATCATTTCAGCTTTTATATCGCGAAGGTCGCGATTGCCCAATCATTTCGGCTATTTTTCGCGGTGCCCAATCATTTCGGCTATTTATTTTATTTTTACTCGCTGCTTTTTATTGCGAGTTGCCCAATCATTTCGGCTATTTTGTGTGCATACGTTTTTACTTGCTGCTTTTTATTGCAAGTTGCCCCATCATTTCGGCTATTTCGTATGCATGTGCGGCCTACTGGCTTTTCGCCGTAAACCTAAAATTAGACACCGATTTCGGCATCAGTATCGCTACAACTGGGATATTGCCAGGAGCGAACCATTATTTGCCTCTGTCGATATCGAACAAAGGTGGCTTAGCGAACAAGGTTAAGGTCCCGTCGACTAAGGCTTTTGACTTCATGAGCCGTAGGGGTCTCACAAAGGTATTTCTCCCTACAAGTCGTGAGGATCTTGTAAGTGTATTTTCTCCTTAGGAATCGTGAGGATTCCTAAGTGTATGTTTCTCTGTAAGTCGTAAAGATCCTACAAGAGGGTTTTCTCCTCGTAAGTCGAGAGGACTTACAAGGGTTGTTCATCATGCGAACATATCCCCAGCCACGGATGGGACTTGGTTAGGGAAATGTTTATTCGCACCCGTGGATTGTATACAAGGGTCAGTACTGAGCCGCTTGTAGGGCAGTATCGGAGGTTGTGGGGGTTGCTTAAGAACGGGTTCAGGTCTCTGTAACTTAAGACTTTCAATTCTTATGAGCCGTGAGGGTCCCACAAGAGAATTCTCCTTACGAGTCGTGAGGATCCCGTAAGTGTAATTTCTCCTTAGGGATCGTGAGGATCCCTAAGTGTGTTGCTCCCTTGTGAGTCGTAAGGATCTCACGCAGGTGATTTCTCCTTACAAGGTCGAGAGGACCCTATAAGTGTCCTTTAACGAGGTTGCGCCCTTTCAGGTTTTCACAAACACTCGCCGGTAGCCCTGCTATTTTTACTCACGGAGCCCTTTCGGGTTTTCATCCGTGCCCATTTTGCTTATGGACGTACCGTTTCTTTTTATTCTCTTTTTTTTTACGAGGTCGCGCCCTTTCAGGTTTTCACGAACACTCGCCGGCAGCCCTGCTGTTTTTACTCATGGAGCCCTTTCGGGTTTTCATCCGTGCCCATTTTGCTTATGGACATACCGTTTTTATTATTATTATTATTTTAATATTTTTTTATTCTTTTTTTTTATCTCGCCAGCCTGAGGATGCTGCGGTAGTAGTTTAAAGACGTTTCGGTCGTCAGCTAGTTTTAGGACCTAGTGGTCCGTCATTAGTTTAAGGACGTTTCGGTCCGGTATTAGTTTAAGGACGTTTCGGTCCGTCATTAGGAGAAGGCAGGCTACTACTCATAGAGTTTTGGACTTAGGAAGATAGCGAGCGGACATAGTCGTCGTCATCTATCATTGACCTAGGCTGTGACTCGTTAGGCGTAGTATTTCTTCAGGAAGCGACCATTTATTGGCCTGAAAGGCCTTTCACCGTGCATATCCATGAGTATATAGGCTCCACCCTGGTAGACCTTGTCTATGATGTACGGGCCCTCATAGTTTGGCTCGAATTTTCCCCGCTTGGCGCGATTGGGAATCATAGATCTTTTAACCACTAGCACGAGTTCGCCTTGGCGGAATGTCCTCGGCCGGGTTAATCTTTCATATGAGCGCGTCATCTTCGCTTTATAAGCCTCCAGATTTTGTTGCGCTATGAGCCGGGTTTCATCAAGGACATCAAGCTCCTTGAGCCAAAGGTGAGCATTTTCTTCGTCCGTTAGCTCGTAATGGACTGCCACTCGTAGAGAGGGTAACTCTATCTCGAGGGGGAGTACTGCTTCTGTACCGAACACTAACGCGTATGGCGTAGTGTTCATGGTCGTCTTGAACGTGGTCCGATACGCCCAGAGAGCTTCTTGCAGTCTCTCGTGCCAGTCCTTCTTATTCGGGACACCGTCTTCTTCATGATCTTTGTTAAGGTCTTGTTGAAGGCCTCAGCTAGACCGTTAGCTCGCGGATTATAAACTGAGGAATATCTCCAGTCTATATTATGTTGTTGCGCGAAGCGACTGATCTTGTGGCTTCTGTAGGCCGGCCCGTTATCGGAGATAATCCGTCGTGGGTTCCAAACCGATATATGATGTGCGTCTTGAAGAAATGGAGGATATTCTTCAACTTCACTTGCCTCAACGGTACTGCTTCTGCCCATTTGGAGAAGTAGTCAGTCGTCGCCAGGATGAAACGATGTCCCCTGGACGATGCTGGTTCGATAGGGCCGACTATGTCAGTTCCCCACATTTCGAACGGCCAACTGGCCACCGTTGGTGTAAGGTTAGTCTAGCACCCTATGAAGAGTTTTGAAGCATCACATGACCCAAAGTTTTAATTTTTATGGTGCTAAACGAACATGCAAAGGGATCGATCCTAGAAAATTAGGGTTTCGAAATAAAAAGCGAACTAATCTAGGGTTTCGAGACTACAACCTTTGTAGCTCCCTTTCGCTGGACTCCTTGGTCTCTAGGGTGTTGAACGAAGATCCTCTTGAAGTCCCCTTGTGTCCACGACGATCCACCACGGAGATCTCCGTCCAAGCTCGCAACTTCGTCAAACCGAAGAGAACACTCTAAACAAAACGGCTAAGCTTGTGTAGAATGATGTTGTGGTTAGGTTTCTCACTTCAAAAACCTATCTTTAAGTGGCATTTGCTCACTAGAAAAAAAACTAGAGAGCAAAAGAGCAAGAGGAAGAAGATGGTGGCAATTTTTGACAAGAGGTAAAAAGATAACTCAAGTGAAGAAAAAGAAATATATCAATATATATATTTTATTCCTTCATGCTATGAACCATGGTTAAAGTGATGGAGACATTATTTAACTTTAGTTTGGAATGATAAAGAGAAGGATAACCTTAGGTTAGTGGTAGTTGAGCATGGTTAGGTCAAAGGAAGAATGTAGAAGCAAGAATGATTATCCTTTCCTTTTCATTTTCTTTTAAATCCAAAATCAAATAATAATCCATAATATAATCCATGGTGTGAGTCTAATATTGCCACCATTTCCATATGCTAACAACCATGATGGATGAGTGTATGTATGTGTGCATGTATGCACATCCACATGTGCATGAAACTAGCATGAAAGAAAGAAAGAAAAGCACACATGCATGCACACATCCATCATCCAAGAAAAGGTTTTAAGTGAGAAAACTAATGGTTAAATGATAAATCAACACTTGATTTATCAATCCGGTCATATCTCATATGACCCCACCAAAAGTAGTTCACCCGATCAATGTTCGGTATCATATACGCACATTTCAATCGGGTGCATGCGCATATCGCATACGCGCACCACAACGTTTCGCCTGGACTGGTTAACTCCTTTGTGGGACTCTAAGACTCGTCAATACGCCGGCAGAGGGTGATGATCATATCAGGTACCCTCAAGCCGCAAGCGGTCAGCTAAACGTAACGGCCACCCGGGTATTGAGCGATCAGAAGACAACAAGCGAACCTGCTACAACTCCCGTCGAGCCATCCGGCAACACTACCGTACAGTCCGGTCTCTTCATCAGATATGCTGCATATCGAGCCTAGGGATGGTCACGTCGACCCCAATAACTCAATAAGTCATGCCGGTGAATGGTCTATAACAGATCGAGAAACTACTGATAACACTTATCAGCAAATCTCAGCAGCCCTGGCCAGGGACTTGCTGCTATAACCAGTCGGGCACAGCACATCATCAACTCCCAATACCGGGAGAGACGAAACCCCTCCTATCGCTCATCGTCTTCGTGTGTCTCGGGACTGTACCCAACGGCCACCTGTTTGCACGACTCAGTAGAGCCGTGGTAGGGTGGCAATCAAAATACAGTGGGAGAACACACAAGACTCCATGACGATCTCGGGTCTACAGACTAACCTGTACCAGTGTCACCTGAGAACTGCTATCCGACGATAGATATAATTCCATATAGGAGTTCTCGGTGAGTCCGTCCAGTGTACTCAGTCACCACTGAGCACCCGTATGTGATCTTGATGTCAAACATCGATGAATGTGGGAACATCCATCGCCCATCGTATGGGTCTAGTATCATATACGCTAGTCTACTCTGGTATATCAATGCCCCGTCTCGATATACCTACGACTAGGGACGTTCCAGGAAATGCTTATAGACTACAGATGTCCCACTAGTATGATCTCCATCATAATCAGAGTAGTCAAGCCAATATCCTCAGGGCTTTATCAGCATGTATGAATGAATAAAAGCATGATCAAATCAATATGTCAGATAAAGAAGAACCAGATAGCATACTATCATGTCGAGCAAGAATGCAAACTGAATATATATACATGTATAGATACATCCACTATCACATAATGGTCTCTAGGGCATACATATATCCAACAATCTCCTACTTGCACTAAGGCCAGTTATTGGCGTATCTCATACCCAACATCTCAAAAAGTCGCTCATGCTGTGGCTGAGGGAGGGCCTTGGTGAGTGGATCCGCGGCGTTGTTCTTTGTATCTACTCTCTTAATCTCGATCTCGCGGCGATCTACAATCTCCCGGATCAAATGAAAGCGTCTCAGGATATGTCTGGACCGCTGATGGGATCTGGGCTCCTTGGCTAACGCCATCGCCCCATTATTGTCACAATACAAAGGTATTGGATCAATAATGGTTGGAACTACTCCGAGCTCCGAGACGAACTTCTTCATCCAGACGGCTTCCTTGGCGGCATCATTTGCAGCAATGTACTCAGCTTCCATCGTAGAGTCTGCAACGGTATCTTGTTTGGAACTCTTCCAACTTACCGCCCCTCCATTGAGGGTAAATACAAACCCTGAGATAGATTTGCTGTCATCCTTATCATTCTGGAAGCTCGAATCGGTAAAGGCCTCCATTTGGAGATCTGTATTACCATACACCAAGAACAATTCTTTAGTCCTTCGTAAGTACTTAAGAATGTTCTTCACAGCTGTCCAGTGGTTCTCCCCTGGGTTGGATTGATACCTGCTTACAACACTAAGTGCATAAGCTACATCTGGGCGTGTACATAACATCGCATACATTATAGATCCTACTGCCGAAGCATAAGGTATAATGCTCATGCGAGCTCTCTCTTCATCGGTCTTTGGACAAGAATCCTTGGAGAGAGTGACTCCATGGCAAGCGGGTAAGGCACCCCGCTTGGAGTCTTCCATACTAAACCTCTTTAGGATGGTGTTGATGTACCTGGTTTGGGACAATCCCAATAACTTTTTGGATCTATCCCTATAGATCCTTATGCCCAGGATGTATGTGGCATCACCCAGGTCCTTCATGGAGAACCTCAGTGATAAGAATGATTTGACCGACTGTAGCATAGGAATATCATTTCCTATCAGAAGAATATCATCCACGTACAATACGAGGAATGTGACAGCTCTTCCTACAGCCTTCTTATAAACACAAGGTTCATCTGGATTTTTGATGAAATCAAACTCTTTGATAACATCATCGAAACAGATGTTCCAACTCCGAGATGCCTGCTTTAACCCATATATGGATTTAAGCAATCTACATGCTTTCTCGCTGCTCCCACTGTCAATGAAGCCCTCTGGCTGATCCATATAAACGCATTCTTCTAAATCTCCATTTAGAAATGCTGTTTTAACGTCCATCTGCCAGATTTCATAGTCGTAGTGAGCAGCAATAGCAAGTAGGATCCGAATGGATTTAAGCATGGCTACGGGCGAAAAAGTTTCGTCATAGTCCAAACCTGGTCTTTGACGAAAACCTTTCGCCACAAGTCTTGCCTTATAGGTCTCTACCTGCCCATCCACACCAATCTTTCTTTTAAAGATCCATTTGCACCCTACAGGTTTTACCCCAGGGGGTACAACGTCCAAAGTCCATACTTTGTTGGTGTACATAGACTCCATTTCGGATCTCATGGCATCCAGCCACTTCACAGAGTCACCACTCGTGATAGCTTGCTGAAAACTGGTAGGATCATCATCATCCATGATGCAATCTTCTCCATTACCATCAATGAGGAAACCGTAGTACCTCTCCGGTGGGCGAGAAGTTCTACCAGATCTACGGAGTGGCCGAGGTTCTTCAGTTTCTGTTGCAACAGCCGGTTCAACCAAATCGTCATTTGTAGTTTGTGTCTCCAGAACCTCTTCTAGATCTACTACCTTGCCATCATCTTTATCTGTGAAAAACTCTTTTACCAAGAATGTGGCATACTGAGAAACAAACACCTTTTGTTCCTCTTTGTGGTAGAACAGATATCCATAAGAATTCTTTGGATACCCCACAAAGTTACACATGACTGACCGTGTCTCGAGTTTGTCCGGATTCTGCTTTTTAACATAGGCCGGGCAACCCCAAATCTTAATTCTCTTAAGAGATGGTCTCTTCCCATTCCATATCTCATATGGCGTGGTAGACACGGCTTTGGTTGGAACCCTGTTTAGCAGAAACGCTGCAGTCTCTAATGCATGCCCCCAAAACGAGACTGGTAACTCAGCGTCACTCATCATGGACCGGACCATATCTAATAGGGTCCTATTCCGTCGTTCTGACACACCGTTGTGCTGTGGTGTGTAAGGAGGAGTGAGCTGAGAGAGAATCCCATTCTCTTTTAGGAAGTTTGCAAATTCTATACTGAGATACTCTCCACCTCGATCTGATCGAAGCATCTTAATACTCAAGCCGGTTTGTTTTTCTACTTCTTGTTTATATTCAATGAATTTCTCGAAAGCGTCGGACTTGTGCTTTATAAAAAATACATGACCGAATCTTGAGAAATCGTCAGTGAATGTAATGAAGTATGAAAAAACGCCTCTAGCCTGTGTAGACATAGGCCCACATACATCACTATGTATGAGGCCCAGGAGCTGAGTAGCTCTTTCTCCGTGTCCGGTAAACAGAGTTTTGGTCATTTTACCCTTGATACAAGACTGGCAAGTCGCATAAGATTTATATTCAAAAGAATTTAAATATCCATCTTTGTGTAACTTGTTTAGTCTTGTTTCGTTAATATGACCAAGTCTACAGTGCCAAAGAAAAGCTTCATTTAATTCTGAAAGTTTTCTTTTATTAGTGTGTTGTATACTGAAAACTGTGTGTTGATTTAGGACATATATTCCGTTATTAAGCGTACCATACCCAACCAACATTTGATTTAGGTGAATGTTCATAACATTGTTCTGCAACACAAAATTATATCCTTGATTGTCCAACAAAGAAACGGATATTATATTACATAGCATACTTGGTACAAAATAACATGGATTCAAAATCAAAATACATCCAGATGGCAACCCCAAGTGATACTCTCCCACTGCGACTGTATGTACATTGGAACCATTTCCAACGCGGAGAGTATGGTCACCTGTCTTCAAAACCTTGCTATTTCTCAGCCCCTGCATAGAATTGCAAATGTGAGAACCTGAACCGGTATCCAATACCCAGGAAGCAGAGTTTATAGAAAAACAGTTTTCAGTCACAAACGCACCTGAAGCAGAAGCATCACCATGCTTCTTCTTGAGACTTAAGTACTCCGTGCAATTGCGCTTCCAGTGTCCTGTCTTGTGGCAATGGAAACATTCGCCCTTCCCTGAGTCTCCAGCCTTGGACTTTCCCTTTCTCTTCACCTTTTTAACTCCGCCCTTAGGATTAGTGGATTTCTTCTTTTTCTTTCCCTTGGCCTTAGCTTTCGGGCGAGAAGAAGAAGACTGTCCAATGGTCATAACGGGAGTCTTTGCTGACTTCATAGTGCTCTCTGCACTCCTTAACATATTAAGGAGTTCAGGGAGGTCCTTCTCCATGCCATGCATGTTGAAGTTCACTATGAACTGAGCAAAGGTGGAGGGGAGGGACTGCAGAATAATATCTGTATATTGTTCATTGTCCATCGTCCATCCAAGGTCCTCAAGCTCTTCTATAAGAGCTATCATCTTCAGAACATGGTCTCCTACTGGTGTGCCAGGGGCCATTCGCATCTGAAACAATTTCTTTGATGCTTCGTATCGTAATACGCCGGATTGCTCCCCATACAACTCCTTTGTATGGAGCAATATACCGTGAATGTCCATGTCCTCGTGCTGCTTTTGATGTGTGTTATCCATCGATGCAAGCGCGAGGCATGTTGCCGTGGCACAGTCAGCGTCCCATGTCTTGCGGACTTCAATGTCCGCAACTGAGGATTTTGGACCAGGGACGGGCGGGGCTGAAGCCGTGAGGACATATGATACTTTATCATAAGTCAAGGCGATTTTTAGATTCCTCAGCCAGTCTTTATAGTTGGTCCCATTCAGTTTGTTTTTATCTAGTAGAAGCTTAAGTCCAGTCATTGGTATCTGCCATTAAGAGAGAGAAAAGAATACACTCAGCGAAAGCTCTTGCACAGATTAGATTGGTTTATTATCTTGTCTAATCGATATTTCCCACTGCTTTTTATCAAGTTTTTCTTTCAAACCTTAAAAAGAAAAACTAGCCAGGATTAATTACAGTCGACAACTTCGCTAACCGTTCAGCCAGGCCAGTGTCGGTACTTTGAGGGAGGTTCCCCGTGCTTTCGCACGGACCTAATTAGAGTAAACCTCGTTTTCCCAGAGGCGGAGCCCCGTTAACACCTTTCTAGACACCTAATGAGTTAGCTAATTGTAAACTGTAAAACTCTCCTAGGAGCAACTATTGCCCACAGTGGGATCGGGATCCAACCATCACATGGAAGGTATGCAATCTCATTGCAAATTTCAGCACTTGAAATTCCCGATGTAATTTTTACCCCTAGTACTTATGACCTTAACTATGGTCAACAAATCATAAGTACCAGTCAAGTTCTACCCATCATTTCTTGATCAATTAGACCCACCCATATGACCCTTAACTATGGTCAACAAAGTCGCATGAATGTCCTAATTAATCTGCATCATATGCAGTGTAGGAAGACATCACTTAGCTACCGTACACTACGCCTTAACTAAAGTCAACAAACGTAGCACGAATACTAAGTACTCTACTTCCTAAAATGACGGAGGGTTGCGAATGATTTTTAAGAAAATCTTTAACGCTTTGAACTTGATATCGTTGTAGAATCAAACAGTTTTCAAAAGGAGTGGCTTAAGCTCCGCAGTTTTGAAATGTAGCTTTTTCATAAATAGCCGAGTAGTTTTTAAATCCGATTCTACAACATCTTTTTAGGTTTATTTTCTTTACATTAATCATATTAATGTAATCTCATCATTTAAGTCCTTAAGCCAATCACAGAAAAGAAACGAAAATAACACGTACGCTTATGCCATCCGCATTCGCCGCAATGTTCCGTTATGCACCGTTAGGTTACTTAACTAACGGCATACCGGGACGGGACTAGCGCGGGTGTAAAACATAAGCAACGTCTACTATATATCATATATATAATATGTCATTCGTCTCAGATATCACAGAACACAGGCAGCAGAAACATAGATATAACGTGGGATATCCTAGGACGTCCGTATTTAGTATTTAGCCAGAATAGAAAATACGGATTCCACAGTCGCGATGAATAGCCAAGCCCACACCCTGGACCCCTACGAGAGCGGCAAGTGACCCTACCAATCCTGGAGTTTAGGAGACCCGGTCTCGACTCCTCGAGATGGCCTCCCACTGAACCCCAGAACCCGGTCACCTGTGCTCCCCTCCTTGGGTCCATCCTAATGCGGAAAAGTAAATAATATACAACACTGGTGACACAACCGCAACCTGGAAGTGCCCCAAATAAAAGAATATTACATTACATTTGAATTTACATGAATGAAAATATAAAACTCTCATCTCACAAAACCCCCCGGCTATTCGATCGTGACAATCCTACACATCATATCTCAGCAACACATAATATCTCATATCATCAACGTAAGTAAGTATGCATACCCCAATTGTCGTTGATGTATAGCAACGAAACCGGCGATATCTAACATACTACACTTACGGTCACAGAAAAGAAAGTGTAAAACTACAATATTTGGAATCCACATTCTCTTTAGACATCATAAATGCGAAATATCACATATTTCGTATTTCATGCCTAAACTATATGAATTCCACATATTGTATCACATTCCAGACAAACAGACAGTATTAAAGTTTTCGAACGAACGATCAAGCACCCAAGATTCACTAAAGCTCAACACTTGAGCAGGGTTCAAAAATCCGGAGTGTGACACAGTAGTAGCGGTCCAGCCGTAGAAGGGTCAAGCCAACGCCTCACATGTGGCACGCCGTACTGCCCCAAACCCTAAGGTTCAAAGGGCAGTTCGAGACGGTCACATAATCGAGTTAAGGTTTGTTGTCTTCTAGAGGGACCACCGCAAAAAGACTTGCACGTATCTCCAAAGTATTTAAACCCCGTGAATAGTGAGTAAATGATACTCGTTCAAACACTTCAATACTTTCTAATTTACCCGGAAAAGCTACGAAATGAAAGTCCCGATCGAATTGACGAGTCCAACACCATCTCCAGAATTTTTCAAAACCAAATACAGATTAAAAATATCCAAAATTTTATACAAGCAGATTCATGAATTACTGTACAAAACGTATCCATCAATTCATATATAAGGCCGCGGAACCGCGGCCTAAGTAAGCTTAGGCCGCGTTTCCGCTGCGATAATCACTGTTCACTGGAAAATTTTTGTACCGTAATCCTTATTTTTTCCTGCTGTATTTTTTACATATTTTTAATTCTGCAAATTATCAAATTTTAGAAAATTTCCAGAGAGCACCCAAAAATACCGTATTTTTGTCCGATCGGGGTTTTCACTTCGTAAAAACGTCGCCTAATGTTCTAGGTCGGCTCTGATACCAATGTAAGGTTAGTCTAGCACCCTATGAAGAGTTTTGAAGCATCACATGACCCAAAGTTTTAATTTTTATGGTGCTAAACGAACATGCAAAGGGATCGATCCTAGAAAATTAGGGTTTCGAAATAAAAAGCGAACTAATCTAGGGTTTCGAGACTACAACCTTTGTAGCTCCCTTTCGCTAGACTCCTTGGTCTTTAGGGTGTTGAACGAAGGTCCTCTTGAAGTCCCCTTGTGTCCACGACGATCCACCACGGAGATCTCCGTCCAAGCTCGCAACTTCGTCAAACCGAAGAGAACACTCTAAACAAAACGGCTAAGCTTGTGTAGAATGATGTTGTGGTTAGATTTCTCACTTCAAAAACCTATCTTTAAGTGGTATTTGCTCACTAGAAAAAAATCTAGAGAGCAAAAGAGCAAGAGGAAGAAGATGGTGGCAATTTTTGACAAGAGGTAAAAAGATAACTCAAGTGAAGAAAAAGAAATATATCAATATATATATTTTATTCCTTCATGCTATGAACCATGGTTAAAGTGATGGAGACATTATTTAACTTTAGTTTGGAATGATAAAGAGAAGGATAACCTTAGGTTAGTGGTAGTTGAGCATGGTTAGGTCAAAGGAAGAATGTAGAAGCAAGAATGATTATCCTTTCCTTTTCATTTTCTTTTAAATCCAAAATCAAATAATAATCCATAATATAATCCATGGTGTGAGTCTAATATTGCCACCATTTCCATATACTAACAACCATGATGGATGAGTGTATGTATGTGTACATGTATGCACATCCACATGTGCATGAAACTAGCATGAAAGAAAGAAAGAAAAGCACACATGCATGCACACATCCATCATCCAAGAAAAGGTTTTAAGTGAGAAAACTAATGGTTAAATGATAAATCAACACTTGATTTATCAATCCGGTCATATCTTATATGACCCCACCAAAAGTAGTTCACCCGATCAATGTTCGGTATCATATACGCACATTTCAATCAGGTGCATGCGCATATCGCATACGCGCACCACAACGTTTCTCCTGGACTGGGTAACTCCTTTGTAGGACTCTAAGACTCGTCAATACGTCGGCAGAGGGTGATGATCATATCAGGTACCCTCAAGCCGCAAGCGGTCAGCTAAACGTAACGGCCACCCGGGTATTGACCGATCAGAAGACAACAAGCGAACCTGCTACAACTCCCGTCGAGCCATCCGGCAACACTACCGTACAGTCCGGTCTCTTCGTCAGATATGCTGCATATCGAGCCTAGGGATGGTCACGTCGACCCCAATAACTCAATAAGTCGTGCCGGTGAATGGTCTATAACAGATCGAGAAACTACTGATAACACTTATCAGCAAATCTCAGCAGCCCTGGCCAGGGACTTGCTGTTATAACCAGTCGGGCACAGCACAGCATCAACTCCCAATACCGGGAGAGACGAAACCCCTCCTATCGCTCATCGTCTTCGTGTGTCTCGGGACTGTACCCAACGGCCACCTGTTTGCACTACTCAGTAGAGCCGTGGTAGGGTGGCAATCAAAATACAGTGGGAGAACACACAAGACTCCATGACGATCTCGGGTCTACAGACTAACCTGTACCAGTGTCACCTGAGAACTGCTATCCGACGATAGATATAATTCCATATAGGAGTTCTCGGTGAGTCCGTCCAGTGTACTCAGTCACCACTGAGCACCCGTATGTGATCTTGATGTCAAACATCGATGAATGTGGGAACATCCATCGCCCATCGTATGGGTCTAGTATCATATACGCTAGTCTACTCTGGTATATCAATGCCCCGTCTCGATATACCTACGACTAGGGACGTTCCAGGATATGCTTATAGACTACAGATGTCCCACTAGTATGATCTCCATCATAATCAGAGTAGTCAAGCCAATATCCTCAGGGCTTTATCAGCATGTATGAATGAATAAAAGTATGATCAAATCAACATGTCAGATAAAGAAGAACCAGATAGTATACTATCATGTCGAGCAAGAATGCAAACTGAATATATATATACATGTATAGATACATCCACTATCACATAATGGCCTCTAGGGCATATATATATCCAACAGTTGGATGTAGCGGATTTGGATACTGGTGGATGAAGTCCCCATGAATTTGGCATGAGTGGCATTGCTTCGCATATTCGAGGCAGTCCTGAATCATCGTGGGCCAGTAGTAACCCATCCATTTTATCTTCAACTTCATCTTCGGGCCTGCTTGGTGAGAACCGCAGAGTCCGTCATGAACTTCCTGAACGACTCTTTTCGCTTTGTCAGGTCCTAGGCATCTCAACCACAGAGAATCAAATGACCTCTTGTACAGAGTATCATTGACGAAGGCGAAAGACATAGCTCGTTTCACAAGCTGATGTCTTAAGGAAGCATCTTTGGGCGTTCGACGGTATTTGAAGTAGTCTATAAAGACTTCTCTCTAATCCTCTGCCTTTTCTCGGTCTTTTATTTGCAGGGCCGTGTGCTCAGTCGCTCCCTTTCCTTCAGGTGATTCCGAAGATATTTCTGTTGGGGCAAGTACCCGACGGCTTTGTACCACGATTCTGACATCATCGAGATTCACATCAGCCAGTTCTTTTGCGAGCTTGGTTAATGCGTCAGCTTTGCTGTTTTCCGCACGCGGTATGTTTTCCAAAGTGTAGGAGGGAATTTGGGTCAACAATTGTTGCACCTTTTCGCCGTACTTCACCAGCTCTAGTTTGCACGTTTGGTAGTCACCATTTACTTGACTGATGACCAGTTGGGAGTCTCCGTATATAAGGAGGTTCGCAATTCCTATGTCGATGGCGATCTCGAGGCCTGCTATCAAATCTTCGTATTCGGCTTCATTGTTCGTCCTCGGTTCTGTTAAGGAGAAATCAAAGCGCATTATCCCTCCTTGTGGAGTCACGAAGATAAGGCCTACCCTTGATTTGATTATAGGGGTACTTTGTTTGCGCTTCTTTATGGAAGACGCTCCATCAAAATAACGCTCCCATCGGGTATCACTCCCATCGATCGCGTCAAACGCAAGTTCGTCTGGCAGCTCGCAATTCAGAGGGGAATCGGCAAGTATCGTATGCTCAGCGAGGAAGTCGGAGATGGCCTGGCCTTTTACTGCCTTGAGAGGTTGATAGGCTATTGAGAACTCCATCAAGAGCAGAGCCCATTTAGCGAGTCTCCCAGTCAATATGGCCTTCAACATTAAATATTTAAGGGGGTCCACCTTCGAAATGAGACGGACTTCATGCACCAACGCATAGTGCCTGAGCTTTGTTATTGCAAAGATCAACGCCAGGCAGTGTTTTTCAATGGGAGAGTAGTTGCTTTCTGCCCCCAGCAGGACTCGACTTAAATAGTAGAGTGCTCTTTCTTTCCCTTGGTCGTTCTCTTGCGCCCATAATGCGCCTAAGGAACCTTCGAGGGCAGTCGTATAGAGAATGAGGGGCTTTCCCTTGACCGGAGCAGCCAGCACTGGCGGGTTTTGCAAGTACTGCTTAATTTCGTCTAGCGCGCTTTGGCATTTTTGATCCCAGACGAACGGGGTCCCCTTCTTCATCAGGTGGCTATAAGGACGGCACTTGCCTGAAAGATTGGCTATAAATCGCCGTATATACGCGAGCTTTCTCTGGAGAGACCGCAGCTGTTTGAGAGTTCTCGGCGAAGGCATTTCCATGATCGCCTTAATCTTCGACGGATCTACCTCGATACCTCGGTGTCGGACGATGAATCCCAGGAATTTGCCCGAGGAAACTCCAAATGCGCACTTTAGAGGATTCATCTTCAAGTTGTATCGTCGAAGGCGTTGAAACACGGTCTTCAGATGCTCGAGATGTTCCTCATACGATTTGCTTTTCACCACGAGGTCGTCGATATAGCATTCGACGATTTCATGTATAAGGTTATCGAAGATCTTCGTCATGGCTCTCTGATAGGTGGCACCGGCGTTCTTTAGACCGAAGGGCATCACCTTATTACAGAATATTCCCAGAGGAGTCCAAAAAGCGGTGTGCTTCTGGTCTTCGCGATGCATCTTGATCTGATTATATCCTGATGAGCCGTCTATAAAGGAGAAAACCTCGTGAGTGGACATATTGTTTATCATCAGCTCGATGACCGGTACTGGAAAATCGTCTTTCGGCCAGGCTTTATTGAGATCCCGGAAGTCCACGCATATGCGTACTGTCCCATTTTTCTTCATCACCGGGACAATATTGGCGATCCATTCAGGATATTGAACCTCCAGGATAAAGCCAGAGTCGATTAGCTTCTTGACCTCGGCATTGATACTCATCTCAAGCTTGAGCCGCATTCTTCTTTGCGCTTGTCTGACCGGCTTGACGTCCGGAGATATCGCCAATTTATGCACAGCAATTTCTGGATCTAGTCCTGGCATTTCGGAATAATTCCACGCGAAGCAATCTCTGTACTGCATAAGCACATCTTTTAACGCAGCCACTCTTTCTTCAGATAGAAACCCACTGACGAGTGTTGGTCGCGGGTCGTTCACCATTCCCAACTCAATTTTCTTGAGGTTATCTGCGATGGTATGTATCCCATCCTCCAGCTCTTTCGGCGCTGGCGGAAATTCTGAGATCACCTCGTCGTTGCTGTTTTCGAAGCACCAGGGAAGGTCATCCGTGTTCTCGGGCTCTTCCTTCAATATCGTTATCATATGACAAGTACGAATTCGCTTCCAAGACCAATGTGGAGCTGGTTCTGCTCTCGTGGCTTTGGGTTCGTGCTTCTGCGGCGACGTTACCCTCCAGTTGTCAGACAGAGCGAACTTGCCGAGCTGATACTGATCTTCGACCCAATTCTTAAAGGTGAAGCAGTCTTCGAGAGGGTGCCCTATTACTCGGTGATAAGAGCAATAGTTTGGGTGAGAGACTTCGCTTGCTTGTTCGGGGTGTTTAGACCCGGCAGCGTAAGCATCTGATGTTTTAGAGCGAGGTCAAGTATTCTCTTCGTCTTGTCCCGAGGAAAAGAGTACGCTCGACTCATTTTCTTTACAAGGGACAGATCTGGACCTCTCAATTCCTGCTCGCGTGGCTTCTTAGTCCCGCTTTGTTGTTGTCGAGCGCCTTTTTGGCCTTTAGACTTGTTTCTGCTTCTGTGTCGAGCCTTTTTTATAACAGGTTGACAGGGGGTGGCATTTTCATCTTTCACGGCCTGTTGGAGGAGGCGTTGTGTTTTGGCTTTTTCGTAGATAGCCATTTTGCTGTTGTGGTCGTCTCGGACTTTTTGACCAGCCTCCCTTATAAGCCTGTCCATTTTTTCTTCGAGCGACGGACTGGGCACCTTTGTATTAGGAACTTTTACTGGTTCAGTATTAACGTCCTCCCATTGAGCATCCGCTTCTTCATTGAAGTCATGAACGACGTAACAATTGCGAAGTAGCTCTCGTTTCTTGGACCGAATGTATCCGAGCCCACTGGGTAGCTTGTGCTGAGTTCCGGGGACATTCCAAACCCTGTCATAGAATTTGGCTTTTCGAGCGGTCTGTTTGAAGGATATCCCCTGGCGCTTCAACAGTTTTTTCAAGCCTTCTGTATAATATCTGGGTAGACGGATGGGCTGAAGCCTGTCGAGCGTAGGATCCATACCATGCCAGATTTCTTTCTCCACTTTGGTTTCTTCAGAGCGGTAGAATAGAATTGCCTTTTCGCCTTCTCGCTTAGGAGGGACATAGAACGTCCGCAGCTCCTCTACCATGTAGGTATCGAACACATCCAGTTCTTTATGATGTTCAAGTGGAACCATGGCGACTTGCAGGCTCTGCTCTTCGCCAGCGGATGTTTGTATTGAAGGCCGAGCGGAGAATATGGTATGGACCTCATCTTCCGAATCACTACCAAAGATCAATGTAGGAGCGGATGGTCCTGGCTTGTTATATTGGGGCGGACCCGAATAAACTATCTCCTCTTCTTCCTCGGTATCACTGCCGAAGACAGGGATGGTGGCGTTAGCTTTGTTTTCCGGCTTGTGACATCTCTCCGTGTCCTCAAAATCCGGTGAGAAGTATTTGGCATCTTCATATTTGCGAACTTTGTTCACGGAAAACGGGTTCAGTTCTCCCGTCACGGTATACTTGAGACCATCCTTAAAATATTTCATACACTGATGCTGTGTAGAGGGGATGATGTTGTACTCGTGCAACCATGGTCAGCCGAGCAGAGCATTGTAGCATGTCTTGGCGTCTATGACGTGGAATTTAATGTCCGTGACGAGCAGCCCAAAGCGTAGCGTCGGTATCACAGACCCAAGAGTTCTTGATGATTGAGAGTCGAACCCGGAGATGGTGATCTTGTCCCGAGCAAGGTGCTGAACGCTCATGCAGATTTCTTTTAACACCCGCACGTTGAGAAGATTAACGGAGGATCCATTGTCGACCAGGATTTTGCCTATTTTTATATCATGGCAGTATCCTGAGACGTAGAGGGGGCGATTGTGTTCGCACGTCCCAAGGAGAAGGTCTTCGTCGCCAAAAGTGACATCGGCCGTGTGCACTTCCTCCAATTCATCCTTCTTCTTTTCTTCGGCTAGGAAATCTTGGAATTGCTCCGGCTCTTGTAGTGCCTTGATTAACGAATCTCTCGCCTCCTTTGATAGTAAAAGGGCGTCAAGAATGCTGAGCTGCGAGGGTAGCTTCCTCAGATGCGCTAGAACGTTGTAATCCACCTTATTTTTCTTCGGCGGGTCCTTGGCAGTTAGCTTTTCCACGACTTGGTCATCTAGGGCGATATCCTCAGAGACCTTTTCTTTCCCTTTATCTTTCTTGTTTGAGGGACCGAGATTCTTTTCGGGTAGCGTCCGATTACGCAGCCGGATATTCTCGCAAACCTTCGGCTCTTCTTCTTTTCCTGAAGTGGACTCTTTAAAGAGGGGGCTAAGAGCCAACTCCTCGTCAGAATCACTCCCGAATGTGAGCACTTGTGATTCCCCGACGTTAACCATGTGACAATTGCCGGTAGTTCTGTCACGCCCCTCGGTCGTATTTTTCTGCTCCCGACGAGTTTTGCGCTTCTCCCGCTTAAAATGTTGTCGGTGAGAAACATATCCTTGCCAGCATTTATTGAAAGCTTTGCACTCTTCGATAGGGTGTGAAACCTTTTGATGATACAAGCAGTATGAAGGGTGCGTTTCCGCTTCACCAGTAATGTTTCCTTCAGAGGATGGTAGCTTCATACCCATGGATATGGCCTTAGCAAACCTTTTCCTCGTCTTGAATTTGCTTTTACCTGCAGGGGACGTACTTTGCTCCAGCGGGAGTATTCCAACTGTTTCGTCAAGTCGCTGGTGTTTGGCCCTTTCAAATATGACCGCCTCGCGTTCTCGATCAGTTTTGCTTTTAAGACGGGCTTCGTTCAGGAATGCATCAATCATTTCGTCTGATGGTCCTAGAAGTTCTGGCTCAGGATCTGCCCCCGGCTTTTCAGCACAAAGAGTTTCCTCATCATCTGTAAGCGAATGGGAAACCATATGACAGCTCGCCACGTATTCCTCGGATTCATCCGACGAGCTCCCCCCTCATCTTCTTCTTGAAAGACGTGGTTGAGGAACTCTTGGAGTGTGATGGGAGTTCGTGCTTTCTGGTTGTATTCCTCCGGTGCGTCAATCTGCTTTTATAAGTCCGTGCGCTTGTCGCCGGGCTTCACGAGTTTCTTGGATTTCTTCTTCTTCTTCTTTGAAGATTTTGATGGCTGGTTGTGAGTGCTTGGGCCACCACCATCGGTCTTTGGAGTTGGATGCGGTTTTAACATCCCTTCAATGATCTGAGGTTCCAACGGGTTCTTCCACCTGATCGCTGGGCATGTTTGAAGATCGTTTAGCATCCTCTTTGTCTTGGCTGATAGCACAACCTCCCATGGGGCTTCTTCAACGAGAGAGCATGTTTCCCCCGGCGTATTCATCCTTTTAGAGGTATGAGGCTGCGGCGGATTCACCTTCTATCTATCGGAAAACGCGAACTTTCCCTGTTGGTACTAGTCCTCAATCCAATTTTTAAAGAGGTAGCAATCTTCGATCGGATGACCCAGTACTCG